>CM061134.1:215224064-216669357 GCA_030789695.1 Scilla litardierei | reverse complement strand
CCCATCCCTCACTGGATCCGCATGAGGACCGACAACACCATAAGGTATTTGGAAGTTTCATCTCATGATTTAGTGTTTTTGTTTTTGTTTTTGTGGGTGTTTTGATCTCTTATATTGGGGTATATCTTCTTTTTTAGGTACAACGCTAAGCGCAGGCATTGGCGCCGTACAAAGCTAGGGTTTTGAGCGCAGCCTAAGTTGTTGTTTCCTATCTTCAATCTAGAAGAAAATAGGATTTTTATCATGAATGTAATCGCAAAACTTCTTATTTAATCGTCCGTTTTTGTTATTGTAATGAATGTTTGGTATGTTCGACCTAATTTCTTATTTGGCGTTGAGTATTTACGGATCATTGGTGTTATCTACTGCAATATTCTAGTTATCCATGATGATTGCATGTTGTTTGCTTCCGATTGTTTGAAGTGCTTATTTGCATATGTATTTTTTGTTTGTCATTTGAACAAGCAAATTCAAAAGCAGGCTTATTCAGAACATATATAAAATTTAGCAATTTAACTAGGAATTTGGTAATGTGTATGCTTTGGTTATTGGGGACACTATCAATATGTCATATGTAGATTTATATTGATAAGTTATGCACCTGTTTTATTAGGAAATTGCTGGTCAGGAATCATGAAATTGATGTTTTTTGTGGGGGGAATATTTGTTATAGTTGCCTGCAATCTTACATCGGTTCTGCTAGGAGTGGATTCCATGTAGGGTTTTAATGGATTTTATCTTTGCTTATATTTTCACTTCCAATTGCTACCGTAGTAAACTGCTGTTTTGATTGTTCTATTTGTTGTTCGTTGTCATGTTTCATTTCTTTTTTTTGTTTGAACAAGCAAGAGAAGCAATTGAACTTTGTAGGAGAAAGACCTTGAGAAAGTCAGGTGTTATTACTTCTGTTTATGTGCAAGTTTTTCGTATTGCACAGTACCATTCACATATACATGGACTGGTTACACATAAGTTTATATCAAA
Organism: Scilla litardierei; assembly: GCA_030789695.1. Classification (NCBI taxonomy): domain Eukaryota; kingdom Viridiplantae; phylum Streptophyta; class Magnoliopsida; order Asparagales; family Asparagaceae; genus Scilla; species Scilla litardierei. The sequence goes on along the minus strand of CM061134.1, from coordinate 216,668,373 downwards.
AATTGGTTTTCAGGAATCTTAGGAATCTTAGATGCTTGTTTGCTAGGGGATGGTCTTTGTTGTAAAAAGAGTAGTGCAAGAAACAACCATGAAAGACAGACATTTCCTGTATTCTCTACTATTCTATTTGAAGTGGTCAGTTAGTAGGAAGGTATTGTTTTGTTTTAAGATTTTATTCTTTCTGTTTGGTAGATTTGATCTAAATTTGTTTCATTGGTTTTCTATTAGAGGTTGTATTGTTGCTTGACACATGTCGATGACCGTCCAATGATGAACTCGGATTGTTTAACTTTGCTACATGCTTCCATGGCCCTTTGTTACTTACGGTGGATGGTATGATATGGCTGCAAATGATATTTGACATTTAAGTTAACACCTTTTGGAGTTTCTAGTCTGTTAAATAGGAACATTTATATTCTGCATTTAATTTCTTGCAAGTAAAAACTACTTGTGTAGTTGTTGAATATTAATTCAATCATACATTCTGTACGAATCTATTTAATCTAGTCATCTGATCGATCATAATCAAAGCCTAATGAGCTTTGGATCCTACTATCCAACTATTTTATCCGCTGGAATTTGATTCCATTACAAGCGCTGTTGCATGGTAGATGCAGATTTCCTACCTATTGTTACTTCGGAAAAGTATCTTATTGTTTTTTAAGGATGCATATATAGTATGTTTGTATTCAGCAGCTTTGTTGTAAAAAATATTCACATCAGACTAAGTATGGCTGTTGATTAACCTATAAACAGATATTAAATTTCCTGTCATATTTCTGGTTCTTTGCATTTCATCTCGTCCTTAAGGTGAACTGCATGTGAACCGATGCTAACCTTTTCTGTCCATGACAAAATTTACCAATCTTTTGGTGACTTTATATGATTTGATGAATTTAAACAAGCTTGTGTTGTGGTAACATATGATAATATACCATGCAGCTCTGTTTTTCAAAATTTACGTACCTACATATATAGTAGCAGACCCGCAATATAAGAATAAGTAATAAATTTCATCTCAAATGACACAGTTGGTTCTGTTGCATGGTGGTTGACCGTTTCCTCCACAGCCATAAGGTCACCTCCACAGCCATAAGGTCACGAGTTCGATTCCTAAGAGCAGCATCTGAATGGAATTTTGTAAAACTTGTAGATTTTTGTTATTTTCCCCTAAGAATAGCATTTGAGTGGGATTTTGTAAACCTTTCAGATTTTTAGATAAAATTACATTAAAGTTGGGTGTATTGTCTAAGTAAACTTTTAGATTTTTAGATAAAATAACATTAAAATTTGTCTGCAATTTTTTTTGATTTTTCGTTTGAAGCTATGTTAGTTTTTTCTTCTTCATGTTTTTAATTATAGCATAGCGGAGTTTGACTTGAGAAAAGAAAAACGTCTAAATAAAAATAATATAACTTAGTTTAAGCTTAAATTCTCACATAGATATTTTGTAAAACAGAGAACTGTCTAATCATACTAGTAAACATTATGATCTCTAATTAGATTTTTTAAATTGTCATGGTTAATTAATCTATCTAAAATGTTTAATTATTAAACACGCTTCTCTCATTCCCTTAAATTTAAAATATTAATTAATTCTGGGCAAATCCCAATGATTATATTTTTAAAATTTTGTTTTTTTTTGCAAATTAAGGATGTAACCAGCGTAAGTTTCTCGTTCATATCTTCGTTAATATGTGAACAATTTTGTGTTTAATAAATGCATTAGAAAATTTTCTAATTTGCTGCATATTTAAAGTAATTTGATTTGAATCTTCGTAACGTATTTTCGTTCTCATGCAATTAAAACGTGTTTTTGTTTTCGGCTTTCTTACTCGATCCCTCACACATGTTGCATTGGGCCTGAGCAGTGAATTTCATATCTACTTTCTTGTTTACTTCGTCACCTCAAATATTCTTAAACGTAATGGTAAAACACATTCATTATCTCTTTGAATTCGTCGACTTTAACACCATCGCATATAAGTACCTTACAAATGCAGTTTGTATGCCATCTTGCAATGCCGCCCGGTCCCCCCCCCCACCCGTCATCTAATCCTAGTTTCGTCCCTGGCTATAAGTATTTCCAGCCCGCAATTAGGCTGTTATCTTAAATGTTCACTAGGTTTTACTGGACAAACTGATGACAGACTGCATGCGCAAAATATCAATAGTGGGAGATAATGGTGTATATCAATAGTGGGAGATAATGACAGACTTACAAGGTTGGGTTTTGTATTTTAACCTCTGGAAAAATCCTTATTTTGTTTTGGACGATATTGTGCTTAAGGTGCCAGTCTAAAAAGCGTTTCTGGATGTCCTACTAACAGTTATCTTGTATGTTATGTTCTATGGATAGTGAAGTCTTTCATCTTCCCAAACACATCTTGCCAAAATCTGAAATGTAAAGGACTACAAACTTTACCAAAATCTGAAACGTGAAGGATGATGATGGTTAGCAATAATATACTCTTTTTTATTCTTTGTCAAAAAATGTAGATCATTTCTGGTGACTCTACAAGGAAAAAAAAAATGTAATTTAGGATTGAAATTCTTTGGATTGTGGTTATCCAAAAATGATTATAACCTGTGTTTTGGGTTCGTTTGGCTCTGTTTTTTTTTTTTGATTTTGATACATCTGAAAGGAATCGAAGAAGGGAGTGGAAATATCACGCCAATTTGCCCATGGTTGAGTTTGGTATGGAAATTGATTTTGGTGAGCATTAATATTTTAAGGCTAATTATAAAAAAAATTCAGCTTTTTTCAACAATGCTAACTTTAAGGTCTAAAATTACAAAAGACTAACTTGAAAACAGTGCAATATAATTCATTTTTTTGTTGCAAAACCAACTTGAAGTTATCCATAAAAGTTAAAAAGGTAGCATTTTGTTCTTTTATAGCCTGTGTTACGACCTAAAGATCGTGATAGTCCGATCTTCCATCCTAGACCGTCTAAATACCTTGCCGGCTCGTCACTCCCACTGGAAGGACGGCCAACCCAGCGACAAGGCGCTCCACACCCAAACGATAGAGGGCCATAGGGCGCCTGTCGATTCTAGAGTCCGATGCGACTATGGGTAGGGCGCACTTCGCCTCGGCCGCTGATAGCCAGTGATGACCTCTGGTGAGCTACGGGGGCCGAGCTAAGGGGGGCCGAACTAAGGGGGACGAGCTAAGGGGACGAGCTACGGGGGCCGAGCTAAGGGGGACGAGCTAAGGGGGCCGAGCTAAGGGGGACGAGCTAACGGGGACGAGCTAAGGGGGCCGAGCTACGGGACTGTTCTTTGGCACATTGGACACGACAAACAACCTAGTACAAGGACGCTATTGACACTATTGCCGCCCGACCATCTGACAAAGCACCAACTGGCCGCTGCGCCCCTTGACACTTAATGCTTTTCGCCCTGACGCCCTGACACCCTGACAAAAGCACCCCCGGACCGCTGCACTGTCTGACAAAAGCGTGGCAGGCACTCCTATTCCTGACATCCTCGGTCGAAGCTTCCGCTGACAGCAGGGCCAGCTCAGCACGTCGGGTCAGCATGCCAGGTCAGCCCTACCGAACCGCCTCCCATCAGGTATAAATACCCCCTCACTTCTTGCGGTGAAAAGGGGAGAAAATTCACTCTCAATCTCCTTACTCACACACAAGAGCAAAGGTCGTCCACATCTTTGTTCTTCCACTCATAGCTCGTCACGTACGGTCGACTCACCCTCAGTCCGACCTGCGTGCCTAGCCCCCGCTTTAAGTACTATTACTGACTTAGGCATCGGAGAGGCTAAGGGTTGGACCCCAACCCGGCCTTTCTGACGAGTTTCTCCTTGCGCATGTTAGCTCGTCATCATCAGTCGTGCTTGTCCTCAACCTAGGCAGTTCGGCCCCTTCTCTGCATCCTGCCGGATTCGATTCCGTGGTCTGCTCCCACGACAAGCTTAGCTTCATCACCCCTCTAATCACATGTCCAATAGTCTACCCTAATCCCTTCCTTAACATAACCACCGTGCCCTGGGTTCCCCCTAATACAAATTCATTGTACGCGATTTCTGCCCCGCAACAGCTTGAATGTCAGCTGAAACATAAAGGTACGTAGGTTTTGATAATTAACCAAATTTAAACAAAGTACATGTACAATGAAGGGCTAATACAAACCGAGAGACTAAATATTGTAGCAATATTGTAACTATCTAAACAAATATATGGTGGAAACTAAAATGGGCCTTTCGGGCGCCGGTTCGGATGCGATTTGGAGACTATCGGTACCCGTTTGCCCCCGTTCGACTTCGGGTTCGGGGGGCCTACCGAATACCACGGGACCAGTTACGTCCGGATTTCGTGGGACCCACAAACCTCCACTCCAGCCCGATCCGTCCGCTCCGACAAGTGTCAGCTCCCTAGGCGGGCGCCACCCTTCTTCTCCGCTCCGCCTGAAACCTTGCTTAGAGACCCGCCACTCACTTGCACATTATTTACGAATCCGCCATCCCATCCCCCAACTATAAATACAGCGCGCATTCGAGTCGTCTTCTTTTGTCCCTTTCCTCCCTTTGGGAAGGCCTAAATACACAAGCAAAGCGTAGAAGAGGCCATTAGGGGGAAGAGGGAGACCGAGTGAAGATTAAAAGGGCATTAATTTAATTTCTTTTGAAAATTAAAAAAAAAATTAAATTAATGCCCTTTTCTTCCCTCTAGCAAATAATAATCTCCTTCTTTCTTGCTCTCTCCAACGCTATCTCCTTGTACGATAAAAATAAAATAAAAATAAAAAATAAAAATAAATAATGTCCGAAGAAAATAAGACCATCACCTTGGAGGATGTCAAGAACGAGACCGTCGACCTTGTAAGATTCCATTTTTTTTGTTGATTCTTGTGTTATATTATTTAGGATTTCGGCGCTTAATTTGGTAATTATTGTGATTTTTTTAAAGGAGCGGATCCCGGTGGGGGAGGTGTTCGAGCAGCTGAGATGCACCAAGGAGGGGCTGACCTCCGCCGAGGGGGAGAAGCGCCTCCAGATCTTCGGCCTCAACAAACTCGAGGAGAAGAAGGTTAATTGATACCTTACACATTTTAAATAAGCTAGTGATTGAATCTAGAGCTCATCGACGATGATGAATGCAGGAGAGCAAGCTCCTCAAGTTCCTGGGCTTCATGTGGAATCCTCTCTCATGGGTCATGGAGCTTGCCGCCATCATGGCCATTGTTTTGGATAATGGCGGGGTAATTCATTGATTCTATTTTTCGTTTTTTTTCGTTTTTTTGGCGGCTAACCGTAACGGCGACAATGGCGGGGAATTTTCACAGGGAAAGCCCCCAGATTGGCCGGACTTTGTCGGCATCGTCGTCCTCCTGCTCATCAACTCCACAATCAGTTTCATCGAGGAGAACAATGCCGGAAACGCGGCGGCCGCCCTCATGGCCGGCCTCGCCCCCAAGACCAAGGTTCTTAGAGACGGCAAGTGGGCGGAGCAGGAGGCGTCGATCCTCGTCCCCGGCGACATTATCAGCATCAAGCTCGGCGACATCGTCCCGGCTGACGCTAGGCTGTTGGAGGGCGATCCGTTAAAGATCGATCAGGCCGCACTCACCGGCGAGTCCCTGCCGGTCACCAAGATGCCCGGAGACGAGGTGTTCTCCGGCTCCACCTGCAAGCAGGGGGAGATCGAGGCCGTCGTCATCGCCACCGGCGTTCACACCTTTTTCGGCAAGGCCGCTCACCTTGTGGACAGCACCAACAACGTTGGCCACTTCCAAAAGGTAATACATAGTAACTACTTCTGTCAGCCGTTTTGTTTTAGTCAGTAGATTCCACATACAAACAAAGTATAATAGACTAGAAATTATCCATGCACTTAGTACAGGGAGAAAAAATAACCCTTTTGAACAGGCATGGTACACACGTGCAACCGAAAAAGAATGAAAAGTGTGGGTGTGCCGATATCGTCAAGGGGTAAAAGTTGGTGTTTGTGTGGGTATCGCCCAGTGATTTTTGAGATTTTTTGAATGATGAGTGTGAAGGGTGTATGTGTGGATTATTTTTGGGTGGACTTTGGACCATTGGGATGATGTCGTGTCCCATATGGCTCCCATACAAAGTATGACTGGTACATCCGTCACCCTAGGACAACTTCAATTGTAATTAGGGCTGTTGACGAACGAGCTTGAACGAGCTTGAACAGTGAGCTTGGTTTTGTTCATGAACAAAATCCATGTTCAAGCTCTGTTCGTTTACTAACCGAGCTCTAAAAACATGTTCAAGCTTGTTCGTTAAGCTTACCGAACGAACGTAAATGAACGTAAACGAACATTTATCGAGCTTGTTCACGAGTAGTTAATCGAACATTCTGTTCATTAACAAGACTTATCGAGCTTGTTCGTGAACATGTTTAGGAACATGTTCGTGAACACACAATCAATTTTGTTCATGAACAGATTTTCAATCAAAAAAACGAAAGTCCATTTTTTAATTAGGAATAATAATATTTAAACATAATTGCCAATGACTAAATCAATTAAATAAAAGGATTCAATATTTGCATGACAAAAACAAATAAATCCAGCATAATAGCTCCATAGATCCCATTACACGCATCCATTCCAAGCATAGTAAAAAATATAGTATTTGTCTAAATTTACTATTTTTGGTACATCTTCATTCACGAACACTTAACGAGCTTGTTCATGAACATCACTTAACGGGCTTGTTCACGAACACTTAACGAGCTTGTTCATGAACATAAATGAACGAACACGGTTATGTTCAAGCTCTGTTCGTTTACTAACCGAGCTCTAAAAATCTGTTCAAGCTTGTTCATTAAGCTTCCTAAACGAACGTAAACGAACATGTATCGAGCTTGTTCACGAGTAGTTCGTCGAACGTTCTGTTCGTCAACAGCCCTAATTGTAATACAGATTGTTACTTTTGCTTAGGTTCTCACGTCTATCGGCAACTTCTGCATCGTCTCAATCGCCATCGGGATGCTGATCGAGATTGTGGTCATGTACCCGATCCAGCACCGGAGCTATAGGGACGGCATCGAGAACTTGCTGGTGCTCCTCATCGGTGGCATCCCGATCGCGATGCCCACCGTGCTGTCGGTCACCATGGCCATTGGCTCCCACAGGCTGTCGGAGCAGGGAGCCATCACCAAGAGGATGACGGCCATCGAGGAAATGGCGGGCATGGACGTGCTCTGCAGCGACAAGACCGGCACCCTCACCCTCAACAAGCTCAGCGTCGACAAGAGCCTAATCGAGGTCTTCGTGAAGGACGTTGACATCGACGCGGTGGTCCTCTACGCCGCGAGGGCCTCCAGGGTCGAGAACCAGGACGCCATCGACGCCTCCATCGTCAACATGCTCGCCGATCCAAAGGAGGCGAGAGCCGGAATCAAGGAGGTGCACTTCTTGCCGTTCAATCCGGTCGAGAAGCGCACCGCCATCACCTACGTCGACGGCAACGGCAAGTGGCACAGGGCGAGCAAGGGCGCACCGGAGCAGATCATCGACCTCTGCAACCTGCAGGGCGACGCTAAGGACAGGGTCCACGAGATCATTGACAGGTTCGCCGACCGCGGCCTCAGGTCGTTGGGCGTCGCGAGGCAGGAAGTGCCCGAGGCGAGCAAGGACGGCGAGGGCGCCCCCTGGCAGTTCTTGGGCTTGCTCCCGCTCTTTGATCCCCCCAGGCACGACAGTGCCGAGACCATCCGCCGTGCGCTCAGCCTCGGCGTCAACGTCAAGATGATCACCGGCGATCAGCTCGCCATCGGCAAAGAGACCGGCAGGAGGCTCGGCATGGGCACCAACATGTACCCGTCCACCACTCTTCTCGGCGACAAGAACAACGATGTGGACATCGACGAGCTCATCGAGATGGCCGATGGCTTCGCCGGAGTCTTTCCAGGTTGGGCTTAACATGCAAGCCATAATTATTTTACATATAAGCCCAAGTCTGAACATGCATCATATTTCACAGAGCACAAGTACGAGATTGTGAAGAGGCTGCAGGACAGGAAGCACATCTGCGGTATGACCGGCGACGGTGTGAACGACGCCCCGGCGCTGAAGAAGGCCGACATCGGCATCGCGGTGGCCGACGCCACCGACGCCGCCCGCAGCGCGTCCGACATAGTCCTCACCGAGCCGGGGCTCAGCGTGATCATCAGCGCGGTGCTGAGCAGCCGCGCCATCTTCCAGAGGATGAAGAACTACACGATCTACGCCGTGTCCATCACCATCCGAGTCGTCTTCGGGTTCATGCTCCTCGCGCTCATCTGGAAGTTCGACTTCTCGCCCTTCATGGTCCTCGTCATCGCCATCCTCAACGACGGAACGATCATGACCATCTCCAAGGACCGAGTCAAGCCCTCGCCCCTCCCCGACTCGTGGAAGCTCAAGGAGATCTTTGCCACCGGCATCGTCCTCGGGGCTTACCAAGCCATCATGACCGTCGTCTTCTTCTACCTCGTCCACGACACCGACTTCTTCCCCGTGAGTCGTACATAGTAGTTTGCTTGCGAATCCGGTCTGATCACCGCCGTTAACCAACCGACACCTGTGAATGCAGAACAAGTTCGGGGTGAAGCACATCAGGGGCAACCATGAGGAGCTCAACGCGGCCGTCTACCTCCAGGTGAGCATCATCAGCCAGGCGCTGATCTTCGTCACGCGGTCGAGGAGCTGGTCGTTCGCCGAGCGCCCGGGCTTCCTGCTGGTCGTCGCGTTCCTCGCCGCGCAGCTCGTGGCCACCTGCATCGCGGTGTACGCTAACTGGAGCTTTGCGAAGATGGCAGGCATCGGGTGGGGGTGGGCAGGGGTCATCTGGGCGTTCACAGTCGTCACATACATCCCGCAGGACGTCCTCAAGTTCATCACCCGCTACGCGCTGAGCGGCAGAGCATGGGACAACATCATCGAGAACAAGGTAATTAGCAGGAGGATCGAATTTTGAGTGAGGGGGGGAGGATTGGAGCCGTGACTGACCGCTGATCGCGTAGGGTTAATGGATTTGTGTAGACAGCCTTTACAACAAAGAAGGACTACGGGAGAGGGGAGAGGGAGGCGCAGTGGGCGTTAGCGCAGAGGACGCTGAGCGGGCTGCAGACGGCTCAGGGGACCGGCGAGAAGAGCGATCACAGGGAGCTGTCGGAGCTCGCTGATCAGGCCATTAAGCGCGCCGAGGTCGCCAGGTATGCATTTTGGTTGCTGCCTTAGTTTGTTGACGTTGTGGGGTTAAATTAGACCGGGTACAAGTTTTGCTGAGTTTTAATTGGCGCAGGCTGAGGGAGCTGCACACGCTGAAAGGGCACATCGAGTCGGTGGCGAAGCTGAAGGGATTGGACATGGAGGGGCTACAACAGAACTACACTGTTTAGCGCTTGGGGAGTTGGACTAGCTAATTTCTTGTTGATGTTCACGTGCAAAATGCACTGTGTTGAAGATTTTATGTAAAGTCATGTATCTTTATATAATAATAAAATAAAAATAAAAAAAAATTAGAAGAGTCTGACTGGTTTCTGATGCAGCACTGGGCCGGTTGAATGATTACTCCATTGTTTATTTGAGCGGACATGGTCAAAAGTCCACAGTTTCAACGCAAGAGCCCAGAGGCATGATATCATCTCATGGATAAAAGACTGATATCATCTCAAAAAGATCACGAGGCAAGTTAATTAACACATTTCTCTCATAGAGGCAAGTTGATAATGTTTAATGAACTTTGAAAGTTTAAGAAATTGACATCAAAATCTAACTCATTTTATAAATTTAAGAAATTGACATCAAAATCAAAATCTAAGAAATTGAAAGTTTAAGAAATTGATATTTATAAATTTCTTTAATAAATAAATAATTTATTAGATTAACTCATTTTAAAAAGTAATATTTTATCATTATATAAAGATAACTAAATATGATAAAATAAGATTCGAAGGGGGAGGGTTGGAGTTGCACATTCTTCAAAATAGAATCTTTGAGGGATATTCCATTTTGAAGGGGCTTTTTTGAAGGAGAGGGTTGGAGATGCTCTAAATAGTTTATGATAGTTTTCAAAAAAGATTTAATGTAGAAAAGGTGGCACTGATCTAATCAGGTACCAAGACACAAGAAGGTGGAAAGTACAAGCTCCACATGGGCTTCTACTCGTTGAGGGGCTCACCTTTTTGTGTCTTGCCACCTGATCTACATAAATCCCTTTCAAAAATTAAGCCTAATATATGTGATTTTTGTGATAAGCATTAAGCATTAAGTATCAAACATCTGCTAAGTTTTTTTAAGTGAGGTTAAGCTACCCTGAAGCAGAAGCAAATTCAATTATTTCATGCCATGATGATTTTTCCAAGCATCAACTCTAATTTCTCACACCCCATCTGATCATCACAATTCTAATGGGAATCATGAAATATGACAGATACACCCAGAAAGTACAATCACCATGGAAGGATTTCGTAGCGAATATATTTCTCATCCAACTTACATATGAGCTTTAACTTGATAAATTAGCAAACAGAAAACGAAAGTCCACAAAAAAAAAAATAAACCTTACATCCATACAACCAAAAGGTTCTGCTCATTTAGTAACATGTAATTCTGCCAAGCACATGCTTTCGTATTGCATATTTTAGATCGAAATATGTCTAAACTCATAATAGTCATATACGAATCAGTACAATATGACAACCTTTTTCACAGAGGTCAGCCATTGATATATTAAACCACATTGTATACCATAGTGAAGCAAGTAAAAAACATTATATATAGACCTAACTAAATAAACTTTTCAAATATATAAAATCATATAATGTGAGTTATATACACATTCTGGATGTTTTTGCAAAATGGCCTAAGAATTGTCTGCGAAGTGTCCGTGACCCCGATACAGATACATGAGTCCGACATGGTTACATGATAGAACCATCCATCATGCGTAAAGCAGATGGATAAAATGCAGGCATTGCAAAATTTAAAAAAAACTTTTTACCGATTGAAATTTGCATCTAGTCCATCCTTCCCTTCAATTTTCTCTCCTGTACCTCCGTTGGTGTCCTACATAGAAATGTGACAATAAAAACATTTAACCTAGGGGCTATGACAAATCATGTGGGTAACTCAACCATAATGAATTTTCAGTTGCTCATATCAGATTTCCTTTTTTGTGCTGAACGACAAAAATTGAATACTAGTTTCGTGTATACATTCAAACCCAAAGTCTGGCATTTACAACAATCCAAAAATCAGTACTCAAATGGCATGCTGAGTTAGAAACCTGAGCAGCAAAGAGCAGAAATCAAGTTGATGGCCTAGAATGGGTTAACGTCTAGCATGTCTATGGAAATCTACCACCAGACAAAGGAGATTAGGACTAGTGAATCAAAAATTAAAAAGTTAAGAGTAATGTTTCTTCAGTCAATAAAATCGAACTTTTCTAGAGATAAAGATGCGGCACATATCCATCCATAAAAAAGGGACCGTAGAAAACAGAAAGGCTTTTTTAAACTAGTGATTGCCATCTTCATTTACTGTGTATATTCAGCAGCAGAATGTTTGGAAAAACAAAATCCTATGCATATTCATTAGATTATATGGCAATAAACGGCAATATGGGATCTTCCACTGACTCAATGATGCAGATTCATCCAAAATGTAAAGCTAAATATTTCGTCAAAGTGAATTTGTTCTTCTAGGAGGAATATACAATGTCATTATATGCTAAGAGGCAAGAGCAGGGCATGATCACTTCAGCAGTCAGAACAGTCCAAAATATTGTCTATTGGGTTGAAAGAAAGAGACCTTCATTGGAAACAAAGATACAGGTGGTGCAAAAGACATCCAGCCTACACTCTGAACATATAATTAATTATGTTTCATGATTTGCATGAAATTGTACATGAAATACTTGCTGGATTAAAAGATAAGGATCGAGCAAATAAGTCCGAAAAAAGGTTGAATGGGGGAAAAAAAAATAAAAGAAAAAAACAGAAGCAAAGAGAGGAAAACATTTCACTTACACAACAAAGACATGTCCGCCCCAGCCACTCAAACAGTCACGGTCAACAGATGACAGAAGCGCTTGAGAGATGGTCTCAAATAGTTCCTCAGGCACCTAATATGAGAAAAGATATCACATTGTAAAAATGTTAAACAAACAAAAACACACAATGCCAATCATATAGATTGACAATAAGAACACATAATAAAGATAGTGCTCTTATCTTTATTTGCTTCTTCTTCATATGCATTATTTAGCCGGAAGGGACATGCTATTCCATAAGTTGTACACAATGCTTCAATTTTTAAATATTTTAATTATTTTACTTATAGGCCATGTGAAGGTATGCACAAGTGTTGCAAGAAAACATTTTAGCTAACTTGCATCTTCTCTATTTCTTTGCTCTGTACAATTTCCTCTGATAGGCATGCACATTAGAGGTGCATAATCTTGGCAAACAGACGTATATTTTAATTGAAGACGGTAACATTCCAATTCCTAACGGTTGATAGGTACCAAAGAACATTAAGGAAAACATGATGTTTTCCCCAGAGAGCTGACATGGTCTCTTGAAGTTGATAGGTACAAAAAACATGCCCTGCTCTTGTCTTCAATTAATTGAAAACAATAACGTTTTAGTTGAAATGTACCTGTTTAATTGAAAACATAATGCCCTGCTCTTGTGCTTTCAATTGAAACATTTTAATTGAAACATTTTATTGAAGACAACATGTTTTAATTGAAGACAACAACATGTTTTAATTGAAGACAATTACATGTTTTAATTGAAATGTACCGGTTAAATAACACGTTTTAATTAATATAGCGGTACATTTCAATTAAACCAGGGCATGTTTTCAATCAAGAGCAGGGCATGTTTTCAATTAAAACATGTTATTGTCTTCATTATGGTCAAAATGTACCGGTTAAAATGTTTTAATTGAAACATACGGGTTAAACATGTTTTAATTGAAATGTACCGGTTAAACATATTAATTAATACATTTCATTACGGTTAAAATTTTCAATTAAAACATTTTAATTAAAATGTTTTCATTTCGTTATTGTCTTCAATTAAAAGGTACAAAAACAGTATGTTTTCAATTAAAATATTTTAATTGAAAACAATTAACAAGTTGGAATGTTATTGTCTTCAGATATAACATTTGTACCTAGCAACTGTTAGGAATTGGAATGTTATTGTCTTCAATTAAAATATAATGTTTTCCCCTGAGCTGACATGGTCTCTTGAAGTGTTTTTTGTTTAATGCACTGGCATGCTATTTATCCAGAAAGAACTTGGTTGGACACAACCTACTTTTATGATCTTCTAGCGTTCAATGTATCGTCAACAGTTGACCATGATTGGCTAAACTTGTGTGGTGAGAGCCTTCAGGATAAATATACCAAACTGATGTCTTACTAGGTATGATAAGCATGTCCCTCTATAATTCGGTTTACCGGATAAATAACTTCCGCAACCTGCTTCATGGGCTAAGCTGGTTGAGATGGATCCATAACCCCAAGGTTTCTATCTTACCGTCCACCAGTGAAGCTCTGGATTGAGCTCCAACGATACTAGATTCCACTGTCTTTTGTTTCTTTTGGCGAAGGGTAAAAAAATGGGGGAAACAAATCCAACATCTAGATGAACAAGGGACATGCAACAGATTACATTAGAGTATCGGAGCTGAGAAGATCTACTGACCATGTTTGGTTTGTACATTGACTCACAAGCACCATAAAGAGATTCAGAAGCTGTACCAGAAACAACAAAATCCTTCGCGAGTTCCCTGCACATGAGAAAACAATCTATTGAGCATGCAAGCGCAAGAAAAAAGCATGATAATGGCTAGAGACATGGTTCAAGAGTTAAACCTGACAAGCGTTGGTGAATTCTGATATTAATTTTTAGTGTTTTTCCAAAATAAACTGCACATATAATGCCATCTATTTGGTGATATAGTGATACTATGGCACATAATACCTACATGTATGCAGAAACTTTCGACTTTACTCCAGCTGAAGTAAACTGTTACTATCTTGGAGTAACAATGCTTCAAAACTGCTAAATGTTGTCCTTATAGGACATGGGATTGTATCAGTTTCCAACATGGCTTTGCAAGATTTGAGAGCAGAAAAAAGCTCTGAAGTCATGAGGCCACATACTACAAGTTTGCCAATTTGGAGATGAATTCTCAGGTTTAATTCTAGTGATGAACTTCCAGGACATGGGTTTTGCAATCAGACAGCAGCGAGAATAATCTAACGTGTCCAAATATTTAATTTTCAAAACAAGTGCAGACAGATACTAGGTGCCCTTAACTAAAACAAGTGGAATCTACAATTAACAATTAATATCGCCAAATACTCCTATATGTGACAGATGAAATTTCTACAATATCTTCCAGGAACTCACACAGATATGCTCTTTTCATGACCGAACATCCTCGTAACAAAATTTTATGCATCAACGGGTTTGTTCTTCAAGGACTGAGAATAGTGAAAGTTGGTTAAGTGGTAATAGAATACACAAAATTTAATAAATTCTTGAACTATCTGCATGTTCAACATCCTATTCATCTCAGTGCTACATAAGGGATAGAAGAAATCATACTTGGCACCAAGGCAATCCATAGTGCAAATGAATGGAACATCATCATCTCCTAATCCAGCAATCACCGGTTGACAAAAATATGGGCCAAATCTATAAGAAAAAATGCATCATGAAAATTTGGCAGCAATAATAATTCTATTCATAATTAAAAGCAATGATGAAACCAACTTATAGAATGAATCGACTAAAACTTTTAAAGCTTAGAGAAAGAAATATTGAGATAACACTCCTTCAGCATAATCAACATCATGTACATCCTAATATTTCTACTGCAAATATAATTAAAGAAGCATAACAAAGATAGACATTTATCAGTACATCTTAGAATACATAAAATCCAGATGGAAAATAGGGTGCTCACTGCAGGCCATGAAACCATTAATACTTGAGATAACCTTCAGCACTAATTTTTTTTTTTTTATTTTTTTTTGTTTTTTTTGTTTGGGGGGGGGGGGGGTGTGTGTGTGTGTGTGTGTGTGTGTGTAAAATTGAAGAGGGCAAGCCAGTCACTTACAGATATTACATTACAATTTCAACGTTAGCTTCTGGTGGGTTCCACCAAACCCGACAATTACACCACACATCTGAATAAGGTTGACACCACATGATTGGCCTTCCTTGTATTTGTATAATCATGTTGTGTTTTAGGTGTAATATCACTATGACCTGATAGAGATAATATCATCACAAACATAATGATGGATATGACCACATAGCTAGTAGTCCAGCACCATCATGCAATCTTTCAGAGTTCACTATCAGAATACTATAATGGTATAAACACTTCATGTAGAGAATTATTTTAAAATCTCTTGATACAAAGTTTCAAATAATTATATTTGAACCTAATCTATACTACTTTAAGAGCCATCCATTGATTCACTCCCCACTGGCAGAAGTGTGTGGCTAAAAATTTCTGCATAGGTTGTAGTGTTCCCGATCTATTCCTTACTAAAGACCTCAGATTGGACACAAACCAGAAGCACTGGACACTATGTTTTGAGAAAAATCCAAATATATGCAATTTAACAGGTGTTACTGAAGAATAGTCATAAGAATCGGTGACGTAAATATATGCAATGTTTCATGTTTATAGGATTTTTGTAGTACGGTGCGATGACTAGGGAACAACGGCTAGGGAACAACGTAATGTCTTGAATGAAAATGTGTAGGGGTTTCGTGTTCACATCCAATGTTCTAAATAGCAATTATCGGACTTGTGGTGGCGTGGAATATAGGACACTAGAGCTGTCTGACATGACGACATGACAAAGAACCAGAGATTTAAAACATTGAACATGAGTATATTTCATGGTTGTCTATAAAAATATGTACATAAGCACCCATATCGATGCATCAAGGCATTTAATTATTTAACAAGCTGGGTGAAAGTTTTTACATAGTTGTGACTTTAAGTGTTGATACATACTGGTGATATACATCATGATACCACTCTTGATACTTAAAGATTTTAGATATATTTATTTGGATGTAGGGGTGCTAATCCAGTTGAATGGCTCAAGGCTTCGCTCACAATTACTTGGTGAAAGATCATTGGAACTCGTTTGACAACTAAGTGAGCTCAGTTTGAACAAAAATATGGCTTTGCTAAATTAATGAACAAGTTTAAGCATCACAAGCCTCAACTCGATAAGAGCTTAAAAATGTCTAAAGTGGCTCAAACTCGAGTTTAGCTCATTAAGAACATAAATTAGTTAGAATTAAGATCATACTAGCGTCTTATGAAGATCAATCTAGTTCAATTATTGATATTTAGATTTTAGACTACAATTTTAACTTTAATCACAATTCTATATTATAATATTATTCATTATATAATTGAGGGATGCAAAAGGATATTATATAATATGATTTTTTCATTATTACTCAAATATTGAAAGGAAAATTTACAGCTTTGACCATAAGAATTGTACTTCATTAATAATGCCCAGTCAAAGTAAGAATCTTTTTCAAACAATAAAAATAGTTTAATTGTTTTTTCTTTTGCGAGGGTAATAATTTCATATGTTCCCTTTTAATACTAGAAATGACAGACTGTTTGGATATACAAGGTATATAATTAAAATAAATTATATATGAGGTTATTTAACATGCCAAATTTTTTAAACATATAAGATATATTACTAAAATAAGAAATTCTTGTCACTAAAGCTAGAATACTCATTATTATTTCTAGAATACAATAAAAAATAATTTTAGCATTTATAATTATATACTATTCAATGGTAACACGTTAGTAGATATTACCTTAATCTTTATAGCACATAAGCTTAGACTAATTTATGTTATATTTGGTATGAATTCTTTAAATCAATTTATTCCTGACTGAGATTGTTAATATACTCGATAAGCTTGATGTTTGGCTCAAGCTCTTTATGAGGAAGCTTGCTTAAATAATTGAACAAATATGAACAATATAAAGCTCGGCTTGTTTCGCTCAATTAACCCCAAGTAAGGTAGATGAAGATTGTTTTACCAACAATTTGGTAGCAATCAATAAACGTATACTTTAGGCTCTCTTGCGTTAAAAGAAAAGAAATGTTGCACTCATGATCTTTATATGATGCAAAGCAAAGTTATAAATCTAAGATGAACACAGCTGAAGATTCCTCAGTAGAATTATAGCACGAGAAGCTCAACCATATAAGTGAGAAAGGGTTACAACTTGCCAAAGAAAACACCTACCAAACTTGAAAGCTACGCACCTTGATACATAATTATCTAAATGGCAAGCCACATCATGTATGATTCATCAGAAACACGTCAAATAGAAAATCTCACTTATTTTGATGCTTGTGATCATATGAAAGTCAATTTCTTTGGTGGTGCTATTTGTTACTTTTATAGATAATTGCTCTAGAAAAGTTGGGCTCATCCTTTGAAAAGCAAAGATAAATTCACATGTCTTTCAACAATTGCATACCAAAATGGAGAGAGAAACAAGGTATCTTGGATGTACTCAATCAGATACGGGGGATGAGTACATTGGGCCATTTGATGAGTATTGCAAAAGAGACTTTGATATGAGATAACAGTGCCAACGATGTTAGAACAAAATGGCATGGTGAGAAGTATGCATCGTTTGAGATGATCAAGATAGAATATTATCACATTCTTAATTGCCAAAACCTAACTAGGAAGAGGTAAAAAGGATTGTGGTAGACCTGATCAGTCTACCACCCTCAGATTCTTCGAAGAGTGATGTCCCTAAGAAAATGTGGATGAAAAAAATATCCCCAACAAGCACTTGAGAACTTTAGAGTATTTATGTGTTGTGCATTTGTCCACTTTTCAAAGGATGAAAGTCCAAGCTTGAGGAGACAAAAGAATACATATTTTGGGATATGCTGATGAAAAAGTTACAAATTCTGGGATCCAAAAAATATAAATGGTAATGAAAAGTAGAGATGTGATTTTTCATCAAGGGCAAACACGTAAAAATTTCAAAAAAAAAACCGCAACTGAAATTGTTATCTAGCCCAAAAATCTTCTCCAATTTTATATAACAATGAAGTGCAAGAAGATCAACAATATATTAATGCTTATTTATGTAGCACGGACAATCTTATCATGAAGCCGTGTCGTATCAGAAACGTATCCGACAAACTATTGGACACACATCCTATGTAATTTTTGGTAATTGTAGCATGTCAGTGTATCATATCCATATTGTGGTAGTTGCATCCGTAAAACATAAATGCTCACTCTCCTGTTTAAGGAGAATCGGTCGAGCTATACAACCACCAAGAGCACCTTAATTGAATCTACCAAAGAGTGCCAACCTCTTAACATGTATTATACTAAAGAATATGTCATGATCACTGATGCATGTGCACCCGAGTGCTACAAGGAAACATAAGATGTTTATAAAACTAAGTGGTGAAAGAAATGCCCGTGTATATGAATGTATTGCATAATATCTACACATACGGTTTGTAAAGGTTGCTAAAAGGTTAAAAAGATAATAAAGAATAAGTAGGTATTCAAGATAAAGAATGAAAAGAAGATGTCACAAACAAGATACTAGACAATGTTGGTATTTAAATAATTCGATCTAAAGGAGTTGTTTAGATTTTTCTCTAATGGTAGAAATGTCATTAATACATGTTATACTAGGAATATCAACAATCATCAATTTAGAAACCAAGCAGTTAGACATGAAGATTGATTGTTTCCATGATGATTTGAAGGAAGATAATCTATATGGAGAAACTAAAAGGTTTCAAAGTCAAAGCAATGAGCACATGGTTTGTAAGGTACCAAAGAGTTTGTATGGATTGAAACAAGCTCCTCAAAAATGGTATAAAAATTTTAACTTTTTTATGCTAGATCATTTAAAAAGATATCAATATCAATTCATTGTGTACATCAAACATTATGATAGTGATTTCATTATAGCATTACTTTATATTAATGCTATGTTAGTAAGCCATGTTGAAGATTGATAAGTTTAAGAAGATATTAAGTCTTTCACCATGGAAGACTTGTGACCAATAACAAATTTTGGGTACGAGTATCTCTCGTGACAAGAAACAAGCAAAAAGTACACCGATAAAGTGCTAGAGAGATTCGATAGGAACTTCACTTACTAGGCATTTCAATCTAAGTTCCAACCAGTCTTTCAAGTAAAAAAAAGACTTAAGAAATAAAAAAAAACCATGTCTCCTTATGATATAACAATCGACAATTTGATGTATGACACCACATGCACAAGACCAAACATAGCATATGTTCATGTAATTAGCAGATTCCTTAACCAAGTAAAGAACACTAGGGGTAATAAAGTGGAAAGTGAGATATCCCATGAATACTTGCAAGATGAGTATATGTTTATCGAGTTGTAAGAAAATGCTAACGGGTCACACTAATACAGATATGTCGAGATGTAGACCTAAAAACATATACATCTTGTTGATTAGAAACTATTTCAGGGGTCGTGTCGTTACAACCCAAGATGTAAAAATGTATTGCCCTATCTACGAAAGACGATCCCAATTTCCCTTCCTATCCCAAAAGCTTTGACTCTTCCAAATTCTTGTCTTAGGGCTTGTTCCACAACTTGAAAGTGGTTTTTGGAAAGTTGATGGGGGTGTGGAATCTTGGATTGAAAAAAGTAAAGTTTTTGTTCCTTTGAGCTTGAAAGTGGTGTGGAAAGTGGGTTTGAGAGCTTTATGTGGGTCCTACAAAACTTTCTGAATGAAAAGTAGGATGTGGGGTCTACGGTTTAGAAATAATAAATAATTACTTGTAATTATCCTAATTTAATTAATTTAAATTATTTTAAAGTTATTTATAAATGTCAATGTTAATTATTATTTAATTTAATTTAAATTATAAATGTTAGAAGAAATAATTAAATCTAATTTAGTTATAAACTAATAAATTTAATTAAACTAATTATTAAACTAACATATTTAATTATAATCATTAAACTAACATATTTAATAATTAACTAAACTATTTAATTAACACTTAATTAACCAGCGCACAATGCCTCCGATCCGCTAATGGGACAAAAAATTGTTGGAGGCACTGTGCACTTACGACGAATAAAAAATAAAAAAACAAAAGCGCGCACTGTGATTCATCGAGAGAAATGAGAGAGAAAGAGTGGGGCCCACGTCAACTTTCTTAGCTGTAATCTATGGAATTTCCGGCAATTTCGACCGCGGAAATTTTTCCTCCACGTTTGCTCCACATCGGAGCCAGCGAGGCAAAAAGCAATGAGAAAGTTTTCGACGAAAGAAACACAGGACGAGAAAAGCTGACGAGAAAGTTGGCTACAGTGGATGAATAGTGGATGAATATGGCATCAAACAGTGTTTTCCCACTTTCTAGCCCACTTTCAAGTTGTAGAACATGCCCTTAACATCATAATTCTATTTCTTTCCCTCTTTTTGAAGCAACACAACTTTCTAATATTTTCTTGTTAATAGTTAGCATTGTGTAAGATGTAGCAATAACTCGCCTTGAACAAGCAGCTGTATCTATATTTCCAATCCACCCCCACCCCCTGTAAGAAATAAAAAAAAACCATGTCTCCTTATGATATAACAATCGACAATTTGATGTATGACACCACATGCACAAGACCAAACATAGCATATGTTCATGTAATTAGCAGATTCCTTAACCAAGTAAAGAACACTAGGGGTAATAAAGTGGAAAGTGAGATATCCCATGAATACTTGCAAGATGAGTATATGTTTATCGAGTTGTAAGAAAATGCTAACGGGTCACACTAATACAGATATGTCGAGATGTAGACCTAAAAACATATACATCTTGTTGATTAGAAACTATTTCAGGGGTCGTGTCGTTACAACCCAAGATGTAAAAATGTATTGCCCTATCTACGAAAGACGATCCCAATTTCCCTTCCTATCCCAAAAGCTTTGACTCTTCCAAATTCTTGTCTTAGGGCTTGTTCCACAACTTGAAAGTGGTTTTTGGAAAGTTGATGGGGGTGTGGAATCTTGGATTGAAAAAAGTAAAGTTTTTGTTCCTTTGAGCTTGAAAGTGGTGTGGAAAGTGGGTTTGAGAGCTTTATGTGGGTCCTACAAAACTTTCTGAATGAAAAGTAGGATGTGGGGTCTACGGTTTAGAAATAATAAATAATTACTTGTAATTATCCTAATTTAATTAATTTAAATTATTTTAAAGTTATTTATAAATGTCAATGTTAATTATTATTTAATTTAATTTAAATTATAAATGTTAGAAGAAATAATTAAATCTAATTTAGTTATAAACTAATAAATTTAATTAAACTAATTATTAAACTAACATATTTAATTATAATCATTAAACTAACATATTTAATAATTAACTAAACTATTTAATTAACACTTAATTAACCAGCGCACAATGCCTCCGATCCGCTAATGGGACAAAAAATTGTTGGAGGCACTGTGCACTTACGACGAATAAAAAATAAAAAAACAAAAGCGCGCACTGTGATTCATCGAGAGAAATGAGAGAGAAAGAGTGGGGCCCACGTCAACTTTCTTAGCTGTAATCTATGGAATTTCCGGCAATTTCGACCGCGGAAATTTTTCCTCCACGTTTGCTCCACATCGGAGCCAGCGAGGCAAAAAGCAATGAGAAAGTTTTCGACGAAAGAAACACAGGACGAGAAAAGCTGACGAGAAAGTTGGCTACAGTGGATGAATAGTGGATGAATATGGCATCAAACAGTGTTTTCCCACTTTCTAGCCCACTTTCAAGTTGTAGAACATGCCCTTAACATCATAATTCTATTTCTTTCCCTCTTTTTGAAGCAACACAACTTTCTAATATTTTCTTGTTAATAGTTAGCATTGTGTAAGATGTAGCAATAACTCGCCTTGAACAAGCAGCTGTATCTATATTTCCAATCCACCCCCACCCCCACCCCCACCCCCCCCGCCCCCCCCCCCCCAAACCACCACCACCACCACACACACACACACCTCCTGATGCGCGCCATGCATAAAAACTAGAAATACAAATTCAATCTAGAACCCTTTGGCTGTAAGCCTGGAACCGCACATGCTACTAACAGAACAAGACAAAACTTCTACTTCAGTGAAAACCAACAACAATTTCAGTATGTCTACAGTAAATAGCGCAAACTACTTAAAATTAGGCAAGCGTTCAAACCTTTTCTCATAAAGTATAGCCGAGACTAGGCTGGCAAATGTCTCGGGCTTCATATCCCTCTCCTCCCTCAGCTGATACAGCTTGTGTCGAAAAATTAGCCGCTGGTGCCTTCAACCCCTCACCAACACAAAACAAAAGGACCCAATCAGATAAATCCCAAAAACAAAAGAGAGCCAAATTAAGGTTTCTTTTCACAGTTCCGTACAGAGTCTGGGCGTCGGTAGCAAGACCAGAGAGACCGATGTAAAGCTTGTCGTGGATTTTGAAGATCCTCTGGAAATCGGTGGCGATCGTCTGAAGATTGACTCCGAGGCGGCGGTCGCTGGCGATAGCGAAGCAGTTCTTTCCCACCATCGCCACCACGGCGCTGCCGTTGTACTCGAAGATCTGCCAGAGATCAAAGGAGCCTGAGAGATTAGGACCGAGAAAGAAGTATAAAAAAAATTAGGGGTAGGGTTCCGAGAGATACTCACCGACATGGCGACTGTAGATCGAAGAAGAAGAAGCTGAAGACAGATGAGAGAATGAGACACGGCGTTTTGTTGAATCTCTGGCTTGGAGGTTACTCAACCTCGCAAGAGGAGCCGCCAGTGATGGGTGGCGTTAGGTTCGGATCTGATACTCAAAGTAAATACCCAAACCCGAATGTGAAATTAAATAAAGCCCATGGCCAGTTCTAACAGCCACCAGCGCACCTGACCTAAATTGGTTTTTTGTCTAATTTTATGCATTAAGAGCACACATAGAATAGGATGTCAAGAACAATTTATCCATTTATTTATTTCTTTACCTGTGGCATATCTTAGAATGTGACACAATATAAAACTAACACCACAAATATATGAAGGAAAATAAAACTAGAAATGAATTGATATTCTCCACAATCCTCTTACTATCTGAATAAATTCAACCAAGTACAACATAGCAAATGGTTGCTGATAATTGAAAAACTCAATGAAGACAGCTCACAATGTTACGTCCTTCCAAGTTTTATATGTTCTTCCTGTGATCGCTCTCTTGAAACTCCAGAACAGTAAAGCATTACGAGTACAAAAATAACTTCACCACATCTAGGGTTAAGGTTGCAACTCCATTCTCGCAGTTTCATCTCCTGCTAGCATTCTTCCATGAAGTCAATTCGGTAGGAAGTGCAGCTTCATCGGACGAAATCACAGCTTCCGCCGTCAATTTCCCAAGCAAACCGTGATAAAGAAGTCCCCTCGAACCTAGCCCGCCGACCAACCAGAATCTGCACCCGCCATTCTGGCAGACATAATCATCCACGCAACCCAGGAGAGGAAGCGACCCACGAGGAGTCAGTGGTGGCATGGCCCTCAGACCGGCCCTAGCTCCAACCAACTCCCATCTCCTTATTGCCGGATACACAGCGGAGGCTTTCGGAAGCAGCGCTTCATAAGCCATCGACGATTCTTCTGCAGTGACGTCCGATGAATAGTTCTCAGATTGCCAGTCCCATGTCGATCCCATCAGCACGCTCCGAGGACCTTGGAAAGCCAGCCAGGCATCAGACAGTATTGAGGGGCTGTGGTCTTTGTACTCATCACTGGGGCATGAAATTATAGTGCTAAGTTAGTCATACTGGGCGGCATTCAAATAAGATGATCCATCCACATTTTTGGCAGAAAATACATTTTTGCATATTCAATGTCATCAAATTCTTTTGATTTTTGAGAAAATCACAGATTACGTATGTTCCAGATGTACACAGAAACATGGTATCTGATAAGCTAAACAGATCAAATTGGTTTCTGATGGATCGGGGTACCTAATATTGCTGGTTGGCAGTTGTAGGTGTGAGATGACTCCTCTGCATAATCTCAGAGGAAGCTTTCCTGAAAGCTCTGGGAGCATGGTGGCTTTAGCCCCAAGGCATACAATCACCGCATCATACTGACCTGAGAATTCCCGAAAAGGATTAAATAAATTAAATAGATTTTAATAAAAGCCTAACAAACAAAAATAAAATAAAAATCCAAATAAAAGAATAATAATCTCAAATAAAAGCAGCTTGATCTACATCATTCTCCCCAGTTTTGAAAATCCTTTCACTATGGTGAAGGATGAACAACAGAGCTGACACACGAAGTTGGGATGAATGATCGGGTACCTACAGATATATCAATGGAGGTTTTGGTGAAGAAAACCGAGACCAATCAATGATGTGAAAATCTAAACCAGAATTGATCTTGGGTAAGATATGCAACTCGTAAGCTTTATGATCTGTTCTCTGTAAGTCTCGATGCGAAGCAACACTACAGACACTAAGCTCTGTCACATGAATATAGGAAACCCTCGCTGAACTATTCTCAAATGCTCGTTGATCCTATTTACTGGTTACTATAGGTTCTTGCGTGATTCTGTAACATACTTGAGTGAATAATTGAAACATAGTTGCTAGCATCATCATGCGAATTACTCAATTGAGATGCAAAATAATCATGAGATGCATAGGGATCAAATGGATCATGAAATGGAAAGGGCTCATGAAATGCAACTGACTGAAGAGTATCTCGAATCACGAAGTGCAATGGTTTCCGTTTAGGCCCAGTTTTAACCAACTCATTGTCATTATTCTTTGGGTTAGTCTTTGGTTGGTAATGAGACAACACAATCTTTTTGTTATCAAACATTAACTCGTATGTATTTGACCTCCGGGAGTGAACAATATCTAAATCATATAACCAATGACAGATCTACAAATTTTAACCATTGAGTGAAAAAAATACAATTCACAATTCTATTTGAGATACGACCATTTTGCAACCATATGTAAAATTCATGTACACATTTTTTGCATTATAAGAATTATATGTAAAATAAATCAAGATAACATAAAGTCAAAAACATGTATATGCTAAACTGTTATTACCACCAATGTATAATAAAAATATTTTATTCTAGAAAGAGCAATTCATATTCCAAGCTTTACATGATAGGAATGTATAATTATAATTTTGTGTTGCAAACTAAATATTCCATACGTTCAACATAAACTTTTAACACAAAACTATCGTATTCGAAGTCTAGAAGCAATAAAAGTATCACTATACAAATTGAGTTAAGTCTGTGTCTTCCATTTTTATAATGCTATGGTTTCAGGCCGAACAACTTAAGTTAGAAGTTAAATTAAAACTTAAAAAAATCCTTGTAGTAGGCTTATTTGTTTAGGACTAAATCCAAGCCTTCAGATGCACTATACATCGATAAAATTGAATGAGCAAAAGCTACAATTAAACTAATTTTCTCAAAAGTATAAATAGCTTTATTGAATTAACATCTCTAGTTTGGATGAAGGAAGTGATATAAGAGAGAACATGGAAACTGATTTTTATTCGTTTTTTCTTTTAAGGTATTCTGCCTCTTATAAAAACCACACATGTTGATTAATTGAAAAGGAAATGATAAAATTGGGAAAACCAAAAAAGGTACTATACATTTTTAATTTACAATCAAGATATAGATGGCAACTAATTATAGGATTAAAAATATAAAAATTGCCAAATTTATTGGGCATTAAATAGAAATTGAATGTCATCATTAGAATGTGATAGATTTTTTTTGAAAATAAGGCCGAAAAATGAGTTTGAATATTAGTTTTTTGTGGGTGTAGGAACCTTGGAGCCAAGTGTGAGCAATTGCTCACACTTGCCCATACTTGGCTCCTCCCTTGCATACAACCATGACATGCCTAGCAAAATATGTGTCACATACATCAACAATACATCGCAACGGATGCAGTCCTGATAACTAGCAAACTGAATAAGCACAGTGCAATGATTGTTTGTAAGTTAGTGTCTACCCATGTAACATTGTAGGATTGTGTGTGAGATTCGGCTTTAAGTCTCATTTTCTCTACAACCGATTGACCACCAAATTAATGCGGCTACCTCCTATCAATATGTGAAAAGTTGTCATTAAACTTGACGTAGATAATTGGTTTGTTACCAATCTCCCTTACTCTTAGGTGTGGCTAAACAACTAACGACGTTCAATAGGGTGCTAAGCTCTAACGGATCCTCATTGGTATCACTAGCAACATCCTCCGGTGTATAAATTTTCCCGTGTATTTCATCAGTGATTGAACCGCCGTTGGGAGCATTATTAATGAGCATATTACCAGGGAAACATTGAGTGGTAAAGTGGCCAAAACCTTGATACTTTTAACACTTGGTGCATCTTTTACCGTACTGAGAACACCCATCGATTATAGCTTTATCATTAGTATCTTTGGAAACACTATTAGCAGCTTTAGTATTTTGCTCAAGTTGTTACGATGGCTGCTCCTCAGCTTTGGAAGTGAACTTCCTATCTTGGGGTTCCCTATGATTCGCCCCAAGGTCTCAGGCTAACTATAATGCATCCTCAATAATGGGTACGTGCAGAAGCAGCTTGCGTTGAATATTAGGTGTGAGCCTATTACAAAACCTAAAAGGGTACTACGGGAGTCTTCTTGTATATCACATCTCACAGTCAAATGATCAAACGTCATAATGTATTGAATTACAATCGTGTTTCCCTGATGAAGACTATGCAATTGGTCTAAGAGACGATTTACATAGACAGCAGGAAGATATTTCTATCTAAGACTGGTTTTCATCAACTCCTATGTACTAATGGGATCTCGTTGCTCTCTCGCACATTGTCTTTCTATAAAAATCTAATAAACTTTGACCGAACCATGGAGCTTCATCCTAACACAGCTCACCATACAACGTCAATCATGCAGTGCCACTCATGAAAGTGGTCAATGTCTGCAATCTAGTCTAAGAAAACCGGAAAAGTCGTACCACACCTACTTTTACCCTACGAGTCACGTCATCCCGCCTATTCTCAAAATTCGCATCTCACCTACAATTATTTGATCCATGTTCCTTGTGTTATTAATTCCTATCTCTACGATCATACTCATCATGCTCAAATTTTATTGTGGAATTTTCCTCATCTGGTGTATGTGTATTTTGGGTCTGTAAAGCATATAAACATCTTATGTTGTCCTTGAGTGGTTTAAGCATAATATCCATCTTGTTTAGGTAAATCATCTATGTTCGAAGTTGAACTTCCAACCATGTTCCTATAAGTGTTTCCACTACAAAGGAACAAGCACTAAATGATGTAAACATAAAATCTGATATTATTGTGAGTGAGAGTATTGGGTGTGTGTGTAAAGTAAAGTAAGGGATAATATATATATGAGGGGTTAGCCATCTTGTAGGGCTAATCACTATTTTTCCCAAAATCTACATGGTATCAGAGCCAAACACAAAACCCTAAACCAAACAAACTAACCGGCTGCCCCCAGCTCCTCGCACGCGAGCGCCGCCCTCCCTCGCTGCGTCGCCCCCCGATCTCATCTTCTGTCGTCGACAGCAGGGTAGCCCCCCGATCTCCTTTCTGGCGTCGACAACAGGATAGCCCCCCCTCCCCGATCTCCTTTCTGGCGTCGACAGCAGGGTAGCCCCCGATCTCCTCTCCAACGAGCGAAGCCACCTCCTGCAGCGCCGCCACCGCGGAGCTTTGGAACCTCAGGTCGGTCTTGAAATCCTGAGCGATTTCTCGGACAAGCCTCTGGAAGGGGAGCCTCCTGATGAGCAGCTCGGTGCTCTTCTGATCTTCTCTTCGCCCCTGATCTTCTCTTCGCCGCGTCGACCAGCTGCCCCCCCGATCTCCTCTCCGCTGTGGGTAGCCGGCCGCCGCCAGCGCCGCCAGCGCAGCGCTCGCCTGCGCGCGCTGCCGCCGCGTGCAGCTGCTGATCCGCGCGCGCTGCCGCTGATCCACTCACGTGCTGCCGCTACTGCTTCTCCGCTGCCCCTTCTCCCCAAAAGAGAACCCTAAGAAGAAAACCCTAACCCTAGATCTATGGTAGGGTCATGAAAAGGACTTCATAGATTTACGGTTAGGGTATGACCTAGAAGAGGAAGAAAAGAAGTAGATCTGCGGATCTAAGGAGGAAGAAGGGAGAGATCTGCGGATCTGGAGAGATGGGAGACAATCTCACCTCAGCTGACATGAAGGCCTTCATCGGGGAGATAACGAAGCTACTTGCTTCGAAGGAGTTGGGATCATCGAGCGGATCGATGCCTTCGCGACCAGTGCAGAAGCTGGAGTTGATGCCCAATGACGTGAAATTGGAAGGGACGAAGAATTACCTCAGTTGGTCCAGGAGGGTAATTCTCATCCTGAAGTCGAAGGGGTTAGTTGTTTTGGGTTCATGTAAGGAACCGGTGGATAAGGATGGGGATGATTGGAAAGTCTGGAGCACCACCAACTCACTGGTGGCTGCTTGGTTGATGACATCGATGGTTCCACCCATTGCTGGGATGGTGGAGGCCATAGAGAGTGCTGCAGGGATATGGAGTATGGTGGAGAAAATGTACTCTGGAGCAGGGAATGTGATGCTCATGATGGAGGTTCAGGGCAAGGTCGATACCTTGAAGCAGGGGGAGATGACTATTCTAGCCTACTCTGCGGAGTTGAAAAGGCTTTGGTCAGAGTTAGACCACTATGACCCTATTGATCTGCCTGATCCTAGGAGCGCTGCGATACACAGGAAGTGGGTGGAGCGTAGGCGTGTGACACATTTTCTGAGGAACCTGAATGGGGATTTTGAGGTCAGGAGGGCGAGTATGTGTCACCTATCCTCCATCCCCTCTCTGGAGGAGGCCATAGCTGCAATGGCACAGGAGGAGACTAGACTGAGAGTTATGAAGGATGAGGGTACTCAGGTCACTCGGGCTGCACTGGCTGTACCGGCAGTGGCAGCAGTGAGCGAGGATCGAGAGTGCTACACCTGTGGGGTGAAGGGGCACCTGAGCTTTAACTGCCCACAGAAGGGTAGTGGACGAGGACGTGGCACAGTAGGCAGAGGAGGAGGTCGTTGGGGCCGTGGAGGCCGTGGACGAGGTCGCGGTGGCCCACGGGCCAACTTTGATACCGCTGATGGACGACAGGAGACAGTGCTGATTGAGGCTACGCCAGCTGAGGCTTCTGATCTAGAGCAGCGGAGACAGTCCAGGCCTACTACTGAGAGCTCGGAGAGTCATGCAGACCAGACTAGGGATGTTGCTTCGCCATTCGGTAACTTTGCCCACCTCGCTCACACAGGATCAGGTAACCGATTAGCCCTTTCATGTAGAGATCATATAGAGTGGATTATTGACTCAGGTGCATCTAGCCATGTGTCAGGAGCATATAGACAATTTTCCACATATAGACCACATACCATTCATGAAATTGTTCAGACAGCTGATGGCACATCCCAACCCATTAGAGGGATTGGCACTATTCAGTGCACTCCCTCCATACGCCTCTCTTCAGTCCTTCACGTCCCATCATTTCCAGTCAACCTCTTATCTGTTGGCTCTATTGTTGATGATCTTGACTGTAGCATTACTTTTGACTCTACTCATTGTGTGTTGCAGGAAAGGAAGACTGGGAGGAGGCTTGGGACTGGCGTCAGGCGTGATGGACTGTGGTATCTTGACAGAGCTAGTGGGGATGCTGCACTGGCTGTCGTTGGTAGAGAGAAGGAAAGGGATGTACTTTTGTTACATTGTCAATTGGGACACTTGCCTTTTGATATTTTGAGTAAAATGTATCCCGATGTTTTGAATAGAGTGAATGAAATGAATTTGAAATGTGATGCATGTGAATTTGGGAAACACACTAGGACATCATATCCTAGTGTGGGAATGAGGAGTGTAGAGAGATTTCATCTCATTCACTCAGATGTTTGGGGGCCCTGCCCAGTGACTTCAGTAAGTGGGTTCAGGTGGTTTATCACCTTCATAGATTGTCATTCTCGGATGACATGGCTTTATATGATGAAAAACAAAGGCGAAGCATTGAGGTGTTTTCAAGACTTCCATAGAAGTGTCAGAAATGTGTATGAGGCCAAGATCCGTGTCTTGAGAACGGATAATGGGACAGAGTATGTAAACAGGGAGTTTGCATCTTACCTATCTGAGAGTGGGATAACTCATCAAACCACTTGTCCCAACACCCCTCAACAGAACGGAGTTGCTGAAAGGAAAAATAGACACTTGTTGGAGGTAACTAGGTCACTCATGCTCACCATGAATGTACCTAAGATATTGTGGAGTGAAGCAGTAATGACAGCCACCTATCTTATCAACAGGATGCCTTCACGGATCCTTGGTATGAAGTCTCCATGTGAGATTCTTATGGGAAAGAACACTTTTGTAGTTCCACCAAAAGTGTTTGGATGCACACGCTTTGTGAGGGACCATAGACCTTCTGTGGGGAAGCTGGATGCTCAGGCAATTAAATGCATATTTGTTGGGTATCCTTCAAATCAGAAAGGCTATAGGTGTTGGAGTCCCCACAGAAAGAAGGCTGTTTGTGAGTATGGATGTGACGTTCAGGGAGACTGAACCTTTTTATGGAGGGCTGACAGATTCTACATCAGTATTTGATATTGGTGCCTCTCCAAACACAGGAGGAGCTGGTCGAGAGGGGGAGACTGATGACAGGATGGTAGTGGTTGGACTTATACCGTGTCCTGTCGGGCCTACTGGTACTGGTCCTGATAGCAGGGAGGAAGAAAGGACACTGGTGGAAGAGGAGGAAGACAGGTTGTACGGCAAGAAATATAGCAGGAGACAGAAGGATAGTCATGGCGATGGAGAACCCCCCACTGAAGAACCACTAGCTCCACAGCCACATGTCGAGATTGATCAGTCTATCACGCCTGCTCGAGTCCCGACTTCCTTACTGCCTTCCTCTCCTATCACGGATGGTAACCTTTCTTTGCCTTCCTCTAGTCTAGATCTTCCACTTGCATCTCGTAGGGAGCCTCGTATCAATGCCGGCAGGCCTCCTGTACGGTATGGATATGAGACTGATATTGCTAATCATGTCTCCTATGCCTCTCTTACTCCTGCATATAGGGCTATCATTGCATCCTTACATTCTATCCCTATACCAAGTGATTGGCGAGTGGCAAAGCAACATCCCCAGTGGAAGAAAGCAATGCTCGAAGAACTTGAGGCACTGGAGAAGAACAAGACATGGAGACTTGTCTCACTTCCAGCAGGGAAGAAAGCTGTGGGCTGCAAGTGGGTCTTCACAATAAAGCAAACTTCAGAAGGAAAGGTGGACAGGTACAAGGCGAGGCTGGTTGCCAAGGGCTACAGTCAGACTTATGGGATTGATTATGATGAGACATTTGCCCCAGTGGCAAAGATGAGTACTGTGAGAGTACTGATATCCTGTGCAGCGAATTTTGGATGGAAATTGCATCAGTTGGATGTAAAAAATGCCTTCTTGCATGGAGACTTACAGGAGGAGGTATACATGGAGGTTCCACCTGGCTTTAGCACACAACAGACGATGGGAAAGGTGTGCAGACTGGACAAGTCTTTGTATGGGCTGAAGCAATCTCCAAGGGCATGGTTCGACAGATTCAGGCGTGCAGTCATCACTATGGGCTACAAGCAGAGTAATGGTGATCATACTGTATTCTATAGACATTCAGGACAGCGGATTACTCTTTTGGCTGTGTATGTTGATGATATTATTATCACAGGAGATGATGAGGAGGGAATCTCTCACTTGAAGGTGAGGCTGGCGAGAGAGTTTGAGGTCAAGGACCTTGGACAGTTGGGGTATTTCCTTGGACTGGAGATTGCCAGGTCCAGGAAGGGTATAGTTCTCTCACAGAGGAAGTATGCACTGGATTTACTGGCTGAGACTGGTATGTTAGGATGTCGTCCAGCAGTCACTCCTATTGATCAGAATCATAGGTTGCATTCACAATCAGGGGAGCCAGTAGACAAAGAAAGGTACCAGAGACTTGTTGGACGCCTTATCTACTTATGTCATACCAGACCTGACATTGCCTATGCTATCAGTGTGGTAAGTAGATACATGCATGATCCTAGGACTGGACATATGGAGGCAGTCTTCAGGATACTGAGGTATCTGAAGAATAGTCCAGGAAAAGGCATACTATTTGGTAGTCATGGTCACATGAATGTGACAGGCTACTGTGATGCGGATTGGGCCAGTTGCCTAGATGATAGGAGATCGACCTCGGGCTACTGTGTGTTTGTTGGGGACAACTTGGTCTCTTGGCGCAGCAAGAAGCAGGATTTGGTGGCTCGTTCCACTGCAGAGGCAGAGTATCATGCTATGGTGCATAGTACCTGTGAGATGATCTGGTTGAGATCACTCCTACATGAGCTACGCCTGCTGAGAGAAGGACCATTGCGGTTGTTGTGTGATAACAAGTCTGCAATTAATATTGCCAACAACCCAGTGCAACATGATAGAACGAAGCACATAGAGATTGACAGGTTCTTCATTAAAGAAAGACTGGACAAGAAACAGTTGGAGATCTCCTACATTACTTCTGGACAGCAACTAGCTGATTGTCTTACAAAGGGGTTGAACTCTAAAGGAGTAGAGGATGCTTGTAACAAGATGGGCATGATAAATATCTTTTGCTCATCTTGAGGGGGAGTATTGTGAGTGAGAGTATTGGGTGTGTGTGTAAAGTAAAGTAAGGGATAATATATATATGAGGGGTTAGCCATCTTGTAGGGCTAATCACTATTTTTCCCAAAATCTACAGATATGCAGACAGATGATTATGCAAATTACGTTATCCAAGACAAATGAATGCGCTAAATGGAAAATAACAAAGCACTAATGGTTCAATCTAAATGCTCAATTGCAACCAATATTGATGCAAATCAGACAAATGAGATTAAACCAATCACAATTTTTTCTCACAGAAAGAACATATATAAAACACCGCATCAATGACACAGGAATCAAATAGATGAAATTTTCAGGAGGTTTAAGGGATCACTAAAGAAGTAGAAAAGGCTCATGGATAAAGTACATGTATGAGTATGTAGGAGTCCCTGCCATGCATCTCGGTATTGAAATATACACCCAAATAGCTCAAAATGGTTCAAAATCACTCAAAATAGGCTCTATTTAGTAGATGAAATTCCAAAAATTCAACTAAAATGTGAAGTCATATTGTAGCACATGCTCAACTGGTACGGTGCACAACTGGACTGGCTATGTGATGCGATCGTCTACAAGAGGAGGCAAGCGGGCACGGGCCGGAATTAGAGCTACCCACCTTATCTTACTTAGCTTGGTTTGTTTTTGCTTTGTAACATCTTAGTCATTGCTTAAGTCACGGTGTGTGCGATTAGCAATGACTAGATGAGTCCTATAAATACCCCAAAAACCCTAGTTGTTCATTATCGAAGAATTGAGATTAGATTGCCGTGACGGCTAGGGTTAGTGGGGGATTAGACTTGATCCTTTAATTCAAGTTAGGGAGTGATCTCTCCAGAAAAAGATCAAATCTATCTTATTGTTCTTCGTATTTCAATAGAAATTCCTCTCTTTTCCATTTTTCCTCTTTTAAATTCAGCCCTAAATACGATTTGACCCCCAAATCGTATCATTTTGGTATCAGAGCACTCGGTCCTATGGCGAGCACACGGGCGACTGCGACAAAAACTCTGGAGGAGAGATTGGATGCGGAAATCACGGGGTTGCGAAAGGAGATGACGGATATGAGGGAAGAACTCAAGGCGGGTTTGAGCGCAACCATGGATGAGAAGTTGAATCGGGTCTCGGAGCGCCATTCGCGTGAGATGAAGGATGGGTTTGCCGAGGATGCTTCAACAACCACAGTTTTTGCAGCGAGATCCAGATCCGCAATCGTCGGGTACATTAGATCTGGTCTCACGGACAAATCATGGAAACGGCGACGAAGGAGTAGCTTTTCCCCCACGGGAGAGCGAGCGATCCGAGGCAACCGAGAGGCGGGCGGACCCTTCAAGGGGGCCCCGGTGGTCGGCCGCCCCCAACTGGGGGCGGCGAAGGCGGGCGGCCCCGAAACGGGGCCGCCGGAGGGATACCGCCCCCTACGGGGGGCGGCGAACAGCAGCGGGCCCATCCGGGGCCCGCTGGGGTGTTTCCGCCCCCCCTAGGGGGTGGCGAAGGTTGGCGCCCCCAGGCGGGGGGCGCGGGGGGGTTTCCGCCCCCAATGGGGGGCGGAATGATGGGGCGGGCCCTCCTAGGGCCCGCCGATGGAGACCCGCCCCCGGTTGGGGGCGGGGGAGGATGGGCGGCCCACCTTGGGCCCGCGGGAGGTTTTCCCCCTCCTTTTGGGGGCGTCGAAGCAGGTTGGCTACATGGAGGACCCCGGAGGGAGCATGTGGACGAGTGGGACGATGTCGGAGCACTCGCCAATGGGAGGGCCAGGGAAGGCGTAGGGCAGTGGAGGGCCGAGGATCATACTTACCAGAGGCGGCAGACAGACAGGGGGGGACCACTACGAGGAGATACACCCCCAGATATGCGAAAGCTGAAGGCACCACTGTTCGATGGGAAGGACCCGGATGGCTGGATCTACCAGGTAGAGAGATATTTTGAGGTCATGGGCTTCGCTGAAGCAGAGAGGCTGAGGGCGGTGGCGCTAAATTTCGAAGGAGAAGCCCTGGCGTGGTACCGGTGGACCCAGAAGCAGAGACCGATACGGACTTGGAGGGAGCTGACAGAGTGCCTGATGGAGAGGTTCCAGGAGACCCACGGGGGCAGGCTGTTTGAGCAGTTATATGCCCTGAAACAGGAGGGGACCGTGCGTGACTACATCTCGAGGTTCGAGACCCTCTCGAGCCGAGTAGAGGGGGTGTCAGCGGAATCGATGGAGGGGAACTTTTTGAAGGGGTTGAAGCCATCCGTGAGAGCAGAGGTAGGAGTGCATGACCCTCAGGGGTTGGCAGCTATGATGCGATTAGCCAGGAGGGTGGAGGACATGCAGACTCAGGAGAGGAGGTCTAGAGGAGTGTGGGGCGGGGTTGCAGCACGTAACCCAGTTCCGCCAGCAGTACCTAGGGTTACGACCGGGACCCCGGCCGCGGATACCAGATCTAGAGGGCAGACCCGCCGGATGACCGAGGCAGAGATGAGGGAGCGCAGGGCCAAGGGGCTGTGCTTCAAGTGCGATGAGCGGTTCACTCCGGGGCATCGGTGCGCAGGACGAGCCATGCAGTTGGAGGTGGCGGCTGAGGAGGAAGAAGAGTGGGATACCACTATTATACTCGATGGGGAGGAGGCTGTGGCGGAACAACACCAGCACTTAGACGTCGTGGAGGTTTCTCTTAGCTCCGTGGTGGGATTTACTCCTTATCACACCATGAAGCTGGTGGGCAGGTTGGCAGACCAGGAGGTGACGGTATTGATAGACAGTGGAGCGACCCACAACTTCATCTCCAGGAAGTTGGTGGAGCAGGTGGGGCTAGAAGTGAGTGAGACAGCCACTTTTGGGGTGATTTTGGGCACCGGCCAGAGGGAGGAGAGCAGGGGTGTCTGCAGGGCTGTGATTCTGGCAGTACAGGGCGCTCAGGTGGTGGTAGACTGTTACCCCCTGGAGCTGGGGAAGGTTGACTTGGTATTGGGGATGCAGTGGCTACAGACATTAGGCGACACCAAGTTCAACTGGAAGATGCTTAGGATGGAATATCAGGAGAACGGAAGGACTGTGATCTTGCTAGGGGACCCCAGTCTGTGTTGTCGCGCAGCGTCCTTGAAGTCCTTGGCTCGGGCAGTGTCGATAGGAGGAGAGGCATATTTTGTGTCCTACCAGGAGTTTGGGGCAGATGCAGAGGAGCAGAGGGCACCACCGGAGGTGGAGGAATTGTTGGACAGCTATGGGCACATTTTTCAGATGCCGCAGGGACTTCCACCGCAGAGAGACCACGAGCACGCCATCGTGCTACGGGAGGGGGTAGCGCCCATCAGTGTCCGACCATACAGGTACCCGCATGTCCAGAAGGATGAGATCGAGCGATTGATCAAGGAGATGCTGCAGGCGGGGGTGATTAGGCCGAGTGTTAGTCCGTTCTCTAGCCCGGTGCTCTTGGTGAAGAAAAAGGACGGTAGCTGGAGGTTTTGTGTAGACTACCGTGCCCTCAACAAGGAGACGGTGGCAGACCGTTTTCCTATACCGGTGATAGATGAGTTGCTAGACGAATTACATGGGGCGTCGATCTTTTCGAAGATTGACCTGAAGTCGGGATATCATCAGATCCGGATGAAGGCAGAAGATGTACAGAAGACTGCTTTTAGGACTCATGAGGGGCATTATGAGTTCCTCGTCATGCCCTTTGGGTTGACGAATGCACCTGCAACATTTCAGTCGTTGATGAACAAGATATTCCAGCCTTACCTACGGCAGTTTGTCTTGGTGTTCTTCGATGACATCTTGGTGTACAGCCGGACAGTGGAGGAGACGTGCGGGATTTAGAGACAGTGTTACAGGAGCTACAGGCCCACCAGCTGTATGCCAATAAGAAGAAGTGCACGTTCGCCCAGGCGAAAGTGGAATACTTAGGGCATGTGGTCTCAGCAGCAGGGGTGGCAGCTGATAGGAGCAAGATAGAGGCCATGCTAGATTGGCCGCGGCCAACTACACTGAGGGCGTTGCGGGGATTTTTGGGCTTGACGGGGTACTACCGCAAGTTCGTGCAGGGCTATAGTACCATTGCCTGGCCTCTGACTGAGCAGTTGAAGAAGGATGGGTTCCAGTGGACTGAGGAGGCGACTGCGGCGTTTGAGGCCCTGAAGGGGGCGATGACGACCGTTCCGGTACTGGCTCTTCCTGATTTTAGCAGACCCTTTGTGGTTGAGACAGATGCTTCGGGGTACGGGCTGGGAGCAGTGCTGATGCAAGATCAGCGACCCGTGGCTTACTTCAGCCAGGTTTTGTCTTCACGGGCAAGACAGAAGTCCGTGTATGAGAGGGAGTTGATGGCGATTGCCTTGTCGATTCAGAAGTGGCGTCCGTACCTGCTGGGGCGGCCATTTATTGTGCGCACGGATCAGAGGTCCCTGAAATATTTACTAGAGCAGAGGCTGGTGGCAGCGGACTATCAGAAGTGGTTATCTAAGCTTGTGGACTACAAGTTTGAGATACACTATCGGCCCGGGTTGGAAAACAAGGCTGCGGATGCGCTATCACGGCGGGAGGAGGTTACGTCCTTAGCAGCCTTGTCAGTACCACTGCTAGCGGATTGGGAGCCTTTATGGAGGGAGGTGGAGGCCGACGAGGAGTTGTCTAGAGTCCGCGAGGATTTGGTACGGGGGGTGACTGAGCACCCAGGCTATTCAGTGGAGGGACGACGGTTGTTGTATCGGGGAAGGTTGGTGATACCACGGGGTTCAGTGCACATTCCACTGATTTTTCAGGAATTCCATGGGAGCGCAATAGGGGGGCATTCTGGCGTCCAGCAGACATACATGAGGATGGCTAGGGAGCTGTACTGGAGGGGAATGACGAAGGACATCGCAGAGATGGTAGCCCGTTGTGACGTCTGCCAGCGTCACAAATACTTGGCCATGGCACCAACAGGGCTGCTGCAACCTTTAGCTCTTCCTGAGCGGGTCTGGGAGGGGATCAGTATGGATTTTGTGGAGGGGCTACCCAAGTCGGAAGGATACTCGGTGATTTTGGTGGTGGTAGACCGACTGAGCAAGTATGGACACTTCATTGGGCTGAGACATCCTTACTCTGCAGTGACAGTGGCTACGGCATTTATGCGGGAGGTGGTGCGTCTGCACGGGTTTCCCGAGTCCATAGTATCAGATCGGGACACTGTCTTCATGAGCCAGTTCTGGAGGGAGTTGTTCAGGGTGCAGGGGACCGTTCTGAGGAGGAGCACAGCTTACCACCCCCAGACGGATGGACAGACAGAGGTCGTCAACAGGAGCGTTGAGACCTACCTTCGCTGTTTTGCATCGGATTGTCCTCGGAGTTGGTATCGATGGCTGGCGTGGGCGGAGTATTGGTACAATACTTCCTTCCATTCAGCCGCACAGACGACACCGTTTCGAGTGCTATATGGGAGGGATCCACCAGTGCTGGTCCATTATCGTTGTGGGACGACCCCGGTGTCCCAGTTGGATCAGTACCTCGAAGAGCGAGAGGGGATTTTGGAGGAGCTGAAGAAGCATTTGGCGAGGGCTCAGAAGCTTATGAAAGCCAAGGCGGACGCACATCGTAGAGAGGTGGAGTTTGCAGTGGGGGATCAGGTCTATCTGAAGCTGAGACCATATCGACAGAGGTCGCTAGCCCGCCGCCGGAACGAGAAGTTGGCCGCGCTGTTTACGGGCCTTTCCAGATAGAGGCGAGGATTGGGCCCGTGGCATATAGACTGACGTTACCCCCATGATCTGCCTTACACCCAGTGTTTCACGTCTCTCAGTTACGACGAGCGGTTGGAGCGCAGACACCAGTGGCCACTCTGCCATCTACATTGACAGCCGATTCAGAGGTGATGATGGCGCCCCAAGATATTCTGCAGGTACGACACACTGAGAGGGGCGGTAGGGAGGTGCTGGTAAGATGGTTGGGGTTGCCTGACCACGAGGCTACTTGGGAGCGGGAAGATACCATCAGGGCTCAGTTCCCAGACTACAACCTTGAGGACAAGGTTCGTTTTTTGGGGGGGAGTAATGATGCGGTCGTCTACAAGAGGAGGCAAGCGGGCACGGGCCGGAATTAGAGCTACCCACCTTATCTTACTTAGCTTGGTTTGTTTTTGCTTTGTAACATCTTAGTCATTGCTTAAGTCACGGTGTGTGCGATTAGCAATGACTAGATGAGTCCTATAAATACCCCCAAAACCCTAGTTGTTCATTATCGAAGAATTGAGATTAGATTGCCGTGACGGCTAGGGTTAGTGGGGGATTAGACTTGATCCTTTAATTCAAGTTAGGGAGTGATCTCTCCAGAAAAAGATCAAATCTATCTTATTGTTCTTCGTATTTCAATAGAAATTCCTCTCTTTTCCATTTTTCCTCTTTTAAATTCAGCCCTAAATACGATTTGACCCCCAAATCGTATCACTATGTTACTGTAGCAACCAGCTCAATCAGCTAGGCTAACTTAGATTCAGCTAGGCCAACTTAGATTCAGCTAGCTTAATTGGCTTGGCTCACTCATATATTCAGCTTGATAGAGCTGATACTGTAGCACCCAACTGGATCTAAGTCGATCAAGAAACACACGACTACTGTGACATTTGAAAAAAAAAGATGATAGAAGCAACTGACAATGACGATGACAACAGCGGAAGTGGCAAATGTTCGAGTATGATAGCGGCAAAGGATCAGCTACGACAGCTATGAAGGTGATATGGAGGTCAGCATGATAATGACAACGAGAAAGAAGGATGACTATGATGGTAGCAAGATTGGATGAAACGGAGGCATCAGATGGAGATGACGACAGATCTAAAATTGAAAGTGATGACGGCAGCGCTAATGCGTGGAGGCACTGACTGTGGTAATTTGGGCAAATGGCGGCGGCGGTTGTTAGAGTTAGGGTTCGGGTTAGGTTAGGTTTGATTTCACAACAGGTAGGAAAAAATATGGTGAACAGGCTACTGTATCATCATTGAAAGTCACATTGTTAATACAAGGTTACCTGCAAGTTCATTAAGGCTATGAACGGATTGTTTATACAATTTTATTTCCCATGGTCCAGAGACTGATGCCGATACATCATCTGCTATATTTTGGCATGCAAAAAAGAGTGCCTATAAAATAAAAAAAGTACAGAATTTAAACTGTAACTATTATTCAAAAATTAGGGAGACAGAACAAAAGAGACATGAAATGAAAATTAACCAAACCTGAAGATATCTCTTGGGATGGATATTCACAGCAAGAGGCATATAAATAGCAGAATCAAATGGCACACTTAAATTTGGTACAAGACAACAGGCAGCATCCCCGTTTAGAACTTCCAAAGTGCAACTTTGAAGGCAATTCCGAGCATTCTAGACACTTTAATAGATAAATGAATAATCAGAATTCACAAATGATAATGTTAAACAAGAAAGTTGCATCTCTTTGTCATGCTGAAAGAGAATACCTCTGTCAAAATTTCCACATTCTTCTCAGCCGTGGCAGGTCTTAAGATGCCCCTAGAAGAGTTTAACAAAATTTACAAAATGAAACCAGAAATGTTAACATATATGAACAAACTAATTCGTATGGGCATTTTGAGATGCTAACATTAGACCAATGAGCCCAGCAAGTACAAACTATGTATGCACTACAATCCACTCGTTTTATTAGTAACTTGCATAATGTCATATCTGAACCAAGACATTTCTCATGCATGGTAATTTTTATAAAATACCACCAACACGTTTGGTTCTGAACCTCCTTGTAGTGATGTGTAACATTTAACAGAAGAATAAATTATATTTAAGAAATATTTGCCTTCTCAAAACTATAGGTCCTTCAGAATGGCATGATGTATCATGAGCAACATTTCCTGACATCCTGGCTTGAAACACACTTTCTGCGACTGTTAATAGCTTTAAACACTCGTTCCAGCACTCAGCACCTCTCCATAAAACCTTAGCTGTAATTAGAAATATTTAAATGTATAAGAAACTTACACCATCATATATAGCTACACTCTATTTAAATGGCTTCGCTGATTGGACCTCAATATCTCCAGAACATTAACAAGGAAAATTTCCGCTAACACCCCATGTACTATTGTCCATGTGTCGTTAAACACTTATGAACTATGAAATTAATAAAAACTACATTTGGATATGGGGTGATAGTACCCCTACGCCAATAGAACATGGTAGTGTCTGATACTATTAGGCGTAGTTTTTATTAACTTCATAGTTCAAAGAAGTTTAGCAACACGGGTAATAGTACAAGGGATGTTACTAGAATTTACCCCATTAGTAATGTAAAAGCTTCCTAAGTGTTAGAATCATGCTAGAAAAGAAAGCACTTGAACTGAAGTTCCACTAAATGAAACCTAACTACAGACCTTTAGGGGAGTATGGATGGAGTAGTCCTCCAGAAGAACCAGATGCCCCACCACCTATCCCAGCTTCATCATAGATGTCTATGCATACAGGAGATTCCATTGGACAATGCTGCACAATAAGGTTCAATCAGCATGCCAAAGAAATAAAGCATAATCTCCAACAGAAGATAGGTATCAGCTCACCATGGATATTGTGGCAGGATAACACAAAACAATTGAAATTCTTAG
The DNA here is from genome assembly GCA_030789695.1 of Scilla litardierei. Taxonomy (NCBI): domain Eukaryota; kingdom Viridiplantae; phylum Streptophyta; class Magnoliopsida; order Asparagales; family Asparagaceae; genus Scilla; species Scilla litardierei. The sequence continues at coordinate 216,627,006 of CM061134.1, read as the reverse complement.
CTTAGTAAATTTGCATTGTATACCTTGAAAAAACAAAATCCTGCCAGATTAATCTTACTTAACTTTACTGGATGAAAAAAATCTTTTAATAAGAATTAAGATCAATACAAACCACAGTAAGTGATGAATTGTTCAATTTCAACATGAAACAGCACATCAACTTTCTGTTACTGAGCCATTAACCAGAAGACCCATGTAAACTTGGAGAGCCGTTGGCATGATTTCCGGGATAGTAATTCTAGCGGCTTACATAAGATTCACAATTACCCATAAAAACATGTCAAATTGTATGATGGACCCATATCTACCATTGAACAAGTTATCAATCAAAACCAAAGTATAGGATAGTAGATTAAATTTTGATAAACCAACAACATTAAAACACCAAATCTAATATTTGGTTTTTAGTTGTTGGACAGGAGAAGGCCATGATACATAATATGACCAAGCACTGGGAAATTGCACAAAAATGATATGTTGGACAAGCCATGCACAACTTTCACAGCCCGGAAGTTGCACTTTACATCTATGAGATTTGTAGGGTTCACCAAGTTATGATTTTCTGGGGTTGGGTGGCCCACCGGGGGGGGGGGGGGGGGGTTGGGTTTCATAGTCTATAAGCGGGAAATGCAGGTAATCGGAGCATACAGATATTGAAAGGATTTACGCTAGTCTCATGTTCAAAATGGTAGGAAAAATTAAGGATACTAACCCAGAGTGTATGCTACAATATGTAAAAAAGATACTAAGAGAAACACAGATAGTGCAAGAAGATGATGTTAGTTATTGAAAGAATTAAAACATACTAATAAAAGTTTTGGATCAATGGTGCAAACATACTAAATGACTAAAAAGCACTACTAGTTAGAGGCAAAGCCAAGGCGATTATTTGCAAAAGCTGAAACAACAGGATGTAAATTATTTGCACAAAACATTTTAGTCACTTGCACAGCAAAACTGGAACTATGCTTTATGGAACATCGACACACTTATACTGAAAGAAGGGTCTATAGGGATGATCTTCCCTATTTTTCTTTAATGTTAATGCAATTACTCATAAAATCACAAACCCAGAGACTCCAAAACACTGTATTTTATATTAGTGATTATTCGCATCGCGTCCAAAAATTATTACCCTGAGTATTATTATACAATAGCAACAAAAAGAACATGTTCTTGTTATATATGCTTTGTTTCTATATTGCTCTCTGAGTGGTCTAATAAAGAAGGTCCAGCTTGTAAGAGGCAAAGGCCCATGCCCAAAACATTACATAGCCCAATCACTCTCATAGCCCAAAAAACTAACCGACCGAATGAACTCGATCTCGGATTTGCATAGAATCCCCATGAAAGCATGATTCTACATGATAGTTGACTTTGACATAATTTGATACCCAAGCCAATATTCTCCAAAACGACTCTTTGCACATATAAATAGGGCCATCATATGATGGCAGATGTATGTTTTTCTTGATGAAAAAGGTCAATGGACATCAAAGCCTAGCCGACCTTCTTGGTTCTTTCATTTTTTGCTTATTTATTCCACAAAGACAATCCTAACTCGACGGCAGATGGGGTTGGGGAGAATTCCGCCCGCTCAGGTATGTTCGTCTGCACAGGTCAGAGGGATCTTTTTTTTCTTGTCATCATACGCGTTGTTTGACAAGTACGGGCCCCATAAAAGGTTTGAGTTTCCATGCCACATGTTTCCTTTGTAAATTGTAAGTGATCGGATCTTGAACGTCCGCATTTCAACAGCTCCTAAGCTCATAAACCACAAAATCAAAGACCCCTAAAAAGGCATGAAGTCTCATGAGTGGTTATTCCCTTAGCATTCCAAATTCATTACCCAAGTACTGTTTAATACCCGGTGCATAAGGACTACACTTTGATACACTAATCTCTGATTTAAAAAACTTCAGATTTTAGGTCTCGAGACCAGCTCTTGCAATTTCCTATAACAATTCCAGCAAATATGGCAACAACAGTTCTTAGATATACAGCCAACAAACCGATAATGGCAGAAAAATCTGTCTTTTGAAAATAATAATAGACTAACAACAACAACAACAACAACAACACACAAATAAACTAGACATGCATCATCAATCTAATCAATAAGCAGAGAAAAAAGGGGGGCGAATTTTCTTGGAGATGTACCTTAAGGAGGTGCCAAGCGACAGATAATCCAGCGAATCCAGCTCCAAGAATAGCATACTTGGGTGCTGCTGCTGCTGCTGCGGTTGTTTGAGCACACGCGCGAGTGCTTCTAGGGTTAGAGTTAGGGGTTGGGATGAGGGCCAAAGGTCGGAGACTGATAGCACGATGGGGGCGGAGCGCCAGCGCCGGCGTCATGACATGTGACGTCGCCAAAGTAAATTTGGGTGAACGTTTAGGAAATTAAAAGCCCTCAAACTTTTTCCGGATAACCCATTTATTGGGCCTGTGCTTCCCCGCTTCATTGGGCCGGCCCGCAAACGAAGTCTAACAATGACTCGAAATCCGCCTTTTCCCGCCAAAACCAGCTGGGTTCCCGCCAAAACGCGCCATAAGGAGTCGGAAAAAAGCTACCGTGTTCGCTTCCTGCGTCTTCGTCAGAACGAGAGCAGGAGAGAGAGAGAGAGAGAGAGAGAAGAAAATGTCGGGATGGGACGAAGGAGCGGTGTTCTACAGCGATCAGGCCCAGTTCCCGCGCGGCGGCGCGGATCCCGACACCGGCAACCTCACACGTCACTCCGCCCTCCGCAAGTTCAAGGAGTTCATCCGCGGCTTCTGCGGCCTCAAGGGCGACTTCCCTTACCGGTCGGTAACATTACCCTGGTTTCTTCTAGGGATTCTGTAACCTCCTGTTCCCTCGTTGTTTAGTTTTATTGTTTTTTTCAAATTTTTTCCAGAGAGAGTCTTGTTCACAATCCCGAACATCTCTCGGTGGCCATGGAGGATCTCGACGCCTTCGACGCCGATCTCACCGATAAGCTTCGCAAGCTCCCTGCTGATTACCTGCCACTGGTAACGACATTCCCCTTTATCTCTACATTTGATTCATTTTCACAAATTCTAGGGTTTCAGATAGCTGTCTCCTTCTCGTCACGTGGCAATTTTCTCCTAAATTTATAGGCTTTTGTGATTTTCCTTTGAAATTTCTAAACTTTGGGGCAAATGTTTTTCTAAATATTATTCTATTTTCCCCCTATTATTACCAATTTCCCAAAATTTTAGGGGGTTTAGAATCTGGTTTTCTAAAAGGCATTCTCATTCTCGGCTTCAGTTTGAAACTGCGGCTGCTGAGGTTCTTGCAAGTCTGAGATCGAAGGTTGCTAACGATACTGGTGAAATGGAGGAACCTGTGACTGGGGAGGTCCAAATTTTCCTGTCATCAAAAGAGAGTTCAGTTTCGATGCGATCCATCGGGGTTTGTGTCCTGGATTAATTTCAGTTTTTTTTCCCTTAATACATTTTACCAGTGGCTTAAAATTGAGGTTTTTAGGCAGAGTTTATGTCGAAGCTTGTAAAGATTGCTGGGATTACGATTGCCGCTTCTAGAGTGAAGGCCAAGGCGACTTATGTGACGTTGACGTGCAAGAATTGTAAGAGTCTTAAAACAGTAGCTTGCCGACCTGGCCTTGGAGGCGCAATTGTTCCAAGAAACTGTGATCATGTTCCACAGGTTCTCTTATTTTTCCCCTGAATTTCCTTATGAATTTTCATAGTATTTCCTAAAGTTTTCTTCCCATTGTCGGTTTCATTTCTGTAGCCTGGTGAAGAGCCTTGCCCATTGGATCCTTGGATCGTGGCTCCTGACAAAGGCAAGTATGTCGATCTCCAGACACTGAAATTGCAGGAAAATCCAGAGGTGATTGATTCTATTTTGCAAGAAGAAATAGATGGAGTAGAACCATGCTTTGAAGGTGCTTGTTTCTTGTAAATAAGAGAACTGACATAATTTATTTGGTTTTAAGGATGTCCCGACTGGGGAGTTGCCTCGGAATGTGCTTCTCTCTGTGGATCGCCACTTGGTTCAAACCATTGTCCCGGGGACGAGGTTGACTGTTTTGGGCATTTATAGCGTTTTCCAAGCTTCTGCAGCGTAAGAAGATTCAGTTTGTCAAATTCTGTTGTCTCATTGTTTTTTGGTCTGGATGTTAAACTATAGGTATAGATGTTGTTAGGCATTTATGTGATTTGAAGTAGCTGTTTATCACAGGGATAGTAAAGTTTTCATCAGGTTGGTTTGCACAAAATGTGGGATTCCGGGAATTTAAATTAACATCATGACCAAAATCATCTTATTGGAATTTCTAATATAATTAAAGACTTTAGTTCCATGAGTTTCTACATTTGGTTTTCTCTTACTAATCCATATACCTGTTTTTATAGATATAAAAAAAGATGCAGCTTCTGCTTTTATAATCCAGTTAAACCACAAAATCTTGAAGTTTTCTTTGTAGACAGTTATTGTGTTTTGAAACATGTGTTGATTCTGGTCTTGCTCGACGTTTTTGATTCTATGTTACTGGGTTATTTGCAGCCAGAAAGGAGCAGTTGGAGTTAAACAACCTTATGTTAGAGTTGTGGGATTGGAGCAATCTCGGGAAACAAATTCCAGTGGTCCCTCCACATTCACACTAGATGAGGTAAGGTCTTGGATGGTGTGAAATTTTTTTAGAGCAATGTGATCCTAAGCTTTTCTGAATGACCGCATGCAGGAGTTGGAATTTAAAGAATTTGCTCAGAGGCCTGATGCTTATGATAAGATATGTTCTATGATTGGTCCATCAATATATGGCCATGCTGATGTCAAGAAAGCTATAGCTTGTTTGTTATTTGGGGGATCAAAGAAGGTATGCATGTCACTGACTTCTAATTTTCATATCTGAAGCCAAACAAATGCCCGTAATGTGTTCTTTTTCCCTTTCATGTTTACAGAGGTTGCCAGATGGTGTGCGATTAAGAGGTGATATCCATGTCTTGCTACTGGGTGATCCATCTACTGCAAAATCACAGGTTGGCTGTAAATTATGATTGCAATCGACAATGTATTACTTGGCCTACATAGTATAATAATACAGTGGTGATGTATCTGAGCACAGGCAAAAATAGGAATATAACCATTGTAGTTTAATTTCTTGCTTAGGTTGAAGGTAGAAGCAGGAAGGCATTAGGTTGTAAAATAATACCGTAATAGTTCTTTCGCTCAATGAAGTTTTAATAAGTTAACATGAAATCTTCTCTGAGTTTATTTCAAGGTTCAGTAAATGTTGTAGGGTGTCTCTCTTGCATTCCATATTAATTTAAAAAAATTAGTTGTATGTCTTTACAAACAGGCTTCATCTCCATTTAATATTATATATTAGAAGGGAAAAGCTCATTTACTTGTTGAGGACACTGCTACTGATCACGGAAGACAGTCATGATTTTGTTCCAGTTGTTTATCTGGCATTCTATTCCGCCAATATATCCCTTTTATTATTTGTAAACAATGAATTATTCTGGTCTGATAAGGTTCTTCTTCTTTCATTCTACAGTTCCTTAAGTTTGTGGAAAAGACGGCTCCTATAGCAGTCTATACTTCTGGAAAAGGTTCATCGGCTGCTGGTCTTACGGCTTCAGTAATACGTGAAAGTAGTTCGGTAAGTTTTGTACCTAATTGGTCCCCATGAAGATAAAATAGCATTGTCAGATTTTCAAAAATAGCTTGCTAGTGGTTCTGTTGTTAGTGCCCAAATTTGAAATTTTAAACTTAATCATGAACATAACATCAAGAAATGATCTCTTGATGATTTCAGCGTGAATTTTATCTGGAAGGTGGGGCCATGGTTTTAGCAGATGGGGGAGTGGTCTGTATTGATGAATTTGATAAAATGAGGCCTGAAGACAGGTAGGAAAATGTAGGCCTTAATTGCTTGTGGATCTGATTCTAAGTCATTTCATAATTTTTTTGTTATATTTCCCAAGACACTTTTCTTTTTGCTACACATTAATCATCAACTTTTGTGTAGAGTTGCCATTCATGAAGCAATGGAGCAGCAAACTATTTCAATTGCCAAAGCAGGGATAACTACAGTACTCAACTCAAGGACATCTGTGCTTGCAGCTGCTAATCCTCCATCTGGCCGCTATGATGATCTTAAGGTTTGTTATCATGGTTGCAGAAACATTTTTGCCTTTTTCTCTCATGTTTATCGTGAGCTTAAAATTTAATAATTGCTAAAGAAATCTTTCCTTTCAGACTGCACAGGATAACATCGACTTGCAGACTACAATTCTTTCTAGATTTGATCTGATCTTCATTGTGAAAGATGTGCGGCTGTATGAACAGGATAAGGTATATATGTTCAGACAGTTTGATTGTGTCCCCTACCTTCACTATAGAACATAAACCCTTGCTTTGCATGCAGCGAATTGCTAGCCACATAATCAAAGTTCATGCCAGTGGAGCTGCGGCCTCAAAAAACACGGATTCTATGGAAAGTGAAAACTGGCTCAAGAGGTAGATATGACATTTCTCTGTATCTTGTACCATCCTACGGCCAGTAATACTTCTGAATATAAACTCAGTAGGTGTTTACTTGTTCAGGTACATTGAATATTGCCGGATTAGTTGTCGGCCAAGGCTTTCTGAAAAGGCCTCTGAAATGTTACAGAATAAATATGTGGAGATCAGACAGGTAACTTATTGTTGATAACAGTTCATAACACTTGAAAATTGAGTCTAAAACATATGAATCTGATGTGCTGATAAGTTCTGTATATCCAACCCTTTTTGTGTTGTAGAGAATGAGGCAGCAGGCTCATGAAACTGGAAGGGCTGCCGCAGTTCCGATTACAGTGAGGCAGCTTGAAGCAATAATTAGGCTAAGCGAGTCTCTGGCCAAAATGAGGCTGTAAGTAACTCTACTAGTTTTTTGATATCAAATGTGTGCGAGCAACTGAAGTTATTGATCATTTTATTATATGATATGGAGAGAGAGAGAGAAGATTGACATCTGAGCACTTGTTTGCATACTAGTGTGGATATATACGATAAATATCATTTGAATTTTCAACTGATGAATGTTGAATTTCAGGACCCTCGTTGCTACGCAAGAGCATGTTGAAGAGGCATTCAGATTGTTCAATGTTTCCACATTGGATGCTGCACGATCCGGAATCAACGAGCACTTGAATTTGACTCCAGAGATTGCAAATGAGATAAAGGTTGAGTCAGATCTCTGCTGTTATTTTAATTTTTAAAGTACTTTTTGAAGCAAACTAAATGTATTGGTCATGTTCTTGGCTGTGATCAGCAAGCCGAAGCACACATAAAGAGAAGAATGGGAATTGGGAGTCATATATCAGAAAGGCGACTAATTGATGACCTATCCAGGATGGGTCTGAATGAGTCTATCGTAAGGAATTCTTGGCATCACTTTTGTATGTATTCTTTTTGAATGTGGTTCTAATCTCTGAAATCTCTTGGCTTCCAGGTAAGGAGAGCTCTGTTGATTATGCACCAGAGGGATGAAGTTGAATACAAACGAGAAAGGCATGTTATTGTCCGAAAAGCTTGATTTGCACTGTCCCCTTGTTTGCAATGCTACAGATCTAACCTACAAGGGGGATTCGAGCAAAGTTGCAATATTTAGAGCAGCAGCATCCAGCTGCAATTACAACTTGATCTGCATCATCCTATCTCTGCTCTTATCTCTCTTGCTAAAAGTAGTGATGCAGCCTTTCACCATGGAGATCAATCGGTTTGCCTTTGCTTGAAGATGCATCAGATATGTTGATGCTTTTAGACTAATCTTGTTCTGTAAGAAATTGATTGCAAATTTCTCTGTTAATTGGGTTCTTTTCTAGGGGGGGCCTTTTTGTTGGGACTAGGTTGCATCAATGTTATGACATGTGTCCCCTCACCTTGTTAATTACACATTCAATCTATTTTGCTGCAATATGTTGTATTTCAAAGAATATCAACGAGTCTGCTTCAATTTTTCTCTTTGGCCTATTACATTTGCAGGCTATAAATAAAAGACAAAGGGCACCAAAACTGATAGTGTTTATGAGAAGAGGATAATATCCATCGAACTTGATGAAACTTGAAGTCTCAGCTTTGACCTACATTTAAGATAAGTCATAAGCGGATGATATCACTTCTGTTTGTATTCTTCTACATCCTCTTCAAAAAAAAAAACCATATACAGTTGAGATCAATGATGTGGATGATATGAAGATGAATAGGATTAGGCAGTGACGACGGCGTGACTTGCTTCTCCTCATGCCGTCTCCACCCTCCTGTAGCTGCTGCCACGGTATCCTTCCTTCTCTTTATCTTTATCTTCCTTTTCAACCTCTTCAACAACAAGAAAAACATGTGCAAAACGGCAACGATGATGATGAGGACGAGGAGGGTGATAGTGGTCGGAGGTGACAATGATGGCAATACCTTGGGTTTTTTCATAGAGAAATATGAATAGAATATAAGGATATTTTGGGAATTAAAGCGTGTACAGTAAGAAATTGGAGTCCTGATAGTCAAATTACACAATTTGCTGATGAGAGGCACATCACATTTTTTAAAATAAAATTACTAAACTAGTACCATTTTCTTTTAAAAATCCCTGTTTTATCTCTTTCTCAACTTCTCTCTTTCTTTGCCAGCCACAGCCACCACCATCTCTGCATCGTCTAACGCTCCAGGTGTCTCCACCACCACCACCATCACCATCACAATCACCACCACATCTCCTCTTCTTGGGATTAAACTCAAAAATTCCAACAATCAATTAAATCTAACAAGTCTAATTCAATCCAAAAAAGTCAATTAATCACGAAGAAATTGGAAACCTAACAAAATCAATCAAAATTTGAAAAATCGATGCAGTCAGACTTTTAGGACAGAGCGCCACGGGTCTATATGCGCAAACACCATATGTGATGCTTGGGGCCCAACGCTCAAATTATTTATGAAAATAAAATAAAATCATTGTTTAGGTTCTCAAAGTTGAGTAAGTTGAGTAACGATCTTAATTTTTTTGAACTCGAGCAACGGATCAACGATTTTTGAACTCGAGCAACGGATCAACGACACCGTCAAGGTGGTGATGGAAGGTAGTGGCATTGAGGAGGCGACGACAACATATCGTCAAATGGAGGATGAGGGGAGGGGTCGTGTTGTGAAGAGAGAAAAAGATAGAAGAATAAAGTATGAATTAATATAAGGGCAAGCTTGTAAATAAAATGCCACTTATGGCAAAATGTGTAATGCAAAATGTGTAATGTGACTAGGATCACTCAAAAAAAATTGGGGAGTTATCACATAGACCACTTTAAACGCACATCCAAACGAATTTAAAAAGCATTTTTTACATACACAACACCAAATCCTAATATTATCCCCACTTCTCTTCATCCACAGCCAGCCCCCGCAGTATTTGTCACCACGGCACCTCCACGCCCATCGTCGCACCCCGCCCCGCCCCCTTCTTCATCCCCCATCATTGCCCTGCTCCCCTCGTTCGCCCCGCCCCATCCCCCTCTCCTCATCTGCCGCCTCCCCAGGCCCCACATCTCGTAGGCCACCCCCTCCTCTCCCCTCGTCCGCTCAGGCCCCCTCCCCAGCCCCTCCTCCTGTCGGCCAACCTCGCCCCTGCTCCCCTCGTTCGTTGCCCTTCCTCCCTAGCTCCATACCCTTGTTTGTAGCCCACCCAACCATCCACCCCCCGCCTTCCCCCCTCCCTCGCCCTCCCGCCCCCACTCCCCTTGTTAGCCACCCCTCCTCTGCTCCCCTCGTCCACCTCCCCCCTCCCCTCGTCCGATGGATGGATGGATGAAGATGGTCTGTGCGCCAAGACCTAAGGGCATTTTCAAAAATTGGGATATGTGCAGAGTAGAAATATCAATTTTCAAAATCTTTAGGTCTGGATGCAAAGCAAGTCCGTGAACTGAACAAAAGGGTCAGGGTCTGTTTGTTCGTATAGCAATTCCCTTCACATCTAGTCCTTTAGGGGTTTTAGGGGAGTTACATTGCAAACCACTGTTTTGCTACACGCACATACAACTTATTTACAAGTTTGCCATTGAAAATTTACAGGTATGTCCTCTTTTACCCTCATCCGCCATGTCAAACCTGTAAATAAAGGCATGTGTGCGGAGTAAATTTTTTTAAAGCAAGTGGTATGTGTGAGGTATGTGTGCAGGGCAAAACAGTGGGTTTACAAGGTAACCCCCAGTCAGTCGTCTCTCTCTCTCTCTCTCTCTCTCAAGAAATACACAAAACCCAAAATTCGAGATATTACTCGGTTTGCATCACTCACGATGACACATCGAAGGGTTAATAAAACTGTTATTTTGGTTTCTTCCCACTTAGCGGGGAAACCCAAAACCAAAACATTGGCAGCACCAAAGATGGCAAAATGACGGCTTCTCAGGCTTCGGCCAAATACCCAAGATGCTTGAGATACCAGACTGCCCCCTCTGCCGCACCCTCTTGGGCTGCCTTCTTCAGTTGCTTAGGCTCACCATAACACTCCAGCTCTGTATCGCTGATCCCCTCTACTTTAACCCTGACCTTGAAGGTAAACCTGCAAACGACTCATCCCCAACAAATCGTTAGAATCAAAACTGATTGCAAGTGCTGCACAGGATTTCATTGCAAGCCAGCTTACATCTTCCGATGGCTAGGCCCTTCCTCTTTGCACAACACATACGAAGGGCGTTCCCAGCGGTTAGCAGCGCATATCTCGTACAGCCGCATCTTTGCATTCCGGGAAGCATCACTCTTCTTCCCAATGCCCAGCTTGGATGACGACAATGAAGGAGACGCTTCTTGGTCCTGCGGCGACTTGGGTCGAGCCTCTTCTGGCCCTTGCGACACCTTGGAAGGAGTCTTCTTCGCATCTTGTCTCGTCGCTTCTGACGAGGAATTGGCATTGCTTAGCGAAGTTGGCTCTTCATCAAACCCTATAAGTTGTGCCGCCTCCTTCCTGCTTGATTGCACAATTTCCTGAAGTGTCCTCCTTTTATGCTTGTAACCAAGGGCCTGCACAAATAGAAAATTTCATGGTTCTGTTATAGAACATAGCAAACTATGAAAAAGTGGGTGAAAAAAAGCAAGAAGAATTCAGTTCTAAACTAGCATGTTAAGTTGTAAATGAGTGAAATATGAGGAGTCCTGAGTTGTATGTATATATGGTTGTACACACATTGCCCTTTCCTTTTATAACTTTTTAAAATGTTCCACACCATTGTATAAATAAGTAATAATCTTCACTTAATATACAACATCAGAGATAAAATTCTCTCTTCTCGGTTCCTAAATCTGACATGGTATGAAAGCTACATATTAAAGCATAGCCTTCAATTCTGAAATCACATTTAATCACAGCAGTTATATTTTCAATACCATCCATCAATATAATCCCTAGCTGATGTCACCTACGTCCGCTTAGCATCGATCACCGTCACTACAACCATCCTCCACCATCGATGTCATGATCACTCCATCACTCCTGAGAATCACTGCTCCATCTTGCCATCTTCTTCCTCCTCAACGTCACCAAGAATTTGATGTCCTCCTTCACCCTTGACTGCATCATCTTCAATGCTCAACGCCCAACCCCACATAACACCAATCTCATTCTCATCATTTAACGCTTCACTTACCTCTCTCGATGAAGACGAGGGGTTTCCTCTGCTCGACCTTACAGCTTGACTGCCACCATATCTGACTATCTCTTTTGACAAGACGATTGCACTTAACGATTGCAACTCCGATCCACCTAGTCTATCTTATAGCCGCCCATCAATAGGAGCTTGCTATCCCTGAGATCGAATCCCCGAAGTTCTCATCACCCAAATCATGCCGAGCATACCATCTCTGGTGGTAACGTCGACTTATGCTTGATGTCGAATCCTACCGAACTACACATTACTTGAACCTCCACCTGTTGGAACTTATCCAACTAAGTTGGATCTTAATCCAACATTGGGCTTATATGCGATAAATAATTATATGGTGCTAACTGTCATATTAAAGCCCAATATATAAGTGATCTCATTTATTAAGTTAAGTGGGCTTAAATGAGTCATATAGGTTGTGTGCCTTTATGTGTGGTGACTATTGGGCTTCAACTCGTTGATGGGCTGAGTTGGAAACCCTAGGGCTATGGAGGCTACCCTATAAATATTAGCGGTCATGGTCCCCATAATACACGAACAAAATTGAGCCGTCTTTTCTACGTCCCGTCGCTAGGAGAGAAACCAGGAGAAAGCTAAAGGGGTTCTCCAACGGTTGATTCGTGCTATTCTGGACGATCGTCCGCCACGGTATCGTCAGGATCTTTTTCAGATTATTAGCGATGGACTCAGGTATGCTTCCGCTAAATCAGAGTATGCAATGATTTAAGATTTCGCATGTTATATATCTATATCTGTGTTATTAGATTTGTACACATCTAGATCTTTAGTTTCTACAACCGCCTCTTCCATAGCCGCGACGCTCTAAATATGTCAATATAGTATAAATATTATTAAAATAATTCTAAATGAATTTAAAAGAATTTTTGATTTTTAAATATTTTTACAAATTTTATTTTTTTTGATGTTAAAACGACTCAAAACCTGCAAACCAGCAATCCAAAACTCATTAACAACTTTAGCCTCAAAACATGTTATTTGGTTGTCCGAAAAATTTAACAAAAATTATTTTCATCAGTTTTTTAATTTTTCGGAATTTATGGTAATTTTAAAGATTTTTTTGAAAATCTTCTTTGGAGCCGAAATCTGCAAAATTTCATCATAATAATAAAACAATAAAAACCCCAACCAACCCCGCACCATGCTTTTCACGTTTCCAACCACCAACCCCCTTAATTATAATTAAATTAATAAATTAATAATTTAATTAATATTTTATTTTATACTAATCCTATATATACCCCTCGCCATATCTTACACAATGCACACCTCACACACACACACACACACACACACACACACACTCTCTCTCTCTCTCTCTCCCCCCTCCCTCCCCCCCTGTTTCCCTCTCCCACGCCACACGCCACCACCTCCCCCTCGCTAGTGCCCACGCTTTCTCCGACGACAACTTACTAGCCACTGACCACTATCCTCAAACATCATCATCACCACCTCATCAACAACTTTCCCATCACCTTGCCTAATATCTATCTTCCTTAGTTTCCCACACATCCACGTCGTCGCCTCCGACCAGCCACCACCACCACCTTACCGAACTCCGCTGCCTAACCCACATCCAGCAATCACCGCTCTTCATCCGCATTACCATCATTACCATCCGCATCACCATCATCGTACTCAACAACAACATCAACACACACACACACTCTCTCTCTCCCATTTTCCCACACCCATCGCCGCTGCCGGCATACCGCTTCCCACCACCATGCGGAGCCTCACCCAACCGACCAGCCACCGCCCACTCCCCTCATCCACCTCCCACCCTCTCTCACACCATGGCTTTGCACATGAGTGCATCACATAAGAAAGAGAAGAAGAAAGAAGAGAGAAAAATAAAAGAAAAATCAAAAGAAAAGGAAAGGAAAAAATTTTATTATTGACAGTAACTAAAAAATTACAGGAAAACTTCACCAATTCCCAAGAGTAGGAAAACTTCACCAATTTCCAAGAGTGTACAGCTACCCCAAAGCGTCGAAATCAGACAAGTATTTTACCATTATTTTAATTTCTCTATTGTTGTTATTTATTTTTAATTTAGTAAAATAAGTTATTTTTGTTTTAAATTATGAAAATTGAAATAATAAAAAATATGATGTGATTTTACTGGTCAAGAGAAATGTTTTGGTATCTTGTGCGTCAGGATCTGACATGCAGATTTCTAGATGTGAAATTTACAATCTTAATTTTATATATCAATAATTCATTTTTAATTTAGAAAATTAGTTGTTAATTGTTAAATAATTGTTAAATTACCTGCCATAGAAAATTTTATCATGCTTAAATTTATATCATGTTAAAATATTAGTTGTTAAATTTTTTGAATTAATTCTTTCCTAATTTTGATCGATTAAAATAATAAATTAGACATCATGACCAAGTTTATTGAATTGCCACCCATTATAGAACTTTATAGAACTGTTTGCATGATTCATTGGACGATGTGGATATGTACAAACATATATAATATCATATAATTAAACAGAAAAGATTAAATGACCGGTTGTACCATATTGGCAATATGGACTATCACAGACAAATTTGATTGGACTTAGCATATACTTGTTGACCTCACTTGACTTGACACGTGAATATAAGCTAGTATATTATCATAGAGGGTGCAGGAGTGACGTGATCCATCTTACGGCTTCACCTCCACTTACATAAAGTGGAGGAAAGCAACTTGACTATTGCCGTGGTCGGTAAATAACGCCATAGAGAGCTCCAGTGGTAGGGTGCATTTTAATCACATATTATGCTCTCGAACATGGACTTGTCACTTGGAAAATGTGGCTTGGTTAGATTACCCTTTAAATATTTTTATGTAGATTTCATGACCCAATTATTGTTTGTTAGTCATATAAAACTTTATCATCGCATGTTGTAATAGCTAAAATATGTTTCTAATTACTAGTTAGTATTACACTTTGCTCCTTCATACTATGATCATGCTTGTTTTATTACTTATATAATGACTATCACGCCCCGCTTCCCGGGGACGTGACTGTTTTTTCATATGTGATGCAAGTCCAATGGTTTACCAATAAAAACAATATAGGCCAGGAGCAAAGATGTAACAAAATAATCATACGAAAATTTTCATTAATACATAAGAATTACAAGGTCTGATACCGTACACACACAACTACGTACTCTCATAAAGAAAATACATAAGTGATATGATCACAACCCAACAATCAAAAGTCTGCATCCATCGCATCAAACTCAAACGCCTCAAAGACTAGGGTCTCCTCGTATTCCTATTCAGCATCTAACGGTGCAACAAAAACGAAAAGCCGCTAGCAATTAGATGTAAATCATAATAATTCTAAAATTTGGAATTAAAACAATGTACATAAGCTTGACTGAAAATTAAAACATGGACTAAAGACATGCAAGCAAAACAATTTAAAGTTATGCTAACAATCTTCTAACAATTATATAAATTCTAGGTTGTGATTCATATTAGAGGGTACAGTAAGCAACCTGGAGTCCACATTGTACTACGTGGACGCTCATCCATACCGAGCCCAAAATAGAAACGAGAGGGACTCTAAGTCCAAAATAGGAATGGGATGGACTCAAATTATGTTTGGCAATACTCTTAGGGGTTCATCGGATGCATTATGAGACCTGATCGGAACACCAAATGCAGTTATGTAATCAACACAATGGCTTTAGTCGCTACCGCACTCTCCCTAATATGAGTTACCCTAAATCCCCGTGAGTCTAACGTGCCAAGTGTTGTTTAAGCTGTACAGCTCTCAGTGTCAAGCGGTGTTGTTCAAAAGAATTTCTAGGTGCCAATATTTGTTTAAATCAAGCATGCATTATGAAATAAGGTCTCTAAAGTAGTACACGAGTCACATCAACACTAGCTAATATGGTTGGTGTATTATGTGAGTTATATCCATTTATGTCGTGATACTAATAGTTTCAAGAGTCATCATGTCAACCGGCCCAATAAGATGCCATATGTAATGTAACACCAATAATCAGCGGCATAACATGACTTTTTTTACCATGGACAAAAATAAAAATGATGTAAAGAATACTTTTTAAAAAATAACAAGACAAAAGGATGGGGGCAAAGAAGTCTCAATTTTAATTTTTAATTTTTGCAAGAGGGAAAAAAAGAAAAAGAATTCGGAAGAAGAAGAAACAGAAACACGAGAGTGAGTGAGTGTCTCACCGACTCTCACGTCCATGGGAGTTAGTAAAGAGTGTTGCTAGTCACCTTATACATTTTACTAAACATATTAATTTTTTTTACAATTTTGCCAATATATTTTGGAACTTTATAGCAAAGAACAGAAAACTTATAAATAAGTGTGCCTTATTTAGTAAAATGTGTAATGTGAACAATAGAAATCATTGTGTAATGTGAACAGCAGACTCATTGTAAACTTGTAAATAAGTGTGCTTTGTTTGCCCTAGGTCACAATGTAAATACGTGTGCTTGTTTTGTGCCCTGGGCAGCTGTCCAGGGCAATTACAATCTAGTTACGCCCATGCCAATAACCAATAAGTCCAACATGTCATGCATGGGAAAAAGTAACAGTTTTGTTCCAAGATCATGCTTCATCATAGCACATCCAATCATAACACTATATTTTGATGTCATAAGATTTTCTTGTTTGGTCAATGCAATCATCGGGTGATAACGGTATAAAAATAGGGGATATGCAATAGTATTGATCTTAGAGAAGCTTCATCATCGATCGTTTAAAGGTCTATTCCATATATGTTCATATTTTTCATGTCACCAGCCAAAAACATCATCAATAATGATTTTCAGTATCATATTAGTATCTCTCCTCATGTGAGTATCTCTCCTCTGGTCCAAACAAAAATACGAAACACTTCGTATTCATCACATAGTCCTAACAATACACCGATATTTGGTTTATGGAACATTCCAACAAGTCACTCTAAGCATGCATTATCGATGACACTGTCTAATCCACTACAATCTCGTAGAAACCTTCCCATAAACTATTGTAAGCCTACTTGTTATGCTTGTTATACGACTAATTTTTATTCCTCACAATTTGCATATTTTCCATCTGCTATTCAATTTATCCGGTAAACTAAGTCACATTGTAAGGCAATCAAATATCATGAGTGGCAACTAACAATGCAAGAACGACTAGAAACTTTCCATCACACTAAACACATATGATCTAGTACCATTGATGCTCGTTTGATCAGTTGCAAATAGATCTATAAGATCAAAAACAAATCAGATGGTTAAGCTGAGCGCTACAAAGCTTGGTTTGTAGATCGAGATTTTTCTCAGAAGTATGGCATCGATAGTGAAGAAACATTTTCTCATGTTACCAAGATGACTTCCAACTTATATCGTTATAGTATGACATTGCCTTCTCTATCAGATGGATTGTGAAAAATATTTTTCTAAATGGTGATTTAGTAGAATTGGTATATGTCCCCTCCGATGTCCACCTGGTCATGTATGTCATCTTGCATAGCTATTTATGATCTAAACCAAGCAAATAGTGTCTGGTTTGAGAAAATTCAATTGTTTTTATCATAACTAGTTTTACAAAGAATCTTGCTGACTATGCTATGTTTTATCAGCAGACATGTCAGAATTGGGTAATTCTACTTCTCTATGTAGATACAATTATCATTATAGATGATAAGATTGCTACCATTAAGTCACTTAAAGAAGGTTCTGAAGAAACAGGTTAAGTCACTTCTCTATGTATATAGCATTATCATTATATATGATAATGTTGCTACCATTAAGTCACTTAAAGAAAATTCTTCAGAAACAGGTTAAGATAAAATATCTTGGTTGCCTTAAGTATTTCTTGGGTATCAAGGTTGCATGCTCCACAAATGAAGAGATTTTTTCATATCAGAAGTACATCTCTGACATTCTTGCATGAGCCACTCTTACTGACTCTTGGTTTTAACATCTCATGTCTTTACTCATATGTAAATATTAAGTTACGACGAAATGATAGAAATCCTCTTTTCAATCTTACATGCTATCGGGAGCTTGTGGGTGCCTTAGTTTATCTTAACATCGATTGATCGGATATTGATTATAATATACATGTATCAAGTTAGTTTGTCAATGCTTTAATTTCCATAGATTTTGCAGCTCTAATTTGATTGCTACGATATATTCTAGGTACAAAACAACATCTATTAATATCCTCAGAGTCATGTCGCTTTGTGGATACGCTGACACGTGCTAGGGCGAAGATCCCGATACTTGTCACTTGATTACCCTCTATTGCATATTCCTTAGTTCCTCTCTTATTTCTTGACATAGCAAATGATAATACATTGTAGCCAGATCTATTACCAAAGCCGGGTAGTTTGGTACATCACAGGAGCATAACTGTTCTTCTCCGTACTCCACTATATTGTGACAACCAAAGTGCCATACATATTGCTACAAATATGATGCTTTATGAACACACAACATATCGAGTTTGATTGTCACTTGATTCATCAAGAACACGACGCTCATCGGATATCCATTCCATATCATTCCTTCAAAAATCAAGTGGCATATCCTTTCACCAAGGCGCAACATAGGCTCAACTCCTGCATTTTTTAATCCAAACTCTCGTGCTTGCCCAAGGTGAGTTTGAGGGGGGTGTTAAGTTATATATGAATTTTTTTTATTAATTATTTTGAGCTAAATATGTACATCTGCACACAAAGTGTCTTTTACTTTTCTAACTTTCTATACTATTTCATAGGATTGCAGAAATATGTAATAACTAGAAATTTCCCGTGCCCGGAGGGCACGAAGGCAGTCGTCGCGCGGGCGCAAATGCGGAGAGAAGCGGTCGTCAAAGTGAAAAAAGCATGGGTGTGTGTGAGAAGGGTCGGAGAGCAAAAGGAGGAAAAGTAGGGACTAAAACGCAAAAAAAAAAATCACCAAAACCCCACCCCAAACCCATGCCCAGAACCCCACCCAACCCGCACGGGACCTCCACCGGCGTCCCAGTCAGCAACCCAAAATATGACTGGGACAAAACTGACATGTAGGACGAAATTAAAAAAAAAACGTCGTCAATTATATAATAGATTTTCCACTTAATATAAAATATTAAAGGTAGTTTTCTCTCCTAAATTCCAAAGTTTGACATAGCATTGCAAAAATGGTCAAGTATTTTAGTCCGTGCGCTACAACTGCACGTGTGGCTAATGCGTGACTGTATTCTCGGAGACAAGCATCAATTTCGATTAAATGTATGCAACGATTCAATTAAAAAAATTTAAAGAGAAGAAAAAAGGAACATAAAAATTAAATCCCATTATTTATCCTTACTAAAAATAACCCCTCAAATCAAGTAATTTTCCCAAACCTTAACAATGGCGAACAACAGATCGGAAAATAATATATCTGATCTATGTCTAACAACTTAGTGCCAAAAATGTGAAAACCCAGAAACATTAAAACCTTCAAAAAACGCAAGATATTTCCCAAAAAAAAAAAAAAAAAACAGAAACAGAGATGGAAAGTGACCTCTTCAACCATGGGATCGACCCAAAGTCTAGGGATGCCTGAGGCGTCCACCAACCAGCGGGTTACCGGGCGAAACGGTTCAACTTCATATCCCTCCATTTTCGATCCGAACCCACATCGCCCATTCCTTCTTCTTTCGGCCTTGGGTGCAAAATAAAAACCACTAGATTTCATGTAATCAGTCCGGTCATCCAGGCTTTTCAGTCTGTTACAGGTTGCCACGTGGAAGATTACTATTGGATAGGAGTGCAGGAGTTTTGTTTGTTACATCGGAATCAAGAGTGTAGGAGTTATTTGCGCATGCGCTCAACTTTCAGGGGACTTAGTTATGGGCCCGCCTGGCATGGTTCAAGATATTTTATGATTTTTTTCCACATAAACCCCTGCTAACAAAATGCTAAGCATACCACATGCTTTCCATGCTAATTCTTGAAGGGGGAGTAGTTTCTTGTAACTAGATTTCTGTGCACATGCAAATATGTGTAGGAAAAAAAAGACAAGTTGCACAAACCGCAGTTACGTATTTTGACTTATTAAATGATCTGTCAAAGGAAATATGATATTTAAATAATTTATTAGTTAACTTATAGAAGAAATGCCGAAAATTGATAATTATAAAGTCTATATTTAATGAGCAAAAGTACCATTAAAATTGAATTACATTAAATTTTAAAATTATTTTTAAAATAGAAAAAGCGTTATGTCTCTTCATAACGTCAAATTGGATTCCAAGTCCTATTAAGATGGGAGGAAAGAGTTGTAGTTATAATAGTAGAGAGGAAAAACATATCTATATTACATTTGACAACTTTTTTTTGAATCATAGAGCTGACTAGGATAAACGTGTTGATAGAAGGATGGTTGAGATTTAATCTTGAAAAATCAACGGTTGAGATGAGAGTTTGTGGAAATTTTAAGAGGAAAAAACATTTCTTGGAAAATGAAAGTTTATGTGGAATGAAACTTTCTAGGGAATATAGCAGGCTGCAATTAATGCATTTGGAGGAAAAAAACTTTAACTTGCACTAATGCAGCAGATCGAATACTGACGCAGATCGAATGATCACTCCCTCAACGCGGGGCCCACCGTCTCTTCGACGCATGTGGCTACAAGATGAGAATAATTTCCCGCGTTGAAGGCGTGCGCTAAATTTTTTAACGCTAATTTGTTGTTACGTGTCGAAGGCGCACGTGCCGCTAAATTTTTTACGCTAATTTGTTGTTCCGCGCAATTTTGGATGTGGAAATAATTTTTTGAGAACAAAGATTTCGCGAGGGAAAATATTTAATGAACCACGTCCGCGGGCACGGGCTATGACTAGTTTAACATCAATTGTGCAATTTGTTTGAATCTTTTATTAAAAATTTATTTAACATTGTTAAGCTGATAATTAGATTATCCAGGGAATAGAAATGTCGCTTTGGTTCTCGTGTTGGTCCCTAATTTACTATGCGTCTCCTTGGTTCATATGTATGTGACGCTTGGATTTTGGTGTTGGCTCTTAGGCTCTTGTGTCCAATCATAATTCTTGTACTATATATATAGTGAATAACTCTTGTAACCATAATTATCAAGTAATACAAATCATATTTCATCTTCATCTATCTTGCCATGAAATATGATTTGTATTACCTGATAGTTATAGTTACACGAGTTATCTCATATATATATACCAATGGACAAAAAAGTGGGAAGTACAAGTACACGTCTATGTGGGACTTGTACCTGCACACTTTTGCGTACACTTTTGTGTCTTGGTATATGAGGCTAAGCCTCTATTAACATATAATACCTATTATATATATATATATATATATATATATATATATATATATATATATATATATATATATATATATATATATATATATATATATACTAGTCATAACCCGTGCCCAGAGGGCACGGAGGCAGTCCTCGGCAAGCCGCACATGCGGAGAGAAGCGGTTGCCAAAGTGAAAAAAGCGTGAGAGTGTGTGTGAGAAGAGGGTCGGGGGCAAAAAGAGGAAAAGCAGGGACTAAAACACAAAAAAATCACCAAAAAACCATCACAAACCCAAGTCCAGAACCACACCCAACCCCCACGTGGCGTTCCAGTCAGCAACCAAAAATATGACTGGAACAAAACTGCCACGTGGGACAAAACTGCCACGTGGGACAAAGTTCGTGAATTGTATAATAGATACACACACACACACACACACACACACATACTAGTCTTAACACACACACACACACATACTAGTCATAACACGTGCCCGCGGACACGGTTCATTTAAGATTTTCCTCTACGAAATCTTTAATCCCAAAAAAATATTTCCACAGCCAAAATTACACGGAACAACAAATTAGCATAAAAATATTTAGCGGCGCGGACACCTCCGGCGCGGAACAACAAATTAGCGTTAAAAAAATTTAGCAGGCGCCTCCGATGCGGAACAACAAATTAGCGTAAAATAATTTAGCGGGCACCTCCGACGTGGGAAATTATTCTCATCTTGATGTGCATTGAAGAGTGGCGGGATTTTTGCAATTTTAGATTGTTGCCCCAAGCGTCGAAGAGACGGTGGGTCCCGCGTTGAGGGAGATCATTCGATCTGCATCAGCATTCGATCTGCAACTTTAAGTACAAGTTAAAGTTTTTTTTCCAAATGCATTTATTGCGTGTAATCTGATATTCCCCATCATGTGCAAATGCATAAGTGCCCATATTAAGTGCAAACGTATTAATTAAGTGCCCCCTGTTAAGTGCAAATGCATTGGAAATTTCACACATATATAGTGTTTTTTCCTCCAAAACTTTCCACCAAATCTCATCTCAACCATTCATTCCTCAAGATTAAATCTCAGCCGTTTTTCTATCAACCCTGTTGTCTTAGTCAGCTTGTCCTAGTCAGTCCTAGGATTCAAAAATAGTTGTCAAATGTAATATAGACTAGTCATAACCCGTGTCTGCGGGCACGGTTCATTTAAGATTTTTCCTCGCGAAATCTTTGTTTCCAAAAAAATTATTTCCATATCCAAAATTACGCGGAACAACAAATTTGCGTAAAAATATTTAGCGGCAAGGACGCCTTCGGCGCGGAACAACAAATTTGACGCGGGCGCCGTCGACACGGAACAACAAATTAGCGTAAAATATCGATGCAGGCGCCTTCAGCGCGGAACAACAAATTCGGTGCGGAACAATAAATTAGAGTTAAAAAATTTAGTGGGCGCCTTCGGCGAGGGAAATTATTCTAATCTTGTTGTTCCATGCGTCGAAGAGACGGTGGGCCATTCGATATGTAGCATTAAGTGCAAGTTAAAGTTTTTTCCAAATGCATTAATTGCGTGCACTCTGCTATTTCCTAGAAACTTTCATTCCCCATAAAATTTCATTTCCCCAGAAACTTTCATTTCCCTAGACATGTTTTTCCCTCCAAAACTTTCCACAAAATCTCATCTCACTATTCATTCCTCAAGATTAAATCCAAGCCGTCTTTCTGTCAACCTGTTTGTCCTAGTCAGCCATACAATTCAAAAACAGTTGTGTTTTAATATATAGATATATACTAGTCATAACTCGTGCCCGCTGGCACGGTTCATTTAAGATTTTTCCCAGCGAAATTTTTGTTCCTCAAAAGCTTATTTCCAAAGCCAAACTTTAAAAGAACAAATTAGGGCGCCGGAGGAGGCGCGGTAGCACGCAGGAGGGTTAGTTAGGGGTATTCTTGTCATTTTAGACTAGATTAGTAATTCCCCACTTTTCTATAAATTAGGGCGAGCCGTCTTTATTCTATTTTATGCTTGATTTGTGAAGAAACTCTTTAGGCATCATTGAGAAGGTTTTTAGGCTTTGATCCGACATCCAAAGCTAGGAGATAGGGTTTCGTCTCGAAGGAAACTCAACCTATTTGTAGTTCTTCACATTTCATATCTATAAAAATCCTCCTTTTACATTTTCCACTTTAAAATATATCGATTTGATTGATACGATCCCCGGATCGTATCAGATTTCTTGATGGAAGAACTCATCACATCACAAAGTATAGGCAATGACTCTCCTTTTATAACCCCTTACTTCAAGGTGGTTATATGAATTAGTTATCATAACCAAATAAGATAGTTACAGGAATTAGTTATTATAACTAAATAACTAAATCTATGTAATAACATTATTTCATAAAATTAAGTCATACTATATGTTGAGTCACATTATGTCATTTCCAACAATTGTCTGCCGGTCATTTGAGTGAGTGCAGATAAGTGGAAACTCATTTTTTCCTCAGTAAAGGAAAAGCACAGCAGAAGCTATCAGCTTACAGTGTAAGGTGATGGTACATGTCATTAGGACGTTCTATGAAAACGCTACAGATACTTATAACATACGGTAAACATAACTAATCTCAAACAAGAAACAGGTAGAGCAATCATGTAACTTGCATCAATAAAAATATTACAGTGTAAGTTTTAGAACATTAATAAATAACGAAAGATCAATAATTTGGCTATACCTTCATTTTAGATAGCGCTTCTTGTGCAGCCATTCTTTGAGCAGCTTTCGAATTGTGATTTATGGCACTAAAAGTTAACTTGTTACCTTTGACATCAACTTCCACACACATTGAGTAGCCTTCATTTACTTTCGATGGTTTACGCAGTTCCAATGTAAGATCAACGGATTGACAAAGCTCTCTAAGTTCTCGAACAGGATTCAGCTGCAAGCTAGAAAAATCTAAGGCTGGCTCCAAAAGTCCAAGCATGATTCTCCAGACAAGTTTGAGGTTGAATCCTGTGTCTACGAGTATAGCACCAATTGAAGATTCAACGAGGTCACCAAGAATCTGGTAATAAAGCAATGAATAGGTTATATCTCTAGGAAATAGTTGTAATATCTGGAAACCGCAGCAAATGGAACAAATAAATAGTGGAGTAAGAACCTGAAAATAATAACATCATGTGAGATAACATCCTAACATGGGTATCCAAGAAACCACTTTACTGAAGGGGATTTTGTTTGCGGTTTTTGTTTTGTGTGTGTGTGTGTGTGTGTGTGTGTGTGTGTGGCACGATTAGTGACATTTGTTTAGCATTGACTAATTGCCTACAATGCTTAGGTATAAATAGTTCTATGATATGGATTACTAGAAAAGAAATTAAACCAACAAAACTACGCAAGTACCTTTGGACATGCTGGCTCTTCAAGGTAATCCATTTCCAAGTCAGACAACTGCACATATCTGGAAAACTTGTTTATTGCTTCAGTAAGGGCACAAGAACTATGTCTAAGATACACATGGAAGGACCGGGCCACTGCTATATATGCGAAGGATTTATTATTGACGACCACGGATCTCAAGTCTGTTATTTGACCTGGATTCAGTTCTGGATAAACTGAGTAGATGTATGATGTTACCAAGTATTCTAATGCCGCATCTCCAAGAAATTCCAACCTCTGTTTAGTACGGTAATAATTAGAAGCATGCAAAAATGAAAATAGATAAGCTTATTGTTTCTTATCATCAATCAGTTCTGTGTTAGTAGTCATATGAGAAATTGTTATCTTGAAATTTAAATATCTGTAACTTTTGAGCATGGCAAAGACAGCACTGGAATAGAGTTGTGCCAAAAGCAGTTTATCCATTGGAAAAAATGAAAAGAAAACGATTTTCAGAGTAAAAGGGAGTTGTTGATAGTGTGCCATAAAACGAAGGGACCAAACCTACATTGCAACTTCTTGACATGATCTTTGTTAGTGGAGAGCCATGCCTACAGGTCGAAAAGCAATGAGGTGAATATTGCAGATTTAAACTTCTCCTGTTACAGAACCTAGAGGTTCAGTATAAACAATCCGGGTAAAATAAAAAAGAACAAAGGGAAATGGAGTAATGCCGTCATGGCATACATTATTGGTTAAAAGCCTTTCTTCAATACATCATAGCTTAAGTCACGGATTGTCAAAACTTTTTGAATGAAGTTTTTCTCCAAGGAGAACATATTCTTTATCTAAGTTGGAGTAGCAGAAGCCAACAAGGGTATTCAGTGACAAAAATTCAGACTTTTACTTGAGGTCAAAGATTGAAGACCGGTTACTCCCATGTTGGATGATTTCTCTATTATCCAATTGCGTATTATTAAGGTGTAGGAATAGCTATTTTATAGACAGTATGTGATGATGCGCTAACGGAAAGAGTAGCAGGTACGGAACTTCGTTGCACAATCATGTCACTGTTGGATTTCTTGAACTTAATCTGACTCTTGCACTGTTGAAATTTGGAGATGAAGTGATAGGACAATTGCACCATTTTCTTTCTAGATGGAATAACAAAAAACGACAACTGTCTTGCTATTGTGTTTGAGAATCAAATCAATCCAGTTCATTCCTAGTCGATGGTGATGAAAGTACGCGTATAATTCGATCAGGTCAAGGTTTGAAATCTCGGTTTTGGTCTCAATATCGGCCAGTGGTATGTAGCATCAATATCAGCTGTATCATGAAGTATCTAACTTCAGACATCGGTTGCTTCATCTGAGACGAAATGGTGGCTACAAGCCTACAAGTATATCTTTATCTTCAGGGAGTGCTTCATTTAACCATGAATGATCTCTATGATCAAGTATGCTACCCTCTCCTTCAACAAACTCCATCAAACAACTGTCATATAATGAAAGATTATATATAAATGAATTACCTCAACCTCACTATCTCTTTTGTATCAAACCTTAGTTTTATCCCCAAATCACTAATTTCCCACCACCACAAAACCGTAGATCTAGATCCCAAGCCCTATGTCTAGTTTGTCCCATGCCAGTTTTACTTTTCTCTGGTGTGGCAGGTAGAAGAGGTTGAGTAAGGTATGCAAACTTGTAAATGAAACAAATAGGGGTGGGAGACACGGACAAAGATGATTTGGGGGGGGGGGGGGGGGGGGGGATTCTTATATTAGGAAGGGATTCTTAGAAATTTTTGATCATAAAGAAAAATATCGAGAGGAATATTCGATTAAAAAAAGGATATGAAACAAAAGCCTGAAAGATGGAAATAAGAAAAAAGATGATTATGAAGATGACAAGGATTCACATTCCCCCAGCAAAATGTTAGTAACATATGTGCATAAATAGAAGGTTGCAAAGGTCAATGAAACAAGCAGAAATGACTGTTGCCAAGAAGTAAAACAAATCCGAACTTCCCTAAGACAAAAGCTGAAAGGTTCGCGTAACGCATCTTACATTTAATGACCACATAGAAATGTCCCAAGTAAGGAGTTGGATGCTGATATGGTTAGGATAAAGCAATATTAATCCAAACAATAAAGACATTTGCATAAAAAGAAACAAATCAAGATGAATCCCAACCGTATCAATTGGGTCAGCCTCGACAATGAGAATTTAACGCCGAATCCAAACAAACAAAATTAGAGACACAGTGATAGAGATCCAATTTAATTAGTTAGAAATTTTATTTGATTTTAGTAGGCTTTTATTTGAATATTGATTTGAGTTTTCATTTGTTAAGGCTAACAATTTTGATCAACGCACACCACCTCCGTCAACCATTCTTGGGAACAACATCTGTCTTGTATCAATCTTCTTTAGATTTACGAGGACTCTTCTGTATAGTCACGAGACCTCCTCTGTAGGTTCACTGGGTCTTCTCTGTAGCCTCACAGTAACTCTACTTTAGTCTCATCCTCGTCCATGGGCCAGTCCAAGTCGTCTATAAAAATTGCTTCCCAAACCCATAATACCTCATCAACCACAACACTTCTTGATGATGGTATTGTATCTTATTCTATCTGATTCAACTTATACAATATTTTTTTCACCATGCTATTTTTGTGTTTTTCATCACTGCTTCGTCTTCAAAACACAAAGCTGGCCAACATACTGTCGGCAAGCGACGTGAAGCATAAATTGGAGCCATCACATTTATATGGACTCGAAGATGTTCTTTCCTCTTCAATCTGATGCACTCGATGTTCTCGATTGCTTCATTACATTGCCAATTGCCTGAAGGTTCCATTTTGGGATCGTCTCTCAAACTGTGCAGACACCTTCCCCTGACTACTCGGAAACTGTTTAGCCAACTTTTGCTCCATGCTTACAGAAGAATTTCATACCAGTACGCCATTAGTGAATTTATACCATTTTCTTATTGTGATGTTGCAATATTCTTTATGATACTAAATGGTCTATCTGAATATATCTGAGTCTAGTTATACAATATATTTATTTTACTCAATTGAGAACGGTCACCCGTATAAACGCTCGAAAAGGTACCGACCTAGGGTTTATAAGCTTCTTAGGGTTTATAAGCAAGATTGTCGATCCTGGTTTAGGGTTTATCCATGCCTCCACGAAAACGAGAAAGAAATTCTATGATGTCCTCAACATCGAATCGACCACCATCATCTCCTCATCCGGTTAGCGATCCATCATCATCTGACTGCGATGATCCTTATGCTCATACCGACTCTCCACTATCTACTGAAGACCCCTAAGTGCCATCAGAACTAGTGTTGATCATCTGATGATTGGCCAAAGGTGACTGGAAAGTCAACAGAAATCAATCTGTTGCGAACTACGCAGAGTCGAAGCTAATGCCAATGGAATTGGTCTTGATCATGAACAGATCATGGATTCTCTCTGTCGTATCCATGCCAGCTTGCCTACTCAATCTGCTACGTCATCATCCTCAGATGATCGTGAGGGTTTGCTTGATTGAATGAAATATTTTTACGACAGTTAATCAGGCATGTGGCAATATGTTTCAACGATGAAAGACGAGCTCAATGTGATGAAAGGGCATGGTTAAAAACATAGATGAGAAATTGGACACAATTGTGCCCACGCCCAAGGATATCCATGCTCATGACCCTCCAGATCCCACTGCATTCCGTTCACCTCCTCCTCCACCCCCAGCTTAATGGAAATATGATATATATCGTCTTGAATTTTGTTAGAACATGTGAATGTTAGGGTGTCACATTTTGTTAGGGTATACGTATGTCACATTTTGCTCTGTGTGACTGATGCACATGTGTCACAATGATGGATTAGATGGTGTCCGTTTTTCTAACATCACTGGCTTATATGGAATTATGTGGTTTTGTTTGCTTGTTTCTCTTTAAATCACTGTCTGATATGGATTTAGGATGCATAATAACATGTATTCACTGGAATAATCCCAATTCATTCTGCTGCATTAAAGTATCACTTATATGGTACAAACTACTCAACGTGCAAACCGGGCCTAAGAGATGCCCGGTGTGTGCGTTGAGCAATTCTGTATATTCACGAGCATAACATCTGTTAAATCATGGGTTCTTTCTGTAGACTCACAGTAACTCTAATGTAGTCTCATTCTCATCCATGGGCAGTCTTATTCGTCTATAAATGGCTTCCATACCCACAAGACCTCAGCAACCACTACACTTCGTGATGATAGTACTCTATCTGATTCTATCTGATTCTTCTTGTACATTATTTTTTCTTCAACGTGCTATTTTTTTTGTTCATGAATGCTTCGGCTGCAACACACAAAGATGGTCAATATACTAGCGACAAGTGACGTGATGCTGAAATTGAATACATCACATATATATGGACTCGAAGATGTTCTTTGCTCCCGCATATTTTCTTTTCTGCTTCATTACAACGCCAGTAGTTTCAGATTCCATCCTGAAGTGCTCAACTGTAATCTTCTCTCTAACTGTGCATACACCGTCTCTCTAACTGTGCACTTAGCGACGCTATTTTATCTAGACATATCATTTTAGTTATATGTTTGTTTCTCAGTTTAACAGTACAAATTCTAACAATTACTTCGTTCTGCTTGATGTAGATATAAACCAAGGTAATCGAAGAGCAATTGAAAGTTACTCCTACGATTTCAATGTGGACTATATCCTACATGATGTAGATGCATGTAAAGAGAATGGGAAGTCGGTAGAAAATGTAGCTTAGCCTATAAATAAGGAATGCGGTAGAAAATGTAGCTTAGCCTATAAATAAGGTGTATCTCATTATGAGAATACATTTAATTAATTAGTTAATCGATGAATCAAGAAATTAGTTATTGAGTAATGTGTGTGTGTGAGGAGTAAATTGGGTGTGTGTGTAAAGAAAGTGTGAAATCATATAAATAGAAGTGATAGCCTCACTTTGGTGGCTAATCACACTTTCCCCAAATAACAACATGGTATCAGAGCCATGAAACCCTAAACCCTAAATCCCCCCACCATCGGCTGCGCCACCCGCCTCCTCCCGTCAACCCGCAAGCTCCCCGACTCAATCCGAGCGGAAGCTCCCGTCAATCCCCTCCTCCCGTCAATCCCCTCCTCCCAGCGGAAGCTCCCGCCCTAAATCCCCAGCGGAAGCTCCCGTCAATCCGCTCCTCCCGTCTCCCCGCCTCCCCAGCGCGCGCGCCTGTCCTCCTTGCAGGCCGCCTGCGCTCGCTGGTGTAGCGGAAGCCTCGCCTTGCAGCGGAAGCCCCCCCGATTGCAGGCCGCAGCTGCAGCCGCCTGCGCCTGTGCAGACCGCAGCCGCAGGCCGCAGCCGCCTGAGCCCGACGCGTGAGCCGCTGCTTCCGCTGTCTCCACTTCACGCGTTGTGATCCCTTCTCTTCCAAGCCCTCTTCTAGCCACCACAAAACCCTAACTAGCTACAAAAGAAAACCCAAAAGAACCCTAACCCTAGATCTATGGTAGAGCCATGAAAAGGACTCCATAGATTTACGGTTAGGGTATGACCTAGAAGAGGAAGAGGAGAAGTAGATCTGCGGATCTAGGGAGAAAGGAGAGGTCTGCGGATCTGGAGAGATGGGGGACAACCTTACTTCAGCGGACATGAAGGCCTTCATTGGAGAGATAACGAAGCTGCTTGCTTCGAAGGAGTTGGGATCCTCGAGTGGATCGACTCCTTCTCGTCCCGTGCAGAAGCTGGAATTGATGCCCAATGACGTGAAATTGGAAGGGACGAAGAATTATCTCAGTTGGTCCAGGAGGGTGCTTCTCATTCTGAGATCGAAGGGGTTAGAAGGCGTCGTTCTGGGTTCGTGCAAGGAACCGCTGGACAAGGATGGGGATGATTGGAAGGTCTGGAGCACCACCAACTCACTGGTGGCTGCTTGGTTGATGACATCGATGGTTCCACCCATTGCTGGGATGGTGGAGGCCATAGAGAGTGCTGCGGGGATTTGGAGTATGGTGGAGAAAATGTACTCAGGAGCAGGGAATGTGATGCTCATGATGGAGGTTCAGGGCAAGGTCGACACCTTGAAGCAGGGGGAGATGACTATTCTAGCCTACTCTGCGGAGTTGAAAAGGCTTTGGTCAGAGTTAGATCACTATGACCCTATTGACCTACCTGATCCTAGGAGCGCTGCGATACACAGGAAGTGGGTGGAGCGTAGGCGTGTGACACACTTTCTGAGGAACCTGAATGGAGACTTTGAGGCCAGGAGGGCGAGTATGTGCCACCTATCCTCCATCCCATCCCTGGAGGAGGCCATAGCTGCAATGGCACAGGAGGAGACCAGACTGAGGGTTATGAAGGATGAGGGTACTCAGGTCACTCGGGCTGCACTGGCTGTACCCCCAGTGGCAGTAGTGAGCGAGGATCGAGAGTGCTACACATGTGGGGTGAAGGGGCACCTGAGCTTCAACTGCCCACAGAAGGGCAGTGGACGAGGACGTGGCACTGGAGGCAGAGGAGGAGGTCGTTGGGGCCGTGGAGGCCGTGGACGAGGTCGTGGTGGCCCACGGGCCAACTTTGCTACCGCTGATGGACGACAGGAGACAGTGATGATTGAGGCTACGCCAGCTGAGGCGTCAGACCTAGAGCAGCGGAGACAGTCCAGGTCTACTACTGAGATCTCGGAGAGCCATGCAGACCAGACTGGGGATATTGCCTCGCCATTCGGTAACTTTGCCCACTTCGCTCACACAGGCTCAGGTAACCGATTAGCCCTTTCATGTAGAGATCATATAGAGTGGATTATTGACTCAGGTGCATCTAGTCATGTGTCAGGAGCATATAGACAATTTTCCACATATAAACCACATTCCATTCATGAAACCGTTCAGACAGCTGATGGCACATCCCAACCCATTAGAGGGACTGGTACTATTCAGTGCACTCCCTCCATACGCCTCTCTTCTGTCCTTCACGTCCCATCGTTTCCAGTCAACCTCTTATCTGTTGGCTCTATTGTTGATGATCTCGACTGTAGCATTACTTTTGACTCTACTCATTGTGTGTTGCAGGAAAGGAAGACTGGGAGGAGGCTTGGGACTGGCGTCAGGCGTGATGGACTGTGGTATCTTGACAGAGCTAGTGGGGATGCTGCACTGGCTGTCGTTGGTGGAGAGAAGGAAAGGGATGTACTTTTGTTGCATTGTCAGTTGGGGCACTTGCCCTTTGATATTTTGAGTAAAATGTATCCCGATATTTTAAATGGAGTGAATGAAATGAATTTGACATGTGATGCATGTGAATTTGGGAAACACACTAGGACGTCATATCCTAGTGTAGGGATGAGGAGTGTAGAGAAGTTTCATCTTATTCACTCAGATGTTTGGGGGCCCTGCCCAGTGACTTCAGTGAGTGGGTTCAGGTGGTTTATCACCTTCATAGATTGTCACTCTCGGATGACATGGCTTTATATGATGAAAAACAAAGGCGAAGCGCTGAAGTGCTTTCAGGACTTCCATAGAAGTGTCAGGAACATGTATGAGGCCAGGATCCGTGTCTTGAGAACGGATAATGGGACTGAGTATGTAAACAGGGAGTTTGCATCTTACCTATCTGAGAGTGGGATAACTCATCAAACCACCTGCCCCAACACCCCCCAACAGAACGGAGTTGCTGAAAGAAAAAATAGACACTTGTTGGAGGTAACTAGGTC
This sequence comes from Scilla litardierei, assembly GCA_030789695.1. Lineage (NCBI taxonomy): Eukaryota > Viridiplantae > Streptophyta > Magnoliopsida > Asparagales > Asparagaceae > Scilla > Scilla litardierei. The sequence continues at coordinate 216,594,909 of CM061134.1, read as the reverse complement.
ACTCATGCTCACCATGAATGTACCTAAGATATTGTGGAGTGAAGCAGTGATGACAGCCACATATCTTATCAACAGGATGCCTTCACGGATCCTTGGCATGAAGTCTCCATGTGAGATTCTTATGGGAAAGAACACTTTCGTAGTTCCACCAAAAGTGTTCGGATGCACATGCTTTGTGAGGGATCATAGACCCTCTGTGGGGAAGCTGGATGCTCGGGCAATTAAATGTATATTTGTTGGGTATCCTTCAAATCAGAAAGGCTACAGGTGTTGGAGTCCCTCAGAAAGAAAGCTGTTTGTGAGCATGGATGTGACGTTTAGGGAGACTGAACCGTTTTATGGAGGACTGACAGATTCTACATCAGTATTTGATACTGGGGCCTCTCCAAGCACAGGAGGAGTTGGTCGAGAGGGGGAGACTGATGACAGGAGGGTAGTGGTTGGACTTATACCATGCCCTGTCAGGGCTACTGGTACTGGTCCTGATAGCAGGGAGGAAGGAAGGACCTTGGTGGAAGAGGAGGAAGACAGGCTGTACGGCAGGAAATATAGCAGGAGACAGAAGGATAGTCATGGCGATGGAGGACAACAAGAAGACATCTTCCCCACTGAAGAACCACTAGCTCCACTGCCCCATGTCGAGGTTGATCAGTCTATCACGCCTGCTCGAGTCCCGACCTCCTTACTGCCTTCCTCTCCTACCACGGATGGTAACCTTTCTTTGCCTTCCTCTAGTTTAGATCTTCCACTTGCATCTCGTAGGGAGCCTCGTATCAATGCCGGCAGGCCTCCTGTACGGTATGGATATGAGACTGATATTGCTAATCATGTCTCCTACGCTTCTCTTACACCTGCATATAGGGCTATCATTGCATCCTTACAGTCTATCCCTATACCAAGTGATTGGCGAGTGGCAAAGCAACATCCCCAGTGTAAGAAAGCAATGCTCGAAGAACTTGAGGCACTGGAGAAGAACAAGACAGGGAGACTTGTCTCACTTCCAGCAGGGAAGAAGGCTGTGGGCTGCAAGTGGGTATTCACAGTAAAGCAAACTGCAGAAGGGAAGGTGGACAGGTACAAGGCGAGGCTGGTTGCCAAGGGTTACAGTCAGACTTATGGGATCGATTATGATGAGACATTTGCCCCAGTGGCAAAGATGAGTACTGTGAGAGTACTGATATCCTGTGCAGCGAATTTTGGATGGAAATTGCATCAGTTGGATGTAAAGAATGCCTTCTTGCATGGAGACTTACAGGAGGAAGTATACATGGAGGTTCCACCTGGCTTTGGCACACATCAGACGGTGGGAAAGGTGTGTAGACTGGACAAGTCTTTGTATGGGCTGAAGCAATCTCCAAGGGCATGGTTCGACAGGTTCAGGCGTGCAGTCATCACCATGGGCTACAAGCAGAGTAATGGTGATCATACTGTGTTCTATAGACATTCAGGGCAGCGGATCACTCTTTTGGCTGTGTATGTTGATGACATTATTATCACTGGAGATGATGAAGAGGGAATCTCTCACTTGAAGGTGAGGTTGGCGAGAGAGTTTGAGGTCAAGGACCTTGGACAGTTGGGATACTTCCTTGGACTGGAGATTGCCAGGTCCAGGAAGGGTATAGTTCTCTCACAGAGAAAGTATGCACTGGATCTTCTGGCTGAGACAGGTATGTTGGGGTGTCGTCCAGCAGTTACTCCTATTGATCAGAATCATAAGTTGCATTCACAATCAGGGGAGCCAGTGGACAAAGAGAGGTACCAGAGACTTGTTGGACGCCTCATCTACTTATGCCATACCAGACCTGACATTGCCTATGCTATCAGTGTGGTAAGTAGGTACATGCATGATCCTAGGACTGGACATATGGAGGCAGTCTTCAGGATACTGAGGTATCTGAAGAATAGTCCAGGAAAAGGCATATTATTTGGTAGTCATGGTCACATGAATGTGACAGGCTACTGTGATGCAGATTGGGCCAGTTGCTTGGATGATAGGAGATCGACCTCAGGCTACTGTGTGTTTGTTGGGGGCAACTTGGTCTCTTGGCGCAGCAAGAAGCAGGATTTGGTGGCTCGTTCCACTGCAGAGGCAGAGTATCGTGCTATGGTGCTTAGTACTTGTGAGATGATCTGGTTGAGATCACTTCTACATGAGCTACGCCTGCTGAGAGAAGGACCATTGCAGTTGTTGTGTGATAACAAGTCTGCAATTAATATTGCCAACAACCCAGTGCAACATGATAGAACGAAGCACATAGAGATTGACAGGTTCTTCATTAAAGAGAGACTGGACAAGAAACAGTTGGAGATCTCCTACATTAGCTCTGGACAGCAACTAGCAGATTGCCTTACGAAGGGGTTGAGCTCTAAAGGAGTGGAGGATGCTTGTAACAAGATGGGCATGATAAATATCTTTTGCTCATCTTGAGGGGGAGTATTGAGTAATGTGTGTGTGTGAGGAGTAAATTGGGTGTGTGTGTAAAGAAAGTGTGAAATCATATAAATAGAAGTGATAGCCTCACTTTGGTGGCTAATCACACTTTCCCCAAATAACAACATTAGTAATGAATGAGAATTAGTTTGAGAGAATCTCCTTTGAATCTTTCTTGTGAAAAGTGAGAAAGTGAGCACAAGAGAACATTAGTGAGAGACATGAATATCTAATCTCTTGCATATTGATTTGCTAGAATGGGTGAAGAATGACCAAGGTGAGAGGCTTTCAATATCCCTTATCTTGGTATGAATTCGAAATTTTTCCTTATTTTAAAACCCTGGATCTAGATTTTCCCCTCTTTTCCCCTTAGATTTTTATTGTTTGCATCATATAGGGCCTGTTGCTTGCTCCCTCAAGGCCCAATATTACCATCCATAAAAAATAATTCTAAAATGTCAACAACCTAGGCAAGCTTGTTCTAAAGAAAGGTTGTACCCATGAAGCACAGGCTTATCAAAGCTTTTCTCATGCCAATTTGAAAAAAAAAATTCCCTGATGAGTCCCCTGAAGGAAAATGCACTTCTCCATTTTAACACCATCATGGCACTCAGCCACATGTACATTTGTTATTTTATTTGGTCGTCAGAGTGTCCTTAATCTTCCACCCTTTATTTGATAGAATCAGCTGAGATAAGCAAAAGATGGGTGAAAAGGTGCATCTATGGATTGCCTAACCAACACACGGTGCACTTGTTAGAAAACCTCATTTGTCCTCTTTCCTAAAGTGCTCCTTGAACCGTCAAATCCACCTCAGGTCCCACAAACAACACAATTTATTGTTATGTTCTTCTTTGAGATAACACCGTCACTCTAAACTGAACTACCTAAGGCACTAGCATCCTTTTATCTGTATTTTGCATTAAATGGCCCCCTTCGGTTCTTAAAGGCACGATAACAATTTCCTTCAGAGTATAATGGTTTGTTGAAGCCAGTACACTAAACAAATCCATTTTGATGTGAGAAGATTATCACCAGCCATAATCAATATTTGGAGGGTTTCATGCTCTACATGGCAAAGTGAATGGTCATTGCCTCGCATTTGTTCAAAGATTGCAATGACTCCACCATAACGTCTCCAGAATTTCTGTGAAGAGGCTATGGCATCAAAACAATATACCTGTAAGACTTCACACGTCTTGACAGATAAATTCTTATCACATAATATTCCTATTGTGTAGTGTGATATTGGGTGTGTGTGTGTAAAGAAAGGGTTGAGTTAATATAAATAGAAGTGATAGCCTCTCCTTGGAGGCTAATCACCATTTTTCCCCAAAATCCAAGATGGTATCAAAGCCTAAGCCCTAAACCACCCGCAAGCCCTAAAATCCCACCCGCCACCTGCGCCTCTCCCGCCTGCCCTCTCCCGCCACCTGCGCCCCACCCGCCTGCCCTCTCCCGCAGCAAGACCCCCCATCCTGCCCTCTCCCGCAGCAGGACCCCCCGCCGCCTGCGCCTGCGCCTGCGCTAGCCGCCGCCGCCGCGCGCCGCCGGCTGCTGCTGCGCCGCCGCGCGCCGCCGGCTGCTGCTGCGCCGCCGCCGCATCCTGCTGCCTCTCCTCGCCTCGCGATCCCCTCTCTTCCAAGTCTTCTTCTAGCCCTACAAAACCCTAACTAGCTACAAAGAAAACCTACAAAACCCTAACCCTAGATCTATGGTAGAGTCATGAGAAGGACTCTATAGATGTACGGTTAGGGTATGCCCTAGAAGAAGAAGAGGAGAAGTAGATCTGCGGATCTGAGGAGGAAGAGAGGAGAGATCTGCGGATCTGAGGAGGAAGAGAGGAGAGATGTGGGACAATCTTACCTCCGCTGACATGAAGGCCTTCATCGGAGAGATAACGAAGCTGCTTGCTTCGAAGGAGTTGGGCTCCTCGAGTGGATCGACGCCTTCCCGTCCCGTGCAGAAGCTGGAATTGATGCCCAATGATGTGAAATTGGAAGGGACGAAGAATTACCTCAGTTGGTCCAGGAGGGTGCTTCTCATCCTGAGGTCGAAGGGGTTAGAAGGCGTCGTTCTGGGTTCATGCAAGGAACCACTGGACAAGGATGGGGATGATTGGAAAGTCTGGAGCACCACCAACTCACTGGTGGCTGCTTGGTTGATGACATCGATGGTTTCACCCATCGCTGGGATGGTGGAGGCCATAGAGAGTGCTGCTGGAATATGGAGTATGGTGGAGAGAATGTACTCTGGAGCAGGGAATGTGATGCTCATGATGGAGGTTCAGGGCAAGGTGGACACCTTGAAGCAGGGGGAGATGACCATTCTAGCCTACTCTGCGGAGTTGAAAAGGCTTTGGTCAGAGTTAGATCACTATGACCCTATTGATCTGCCTGATCCTAGGAGCGCTGCGATACACAGGAAGTGGGTGGAGCGTAGGCGTGTGACACACTTTCTGAGGAACCTGAATGGAGACTTTGAGGTCAGGAGGGCGAGTATGTGCCACCTGTCCTCCATCCCATCCCTGGAGGAGGCCATAGCTGCAATGGCACAGGAGGAGACCAGACTGAGGGTTATGAAGGATGAGGGTACTCAGGTCACTCGGGCTGCACTGGCTGTACCGGCAGTGGCAGTAGTGAGCGAGGATCGAGAGTGCTACACATGTGGGGTGAAGGGACACCTGAGCTTCAACTGCCCACAGAAGGGCAGTGGACGAGGACGTGGCACAGGAGGCAGAGGAGGAGGTCGTTGGGGCCGTGGAGGCCGTGGACGAGGTCGCGGTGGCCCACGGGCCAACTTTGCCACAGCTGACGGACGACAGGAGACAGTGATGATCGAGGCCACGCCAGCTGAGGCGTCAGATCTAGAGCAGCGGAGACAGTCCAGGTCTACTGCTGAGAGCTCGAAGAGTCATGCAGACCAGACTGGGGATATTGCCTCGCCATTCGGTAACTTTGCCCACTTCGCTCACACAGGCTCAGGTAACCGATTAGCCCTTTCATGTAGAGATCATATAGAGTGGATTATTGACTCAGGTGCATCTAGTCATGTGTCAGGAGCATATAGACAATTCTCCACATATAAACCACATACCATTCATGAAACCGTTCAGACAGCTGATGGCACATCCCAACCCATTAGAGGGATTGGTACTATTCAGTGCACTCCCTCCATACGCCTCTCTTCAGTCCTTCACGTCCCATCATTTCCAGTCAACCTCTTATCTGTTGGCTCTATTGTTGATGATCTCGACTGTAGCATTACTTTTGAGTCTACTCATTGTGTGTTGCAGGAAAAGAAGACTGGGAGGAGGCTTGGGACTGGCGTCAGGCGTGATGGACTGTGGTATCTTGATAGAGCTAGTGGGGATGCTGCATTGGCTGTCGTAGGTGGAGAGAAGGAAAAGGGTGTATTTTTGTTGCATTGTCAGTTGGGGCACTTGCCCTTTGATATTTTGAGTAAAATGTATCCCGATATTTTGAATGGAGTGAATGAAATGAATTTGACATGTGATGCATGTGAATTTGGGAAACACACTAGGACGTCATATCCTAGTGTAGGGATGAGGAGTGTAGAGAAATTTCATCTTATTCACTCAGATGTTTGGGGGCCCTGCCCAGTGACTTCAGTGAGTGGGTTCAGGTGGTTTATCACCTTCATAGATTGTCATTCTCGGATGACATGGCTTTATATGATGAAAAACAAAGGCGAAGCGTTGAAGTGTTTTCAGGATTTCCATAGAAGTGTCAGGAATATGTATGAGGCCAAGATCCGTGTCTTGAGAACGGATAATGGGACAGAGTATGTAAACAGGGAGTTTGCATCTTACCTATCTGAGAGTGGGATAACTCATCAGACCACTTGCCCCAACACCCCCCAACAGAACGGAGTCGCTGAAAGGAAAAATAGACACTTGTTGGAGGTAACTAGGTCACTCATGCTCACCATGAATGTACCTAAGATATTGTGGAGTGAAGTAGTGATGACAGCCACATATCTTATCAACAGGATGCCTTCACGGATCCTTGGAATGAAGTCTCCATGTGAGATTCTTATGGGAAAGAACACTTTTGTAGTTCCACCAAAAGTGTTCGGATGCACATGCTTTGTAAGGGATCATAGACCTTCTGTGGGGAAGCTGGATGCTCGGGCAATTAAATGCATATTTGTTGGGTATCCTTCAAATCAGAAAGGCTATAGGTGTTGGAGTCCCTCAGAAAGAAGGCTGTTTGTGAGCATGGATGTGACGTTCAGGGAGACTGAACCTTTTTATGGAGGACTGACAGATTCTACATCAGTATTTGATACTGGGGCCTCTCCAAGCACAGGAGGAGCTGGTCGAGAGGGGGAGACTGATGACAGGAGGGTAGTGGTTGGACTTATACCGTGCCCTGTCAGGCCTACTGGTACTGGTCCTGATAGCAGGTAGGAAGAAAGGACCTTGGTAGAAGAGGAGGAAGACAGGTTGTACGGCAGGAAATATAGCAGGAGACAGAAGGATAGTCATGGTGATGGAGAACAACAAGAAGACATCTTCTCCACTGAAGAACCACTAGCTCCACTGCCACATGTCGAGATTGATCAGTCTATCACGCCTGCTCGAGTCCCGACTTCCTTACTGCCTTCCTCTCCTATCACGGATGGTAACCCTTCTTTGCCTTCCTCTAGTTTAGATCTTCCACTTGCATCTCGTAGGGAGCCTCGTATCAATGCCGGCAGGCCTCCTGTACGGTATGGATATGAGGCTGATATTGCTAATTATGTCTCCTATGCTTCTCTTACACCTGCATATAGGGCTATCATTGCATCCTTACAGTCTATCCCTATACCAAGTGATTGGCGAGTGGCAAAGCAACATCCCCAGTGGAAGAAAGCAATGCTCGAAGAACTTGAGGCACTGGAGAAGAACAAGACATGGAGACTTGTCTCACTTCCAGCAGGGAAGAAGGCTGTGGGCTGCAAGTGGGTATTCACAGTAAAGCAAACTGCAGAAGGGAAGGTGGACAGGTACAAGGCGAGGCTGGTTGCCAAGGGCTACAGCCAGACTTATGGGATTGATTATGATGAGACATTTGCCCCAGTGGCAAAGATGAGTACTGTGAGAGTACTGATATCCTGTGCAGCGAATTTTGGATGGAAATTGCATCAGTTGGATGTAAAGAATGCCTTCTTGCACGGAGACTTACAGGAGGAGGTATACATGGAGGTTCCACCTGGCTTTGGCACACAACAGACGGTGGGAAAGGTGTGTAGACTGGACAAGTCCTTGTATGGGCTGAAGCAATCTCCAAGGGCATGGTTCGACAGGTTCAGGCGTGCAATCATCACCATGGGCTACAAGCAGAGTAATGGTGATCATACTGTATTCTATAGACATTCTGGACAGCGGATCACTCTTCTGGCTGTGTATATTGATGATATCATTATCACTGGAGATGATGAAGAGTGAATCTCTCACTTGAAGGTGAGGTTGGCGAGAGAATTTGAGGTCAAGGACCTTGGACAGTTGGGATACTTCCTTGGACTGGAGATTGCCAGGTCCAGGAAGGGTATAGTTCTCTCACAGAGGAAGTATGCACTGGATCTCCTGGCTGAGACTGGTATGTTGGGGTGTCGTCCTGCAGTTACTCCTATTGATCAGAATCATAGGTTGCATTCACAATCAGGGGAGCCAGTGGACAAAGAGAGGTACCAGAGACTTGTTGGACGCCTCATCTACTTATGCCATACCAGACCTGACATTGCCTATGCTATCAGTGTGGTAAGTAGGTACATGCATGATCCTAGGACTGGACATATGGAGGCAGTCTTCAGGATACTGAGGTATCTGAAGAATAGTCAGGGAAAAGGCATATTATTTGGTAGTCATGGTCATATGAATGTGACAGGCTACTGTGATGCAGATTGGGCCAGTTGCTTGGACGATAGGAGATCGACCTCGGGCTACTGTGTGTTTGTTGGGGGCAACTTGGTCTCTTGGCGCAGCAAGAAGCAGGATTTGGTGGCTCGTTCCACCGCAGAGGCAGAGTATCGTGCTATGGTGCTTAGTACCTGTGAGATGATCTGGTTGAGATCACTTCTACATGAGCTACGCCTGCTGAGAGAAGAACCATTGCGGTTGTTGTGTGATAACAAGTCTGCAATTAATATTGCCAACAACCCAGTGCAACATGATAGAACGAAGCACATAGAGATCGACAGGTTCTTCATTAAAGAGAGACTGGACAAGAAGCAGTTGGAGATCTCCTACATTACCTCTAGACAGCAACTAGCAGATTGCCTTACGAAGGGGTTGAACTCTAAAGGAGTGGAGGATGCTTGTAACAAGATGGGCATGATAAATATCTTTTGCTCATCTTGAGGGGGAGTATTGTGTAGTGTGATATTGGGTGTGTGTGTAAAGAAAGGGTTGAGTTAATATAAATAGAAGTGATAGCCTCTCCTTGGAGGCTAATCACCATTTTTCCCCAAAATCCAAGAATTCCGCAATCAACCACTCCTTCACCCTGATGTCTGCATGGCTTATAGGAACATCCCCAAGCTTCACCAGTTCTTGCAACCTTTCTTCTAGGAACTTTGGCATGTATTTATGTGAGATTTTTGCTTTCCTGCGAAGTGTGTGTGCGCACAGAGGTTTCTATTAATACAAAAGCTCATATGGGCGAAGGTAGATGAAGAAGGATGTTCATATCCTACATGCCATAGTACCACCATATAGAGAAATAATAATGAGAAGAAAAAAGAGAGGAATCTGAAACAATGCAGAAAGTTAGACAAGAAGGAAGCTACGGGAGAAGTGTTCAGAGCTTTGATAATGTAATGGCCCGTGTTCCCCCTTCTCTTTCTTTTCTTTTCTTTTTCTTTTCTATTTAATTTCTTGGCCCACTCAGAGGACCAAGCCCACCGGGCTCATTAAATTTCTCCCCCCTCTCTTCTCAGCCCCGATCCCTCGTGGGTTTTTCGTCTCTCGACTCAAGCCCTCATGGCTTCAACGCTCTCACTCACTCTCTCGACTCACGACGATGCCGATGAAGCCCACTAAGGCGTGCGAACGTAGCCCCCCCTCTCTTTCTATCGACGACAGCGGAAGGCCTCTAGGGCTTCGACACGAAGCAATCGACCCCCTCCATCCTCTCTGTGCTTCTCTCTGAGCTCGCCGAGCCCCCCTCTCCCTCGTACGACGCTGTGAGGCCTTTCCGAAGCTACCAGTCCCTCGCTACAAGGACGATTGGGCTCTCCAACTGTCTACAAGTCCCCTTCTCCCCTTCTCCTTCTAGGTGGTAGCTCTGTCTGTTATTTTTGATATTTTCGAAGCTGTTTTCAATTGATTCTTTGGCTTCTTTGTTGCGGTGGCTTCAGTTCTTAAATTTCTTGGTTTAATCGGCATTTTTGGTAGACTCTATCTCTTTTATTTCATTTCTAATTCCGATTTTTGTGTGGGAGAGGATGATTTGGGTGATTAGGGTAGGGTTTGATTCCCTACAATTATCTCGTGGGGTTGGATTCCCTTGCCTGCTTGTGTGGGGCCCTGGAGATCTTGTTTGGGGTGTCGGCTTAGGGTTCGGGGCTGTCTTGGGTTGTTGGTTGCCTGGCTGGTTGTCTGGCTGGCTGTCTTGGGATGTTGGTTGTCTGGCTGGTTGTCTTGCTGGATGTCTTGAGTCGTTGGTTGTCTGGCTGGTTGTCTTGCTGGCTGTCTTGGGTTGTTGGTTGTCTTGCTGGCTGTCTTGGGTAGTTGGTTGTCCTGCTGGCTGTCCCGCTTGCTGTTTTGGGTTGTTGTTGGGCTCAGGCTGTCTCTGTCTTGATGTTTGGGGTTCAGTGGTCTATTCTTGCTTGCTGTTGGGTCTCCTTACTTTATTTAGGGTCTGCGGCTTCCATTGCTTGCGGCTTTAGGCTCCTTACTGGTTATTGAGTTGTGGTTGGCTTTTCCACTACTTGTTTGGTTCGGCTAAGTCCCTAGTTCGCTGTTTTGGGTTTTAGTATGTTCTACTTGGGATATGAGCCCCGTTCCCCAGCTGTCTTGGTCGTTAGCCCCTAGTTCCTTGCTAGAAACCACGTGGACTTTGTCGAAGGCACGAGTATCCCCCACTACGTGATGAGTAGACCCTAAATCTGATCCATCTGGCCAAGACCCTCTAGCGCCATCGTGAGTTTGACTTTCGAGTTTTCTTTTGTTTTCCTCGTCTCTTGGTTCATAGCCTGAATGAGTTGGTAGATTGTTTCTTTTAATATATATCAGTTCAGTTTGGAATATCATGTCATGCGAAACATCCATACTTTATCACTTGGCAGCTTTGTTATCATGTCATTTCATTATCTCTTGAGCTTGCTAGTACTATGAAGTTTAATGTTAAATTGCGTAGTCTTGGGATGTTACTTGTGATGACACGATACTGACACGATACTATCTCGATACTGGAGGACTAGTGTAACGACCACTTTGCTGTCATACATAGTTCGTACGTACCTCCTTGTGGCGTAGGATTGCGTGTTTTCTTGCATTTTAGATTTTATGGGTTTCCTCATATTAGTCCCTTAAATTATGTGTATTTTGATATTAATCCCTTAAATCTTTGTAATTTGAATTTAGTCCCCTAAAGAGACTATTTAGGTTAAACTTTAAACATTTAAGGGACTATTTAGGTGATCAAACATTTAACGTTAACCTAAATAGTCCCTTTTGATCACCTAAATAGTCCCTTAAATGTTTAAAGTTTAACCTAAATAGTCCCTTTTGATCACCTAACTAGTCCCCTAAATGTTTAAAGTTTAACCTAAATAGTCCCTTTAGGGGACTAAATTCAAATTACAAAGATTTAAGGGACTAATATCAAAATACACATAATTTAAGGGACTAATATGAGAAAAACCCTAGTTTTTAATATTTTATCTATAGGTTGGACTCAAGATCGGACCACGTGTTCACGACCCTCTCAGAGGCGCGATCGCCCTGGTATTTTGTTTACGATTTTTGGCTGCTAAGGGGGGTAGAGTTGTGATAACCTGCTTGTTATTATTATTAACACATTTTCTTTTTATTAAAAAGATAATTCAAAATTTTGTGTGGCAATAAAATCTAAAACGAAGTACTCTGTTTGGTTTTGAATTTAGATACTTAGAAACAAACTTAACTAAAGTTGAATTAATCCTATACTCTAACCCCTTTTTCTTCCACCTGGTACAAGAACCCTCACCCCACGTCATTCTCCCCTCTCCCAAGTTTCCAACTTTCTCTCTCAAAAAAACCCAAAGGAGATCACCTCATCTCCTCTCTCCCATCAGACACCCCACACCGAAATCTCTCCAATGTGCTAACCCATGCAACATGAACGAACGACTCCCCCTCAGCATCCCCCATATCGAATGCTCACAGCCCTCCTCTCGCTCAGCCGCTACCCTTGCCCCTACAACCAGACGGCGAGCCCCCTCTGGCCACCGCCCTGCACCAAAGCCCGACGTCTCCCCTTCCATCCAGGCGCCACCACGGCCGCTCAGCTCACCGCAATCACCCTACCTCCGACCTATCTCCAACCTCCCTACGACCTCGCGAGCCCCAGCACAAGCTCCGCCTCCCCTTCAGGCTCGATCACCCGCACCTCAGGCTCTGGTAGACAACCTGCTCAGCACCCCCTTCCTCTGACTTCACTCCGGTAACCCCAAGCCCCCACAACAGCGCCGCAACCTCAGCCCTCCCCATCAACACCAGTACAACTCCGTGCACAAGCGCATCCCTCCTCTTCAGCCTCTGGCAAGCTGTTAGTGGTTGTGCCCTAGGCCAAATATTTGGACCTTTATGTTATGTCATTTTCATTTATAAAATGTTTCTCTTATTATTGTTATTATTATATTGCTTGCATGTTTCTTTATAATAATGGTTGAATAGTTGTTTTATGCTATTCTAAGAATCCCTAGTCATTCATCATTAAAGGTTTAATGAAGAATTAAGATTAGTATGAGTTTGGTTGATAATTATGAGATAATTATATGTATGGTGATACAAATCAAACTTATGGGTACTTGTTGAAGAACATTTACTGGATAGACTTGCTATGAGATCATTACATGGATTAGTGTCATAAATGATCTCATAATAGTTATGTCATTGAATCCTTAGACCTGAGCTCATCACAGTTTCCTACATAAGGAACATCATATTTTGACATAATCAAACGTTATCTTTAATCAGATAATCATAAAGGTTATGATCGAATATGATGTGAATTATGCAGAGGAAAGTGAATGAACAAGATGGAATTTGTCCCTCTCCTATGAGAGATATCTAATGGGCCCCTCGATAAGTAGGACTGAGAAATGCATGGCCGTGCTCAAATGAATGTCATTTGATTTTATCAGTCTACTTAGAAAGCGAGAAATTAAATGTTTGAACAATATAAGTATGACACTACCCATGACTTATGTTCAAATAAGATATCGTGTGACAAAAGGATTATGACATGTTCTATTGGTTAGGTTAATATCGGACTAACGATATTCATATTAATTGGGTAGTCAAAATGTCTTGCTAGAGACCAATTATGACTTGTGAGCTTCTAATGAGATTAAGCCCACTGCCAATTTAATATGAGCCTATTGGGTCGCACACAAAGAACGAATTGGATATGATAGGGTTTAAACATGATTTCGAACATGATTTGAAATTCGTAATAAGGTGAAATATCTTAACTGTCAGATATTGTATATCGTTAAGATATTATCCCTAAGATATCGTCGCTTAACTGAAATACGTTAATGTGTTAACGTGGGATTCTTATCCCCAAGATAGCGTCGCGTAACTGAATGTTGTTAAGGGGTTAACGTAGGATTCTATATAAGATATAGAATCACGATTTTCAATTTTTACGTTTTTCCAATCTATTTCCTCTGTTTTTGAGAAAAACAAAGAGCGAGAGAAACCCTAGTTGCGGCAAAGGAGCTAGCACCCTCGCAAGTCCTGTTCGTGACGTTCGCGTGTGGATACCGATTGAGGGTGGTCGTTTGTAGAACATCACCTATAGTCCGACAGATTCAGATCGTCGCAGCACCTATAGTCCGACAGATTCAGATCGTCAGAAAGGTTAGTAATCTATTCGAATTAATTAGAATCGCATGGATCTTGGTAGGTTTCTATTTTCCGGTGCGTATAAATTAGTTGTACTATGATAGAAACCCTAACACAAGCCACACAAACCCAGTCCCAACTTCTCTTTGATCACCCGCACCTCAGTCCCCCTCTCTACCTCGCCGGAACGCCATTTCCCCAACATCCCGCCGACTCTCCTCTCCGGCGACAACCCCTGCCTTTGCCCAGCACCCTCTTCGACCCCCGCAAACCGCGCCACAAAACCCGCACAGCTCAACACCCCGCCTCGCCGCCGTCCCTCGCCACACGGCCGCCCAGACCAGCAAGCTCACCGCCGTCCTCTCACCCTCCGTCACTTCCGAATCCGCCACTCGCTGCACCTTGCACCGTTGGCTCCATCCGCAAGCTAGCAGGCAGCGAAATAAACGTACGCAAGCAAAACTGTAAGTCACTTGGTTTATTATATGTGAGTATTATTATATAGGAGTTATGATGTTATGAACAGTGTTCTACACTATTATTATACACATATAATCTGTAAGTTCATATGTTAGTGTATGTTAGCTAACATATGTTAGATATAAGTATATGTTGCTTTATACTACTTAATGTAAACAATGTATTAGTGAGTGAACAGTTACTTTTAAAGCATGAGCACTATCCTATTTTTAATAGGTTGACATGTTGCCTGGTGTAAGTGTAGAGTAGTATGTGAGCAGTGTATAACGTGAGTGTTCAGTACCTTTTGCTGATTACATGAGCATATAAGATGTAGTTCTGGTATGAGTGGTATATATTATGAAAACAGTACTGGTGCACTATTAATATTATTTTAGTAGGTTAGTGAGTTAAGGTTAATATTCTTCTAATTAGTTATATTCCTAAACTTGAATATTATTAATCAGGTGATGCAGATAAATCTCCTATTTCGTCAGGATCACCTGGACACCTCAAACCGATTCAATAAGGCAAGTGAAACTTGTACAATACTTGCTTTAGGCCATGTTTTAGGCCATTTTGTAAAATTGTGTAAAAGAGACTGAACGGTGAAATGATAGTCGCCTAGACAACCATATTTGATCTAGTTTGACAATGAAACTAGATCCGACACCTTTACCATGCTATCATTTCATGCTGCCATGTCACGTTTTACTTTCAATGAACTGTACGCACTTTTATTTGCATCTTGCCATGTCATTCATGCATCAAATTGTCCCATCGTGATTGCGCAGCACACGCTACAATAAATTGTGACTATTAAGGCTAGGCACCTGTTTTGCGGGCACAACCCTATGCCATATTGAATTACACTTCCTGGCTCGTGATCCAGAAGCAAGCACAGTGTTGTTGGAAAACCAACGCTCGATACACGTGGAGGGGTAGGGTCAAGCGATCACTTGAGCGTAGAAGTGTGCCCGTACAGCCACTTCAGCTAAAAGGCGTAAACCATGTGCACATCATGAATACAAGTCAATCGTGAAATCGTGAATATTGTTAGTAGTTCTCGCTACGACGTGTCATGCATCGCAAGTATCATGTTCATGTTTAAACTGTTGCATTCAATAAAACCTCATGCCATTTCATCATTATTTTAGAACTGCTAGGCTGCATTTTACTTTATAACTGTTGTGCTTTACATTTCCTTGCACAAAAGTCTCCCTTCTCTCTTTGGAGATTTTTGCTGACATGTGCCCTTTTCTCTTTGGGTGTCACATGTCAGGTTTTGAGCCTGATTTAGTTGCTGAGGACGACATGTTGCTGACGTCCAGTTCGAGGTTTCCGGTCCTACCCTTAGTCTCAGCTGGTGACTCTCTTTTAGTTGTTGAACCTTCTTAGTAAATGTTGTTAGGTTGTCCGGTGCGCAACACCATTACTTGTTGTAGTTTTGGCCATGCTTAGGCCTTATTTTTGGACTCCGTACTTTGCTTTATGACTATCTCTGAAATGTTTGGAATAAAATCTGTGGATGTTGAATGTTGGATAATTTTATTATTTATCCCTCATTATTATTATTGTTGTTTCGTCGTAATGCAAAGGACCTGATAATGGATTAATTTACGAGACGCTTATCAGACTGCAGCTTCACAGCTCCAAGTCTGAGCGGACCTCTTCACGTCTCGCCTTTCATACTTGGGAAGCAGGGCGTGACAGGTTTTAGTGATGACCCATGCAGGTCCACTTTGCATCTGCGAAATATCGGAACAACAATAATGATAACAACATCCATTAAAATATTCGAAACATTCAAGTCATGAATTGAGTCTAACCTGAAGGTTTCCCTTGTCTTAGATGGTAGGAGGACTTAGATAGACGTTCATGTTTCATAGTTAGGTACCTTCGTCAAGATTTAGTTGTACCTGCCTTAGGTTGACTTAGTAGTCTCTCACCAGCCCTGACCATATTAGCGTTTCCTTTAATCGTTCGTTGAGTCCATCAATTTCGGGCCCAACAGAACATAATCTTATTCTCTTAGGACCTTTCCCTGAGATCTCTATTATAGTCTAGTTCGTTAGGAAGTCTTAGTGCTGAGTTCTCCTGATTCTTAGACGGCCCGATAATTAGAACCCCTGATTTCTAGCATCTTCCTAATCATTACACTCCTGTGTTATTGACCGTAGATTTCCATCGTAGCTTTTCTTGAATCGTATTATAGGCGTATTCTTCATACGACCACATTCTTTGCCCTCGATACACATGATCGCCTCATGACGATTATCGTTAATCTTTCGAATCTTCTCTGTTGCAAATCTTGATTCTTTCAAAGTCATTTTCATTTTCTCCTTATTAAAAGTTTTCGCTCAGTTTAATTTTTTTAAACCCCCTTCTTATATATTTAAATTCCTTACTTTTCGATTAAGTTAAAATTCTTTGGTAGATTTTGAAGTCTATTGGTTGTAATTTTTAATTACTATCTCGTAATCATTTCCTGACCTAGATCTTTCGTATTTCTGTTTTAAAAATTTATTACCATTTTGAAAATTCAAAATATCATTCCTTCCTTTCTATACTACTAAGTTTATTACTTTTAACCACTTACCGTACATACTTTTAGAATATTTTTCTAAGCTAAATAGAACTTCAATATTTTTATATATATCAGTTCTAGGTTCATCGTACTCATACTTCTAAAATCTTTGTATAAATCCGTTTCTTTTGGCAAATCCTGTTTTCTCTAAAAGTATTTTCAATATTATTTATTTTAAATTTCTCCCCAGTTTAAAGGCTTTGAAAACATTTAGCATGAGCATAAATTTCCTACACTTCGGTTGATCTAAACTCATTCTTTGAATTTCGAAACTTTTACCGAAATTATTAAATTACTGCCGTATGATATTTTCTAACCTACATATTTAATGATCGTGTGAATGTTTTACTTCTTTCTTATAATGGTTTCTCAATAAGCCAATAAACCATTTTTCTCTTATTAGATATATACGACTCAAACTTGTTTCGAACAACTCATTTTATCGACCTCCAAATATTTTTCTATGCAAAAGGGAACTCCAACTTTTGAAGTACGACAGTTTTTGTACTTTTCGTATGTTAACTTATGTCATTTACACACTATTTTTCTGTATCCTATAAGGGTATTATTACATTTTCCTTTCCTCTATCTAAACATTCACAAATATATCACTGGTTCACCTAATCAAGCTGTCTCCTTATCCTCGCCCTATCTGAACTCGTACTTTCCGATCTTTCCTTCGTTACGCTTTTGGCTACGGTTTCTTTCCTATTGTTTAGCCATTAGTGCTTTTCATTGCATGTGTCAACCTTAGTATAGTTTGGTGGGCCCATTAGTATAAGTTGTGATGTCGTTGTGGTGCATGCATATAGGTAGAGTGTATGGACCTGTATGAGTGTGCTACCCTTGGGATATTTAGGAATGTCTCTTGTGTTATGTATGAATATCCAGTGTTATTCATGATATATGTGTGAAGTTGTATGAATGATATTAGTTATATAGGTGTGGATAGCTATACCACTTTAGGAATGTCTGTATATATATTGGAAATTATATTAGAGTATATACTAGTAGTGTATGTAGTTTGAAGATACTTGTAAATGCTTGATATATATATATATATATATATATATATATATATATATATATATGGGTAAAGGGATCCTAGGGTGCCTCCTTAGATTCAATCTAAGGAGGCGCCCCTATTTCCCCCCATCTCACACATTTTTTTTGAAATTTTTTTTCATGGGTTTGTTGTTCACCTTATGGATGATCAACATACCAAATTTCAAGGGATTCCAATACTTTTTGAGCCCCCATCTACCCCTCGCAACTTCGTGGGTTTTTCAGCACGTTTTTAGACCGTTGAAATTGTAAGGGGTAGATGGTGGCTCAAAAAGTATTGGAATCCTTTGAAATTTGGTATGTTGATCATCCATGATGTGAACAACAACCTCATGGAAAAAAATTTCCAAAAAAATTGTAGGAGGTGGGAGGAAATGGGGGCGCCTCCTTAGATTTTCATCTAAGGAGGCACCTTAGATCCCCTTTTTCCTATATATATATATATATATATATATATATATAAGTAAGTCATGTGCAATGTTAAGTGTAATGATAATAGGTGTACTTATAGTTAAGTGTGTAGGCCTATTATATGACCTATATGTTAGTACGTGTGAGTGTGAGCTCGTATGTAGATATGTATTGTACTTAGTCGTAAGTAGATATGTATATGCTGCATGGATATATGTGATATACGTGCGGTAATAGGGTTATAATTTAGTTTAGTATTGCTTGCCTTTATGGGATGTTGTGTGTGTACGTGTATGCCATGAGGTATACACGATTATTGTATGATGTGACTATGCATGGATATGTATAATAGTAGTGTATTGATTATATTTAATATTGCTATGGCATGAATATATTACATGTGTGTGACTATACGATGAATGCATGTATTAGAGAGTGTACTATAATTATATGTGTGCTGATATTTGTAATATTATTATAGGTGAAAAGTGATTGCATTATGTGGGCTTTACTTGACTAAATATAGTGATTGATATTATGGTATGTATGTGGTTATGTTGGTGGATGTATACATATTAGAGTGGTATTGTTATATGTATGGATACCGTGTTATGTATATAGAGTATTCTACTGTGGGTTTTGAGTCTCACTCAAGCTTGAGTGGGTATACTCTAAGTATATTGTTACGTATGTCTGTAGTTTGCGTGTAGTACCATGAATATAGCGATGGATGATGTATGTATAGTGATAGGATTGTTTGTGCCTGGTTGTGTTACGCACATGATTGTGGGTGGCTATACCAGTATATAGTTATAGGTGTTGGTCTTGTGGTATAGTTATTTACTAAGACTTACCTGTGTGAATGTATATGTGCTAGCTAAACTAAGTGTGTAGATGTGCTGAGTGTATAGTGGTATGAGTGGTATTTATGAATGGCATGTTAGCTTGTGTGGGCGTGCACCATGCACGGGTAAGTATGTGCTTAGTTATATGAAATTGTGGCTATGGTAAGTGTGGTGTGTCTTGAATATGGTTATAGGACTGTATGTGATGTGAATATATATGGTGAAATATCTGCGAGCATTTGAATAAGTATATATATATTGTGAAATTATTGTAGTGGTGAATGTATATTAGATATAGTAAACATGATTTAATATTGTGTGGTGTGATTACATGTGTTGATATGTTTGGTGTGGGATGTATACTAGGAGATATATGGAGTAGTATATCCATGTTTGTTTGTACATAGGTAATTACCTATATGTGAAGAATTATGATTGTATTTGCTAGTGTGAAACTATTTTTATGTAAGTATGTGTAACTTGGTTATGTGATAGTTTTGTGATAGCTATATAAGGGGTGTACGTGACTATATGAATGATTGAAGTATGTGTATGATTTTGACTGTCTATGATAGGTATAAGTATAGAAAGTGTGTGTGTGTGTGAGTATACATGTTTATAGTGTTAATGTTTGACTATCTAGTGCATAGATAAGCACTCGTAGTGACTATACCTGGTTTGAATTATAATGTGACAAGATTGGGTTAGTTACTAGAGTGACTAGATATATTTATATTTAGAAAGTCCGAGGACGGACTTTATTCTAAGGTGGGTAGGATGTAACGACCACTTTTCTGTCATACGTAGTTCGTACGTACCTCCTTGTTGCGTAGGATTGCGTGTTTTCTTGCATTTTAGTTTCTAATATTTTATCTATAGTTCGGACGCAAGATCGGACCCCGTGTTCACGACCCTCTCAGAGGCGCGATCGCACTGGTATTTTGTTTACGATTTTTGGCTGCTAGGGGGTAGAGTTGTGATAACCTGCTTGTTATTATTATTAACACATTTTCTTTTTATTAAAAGATAATTCAAAATTTTGTGTGGTAATAAAATCTAAAACGAAGTACTCTGTTTGGTTTTGAATTTAGATACTTAGAAACAAACTTAACTAAAAGTTGAATTAATCATATCCTCTAACCCCCTATTTCTTCCACCTGGTTCAACAACCCTCACCCCACGTCATTCTCCTCTCTCGCCCACGTTTCCAACTTTCTCTCTCAAAGAAAACCCAAAGATCGCCTCATCTCCTCTCCCATCAGACACCCCACACCGAAATCTCTCCCATGTGCTAACCCATGCAACATGACCGAACGACTCCCCCTCAGCATCCCTCATATCGAATGCTCACAGCCCTCCTCTCGCTCAGCCGCTGCCCTTGCCCCCACAATCCGACGTCGAGCCCCCTCCGGCCACCACCCTGAACCGAAGCCCGGCGTCTCCCCTTCCATCCAGGCGCTGCCACGGCTGCTCAGCTCACCGCAATCACCCCGACTCTGTCCAACCTCTGACCTATCTCTAACCTGTCTACGACCTCGCGAGCCCCAGCACAAGCTCCGCCTCCCCTTCAGGCTCGATCACCCGCACCTCAGGCTCCGGTAGACAACCTGCTCAGCACCTCGTTCCTCTAACTTCACTCTGGTAACCCCAAGCCCCCACAACAGCGCCGCAACCTCAGCCCCGTCCATCAACACCAGTACAACTCTGTGCACAAGCGCAGCCCTCCTCTTCAGCCTCTGGCAAGCCACACAAACCCAGTCCCAACCTCTCTTCGATCACCCGCACCTCAGTCCCCCTCTCTACCTCCCCGGAACGCCATTTCCCCAACATCCCGCCGACTCTCCTCTCCGGCGACAACCCTTGCCTTCGCCCAGCACCCTTTTCGACCCCCGCAAACCGCGCCACAAAACCCGCACATCTCAACACCCCGCCTCGCCGCCGTCCCTCGCCACACGGCCGCCCAGACCAGCAAGCTCACCGTCGTCCTCTCACCCTCGTCACTTCCGAATCCGCCACTCGCTGCACCTTGCACCGTTGGCTCCATCCGCAAGCTAGCAGGCAGCGAAATAAACGTACGCATGCAACTGTAAGTCACTTGGTTTATTATATGTGAGTATTATTATATAGGAGTTATGATGTTATGAACAGTGTTCTACACTATTATTATACACATATAATCTGTAAGTTCATATGTTAGTGTATGTTAGCTAACATATGTTAGATATAAGTATATGTTGCTTTATACTACTTAATGTAAACAATGTATTAGTGAGTGAACAGTTACTTTTAAAGCATGAGCACTATCCTATTTTTAATAGGTTGACATGTTGCCTGGTGTAAGTGTAGAGTAGTATGTGAGCAGTGTATAACGTGAGTGTTCAGTACCTTTTGCTGATTACATGAGTATATAGGATGTAGTTCTGGTATGAGTGGTATATATTATGAAAACAGTACTGGTGCCCTATTAATATTATTTTAGTAGGTTAATGAGTTAAGGTTAATATTCTTCTAATTAGTTATATTCCTAAACTTGAATATTATTAATCCGGTGATGCAGATAAATCTCCTATTTCGTCAGGATCACCTGGACACCTCAAACCGACTCAATAAGGCAAGTGAAACTTGTACAATACTTGCTTTAGGCCATGTTTTAGGCCATTGTATAAAATTGTGTAAAAGAGACTGAACGGTGAAATGATAGTCGCCTAGACAACTATATTTGATCTAGTTTGACAATGAAACTAGATCCGACACCTTTACCATGCTATCATTTCATGCTGCCATGTCATGTTTTACTTTCAATGAACTGTACGCACTCTTATTTGCATCTTGCCATGTCATTCATGCATCAAATTGTCCCATCGTGATTGCGTATCACACGCTACAATAAATTGTGACTATTGAGGCTAGGCACCTGCTTTGCGGGCATAACCCTATGCCATATTGAATAACACTTCCTGGCTCGTGATCCAGAAGCGAGCACAGTGTTGTTGGAAAACTAACGTCCGATACACGTGGAGGGGTAGGGTTAAGCGATCACTTAGAGCGTAGAAGTGTGCCCGTACAGCCACTTCAGCCAAAAGACATAAACCATGTGCACATCGTGAATACAAGTCAATTGTGAAATCGTGGATATTGTTAGTAGTTCTCGATACGACGTGTCATGCATCGCAAGTATCATGTTCATGTTTAAACTTCTGCATTCAATAAAACCTCATGCCATGTCATCGTTATTTTAAAATTGTTAGGCTGTATTTTACTTTATAACTGTTGTGCTTTACGTCTTCTTGCACAAAAGTCTCTCTTCTCTCTTTGGAGATTTTTGCTGACATGTGCCCTTTTCTCTTTGGGTGTCACATGTCAGGTTTTGAGCCTGATTTAGTTGCTGAGGACGACAGGTTGCTGACGTCCAGTTCGAGGTTTCCGGTCTTACCCTTAGCCTCAACTGGTGACTCTCTTTTAGTTGTTGAACCTTCTTAGTAGATGTTGTTAGGTTGTTCGGTGTGCAGCACCATTACTTGTAGTTTCGGCCATGCTTAGGCCTTCTTTTTGGACTCTGTACTTTGCTTTATGACTATCTATGTAATGTTTGGAATAAAATCTGTGGATGTTGAATGTTGGATAATTTTATTGTTTATTCCTCATTATTATTGTTGTTTCGTCGTAATGCAAAGGCCCTGATAATGGATTAATTTACGAGACGCTTATCAGACTGCAGCTTCATAGCTCCAAGTCTGAGCGGACCTCTTCACGTCTCGCCTTCCATACTTGGGAAGCGGGGCGTGACAACTAGTGGACTTGAGATTGACTCTGGACATGCCTTGTTAATACATTTGATCATGGATCACCTTGACTACGTAGTTTAATTAATATTGAACCACAACACGACACCAAAACTAATAAATTGATTACTTCAGCTTGACTTACCGCGTTTTGGGAAAACTTATGATTGTGAGAGTGCGGAAGCAACTAGAGTCATGCTTCAGTATAGTTTCGGTGGCTGGATGCTCTCATATATCTGTTTACCTGTCAGAGGGATCATGAATCCTATCATGAATCTATTATACCTGACGGATGCATCCAGAGCACTTTCGTAGTTTGCACTTTATCTTGCATACCGTACTCTCCCTTATAAGTCACGACCTAGAATTGGTTCATTTTAGTTCGTATCATCTTACAGTAGTTGTGGACGATTAATTATCATACCATGTTGCTTCTTTGTTCACTACTATCATATCTGTGGTTGTCCTATCTTCTTTTTGTGCACCTTTACTTTTCTGTCTCTTGGGTTGATATTGTTTACTATATTGAGCGTGGTGCAACTTCTGTTGCCCACTAGATTTGACGCACAGTATCATACGGAGGCGTCTGAGCACTAGGATTCAGACTTTCAGTGCAGGACGTTAAGCCCCGAGCTAGCGGCAGGTGAGCATTCTATTTACGTTTCAACAATAGTGTAGATTTTACTGTCTCTTTTCCTTGTTCAGTACAGCGTTACCTGTTTTACTATGAATATTTCCATTCTTTTTTGCACTGATCCACATTGACTTCACTGTCACCTGCGGGACCTGCACATGACTGTTTCAAGTGTGACGGCACCCGGGAAGTGAGGCGTTACAAATAATAAGAAAGTTCTCAATGCAGACTAAAAGTACGGTTATGCATATCTGGGTACATAAGGGAATAACTATGTTTGGACAAATAAGATTTTTGCAAGTGTGTGTGTGTGTGTGTGTGTGTGGGGGGGGGGGGGGGGTGTGTGTTACTTGACATATTGCTGTTTAACTGTGTAACCTCATGCATATGCTTTTGTTATCGCGATATTAAGATTTTTTGGCTTCTGAACCTTTTTTCCCTCCATGAAAGAAATACCAACCTGGTAGCACCCTCCAGACTGATTGTGACAAGAAGAGTGTACAAATGCCTGCACAAGAAGGCCTTGGTTTTTAAAGCTATATCTTATCAATCTTTCAAGTGCAGCAACATCTTCAACAGTAACGAGAGCCAAGTTGTTTTTGCTTTCTTCACAAGCTGTCTGCACATCTGAAACCCCAAAGTCAACTTGAATCCCCATCCATCTGAGAAATGAAATAGCAGCAGCAAATCCACCCTCAACTAGAAAAGCTCCTGCAAGTGACTCCACGACATCTGCAATAGTTTTCCTACTCAACCATCGATGGGATTTAGTGCATGATATATCAGTGGCTTCTCGTTCATCAACCATATTTTGGTTTTTATTGTGGGAGTGAACAAGTAATTCTGTATCCACGCTGCAAACCGTCTTGCAGGGTCGACCCAGGGCAAAGAATTGAGATGGTTGAAACATTTCATCACGTATATACACCTGTAAAAGAAAATAAGCAATCCTCAAAATAAATTTTTGTTATCCTGTACGGCCATATAAATACTAAATGTGCATGAAATAAAAAGAATACACAAATTCAGTAAAGCAACACAGTAATGAGGTTCCCCACATTGCGGTGTCTGGAAATCAGACATTAGAGCCCATGCCTGCATTATAGAGTGGCTGTTTCTACAACTCAAATGCATCAGCTCCGATTCACATTGAAGCACGCCGTATTGTTGTGCCAAGGCTCAGCTTACATGCATATATGATATATAGATACTAAAGAAAATTTTACAACATGCGTAATGAATACTATATGTGAAACAACTATCCAGGTTTTGTGGCAAGCATGTCTCAGCGCCAAAATTTGGTACACCAAGTCAAGTCGTCATCCATGAATAGTTTAATCATTTCTCATTAAAAGGTTTCGAACGTAATGTTGCTCCATAGAGGACCATGTACCAGAGTTAGAAGACAGTTGGTGAGGTTCGGTGAGGGTCACATTAAACCTCATCATACAAGGCTTTCTCCATAAATATGAGGTCTCCTATAGGGAAAGATAAAACCAAACTCTAAATTTTTTTCCTCGGCTGGTGCCAGGTAATATAATGCCTTTTAAATAAGGAACTGCATACAATTTTATGTAGCACTATCTTCTTCAAGTTGTTCTGTCAAAAAAGTAAACCAAAGAAATGGAAACATTATTTTCACTAGAAACATTTAATATATATCTAGATAAAATGAATTTGTGCATATATTTCACGATAAGCAAGAAAATGGATATGAACACTACAGAACTTGGGAAGAAAATTCACCTGTAAATTTTTCTTAATTGCTAGCTTATAGAGATTCAAATTGTTTACGATAGAAGAGCGCATTACAGTCAACTGGCCTTCATCAAGGGTTGGGCATGAAAGAAAACAATGGTGCCCAACAACATATTTCAAGAAAGCATCACCAAGAACTTCTAACCTCTCAAGAGAAAGACGCGGCGAGCATTTCTGTGTAGTGAGTGCTTGTAGGACCTGAAACGGACATATTCTGCATCAGATGACCACTTCAGCCAAAATAGTAAGCTAATAGGTATCTAGCTTTAAAAAATGTGTATCAAGCAAATATGACACTGGCTGCATTGAAAGGCCTCTAGTGTGAAGTGTGAACACGACTTCTTATAAAGGCAGATAAAACGAAGGCAAATAAACATTTAACGTAATGGCCTCAAAAAGTTTGGGAATATTTTTCTGCAGCTCATTTTTTTCTGTCTTCCTTTCTTTTTTGCATGGCCCAACACCCCAAGCCAGAAAAGCCCAAGCCCACCCACCTCTCAATTTCCCCTCGCATACTCCACATGCACACGTGCATGCCCCTCAACCCCACTCGGTAAGAGAGAGAGAGAGAGAGAGAGAGAGAGAGAGAGAGAGAGAGAGAGATATATATATATATATATATATATCTATATATATATATAGATATATATATATATATATATATATATATATATATATATATATATATATATATATCTCTCTCTCTCTCTCTCTCTCTCTCTCTCCCCCCCTCCTCGCCCGACCAGATCCACGATGTTCAACAAATTTTTCGTCTATTTAACCCCTTTCCCACTTCGTTGGGTTTTCACGCAAAAACTGATTTTTCCACGTCAAAATTCTTCTGATTTTGGTTTTCGTGGAGTTTGGTGTTTGAATTTTGGTTTTGACGCTTCGTTCTTGTCCATCCATCAATCGAAGCAATCGCAACCGCTCGACGACATGGCAGCAAGGCTCTGACGAGTCCTCCAACGATCTTCAGTGTTCAATAAATAGCTTGAATTCTTGTTTTTGGTTTAAAAATTGTGTTTTTCTTCCCTTGTGCGATGATGTGCAATCTGAACTTGGCTTTGGGTTCCCTCGGGGGTTAATGGTGACCCTCACCACCACCCACGTTACTGCTTTGTAGTCGTGCCCTAGGGTTGTCTTTGTTGAGTATTGGTGTTTCATATCAATATTATTTTGATGATGATCACAACATTATGTTGTTGCTAATGACTCTCTTGTTTTATTCTCTTAATTACATTTCAAGAATATCATTGTTGGAGACTAAACACTTGATGCAAGGATGAACATCAAGTAGAGAATGGCCAAAGCTTGGACTTAAGGGGTGCCAAAGCTTAGAGATGATGGGGAGCATCAAGGCATCAAGATTGAAGCCATAGACTCTAAGGAAAGCATTGTAATACATGTAAAATTTCCTTTATTGCTTTCTCTCTCGTTTGAGTCTAGGTTTAATGTAATGCCTTGATAGATGGTCTACTCATACATGCATATGCATTTAACCATCTTAGTGAGCCTTAAGATTATCACAGAATCCAACCTAGTAGGTTCATCTTATCCAAAGACTCATTTGGAGTCTCTGGCTACCCTACCGTCGCCTGCTGAAGGATTCACAGTCGACTGGGTGATTTCAGTAGCCTGTCAAACCTTCTACAGTCAACTGTGGTGCAATGCTCAAGTCAACCTTTTATTGACTCTACTTGAGCTTTTCACATCAGTCGACTGATGTTCATATTACAGTCGTCTGTATATTTACAGTCGCCTGTGAAATGGTCACCAGTCTTCTGAAAGGCGTAAGTGCGAATATTGCATCTCTCTGTTTTTATCCATATCCTGCAGCAGTCGACTGATGAAGGATAAACAGTCGCCTATCTATTTTACAGTCGACTGTCATCTGTTCATCAGTCGCCTGTATGCATACTGGAAGAAAGAGTGCAACTCTCTGTTTTATTCCATCCCCTGCAGCAGTCGCCTGATGAAGGATATACAGTCGACTGTCTGTTTTACAGTCGACTGTGTAGTCTTCTACAGTCGACTGTCCTGGCTCAGATTAGAGCCGTTAGGATTTTTCTAGCCGTTGAACAGAACTGTCATTTGTTCATCAGTCGACTGTCTGTAACGTTTCAGCCCAAAATCTAGCCGTTGCAGCTTTTTGTTTTTGGCTGTTTTCTTGGCTTTTGAGAGTTCCTATAGGGTTCCTATATATATGAGAGGGCTGAGTTCATTAGAATTTCTTAGATCTATTGCAAATCATTAGAGATTGATTAAGCCACTCTCAAACTCTCTCATTTTCCTCTTAGAGCTCATTCTCTCCTTCATGCATTGAAGTCAAGCTCAAGGGAATTCATCCAAGTTGTAACAGCCAGTATTTTTAGGCGAGTTTTTGATTGTGCCGTACCAGTATTTTACTTCTGTCAACCAGTTAACGTTTCGTCTGTACGTGTCGACGCGAGCGCGTCACTGTTTTTATTTTTACCGTATCGTCATTAATTGATCATCGAGATTAACTAAAAAAAACTTAATTACTTTAATTAATTATTTTACTAATCACGTTTGGTAACTTATTTAATTAATTTATCTAAATCATCATTCCTTCACGTGTAAATTTTCTTTTAAAAAAAGAGAAGAAGAGAGGAAGTGTATCACGTTCGTAGCCAGATGCATCTTCTCCTCTTAAGTCAACAAACACCCATTAAAACCATCCTAATCCTTAACCTAACTAAATTAAATTCTGTTGACGAATTGGAAATCTGGTTTCCTGCTAACCTCTTCATAAGGCAATATTTCGTCTGCAAAACCCATCTCCTTTGCCAATCTTCCATCAGACAAACCAAGAATCCATTTTCATTCCTGCAAGTCTCCTCCCCTCTCCAATCAGAAATCCACCTTCAGCGTCTGCAAACAAACACATTCACCCGAATCTTCATTCCTGCAAGAAACCCAACATATCCCAAAACCTATTTTCATCAATCCAAATTTCTTCCATCAGATTTCCCAAAGCCAAGAACAAATTTCTCAAACAAAAATAAATCATCATCCACAACCACAATCACAACCCTACAAATCATTTTCCCAAAATCAAAATCCAATCCCCAAAAACTGAAATTTGAAATCAAAAACAAAAAAAAACTCCAGATCTGGAAATATTTTCAGATCAAACCATCTTCTTCTTCCTTCTCCTTCCTTCCTCCCCTTCCCTTGGCCGCACCCCTCTCACCCGGAGCCACCCTCGCCTTCAGCTCGCGCGCGCCGCCCAGCAAACAAGCCGCCGTCGCCGCCGCCTAGGAGCGCGCGCCGCCGCCGTCGCCTGGCCGGAGCCGCCGTCCGCCCCTTCCTCCCCTCGTGTGCGTGAGTTCCCCTAGGTGCGTGGCCTTCTCCATTGCTTCTTTCGGCTGCCAAGATTTGTAACAAAAAGAAAAGAAAACGAAAGCAAGATGTCAGAAGATAAGAGCCTGTGTAATATTAGGAGGAGGGTGTTGAATAAATAAAGAAAGGGAAGTGATAGTTTACAGTAGAAAGAGAAAAGAGAGAGTGTAGAGGGTAGATAGAATAAAGACCTAGCTTTATTATTAAAAGGAACATAGTGTAATGAGTAAGTGGTGTCAGGATGGTAAAGGAAATAAAAATTTATAAAAAAAAGATGCCAGGATGAGTAAACGTTGGTCAGCCTATTAAATATTAGAGGAGAATTATAAATTATTAAAGAAAGAGAGTAAGAATGAGTTTTAGTATTAAACTAATGCATGAGTAGGTAGAGAGTAGGTAGGGGTACTAAATAGGATGTTGACATACCATTAGCTTAAGCTAAGACGGTATTAATAAGTTGCTAGTGTTAATTTGAGAGTTAATTTGTTAGTGTCTTTCTAATTCCAGCATGTTCTTAACTATTAAATAATGTTAGGGTAATAATATTGGTGTTAAAATAAATAAGTGTATCAGGTTAGTTAACACAATGTAGACATCACCCTAGCCAGAACCCAATAAAATTAGACAAACACACTCTAAGGATTAACTTGATATTTTGACTATCCTGCAATAATCTAATTCGGTGTATTGTTTAACCAAAGCAGAGAACCAGAAGTACCAACACGTAGTACTCGTCCAGACGAACCCACGACAACCGATACCACCGGAAACAGGCAAGTGATACTTGCCAGTAATTATTTAGGCCGTGTTTTAGGCCAATTTGTAAGATTGTGTAAAAGAGACTAGGCGGTGAAATGATAGTCGCCTAGACGCCCTATTTGATCTAGTTTGACAACGAAACTAGATCCGACACTTTACCTGCTTTCATTCATGCTGCCATGCCATGTTTAAATTTCAATTAACGGTACGCAATTTATCTGCTCATTGTCATGACATGTCATGCATCATATGTTCTTTATGATTGAGTAGCACACGCTACAAATGGTATTGCTATTGCGGTTAGGTGCACCCCTACGCCAAATGAAAAACACTTCCTGGCTCGTGATCCAGAAGCGAGCACAGTGTTGTTGGGAAACCAACGCTCGATACACGTGGAGGGGTAGGGTTAAGCGACCACTCAGCGTAGAAGTGTGCCCGTACAGCCACTTCAGCTGTAAGGCGTAAACTCTGTGCACAATGTGAAAAGTTAATGTTTCGTGAAAATCGTGAAATAGTGTTTTCGTAGTTTCTGCTACGACGTGCATGCATCATGTCATTTAAACTATTGCACTCTTTAAATGTCATTTCATATTGTTTAGAACTGCTAGTCGTTTTCTATATTTGTATCCTTGCACAAAAGTTCTCCACTTCCCTGGGGAGACTTTTGCTGACATGTGCCCTTTTCTCTTTGGGTGTCACATGTCAGACTTTGAGACAGAGCAGGTAGCAGAGGACGAGCAGTTCGTTGACGCTGAGTTTGAGGCCCCTGCTGAGACCGAGTTCGAGGACACCGGTGACCAGTCCTAGTCTCACCTAGAGACTTCTTTAGTTGTTGCTGCTTTTATAGTTACTGTTAGATTTCGGTGTGTAGCACCTATATATCTCGATGTTTATGTTTCGGCCGTGCTTTAGGCCTTGTTCAGACTTGTACTATTATGACTATTCTGTGATGATGTAATATTTGTTGGATGTTGTTGGTGGATGTCCTTTTATCTGCTTTATTATTGTTGTTGTTTCGTCGCAATGCAAGGACCTGCTACTTTTCGAAAAAAATTTTACAGACGCTTATCAGACTGCAGCTTCACAGCTCCACGTCTGAGCGGACCTCCTCACGTCTCGCCTTCCATATTAGGGAAGCGGGGCGTGACAGGTTTTAGTGGTGGCCCATGCAGGTATTCTCTTTGCATCTGCGAAATATCGGAACAACAATAATGATAACAACATCCATTTAAATATTCGGAACATTCGAGTCATGATTAAGTCTAATCTAAACATTTCCTTGTCTTAGATGGCCGGTAGACGCATTACTCGAGGAGCTGGTAGTGGACCTGGAGCTGGTGGTGGAGCAGGACGTGTTGCGGATGCTGATAGAGAACCCACCACGGCTGAGATGATGAGAATGATGCATCAGATGATGCAGGTTCAGCAGGGCATGCTTCAGAATGCCCCTCGCTTCGAGCCTGGAGCGAAGCAGTTTCGGGAGCTGGGCCCGTCATATTTTAATGGGTCAGAAGGATCATTAGCTGCAGATGAATGGATGAAGAACACCGAGGATAACCTGCTTCTCTCCAAAGTTAACCCTGCTGGATGGGTTGACTTGGTGAAGAAGCAACTGAAGGACAATGCCCGCAGTTGGTGGGAGTCGGAAGAGCAGCTGTTGGCGAAACCTATCCCCTGGGCCACTTTCAAGGCGAGATTTAATGATGAGTATTTCCCCCGAGCTGCCAGGAGGGAGCTAATGCAGCAATTCATCAATCTGAAGCAGGGGAATCTGACGGTGGATCAGTACCACCAAGAGTTCATGAGACTGAGTCGCTTTGCGCCGAAGATGGTGGAGATTGCTGAGGATCGAGCTCAAAGATTCTTACAGGGTTTATCTTTGGAGCTGCAGAGTCTGATTTCCTCTTCGGACTTAGATTCTTACCAGAAGTTGTTGATAGCTGCCAAGAGGCAGGAGCTGATTGCCATTCAGAGGAGAGGACAATATTCAGGTGCTGGAAAGAGGCCTATGGAGCAGGCCAGACCTGTGATTAGGCCTGGGTTCAAGCCTAATCAGTCTGTGCAGTTTAAGAGACCAGGTGGGCCTACTCCGAAGTTGAGCCATTTTTGTGGCAAGGCTGGTCATGTGAAGGAGCAGTGCAGGAGGTTTCTGGGCCAGTGCTTGATTTGTGGCGACGCTACGCATTCAGTGAAGGATTGTCGACATGCCAATCAACTTCAGAAGGCACCAGCCGGAGTTCAGCAGCAGAGAGCTCCGGTAGTCGATGGACGTGGAGCGCCTCTCATTCCCCAGAAGCAGGCTTTCCAGCAGGCTGTTCAGCCTAAGAGACAAGCCTTCAAAATGACTGCAGTGGAAGCCGAGACTGAGGACAGAGTTATTGCAGGTAACCTCTATACTAGTCTTCCTTAT
The DNA here is from genome assembly GCA_030789695.1 of Scilla litardierei. Lineage (NCBI taxonomy): Eukaryota > Viridiplantae > Streptophyta > Magnoliopsida > Asparagales > Asparagaceae > Scilla > Scilla litardierei. Next base: position 216,563,343 of record CM061134.1, on the reverse strand, counting down.
TTATGCATTACATTTGATTAGTTAAATCCATGTTAATCTAGTTGCATGTTACCCTTAGGTGTCATCTTAGTTTCATCTCACCCGGCCTTGACCCTATTCGATTCTGGAGCTTCCATGTGCATCCTATCTCGGAAGTTCGTAGTCGAACACTCGATACCCACCTATACACTTCCCAAGTGTTGGAACATTACAACTGGGAATGGTGTAGTGAAGGTTGCACTGGGATGTAGACCGTGCCCATTGGTGATTAGTGGACACGAACTGTATGCTAATTTCATCGTCCACGATCTACCCAACTTTGATGCTATTCTCGGCATTGATTGGTTAGGAGCTTTTTATGCCACAATCGACTGTCACCGGAAGAAAGTGGTCTTCGAAATTCCTGACCACCCAGTGTTCGAGTTTGTCGGTGGAGGACGTTCGCTTGGACCTGTCAAGTTTCGAGCCCAGCCTTACCAATTGACCATTGCATCTATGATTGCTGAACCAGAGAAGCCTGCAGTAGTGAGAGATTTCGAAGACGTCTTCCCTGAAGACATTTCTGGACTGCCGCCCGATCGAGCGTTGGAGTTCGGTATCGATCTTATGCCAGGAGCTCAGCCAATTTCGAAGGCGCCGTACCGTATGGCTCCTGCAGAATTAGAAGAGTTGAGGAAGCAGTTGGATGAGCTACTACAGAAGGGTTTTATTCATCCCAGCGTATCTCCCTGGGGTGCACCCGTCTTGCTAGTAAAGAAGAAAGATGGCTCTAGAAGAATGTGCATTGATTATCGGGAGTTGAATCAGATCACAATGAAGAACAAGTACCCGCTGCCCCGTATTGATGATATCTTCGATCAGCTTGGTGGATCGAGGGTATTTTCGAAGTTGGATCTCCGGAGCGGATACCATCAAGTCAGAGTCAAGAAGGAAGATGTGCTCAAGACCGCTTTTCGGACTAAGTACGGACATTACGAGTTCGTTGTCATGCCATTCGGTATGACCAACGCTCCTGCTGTGTTCATGAATCTCATGAACCTTATCTTTTATGACTTCCTCGACAAGTTCGTGGTGATATTCATAGACGACATCCTGGTGTACTCGAAGAGCGAGGAAGAGCATGCAGAACATTTGAAGATGGTGTTAGAGACGCTCCGTCATCATAAACTATATGCCAAGTACAGCAAATGCGAATTCTGGCTGGATAGAATAGCATTTCTTGGGCACGTAGTATCAGGAGCTGGAATCTCAGTGGATCCGGAGAAGGTCAAGGCAGTCAGTGAATGGCCTACACCTCGATCGGCATCGGACATCAGGAGTTTCCTTGGATTGGCTGGATACTACCGCAGATTTATCAAGGATTTCTCGAAGATAGCTGAGCCAATGACGAAATTGACAAGGAAAGATGTTAAGTTCAGTTGGTCAGACTCTTGTGAGCAAGCTTTTTCTACCTTGAAGGAGAGACTAACTACTGCACCAGTCTTAGCTATTCCGGACAGAAGCGGAGGCTTCGAAATTTTCTGCGACGCATCAGGCAAGGGACTTGGATGCGTTCTGCACCAGCACAATCATGTGGTCGCTTATGCTTCGCAACAATTGAAGGTCCATGAGAAGAATTATCCGACTCACGATTTGGAGCTAGCCGCTGTCGTCTTTGCACTGAAGATCTGGCGACATTTCTTACTGAGTGAAAAAGTGAAAATTTTCACTGATCACAAGAGTTTGAAATATATATTCACTCAGAAGGAGCTGAATATGAGACAGCGCAGATGGTTGGAATTGATGGCGGACTACGACATCGATCTTCAGTATCATCCAGGGAAGGTGAATGTCGTACCGGATGCCTTGAGTCGACTGCCCGAAGTGATGATTCTCACAGCTCAGTGGAGATTGCAGCAGGATCTGCGAAGGATGAATGTTGAAGCTGTACTACCGGGAGTCACATCGTCGTTGATGAACATGCAAATTCAATCGATGATCGTGGATCGAATCAAGATTGCCCAAGCTGGAGATGCTAAGTTGAAGAAGATCAGAGAGCAAGTCGAAGCAGGGCTTCGAATAGATTTTCTGATTCACGCGGATGGATCTTTGAGATATGGTAGTAGGATCTGCGTACCTGCCGGAGATATAAGAGAGGAGTTGATGAATGAGGCTCACAGTTCGCCTTATTCTATTCATCCTGGAGGTACTAAGATGTACAAGGATCTTCGACAGAATTTCTGGTGGCATGGAATGAAGAGAAGTGTGGCACGGAGCGTTGCCAAGTGCCTCGTGTGTCAGCAAGTGAAAGCTGAACATCATCGCACTGCTGGACTATTGCAACCTCTGCCAATTCCAGAATGGAAGTGGCAGCACATCACGATGGACTTCGTGACTGGCTTACCTCGGAGCACCAAGCAGAACGATGCGATCTGGGTCATCGTTGATCGATTGACCAAGTCCGCGCACTTTATACCTTTCCGAGTTGGACAATCCACGGAAATATTAGCAAGGAAGTATATGGAGGTAATGACCTAACGCATACCTTAATAGTTTCCTTCTAGTACTAGTCGTGATGTGAATTATGTCGTGTAGGAGATCGTGCGCTTACATGGAGTCCCTGTGAGCATTGTATCAGATCGTGATACGAGGTTCACATCTCAGTTCTGGAAGAGTCTGCAGACCAATCTGGGTACCAGTCTGAAGGTCAGTACTGCGTATCACCCGCAGACGGATGGACAGTCGGAGCGCACTATTCAGATATTGGAGGATATGTTGAGAGCTTGCATGTTGGATCTCAAGGGTTCGTGGGAAGATCATTTGCACCTGGTGGAGTTCTTCTACAACAACAGCTATCAGGCAAGCATTGGCATGGCGCCTTTTGCGGCTCTCTACGGGAGAAAATGTCGATCACCGTTGAGTTGGGACGACGTTGGCGATAGAGAACTCTTGGGGCCAAAGATGATAGTGGAAGCAGTTGATGTTGTGCGTGATATCAGAGATAAGATTCGGATCGCCCAGGACCGTTACAAGCATTGGGCAGATGCTAAACGGCGTCCTCTGGAGTTTCAGCCAGGAGATCATGTGTTTCTGAAGATCTCACCGAATCGAGGAGTGATTCGATTTGGGAAGAGAGGCAAGCTTAGTCCGAGATATATTGGACCATTCGATGTGCTAGAGCGAGTTGGAGAAGTAGCTTATCGCTTAGCTTTGCCACCGTCCTTGAAGGGAGTTCATGACGTCTTTCATGTGTCCCAGCTCCGTCGTTATATCAGCGACCCTTCTCATGCTGTGGACTACTCTGAGATTACAGTTCGGCCAGATCTGACGTACGAACAGCAACCTGTGGAGATCCAAGATCGACGTCAAAAAGTCTTCAGAAACAAGACTGTTGACCTAGTCAGAGTGATGTGGCGTCGTGACTCGCCAGGAGAATCTACCTGGGAGCGGGAAGATGACATGCGAGAGCGTTATCCATATTTATTTCCTACTCCTTAGTTGATGAGAATTCCGAGGACGGAATTTTTCCTAAGGTGGGTAGAATGTAACGGCCAGTATTTTTAGGCGAGTTTTTGATTGTGCCGTACCAGTATTTTACTTCTGTCAACCAGTTAACGTTTCGTCCGTACGTGTCGACGCGAGCGCGTCACTGTTTTTATTTTTACCGTATCGTCATTAATTGATCATCGAGATTAACTAAAAAAAACTTAATTACTTTAATTAATTATTTTACTAATCACGTTTGGTAACTTATTTAATTAATTTATCTAAATCATCATTCCTTCACGTGTAAATTTTCTTTTAAAAAAAGAGAAGAAGAGAGGAAGTGTATCACGTTCGTAGCCAGATGCATCTTCTCCTCTTAAGTCAACAAACACCCATTAAAACCATCCTAATCCTTAACCTAACTAAATTAAATTCTGTTGACGAATTGGAAATCTGGTTTCCTGCTAACCTCTTCATAAGGCAATATTTCGTCTGCAAAACCCATCTCCTTTGCCAATCTTCCATCAGACAAACCAAGAATCCATTTTCATTCCTGCAAGTCTCCTCCCCTCTCCAATCAGAAATCCACCTTCAGCGTCTGCAAACAAACACATTCACCCGAATCTTCATTCCTGCAAGAAACCCAACATATCCCAAAACCTATTTTCATCAATCCAAATTTCTTCCATCAGATTTCCCAAAGCCAAGAACAAATTTCTCAAACAAAAATAAATCATCATCCACAACCACAATCACAACCCTACAAATCATTTTCCCAAAATCAAAATCCAATCCCCAAAAACTGAAATTTGAAATCAAAAACAAAAAAAAACTCCAGATCTGGAAATATTTTCAGATCAAACCATCTTCTTCTTCCTTCTCCTTCCTTCCTCCTCTTCCCTTGGCCGCACCCCTCTCACCCGGAGCCACCCTCGCCTTCAGCTCGCGCGCGCCGCCCAGCAAACAAGCCGCCGTCGCCGCCGCCTAGGAGCGCGCGCCGCCGCCGTCGCCTGGCCGGAGCCGCCGTCCGCCCCTTCCTCCCCTCGTGTGCGTGAGTTCCCCTAGGTGCGTGGCCTTCTCCATTGCTTCTTTCGGCTGCCAAGATTTGTAACAAAAAGAAAAGAAAACGAAAGCAAGATGTCAGAAGATAAGAGCCTGTGTAATATTAGGAGGAGGGTGTTGAATAAATAAAGAAAGGGAAGTGATAGTTTACAGTAGAAAGAGAAAAGAGAGAGTGTAGAGGGTAGATAGAATAAAGACCTAGCTTTATTATTAAAAGGAACATAGTGTAATGAGTAAGTGGTGTCAGGATGGTAAAGGAAATAAAAATTTATAAAAAAAAGATGCCAGGATGAGTAAACGTTGGTCAGCCTATTAAATATTAGAGGAGAATTATAAATTATTAAAGAAAGAGAGTAAGAATGAGTTTTAGTATTAAACTAATGCATGAGTAGGTAGAGAGTAGGTAGGGGTACTAAATAGGATGTTGACATACCATTAGCTTAAGCTAAGACGGTATTAATAAGTTGCTAGTGTTAATTTGAGAGTTAATTTGTTAGTGTCTTTCTAATTCCAGCATGTTCTTAACTATTAAATAATGTTAGGGTAATAATATTGGTGTTAAAATAAATAAGTGTATCAGGTTAGTTAACACAATGTAGACATCACCCTAGCCAGAACCCAATAAAATTAGACAAACACACTCTAAGGATTAACTTGATATTTTGACTATCCTGCAATAATCTAATTCGGTGTATTGTTTAACCAAAGCAGAGAACCAGAAGTACCAACATGTAGTACTCGTCCAGACGAACCCACGACAACCGATACCACCGGAAACAGGCAAGTGATACTTGCCAGTAATTATTTAGGCCGTGTTTTAGGCCAATTTGTAAGATTGTGTAAAAGAGACTAGGCGGTGAAATGATAGTCGCCTAAACGCCCTATTTGATCTAGTTTGACAACGAAACTAGATCCGACACTTTACCTGCTTTCATTCATGCTGCCATGCCATGTTTAAATTTCAATTAACGGTACGTAATTTATCTGCTCATTGTCATGACATGTTATGCATCATATGTTCTTTATGATTGAGTAGCACACGCTACAAATGTTATTGCTATTGCGGCTAGGTGCACCCCTACGCCAAATGAAAAACACTTCCTGGCTCGTGATCCAGAAGCGAGCACAGTGTTGTTGGGAAACCAACGCTCGATACACGTGGAGGGGTAGGGTTAAGCGACCACTCAGCGTAGAAGTGTGCCCGTACAGCCACTTCAGCTGTAAGGCGTAAACTCTGTGCACAATGTGAAAAGTTAATGTTTCGTGAAAATCGTGAAATAGTGTTTTCGTAGTTTCTGCTACGACGTGCATGCATCATGTCATTTAAACTATTGCACTCTTTAAATGTCATTTCATATTGTTTAGAACTGCTAGTCGTTTTCTATATTTGTATCCTTGCACAAAAGTTCTCCACTTCCCTGGGGAGACTTTTGCTGACATGTGCCCTTTTCTCTTTGGGTGTCACATGTCAGACTTTGAGACAGAGCAGGTAGCAGAGGACGAGCAGTTCGTTGACGCTGAGTTTGAGGCCCCTGCTGAGACCGAGTTCGAGGACACCGGTGACCAGTCCTAGTCTCACCTAGAGACTTCTTTAGTTGTTGCTGCTTTTATAGTTACTGTTAGATTTCGGTGTGTAGCACCTATATATCTCGATGTTTATGTTTCGGCCGTGCTTTAGGCCTTGTTCAGACTTGTACTATTATGACTATTCTGTGATGATGTAATATTTGTTGGATGTTGTTGGTGGATGTCCTTTTATCTGCTTTATTATTGTTGTTGTTTCGTCGCAATGCAAGGACCTGCTACTTTTCGAAAAAAATTTTACAGACGCTTATCAGACTGCAGCTTCACAGCTCCACGTCTGAGCGGATCTCCTCACGTCTCGCCTTCCATATTAGGGAAGCGGGGCGTGACACAAGTGCTTTCAAGCGAATCTCATCACTTGGAGATCCTCTTTCATGCATTGCATTCATTTATGAATAAGTACATCTCAAGGCATAGGTAAGAGTATTTGTTTTACTTTGTTATTTCATTGAAACCCTAGCTTTCTGTGTAAGAGCTAGTTACTCTCTGTGTGAGAGTATAACCTTCTGTGTGAGGGTTGGTTGAGATCTCTCTGTGTGAGAGTTTAAGTCTTTCTGTGTGAAAGCAAGGATATCTCTTTGTGGGAATCCTAAATCCTCTGTGTGAGGTCTCTCTGTGTGAAAGTAAGGATTTCTCTGTGTGAGAATCCAAATCCTCTGTGTGAGGTATCTCTGTGTGAGATTGTATTCACTTCTCTGTGTGAGAATTATAGTGGATATTGATGTGGCTGGACGTACCCAAGTTTGGAAAACCAGTGTAACATCTTGTGTTTGCGTTTGCATTTGCATTTTTGTGGTATTTAAATTCCTCTTGCATTTATACTTCAGCATTTGCAAGTTTAATTTTTAAATACACAATTTGCGACATTACACTATTCACCCCCCTCTAGTGTGTTGTTAGTATTACAAGGGTAAGGTGATCCTTACAGTCTTGATGTTGGGCATTTGGGTTTTTGCATGGCTGTGAAACTTGGGCTTTGCCCTATCGATACTATTTGGGCTTGCCCCTTGCCGTGTGCCTCCTGTGGACTTGCTTTTGTTTTGGTTCCTGTCGCTTTGCAGTGCTTCTGCCCGTGGTTTTGGACTTGGTTGTTGGGCTTGTTGGATTTTAGTGTTGTCGTTGGTGTTAGGTGTTGCTGTTGGAATTGATGTTGGATTTTACTGTTAGGTGTTGGTGGTGGACTTGGGTGTTCGGCTTGATGTTGGACTTTCGTTGTTAAGTGTTAGTGTTGGCCTAGGGGCTGTATTTGGGTGTTGGATTGGGCTTTGCCATGTGGGGATGTTTGTCGTGGGTTTTGGCCCTTTAGCGTGTTAGATCCATGGGCTTTTGCACAGTTTTGTGTGGCCATGGGTCACTATGGTTGGATTACAGACTTTTTGTTTGTTGAACATTGTGATTCATACTTGACTTTATTTCATGATTATATTATACTCAAAATCATTCTTGATGATATTGTTGGATGGTGACATGAAAAAGCATGAACAATAGGATTCGACCCTTAAACGATCAATGATGAGACTTCTCCAAGATCAATACACTTGTCCCTTCCCCATTTTAAAATTGTCATGGAATCATTTGATGCACGAAATCTTATGACATCAAAATCTAGTAATATGTTTGGATGTGGTATGATAAAACATGATCTTCGAACAAACATCTATTATTTCCATGCATGAGATGTTGTTGGACTAGTTATTGATGTCACATTAAAAGTGGCATATTATTGGAATTGAACATGTTGGCCTAATGACTCTTGAACCCACTGGAAATCATGAAACATGAATGGACTTAAATCACATAGCACACCAACCATATTAACTAGTTTTGATGTGACCCTTGGACTTGTTTAGAGATTGTCTCATGATACATACTTGACCAAACAAATACCAGCACCTTAGAACATCTTTTGAATAACACGACTTGACTCTGAGAACTGTACACCTTGAACAATATTTGGCATTTCAGACTCACAAGGGGTTTGGGATAACTCATATTGGAGAGACTGCGTGAGCGGCTGGAGACATACTTCTGATTGCATGACCGAATTAGGTGTTCCGATTCGGTCTCATCATGCATCCGGTGGACCCCTACTAGTATCGTCGGACATAACTTAAGTTCCTTGCATTCCTGTTGTAGATTCAGAGCCCCTCCTATTTCTATTTTGGACTCGCCTGAGTGAGCGCTCTGTGGTACAATGTGGACTCTTGATTGCTTATTGTACTCTTCAATATGAGTCACGACCTAGAATTGGTATCACTGTTAGAATATTGATAGCATGACTTCAAACTGAAAGTTGTTTTGCATGCTTGTCATTAGTTACTTATTTATAGTTTCTGCTTTACTTTCATTCATGCTCATATACACTGTTGTTAACTCCAAATTCTAGAATTACTGTAATTTACTCAAATTGCTAGTGGCTCTTCGTTTTGTTGCACAGTTATGTGCTAAACAAGAATACAAGGAGACCCCAATCTTTAAGGAGTCCGAGTTTTCTGCACAGGATGCAGATTTCTGAGTGTGAGTTCGTGAGCATATTTATTATATATTTTCTTTAAGTATTTTGAGAGCATGTATCCGTTTGTACTGTATCAGACTTTGTATTCTCATGTATTAATGAGAGAAATTTGTGAGTATTTTGATACATCTCTGCTCGTAGCCTGATTGTTTTCACGGATTAATTGCAAGACTTACAAATTCTAAAAACAGTCACAACACCTGGGCAACGAAGCGTGACATTTTTTTCTGGTGACTCATACAGGTCAGTACTAACTACCTCTTGAATAGTATAAGTTGAGTTGGATGTACCATAAAATATACTTGTAACAATTTAAATTACCCTTTGAATGCAGGATAACTCAAGTCTATACATGCCAAGGACGGGCAGGCGAGGACGTCCTCTTTGAATGCTTATCCATTTGATTCGACAGTTCGTTCCATCCAGTTCAATCTATCACTTGTATATCTTAATACCTTATTCTACATTATCCTCTTTCGTAGACAATCAAAAGAATATTTCATTAATTGAATCATTTATTTTCATCGCCATCACATTTTCTTCAGCTTGTGACAGCATTACCATCATCATTCCGATTCTTGGAATATTTTCAGCTGCTTTTAGTTTTTCTAATTCTGACTATCCATTCACAAAGGAGGATAGTGTTCAAAATTCCTGACCATCCGAAGTTCAAGTTCGTCGGCAAAAGCAGATCCGAATGACCAGTGAAGTTCAGAGCCAGATCAACAGTGGCGATGGTGACCACTATGGAAGCCGAGCCATAGAGACCAAAAGTTGTTCAAGAATTCTTGGACGTATTTCTGAACAATCTTATATGATTGCCTCCAGATCGCACCCTTAAGTTTTCAATCAAACTGATACGACAACCGATATCAAAGTCACCTTATCGAATGGCACCACCTGAGGTAGAAGAACTTCGGGCTCAGCTAGACGATCTCTTGAAAAAGGGATGAATAAGACACAGTATATCCTCAAGGTGCGCTCCTATGTTATTGGTAGTGAATGGATCTAGACGTATGTGCATCGACTACCGATAGTTGAACAAGGTGACCGTAAAGAACAAGTATCATCGTCTCAGTAGTGATGACATTTTCGACCAACTCGGAGGATCGAGCATCTTCTCGAAGTTAGACTTGAGGAGCAGGTATCATCAATTGAAGATAAAAAATGTGGACATCCCTAAGACTGATTTCAGGACCAAGTATGGACACTACAAATACTTGGCAATGACATTTGGTATGACCACTGCACCGGCGGTATTCATGAATCTCATGAACCAAGTATTCAACGAGTATTTCTGGACAAGTTCGTAATAGTCTTCATCAATGATATCCTGATGTATTTGAAGGAGCATGCAGAGCATCTGAGGAAGATACTAGAGACCCTGAGATGACACCAGCTGTATATCAAATTTAGCAAATGTGAATTTTGGCTGAACAATGTGGCTTTCTTAGGCCACGTAGTGTCAGGAGAAGAAATTTCTGTAAATCTTGAGAAGGTTGTTGTTGTCCAAAATTGGCCAGTTCCTCATGATCTGGAGTTTTTTGGGGCTAGTTGGTTACTAAATGAGGTTCACCAAGATTTCTCAAAGATCACAGAGCCTGTGACAAGTTAACGAGCAAGGATGTGACATTTGTCTGGCCGAAGGCTTGCGATTGAAGTTTTCTAGGAGCTGAAGAGGACGTTAACTTCGGTGTCGATATTAATTATTCATAACCAGACATGAGGATTCGAAGTATTCTGTGATGCGTCTGGCAAAGAACTTAGATGTGTGCAATATCAGTACGACCAAGTTGTTGAATGTGCATCTAAACAGTTGAAGACACATGAGAATCACCGCCTACTCATAATCGTGAGTTGGTGGTAGTTATCTTTGCCCTGAGGATTTTGAAAAACTTTTGCTGGGTGATCAAGTGAAGGTGTTTACAGACCACAAGAGAATGAAATAAATCTTCACATAGAAGTAGCTCAACATGCAATAACACAGATAGATTGAGCTTATGGCAAATTACGACATTGATCTTCAGTATCATCCTGCAAAAGTTAATGTTGCACCAGACACATTGTGTCGTCTTCCAATGGTGATAACCTTCACGACTCAGTAGAGGCTGCAGCAGGAGATTCGAGACATGGAGATAGAGATGATCTTGCCTGGAGTGACTGCAACTTTAATGAACATGTAGATTTAGTCAATTCTGGTAGACATGATCAAGGCTGCTCAAGCAGGAGATGAGAAGCTACAAAAGATTAAAGACGTGTTGATGACAGGTCAGATGCCAGAGTTTAAGATTTATAAAAACATGTCCTTACGTTATGGCAGTAGAATCTGTTATTTGAAGATGTTACAGAAAAATTATTGAAGGAAGCTCACAGTTATCCTTATTCTATTCATCCTAGCGGGACTAAGATACACAAAGACTTGTGTTAGTATTACTGGTGGCATGACATGAAGAGGAGAGTTGGTCGGAGAAAAGCTCGGCACACGTTACCAAGGTTTTAGGTTTCGGTTTCGGTCTGGGTATCGTTCTTCCCAAAATTTAGGTTTCGGTATCGGTATCAGTAACACCCGTTTCGGCGGTTTCGGAAGCAAGTTTTGGTTTCGTCCGTATCGTAGTTTCGGTAGTTTCGTTTCGGGTATCGGTTTCGATTTGGAGATACTTTAAATATGTATATACTATATACACACAGTAATGGTTTCGGAAGTTCTTAAATCGAAACCTCTAAAATACTATTAAATACTTAACAAACTAAAATATTAATCATATACTATCAAATACTAAATACTAAATAGATAAACTAAATTTGAGTTCGTAATCACATCAAATACTTAATACCTAAAGTTTGGTACGTAAATACTAAATATTAGATAAATGAATAGATCATAAAGCTTGCCTTACGCACCCACCGTTTTACCTTGCGCACATACCACTTATTTACAAGTTTACCAAAAAATCGTTGGACGTTGCTTTGTGCACCCACCATTTCGCTTTGTGCACATACCACTCATTTACAGTGTTACCACAAAAAATCCACTTGCTATGCACACCGACTGTTTTACTCTACGCACATACCACTTATTTACAAGTTTAGCTTTTTAAAGAACGCAGCCTCTTCTGAAAAGTGACTCGGGCCTCTTTCTCTCTCTCTTTGCCCTCTCTCATGCTCGATGGTCAAGACGGGGTTCGACGAGGCAGGATGCTGGTTCGGCGAGGCGGCGACGCGATAAGGTGAGTTCAATTTTTTCATCATCTTCCATTTTTCATTTTTCTTCTTTTTCAGCAATTTTTTCTTGGTTCTGCCTCTTCTTCGTCTAATTCTTCAGCATTTTCAAGCCTAAACTCTAGGGTTTTCTCCTCTCTTTTAACCGAGCTTTATTTGCAACCTATTGATTCACAAAATTTTTTTGGGTTTTTAGAAAATTTTTATTTAATTACGCATTCTTCTTCCTCCGTCTTCGACCGGTATTGAACGGTATCGGTCAGTTTCGGCCGATATCGGTCAGTTTCGACAGGTATCAGCGGAAACTGACTGATACCGTTCAATATCGGCCGATAGCGAAACTAACCTTTGGTTTCGGTATCGTCAACTGCCGATACCGATACGATACGGCCGATACCTCACACCCTGCATGTTACAATGAGCCTTTTCATATATTAGAGCGCGTGGGAAAAGTGACATACCAACTACCACTATCTCCATTCTTAGAATGACTGCAAAACGTATTTCACACATCTCAATTATGAAAGTATGCCCAATGCTCGTGGTTGATCATTCAGAGATCATTATGCAACCTGACCTGACATATTATCAGCAGCCAGTGGAGATCATCGACCATCAAAAAAGGCCCTTTGGAGTAAGATAATGGACCTGGTGAAGGTGACGTGGTATCGAGACTTGCCTGGAGAATCTACCTGCGAAAGAAAGGAGGAGATGCGAGAGCGTACCCTCACCTATTGGATATATCTTAGCTTTTAAAAATTCTGAGGACAAAATTTTTGTAAGGAGTATAAGATGTAATGACCTCAAAATTTTGAGAATATTTTTCAGCAATTTAATACATAATTTTTTTCCTCTTTCCTCTTCTTTTTCTTATTCTTTTCTTCTTCGTTTTGCAACCCACCGAACCCAACCCACTCGTTTATTTTCTTTCTTTCTTTTTGCTTGGCCCAACACCCCAAGCCCACGAAGCCCAAGCATACCCCTCTCTCATTTTTCCTCACATGCTCCACATGCACACGTGTGCGTCCCACAGCTCCACTCGGCGAGAAATCTCTCGACTCTCTCTCTCGCCCCTTCGCCCGACCAGATTCACAAGGTTTGGTAAATTTTTCATCGCTCGCCATTAATTCGAGCCCCCGTGCCATTCTTGCCTTCCCCTTAAACTCCCCGATGCCTCCTCCAACCACCTCTTCACTTCGACAAATGTTCGCCACCATTTACTTCCTTCATCAAAGTATTCGACAATCCCAACTACTGCATTGAAGCTAAGTATTTTCACTCTTGTTCCTATGAAGTCTAGTAACCTCATTTCCTCCTTCGTTGGGTTTCCACGCAAAAAACTACCATTCGTTGGGTTTTCACGCAAAAACTAATGTTTCCTCTTCAAAAAAATTTTGATTTTGGTTTTCGTGGAGCTTGGATTTTGGATTTTGGTTTTGGGAATTCGTTCTCGCCCTCCCTCTGTCAAAGAAACAGCGGCCGCTCAACGACACGACGATAAGACTCCGACGAGTCCTCCAACGATCTTTGGTGTTCGGTAAATTGCTTTAATTCTTATTTTTGGTTTAAAATCGTGTTTTTCTTTCCTTGATCATGTGTGATCTAAGCTTTGCTTTGGGTTCTCTCGGGCCTTGGCGACGACCCTCACCGATGCTCCTGCTGTTACTCCGTGACTGTGCCCTCAGGTTGTCTTGATGTTGGGCTGTTGGTTTTTTGCTTGGTTGTGGAACTTGGGCTTTGGATGGTCGTTGCTTTTTGTGCTTTGCCCTTGCCGTGGTTTCCTTTGAGGTTGCCCCTTGTCGTGGGCCTCCCATGGACTTGCTTTTGTTTCGGTTCATGTTGCTTTGCTGGGCTTCTTGCCTATGGTGTTAGACTTGGGTGTTGGTCTGGGTGTTGGGCTTGGTGTTGGATTTTGGTGTTGCCATTGACGTTAGATGTTGGTATTGGACTTGATGTTGGATTTTGTTGTTGGGTACTGGTGTTGGACTTAGGTGTTGGGCTTGATGTTGGACATTCATTGTTGGGTGTTGGTGTTGGACTAGAGGCTGGATTTTGGCGTTGGATTGGGCTTTGCCCTGTGGGAATGTTCGTCGTGGGCTTTACCCCTTTAGCTTGTTGGATTCGTGGGATTTTGCACAGTTTTGTGTGGCCATGAGCCACTATTGGTTGGATTACAGGCTTTTTATTGGTTAGACTTTGGGATTCATACATGTCTTTATTTCATGCTTATATTATACTGAAAATCATCCTTGATATTATTGGCCGATGACATGAAAAGCATGAACATATGGATTACACGCTTAAACAATCAGTGATGAGACTGCTGTAAGATAATACAGCTATCCCTTTCCTATTTTAAAATTGTTATGGAATCACTTGATGCAAGTAATCTTATGACATCAAAATTTAGTAATATGTTTGGATGTGCTATGATAAAACATTATCTTGGAACAAACTGTTATTATTTCCAAGCATGACATATTGCTGGACTTGTTCTTGATGTCACCTTACAAGTGACATATTGTTGGAATTGGGCATGTTGGCATAATGACTCTTGAATCCTATGGAAATCATGAAACATGAATGAACATAAATCACATAGCACACTAACCATATTAACTAGTTTTGATGTGACTATTGGGCTTGTTTAAAGACGTCTCATGATACATGATTGACCAAACAAATACTGGCACCGTAAAACATCTCTTAAACAACACCACTTAACATTGAGAACTGTACATCTTGACAACACTTGCACTTTAGACTCACTAGGGGTTCGGGGTAACTCATATTAAAGAGAATGCGGTAGCGGCTGGAGCCATACTTCTGATTGCATGACCGGATCCGGTGTCATAATTGGATATCACAATGCATCCAATGGACCCCTGTATCATCAAACATAATTTGAGTCTCCCATCCATGTTTTAGACTCAGAGCCCCTCTTTATATTTTGGGCTCGCCCGGGTGAGCGCCTTCGTGGTAAAAGGTGGACGTTTGGTTGCTTACTGTACTCTCGAATATAAGTCACGACCTAAGATTGGTATAACTATTAGAACATTGATAGCATGATCTTAAACTAAAAACTATTTTGCATTCTTGTCTTCAGTCACTTATTTACTTATTTTTTGTTCTTACTTTACTTTTAGTCATGCTTATATGCACTGTTTTAATTCCAAATTTTAAAATTATTTTAAATTTACTCAAATTGCTAGAGGCTCTTTGTTTTGTTGCATCGTTAGGTGTTGTGCTGAACAGGAATACGAGGAGATCTCAGTCTTCAAGGAGTCTTGAGTTTTCTACGCATGACGTAGATTTCTGATTGAGTTTGTGAGTGTATTTATTATGTATTTTGAGAGTATGTATCCGTTTGTATTGTATCAGACTTTGTATTCACATGCATTAATTAGAGAAATTTGTATGAGTATTTTGATATGTCTCTACTTGTGGCCTAGATTATTTTCACTGGTTAAATGCATGAATTGCAAATTCTAACGAAATTAGTCACAGCACCCGGGCAGTGGGGCGTGGCATTTAATGACTGGGAGTTGCTATGCGCACGTACCGAATTGCTCTGCGCACGACTAGAGTTTGAGTTATTTACAAGTTTGCCACTCAGAATTGCGTACTTGCGAAAATACCCATGGTTGTGCGTGGTGAGTAAAAGACCACAACCGATGGTGATTTTGCTCAGCGCGCACAACCGCTATAACTTAAGTGTGGTTTTGCTCAGCGCGCACAACCACTCTCGTCGCCGATGAAGGGAAAATGGGGAGAGTGAGAGAGATTCGACGTAATCATCTCCTCTGACCTCGTCAACCTCCACCATCATCTCTATTGGAGGCATCATCTTCATCTTCTTCCTCGTTCAACATCAAAGCTCTCACTGTCACTCTCAGTCTCACTGATGAAGAAGATGTTGCATCTTCATCTCTCACTTCTCATCCTCTTTATTATTTCATCTAACCTAAGTCGGTAATTATTTATAAAACTAAACTCTTTTACTCGTCGAAATTCTTTTTTTGGGTGATTGGCATATGTAATTTTTTGAATTTTGCAGTAACATCTGAATTGGTGTTGGAACCTGGCTACTTTGTTTCCACCCTCATCGACTTCAACAAATACAAACCCTTAACCGACATACACCCCTTTTCCATCCTCACTTATCGTTGATCCGCCACCACCATCATCTCCGGATGAAGACATCGATCTGCGTGATGAGTGATTGTGTGTGAGATCGAATTTGCAGTGATGAATGATTTCCAGTGATGCAGTGATCGAATTTGCAGTGAACAAGGAAAAAGACGAAGATGAAGACATAGATCTCCAATTTCGACCTCACACCCGATCTCCAATTTTGAAACCCTAAATGCGTGTGGAATGTAAGAGGAAACTCGAGGAATCCGATTCACTCCATCACCGGCTGTGAGACCGCCGCCGCCTTTGCCGCCTTCTCCGATTGATCACCGGTTGTGAGCGCTGAGGGTAGAATAGGTTTAAAATTTTGAATGGCAAACTTGAGAATAAGTGGTTGTGCGCACGAGCAATTCGGTACATGCGCGTAGCAGGTGATCGAATACCGTGTCAGATCACCACTTTATGTGGAAGCTTTTGTTGATAGGTTGTGGCCAACACATGCATCAAGTTAACTTGAACTTAACATATGGTTACATGAATTCAATATATAACTGATAACTATAATAATTAACTCGTTTTACTCAAATAACTCATCTCTTCACTTAATTAATAGTGAGTCAATATGCTCTATAGTGCAATTGGAATAATAAAAATAAGATTTACAATGAATGTATGAACTCTGAAGGACCTTACTGTATCAGCTCTTATTTCTGAGACCCCTGGGATACTTGTTGACAACATATCCCTCAGCTCAATAGCGACAAGCAAATTTTGCACGTGATGCATTAGAGAAGGCAATAAACTCAATGAACTTCCAATATCTTTGGAGAACCCCATTATTTTTAGGACACATAGTTCCGGAGGAAATTCTTCAAAATACTCCTTAAATTCTTGAACCTCTGCTTAACACAAGCAACAAATTAATGAAAACTATGTTAGTGACATATAATGTGTATTTATGGGAGACATGGTATGAACGGATACTGATAAAATATTCCGTTAGAAAATTGCATGTAAATAATATTGAGGGTATGAGAAACTATTCCACTTGTCTGCAAATCTGTCAATTATTAACCATAAATTAACTTATTCTATCCCAAATGATGAAGAATCCTGTCACTTACATTAATAATACCCAGTAAAGCATCTTGCATACAAACAAGGACTGCAAACAGGACAACGTCAACGTTGGAAGTGGAGTAATCATTAAGCAAAGACTCAAAGAGGATCCCCCCCCCCCCCCCCCCCTTCATTCAATATACATTTTGCCATGTTAGTTTTCCATTTTATGCAGTGGATGTATTAGGAGTACTTGATCATATTATGTTTGTGGGAGGGCAGTTTAAGTTGGATATGTAACGGTGTCTATTGTATTTTGCAAGTTTCAGATACTATATTTATGTTTTAGGTTCGGATTGGGTTTTCAATCAATTTGTCATGCATTGGTACTTTAGTGAATTTAGCTTTGGATGATGGGTGTAGGATCCGTATATATCTTCTTTTGTCAACAAAACTTAAGAAGGAAGAGCGAGGATTTTGGCTTGTGGTGTCGAAGATGGGAGAGAAGCTTTGTAATTTCTTTTGTGATAAAGGAAATCGATTCTCTTCAAAAATTGTGTTGTCTCTCTTGTTATTGATCTCTTTTTTGTGCATTCATCCAAAGAGGATCTTGAGATAGTTTGATTGTATTGATACCTACATCAAGGTGAATGTGTTCTTACAAAAGGAGTCAACATCAACCTGATCCAAAACTGAAAATTGGGGAAGAAGACTTAATTAATCGGAGTGCAGTCCAGTAACCTAGATAGATGGAAGACTGAATGAGCTTTACTCCATGCCCATTTAGTCTAAGAGAACTCTTTAAGTTTCTTTCACAGATACATTCAAATGAAGATCTTATTAGTTATTAACACACACAAGGAATTAAAACAAAGAACTGGAGGTCTGCTCATTTTGTCATGACTACAAAACTATGGATGCCATATTAACTAATATTAATTTAACATTTGATGGTTGATTTCAGGCGGCATGCTAAAGATGGACACAATATATCCATACATATACTTCATGGATGCATGCATGCGTACGTGTCAAAAGAAAAATTATTGGAAGAAAAAATGCACAATTACCTTACAAAACTTAGTCACATCTAAGGTCAAATTTGGAAGAATTCAATCAAGTTAGCTGCTACATGAACGTTAGTCACTATGATTAATGATGGTTTCAACAGATGGGGTAAGGTCATGCATACTGATTGACTATTAAGAACCTGCCCAAATGAAACAATGACAAGCTTAGGAGAAGTTGCATATAGCATGTTGAAATT
Source organism: Scilla litardierei (assembly GCA_030789695.1). Lineage (NCBI taxonomy): Eukaryota > Viridiplantae > Streptophyta > Magnoliopsida > Asparagales > Asparagaceae > Scilla > Scilla litardierei. Next base: position 216,545,059 of record CM061134.1, on the reverse strand, counting down.
TGCAAACATGAATGGCTCGTAATCTATGAAGTCAGATACTGCACTATCAGGTTCTCGGACACTCTACTAGGTAGCTACATGTTGCATGCTCATTTTCACCATATATACAATGCAAGATTGAATTCTCAATATCGGTGTCTGTATCGGTGTGTATCGGTGTTGCTCGAAGTTTTATAGTATTGGTATCATTATTCATTACTATCCGCAATATTGATGGCGAGGATCAAGTTCAATTTAAGAATTTTATCGGAATTTTAGTTAGGATTTCATTTGCTTTTATTTGTTAAGATTTTATTTGACATTTTTCAGTAATTTGTTATTTGTGTTTAGTCACACATCGGTTGTGAGAAACTAGTTTTAAGTTGTATGCCTATATATAGGTATCAGAATTTGTTTTATTTTGATCAATCAATCAATCAATAATATTTGAAAATCTATTTATTTTACATGAGAATGATTTATATTTGATGGGAAGTCAAATTCCTTGGCGAGAAGCCTTACATCCCTCTTATTCCTTAAATCCTTAAATTGTTCTTCTCCAAATCTACTACCAATCACCTTTTCTCATCCGTCTTGCATCATGTTTTGTATTGGAGTTGAATTTCCTGATCTCTTCCTTTTTTGAATTTTTCTGAATTTTTCTAAATTTTGTGAAAATTTTAGAGATCTTCTTCAATCTAAAAAACAAAAAACTTGCCATCAAAACCTCTAGCCGTCAATTTACCTTTGCTCTTTACACTTTTTCGTATTTTTCCTAAATTTTTTGTATTTTTCTTAGAATTTTCAATAATTTTCTGAATTTTCTGATTCAAAAAATAGAAAATTCACAAGGCATACGATCCACTGTCTTCCTCGTCGTCGAAACCCTTAGCCTAAACCCAGCCCTACCCAATCAGGTGTCGCCTTTGCCTCCACTATCAGCCTCCGTCCTTGCCAATGCACCCAACACAACTCGTCCCCCACCATCATACAAGAGGAGTACTTGAGCAACCGATGCACCTGATGCATGTGAGTCTGTTAAAAAGAGACAAGAAGATTCAGTATGCATCTTTGGGACCATAGGCATATGACGAATGAGTGCTCCCTATTGAAATAAGGCATAGCCTTAGTATGACATGACCACGTGCAAAGATATATCAAAGCATATGGGCAAGAAAGACATGAAGAGCAGCATGGAGCAAGAAAGCAGAACCTGAAAGAAATAAAAGTCATCTATATCACAACTGGATGACCAGCGTGACGAGCAAATGGATGTACATTGGAAACATCAACCTTCTTACTTTGTCCACCAAGTTGGATCAAATATATCCTTCTCTCGAAATGAAATGGAAGGGCTTAATATAGAATGTGATAACTCGATAACCATCAAAGCTAAAGTCATATGCCATTATGTGTGTCATACTAGTGGACACAGGCAGCTTAACATATATCATGTTCATTGCATGCTTCTACAAACTAGGTCATATTGAGTGGAAGTTTTCATCAAGCCAGGCACCTACAAACAGTGACGGATTCAGAAATTTTTGCATTAAGGCCAATTTTTAAAACATATTAACAAAATCGACCAACTTGTAAACTTATTACAAAAACCGACCAACTCTTGGCCAGATCAGCGCGGAGACGTATTTGAGAATTTGCCGCGGTTTGAAACCACGGCCAAATTGAAATTTGGCCGCGGTTTCAAACCACGGCCAATTCTCAAAGTAAGGGTGCCGAATGTTTCAAGGAAAACTGATGGGCGATTTGGAGAGGAGATTTGGCCGCGGTTTCAAACCGCGGCCAAATTCCAATTTGGCCGCGGTTTGAAACCGCGGCCAAACGGAAAAGCAGCGCGCGCGGTGAGCTGGCCAAAAGTTGGTCGGTTTTCGTAATAAGTTTTTAAGTTGGTCGATTTTATTAATATGTTTTAAAATTTCGCCTTAATGCAAAAATTGTCCATTCAGAAATTACATTTAGGGGGCACAAATTTTTTTGTCCAGAAATAATTTTTGTTTATTTTATTTATTGCAAAATTGAATTAAAAAATGAAAAATTACATTGATTCAAGAGCATCCTTAGACAAGATGGTCGTATTGACTTACAAACATAGCAAAATCAAAGAAGATGAGACAACCTGAACTGATAAACCAACGACGACGGGACAACAGGCGACATCTATGGGCTATGGCTAAAAACAAATTATTTATCAATTGTACAAATGCTTTTAAATGGTAATTACATAATTATAGTATGTAAAATAAGAAAAAAATTATAAAATATATATAATAACCATAGTAGGAATTGAACTTTTAACCTCTGATGTCCAACATGAACACCTTAACCATTGGACCTAAGCAATGGTGCGTAATAAGACCAAACTTTTATTGTATTATCGTAAACAAATAATAATAAGTATAAATTAATAATAACCAGAATATGAGCCACTGGGAATCGAACCCATAACACCTTCATTTAAATTCGAGCGCACTAACCATTAGGCCATAAACAAGTGGTAATTCTTGGCTATACAAACTTCTATTAAATTTGTTACCCACTTACCGTTCCTCAAATATATAATTAATTTTATTCTCAATTTTCAGCGGGGCACGTGCCCCTTGGCCCCTGTGTAAATCCGTCATTGCCTACAAACAAGAGATGACATGGGTGAGAGGACGATATCTCTGTTGAATATTGAGTCATCTCATTATGGTTTTGATGATGATCAAATTATTAGGTACTAATGATTTCATGCGTGTAGCTATATGATGAAAATCAATGATGTATGCAGTCAACAAAGGCCACATAATTCAAATCAACCAAGACAAATGGATGAACTTCAAGTTTGCATCAAAGAGATCCAAAGTATATATATGTAGAGTGATATAATTTTATTTTTTTGTCTTGGTAGTATGTTAAGGTCTTTATTGAAGCTCACGCACTTAGGTACCCATTTAAAAATGTTGTAAAATATTACGAAATTTATTTCTTACGTTTAAAGGTCAAAAAATTGTTTTTATAGTTGACTATTCGACTAGTATCAATACCTAATCAACTAGGTAAAGTCTAGAGCAATGACTAGCTAAGAATCGAAAACTAGTCGACCACTGTTAATGGATCAGTCGACTAGAGGCAATGCACTAGTCGGCTCAAACAACTTCTAACCTGAATTGGCCTAGTCGACTAGAGTATGGACTAGTTGACTAACCCAACTAGTCGACTAGTACATGAATTCTAAGGGACTAGTAACTAGTCATTGTCCTTATACAATAACTTTTTACTAACCGTTTTTAACTGTTGGAGTGGCTTTTTATTAATCTATTTTGACGAGATTTAAGCCATATATATAGAGTTGTTCAAGCATTTAAATATGAATTTAATGATTTATATTTCCATGTGAAAAATAGTTTTTGAGCTAGAAATCTTTCAAAAGAAAACCCTCTCTTAAAGTATTCTTTCAAAATCTTTCAAAAGATAACTATTAAAGTATTCTAAGCATGCTAGAAAGTCTAAACCAGAGACATAGTTAGTAAATTCAGCTAACCTGGAAGTCAAGTAGCACACAGTGCAACAATTTCAAAATATGGGGGGAATGGACAATGTGGGAGGGGCAATTGTGGTGCTCTCAGATAATTCTCATCATCGATCATTTATGGGACTTAACCATGTGTTCATGGTTTTATATGATCCTTCAGGCAGTAGCCTATGATCCCACAGGTGGTAAGTTATGATCCAACATGCAGTAGACCGTGTATATGATCCAACAGGCAGTAAAACCTATAATTCCAACGGCCTTTAATGGCCAACCCTCATTTACAATCATAGGGTAAACTAAGCCAACTTCGACATGTAGGGCAAAGCCCCGGGGTTTCCATACCAACTCATGGCCACCATCGAGCCTGGACACTAGCCAAAACATCAGCACAATAATATTTGCAACCACAATCCAAAATATCAGCATCGAAAAATCCCAAAACGGTCACGACAGGGGAAAACCCAATCGATCAGTCACGGCCTAGACATGGTGCCCAAGATCGGTCATGGGTGGACATGGCGAGGACTAGTGGACCCCAAGGTCACAGCGAGGGCTGTAGAGCCTAGGACAATCACGAGTCACGACAAAGCTAATGGAAGGCCAGACAAGGGCTAGGGGCCCACATGTCACAGCAGATGAGTGAGGAAGTCGAACAGCCTTAGCAGTAGGGTAATACCCCAAAACAGATGATGGACAGTGGCGAGAAAGCCTCAAAATACCACAACCACAACCAAAAACCCAAGTAACAATCACGACATAGCTAGATGCAGCGTCAGGGGTCACCGCCAAGCCCCGGGAATACCTGAGTCTTGCTTAGATCCATCATCGAAAGCATGTAAACGGAAATCACAAATTTAAAACCAAAAAATAAAGAATTAAAGTGATTTAGCATAAATCAAAGACTGGCGGTGACCTCGAGCCTCGACGTGGGTGGCTACAGCTACTAGGGCAACCCAACACCAAAAAACCGAACTCGAGCAAGAGAGCAGAAATTTTCTTTTTTGAAAAATAATTTTTTTTTTGCATAAAACCAAAACCTTAAGCTCAACCGAGCTTTTATAGAGAAAGAGAGAGACATGTGGTACTCAGAAAAAGGCAGGGGAGGCCATGGATCAGCCATGAAGTTGGTCGGCCTCAAATCTAGATGAAACCGTGTTAAAACCCTAGAGATTTAAGGCGTGGAGAGTTCATGAGGAGAGAACAGCTGTCAGGTGAGGTGGAGAGAGTGAGATGGGCCTTGGAACAGTTGTGAAAATTCCTCGCTGAAGGAACAAGTAGAAAGAGTGAGGCGGTTGTCGTCGCCGATGCAAGAGAGATGGGATCGAGAGAGATCGAGAGGAAGAAAGAGAAAGGGGACTGGGAGAGGACATGTGCCACGCACGTGGGGGAAGGGTAAGTTATGTAGGGAGTGGGCTGACGACTGGGCCGGGCCGCGGATTAAAAGAAAAAGAAAAGAAAAAGAGACAAGAATAAATGAAATTGGGTCGGGCCTTCTCTTAAAACATGGGCTTTTACAGAGTTAAAAGAAGGAAAAGGGGACAGAGAATGTGTGGGGGCTTGGGCTTCCACTAAGAAGAAAAGAATGTGAAAATAGGATATGAAAAAATAAGGAAAAGTACAAACAAAATGAATCAAAAAAATGAAATAACACACAAATGAACCAAGAAATGTTCTAAAATGTTTTTAAAATTCATAAATAAATTATTATTATTACACAAAAATAGGCCATTAAAACCCAACTCTTAAAACCGGGGCTCCAACGTTCTCTTTAACCCCACAAAGCATTGAGCCATTAACGTCAAGCTCTTCGTTAGCCAGGAACCACATACCCGCAAAATGGCCATGATCTGCCAATGTAGAGAAGCAGGGCCAAAAGAACCTAACTAACCCCGCAGGAGGATGGGATATCCTTGCCCATTGCCTGTTGGGAAGGCACGGTGTCCCTGCTCCCCTACATGAACACAAGATGGGATACCCCATCGCCCTGTGACCACAAGGCAGAAAACCCTTGCGTGTGATGCTATCATAGGCAGGGTACCCTTGCTTGCAAAGTGGTCACAAAGTGAGACCCCTACTCACAAAGAGGCTGCGAGTTATGGTCCCCCCTCAACCTTTCCTCTTTCTCCTGCGAAGTTGCATTATTCAAGATCTCTAATAAGATGTCTTACATTGTTATTGGATGGACACTTTCTTGAATTATCATGTCGTCGCTTCATTATGGACAAGCCAATGTTTGATGGAGATGTAAAATGCTTCCAGGCATGACGGGATTTCTTAAGGTGATACGAGGGAGTTTATGATCTTGAAGTTGTAGATTCACAAACAAGACTCATCCACTGGCCATGGTCGTCATCACAAGCATAATGATCTCAACCAATGCATCCATCACCATTACGATGGTAATGCTTATGACCAAGATGGAAATGTATTGCACGCGATGCTCCTCAATAGACTTTCCAATGCACTTCTCTCAACGTCTCTGCTAGCAAATTGGTGCTTGGGCTTATGATCTATCAAAGCAATAATTGGAAAAGATCTATTAATTTCAACAAGTCAATTGAAGTTAAACACAAAATCCTATAAATAGCAATGAGTCTTATTGTAACAAATCATACTCATAAAAGTTAACTAATAAAGAATTTAGTTTGAGACAGCTCAATATCAAATCACATTCTATATTGGACTTTGAATTGGTCTCGGAAGGACTAGTGGTAGTATACCACCTAAAGCCCACAAGCCCGATTTAACAAACGTGCCGCATAGGTTCGTCCCACGCACGGAAGGCCTAAGTAATGAAGTGACCAAAATGCCGCTAGTCCATGCCTATATAAATCCATCCTCTTAAGAAAAACTCCTCTCTCTCTCCAATTTATAAATTTTTATCTCACAGCACCTGACTTGAGCATCAGACGAGTCAAACCGGCGACATCACCCTTCGGGCTCAACTCGTCAATGCTCTTGTTGATTGTGATGTGCAGAAGGATACTCAAGGAACATGACAAGGAACAGTCTTACACTGCCTACAATGTAACGCCCCAAGCCGCTTTGGGCTTTTATTTTTCCCCTCCTCTCTCATTCACGTGCACCGAAGCTCAGATGGGCTTGTTTTTTCGATTGTGTTCCCTCGCCCCCCTCATTTCTCTCGACAAAAGCCCTAAGGGCTTCGGATCGCGTCTCTTTCACTCCCTCTCTCACACGCTCGTAACAAGCCCTCCTTAGGGCTTCGATCGTGTCTCTCTCCCTTTCTCCCACACTCGCAGCAGCACGGGACCCTTTTAGGGCTTTTGTCGACGACGCCTTGATGCGACGCAGCACCCCACGAGTCCTTCTCGTATGACACAGCAACCAGCCCTCTGTCCTTTGCGTGTGATGCCTCAACGCCCTCCCCCTCGTATTGCGATTAAATTGGATAGTCCCTGGATTGTTGCATGTATGGCAGTTGACTTTCTTGACTCATGAAAGGTTGATGCATGACTTGACTACGCAATTTAGCTAGTCTTAAACTTGACACACTGCACGACACTAAAATTAATAAAATGTTAATTTCTGCTTAACTCGTCGGGTTTCGGGAAACTTATGATCGAGGGAGTGCGGGAGCGACTGGGACCTGATCTATAGCTCCCCTGGTTGGGTTTTGAGTCCGGTGGCAGACAAGGACGACCATCTTGATGGGGTCCTGGAACCCCCGTCACATGTCACAGTGTTACAGCTCTTACAGTACAATACTTTTTTCTTTTGGACGCGGCCTAGGGGTCGCACCCTCGCGGTCCAGGTAGCTCCCAGTTACACACCGTACTCCCATTCATAAGTCACGACCTAGTATTGGTTCACTTTAGCGGGTACCACTTTACAATAGTTAGGGACATTTAATTATCATATCATTTTACTTCTTTGTTCAGTACTATCATACAAGTGGCTGTCCTCTCTCCTTTTTGTGCACCCTTACTTTTTTGTCTCTTGTTTAGATATTGTCTACTCTATTGAGTGCGGTGAAACCTCTGTTGTACACTAGGTACGACTTACATGATCATACAGAGACACGTGAGCACGAGAAATCAGACTTCCAGTGCATGACTATTTGAGACTTGAGCCAGTGGCAGGTATGTGCTTTATTTATGATTTCAGCAGTAGAGTAGTTTTATCGTTCTTACCTGCTTGCTATGAGTATTTCCTTACTTTCTGCACTGCTCCACATTGACTTCACTGGCACAAGCGGGACCTGCACACACTTGTTTCAATTGTGGCGGCACCCGAAAAGCGTGGCATTACAAGTGGTGGCTTATGCAGATCCGCATAAACGCCTCGTGAACGGTGTAGAGTGTGCATGAAGTGCGATACCCGATTCACTCACAATTGCCTTGTGATACATGTGTGTATATGCAAGAGACGTAGACAGTCCAGGAGAGCAATCATGTCTTCGGGATCAGGATCTGGTGGCGCCAGATCCAACACGGTGCATTAGATTTCAGACCAGGCTTTGCGAGAGTTGATCCAGGCTATACGAGAAGAATCTAGGCATGATTGAGGAGTGCAGCAGTTCCGATCGCTTCGACCACCGATTTTTAATGGACAATGGGATGCTTTGGCTGCAGAGGAGTAGATGTGCTCGATCACCGATATGCGGAAGGCAGCAGAGGCGCCTCCAGCTTTGTAAGTTAGCATGGAAAAGCTGCAGCTGACTAGAGATGTCAGGAACTGGTGGGATGCTGCAGAGGACCGACTACCTCAGCCGATCTCTTGGGCTACGTTCAAGGAGACGTTCAATACCTAGTACTTCTTCCCAGAGGCGCAGATGGAATTGGAGGCGCAGTTCATGGGCCTGAAGCAGGCCTTCATGACTGTAAAGGAGTACGATGCTGAGTTTTTTAAACTCAGTAGGTGTGTAACTTGATGCAAGACCACTAATCATACTTTGTATTTACTAACCATTGGTGTTTCAGGTTCGCCAAGGACGTGTTGTCCACCCATTTGGCTCCGGCCAAAGATTTCAGCAGGTGCTGGACATCAATATTCGCGAAAAGCTGATCAGGTTCAAGTTGAAGACCCATGCTGACGTACTCTCCACTACCCGAGAGTATGAGTACGTGCAGAGAGAGCGTGAGCAGGAGCGACAGGCAGGAGTCCCTCTAAGACAACCACCACCGACCATTGCTACAGAGCAGAGCCGACGACCTTCAGCGCCACCAGGACATGCTCGCATCGGAGAACGGGAGAGGTCCAACATCCAGACGGAGCATACCATACCATTCAAGAGGACAGGTGCAGAGACCAGTACTCGACGTCCTGTGATATGCAACTACTGTCACCGATCTGAACACATGAAGAGAGATTGCCGCTGCTGGAACCACCTATATCTGATATGCGGTGCAACAGAGCACACCATGGATAACTGTCGAAGACAAGTTGACCAGACGACACCTGCCAGTGCCAGTCAGCAAGGACAACGGCCACTACCACCGCCTCCGAGGCGCCAGACTTTTACCATAGAGGCAGTGGAGACTAACACTCCCGACTCTTAGATTGTATTATCAGTTGTTTAAACTAATCTTCATTTTGTTGTTGCCAGTTGGATCTCTTTTGTGTTTTGTATATATTATCTTATTCCAGAATTCTGAGAACGGAATTCTTTGTAAGGTATGTAGAATGTAACAGCCCAAGCCGCTTTGGGCTTTTATTTTTCCCCTCCATCTCTCTCTCACTCATTCACATGCACCAAAGCCCAGATGGGCATGTTTTTTCGATCGCGTTCCCTCGCCCCCCTCATTTCTCTCAACAAAAGCCCCAAGGACTTTGAATCGCGTCTCTCACTCTCCCTCTCTCTCACGCTCGCAGCGAGCCCTCCTTAGGGCTTCGATCGTGTCTCTCTCCCTTTCTCCCACACTCGCAGTAGCACGAGCCCCCAACAAGGGCTTTTGTCGATGACGCCTTGATTCGACACAGCAACCCTCACGTCCTTCTCGTACGACGCAGCAACCAGCACTCCATCCTTCGTGCGCGATGCCTCAATGCCCTCTCCCCTTATACGGCACTCCGAGGCCTCTCCGAGGCTGCCATCCCCTCACTGCGGTGATCTCGTCCTTCCTCTGGGGCTCTCCAAACCTATAAGTCCCTCCTTCCCCTCTCGTCTTCAATTATCTGCAGAACTGTAAATCCCTTTTTCAATTTTTGGAGCCTTATCTTCTGATTCTTTGGTTTGATGCTTTAGGGATTTGCTGTGGCCTTTGGGTTCTTAATTTTCTGATTCTCCGGCATATTTTTGGTAGACTCTACCTCCCTTTTTCGTTCAGCTTTCTTTGTTTTTCTCGCATGCTTTCTCTGAGATGGAAACATTGGGATTTTGAGAGAAAATTGGGATTTTTATTAAGGGGAAAGGATGATTTTGGGGAGTGGAGTAGGGTTTGAGCCCATACGGTAGCTTAGTAGGGTTAGTTTCCCTCGCCTATTTGTCGTAAGGTCCCGGGGACCTCGCTTGGGCTGCGCGGGCTTGCAGTTTGTCCTTTTTGCTTGCTGATTTTGGGGTTCGGTGGCTCCTTGGTTGCGGTTTGTCCCTTGCTCGTTGAAATCAGGGTGCTACGGCTCCCTCTTGCTTGCGGTCTATGGCCCCTTGCTGACTGTGCTTGCGGCTTGATGTTTCCTGCTGTCGTTTGGGTTCGGCTGAGGGTTTTGCTCGCTATTTTGGGTTGTTGAGGTTTACTTGGGATATGAGCCATGTTCCCACTTATCTTGACTAGTAGCCCCTAGCCCCTTGTTAGAGACCCCGTGGATTTTTTCCGTAGGCACGGGTCCCCCCCACCACGTGATGAAAGACCCTATATCCGATCCCAAATGGCCTAGAGCCATTATGAGTTGACTTTGAGTTTTCCTTATCAGACAGATGTGTTTTCTTGTTTACTGGTTCATTGCATGAACGTTTGGTGCTTTATTAACAGTCCAGTTTGGAATATCATGCCATGAGAAACATCCATGCATTTACTTTATCGCATGCCAGTTTCATTATCATGTTGTCTTTTGAGCTTGCTAGTACCATAGAGTTGAATATTATGATTAAATTGCATAGTCCCTGGGTTTTTACATGTACGGCAGTGGACTTTCTTGACTCATGACATGTTGACCCATGACTTGACTACACAGTTTAGCTGGTATACGGCAGTGGACTTTCTTGACTCATGACATGTTGACTCTGACTTGACTACGCAGTTTAGCTAGTATTAAACTTAACACACTACACGACACTAAAATTAATAAAATGTTAATTTTGCTTGACTTGTCAGATTTCGGGAAACTTATGATCGATGGAGTGCGGGAGCGACTGGGACCTGATCTATAGCTCCCTGGTTAAGGAGGGAACGTCCATCATTCAGATGGGTCCTGAGTCCGGGGGCAGACAAGGACGGCCATCTTGATGGGTTCTGTAGGCCCCGTCACAAGTCACAGTGTTACAGCTCTTACAGTATGGTACTTTCTTTTGGACTCGGTCCAGGGTCGCACCCTCGTGGTCCATGTAGCTCTCAGTTGCACAATGTGCTCCTCCTCTTCATAATTCACGACATAGGATTGATTCACTTTAGCGAATACAACTTAACAGCAGTTGGTGACATTTAATTATCATACCATATTACTTTTTTGTTCAGTACTATCATATTTGTGGCTGTCTATCTCCTTTTTGTGCACCCTTACTTTTTTGTCGCTTGTTTAGATATTGTCTACTCTATTGAGAATGGTGCGACCTCTGTTACCCACTAGTTACGATGCACATAATCATACAGAGACACTTGAGCATGAGGAGTCAGACTTCCCGTGCAGAACTTTTTGAGACTTGAGCCAGCGAGAGGCGAGTGCTCTATTTACGATTTCAGCAGTTGTGTAGTTTTACTGTTCTTACCTGCTTGCTATGAGTATTTCCTTACTTTCTGCACTGCTCCACAATGACTCACTGGCATAAGCGGGGTCTGCACACACTTGTTTCAATTGTGGCGACACCTGGAAAGCGGGGCGTTACATACAAAGATCCATCTGTCATTACGTCATCACCAAGAATCTAAGAAACTTGCACAAATTATCTTTGAAAGTTAGCATTAACTACGCTTGTTCTATTGGCATAAGTGATACTAATACCCCATGTTCAGTAATGATTTCTGGTTTGTTTAAATTAGGGGATGTCAATGCCCCCTATGTCAACCCCTATGTCAATAGAACAAGGTAGTTTCTTGCAAATTGCCCTTCCTAGTAATTTTGTGTCTCCTTGATTGTATCTTATCATATTGCTTTACGCATATCCATGCATCATAGTACATAATTATTCTAGTGCTAGAAGAGCATATTTTCATGAATGCATGAATGCACTCCAGGTGCCCAGTTGCTATCATTCAGTAAGCATAGATTATTATCCTTGAGATTTGAATTATAGAGAAAAGATGACCTGAACCTGTTACTAGCCAGAACACCCAAGTGGATAAGCTAGTTCATAAAAAAGGTCAGTTGAACCAATCAAATAGTCTCTCATATACAACCAAACAAGATGTAGATGCACTTTAGACCGAGTTTGAGCAAATTTAGTGCCAGATTTGGCATATCCTTCGGCATTCCCCACCTTGGAGTCCTAGCACTCCTAAATCCATATTCTCTGTAACGCCCCAGACTCGGGTACCGTCACATTAATAATAGTTTTGCAGGTCTTATAGTTACCAGTGAAGTCAATACATATATAAACATGAATTATTTATAATAAAAAATGGAAATACACTTTATTTCAACCTTCAAAGAAATACAATGTCTTAAGAATAAAAGAAACTACAACTCTTGACTACAAAGCATTAAAAGAAATTAAAAAAATAAAACTGCAGGTACTCTCATATGCAGTCCCAAAAGCTCAAAACTCTACGTCCTCGACGGGAAACTCAGACTCCTCGTAATGTGGTGCCTCCTCGTAATGTGGTGCCTCCTCGTAAACATGCAGTTAATTAATTTATCACTAATAATAAAGTAGATAAAATCTATGCTAAACAGTTAATTAATTTATCATGCAAGGATTAATAGGCATGCAGTGGAAAAGCTATAAACAAAGAGTACTATCATGGCACGGTCTAACAGTGGTATAGGTCCTAGCAGCGAAAATGAAACAATAAAAAGTTTGTTGAGACTTATAATGGAAGAGTACAATGTGCAACATAAAGTTCACCTTGGACGAGGGGTGCAACCCCAGACTGAGTCCAAAACTATAGGAACATGTAGAGAACTCAGGATCTTAGAACAGAGTGAGACAGAAAAGAAAGATCCTCCAAGACATGGGCCGTAAGCATGGCTCCAATCGCTCCGCACTCTCTCAATTATAAGTTGTCACAAAACCCGTGATGGCAAGTCATGTGTGGTTGTTCTAATAATAGTTATGACATGTGTTATGTCCATGTCTCTAGTCTCTAAATTACATAATTAAGAAGCTATGAATGAAACTATGTCCAATGTATAATGTCATGTCATGTGCAAGAACATGTCCATAAGCATTACTTCATATTCATGTTGCATAACCCTTAATCATGTAATTTAGTGTAAACCACCGGTTCAATTTTTCTAATCATCCACATGTGCAGTCTCACATTTCAGAACGTTTATCTGTCAAAAATTTAAAGACAATAATTTTCAGAAAACACCTTAAACCCCACGATTTAAAAATAAATAAATAAATGATGAAAAATCATTGAATGGAGCAGATTATGTTTGGCCCCATAATGGTTTGTGGTCTACCTGCCTAGATTGGTTGCTAAGACCAACGATTGCATACAAGAAATAACCAATTTATGGCCAAAACAATTTAATCACTAGTGTTATAAAAAGCATGCAGAACTTCAACATGCAACTGAGCAAGCAACTGAACAAGTAAACTGAACCACCAACAAACATGCAGAAGAACAAGCAAACAATTAAACCATCAACAAGCATACAACTAAACAATAAGCAAGCAAGCAGTTGAACATCAGCAGGCATACTGATCAGCAACAGGTAGGCAACTAAACATCGACAGACAACTGAATCATAACTGGCATACTGAATCAACAAAAGGCCAGCAACTGAATCATCAATATGCAGAACAACCGAACAGCATACCGGGCAAAAGAGGGCGAAATCGGCAAGCACATAGGGAGAAATCGGCAAGCACATAGGGCGAAAGAACATATCGGCAAGCACACATGCAAACGAATATGTCAGCAAGCACTCAAGGAAAAGATCAGATCAGATCGGCAAGCCCAGAAAGCCGCAAGCAAACCCAAAACCCACATGAACCCAATCGCCAAGAGCAGTAAGTCCCGCTGGCGTAAACCCATCTCCAAAAGCAACCCAAGCTGTACCTTCCCTAATGGCTAATACAACCAAAAACATCACAGAAAATTAGAACGAAAACAGCAAACAACGGCCAAGATAGCAGTAACCCTAGGTTAGGGTGCCAAATACTCATTGGATGAATAACCCCCTTCAAGATGACCAATGAACCATATTCTCCATCTCCATCAAAACCCACAAAAATAAATAATTAAAAATTTAGTAAATATCGAATCTATCGTTACCGAAGTCGCACAAAGAACTCCAAGCAAAAAGCTCAGAAAATTAACCGAAAATCTCCATGAAGCCAATCGATTAAACCCGTGAGTTTTTAGAGAAAGAAAACAATTTTCGAATGGTAAACCCCTAGAACTTCCAATGCTTAAATAGAGGAGAAGAAGGGATGTAACAACCCGTTTCCCTAGGACCAGCATAATTTACAACTAATATGCAGATCTTGATGGGTACCAGTGCAAGCAGAATAAGACTAAGTAGAAAATAATACCAAAATTGGAATCATATATGTACGAGCAAACTTAGAAACTTTCTGCACGGTTAAACGCTGTAAAATCTCTTACTAAACCTGAAGAAGAAAATATTCAACAAAATTAAAAGGTCGATTACATCTAAACCAAGCTAACAGTTTATATACAAGCAAAAACAGTAACAATATCGCAGAGCCAAAAAGATTAACCTACTGAGATGCAAACGTAACAAGTTATAAGTGTCTTAGGTATTGGTTAAGTTAACTAATCATTCTAGGCCGTGTCTCATATCCAAGGAAGTGATGTACATTAAAAGGTTTTGTAACCCCCGCTATTAGTGTGAATAGCGGACAACTGAATATTGAAACCCCTCGTTCCATAAGAAAGAAGAAAATTGTATATGACCCCTCGTTCCATAAAAGGAGGAAAAACGATTACTTTTGTAATATGCCCCCACTTCCATCAGGAGAGTGGTAAAATGAATATATTAACCATAATCACATCCACGTCTCTTAGACAGTGAACTAAGTGTAATGCCATCCTAGATGTTGGTTTAGTGTCACGAAGTGTCAATGTCAAGTGTTCTCTATCTCTCATAGTGTCCACGTTCTAAACCCTAAATTATTTAGCTAAGGAGACCCTATGCAAAAGAACAGTGTTCCAGTAACGTTGTCAACAGTTATAACAAATCATGTGTCAATTAATACTGTCCAGCAATAGTATCAAAATCAATATTTTGCATAGGTCATACTACGTAATTTATGTGGCATTCTTAGCAGTACATCATTGCAAGAGAAACAATCAATTCCACTCATAAAAATAAAGAGCACATTCTTATTTTAAACAATCAATTATATAATTAAACCAAATAACGAAACAAATCCTGGAATTATTTGTTAAAAAGAAATTAAATGATTTTAAAGAGCGATAGGATCAGATTCTCTTTCTCGGCTTTTTAACAAGTCAACGTCTACCAGCCAAGGGGAATTCCACTGAATATTTGTACCGAACAAAACATTAATTAGCCGAAAGTCCAAAACCATCAACCTAGCTACAAGTTACGCAAGAAATGAAAGAAGCAACAAATCGCACATCACCCCAGGCCAAACCCAACTAACACATCAGCAAGCAGCTTCGGTCTATCAAGCCCAACAACGGCAGACCAAAACCGAAGGCAAGGAGCAATGGCAGACCAAGCACAGGACCGACAAGGAAAACACAAACAGCAGCATCACCGCCGCAGTACGACGGTGGCAGGAAAACCCAGTGGCCGACGAGACAACCAAAACCCAACCAAAGCAGAAAAAAAGAAGGCAGCGGCGAGAGTTGCCATAGAACTCAAACAGTGTTGCCGATAAATATAAGCATATGGGAAAATCCCCAAGTAATTTGCACATCCCCTCAAAATCGAAAACCAAGAAACATAGACCAAATTCACATCGCCATAGTTAATAATAAAGAGAAATATAAACTGAAAACCTTGAATAGATAGAATATACCTCAGTCGAAGAAAATCCAAGAATCAAAAGCTGTGAAATCCAAGCCCAGATCAGAATTTTAGAGAAGAGAGTAAATTTCAGATGCATAAAACCCTAGGAAAACTATCGAGTATAAATTGAGAATAAAACGCATGAGAAGATCGGAGGATGAGATCGTGTCAAATAGAAATTCTCCCAGTTTTGAGCGGCTAAGATTTTTGAACCCACTGAAAGGAAACGCATGCAAGGATCATGCGAAGGAGTTCGACACCGAATAGGATCCATCGCGAGAGGGTCGTTCGGGTTTCGACGGCAATTTCATAGATCGCGCGAGGGGTGGCTGGGTTTTGCCCAAGCAAAGGAAGAGTCGTCGGCCCCGTTCGTATGAATGGATCTGCTGGCTAAAATTGAAAGGAGTCTAGGCTTGGGGAAAAGCAAGGAGAAGGTGGCCTGATGGTGGGACGTGGCCTCTGGGATTGTGGGAAAGTAAAGGAAACGGGCCAACTTAAAAGCAATTAAAGAAAACGAAAGAAAAGAATAAAGGAAGGAAAGAGGGTAGAATAAGTTGGGCCAGGCTTTGTTTTAGGTGTAGGGGAAAAAGGAGTAACTACTTTGGGCCAAGAAAAATAAATTGAAATAAATAAAAAGTGAGGAGATTTTATTTTAAAAATATTTTATAAAATTATGATGGAAACGTGGGAAGATATTCCAAAATTATGGGTTGTTACAAGGATAGAAAATGAAATCTTATCACGCGTAAGAATCGGAGTTCCAATCAGAGTCGAACTCATCTTGAGAGGCCGCATCGATGGATAGAATTAGTGTTAGGCTTTTGAATTTGCTGTCGTCGTTGCCTGCGAGTGATCGAGGAGTCTGGTAGAGTTCGGTGCAGTTGGTGAGTTTGAGTGAGAGGGTTGGGTTTTGATTTAAGTGGAAGAGGAATGGGTCGGTTAAATGGGCTTGGACTTGAAAGAAGAGAGAGAGAGAGAGAGAGAGAGAGAGAGAGAGTGTGTGTGTGTGTGTGTAGGAAAAGAAAGAGTTAGGCTTTTGGGCTAACAAAATGAAAAGGTGAAAAAAGAAAAGGAAATAAGAAGAGAGAGAAAAATAAATGATTAGAAATAAAATGAAATATAGTGAAAATTCCAAAATCTTTTCTAGAAAATTTGGATCATTATACCTTTTCCACCTTCAAAGAAATTCCATCCTCAGAATTTTAAGAATAAAAAATCGGTGAATAAATACGGATATCGCTCCTTCGTCTCATTTTCTCGCTCCCAGATGGCCTCTCCTAACGAGTCACGATACCACATCACTTTGATACAGTCTTTTGCTTGAGAGTGCTTTGTCGATGATCAATAATACCCTAGCTCAAGTCCGGTCACACTATGATTTCTGAATGGTCAACCACATGAGTCGGGTCTCCCACATACTATTGCAGCTAGGATATGTGGAATACAAATGCACCCCTAGTGCAAGCTTGTATGCCACTTCTCATTTACGCTCGAGCACGTTGAAGGGCCCAATATACTGTGGGCTAAGGTTTCCTCTGCGACCAAAACGAATCATTCCCTTGTTGGGAGAGATTTTCTAAAAGACGTTGTCTACAGGCTGAAACTCCAAATGTCGTCGTTTCGAGTCTGCCCAATATTTGCATCGATCATGTGTCACTTGTAACCTCTCTGATAGTTCGTACCTCGTCAACTGCTTCCACAATCATTTTGGGCCCAACCAATTCTCGATCTCCGACGTCGTCCCAGCTCAAGGGCAACTGACACTTCCTTCCATATAAAGCCGCAAATGGCATCATTCCAATGCTCGCCCGATGACTGTTGTATACAAATTCCACGATGTGTAGGTGATCTTCCCACGACCCCTTAAATCCAACATACATGCTCGCAACATGTTCTTCAAAATTTGAATGGTACGCTCCGACTGCCCGTCTGTCTGATGATGATATGATGTACTCTACTTCAATTGCGTACCTAACTTCTCATGTAATCTTTTTCAGAAGTGAGATGTAAACCGGGTGTCCCTATTTGAAACTATACGCACTGGAACCCCGTGCAATTTCACGATTTCTTCTATGTATTTCTGGGCAAGAGTTTCGATAGACTGGCTTACCCGGAAAGGAATGAAATAGATCAACTTGGTTAATCGATCAACAATCGCCCAAACGGCGTCATTTTGCTTTTTGCCCTTGTGTAGTCAAGTCACGAAGTCCATCGTGATGTGTTGCCACTTCCACTGAGAAATAGACATAGGCTGTAACAAACCAGCAACCACACTCCGTGTCATGCTTCTCTTCATTTTGTGCCACCAATAATATCGTTGCAAGTCTTAGTACATCTTGGTTGCTCCTGGATGGATGGAGTATGGGGTGTGTGTTTCCTTTAATAGTTCTCTAACATCTCCCGATGGTATGCACAATCTATTGTCGTATCTTAGGGACCCATCTGCATGTATTTGGAATTCTAGTCTCTGTCCCGCCAATGCCATGTTTCTGATCTGCTAAAGCTTTATGTCACCTGCCTGAGCAGCCTTAATCATGTCTACCAGCGTTGACTGTATATAGATGTTCACCAATGACAAAGTCAATCTGGGTAACATCACATCTACCTCCATCTCGTGGATCTCCTGTTGTAGCCTCCAGTGTGTCGTAAGTTAGGGGTGGCAATTCGGGCCGGCCCGGTCTTATCGGGCCGTGCCGGCCCGGTCCGGTTTTCTTAAAGGACTGGGCCGGCCCGGCCCGATAAGACTTCGGGCCATTCCAGAGAGGCCCGGGCACGGTCCGATAAAAATTCGGGCCGCCCGGCCCGGTCCGATAGGGTTGAATGAATTATGTATTGTGACAATATTTTATCATATTTTTAAACAAAAACTTGTCTCATATGCTTAAAGATGCATCGAAATGGAGCACGAAAGAAGAGGATTAAGTGGTTTGCATAAGGTGATGTGTCCTACATTGTTTTCATTTATTTGGCAAGATGAAGTAACATGTATGGTGGTTCTTTGTCTCTTCTCGGAAACTGAGATCGACCCCCAAGATCCGAAGACAACAAAGTTGGCGCTGGCGGAAAGTTGTTAAAATTTATGATATTTGGACCTTGATCTGATAAGATTCATGACATTGGACTCAACACCATAAATGAATGCACATTACTGAAATCCGCTTTAGATCAGTGCGTGGTCAAATTAAAGTGGGATGATCAAATGCTTTTCGTGCCGTGCCGTGCCGCCCATGGGCTGAAAAGCTTGGCCCGGGTCCGGCCCAAAAATGAACCGGGCCGGGCCGGCCCGGTCCAATAAGGATTTCGGGCCAAAATTGTTGGCCCAAGCACGGTCTTATCGTGCCGGGCTATCGTGCCGGGCCGAAAATTGCCACCCCTATCGTAAGTGTCATCACAGCTGGAAGACGGCTCAGTGCATCAGATACTACATTGACCTTCCTAAGGTGCGAATGTCAATGTCGTAGTCTGCCATTAGTTCGATCTATCGTCGTTATCGCATATCAGCTCCTACGTGAAGATGTATTTCAAGCTCTTATGATCCGTATATACATTCGTGTGCTCCCCAGGTAGAAAGTGTCTCCAGGTCTTCAAGGCAAAGACTACCGCCGCCAACTCAATATCATGAGTGGGGTAATTCTCCTCGTGGTTCTTCAATTGCCTCGATGCATATGCGACAACGCGTCCGTGCTGATGAAGTACACATCCAAAACCTTTGCCGAACGCATCACAGAACACTTCAAAATCTCCCAAACAATCTGGAATGACTAATATCGGCACAGTCGTCAACATCTTCTTCAATTCTTGGAATGCATCATCGCAAGCTTTTGACCATGCTTACATGACATCTTTCCTTGTCATAGGCTCTGCGATCCTCGAGAAGTCCTTGATGAATCTCCTATAATAACCAGCTAGTCCTAAGAAACTTCGAATCTCTGATACGGACTTAGAGACTGGCCAGTTCTAAACGAACGCAACCTTCTCCAGTCTGCAGCAATTCCTTCACCCAATACCATGTGGCCTAAAAAAGCCACATTGTTCAGCCAGAACTCGCACTCATTATACTTAGGTGTATAAATGATTCCGTCTCAGAGTCTCTAGAATCGTCCTCAAGTGTCAAGCGTACTCTTGGGCATCCTTTGAGTGAACAAGTATGTCGTCGAGATATACAATTGCAAACTTGTCGAGGTATTCGTACACCACCTAATATCGCCGGTGTATTGATCACACCAACGGTATTACCAGAAATTCGTAGTGACCATGTCTAGTATTGAAAGCCGTCTAGTGAATATCTTCTTTATTAACCCTTAGCTGATGGTAGCCGCTCTTCAGATCCAATTTAGAAAAGGCACATGATCCCCAAGCTGATCAAATATGTCACCGATACGGGAAAGATGAAGCTTATTCTTCACCATGACCTTGTTCAGCACCATGTAGTCAACGCACATCCGTCTAGTTCCATCGTTCTTCTTCACCAATAATATTGGGGCACCCCGCGAAGACATGTTGGGTCGTATCCACTATTTCTGTAAGAGATCATCTAATTGTGTCTGCACTTCCTTGAATTTGGGTGGTGCCATACGGTAAGGCTGTCTAGAATAGGGTTGAGCTACATGCACTAATTCAATTGCAAACTCAATACCACCGTTCGGAGATAACCCAGAAAGTTCATCTGGAAACACATCCGGTTATTCCCGAACTATCTCTGGCTTTTATAGCTCAACATCCATGGCAATCATTGTTGTCACCGTCGGTTTAGCTTTGAACTTTGCTGGTCTCTCGATTCTAACAAATTCGAATTTGGGTTGATTGGGTGTCTTGACCATCACTCTTCCCTTGTGACATTCGATTGTTGCATGGTGTGCCGCCAGCCAATCCATCCTGAGAACGGCATCGAAATTTGGCATGTCGATGACAATAAAATCTGCATAAAGTTTACGTCCACAGATTACTACTGGGTAGGAAAAACACGTGATGGCCGTTGTTAGTATGTCGTTGCCCGTGTTAACATCCCAGTAAGAGGCAAGGGTGAAACGGGAGTAGTATGTTGGTTGACAAATCGCTTCGACATGAAGCAGCGGGAAGCTCCTGAGTCGAATAGGATGAGGACGGGTTTACTAGCGACTAGCACAATACATAAGGTCACAAATACCAAGTCGAAGCATACATGTACTAATGTATGAAACGAAAGATGGTAAAACTGTAAATTACGTACCCATGATAACTTGGCCAGTGGCCTCGAACTCTTCTGCGGTCATGGTAAAGGCCTGGCGTTTAGGCGATGGAGCTTGAGATCTCGCCTGCGGGAATACTTTCTGGTGAGGGAAAAGTGGGGGGCCTACGCTGATTACTCCCCGCTGGAGTTGGAGCAGAAGCTGGTGCAGTAATCTGTGCTGGGGCAGCTGGTCTCTGTCCCCTCGTAGACAATCCCTGACATTGTGATCCTTCGCACTGCAGATGAGTCACAAATTCAGGAAGTCATGCTTCTGAGCTGCTGATAGTACTGCGACATGTGTGGTCAGATCCATCGCGATCAGCTTCCTCCAAATCTTTATGTTCAGTCCTTGTTGAAAACGCATGGCCCGACTCAAGGGCGTCACATCCATCTCTGAAGCAAACCTGCAAGAATAAGTTGTTAAGAAACATACTTATAATGTATGAATCATTGCAGCGTATCGAGCTACACACCTGCATAGTATGGAATACTCCGTGTCGTACTGGTCTATTGTCATTGAGCCCTGTTTCAGATTGATGAACTAATTCTGCAATTCCATCTTCGCTTATGGTGGGACGTACTTTGCATTGAAGACTAGAGTGAAGACATTCCATTCAAGTGGCAATTTCAAGTCAGCTCTTCTACCTTCCACCAGATTCTGACGACCTCTACCAGCTGTAACTTTGCCACGTCCACCTACATGTCCTCTGGAATCAGTGCGGCTCGTAAACTGTCCACGGTGCTTACCCAGCCACTCCTCCGCCTGTAGAGGACCCTTCGTCCCATTAAAAGTCTTTGGGCACAATGCCCAGAAATGTCGAACGCCTCCCTCAGCTTGTAAGTCCTTCAGTAGACCTGCTTCAGCATGTCAGCCTGCTTCATCATGTCAGCCTGTTGTTGCTACAGACCATAAATCCCCCGCATGATGTCCTCCGGCATCAAGTGCTTCAGTGAAGGTGATTCAGTACTGTTGCTGATGATGTTGACATTGTTGCTGTTGGTGCCAGAACCGCCCACATTGCTTTAATTCACTACCATGTCCCTGTTGATAACAACGGAGTTGTTCCTAGAGGTTTTTGCACATCGGTTATATACCTTTGACATTCTGCATTTCAAGGAGGAATGTCAATTCAGTTTAAGTATTTTATACGTATTTCTGATTTATCGTATTGTATTCACGAGGTGGTTGTGTGGACTTGCATGAGCCACCACTTGTAACACCCAAGACTCGGGTGCTGTCACTCATAATAGTTTTCAGGTCTTGCATTTACCAGTGAAGTCAATACAAAGATAATCAGACATTATTTAAAAAATGGAAATACTCATTTATTTCATCCTTCAAAGAAATACAATGTCTGAAACGTAAAATAAACTACAATCGCTCGACTACAAACCATTAAAAGAAATTAAAATAAATAAAACTGCAGGTACTCTCTTACACAGTCCCAAAAGCTCAAAACTCTGCATCCTATATGGGAACTATGATGCCTCCTCGTAAGTCTGCTCATCCCCTAGCAGAAACAAAAGAAATTGAACCACTATTAGTAAAGTAGATTAAATCTATACTAAACAGTTAATTTATCATGCAGATATTAATAGGCATGCAGTGGAAAAGCTACAGTGGTATAGGTCCTCCTAGCAGTGAAAATGAAATAATAAAAAGTCTATGTTGTGACTTATAATGGAAGAGTACGATGTGCAACGTGCAGTCTGTTAGGACCTAGTGTGGCTACACAATACACTAGCGGGGTGAATAGTGTAAATGCAAGCAAAGTGCTTAATTAAAAGTTACAGAAATTAAAGCATAATAAGCAGCGTAAATTAAAGAGTATGCTCAACAACAATCACAAATACAAATAATTTTACCCGGGTTCCCCAAACTTGGTTACATCCAGCCACAACAAAAATTCACTATGATCCTACACAAGGTAGTGAATACAATCCCTACACAAGGGATACCCTACACAAGGGATTTGTCCTAAGCAAGGACACACCAAACCCTACACAAGGGTTAGTCCTACACAAGGACGAAAACTCCCACTATACAAGGACACAACTTCCCACAAAGAGAGAAACTAACTCTCACAAAGAGAGTTAGGGTTTCACATAAAAAGATGAAACAAAATAACACTTACTTATGCCTTGAGATGATCTTATCAATGTGAAGAAGAAGGCATGCAAGTGTGAATGACAAGTGCTTGAGATGAGCTTTGATTGCACTTGTTGATCTTTCTCTCATCTAGAAATGAACACTAACACTTCTCACTTGAGTGTATGAATGAAGAGAAGAAATATGTTCTCCAAGAAAAGAATAGATTGAAATCCCTTCAAGAAATTCCCTAGAGCTTAAATGCTATAGCATAAAATTGAAGCTCTAATGAAGGGAATGAAGGAGGAGATGCTTGATGAAGAGATTATATGATCTTCAATAATTTTCAAAAATTCTAAATGAACTAAGCCATTGATGTGTTTCGCTCGGGTTTTTATGGTGAAAAAGGGATTTTTAGATCTACATCTGGAAATTCAGATCGGAAATTATAGGATAAATCTCACAAAATAGGCTACTCGCTAATTAAACGACTACAAAATGAAATGGTAACTAGTTAGGAATTAATATAAGAGAATAGAAAAAGCCTAATACAAATTATCTAAGGAATAATTTAATAAAAGAAACTTCTCTCATAATCTTCGCATCCCCATTAGTGCCGGCTCTAGCCCTTTAAGTAGAAAAGTTACATCACTTGTTACTTTACGAAAATACCCTCGGACTCCAAAATATCAGCCGCATCACTACTCCGTCCCTGAAAATCCAGCGTGTCCTCAAAGTGGTGCATGAAGTCCGTTGGCCATCCGTTCTAAGTCGATTGCAAACCTCCTCCCGGGTCAAACGGATGAGATTGGTCTCGACCGCTTTCAACGACGTCTGGAAAATTATCGTCGGGCCAAGGCGGGACCCAAAATGCGGCGTTGAGCTCCCACAAATACTCTAGAGGGTCGTGTCGTCATTGCGCTGCTGGAAGGGCTCTGTCGCTCGCTGTTTTGGGCCCAAGTCAAATTGTCACGCCCCGCAACCCGGGGCCGCAGCATGTTTTGCAAAGTTGGCAGGTCTTACAGTTAACCAGTGATGACAATCTAAGCTATGAGCAGACATGTACAAAATGCGTAAAGAAAAACTTCACTTTATATATATAAGCGAGTTTTTACAAAAGATGCTCTTAGAACATGATCTTTGTACAACACAAAATAGGCCCATGTTCTAAAACATAAGTACACCCAAAAGTTTTACAAGATAACATTGCGACACCAGACTACCTCAAAGTCAAATATCAGCTGACTCCACCTTGGGCTCTAGGACCACAACTGCAGGATACTCCTCGATATTATTAACACCTGGTGTTCAATGCAAAGCAAGAGCACCAAGTAAATCACAATAACTTCAAGAATTTTGGTATTTAAACATTTATGTGAGCGTAAGCAAAACTGCTAAAAACAAGGCTCTAAAATAATGAGAAGCACATTTATCAAGGAACTAACTATACAAGCTAACATACATCATTTTCAAAGAATAAAGTAGCATGCATCATTGTTTTGTGATAAACTTCTTACTTTCTACAAGTTTAAGCCAAACCTAAGTCGTGAATCATATTGGGGAGTACATGAGCAACCATAGATACCACTGCGGGCCACGGGGGCGCTCATCCGGGCTAAGCCCACAGGAACAACAGGAGGGCAGACACATGACTCATTGACTCACATTAACAACCGAATGTAACTGTTTTCTGGAACAAATCATGGCTCATGTCGCTCCCACACTCCCACAAATATGATTTACCCCAAACCCAGTGAGTCTCAAGTGCTTGGTGTAACTAAGTGTACGTCACTCAACCTCTCAGTGTAACTAAGTGTACGTCACTCAACCTCTTAGTGATATGTCACATGTGTTATTCTAATATGATACCATTCCTTTTATTGTCACATGAAGCAATCATTCAATTTCTTGATTTTAAGTGTAGTCATGTTGAATCCAGGCAATATATGGGTGTGCTGTATGGTACCATACATGCTCATGTCCATTAATTTAACAAGATGTTCTTTCAGGATATTACACTAGATATTCACAACAGGATTCAACAAGACCTTCTAGTGTTTATCATTGCACACCCATCATAATGCTAAATTCAATGTCATGGACTTATTATGTAATAAACATCAATCAAGCATTCAACAAGTGGCAGATATTACGAACAATATTTGAGCATCTATTGAAATAGAGCATTAATAAATACATGTACATGAGAGTCATGCTAAAATTGTACTTCATTTAATATTAAGATGAATCACAAGTGAAAAAGGAGATCATTGATAATGATCTCAGTTAAGTTTCATCATCGATCATTTTTAACGGGACTAACCATATTCATGGTCTCAATTTCATTCTCGGGCAACATATGGACTTAACTATCAAAACCATATTTTTATGGTTTGATCTTATGAACTCTCAGGCATACATTTAGGGACTTAAGGGGCTAAGCCCTCAGCTTTTATCATTGGGCAATCTGAAATTTGAAGGGACAAAGCATACAACGTAGCTCAAGGCAACCAATCCTTCAATGATCAATGATTTACAATTCTTTGGTCTACATGGCACAAAATAGTATTCAGCCCTATGTAGAAAAGATCTGCAGATTCATTTCAATACTAAAAACTTGCCTAACAAGAAAAATCAGAGCCAAGATTAACCTTGGCTGAAATTTCAGAGTCAAGTATGGCTCAAAATATCATGTTAGAGGTGCAGCAGAACATAGGGTAGCAGCATGAGTTGCCACCAAGCCCAAAATTCACTAATTTACGCTCAGATTTCATCATAGCATAAGAACATAAAGGTTTAACACCGAAATTCCTGAAGTTTAGAGTGATTTACCTCGATTTCGAGCTCATAGGACGAATATAATAGAGATCCTAACTTCAGTTTCAAATCAGTCCTCCAAACAGAGAGTAACAACCCCAAATCGCACTAAAAAGGCAACCTTTTTGTGAAAACTGAAATTTTTAACAGAAAAGCTGAAATTTTGAGCTCACCATGCTTAAATAAAGGATGGGAGAGCCTAGAAGGTCGGAGGAAGAGAGGAGAAAGAGAGCCACGATGCTCTCACCTTCAGATCTAAAAGAAAACGTGACAAAACCCCAAAAATTAGGGCTTGAAGAGGGGACACATGTAGCATGAGGTGGAGGGGGAAGAAGAAGCCCCAACCTACTCCAAGCAGGAGCTGGCAAGGTAAGAAAGATCCGATCCTTTCTTCTCTCTTTCTTTTCTTTTTCTTTTTTTCCTCCTGTCGATGCTGGTTTCTCACAAGCGTGCCGTTGTTTTGAGTGAGTGAGAGAGATGCGCAGAGTGATAGAGGGAGAAACGCGGGAGAGAGAGGAGAGGGGGAAAGGGAAAGGGTTAAGTTGTAGGCTTGTGGGCTGGGCTGGAAATAACAAAAAAAGAAAGAGAAAAAAAGAAGGAAAGAAAGAAAGACAGGAAAACAGAAAAGGCCCTTTGGGCCTTTCATAAAAACTGGGCTTCACATTCTACCCACCTTACCTTACAAAAATTCCGTCCTCGGAATTACAAAAGGGTAAACAAAAACTAAGATACATTAAACATCTCATCCTCTCTTTCCCAAGTGGACTCTCCGGGAGAATCCCTGTGCCACATTACTTTCACTGGGTTGACTACTCTGTTCAGGAGAGCCTTCTGCTGACGATCAATAATACATACTGGTTGTTTCTCATAGGTCAAACCGGGCTTCACTGTGATCTCAGAGTGATCAACCACATGAGTCGGATCTCCCACATACTTGCACAACTGAGATACGTGAAAAACATCGTGTACTCCTTCTAAGGATGAAGGTAGAGCAAGTCTATAAGCCAATTCACCTATGCGTTCCAAAATATCAAAAGGTCCGATGAAACGGGGACTAAGCTTCCCTCTTCGTCCAAATCTAATCAGACCTCTGGTAGGAGAAATCTTCAGAAAGACAAGGTCACCAGGCTGGAACTCCAAATCTCTGCGCTTCGTATACGCCCAGTGCTTATACCGATCTTGTGCTATGTGAAGCTTCTCCCTGATGGTACGCACAACATCTACAGCCTCTATGATCATCTCCGGTCCAACCGGCTCCCTGTCACCCACATCATCCCAACTCAAAGGTGAGCGACACTTTCTTCTGTACAATGCTGCAAAAGGTGCCACATACCGATGCTGGCCTGGTAACTGTTGTTATATGCAAACTCCACGAGATGTAGGTGATCTTCCCACGATCCCTTGAAGTCTAACATACATGCACGTAGCATATCCTCTAATATTTGTATAGTGCGCTCTGACTGCCTATCTGTTTGTGGATGATATGCAGTACTAAAACTCAGATGGGCTCCTAGATGCTGCTTGAGACTTTTCCAAAAATGTGAGGTAAAACGAGTATCTCTGTCTGAAACTATACTCACAGGAACACCATGTAGCCTCACAATCTCTTCCATATATTTCTTGGCAAGCACTTCTGTTGACTGGCCAACTCGAAAGGGAATGAAGTGAGCTGACTTGGTCAACCGGTCAACGATCACCCACACAGCATCATTGTGTTTCATGCTTCTAGGCAATCCTGTCACAAAATCCATGGTGATGTGTTGACATTTCCATTCTAGAATAGGTAAAGGCTATAATAACCCAGCAGTCCTCTGATGCTATGCTTTTACCTACTGACATGTCAGACACTTGGCCACACTCCTGACAACACTCCTCTTCATGTCGTGCCACCAGTAATATTGTCGCAGGTCTTTATACATCTTGGTCCCACCTGGATGGATAGAGTATGGAGAACTATGGGCTTCCGCCAACAACTCTTCTCGAATATCCCCAGATGGTACATAAATTCTATTGTCAAATCTCAAAGACCCATCTTCATGAATTCTAAACTCAGGTCTGTCCTGCCATCACCAGGTTTCTAATCTTTTGCAACTTCTCATCATTTGCTTGAGCAACATTGATCCTTTCTACTAGAGTTGACTGAATCTTCATATTCATTAGTGAGGCAGTCAATCCAGACAGAATCACATCTATTTCCATATCTCTATCTCCTGTTGCAGTTTCCATTGAGTCGTAAGTGTCATTATTGTTGGTAGACGGCTCAATGCATCTGGTACGACATTGACCTTTCCAGGGTGATATTGGAGGTCAATGTCATAATTTGCCAACAACTCAATCCATCGGCGTTGCCGCATATTAAGCTCCTTCTGAGTAAAGATGTATTTCAGACTCTTGTGGTCTGTGAAAATCTTCACATGCTCCCCCAACAAGAAATGCCTCCATATCTTTAATGCAAATATAACTGCGGCTAATTCCAAATCATGGGTGGGATAATTCCTCTCATGGTTCTTCAACTGCCTGGATGCATAAGCGACTACCCGACCAGGTTGATGCAATACACATCCAAGCCCTCTACCAGATGCATCATAGAACACTTCAAATCCCCCGGTTCTATCTGGAATAACTAGGACTGGTGCTGAGGTTAAACGTTTCTTCAATTCCTGAAAAGCATCCTCACAAGTCTTAGACCAGACAAACAACACATCCTTCCTCGTCAGCCAAGTCATGGGCTCTGCAATCTTCGAGAAATCCTTAATGAATCTCATGTAATATCCAGCTAATCCCAAAAAACTCCGAATCTCAGTCACTGATCGAGAAACAGGCCAATTCTGGACAGCTGCTACTTTCTCGGGATCGACAAAGATTTCTTCTCCTGATACTACATGTCCCAAGAAAGTCACTTTGTTTAACCAAAACTCATACTTACTGAGTTTGGCAAGCAACTTATGATGTCTCAAGGTTTCTAATACCTTCCTCAAATGTTCAGCATGCACCTGGGCATTCTTTGAGTAGATTAAGATGTCATCAATATAAACTACCACAAACTTGTCCAGGAATTCATACAACACCTGATTCATCAGACTCATGAATACTGCAGGTGCATTAGTGGCACCAAACGGCATCACCAAATACTCATAATGCACATACTTTGTCCTGAATGCAGTCTTGGGTACATCATTCTTCTCCACCCGTACTTGATGGTATCCAGTCCGCAAATCCAATTTCGAAAAGACACTTGATCCTCCGAGCTGGTCAAAGATATCATCAATGCGAGAGAGAGGATACTTGTTCTTCACTGTTACCTTATTCAACTCCCTGTAATCCACACACATTAGCCGAGTTGCATCCTTCTTCCTGACCAATAAAATAGATGCACCCCATGGAGACACACTGGGTCGTATCCACCCTTTCTTCATCAAATCATCCAGATGCTTCTGAACCTCCTCTAATTCCGGTGGCGCCATTCGATATGGTTGCTTTAATATGGGCTGGGCACCTGGAATTAAGTCGATAGCAAACACAATGTCACGTTCTGGAGGTAAACCAGAAAGATCATCTGGAAATACATCCATGAACTCTCGCACGACTTCTGGAATCTCTGAATCAACCTCCATGTTAACTACTACAGGTTATATAGGCTTGGCCCGGAATTGAACTGGTCCTTCAGATCTACTTCCACTAATAAACTCAAATCTTGGATGCTCGGGCATCTCAAACACTACCCTCTTTTGACGACAGTCTATAGTAGCGTGGAAAGTTCCCAACCAGTCCATTCCAAATACTGCTTCAAAGCTTGACATCTCTTTCACTACAAAATCTGCATATAACTCTCTTCCACAAATAACTAGAGGACACTGAGGATACCCATTAGTGGCTTTTATCACACCATTGCCTGTGTTAATGTTCCAACAAGAAGCTAAGGGTCCAACAGGGAGGGTGTGTGCGTTGATGAACCGGGTAGCTAAGAAGCAACGTGAAGCTCCCGTGTCAAACAATGCGAGTGCAGGCTTACCAGAAACTAATACGGTACCTAAGGTCAAAAATACTAGTCTAAGCAAACAAGGACATATAAAAGTAACTACTGAAAGCAAATAAAATCTTACATGTAATCACTTGCCCAGTGGCCTCAGCCTCGACTGCAGTCATGGTAAAAGCTTGACGCTTTGGCTGAGGCGGCTGTGATCTAGCCTGCTGAAAAGCCTTCTTCTGAGGAGGAAGTGGTGGTCTATGTGAAGCACCTCCTACTGGAGCATAAATAGGAACAGGAGCAAGGGCAGAAATTGCTGGAACCACTGATCGTGATCCCCTCTGTGGGCAGTCCCTGGCACTATGCTCCTTCGCTCCACAGACTAGGCAAAGTCCCAAAAGCAGTCGGCATTCTGACTTAATATGCCCAAGCTTCCCACAGTAATGACATGCTAGCTGCTGCTTTGGCTGGGGAGGTGTCGGCCTCTTGAATTGAACCTGCTGCACTGGCCGGTGCATAGCTCTAGCTGGTGGCATGGGTTTCCTACGGTTCTTTTAAGTGGCTACTGGAGAAGGTAATGGATGCCTCGGTGGTGCAAGCATGAGACGCTCCCGCTCGGCTTTCCTCTGGATATACTCATACTCACGAGTGGTTGCCAATACCTCTGCATGTGTCTTCAAATTCAAACCAATCTTCTCCCGAATCCTGATATTCAGGCCCTTCTGAAAGCGATGGGCCCGAGCAAGTGGAGTGGAGACCATATCCTTTGCGAACCTGCTGAGCATGAAGAACTTAGCATCAACTCTTCTACGGTCATGGTCCCTTGCTTCAAATTGGCAAACTGAGCCTCTAACTCCATCTGGGCTTCAGGTGAGAAAAACTGAGTATTGAATTGCTCCTTGAAAGTATCCCAAGAAACTGGCTTCTCCAATCTATCTTCTGCGGCATCCCACCAAATCATGGCTCCCTCCATTAACTGCAACTTAGCCATCTTGACCCATGACTCTGGGGCAATTTCTGCAGCTGCCAAATCATCGATAATACTCCTCAGCCATTCCTCCGCCTTCAAAGGATCCTCACGACCATTGAAGGTCTTCGGACGCGAGGACCGAAACCTCTGAACTCTTCCATCTTGCTTAGGCTCATTTCGAATAGCCTGAACAAGCTCTCGAAGAGCCTGATCAGAAATCTGATGCACTGTCGGATGACCGGAACCACATCCAGAGGCGTTTTGAGCCATCTTTACTGTACGACTACGTCGATTGTAAACTCGCATATGCCTGCATTTACAGGCCAAGGTTAGTTCTTTTTACGCATTATTTACCATACATCCTATTCTTCCTAGATTGTCCACAAGGTTGGTTGCGAGGACCTGCATGGGCCACCAAGAAAACATGTCACACCCCGCAACCCGGGGCCGCAGCATGTTTTGCAAAGTTGGCAGGTCTTGCAGTTAACTAGTGATGACAATCTAAGCTATGAGCAGACATGTACAAAATGCGTAAAGAAAAACTTCACTTTATATATATAAGCGAGTTTTTACAAAAGAGGCTCTTAGAACAAGATCTTTGTACAACACAAAATAGGACCATGTTCTAAAATTTAAGTACATCCAAAAGTTTTACAAGATAACATTGCAACACCAGACTACCTCAAAGTCAAATATCAGCTGACTCCACCTTGGGCTCTAGGACCCCAAGTGCAGGATACTCCTCGATATTATCAACATCTGGTGTTCAATACAAAGAAAGAGCACCAAGTAAATTACAATAACTTCAAAAAATTTGGTATTTAAACATTTTTGTGAGCGTAAGCAAAACTGCTAAAAACAAGGCTCTAAAATAATGAGAAGCACATTTATCAAGGAACTAACTATACAAGCTAACATACATCATTTTCAAAGAATAAAGTAACATGCATCATTGTTTTGGGATAGACTTCTTACTTTCTACAAGTTTAAGCCAAACCTAGGTCGTGAATCATGTTGGGGAGTACAGGAGCAACCATAGATACCACTACGGGCCACGGGGGCGCTCATCCGGGCTAAGCCCACAGGAACAACAGGAAGGCAGACACATGACTCATTGACTCACATTAACAACCGAATGTTAACTGTTTTCTGGAACAAATCATGACTCCTGTCGCTCCCACACTCCCACAAATATGATTTACCCCAAACCCAGTGAGTCTCAAGTACTCGGTGTAACTAAGTATACATCACTCAACCTCTCAGTGATATGTCACATGTGTTATTCTAATATGATACCATTCCTTTTATTGTCGCATGAAGCAATCATTCAATTTCTTGATTTCAAGTGTAGTCATATTGAATTCAGGCAATATGTGGGTGTGCTGTGTGGTACCATACATGCTCATGTCCATTAATTTAACAAGATGTTCTTGCAGGATATTACACTGGATATTCACAACAGGATTCAACAAGACCATCTAGTGTTTATCATTGCACACCCATCATAATGCAAAATTCAATGTCTTGGACTTATTATGTAATAAACATCAATCAAGCATTCAACAAGTGGCAGATATTACGAACAATATTTGAGCATCTATTGAAATAGAGCATTAATAAATACATGTACATGAGAGTCATGCTAAAATTGCACTTCATTTGATATTAAAATGAATCACAAGTGAAAAAGGAGATCATTGATAATGATCTCAGTTAAGTTTCATCATCGATCATTTTTAACAGGACTAACTTGTTGAGTATTGATTCCCCGGATTTGGTTTTGATGATGAACAAACATAAATATCGTGAATTAACTCTTTGTGAGCGCAGTTATGGAGATCGTCGCCAAATTTCTATGAACATCAAAAACGACGTCTCGAGACTTCTCAAAGCGCGTGATCGTATGCTTGAAGCTTCGTTGAAGCTCAAAGACCATTATAGAAGTCAAGAGATTCGAATCGAAGCGATTGAAGACGGTTCGTCAAATTTTATTTATAGTCTTCTAGCTTCTTTTCGTAGAATGTTAAGCCTTGAGTAGGTCTTACGTTTTAATCTTCATAACGCTCATATCTTAGAGCTAGGATCTTATTAGAAGCCCATACAATCTTTCCCGAAGCTTCGCGCTTCTCATCGCGGCTTCTTGTGCATGTTAGTTGGTTTAAGAAGAAGAACCAACCGACTAGATGACAATCTAGTCGGTCGGCAATGCTTCTTGAACCGACTAGAATGTCTTCTCAAATTCAGCTCACTTACTGTTTACAGTTAGTCGGTCCAAGAAGGTTCAACGACCGACTAGTTGTGAAACTAGTCGGTTAGGAATCCTTCTTAGACCGACTAGTTGTGTGTACAGTTTTTCAGCCTGAGCTACTGTTTATCTTTAGTCGGTCCAAGAACGATTGTAGACCGACTAGTTGAGAAACTAGTCGGTTGGAATTTGTTCTCAGACCAACTAGTTCAACTTGTTTTCAGACTATTTGTTTTGACTCTTAGTCGGTCAAAGAACACTCACCGACCGACTAGTTGTGAAACTAGTCGGTTGGCAAGTCTTCTTGGACCGACAAGTTTTCTATTGTCTGAACTTCTCTTTTGGCTGTTCACTTCTTAGTCGGTTCATGTTGAATCACCGACCGACTAGTTGATGAACTAGTCGGTCAGTGATCCTTCTTTGACCGACTAGTCTGCTTCAGAATAGAGCCGTTGGAGCATTAAATGCCACGATTTTTGCTCTCTCTTTCCTCTATCCTATATACACTTAGAGTGCTGCTTTCCTAGCATTCAAGGCTAATATTTATTGAAGTTTAGAGATCAAAGAGAAGCAATTAATTCTCATTCAAAGCTCATTCATTTCTCTCAAGAATCTCTCCCTCACTCTTATTTCAAAAGAGAGATTCATTGATTGTGAGCCTTCCCAGCCAAGAGCTTGATTCTAGGTCACCAACATCTTCCTAGGCATCCATTGCTGATCTACATCTTGGAGCTAGGGTTTGGTGCCTTCATCTTCCCCAAAATCCTCTTTGTCCTATTTCGTAAGTTTACTCGAGGCATAGGATTTTGTTGGTAAGAATTTCTTATTTCAATTTACATTGATATTGCAAAGTTTTACTCTCGGTTGTGAGAGTTTGTGTGTGATCCCGGTTTGTGGGAGTCACATTTTCATTTGTGTATGATTTGATCTTGTAGAGGTTTCTACAAGTATTTCATAGTGCAAATTTGAGTTAGACGTTTCTAACTCAAGTATCCGGAGGAGATCCGGGTGTTTGGGACGTAGGATCACCGGGAACAAGTCGGTGAGACTTGGGTGGATCCGAACCCGTTAATATCGTTTGTTTGCAATTGCATTTATTTGTTGTCGCTTTTACATTTCCGCATTATTGGTTGAGTTTGCAAGATAATTAGGAATTATCTTCTTAATTATTTTAAAGTACTATTCACCCCCCTTCTAGTACTTGTGCAGTAGCTTCGCAGGGCATTACATTTGGTATCAGAGCCAAGTACCTAGCTATGTCTTCCAACGACAACAAAACCGTACGTCCACCTTCAGACTACAGCACCTTCAGGAACCGTGAAGGAGCGTCTTCGGTAATGGAATGACACTCCTCGACTAGGCCTCCTTTTTTCAACGGTACCAACTACGGGTACTGGAAATGTCGGATGGAAACTTTCCTCCGGAGTGCTTCACTATGGAGAGCCACGATGAAGGAGTATGTCGAGCCCGCCGAAGAAGATTTCGAGAAGTGGACTACCGCGGAGGTCGCCGCGGAGGTAAGCAATGCCAATGCAATGAATGCCTTGCAATGCGCTTTGGAGCCCGAGGACTTCAATAAGATATGCACATGTAAGAGTGCATATCAAATATGGAACTCCATACTCATCTTGCATGAAGGAACGAGTAGGGTAAGAGACTCCAAACTCGTAGTTGTAAATAAAAATTACGAGTTATTTCATATGCTACA
This sequence comes from Scilla litardierei, assembly GCA_030789695.1. Lineage (NCBI taxonomy): Eukaryota > Viridiplantae > Streptophyta > Magnoliopsida > Asparagales > Asparagaceae > Scilla > Scilla litardierei. The sequence goes on along the minus strand of CM061134.1, from coordinate 216,510,255 downwards.
GGGTGAGAAGATGAAGGAGTACTATGCTCGCTTCGTCGACATCACCAACGAGTTGGAGGCTCTTGGGAAAATCTACACCCAAAAGGAGAAAGTCTCAAAGATCATTGACGGACTTCCTTCTTGTTGGGAGAAACGTACCTTCGCCATTGAGGAAGGTAATGATATGAGTAAATATACGGTTATTCAACTAATATGTACATTAATGTCTTATGAGGTACGCAAGGATAGCAAACTAAAGTTGCAGGACAAGATGAAGTCCTACTTGAAGCAAGACGAGCCAAAGAAAAAGGCGATTGCGTTCAAGGCCGCTCCATCTACTTCTACATCCACCGATGATGAAGACTCTGAAGACGAGTTGGACTTGGAATCCATTGCCCTCATGGCAAAGAAGTTCAACCGGTTCTTCCGGAAAGGTAATTTCAAGAACAAATCAAAGTTTAGTTCTTCTAACGCCTCCGCTCCTTTGTGCTTCAAATGCAATAAGTCAGGACACATGAAAGCGGATTGTCCTCAAAATAAGCAAAAGGAGAAATGGAAGGCGCCAAAGTACGACAGTCAAAGAAGTACAAGAAAGGGTATAAGAAGGGACTTGTCGGGACATTCACCGACTCCGACGAGGACTCCTCAAGTGGAGAGTCGGATGAGCAAGTGGAGCAAGCACACATGTGCTTCATGGCGAGAGAATAACATGATCAAGGATCATCTTCCGATGATAGCGACGATGAAGGCGATGAGGTAACTATGGATGACCTTCGATTAGCTAACGAGCAAATTTGGTCTAAGTATTCTAAATTAGTAAATAGATATACTAAGATAAAAGATGAGCTAGCTAGCATCCAAACCTCTCCTAAACCTATCGTCATCAACAACGACACCGTTGTTGAATATTTGAGAAATGAGATTGTAAATCTCAAATCTCAACTTGAGCATGTTCATATTGAGGAATCGGATGAACATGAGATGACGGATTTGATTTCTCAAAACTCAACTTTGAGTATTGAGAATGAGAATCTCAAATCTCGTGTTTGTGTACTCACATCGCAAGTATCCACTTTGGATGCTTCTATGCATTCTCTCACCGAGAAGTATGAGTGCACATTAGGCCGAATTAATAAATTCAATAAAGGTAAGGACCATTTAGATAAAATCCTAAATGATTTACTTCCGGCCAATCACCACATTGGCTTGGGGTATACTAGCTTTATTAGGCCAACTTCCGATGCATCAACGAGTGGGAGCAAACACTCTATTGGTAGTTCATCTACCAATGGTGCTTTCACCTCGTACACACCCTCGTTTGGAAAGAAACCCACTTTGGGTGGACCTCCAAAGAAGGGTCATACTTATATGTACACCAATACCATGCCATATAGGAACACACATCCTACTCCACATGTTCACACATATGATGATTTTATGCACCACATCCACGGGCACGTTCACACCATGTGAGACACCCTCACGCACGTGTTCCTCCACATGCATATGTTCACCCACATCATCATATGAACAAGTATCATCATGCACCATTTCATCATGTGCCTTAGGACTATCCACGACATGCATCACGTAGAAATCAACAACGCATGCATGCTCCCAATAGGAATAGGGCCCCCAAAATCTTCACTATTTGGAGCCCGAAGAACACAAGCATGAATGAAAAACAAGCTTACATGAATTCGTATTTTATGAATGTCGTGCATAACTATGATTTCATTGGGAAGTCTAAGTCCAATTGGACTTGGCTTCCAAAGGTCTAATCTTTAGGACCCAATGACCTTGGGTACCATGGAATGATATGTTTATCTTTAGGTACTCAAGAAAAAGAAACTGAGCAACAAATCCAAATTTAGCTCCAAGAATAATTGGATACTCGATAGCGGGGGTTCAAAACACATGACGTGTGATGCTCAATTACTCTCCGGAGTGGTGCCCATTGCAAATGGGAACCGGGTAGTCTTTGGATGCAACGAGAGCGGAACAATCATAGGTGTTGGTAAAGTAGGTAATCCTTCTAAACCATTAATAAGTGATGTTTACCTTGTTAAAGGATTAAACCACAATCTTATTTCAATAAGCCAACTTTGTGACAAAGGTTACAAAGTTAGCTTTGCGAAAGGAACGTGTCATATTTTGAATAAAAATACTAATGATGTATTATTCTCTGGCACACGCCATAAGGATATGTATATATTAGATCTTCCAAAATCACATGAACAATGTCTCATTGCCAACACAAGTGAACAACACTTATGGCATCGACGTTTTGGTCATGTGAACTTTGAAACACTTTTTAAGCTTTCCAAGTTAAATTCTAGTAAAGGCTTCCCTAAGCTTGTCTTTCAAAAGAAAAGCTTTTGTGACTCGTGTCAACGAGGCAAGCTTCCTAAATCGTCTTTTAAACCTAAGAAAAGCATTTCATCTAAGCGGCCTCTAGAGCTTTTACATCTAGATCTTTTTGGACCAACTAGAGTTGCTTCATTAGGAAATGCACGATATAGAGCCAAAGAATATTAACGAAGCGTGCGAAGATAGTGCTTGGATCTTAGCCATGGAGGAGGAACTCATTCAATTCGAGAGGAATGAGGTTTGGGAGCTTGTTCCATTGCCATCGAAGAATCACACCGTTATAGGAACGAAGTGGATTTTCAAGAACAAGACCGACGAAAACCAAATCGTCGTCCGGAACAAAGCTCGGTTAGTAGCTCAAGGCTACCGGCAAAAGGAATGTATAGATTTCGAAGAATCCTTCGCTCCGGTAGCTAGATTAGAATCCATTAGATTATTGTTATCTTTTGCATGCCATAAAGATTTTAAACTATTTCAAATGGATGTAAAAAGTGCGTTTTTAAATGGAGATATTGTTGAGGAAGTTTACGTTTCTCAACCTCCGGGTTTTATAAATTAAAAATTTCCAAATCACGTTTTCAAACTTAAGAAAGCACTTTATGGTTTGAGACAAGCTCCTCGAGATTGGTATGACCGTCTAAAGAACTTTCTTTTGGATTTGGGTTTTAAAATGGGAGAAGTTGATTCGACATTATTTGTTAAGTATTCGAATAATGATATTATTTTAGTTCAAATTTACGTTGATGATATCATTTTCGGTGCTACTAACTTCACTCTTTGCGAAGAGTTTTCTAATGTTATGAATGATCAATTTGAGATGAGCCACATGGGTGAGCTCAAATATTTCTTAGGTCTCCAAATTCGCCAAATGAACGATGCAATCTTCATCCACCAAACCAAGTACACGGTGGAGTTGCTAAAGCGATTTGGAATGAAGAATGCCTCCGGGAAGACGACTCCAATGAGCACGACTACACATCTTGTTAAAGATGCGGGCGGCAAAGATGTAGACATTCGTCTATATCGAGGTATGATAGGTAGTTTATTATATCTTACCGCTAGTAGGCCCGATATTATGTTTGTCGTATGTGTATGTGCTCGTTATCAGTCTCAACCTAAGGAATCTCACTTAGTAGCGGTAAAACGTATTTTCCGTTATTTAAGTTACACACTTGACTTCGGATTACTTTATCCAAAGTCTAGCACATATGAGTTAATCTCATATAGTGACGCAGATTATGTGGGATACAAATCCGACAGGAAAAGTACTAGTGGCACTTGCCATTTTATAGGAAATTCTCTTGTCTCTTGGTTTTCTAAGAAACAGAATTCCGTATCACTTTCAACCACCGAGGCGGAATATATTGCCGCCGGTGCCGCGTGTGCGCAGGTTCTTTGGATGAGACACACTCTTAAAGACTTTGGTATAAACTGTGATACTTGCCCTATCATGGTGGACAACCAAAGTGCAATATGTCTCTCTAAGAATCCGGTACACCATTCCCGTTCTAAACACATAGATGTCTGTCACCATTTCTTAGATGATCATGTTGCTAAAAAGGACATCATTTTAGTGTACGTTGAAACCCAGAAGCAAATCGCCGATATTTTCACGAAACCTGTAACGGCCTGTATTTTTCAAACACTTCAAATACGTACTTAACGTATTTTTATTGTAAATCTTCTTTATAATGGTTAGTTAGGAGTTGTATATCAAAACTGATTTACAAAAATTCTTATAAAAATATTTTAGAGCACTAGACTTATCATATTGTATTTCAGCAATTTCAGATTTCCGCAAATGCCCAAAACATTCCTGTTAAAATTCATCTTCCAAAATTACCGTTTTGATTCGACTAATTTATTTTCTATTCAAACGTATTCAAAACGTTTTCAAACTTCTACAGTAACATCCTATTATCATTTAGGGCTTCCCACATTAATTTCATAATTTTCGGATATCATTTCAATATAGAACCCGCAAACCCGCTTTCTAAACGTTTTGGCCTAAAACTTGTACTTCCGTAGCTCAAATCCCAGAACGGATCTTGTATTCGCAATCCTCGCGTCGATACGATCCCGTGGGTATGTTTTCGTAATTTTTCGGAGTCGTTTGTGAAAACGGGCTAGTATTCCTCCGGTTTTCACTAATTACAACTGCTAATTACTTTCTACAATTACTAAGTTACTTTACTTTCTTACTTCTACCCTAAACCCTCAACCAACCCCCTTAATCAGCCTCCCCTTAGCTGGTGGAATTCAAGGGTGTTGGATCTCACCCACCTATTCAATAATCTTGTTCCCCTCTAATTACAACTCTACCACTAGCTAACCCTATATAAACCCACCCAAAGCTTCACAAAAATCACACAGTAACTCTCCCTCTCTTCCAGTTCACGTTCAAAAGCCATTGCCGCTCTCCCGCATCTCTCTCTTTCACTCTCCTCCTCCGGGCTCCGACCGCCGCGACTGCCGCCCTCCGCCGCTTTGTCCGCCGTCGCCGCCTGTCCAACCGCCGCCGCTTGCCGAAACACCCCGCCGCCTGCTCTCGGAGATCCCCGAGCCAGCGCCGCCCCGTCCCTCTCTCTCTCTCTGTTCTTCTCGCCGCCGTCGCCGCCCGCAAGTCGCCGCGGCCGCCGCCGCTCCGACGCCCGCCGCCGCTCCGACGACCCGAGTACCGCCGCCGCGAGGACCCCCTTCCCCCCGTTGCTCTGTCGACGGCGAAGAGTAAGCACTGGACGCGGGAGAATGTCGATGGCATTTTCGTAATTTCCTAGTATTTTCGTATTTCCCATTAATTAATTAATTATAATATGATTTAATGGTTATAAATCCATAAGTAAATATACATGGGTCAGAAAAATGTGGGGATAGCCCTGGAAAATCCGAAACGATATTTCGGACCCAATGGCGCTAGTCTCACTGCGAGCAGACGCCTACTTTTTCCAGAATCATTTTTTGAACCTAAAAGATAAATACGTATAATTCGTTCTAAAAATCATAACTCGCTGTTTTCACTCACAATAATACATGAGAAAATTATATGTGAAAGTAAACCTCGAGACGGTCATTTTGACTGTTCATTCGAGTATTTCCGATGAGTATTACTCCCGGAACAATTTACGGAAGATACGCGTCACTTAAATAATTTGGGTTTTTAAACTAGTTTTGAGCTTCTAAAAATTATAAAAATTACTATAAACTTCAGAAAAATATTCCCTCTTGCAGTAAAACTATTTTTATCATATATAGTCTATATAAAAATTTAGGACCCTTTTCATCGCCGTTTTAACCAGTTTTAAAATCAGACACTCAACTTAAATAAATAAGAAAATAGGGTATTCTCTAACTAGTTATCTCTTGTGTTTACAGGTAGCAAATCTCGTGCATCGACACTTGATCCCGTCCCGGATCACTACCACCACCTCGAAGATAGTAAGTCACAGTAAATTCTACCCTTAGAAATATAGATAGTGTACTCGTATGAACATAGGACTTGACACCTAGTCTCGAAACAGTTATTGACCTGAACAGATGACTAGACATGCTTGACAGAAAGATTGTAACTGGAAATGTGAGAATAGTAAATGACTCGTGAAACTGCAAGTACGGTAACCTACACAGACACTGGGTTTTTGGGGTAACTTATAATTGCGGAAGTGCGGGAGCGACCAGTCCGATCTTCGTATTGAACAGTATTGAATAGTATCGATTTGTTGAACAGTATCGTTTTGATTGTAACCCGGGATATCAGGTGGACTCTTGGTTGCTTACCGTACTACCCTTTATAAGTCACGAACTAGGCTAGGCACAATTACTCTCCCTATTGCTATTGTCATTAGTATCGTCATGGTTATTGCTATTGTCATTGCTCGGTCACCTTTACTTTACTTGTCACCCTTGCATGCTTGACAGATGTACTTTACTTATCGCACGTGCATGCTTGTCTGTCCCTACTTTACTTTCCGCACTTGTTTACTATAGACTGCTCCATATTTGTGCACTCCTCTTTTTCTATCGCTAGAATTGTTGTGACTTACCTTCGGTTCCATTTATGGCACCGGCAGACGAAGACCTGATCGAGGAGATTGTCCCAGAGTTCGTGGAGCCTACATTGACCCAGAGGCTACAGAGTTTTAGTTATCATTCTGTTGGTGTGTGTGTTGTACTGTGTATTTACTTTTCCGCTCTTCTTTTCAGTACTTCCTTCATGTATTCGTGAGAGAGAGTGCTGGTTGTTGTACTTTAATTTGGACTGTAATAACGTCTGTACGCTTGTTTGAGTGTTGTGGTACATCTCTGAGTTGTGGCTATGCTGATTTCACTGGTAAACTGCGGAACCTGCGAATAAACCAAATAAGTAACGGGCCCCCGAGAGCGGGTCGTTACAGTTTTGGCGGCCCACGCAGGTCCGTGCAAAATACCTCGTGAACAGTGTAGCAAAACCAGGATGTATCGTATACGATACTCAACTAAGCTGACATTTCTATGGATGCAGGTTTGACACTCGAAAGATGGACGGGAACATCTCGGAGAGCCCCAATGGAGTTAACCTATCTGGCCTTAATAAAAAGTCGTTAACAAAAACCAAAAAAAAAATCTTGATAGGAATAATTAGTTGTTAATAAGAAAAATCTTTTGTATCGGTGGCACTCGTATGAATGATAATCTTCCTTCAATGGACCATGATACCGGTCAATGTGCTTGGCTAAAGTCTGTGGATCGACCTGGCTAGACTGGGCATAAGTGATCCTAGCTTAGTCACTTCCCTGACCGTGTCCGCTGGACCGCAAGGACGTGAATCATGATTATGTAACGTCATCGATCTTCATCACTATCACCCTTCTTTTAGCTTGATGACCTTTCGATTGACCTTCTTAGAATCTTTCTACGCTTGAACTCTGGCTACGGAGAGTAGCGTTCGAATTTTCGACCACCAGAAGTTCGAGTTCCACAACGGAAGCGACCACCATCATCTGCTCAGCAACGTCAACTACTCCCTCCTCAGCAGTAAGTGTACCAGCAGACTCCACGACAGGCGCCCCAGAGACGCCAAGCTTATACCATGACAGTGGAAGAAGTCGAGACTACGGACCAAGTAATCACAGGTGCGAGATATCCCCCTAAGCTATACACTCTACTGTTTAGAAATCGTAATCTTATACTTGATTCTCATCACGGTAGGTACCGACTTAATAGCCGGTAAACCTGCACTCACACTGTTCGACTCAGGAGCTACACATTGCTTCTTGGCCAGTCGTTTCGTTCAAACACATGCTATCACTGTTGAACCTCTGACTCCCGTTGGAAGGTCGAGACCGCTGGCGGTTCACTACCGGTAGCTAGCGGATGCCTCCAATGATCTGTTGTGATTTGTAGATGAGATCTCGTTGCCAACTTCATGGTGATAAAGATGCCGACTTCCGATGTTGTCTTTGGAATGGGTCGGTTATGGACATTTCATGCCACCATTGAATGTCGTCAAAGGAGGGTAGAAATCGATATACCCAATCATCCAAAGTTCGAGTTCCTCGGCGAAAGACGATCAGAAGGACTAGTGAAATATCGAGCCAGACCCGACGTGTAGGCTGTTACGTTTTTTGCATCCTTCTTGAACTCGTATTTCTATTCTAAACCCTGCTTTCAGCTTGTACACGATTTTTCCACGTGTTTGAATTCTTTCCCGCCTACCACCTCCCCTCATTATTGATTTTGTCATCTTCCTCGCCTCGAGCTCCGTTCCCACCTAACCCTACCCTATTGCCTACTTTCGGCGCGCCTTTTCAAACCCTCACCTTTTTTTCCCTCTTTTTAAACCCCCTCTCCTTCCTCCCTAAGCCATCCCACGGCTCCCTCCTTCGCCCCAACGTCACCTCCACCTCTCCCCTCTCGCCCGAGCTCCTCCGGCCTCACTCCGCCAGCTCCGCTCCATCCCGAAGTCCCCGACATGGATCGACAGCCAGTCGCAGCTCTCGCCGCCGCGGATCGTCAGCCGCTGATGGCCCATCAACGACTCTGGGGATTGCTTGGCTTAGCGACAGCCTTCGCCGTCGCCCTCGCTATTGCCGTGTGGTCGGGATATTGGGAACCCGCCGCTATTGGTATTCTTGGGAGCTCCTTTTTCTGGTTCTTTCCCCTTGAGCTGCCCAGCTTCGATTGCTTCTTAGGGGCGCTCCTTAGTCTTTTTGGGTTCATGAGTTTTTGGTCATTAAATTGCTTAGGGCTGATGGTGTTAGCCGTAGATGTCGACCAATGGCATTGGGGAGCAGTATCACTTGGGATGAGTATCGGCTTGCTTTTGGCCTTAGGTGTTGAGATGAGATGCCAGTCTTGTGCCCTGATTTGGAGGACAGCTTTGATGCTGGCTTACTGTTGGATATTGTGGAGATTGCTGGAAGCAGTGGTAGCGATGATCGTGATCCTTGAGAGTTGGCCTTATGTCTGCCTTTTTGCGTTGATCTGGATATTGGCTTGTAACTGGTTGGCGTGGCAGATGAAGTCTTTGGTGTTCTGCTGGTTAAGTTGTGACCGCTTGCATGCATTTGGATTAGTCCTCACGTTTTTGTATGCTATGGCGATGATTTACTTGGTTAGGACCCAGTATGCATTAATGGCATGAGTTGTAGTTTTAAACTTTATGTTATTAAATAAAGCTTGCTACTGACTTATCACCTCAGGTTCCAAGTTCGAACAGATGTTATTATAATAATTATCATTTTCATGTAATGCCATATTAATCCTTGGCGACTTGAAAAGTCAAAATAATTATTATGATAATACTGGTCGGGACTAGTTACGGAAACTATGGTAATAGTATGTATTCATGTATTCGTCTTTTGATTTCTTAAATGATGTGATATCACGTTTTATTTCATGCTAATAACAACTTATTTTCCTATGTCGTGGTCATTCATCAAACCTTCCGGTCGATCGTTTGAATTGCTTAGGCGATTACCGATCTTCTGAATTCCGAGGACGGAATTATTTTAAGGAGGGTAGAATGTAACGGCCTGTATTTTTCAAACACTTCAAATACGTACTTAACGTATTTTTATTGTAAATCTTCTTTATAATTGTTAGTTAGGAGTTGTATATCAAAACTGATTTACAAAAATTCTTATAAAAATATTTTAGAGCACTAGACTTATCATATTGTATTTCAGCAATTTCAGATTTCCGCAAATGCCCAAAACATTCCTGTTAAAATTCATCTTCCAAAATTACCGTTTTGATTCGACTAATTTATTTTCTATTCAAACGTATTCAAAACGTTTTCAAACTTCTACAGTAACATCCTATTATCATTTAGGGCTTCCCATATTAATTTCATAATTTTCGGATATCATTTCAATATAGAACCCGCAAACCCGCTTTCTAAACGTTTTGGCCTAAAACTTGTACTTCCGTAGCTCAAATCCCAGAACGGATCTTGTATTCGCAATCCTCGCATCGATACGATCCCGTGGGTATGTTTTCGTAATTTTTCGGAGTCGTTTGTGAAAACGGGCTAGTATTCCTCCGGTTTTCACTAATTACAACTGCTAATTACTTTCTACAATTACTAAGTTACTTTACTTTCTTACTTCTACCCTAAACCCTCAACCAACCCCCTTAATCAGCCTCCCCTTAGCTGGTGGAATTCAAGGGTGTTGGATCTCACCCACCTATTCAATAATCTTGTTCCCCTCTAATTACAACTCTACCACTAGCTAACCCTATATAAACCCACCCAAAGCTTCACAAAAATCACACAGTAACTCTCCCTCTCTTCCAGTTCACGTTCAAAAGCCATTGCCGCTCTCCCGCATCTCTCTCTTTCACTCTCCTCCTCCGGGCTCCGACCGCCGCGACTGCCGCCCTCCGCCGCTTTGTCCGCCGTCGCCGCCTGTCCAACCGCCGCCGCTTGCCGAAACACCCCGCCGCCTGCTCTCGGAGATCCCCGAGCCAGCGCCGCCCCGTCCCTCTCTCTCTCTCTCTGTTCTTCTCGCCGCCGTCGCCGCCCGCAAGTCGCCGCGGCCGCCGCCGCTCCGACGCCCGCCGCCGCTCCGACGACCCGAGTACCGCCGCCGCGAGGACCCCCTTCCCCCGTTGCTCTGTCGACGGCGAAGAGTAAGCACTGGACGCGGGAGAATGTCGATGGCATTTTCGTAATTTCCTAGTATTTTCGTATTTCCCATTAATTAATTAATTATAATATGATTTAATGGTTATAAATCCATAAGTAAATATACATGGGTCAGAAAAATGTGGGGATAGCCCTGGAAAATCCGAAACGATATTTCGGACCCAATGGCGCTAGTCTCACTGCGAGCAGACGGCTACTTTTTCCAGAATCATTTTTTGAACCTAAAAGATAAATACGTATAATTCGTTCTAAAAATCATAACTCGCTGTTTTCACTCACAATAATACATGAGAAAATTATATGTGAAAGTAAACCTCGAGACGGTCATTTTGACTGTTCATTCGAGTATTTCCGATGAGTATTACTCCCGGAACAATTTACGGAAGATACGCGTCACTTAAATAATTTGGGTTTTTAAACTAGTTTTGAGCTTCTAAAAATTATAAAAATTACTATAAACTTCAGAAAAATATTCCCTCTTGCAGTAAAACTATTTTTATCATATATAGTCTATATAAAAATTTAGGACCCTTTTCATCGCCGTTTTAACCAGTTTTAAAATCAGACACTCAACTTAAATAAATAAGAAAATAGGGTATTCTCTAACTAGTTATCTCTTGTGTTTACAGGTAGCAAATCTCGTGCATCGACACTTGATCCCGTCCCGGATCACTACCACCACCTCGAAGATAGTAAGTCACAGTAAATTCTACCCTTAGAAATATAGATAGTGTACTCGTATGAACATAGGACTTGACACCTAGTCTCGAAACAGTTATTGACCTGAACAGATGACTAGACATGCTTGACAGAAAGATTGTAACTGGAAATGTGAGAATAGTAAATGACTCGTGAAACTGCAAGTACGGTAACCTACACAGACACTGGGTTTTTGGGGTAACTTATAATTGCGGAAGTGCGGGAGCGACCAGTCCGATCTTCGTATTGAACAGTATTGAATAGTATCGATTTGTTGAACAGTATCGTTTTGATTGTAACCCGGGATATCAGGTGGACTCTTGGTTGCTTACCGTACTACCCTTTATAAGTCACGAACTAGGCTAGGCACAATTACTCTCCCTATTGCTATTGTCATTAGTATCGTCATGGTTATTGCTATTGTCATTGCTCGGTCACCTTTACTTTACTTGTCACCCTTGCATGCTTGACAGATGTACTTTACTTATCGCACTTGCATGCTTGTCTGTCCCTACTTTACTTTCCGCACTTGTTTACTATAGACTGCTCCATATTTGTGCACTCCTCTTTTTCTATCGCTAGAATTGTTGACTTACCTTCGGTTCCATTTATGGCACCGGCAGACGAAGACCTGATCGAGGAGATTGTCCCAGAGTTCGTGGAGCCTACATTGACCCAGAGGCTACAGAGTTTTAGTTACCATTCTGTTGGTGTGTGTGTTGTACTGTGTATTTACTTTTCCGCTCTTCTTTTCAGTACTTCCTTCATGTATTCGTGAGAGAGAGTGCTGGTTGTTGTACTTTAATTTGGACTGTAATAACGTCTGTACGCTGGTTTGAGTGTTGTGGTACATCTCTGAGTTGTGGCTATGCTGATTTCACTGGTAAACTGCGGAACCTGCGAATAAACCAAATAAGTAACGGGCCCCCGAGAGCGGGTCGTTACAAAACCACTCAAGGAAGACTCCTTTGTGCGGTTGCGTCGAGAATTGGGGATTATGGGTGAATCCGAGATTTAGGATTCATATGTTCAATAATCTTGCATGCTATTAAATTTCTTTATATTTGCTCATGCTAGATTTATTGCGATTTTCTGGATTTATGTGTGAATTTTCGGAATTTATGCTCGAATTATTCATGAACGTCAAATTTAAGATTTTCGATGTTTAATGGGGTAGTATAATGTTATATGATAGTATTACGATGTTTCGTCCAAGTGCGATTAGGAGAGAACTCAAAATTTCAAATTCTAAAATTTTTGGACTCTTTTAGTCGGTTCATGTTCATTGACCGACCGACTAGATTGCGTTCTAGTCGGTCAGTAAATGAACGCAGACCGACTAACTCATGCCTATTTTTTGGCCTCAGTTACTGTTTGCACTTAGTCGGTTCAAGCTCATTGGCCGACCGACTAGATGGTCATTTAGTCGGTCAGCGCTTGAACTGTGACCGACTAAGTGCTCAGGGACTGCTTTGTCTTTTCCACTTCCCTATCGACTTAATCAGCCCCGCACCGACTAGAATCTATTCTAGTCGATGCGAAAAACTCTCCCAGCTGAAAAACCCCTCGACTTCCTCCTCTCCTTCGCCGTCCGATCGACTTTTCCGGCCATCTCCTTCGTCGATCTCCTCTCTCCTCCACCTAGTGTAACTCTATCACTCCCTCTCAGCTTTTAGACCTAGGTTTCCTATCAATTTCAGTTTCGTTTCTAGGGTTTGTGTTTAGGGTTCATTTCGACCTAGATTTCGATTTCTCGTTCGATTGAACGTTGTCTCGTCTCGATTATGGCGAAGACGTGTATACCCATCCGTCCCTCGAGTCCGTCACCCATGACTGTAGAGTCGCCTCCTACGGACCCCCCTCAACCCAAACGAACTCCTCCCAAACGCCGAGCCAAAACGACCCATCCATCGTCTTCTTCGCCTCCTCTTAAGAAGAAGAGGATGGCGACCGCTAAGCCTAGATCGCAACCTAAGCCTAGGAAGCAGCTTGTGTCTCCAGCTTCATTCCGTGCACCCACTCCTCTAGCTGATTCCGATTCTGACACGGAATATATTCCCGAGTCCGAGCCTACCGATAGGGCTCCTACTCCTCCTAGGTCTAGCACTCGTTCGACTTCTAGCACACGTCTATCTAAGGGGAATGCTCCCATGCCAGTTGGCGGTGTCGATATTTCGCTATGTCACGATGACCCGATGTGTCTCGCGGCATACAACCGTATCGAGCATTGTCCTCTGCTATTGGAGCACTTCGTACAGTTCTCCGACTTCCCTTACCTAGCCGATCTTCTATCCTACAGCGGTCTCCTTGATTATCTTCGCCATGACCCTAAGACGAATCCACACCCGTACCCCCGTCTAGTCAAGCTTTTCTACGCGAACCGTGTTCGGGGTCAGTACGACGAGACCCATTCCATTGAGACGACTGTCTTGGGGACACCGATTGTCCTCACGGCAGAAATCTTATGGGATTTGATAGGTGTCTCCTCGTCTGGCCTCCTTCCTGCCGATATCTCTGTTGATGACATTTCTGACCTAGACCAGACCATGCTCTCTGAGATATTCCATGTCATCCCTCCCGCCATGATTGGCGTCCCATCCAAATCCTTCAAGCCAAACGCATGGGTTCTGAATCTTATCCTGAAGTCGTGCCTCCTTCCGAAGTACGGCTCATCGAGCTTGCCATCCCAGCCATTTCTTAAGCTGATCTACACTCTCTTCATGGGGAGCAAGATCAATTGGGCTAGGATTATTCTTGATAAGATGGACTCTTTCGAGTGTATCCGAAAGTCCACAAAGTCTGCTCACATCCCATACCCTTGCCTTTTGACACTCGTTTTCCGTCGTTTCGGTGTCCCTCTCCCTCCCGATGATGAGCGTCCCCTCGGTCCTCCTCTGAATGCGACAGCCGTCAAGAAGTCTCTTGCGGCGCTACGTCACGTTCAGAAGACGACCCCTTCAGCTTCTGCTTCTGCTGCTTCTTCTCCTCCTACTCCTACTCTCGTTGAGCTTGCACATTCGTTGAGACGTGTGGAGTCTCGTTGTGCTCGTTCTGAGGCGATGCTAGCTCGCATTTGCTCTCACTTGGGCATTGAGATTCATCCGTCTGTTTCTAAGACGAGGAGATTGTTGGATCTGGATCGTAGCCTAGAGGGGGGGTAAATAGGCTAATAAAAATTCTCATGCAACCCACGAGGAATCCCACGCAGTTATAAGCACAGACATGGCAATAAAATAGCAATCACAGAATATGCACAGATATACCCTGGTTCAGTCGTCCCCACGACCTACTCCAGCCCCGAAAGCAACTACTAGATAGATATGTAATCAAGTACAGCTACAATGAGTCAAGATCCCAAATCTACTCTCACCTAGCTCGTACGCACACCACGTGCTCTACACTCTCAATCTAGTCAGATGCTCTCCCTCCGTGACGACTCCCAAGTCGTCAGGTCCCCAAAAAGTAACACAGATGGTAAAAGTGTTTCCCCTACAGAGATCGCTACTACTACACAAATAAAATAATACTAGAGTTCAGAAATGCTCAGTTTGTGTATCGTAGTCGTCTCTGTCAATAGGCGCAGGTCAGATCTGTATCTGACGTGAAGTAGTCGTCTCCGTAAATCGTGCAACTCAAGTTACGGCTCTCCAAACGACTTGCGGCCCTTTGGTACCCGTTCGTAGTCTTGCGGCTTGTCCCTGCTGTTCCCTTCCTTGAACAAATACTGCCAGCACTCTGTCTCTTAGAGATTGCCGCTGCCAGTTCTTCTCAATTTTTTTCGATGTGCATCTCTCTGCAAAAAAGACATAAAAGAAGGATCAATAAAATCCGGCCCCCTTGGTTTAAAAATGTTGTGTGGCTCCTCAGTAGTTTTGAGAAAGCTCCTCTTTCAAAAAAAATTCTTTTTAAAATTGAGTGCAACTCTCAGCAAAAAAAAATAATAGCCTTGGGATTAAAACGATGGAGACAAAAGAAACAAAGGGAATTGGCCTTAATCCCTTTTGATTTGCTTGACCTCTGCGTGAATTGCATCATCCCCTTTGTTCAATTAATTGTATGCGGCCTACTCTTTTAGCTTGGTCAGAAACTTTGTTATGGGGAGAATGAGAGCGGGAATCAAGTGCGGCTGCCTCTCTTGTACTTTTTATGGTGGCCGGCTCTTGGATATTCTTGATGCCCCTCTTCAATTTTTTGTTTGGCTCGGTTGCTGCAAGACAAAAAGGAAATAATATTCAAAAGAAAAAAACTTTGATTTAATCCTCCAACCACATGAATTCGGCCGCTGCTTCTTCTTGTTGTTCACGGCTCCTGCAAACAAAAGAATAGAGAAAGAAAAAACAAGTTTCAATAAAAAAACTTTCAACCGTCTTGTGCGTGCTCCCCTTCAATTTTTCGGCCTCCTCTCTCCTTTTTTTTAAGAATGCGGCACTTTGGGGAATTTTTATAAGGCCGGCAATTTGCTTCTCTCCAATTTTGATGAGCCCTATTTGTAGGGGTAGCTAGGTTTGATGCCAAATCTCCAGATTTGATGAAATCTTAAATACGCTTTGGCTAGGAAAATTATCCCTAGAAAGTAGGAATATAAGATTTGATATTTGGAGAGATTTGATTTGAATAGGAATAGGATATTGTCAAATCTCTAATTGATATGAATGAATCATATACGATTCTTTCTATCTCATCCTATATTTGACCAAGTCCTCTTTGCTAAACGCATAGCTCTTTGACCTAGTCCAATTGCTATGTGTATAGCAATTCCTCCATCTCTTTGAGTTAGCCATCATTTGGATATTTACGTCCGTCCCACTCCTGCAAATACTTAACACACACATCAAATCGTTCACAACTGTTTGTCATCATCAAACCATAAATCCTATATCGTTGTTTCCAACAATCTCCCCCTTTTGATGATGACAAACCCATAAAGGATTTGCACAAATAAGTGTACGTGTGTGACGTGTGATGAATGATGTAATGCAATATGATATATAAAATGAGATGATATCAAACATTACTAGCATGCACAATATAACAATATAATTAGCATGCTCCCCCTTTTTCCAAGCTCCCCATTCTCATGTATTTTCATAGCTCCCCCTTCAATTAATAATACCGTATTTTGAACCAACATTGATACCACAAATCTTTCAACACTTTTCTCCCCCTTTGTCATCATCAAAAGTGTATTCTTGAAGACGAAAACATATCACATGCAAAAAGAGGGCATTAT
Organism: Scilla litardierei; assembly: GCA_030789695.1. Classification (NCBI taxonomy): domain Eukaryota; kingdom Viridiplantae; phylum Streptophyta; class Magnoliopsida; order Asparagales; family Asparagaceae; genus Scilla; species Scilla litardierei. The sequence goes on along the minus strand of CM061134.1, from coordinate 216,493,852 downwards.
TAATTATAACTAGCATTTGCATATCGTTATTCTATAATTAGCACTTCAAATCCAACGATAATGATAATTAGAATTCAACACCATCGTGTAAGTGCAATTATTAAACATAGAAGTACAAAGGGAGATACTTTTACAAATTCAACCAAATCAATCCAACATTTTCCAGATAACTTTGTATCACCTAGGATTGATTTTTCACACCTCATCAAAGATGAGTTCAAGATATCATGCCCCAAAACATAGCCTGTAAGGACTCTTAGATGTGGGGATGACAGTGCTTGACGAGTAAAAACACCAACGCTAAAGATTACCCGTAAAGCTTATGTTGGATACTCGTGGGTAGTGTATTTGCCATGAATTGTATCCATTTTTCATACGGAGCAATTTTCATTTTTTTAATATTCGTTTCCTTTGTTTTGTGCTCAATTTTTATTCATGACAGATCACATCATATCCCTTAGATTTTTCAGTTAATAATCAGCCTACATTCACTTTCCAATATTCATAAATAGTATCTCCAAAAGTACGACATAGTTTAACATTCGTGGAAGTGAAAGTAGGTGTAGAAATCATAATTATCAATTCATCGAACTTGGCATGGCTATTAAGAAATAAAACATACGCATATAGCCATGATAATAATACAACACTTTCTACAAGGATATGATCATCATTCATTGTTATATCACTAGAATAATGCAAAGAGGAAGGTATGCAATAAGCTCATTTTTTTGCTTGTCTTTTTCATTTTTTTTGGTTTTATAATGAACTAAAAAACACGCCAAAAAAATCAAGCAAACAAAAACAAAAACAAAGAAAATCCAAGCACACAAAAATGTTAAGAAAAAAAATGCTATGAAGGTATGCATTAAGTTCAAAGAATGAGATATACCTTCGCGTCGCCGTTTGACTAAGGAGCTAAAAAATAATGAGACATTCAATTTATTGCTCCTCGTCAAATTTCCATCCACCTACAAAAGAGGTGTCGTGTGTGACCTTGGAATCCAACAAGGTCCACTAGTGTTAGTCAACAAATATTTAGGAACACATACTTGTTTGAATTTAATATTGGAGTTCCTATATTTGCAATAGTACGATGTGTGACCAACACTATCACACGTAAAACACTTTGCGTAAACATTTTTAGCAATGTAAGGCACATTGTGAAATTTTTTATACTTAGGCTTTTCAACATTTTTAGCACTAAATCCAAGGCCACGTCTATTATTGCCATACAATTGATTTTCAAGAATGATATCCAAATTTTGTTTTCCTATGGAAAATCTTTTTAATGACAATTCTAGGGTGGTGACTTTGGATTTCAAGATATCATTTTCATTCACAAGCAAAGTGCATTTACTAATGAAAGCTCGCTTGTTTTCCTCTTCTTTCTTTTCAGAATCCCTCATTTTTTCTTTTAGCTCAAGATTTAGCATGTTAATCTTTTCAGAAAGCAATTCATTTTCAGTTTCAAGCTTTATCAATTCTTGCTTATGCACGCTAATATCTTTTAGTAAAGAGGGACATGAAAGACAATCAATTTTTTCAGGCAAGCTAGCTTTCTCTTTTTCTAACATGGTAATGGTAGATTTGCATGCAACAAGTTCTTGTTTATGATTTTTCATTTCTATGGACATGTCATACTCAGTTTATTGCATATCAAAACTATCATTTCTATAACATTCCACATCAGCTTCTAGCTCATCAATTCTATGTTGCATTCCTTTACAGATTTCTAAAAGTTCGGCTTTAGTGGGAGATTCTACCTCATTGTGTTTGGCCATCAATGCCAAGCCAAAGTAGATTTCAACTTCCTCCTCATCATCCTCGGCTTCGTTGTCCATGTCCCACGTCAGCACTTTTGTTTTTCCTTTTGCAACTTGAGCTGTGTTGTTGTGGGCAATCTTTTATGTGGTGCCCTTTCTTCCTGCATTTAAAACATTCACTTCTATTAATAGCTTTCTGATCATAGGAATTTCTAACAAAATTAGAATTATTAGAACGAATGAACCTTTTTCCCATCTCAGATCTTCCTTGATCAGTCTGAATGTATCTTCTGAAGTTTCTGACCATAGAGCTTGCTCCTCATCAAGATCGTCGTCGTTAGCTTGAAGAGCTAATGGTGTGGAAGCTTTGGTCTTCTCTTCAGGTTTCACTCTGGCTTCTATACTCTGCAACTCAAGCTCGTGTAACATTAGGTTGCCTATCAAGTCCTCCACTTTCATTATTGATAAGTCCTTAGCTTTTTGAATAGCGGTGACTTTAGGCCTGAACGAGCTTGGTAGCGCCCTTAAGATCTTTCGTACCTATTCATGGCTAGAGTATGGCTTACCGAGGGAACTTGATTTATAGACGATGGCTGTGAACCTCGCAAACATGTCTTTAATTGATTCTGTTGGTAGCATGCGGAAGCTCTCATATTCTGTGCTCAGCAACACAAGTCAGGATTCCTTTACTTGCGATGTTCCCTCGTGTGTCACCTCCAGAGTATGCCAGATTTCCTGCGCAGTTAGACAATGTGAGATACGGTTAAACTCAGATTTATCAAGAGAGCAAGCGCATTCATAGCTTTACCATTAAGAGTATAAAGTTTCTTATCAGCTAAATCCCACTTGTCTTTAGGCTTAATCATAACAGTGTCTTCAATTTTAATAGTGGGTAAACTATAACCATTTTCAACAATATCCCACACATCATAATCTACAGACACTAGATAGATTTTCATCCTCGCCTTCCAATATGCAAAGTCTACACTGTTAAACTTCGGGGGGACGGGCTATAAACTGACCTTCAGCAAAAGCACAATCAGATATATTCATGGTCATCTAAAAATCTAGACTAGATCCTCTAAACTGGATCTGATACCACTTGTTGGATCTGGATCGTAGCCTAGAGGGGGTGAATAGGCTAATAAAAATTCTCGTGCAACCCACGAGGAATCTCACGCAGTTATAAACACGGACATGGCAATAAAATAGCAATCACAGAATACGCACAGATATACCCTGGTTCGGTCGTCCCCATGACCTACTCTAGCCCCGAAAGCAACTACTAGATACATATGTAATCAAGTACAGCTACAATGAGTCAAGATCCCAAATCTATTCTCACCTAGCTCGTACGCACACCACGTGCTCTACACTCTCAATTTAGTCAGATGCTCTCCCTCCGTGACGACTCCCAAGTCGTCAGGTCCCCAAAAAGTAACACAGATGGTAAAAGTGTTTCCCCTACAGAGATCGCTACTACTACACAAATAAAATAATACTAGAGTTCAGAAATGCTCAGTTTGTGTATCGTAGTCGTCTCTGTCAATAGGCGCAGGTCAGATCTGTATCTGACCTGAAGTAGTCGTCTCCGTAAATCGTGCAACTCAAGTTGTGGCTCTCCTTACGACTTGCGGCCCTTTGGTACCCGTTTGTAGTCTTGCGGCTTGTCCCTGCTGTTCTCTTCCTTGAACAAATACTGCCAGCACTCTGTCTCTTAGAGATTGCCGCTGCCAGTTCTTCTCAATTTTTTTCGATGTGCCTCTCTGCAAAAAAGACATAAAAGAAGGATCAATAAAATCCGGCCCCCTTGGTTTAAAAATGATGTGTGGCTCCTCAGGAGTTCTGAGAAAGCTCCTCTTTCAAAAAAATTCTTTTTAAAATTGAGTGCAACTCTCAGCAAAAAAAATAATAGCCTTGGGATTAAAACGATGGAGACAAAAGAAACAAAGGGAATTGGCGTTAATCCCTTTTGATTTGCTTGACCCTCTGCGTGAATTGCATCATCCCCTTTGTTCAATTAATTGTATGCGGCATGCTCTTTTAGCTTGGTCAGAAACTTTGTTATGGGGAGAATGAGAGGGGGAATCAAGTGCGGCTGCCTCTCTTGTACTTTTTATGGTGGCCGGCTCTTGGATATTCTTGATGCCCCTCTTCAATTTTTTTTGGCTCGGTTGCTGCAAGACAAAAAGGAAATAATATTCAAAATAAAAAAACTTTGATTTAATCCTCCAACCACATGAATTCGGCCGCTGCTTCTTCTTGTTGTTCACGGCTCCTGCAAACAAAAGAATAGAGAAAGAAAAAACAAGTTTCTATAAAAAAACTTTCAACCGTCTTGTGCGTGCTCCCCTTCAATTTTTCGGCCTCCTCTCTCCTTTTTTTAAGAATACGGCACTTTGGGGAATTTTTATAAGGCCGGCAATTTGCTTCTCTCCAATTTTGATGAGACCTATTTGTAGGGGTAGCTAGGGTTGATGCCAAATCTCCAGATTTGATGAAATCTTAAATACGCTTTGGCTAGGAAAATTATCCCTAGAAAGTAGGAATATAAGATTTGATATTTGGAGAGATTTGATTTGAATAGGAATAGGATATTGTCAAATCTCTAATTGATATGAATGAATCACATACGATTCTTTCCATTTCATCCTATATTTGACCAAGTCCTCTTTGCTAAACGCATAGCTCTTTGACCTAGTCCAATTGCTATGTGTATAGCAATTCCTCCATCTCTTTGAGTTAGCCATCATTTGGATATTTACGTCCGTCCCACTCCTGCAAATACTTAACACACACATCAGATCGTTCACAACTGTTTGTCATCATCAAACCATAAATCCTAGATCGTTGTTTCCAACAGAGATGGATGAGGATGAGCTCCAGGAGCTCGTTGGTTCTGCTGCTCGTGCCCCAGAGGGTCCGTCAGCTGTTGCTGCTACTTCTGCCGGTGCTCCCGAGAGCACACCTGCTGCCACCATTCCTCCGGTGGATACTTCGTCTGGTGCTCCCGAGGCCACTCTCGTAGCGACTATTCCATCTGTGGACACTCATGCTGACCCAGTGACCACCACCCCTCCTGCAGAGCCTGCTGCTGCTGCTGCTGACCCTGCCTCCACCTCCTGAGTTTGCTTGGAGGACTCTCCCTATGCACTTTGGATGATATATCATGTAGTGAGAGTTTGGGTAGGATAGTTTGGGTGGTTCTGGAGTTTTGATGTATTTTTGGATGTTATATGATGTATTTTGATGTATACATGTTTTGATGATACACTTTTGATGTATACATGTTTTGATGATACACTTGTGATGTATGATGTGCCCCGATCTGAGGATCGTTATTATGTCTGGTGTGACATATGTTGTATGATGTGCCCCGATCTGAGGATCGTTATTATGTATGTTGTCAGATGTATCCACTTTGTTATATATATACATCGTGTTGACATTTACTTCAGTGTGCACATTATTTGTTTGTCTCTGATGTTGACTTCGTCGCTCGATGAATTTCTTGATTTAATAGAAATTATTTCTATGAAAACATAGAATTGTTTTCCATGCACTTAATTCATCAAGAATGTTGATATTGGAGAGTATATTCCATAACTCAATTCGTAACATTAATTTGAGTTTTGATGATTTTATTTTCCGATTATCGACTATGGTCTTGTTGGCACGCTTTGATTTTATTCGTATTTTCCTTTGGTGTCATTTAGACCGTGGTCGTATTCTACGACTCCCGTGCTTTTATTTTAGCTATTGTTGTTGTCGGTGATCTCCTCCCGCTCTTTTTGCTAATGCCAAAGGGGGATAGAGTTAATAATGACGATGTGCTAATGATAATTTAAAGCAATTTACCGTGAATCTAATTTGATATGTAAGATTCAGGGGGAGTTAAGATATAAAAATGGATTTCAAATCCGAAATTTCAATAATTGGATTCTCATTTTATACTTTACTCGTCTGCTTGATGCTTATGATTATTATTGAATATGGAATTAACATGTCATCAATGCAGGGGGAGTAAGTAAATTACATTTGAATCATTATTATTGATTATTATTTATGTTGGTTTGTCATCACCAAAAAGGGGGAGAATGTTGAGTATTGATTCCCCGGATTAGGTTTTGATGATGAACAAACATAAATATCGTGAACTAACTCTTTGTGAGCGCAGTTATGGAGATCGTCGCCAAATTTCTATGAACATCAAAAGCGACGTCTCGAGACTTCTCAAAGCGCGTGATCGTATGCTTGAAGCTTCGTTGAAGCTCAAGGACCATTATAGAAGTCAAGAAATTCGAATCGAATCGATTGAAGACGGTTCGTCAAGTATTATTTACAGTCTTCTAGCTTCTTTTCGTAGAATGTTAAGTCTTGAGTAGGTCTTACATTTTAATCTTCATAACGCTCATATCTTAGAGCTAGGATCTTATTAGAAGCACATACAATCTTTCCCGAAACTTCGCGCTTCTCATCGCGGCTTCTTGTGCATGTTAGTTGGTTCAAGAAGAACCAACCGACTAGATGGCAATCTAGTCGGTCGGCAATACTTCTTGAACCGACTAAAATGTCTTCTCAAATTCAGCTCACTTACTGTTTACAGTTAGTCGGTCCAAGAAGGTTCAACGACCGACTAGTTGTGAAACTAGTCGGTTAGGAATCTTTCTTAGACCGACTAGTTGTGTGTACAGTTTTTCAGCCTGAGCTATTGTTTATCTTTAGTCGGTCCAAGAACGATTGTCGACCGACTAGTTGAGAAACTAGTCGGTTGGAATTTGTTCTCAGACCGACTAGTTCAACTTGTTTTCAGACTATTTGTTTTGACTCTTAATCGGTCAAAGAACACTCACCGACCGACTAGTTGTGAAACTAGTCGGTTGGCAAGTCTTCTTGGACCGACAAGTTTTCTATTGTCTGAACTTCTCTTTTGGCTGTTCACTTCTTAGTCGGTTCATGTTGAATCACCGACCGACTAGTTGATGAACTAGTCGGTCAGTGATCCTTCTTTGATCGACTAGTCTGCTTCACAATAGAGCCGTTGGAGCATTAAATGCCACGATTTTTGCTCTCTTTCCTCTATCCTATATATACTTGGAGTGCTGCTTTCATAGCAGTCAAGGCTGATATTTATTGAAGTTTAGAGATTAAAGAGAAGCAATTAATTCTCATTCAAAGCTCATTCATTTCTCTCAAGAATCTCTCCCTCACTCTTATTTCAAAAGAGAGATTCATTGATTGTGAGCCTTCCCAGCCAAGAGCTTGATTCTAGGTCACCAACATCTTCCTAGGCCTCCATTGCTGATCTACATCTTGGAGCTAGGGTTTGGTGCCTTCATCTTCCCCAAAATCCTTTTTGCCCTATTTCGTAAGTTTACTCAAGGCGTAGGATTTTGTTGGTAAGAATTTCTTATTTCAATTTACATTGATATTGCAAAGTTTTACTCTCGTTTGTGAGAGTTTGTGTGTGATCCCGGTTTGTGGGAGTCACATTTTCATTTATGTATGATTTGATCTTGTAGAGGTTTCTACAAGTATTTCATAGTACAAATTTGAGTTAGAAGTTTCTAACTCAAGTATCCGGAGGGGATCCGGGTGTTTGGGATGTAGGATCACCGGGAACAAGTCGGGGAGACTTGGGTGGATCCAAACCCGTTAATATCGTTTGTTTGCAATTGCATTTATTTGTTGTCACTTTTACATTTCCGCATTGTTGGTTGAGTTTGCAAGATAATTAGGAATTATCTTTTTAATTATTTTAAAGTACTATTCACCCCCCCCCCTCTAGTACTTGTGCAGTAGCTTCGTAGGGCATTACATAACCATATTCATGGTCTCAATTTCATTCTCGGACAACATAGGGACTTAACTATCAAAACCATATTTTTATGGTTTGATCTTATGAACTCTCAAGCATACATTTAGGGACTTAAGGGACTAAGCCCTCAGCTTTCATCATTGGACAATCTGAAATTTGAAGTGACAAAGCATACAACGTAGCTCAAGATAACCAATCCTTCAATGATCAATGATTTACAATTCTTTGATCTACATGGCACAAAATAGTATTCAGCCCTATGTAGAAAAGATCTGCAGATTCATTTCAATACCAAAAACTTGTCTAACAAGAAAAATCAGAGCCAAGATTAACCTTGGCTGAAATTTCAGAGTCAGTTATGGCTCAAAATATCATGTTAGATGTGCAACAGAACATAGGGCAACGGCATGAGTTGCCACCAAGCCCAAAATTCACTAATTTACGCTCAGATTTCATCATAGCATAGGAACATAAAGGTTTAACGCCGAAATTCCTGAAGTTTAGAGTGATTTACCTCGATTTCGAGCTCATAGGACAAATATAACAGAGATCCTAACTTCAGTTTCAAATCAGTCCTCAAAACAGAGAGTAACAACCCCAAATCGCACTAAAAAGGCAGCCTTTTTGTGAAAACTGAAATTTTTAACAGAAAAGCTGAAATTTTGAGCTCACCCATGCTTAAATAGAGGATAGGAGAGCCTAGAAGGTCGGAGGAAGAGAGGAGAAAGAGAGCCACGATGCTCTCACCTTCAGATCTGAAAGAAAACGTGGCAAAACCCCAAAAATTAGGGCTTGAAGAGGGGACACATGTAGCATGAGGTGGAGGGGGATGAAGAAGCCCCAACCTACTCCAAGCAGGAGCTGGCAAGGTAAGAAAGATCTGATCCTTTCTTCTCTCTTTCTTTTCTTTTTCTTTTTCCTTTTTTTCCTCCTGCCGATGCTGGTTTCTCACACGCGCGCCGTTGTTTTGCGAGAGAGAGAGAGAGAGACGCGCAGAGAGAGGGGGGGAGAAACGCGGGAGAGAGAGGAGAGGGGGAAAGGGAAAGGGTTAAGTTGTAGGCTTGTGGGCTGGGCTGGAAATAACAAAAAAAGAAAGAGAAAAAAAGAAGGAAAAGGAAAAACAGAGAAGGCCATTTGGGCCTTTCATAAAAAAACTGGGCTTCACACAAATCCTCGTTGTCCGGCATCTCGAAAGCCACATCGTTGCTGTTGCAAGGCCGGACGCCCCCATGGAGGACCTTGGAAGGGCCGGGGCCCCTTCTGGAGAGGTGACAGCCCCCCGGGGCCCCAGGAGGGGCCAGCGCCCCTACAGGAGGGGCGGCAGCCCCCCTGGGGGCGTATGAGGGGCGGCAGCCCCTTGGGACTGCCCTTGAGGGGCGCCCCTCCTTGTTTTGCTGCCAAAAGGGGCGCCTCTTGCCGTTTCTCCGTTAAAAGCGGCGTCTTTGGCCATAGATCTGAGGTTACGTCCAGATCTGACTCCGGATTGCCGTAGGAGTGGAGCTCCTCGCCGAAAGGTGTCGTCTTTAGCTCCGAATCTAGTAGATCTGGTCTTGAAAGCTTCATATCTGGCCACGGATCTGGCAGATCTCCTCCTGAAAGCTTTAAATCTGGTAAATACGCTTGAAATCTTCATATTTGGCCCCGGATCTGATAGATCTACTCTTAAAAGCTTCAAATCTGGCTCCGAATCTGGTAGATCTGGACTTGAAATCTTCAGATCTAGCCCCGGATCTGGTCTACTCTTGAAAGCTCCAGATTTGGCTCCGGATCTGGTAGATCTGTACTTGAAATCTTCAGATCTAACCCCAGATCTGGTAGATTTACGCTTGAAATTTTCATATATGTCTTTGTCCTCGCATATGCGGGACCCCTTCGTTAAAAATCATATTTTACCTTTATTTGTTGTCAAAGGCGGCTCCTTTTTGCTTGGATCCATTTTTGTGTTGATGCTAGCGATCATCGCCGCTCTTTCAGCATCTGGATCTATTCGCCTTGATAGTTGACGTCAATCACGCTTCGGATGCGGATGCGGCCGCGACGATCTTCGCGGTCTCCTTTTTGACTTCGTTAAATCCCTCGCTGATTCGGTTCTCAAGTTTTTCCACTTTCTCTTCCAACGCTTCGATCCGCTCCATAGATCTTGTGCTCGCTATGGATCTAGTGCTCTGATACCAATTGATGTGTTTTGCTAGAGTTTTGATGGTAAAAGGGGATTTTTAGATCTAGATCTGAAAATTCTGATCTAAAATTATAGGATAAATCTCACAAAATAGGCTACTCGCTAATTGAACGACTACAAAATGAAATGGCAACTAGCTAAGAATTAATCTAAGAGAATAGGAAAAGCCTAATACAAATTATCTAAGGACTAATCTAATAAAAGAAACTTCTCTCACTATCTTCGCATCCCCATTAGGGCCGGCTCTAGCCCTTTAAGTAGGAAAGTTACATCACTTGTTACTTAACGAAAATACCCCCGGACTCCAAAATATCAGCCGCATCAGCCATCTTCTATATATAGGAAGCCAAAATAACCCAAAGAGCCTAAACAAAAAGCCAAGAAAACAAATCTGCAACGGCTAGTTTTTGGCAGAAAACGGCTCGAACAGGTGATTGATGAAAGCATAGCAGGCGCCTGGTGTAACGGCTAAATTTTTCCATCGACTATAATTTGAGCCAGGACAGGCGACTGTAAACGACTACACAGGCGCATGTACCACTGTGCAGACGCCTGTAAAGGCTTCAGCAAGCGACTGCCACACCTGATAGATTTGAGCTGAGAAAAGACAACTTACGTACTTATGTATACAGGCGACTGATGAACAATGTCCAGGCGCCTGATGGTTGACAGGCGTCTGACAAATGTACTATCACACAAGATGGATATGAGTTAAAATGATAAGTTACGCACATTAGCACACTAGGCGACTGATGAACAATATTCAGGCGCCTGATGGTTGACAGGCGCCTGACTTCTGTACTTCATTCGCCTGTACCAAAAGCTCAAGTATGAATCAAGAAATTTGACTTGAGTTTGTGCAGAACAACCGTCTGCTGAAGGATGTCCAGATGCCTGGTGATCACCAGTCACCTGTCATGCCTTCAACAGGCGCATGTTGGAAGTCCAATAACTCCAATCGAGTTATTTGGCATAGAAACCTATTGGATTGGTTTTTATAAAGATCATAAGGGTCACTAAAATGGTAAATGCATATGCATGAATGAAAGACCATCTAATCAAGGCATTACAATGTCCTATATTCAAAAAGAGAAAAGCAAGTAATAAAGTATTGCATGGATTACAATTTGCTTCTCCTAGAGTCTAGTCTTCAAGCTCTTGATGCCTTGATTTTCTACATCATCTTCCAAGCTTTGGCACCTCTTGATGAGCTTCCTTTCGTCAAGCTCCAAGCTATGGCAATGCTCCTTTTGAAGTTCATCATTTCACTCTTGGAGGTATTTAAGATATACATTGCATCATCATCCAAGCTTTATGCTTTGTCTCATCAACATATAATCATTAAGATAAACTGAGACTAAAACATAAGATTGATTAGCACATTAATATAATGTATTGATCAACATCAAAACAACGTTAGTCTTGAACCCAAGAACTAACATAGTTCACCTTGGACCAGGTGTGCGACCCCAGGTCGAGTCCAAAACTATAGGAACGTGTAGAGAACTCGTGATCTTAGAACAGAGGGAGAGGAAAGAAAGATCCCCCCAGACATGGGCCGTAAGCATGGCTTCAATCGCTCTCACACTCTCTCAATTATAAGTTTTTCCAAAACCCGTGATGTCATGTCATGTGTGGTTGTTTTAATTCTAGCTATGGCAGGTGTCATGTTCATGTCTCTAGTCTATAAATTACATAATTAAGAAACTATGCAGGAAACTATGTCCAAGGCATCATGTCATGGCATGTGCAAGAACGTGTCCATAAGCATTATTTCATATTCATGGTGCATAACCCTTGATCATGTAATTTAGTGTAAACCGACAGTTCAATTTTTCTAATCATCCACATATCCAGTCTCACATTTCAGAACATTTATCTGTCAAAGTTAAAGACAATAATTTCCAAAAAAACGCCTTAAACCCCACGATTTATGAATAAATAAAGGAATGATGAAAAATCAATGAATGGAGTAGATTCATGTTTGGCACCATAATGGTTTATGGTCTACCTGCTTAGATGGGTTGCTTAGACCAATGATTGCATACACGAAATAACCAATTTAAGGCCGAAACAATTTAATCACTAGTGTAATAAAAAGCATACAACTAAACAGCAAACTGAACCACCAACAAGCATGCAAAACAAGCATGCAACTGAACCATCAACAAGCATGCAACTGAACAACAAGCAGACAGCTGATGTCAGCTGAACATCAACAAGCATACTGAATCAACAACAGGCAGGCAACTGAATCATCAATAGTCATACTGAATCAACAACAGGCGGGCAACTAAACATCAGCAGGCAACTAAATAATCAATAGGTAGGTCAACCGAACAGCATACCGGGCAAAAGAGGACAGGTCAGTATGCACACATCCAAAAGAACATATCAGCAAGCACTCATGGAAAAGAACAGATTATATCGACAAGCCTAGGAATCCATAAGCAAACCCAAAACCCACATGAACCCAATCGCCAAGAGTAATAAGTACCGCTGGCATAAACCCATCACCTAAAGCAACACAAGGCGGTGCCTTCCTTCCCCCGGCGGCTAATCACAACCGAAAACATCACAAAAATTAGATGGCCAAGATAGCTGTAACCCTAGGTTATGGTGCCAAATACTCATCAGATGAATAATCCCCTTCAAGATGACACATGAATCAACATCTCCATCTCCATCAAAACCTACAAAAATAAATGATTAAATATTTAGAAAAGATCGAACCTACCGTTCACCGAAGTCGTGCAAAGAACTCCAAGCAAAAAGATCATAAAATTAACCGAAAATCTCCAAGAAGCCAATCGACCAAAGCCGCAAGTTTTTAGAAAAAGAAAACAATTTTTGAATAGTAAAACCTAGAAATTCCAACGCTTAATTATAGGAGAAGTGTAGAAGATGAAATCTTATCACGCGTAGGAATCGGAGTTCCAATCCAAGTCGAACTCATCTTGAGAGGCCAGAGCGATGGATAGAATTAGGGTTAGTGTTTTGAATTTGTTGTTGGCCGTCGCCTGCGAGTGATCGATGGAAATAGAGAGAGAGTCGGGTAGAGTTCGGTGTGGTTGGTGAGTTTGAGTGAGACGGTTGGGTTTTGATTTAAGTGGAAAATGAATGGGCTTGGGCTTGGGCTTGGGCTTGGGCTTGAAAGAAGAAACGAAAGATAGATAGAAACAAAGCGAAAGAAAAGTAAAGGAAAGAGTTGGGCTTTCTGGGCTAACAAAATGAAAGCGGGGAAAAAAGAAAAAGAAATAAGAAGAGTGAAAAAAATGAAATGGGCCGGTTAAATGGGCTTGGGCTTGAAAGAAGAAAAGAAATAAAGAGAAAGAAAAGGTTAGGAAAGAGTTAGGCTTTCTGGGCTAACAAAATGAAAGAGGGGAACAAAAGAAAAATAAATAAGAAGAGAAAGAAAAAAATGGTTATAATTAAAATAAAATAACATAAAACATAGGAAAAATTCCAACATCTCCATTACATTCTCAAAACTTGCCCCTCAGTCATTGGTGGTTATCTGTATGTGTCAGTTCTAACAATTTTCTGATGTCTGCTCAGTTCTAGAAGTTTTGTGACCTACATCTTCAGATGATGCAAATCCACAACCTAGCAAGCAAAGCATGTTGTCATGTGCTACCAAAAAAGATAATCAGCATTGTAAATGCTATTCTGCCTTGCGTTATTGCAGTGTTACTGGGTAAACCTGGATTATTCTCCAAATTTATGACCTTTGCTTTCTACATAGCTTCACCAAACAGATGATTAGGATCAACAAGTGAAATGCTTCTTTCAGAAACATTCATCTAGTCTGTCTATCTCCTCATGCCCCAACCTTTTCCACAGAATTATTATTTGATAAAAATTGATAGCGATTTCCAGGAAAGTAAACGACCCATGTGTCACGACTTTTCCAAATTAACTCCTTAAAATCCTTTATGCTTCCCACTCATCTGTCTCATAGCACTAGCAAACTCTTCTTTTTTGTCTTTTAATAGTATGAGATCACATAAACGGAATTACAGTTCATTTTCCATTGACTTCATGTACATAAGTTTACTAATTGCTTCATCAGCCAGTTTTTTAATCATCACATGCTTTTAAACTACTCATCTGGAGATGCAATGGCTGAAGATTAAACTTCTGATCCAAGCACACCACTGGAATGTTATTGCTTTAGCCTTTATTTTCTTAGAGAGTTTTCTCTACTGATATGCTAATTTATTTTGGTTTGACTTTGGTATTTTCATCTACCGGCCTTGTATTTGGTTAAAGCGAGTTAATAAACCGTTAATGCAATATGTTGCCATCCACCTTTGCGATAAGGTACATACGAATATACGATGTCCATGCACTTGTATTAAAGTTTGATTGTGTATAGTTTTCTCAGGTAATACTTAATTGTACATCATGCATAATCAGAATGAAGCATGTGGGTTTTCTTAAGAATTTGGTACCATAAAAGACATTTGTTCCTGAAAGAGTTACTAAATGTCCTTAATAGTCTTTGTATTGGAGTACTTAAGAGCATGTATCTCTTCCTTTTGCAAGGATAAAATTGTTCAGCTGTTAGTCTTTGTAAGCAAATATTTGCGAGCATGATTCTCTTCCTTTGGCAAGGATCAAACTGCTCACTTGTAGTGTCAAGTCTAAAGTCTAAGCATGTATTCTTAGGTTAATTCCTAGAAGGAGAGCGAATTCACTTCCTGAACTTAACAAGGAAAAAATTGCATAAATATAATGTACCATGCATATTCTCCTTAAAATCAGTTAGTATCCAAAGTATTATCAAAGAAACTAACCACAAATAGTCCAAATATCATTTAATGAGAATTACAATGATATGAAGTTTAACAACATGAAAAGTAATATATTTATCATGCAATCACCTTGTTTTTTTTGTGCCCGATCAATTAGCAAGTTGTGCAAGTTAGGAAGTCGTTTTGCAACCAAAAATGGTTGCTCTGGATATAACAGTTGAACTCTCCTGTTTGGACAATGCTGGAAGAATTAATCTAAAGGACAATATTCATAATTACATGGATCTTTCTAAAATACACAGTCCGTAATTGTTGAAAGAGAATTGATAGTGTACAGAAAATGCTAGAACATAAAATAAACGGAATTACAAAGAAGTCATGTAGAGTATCTAGAGAAATAGAATCTTGCCAAGTCAGTCACGATCATCATGTATTTGCCATATGTCTTATACAATTGTGGTGATGTTCACATACTATTTTAACAAATGATTGCCTGGAGCTTCCATTGCATTGTTATTTGTAATTTTTTAATTGCTAAAATTTTACAGCTTTCTATAATGTATCTAAAGTAAAATAAACACTCTTCCGAAGAGCCAACAGAATATGAGGGAAGGAAGAACCCAAAGCATGAGAACAATACAGCAAATATGTCAAAAGTAATTCATATATAGAAACGCAACCCTGAAGGAGGTAAAGGCATGCTGCTTTAAAAGAAATAAGTCGGTAATAGGTACGGGTCAGGTGGACATTAATTAGGTGTTGCTTTTCAAATTGTATTAATTAGGTGGGTCAGGTAAATTTTATTAAGTGATGAATGTTGAGCGCTAATATCATATTTTTGAGGGTATTAGTAACACTGCACATAGTTCAAGAGTCAAATCGCAATTTATTTCTATATTATATACTCACACAAGTTAGACTAGGCTACTTTCGAAAGCACCAAGTATGCAAATATTCTCACTCTGTTTTCGATCATATACCTATCAAATTAAAAAGCCATATCGTGAAATGTGGTCTATTATTTGAAACATATCTAGAAACAAAACTTCAAGGGGTTTTGACATGTTTTTTATCCATCGAAGTGGCCAAAATTTAAAAATCTTTGCACCATTTTGATGCATTGGCTTTTAGGTCACATGTTAAATAAGCAAACCATTATGAATTTTTTTGAAGTTTCGTTGCTAGATAAGTTTTGGATTGTAGATCACATCTAATCGTGCGGATTTTTAATTTGGTCTGTTTATGATTGAATCAGAGTGAGAACATTTGCATCCTTAATGCCTTTGGATGTGGCCTAGCCTAACTCTATCTATCTATTTATCTATCTATCTAAAGGCATAAATATAGACATAGAGATAGATATGAATATATAGATAGATTGTGTATGTGCTGATGCAGTGACATACTTCTAGAGGCCATAACATTGTGAATGCTAAAATAGTGTCATCGAAATTAAATTATCATCATGTAAATGATGCTATTGACAGGTACAACATAACTTATTACTAAAACAATTTAACAATCCCATTAACAACATCAAGATTGGAAAATTTAGGATATGATTGAAATTTAAAAATATTTTCATGAAATTAAGAAGAGATTTTTCCATCTGAAACCCCTAGTCTTATTTACATATGAATAAAAGAACCATATAATTTAGTAATCTTATTGGAAAACTTCTTATTAATATAATCGAGATAATTTTGTAAATAGAATGCATCGTCCTTGATGCATATTTCATCTACTATTTGAAGAAAATTTGCACTTCTTGATATTAAATAGTTTCGGCTCAAATTGAGGCGATATATTTCTTAAATCATGATATGAGTAACTATCTAAAAGCGAAGAGATTTCAGGTAACTAAACAAGAAAGTGACGCATGACAGAGGCGAGAAAGGATGTGGTTGGAATTTGAAGAATAAACTAGAAATTTGATAATTTTTCGGATCTTGCATTATAAAAATCTTATGATCACCGGCTCGCACGCCTCGCACGTATAGATTTTTTGGATTTATTGCCCAGAGAACCAGCACACTCTTGTATACCACCGTAAAAGATTTAATTTTGTGGAGAAACTGAAAGTTTACACCAAAATTTTTATTCATTAATTTTCTACCTAAGCAAATAAGTTTGTGGCCTTTAAATAGGCTTACAATTTGACTCTCAAAACCTATCAGGATTAGAACTTCTAAAATAATTAAAACACTCAAATAACAAACAGACTCAAACAACAAAAGGACTCAAATAACTAAAATACTTAAAATAACAAAAAATACTGAACTATTTAGAATTCTTCAAGGACTCAAATTCTATCAAAAATAAAAGACTCCCTGAATTTGATCTCTATCATTCTCCCTGGCTTAAGAGCTTCACCACCCGATGAACGGCGATTGAAATAGCATAGACGAGCAGAAATCAAAGATCTCTTATAGCTGGAGAAGATGTGACCATGAAAGTATAATTGGATGCAAATCTATAGACGAATATCTTTTGTAAAATTCTCACAAATAGCAAAAGAAGTGAAAGCATATAGAATCTTCTTGTGATATGAAGAATCTAGAATGACAAACTCGATGTGCTCAATCTCTTCAAGCTTCTGTGAAATATTCGACTCAGACACATCTGGATTCTTACCCAGTAAAGCTCGTCAAGAATATGAATGATGCATACAAAGCTTCCTCATTGGTTCTAGTACGAACATCTCTAGCCAAACTCAAATCCTCTCATCATCCATAACTGCAAATTCCTAAACATTTCTCTTCAATTCTGCAGCGGACTTGTGAGCATCATTGTTAATTGCAAAATTTCATTAGTCTCAATATGCAAGGCACTCAAATCATATGCAAGATGCTCATGGAATGCATTAAGAATAAGATCTAAGCTGGACTCTAAGGAATTGGGACTCTTATGATGAGATATTTGAGTTAGTAGCTTTCTAATGATTAACGCATTCTTTTAATTTTCAATTATGTTCTTGGGTCAATAAAGCGTCAATACAATTTTCTTTCCTTTAAATATGAATTTGTACGTGTTGCATCTCTCAGAATGTGTAACATCTAAGTTATACAGCAAAGGCCTACTTAGCAAAATATGTGAAACATCCATAGGTATGACATCATACCAAATACCATCGTGATAGCTCAAAACTGGATATGCACTAAACAACGTTAGGTAACAGAATGCGATTGATCAACCTGTGTAATTTTATAAGGTTGTGGATAAGATTCAGCTTTTAGTCCCATCTTTTTAATAGCTGAGTTAACGACTAAATTAATACAACTACATCCAGCAATCATCACCTTGAAAAATATATCCTTAATTTTGATGTGTATTTAGAAAACATTAATCCTTCGTCAATCAACCTCACTCTTGTGTCATAATTAGACACCTAATGACTTCTAAGCGTGCATTAGAATTAATCTATAAAATCGGCAATATCATGAATATATTCTTCTTCAATTTCATCATCATTATTGATCTCTTCCATAAGTAAATCTTTATTATGGCACTGACTAGCAAAATGATCAAAACCATGACATTTAAAACATTACACCCCTTTGGGTTTTTGTTGTGATGGTTCACTAAGCTTAACATTTCTATTCATCTCTTTAGCGACGTTAGCTTCTATTTTAGTCATGTTGTTGCTTGGCCACTTAGATTACTTCTCGTATTTAAAAGTAGTCTTTCTATTTATAGGGGCTCTCATGGACTCCAAATTTAAGGCTAGGTTATATGCTTGTTTCACATTATCTACATTGTAGCGAAACATCTCATGTCTAATATATGTTTTTAAACCAGAACAAACCCTAGCAAGTGTATATAGTTGATCTTTTTGAAGTTTACTTCTAATAACACTATATTGTTAAAATTAGTCATGCATTCCGTCAGTCTTGTTTCTTTGACATAGGTCGTTCAGTTTTTCTAATAGGTGATCTCTATATGTAGGATGGAAATATTTTTCTTTGAGCTAACACTTCCTTTTAAAAAAATTGTTCTTTAGTCAATTTATTTTTTAGGGCTTCTAGGCGATCTTCTTTTCGATTTATTTCATCTTTTAATTCTAAATACATATTTTGAAATTGATTTTCTAGCCTTTGAATTGTATTGTTCTTCATGTTTGATCATAGGATTTTGCCACTACATAATAACATGCAATACTAACTAATCACATAAATGGAGATGCAAGACCATAAACGCTAACTAAATGCATGCAATAATTATGTAAATAAAATAAAATTCTAAGGTGCAAATTTATGTCAAAATGCAACCCTAAATATGCTAATACGGCACACAGATTAAGACCAGAAAACATGCAATACCAATTATATCGACTAATCTAAACAAAATCAAATACAAGAAAAAATTTAGCAATTGAGGAGTTGATCATATTAAAGGTTACCTGGAATAGGAATCGGCTTTATAGTATCATGCAAGGCCTCTAGAACTTGTAAAGCTTTAATCCAGACGATCAGGACCGAAAATTTCATGTAAAAATCTCGAGAAATCGTCAAATACGGCTAAAATTTGACTAAAATACAGAAAAAATTCCGAAGCCGCACTATTGCGTGGCTCGATCGACTCGGCTGAGTCATGAATAGTATCGGCACATTGCAAGGCATGGCACGGTTTGGTGCGTCAGCTCGGCACGTCGTTGGGGTCTGCTCAACTGAGCCAATACTGTAGCACGTTCACTCAGTGGATGCCATAGAGTTTTCCAGTGAATTTTGACGACGAGTCGCCCCGAGTCTTTTTGTTGTAGCTTCGCCTTAAGTAGGGAAGACTCAGGTGGGATCGGCCTCCTCTGTCGTTGTCGATGTTGGCACCAGTGATCTTCAAGAAATTGAAGGACGACGATGCAATGATTTTTTTGTCGACGGTGATGGTGGTTTTGTTTGCAGATAAAGTCGGCAAGGGTGATGGAGTGACGTGACAGTGTAGGTTGACGGGTTGTTTGGAGCAATGGTAACAGCTGCCGGTGATATTGATCGACTGTGTCGATGGAGCCGAGGGCAGATGGCGATGTTAGGTATGTTGTCAATGATGTTGGAGGGGCTCGGGAATGACGAGGACGGCAGCAAACGCATCAGTGGGAGCTGGACTAAGGTTACGGTTTAGTTGATTCTTTTGAATTTTTTTCTTCCGCTTTCACTCTTTTCTCTTTTTTAAAGAAAGTTTTCTTTTCTCTATATTTTTTTTTCAAAAATTTATCTCTTTTGATTTTTTGGTTCCTTCTCTCTTTTGATATTTTTTCCTTCTCTCCGTTTTTTCAAAAATTTGTTTTGTCTTTCGATTTTTTGATCTCTCTTTGGATCTAACTAAAAAGAGTTCTTTTTATTTCTAAACTATCAAAAGATTTTTTAATGGATGAAGAAGAAAAGAAGACAACCCAGATTTAGCTCTGATACCAAGTTGACGCATGACAGTGACGTGAAGGATGTGGCGGAAATTTGGAGAAAAAGAAACTTGAAATTTAATAACTTTTCGGATCTCGCACCCCGGAAATCTTATGATCACCGACTCGCACGTAGAGATTTTTTGGACCTCTCGCCCGAACAACCAAGCACACTCTCGCACAACAATACAAAAGATTTAATTTTGTAGAGAACCTGAAAATTTACACAAAAATTTCAATTCATTGATCTTCTACCAAAGCAAATAAGCTCGTGGCCTTTAAATAGGCTTACGAATTCACTCTTAAAACCTAATAGAATTAGAACTTATAGAATAACTAAATCACATTATTAACAAAAAGGCTCAAATAACTAAAATTCTCACCATAACAAAAAGACTCAACTAATTAATTAGAATTCTTCAGGAACTGAAACTCTATCAAAAATATAAGACTCCTTCTCGAATTTGATCTCTACCGGAAAGCCTCAACGATACAACCATAAGAAGTAGACGACTAGATATAACGCAAATATACAATAACTCATAATAAATGTCATCTGCAAATAAAAGAATTAATCAATTTCTTCATGATGGATTGATACATATATAAATCACATTAAAACCCCCCATTATACAAATAAATTTACATTATTCAGTCAACCGGTCATTGACTCATTATTGGAACTTGTAAGTTCATATGGCTCTGATAACATATAGGCAGTTGATTAAAAGCCTAGATGATCATGCAATAATGTTTGTTCATCCTGATATACTATACCTGCCGTATCAGTTTTGGTGAATACATAAGCTTTCAGGATAGCATAGATAGGAATGTCCAAAATGTCTTCTAGACGGATGTTTAGAATAGTTAGTCCAAAGGGAGTAAGAACTAACTGACCTGATTTGTATGTC
This sequence comes from Scilla litardierei, assembly GCA_030789695.1. Taxonomy (NCBI): domain Eukaryota; kingdom Viridiplantae; phylum Streptophyta; class Magnoliopsida; order Asparagales; family Asparagaceae; genus Scilla; species Scilla litardierei. The sequence goes on along the minus strand of CM061134.1, from coordinate 216,473,029 downwards.
GCTGGGACATGTTGGCATGGAAAACAGTACAATACACTTATTATCCTGCATTTGTATAAAACAGGTGTTTTTTCCACCATATTATGTACATTATAATTCTGCTATAACAAATGTCTTTCTCGTTGTCCTATAAGCTTTTTCAGAATGTGTCGATTATGGCACAAGAGGTTCACCGAAAAGAATTGCCAACATTTTGCTAACTGTCATCTAAACATCAAACCTTCAGATTGGGGTCAATGAACTATGAAAAATAGAGGAGCTTACATAAATCTAAAAAGGTTAAGAGGCACATGGTAGGTTGAAAGTTGAAACCTACCATACTGGTGCTGCAATTTAGGTTCATACAACCAAGGAAAAATCCTCAACATTCAACTTGGCTAACAGAGTCAAAAACAAGTAGAAAGATAATAAGCTACTTAAAGAAAGTACATTGACCATCAAGGAAAAGATAAAGCAAAAGTGATATAGAAATTTGATCAAGTAGAATAAAGGCTGCACTGTGAACACTTGCCTCTCTTTGTAGTAAGCTTCATAGGTTGCATACTTTTCACTCTTATAGCTCTTGACATTTTTATCATGATTGATTGCATGAACAAAGAAATACTTCTTATTATGAGGAGTAAATACTAGGCTGTTCACGACGTCATATGTTTTGAAGGAACCATTATGAAGTTTCAAAGAATCACTCATGGGATGAAGTCCTTCAGTAGGATCTGCCGGATTTCCAAAAACAGGTGAAGCTAAACAGCGTTTCACAGTTTCCCAGTCAACACTCTTGTCATCACCGTAGTGTTGTATTTTAACTGGAAGCAATAGGTAAAAGGTTGATGACGCATCATATGATTCACATGTCTCCCCAAGAGGAACAAAGTCAGGAAAGAACAATGATCTGTCAAGAATGACTTTCAGAGACATTTCCTGAAACTTTTCTGCAAGCATAATCTGAAGGAAAAAAAAAGAATACTCATGTTAGGTTGGAATAAACTCAAAGAGATAGGTACACTAATTTTAGATGGGAAAGAAGGACATGACTGTGCATATATTGATAAAAATTTGCTCGTCACCTCATCTCTGTCAAATTTAATCGCCCCTGATGGTATCAGTGATGCTTTCACAATTCTACTATGATGAAGATGGAGATCCATTTCCATAGTTTCGGCTTCTTTGGGAAGAGGGTTTTTGACAAAAAGGCCAAACATCGTGTATTTCCTGTCATCTGGGATGGGAACAAATCTTACATAATAGAAATGAAGATATACTGGAGCCCCGGCGTCAGTCCATGGTACTCTAAGGGCAGCAGGAATTAAACTTTCATGGAGTTCTTTCTGTAGACATTCATCTGATGTACAAGTTATATGAAGATTAGATGAAACAATGCAATAAAGGGTAATGTTACACTAAAACTCTTCAACAAAGGAGATCAAATAGTGAACCTTCAATGCCATTGTTTGTAGAATTATTTTCAGCTCCATTTGGCATGGACAGCACATTCAGCCCCATTTCATGCACTCCCAGAGCTTTGTCTTTGAATGGACGAAGTGACAGATAACCTTATGAAGTGGTTCAGCACTGGATACATTGGAGAAAATAAATTTACAACATCAGAAAGACAAAAGTAACAACACTAACCCTCTTCATGCAATAAGATATTTTAAAAATTAAAATTATATTTCAAACTAATTATTTTTATTTTTGGTGATTTTTTTATATTTTTCTAAGCTTGTTGTCAGCCCAAACACAAACCTGTTTTATTATTAAAACCAAACCCTTTTCAGTTTATAAAACCCAATCCATTACACTTATAAATCTCTGTTCCGCTCTATCTCTCCTCATTCTTTTTCATCTTTTCTTTTCTTTTCCCTACATTTTTTTCCCGAGAGAACGACGCAGCGGCGGTTTCATCGCACGATTGCGTCTCATCAACATAACCGACGGCCCTCTGCCACTTCTCAGTGTCTCTTCATCACCCTCTTCCCCATATTCTCCATTTCCTCTCTCATGTAACCTGTAACGACTGCTTTTTATGTATCTGGATTTATTATAATATAATATTTGTTTTGGTGGATTTTCTCCTCATGTGTGGTTTTCATCTCCGTAGCTTTCATTTTCGATCGATTCGTCGTATTTTTCTCGTTTCTTCCTTAGGATTGTCGATTTCGAAGTATGTCATTCGTGACGGGCTTCATAACGGTCGTATCTAACTATTAGATCAAGCCTAGGAGTCTTAGGATTCGATCACGGGGCCTCGCGCTCCGTATCGGAACTTTTGGTGCTCATTAGCCGGTATAAGAAGGGGCACCGACCGACTAGATGACGATCCAGTCGGTCGGCAATCCTTCTTGGACCGACTAGTTAGCTTTCTAAATTTCTCAGGAGTTACTGTTTATCGTTAGTCGGTCTAAGAACGTTGGTTGACCGACTAGGTTGCAAACTAGTCGGTCGGCAATGCTTCTTGAACCGACTAACTCATCATATTATTTTTGTATCAGTTACTGTTTACTCTTAGTCGGTCTAAGAACGTTCATCGACCGACTAGATGCTAAACTAGTCGGTCAGTACTTGTTCATGGACCGACTAACTCTAAATCCTATTTTCATTCAGGAGTTACTGTTTACACTTAGTCGGTCTGAGTTGGTCGACCGACCGACTAGTTGCCAAACTAGTCGGTCAGTGGTTGTTCTTTGACCGACTAACCAGTGTTAAAACCCTAATTTCTGGGCAGCCGCCAGCCTAGCCTATAAATACCCAACCCAAACGTTTTCTTCTCCCTCAACACGATCCAAAACCCTAAAATCTTCCCCTTCAAGCCCCCATCTCCCTCCAAGCTTCAATCCTTCATTCCAAGCCCTAAATCCATCATCCAATCCATCCATTCACTCTATCTACCACTCATCTTCCCCAAAACCTCACCAAAAATCTCATCAAACCCCAAAATCCCCCAAAACCCTAATTCCCTCAAACTTCTCCATTGGCTTCCAGATCTGGTCCTAGGGTTCCCCGGAGTGTTTCTTCCGCCTCCTCTCGGTAAGAAATCGATCTACCGTTGTTTTCTTATCCTATTGTAATTTTTATGAAACCCTAATAAAATACTTGTGTTTTGATGATTGTTCCCCATAACAGCGATTCCCCGTAGGCTAGCATTCGCGGAAACGAACTTTCGTAACCGTCATCCCCGGTGATAGGCAAGTGAAACTTGCATCTCTTGGTTTGGGCCATGTCTTAGGCCATTTCCCTTGTTTTAGCGTAAAAGAGACTAAACGGTGAAAGGATAGCCGTTTAGACGCCCTTGACCTAGCTTGACAACGAAGCTTGGTCCGTCACCCTCATCATGCTCATATGTCACGTTTACTTTAAATTATCGGTACGCGAATATGTTCATATCATTGCATTTTGCCTGTCACGTTAAATTCCATTAACGGTACGCAATTATCTGTTCATGGCATTGCATAGTGATTATTTATCGTGATTGCGTAGCACACGCTACAATCCCATGTTTCCTGGCTCGTGTTCCAGAAGCGAGCCCTGTAGTTGCTAACCCCAACGCTCGGAAGTCAACACACACTTATTTTCCTGGCTCGTGACCAGAAGCGAGCATAATGAGTTGGAAACCCCAACGCTCGACACATGTGGGTGGGGTAAGAGATAAGCGGACTGAGCCCGAGTGGCTTGATCCGCCACTCCGGCCAGCAGGTGAAATCTCTAGTGTTTAAGTGATTGATAGTGATAGAGATAAACGAGCCGGCCAGTAAGTGGACTCTCTATGCACTAAGTGTTAAGTGTTAAGTGTTAAGTGTTAAGTGATAAGTGATAAGTGATAAGTGATTAGTGAATTGGTAGCTTTTGCTACATCGTGTATGCTTGTCACTCTTTTAAACTGTTGCATCATATTCAACTGTCATGCCATTGTTTAACAATTAAATGCTAGGTTGTTAGTCACTTTCAGTTTCCTTGCCCAAGTCTTTTTAGACTTGCTGACATGTGCCCCTTTCTCTTTTGGGTGACGCATGTTAGACCTTGAGCCTGAGTTGCTCGCTGAGGGTGAGGTGTTTGCGGACGCCGAGCTTGCGCCCGTGTTGGACGGGGAGTACGTGGACACTGGGGACCAGTCCTAGTGTCTCCGTGTGTTTTACTTTTGTTAGACAGTTGTTTTGTTATCGGTGCGTGGCACCCATACTTTTTATGTCGTTGCTTTTGTTTGGCCTTGTTCTGGGCCCTTAGACTCTTTCTTTTAGCCTGGTGGCTTTTCTGTGATGTTGAATATTTTGTGGACAAATTTTGGGATTGGTATTTCATATCCGTCTTATTATTATTGTTGTTGTTTCGATTGCAATTACAGGGACCTGCTTATACTAAATTGACGCTTATCGGGTTTGGGGCTTCATCGCTCCACTCCCGTGCGGACCTTTTCACGTCTCGCCTCCATTTTAGGGAAGCGGGTCGTGACAGGTTTTAGTGGTGGCCCATGCAGGTCACTCTGTAACTGCAATTATCGGGATAACAATAATAATGCAAGATTGTCCAACAAATAAGTTCGACATCTGAGCCCTAAGCTATGAGTCTAATTGTTTCGTTTTCTGCGTCATTAGATGGCAGGAAGGCGAATCACCCGTGGTGGTGGTAGTGGTGCGCCCCCTCATGACGAGGAGCCTGAGCGGGAGCCCACTAATGGGGAGATGATGAGGATGATGTTGCAGATGATGCAGGTTCAGCAGGGTGTGCTCCTGCAGGTGCAGAATGCTCCAGTGACTCGAGCTGCTCGGGTGGTGGAAGCCCCTCGCCCTGAGCCCGGGGCGAAGCAGTTCAGAGAGCTGGGTCCTGCGTATTTTGATGGAACCGAAGGTCCATTAGCTGCTGATGAATGGATGAGGAATATTGAGGACAATCTGAAGATGTCCAAGGTCAACGAAGTAAGTTGGGTTGACTTGGCGAAGCGCCAGCTGAAGGATAATGCTCGGAATTGGTGGGATGCTGAGGAGAGGATGTTGGTAGAGCCGATCGTCTGGGCTACCTTCAAGGCCAGATTTGATGGTGAGTTTTTCCCGAAGGCTGCCAGGGAAGAGATGCTGCAGCGTTTTATCGATCTGAAGCAGGGGAACTCGTCGGTGGACATGTACCACCAGGAGTTCATGAGGCTAAGTCGGTTTGCACCAAAGATGGTGCAGGACGCTGAGGAGAGAGCTCAGAGGTTTCTGCAGGGGCTTGCTTCAGAGCTCCAGAGCTTTGTGACCTCTTCTGACCGGGAATCTTATCAGAAGGTTTTGGTCGCTGCCAAGAGGCAGGAGCTGCTTGTGAACCAGAGGAAGGGGTCTATTGTTGGTGCTGTGAGGAGGCCCGTGGAACAGGCGAGAGCTGTGGTTAGACCTGGATTCAGGCCGAACCCGCCTGTTCAGTTTAAGAGGCCAGGAGGGCCTGTTCGGAGGACTTGCAATTTCTGTGGCAAGGAGGGCCATATCAAGGAATCGTGTAGGAAGTTCTTGGGGCAATGTATTATCTGTGGAGATCCTGCCCATGCTATCCGGGAGTGCCCGAGGTTGAGGCAACCTTGGAGGACACCTATTGCTGCCCCGCCGTTGCAGCAGAGAGCCCCGGTGCCCGCTGGTCGTGGGGTGCCCCTCGTTCCGCAGAAGCAGGCTTTTCAGCAGGCCGCTCCGCCGAGGAGGCAGGCATTTCTGATGACTGAGGAGGAGGTTTTGGCCATGGATGAGGTCATTGCAGGTAACTTTCGATCTAGATTGTTCCTTCCTTAATTAAATTGATTGTTAAATTATGTGAATGCTTGTGTATGGTGTTGCTAGAGTAAGATTTGATTGATTAGACTGTTTGTTAGGTGTGGTTTTGGTTTGCACGTTCCCTGCCCGAGTCCTCTTTGACTCAGGTGCGTCGATGTGCATTTTGGCCCAGAGCTTCGTGGAGAAGCATTCCTTGTCGACGTCCCCTCTCTCCAAGAGTTGGAATATCGTCACAGGGAATGGAGTAGTCGCGGTGCATCGTGGATGCAGTCCTTGCTCTGTGGTGGTTTGTGGACATGAGCTTTATGCTGATTTTATTGTCCACAACATCACCAACTACGATGCGGTCTTTGGGATGGATTGGCTTGCGAGCTTCTATGCTACGATCGACTGCAGGAGGAAGAAGGTGGTGTTCGAGATTCCCGGACATCCAGTGTTTGAGTTCAGTCGTGGTAGCAGCTTGCTTGGTCCTGTCAGATTTCGGGCCAGGCCAGTGGAGGCTGTGGCTATGCAGATGGAGCTGGGATGGCCGGCTGTGGTGCGAGATTTTGGCGACGTCTTCCCCGAGGAGATGTCTGGTTTGCCACCTGATCGAGCTCTGGAATTTTCTATTGACCTCGTTCCAGGTGCGCAGCCGATTTCGAAGGCGCCGTATCGTATGGCACCTGCAGAGTTGGAAGAGTTGCGGAAGCAATTGGATGAGCTGTTGCAGAAGGGTTATATTAATCCTAGTGTGTCTCCGTGGGGAGCACCGGTGTTGCTGGTTAAGAAGAAGGATGGTTCGCGTCGCATGTGCGTGGACTATCGGGGATTGAATGCGGTGACCGTTAAGAATAAATACCCGTTGCCTCGCATCGATGATATTTTTGATCAGCTTGGAGGTTCGAGGGTGTTTTCTAAATTGGATTTGAGGAGTGGTTACCATCAGTTGAAGGTGAAGAAGGATGATGTTCCGAAGACAGCGTTCAGGACGAAGTATGGACACTATGAGTTTGTGGTTATGCCTTTCGGCGTAACTAACGCGCCCGCAGTTTTCATGAATCTGATGAACCTGATTTTCTACGACTTTTTGGATAAGTTTGTCGTTATCTTTATCGACGACATTCTGATCTATTCGAAGTCGGAGGAAGAGCATGCATCGCACTTGAGGACGGTATTGGAAATCTTGAGGAAGCATCGTTTGTATGCTAAGTTTTCGAAGTGCGAGTTTTGGCTGGATCGAGTTGCTTTTCTTGGGCATGTGGTGACTGGAGATGGTATTTCTGTGGATCCCGAGAAGATTAGGGCCATCAGGGAGTGGCCTGTTCCGTCGTCTGCATCTGAGATTCGGAGTTTCCTTGGACTTGCTGGTTACTATCGGCGGTTCATTAAGGACTTTTCCCGTATTGCCGAGCCGATGACCAGGTTGACGCGGAAGGATGTTGCTTTTGTTTGGTCGGGTGATTGTGAGAGTGCTTTTGGTATTCTGAAGGAGAGGTTGACGAGTGCCCCTATTCTTGTCGTGCCTGATCGCAGCGGTGGATTTGAGATCTTTTGCGATGCTTCTGGCAAGGGTCTCGGTTGTGTGTTGCATCAGCACGGGCATGTTGTGGCGTATGCGTCACGTCAGCTTAAGGTTCATGAGAAGAATTACCCGACGCATGATTTGGAGTTGGCTGCCGTCGTGTTTGCTCTTAAGATTTGGAGGCACTTCCTGTTGAGTGAGAAAGTGAAGATTTTCACCGATCACAAAAGCTTGAAGTATATTTTCACTCAGAAGGAGCTCAACATGCGACAGCGTCGATGGTTGGAGCTTATGGCGGATTATGAGATTGATTTGCAGTATCACCCTGGCAAGGTGAATGTGGTTCCTGATGCTTTGAGTAGGCTTCCAGCGGTGATGATTTTGACCTCGCAGTGGAGATTGCAGCAGGATTTTTGTGAGTCTGGCGTGGAGATTGTTCTTTCTGAAGAGGCTTCTTCGTTGATGTACATGCAGGTACAGTCGACGATCGTGGATCGGATTAAGGCTGGCCAGGCTGAGGATCCGAAGCTGGCGAGGATTCGGGAGCAGGTGGAAGCCGGTCTGCGGACTGACTTTTTGATTCATGGGGATGGCTCGCTGAGGTTCGGAGCCAGGTTGTGTGTGCCAGCTGGGGATATCAGAGAGGAGCTGATGGTGGAGGCACACAGTTCGCCGTATTCTGTGCATCCTGGTGGCACCAAGATGTACCAGGATCTTCGTCTGAATTATTGGTGGCATGGTATGAAGAGGAGTGTGGCTCGGAGTGTAGCCAAGTGTTTGGTTTGCCAGCAGGTGAAGGCGGAGCATCAGCGTTCGGCCGGGTTGCTACAACCGCTTCCGATTCCGGAGTGGAAGTGGCAGCACATCACTATGGATTTCGTGACTGGACTACCTCGGAGTCCGAAGCAGAATGACGCGATTTGGGTAATCGTGGATCGGTTGACCAAATCTGCGCATTTTATTCCGTTCCGAGTGGGACAGTCCACTGAGGCGCTGGCGAGGAGGTATATGGAGGAGGTCGTGCGACTTCATGGAGTCCCCGTGAGTATCGTGTCGGACAGAGACACGAGGTTCACATCTCAGTTCTGGCAGAGTTTGCAGAAGGGCTTGGGTACGCGTCTGAGTTTCAGCACGGCGTACCATCCGCAGACGGATGGCCAGTCCGAGAGGACGATTCTGATTTTGGAAGACATGCTGAGGGCGTGCATGTTGGATTTCAAGGGTTCGTGGGAGGACCATCTACATCTGGTAGAGTTTTCCTACAACAACAGCTTCCAGGCGAGTATTGGCATGGCGCCTTTCGCCGCTCTTTATGGGAGGAAATGTCGATCGCCATTGAGTTGGGATGACGTTGGTGATCGGGAGTTGTTGGGACCTGAGATGATCGTGGAGGCCGTGGATATCGTCAGGAATATTCGGGAGAGGTTGAGAATTGCTCAGGACCGTTTTAAGCATTGGGCGGATGCTAAACGTCGTCCTTTGGAGTTTCAGCCGGGCGACCATGCGTTCTTGAAGATTTCCCCGAATCGTGGTGTGATTCGTTTTGGGAAGCGTGGGAAGTTGAGCCCGCGATACATTGGACCGTTTGACATTTTGGAGAGGGTTGGCGAGGTAGCGTATCGCTTGGCCTTGCCGCCATCTTTGGAAGGAGTTCACAATGTTTTCCATGTGTCGCAGCTTCGTCGATACATTAGCGATCCGTCTCATGCGGTGGATTTTTCGGAGATTACCGTTCGCCCCGATATGACGTATGACCAGCATCCAGTGCAGATTCTGGACAGACGTCAGAAATCGCTTCGGAACAAGATTGTCAATCTTGTGAGGGTGATGTGGCGACACGGCTCACCTGGAGAGTCTACTTGGGAGAATGAGGATGAGATGCGAGAGCGTTTCCCACTTTTGTTTCCGGACTCGTGAGTTTTTGGAAATTCCGAGGACGGAATTTTTCTTAAGTTGGGGAGGATGTAACGACTGCTTTTTATGTATCTGGATTTATTATAATATAATATTTGTTTTGGTGGATTTTCTCCTCATGTGTGGTTTTCATCTCCGTAGCTTTCATTTTCGATCGATTCGTCGTATTTTTCTCGTTTCTTCCTTAGGATTGTCGATTTCGAAGTATGTCATTCGTGACGGGCTTCATAACGGTCGTATCTAACTATTAGATCAAGCCTAGGAGTCTTAGGATTCGATCACGGGGCCTCGCGCTCCGTATCGGAACTTTTGGTGCTCATTAGCCGGTATAAGAAGGGGCACCGACCGACTAGATGACGATCCAGTCGGTCGGCAATCCTTCTTGGACCGACTAGTTAGCTTTCTAAATTTCTCAGGAGTTACTGTTTATCGTTAGTCGGTCTAAGAACGTTGGTTGACCGACTAGGTTGCAAACTAGTCGGTCGGCAATGCTTCTTGAACCGACTAACTCATCATATTATTTTTGTATCAGTTACTGTTTACTCTTAGTCGGTCTAAGAACGTTCATCGACCGACTAGATGCTAAACTAGTCGGTCAGTACTTGTTCATGGACCGACTAACTCTAAATCCTATTTTCATTCAGGAGTTACTGTTTACACTTAGTCGGTCTGAGTTGGTCGACCGACCGACTAGTTGCCAAACTAGTCGGTCAGTGGTTGTTCTTTGACCGACTAACCAGTGTTAAAACCCTAATTTCTGGGCAGCCGCCAGCCTAGCCTATAAATACCCAACCCAAACGTTTTCTTCTCCCTCAACACGATCCAAAACCCTAAAATCTTCCCCTCCAAGCCCCCATCTCCCTCCAAGCTTCAATCCTTCATTCCAAGCCCTAAATCCATCATCCAATCCATCCATTCACTCTATCTACCACTCATCTTCCCCAAAACCTCACCAAAAATCTCATCAAACCCCAAAATCCCCCAAAACCCTAATTCCCTCAAACTTCTCCATTGGCTTCCAGATCTGGTCCTAGGGTTCCCCGGAGTGTTTCTTCCGCCTCCTCTCGGTAAGAAATCGATCTACCGTTGTTTTCTTATCCTATTGTAATTTTTATGAAACCCTAATAAAATACTTGTGTTTTGATGATTGTTCCCCATAACAGCGATTCCCCGTAGGCTAGCATTCGCGGAAACGAACTTTCGTAACCGTCATCCCCGGTGATAGGCAAGTGAAACTTGCATCTCTTGGTTTGGGCCATGTCTTAGGCCATTTCCCTTGTTTTAGCGTAAAAGAGACTAAACGGTGAAAGGATAGCCGTTTAGACGCCCTTGACCTAGCTTGACAACGAAGCTTGGTCCGTCACCCTCATCATGCTCATATGTCACGTTTACTTTAAATTATCGGTACGCGAATATGTTCATATCATTGCATTTTGCCTGTCACGTTAAATTCCATTAACGGTACGCAATTATCTGTTCATGGCATTGCATAGTGATTATTTATCGTGATTGCGTAGCACACGCTACAATCCCATGTTTCCTGGCTCGTGTTCCAGAAGCGAGCCCTGTAGTTGCTAACCCCAACGCTCGGAAGTCAACACACACTTATTTTCCTGGCTCGTGACCAGAAGCGAGCATAATGAGTTGGAAACCCCAACGCTCGACACATGTGGGTGGGGTAAGAGATAAGCGGACTGAGCCCGAGTGGCTTGATCCGCCACTCCGGCCAGCAGGTGAAATCTCTAGTGTTTAAGTGATTGATAGTGATAGAGATAAACGAGCCGGCCAGTAAGTGGACTCTCTATGCACTAAGTGTTAAGTGTTAAGTGTTAAGTGTTAAATGTTAAGTGATAAGTGATAAGTGATTAGTGATTAGTGAATTGGTAGCTTTTGCTACATCGTGTATGCTTGTCACTCTTTTAAACTGTTGCATCATATTCAACTGTCATGCCATTGTTTAACAATTAAATGCTAGGTTGTTAGTCACTTTCAGTTTCCTTGCCCAAGTCTTTTTAGACTTGCTGACATGTGCCCCTTTCTCTTTTGGGTGACGCATGTTAGACCTTGAGCCTGAGTTGCTCGCTGAGGGTGAGGTGTTTGCGGACGCCGAGCTTGCGCCCGTGTTGGACGGGGAGTACGTGGACACTGGGGACCAGTCCTAGTGTCTCCGTGTGTTTTACTTTTGTTATACAGTTGTTTTGTTATCGGTGCGTGGCACCCATACTTTTTATGTCGTTGCTTTTGTTTGGCCTTGTTCTGGGCCCTTAGACTCTTTCTTTTAGCCTGGTGGCTTTTCTGTGATGTTGAATATTTTGTGGACAAATTTTGGGATTGGTATTTCATATCCGTCTTATTATTATTGTTGTTGTTTCGATTGCAATTACAGGGACCTGCTTATACTAAATTGACGCTTATCGGGTTTGGGGCTTCATCGCTCCACTCCCGTGCGGACCTTTTCACGTCTCGCCTCCATTTTAGGGAAGCGGGTCGTGACATAACCCCCCATCGTGTCTCTCTATAAACCCCTAGAAACACTAACTCTCGAATACACAGAGAGACGCTGACCTCTCTTATTCCGCTTTCTATCATCCGAATCACCATTAATTTGGGGTTCTTCATCTACATTCGAGCAACAACCGCAGTCGCAACCAATGGCGAGGTTGCACAGCCACTCCAATGATGAATCGTGATTCTCTTTTTCCTTTGTTCTATGGTGACAAGTAAGTTCCCTTGATCTCTTTTATGACCTTGATCTCTTTTTCCTTTGTTCTATGGTCTAAGTTTGCTTTGCATGATTTTCTAAGGATTTGTTGGTTGATTGTAACAGATCTGCCCTTTTTCTTGCTATTTTGGTGTATTGGTTGTGTTTCATGGGGACCGATGCGTCTGATTGATTAGATGTCAGCTTGTTCTTTTGGGGTAATATTTACCTATAATCACCCTGCTTAGGGTTCGGTTGTTCTACTTTGACGTTGATCTACCGTTATGCCATTGTTTGGTTTTTGTTTGGCCTTAAGTCTTTGCTTCGGCTGCCGATTGGCCTGATGCTCCTATTTGGTTGCTGGTTTGCTAGATATGACTCTGTTTCATGTTCGTTCCAACCATGATTCCTTATACTACCCTTGAAGCATTTGCTTCGGTTGGCAATTGACCTGATGCCCCTGTTTGGTTGCTGGTTTGCTAGATATGACTCTGTTTCAAATTTGTTCTGACCATGATTCCTTATACTGCTCTTGAAGTCTTTGTTCGGGTATTTGTTATGAACCCTAAAATCTTATTTGGATATTTTTTTTTTGACCCTCAGGGATGATCAGCTTCTGTTTGACCTTGATGACCCTGCTTGGGTTCTGCATTGACCATGAGATGCATCTTTGATATTCAAATTATTAGGTTGAATGTTATTGAGGATATTTAACCCATGTTCAATGATGATACAATGATTTTATACCTGAAAATACAATTCCCCAGGTTCAATGATGATACAATGATTTTATACCTGAAAATACAATTCATTTGTTGGTAGAAAACATGAAACTCTATTGGAATATGTTTATATTGAAACTGAGATATGTGCATAGATGATTAGATGTTATGGCTAACCATTCAGGTCAACTCTTTGTAGTTGTCTTTTTATGCATTCATCACTGATTATGTTGGTTATCTTGATGATTTGGTCTATATCCCATATACTTAATGGTGGATGTTGGTTCCGATTATTTTTATAAGTTAATATGTTATTTACAGTTACACTTCATTCAGCATATGCCCAGTTTAGGACCAAATGGATGATTATATGATTTGTACCCATCTTGGGTTACACATTGAGACTATGTCCCTCTTCTATGACATGCATCCTTTATTCCCACAGTTATGTTATCAACTTAACAATTACATAAGTAAAATAGATTATTTATCAGTCGGGTAATATGCCAATGAATTAAGATTACTCATGCCTTATTATTCATGCCATGCTTATTTTACTGCATAGACAGTTCACGGTATTTGTCGTATGATCTGCATTATACATGTTTACTATTCTATTATAGTCATTGTTCATAATCACTGTAAACACCATGACACACATTGTACCTGATTATATGTACATGTTACTTATTATACTTGGTTACATGCTTATAATACTGGATTTGATATTGTTCTCGATTATTGAACTTGACCACAAGAAAATGTACCCACTACCATACTTAATATCACATCTAGTATATAACACATGAGGATATGAAACTGATTGCTTCAAAGGGTGCGTGAATGAGAAGGTTCCTTACAATATCCATATGTTCTGCCTATAGTAATGGGGTGTGGTTATATTAAGGTATCCATGTTTTCCACTTTCCAACATAGAAGTGGGGCTTACTACTGTCTTCGTGTTTTATGCACTCCAACGATGGAAGCGACGTCATTTACTGTTAGGACCCTTAGGTTGTAATTGTTAGCACCCGTAGGTTGTAATCACAGGACCCGTGACCCTAATTGTCATGCCCTACTTCTTATTATACTGGAAAAGTGTATGGAATGCCCACGACGTACTTAAATCAAAAGGAAAATGTGTATAATTTTCTTTTCTTCTTTTCTTTTCCTCTAGATTTAAATACGCCTAGCGTCAATAAATAATCATATCCGAATTCTCCGGTCCTTTACCATCAACAAATAAAAATAGAAAACTAAAATTGTTACATCCTAATCTGAAATAAAGAAAATATATCCTTAAAATGGAGTTCAATTATTACAACCAAAAGAAAAATAGCATTGATAAAAATAAGACTCTAAGGCCAATACAAAATAAAATCCATACATTTTTAGCAACTTCTAATAAAGGAAATAAAAATGATTAAGTCTAATCCTCGGGAAACTTTTGTTCTCTATGTCAACCTGCACAAAAAGATCATCATCTATATACTCGCTCTCCAAACCTGATCGATATTTAATGAAAGAGAACGTTGTTGTCTGAAAGATTTACCTGGTAAGTACCTAAGAATAGATAATCACTTTTTTGGAAATCATTAAAATATTTGGTAATTAAAAATATAAATCAATACAAGAAGACAAGTTTATATAGTAATATGACAAGTATGTCCAAAAATCAAGTGCATCATAAATCATGAATTATATGAATGAATATGATAGATGATAAATGAATAAAACTAATATCAACTAATATATCTAGTCTATCATATCAAGTATAGTATGATGATACAAATTTATGGTGTCAAATATATTATGATGAGTGATCTATGATGGCAAGAACAATATGATGATACTAGTCTAATGTGTAACTCATGCCAGCAGGTATGATATGCAATTTGGGTGTTCCGTCTACTTGGTATGATATGCAATTTGGGTGTTCCGTCTACTTGGAACAGAGATCATTATAGACCAATAACATTTTCACAAGGTAGTGTTCGACTACTTTTGTGGGTCGTAACCTTCCTCATATGATTCTAGATCCGAACTGAAGATCATAAGTTGTAACCTTTCCTAAAAGTTACCATCCGATCTGCAACTATTAGGTCATAATCTGTAATGTCCATCAGTAGTTTCCCACATCCATGACTTTGTACGGTACGAACATATGGGACTCTTTTTGCTCTCGCACCATCTGTGTCGATGAGTTTTTCTGTATCCCTCGAGTCATATGATTATTCTATATTTTTTATTTAATGACAACAAGTATTTATGTAGGGTTGAATAAAGCATATGATGTCTCTAAAACTGATTCTATTGTACTAATGCTACGGTATCCATTGTACTAACAGTGCTACAGTATCCATCATAATGCTACATTAAATATGTTATAGTATTTCTCATCAACAAGTTAATTATCATAATTAATATTAACTAATTTTCATGGCTAACTAAGCAATGATTAGGACTCACTATTTTAGTTAATGCAAAATTGAATTATCTCAAAATTCTAATTAAAAAAATTAAAAACCATTCAAATTGAAATAAAAATCTAATTAAACTGAAATCAAAATCCAATTAAATTGAAATAAAAATCTAATTTAACTAAAAATAAAATCTTTATTAAACCGAAATTAAATCTAATTAAATTACAATTACAATCCAATTAAACTAAAATTAAAATCTAATTAAATTGATATTTCTAGGAGAACTTCTTTTAAATGCCAAAGAAATTCTAGTATAATCCTTACCAAATCAACCCAAAAAATCATATCCTTAAAATCAAATTAAATTTTGAAAATTATTTAATCGAAAAATAAATATAAATTGCGGCTGAATTCCTTTATAATAACTACTATGTAGAATTTCTTCCAAATCAACTTAAAACTAAAATTAAGATTTTTAAAGTAACTAAAAATTACAAAATAAATTAAAGGGAGCATACATAGCTATCAATTCTTGAATCATGTTTCTTGAATCATGTCCTTTAAAAATCTAAATTTAATATAAAATTATTTTTAAAAACTAATTAACCAAAATTAAAATCAAATAAACAAAAATTTTAACATATATATAGAACCTACCTCTTATGAAATCAACGAGGACGAAGGTAGCTTCTCTTGGGAGAAAATAAAGATGACAGAGAGAGATGTGGTTTTAGATTGTGTTTGCTATAGGGATTGGGTTGAATTTGATTTAGTTAGTTAAGATTTGATTTAAATTTTTAAAACAAATTATTTTTTCAATTCAGTTTTAAATAAATCCTAAGTGTTGAAATTCAGATTTGAATGTTCAAATTTTGAAATTAAAAATAAGATTAATTAGGATTTGATTTGGTTGAGAAAACAAATTTTGTTTTTACTCTAATTTAAATAATTTTTAAATTTTGAAATTTAGAGTTGATGGTTTAAATTTGAAATTTAATTTGAGACTAGATCAAGATTAAATGGGGGTTATTGGGTGTAGGTTGAGTTTGATATTTAATTTATTTATAGTAGAATTGTATTTGATTAGAATTTCTAATTTGATTTTGAAGGCAGATTTTGTTTATAATCTAATTTAAATATGTTCTTTTTTTGAACTTTTGATTAATATTTTGAAATTAAAAGTTTAAAATTTAATTCGGATTAATGTAATGGGTTATAATTAAAAGGTTAACACATTTAACTAAAAAATAAAAATAAATTCAGAAATATTCCTTAAATCATAAAAAATTCTTAAAATATATTTATAATTTTTTGAACCTAAAATGCATCATAGTTTTATAAAAAATATGGACTGTTACACTAATTATATTTCAGTAACACATCATACCTTTGGATATGAGCTCATCACTAAATTAGAGACACCATATTGTTCCTGTTACTTTGCACGGTCAATGTCAAAATGATGATTATCATGTATCACCGTACTATTTTTGTTACCTAGCATACTCGCTGTCTATATGATTATTATCATATATCATTCTTCATGTTAATGCAATTATTACTACTGCCATGTTACATTGTATATGCCCATTTTATACATCCTGTATTTTGCCATGTTTTTATTACTGTTTATTTTATCAAGAATATGTATTATATCAAGAATATGTCTTATTGATAGATATTCTATTTTCATTTTGTTTCTATTTTGGGAATATCTGTCAGAAGATTTTGCCCTAGGTCATTCATTGTGATATTAGATATCTTTTGGAGCCTATCTTGCTCTGTAATTGAGTAATTTTTCATTAATAACATTTCTTTCTTTGTTTCATTATATTCCTATCATGCTATCTATCTGTTAGTCTTTTTTTCATTTCCTTCTATTGATTGATATGCTCACTGATCTTAGAATATATATGTCGTTCTCAAGTGTCGTTCACTACTAGTAGTAGAAGACGAACCCGTACTTTTATTAGAGATACGTTAGTAATTAGGATAAAAAAAGAATCTCAAGCAAAGTTTGAGGTTTCGGGGGTATCGGGCGTATCGTTTCGGTATCAGTAGGTAACGAGACCGAAACTAGGGGTCAATTTTGGTATCTGCTGATACTGAATGGTATCGGCCAGTTTCAGCCGATACCGACCGATAGCGTTCAGTATCGGTCGAAGACGGAGAAAGAAGAACGTGTAATAAAATAAAAATTCTCAAAAAACCCCAAAAATGAGATATTGACACGCTATTCACACCCCACATTTGTCTAAACATATTACACATTATTTACAAGTTTGCCATATTGTAACTAACAAGATGTTGTTTTTAGCTAAATGGTTAACGTGAATAGCATATTTTTAACTAATATTGTTCATAATTATGTTATAAGTTACAAATTATCTTTATTAATTTGTCATTATATTATTAGTAACAAATTTTAACTAATATTGTTAATTATATGTAACTTACAATTTTTGAAACTACCGATACGGACGAACCGAAACCGCCGAAACGGACGAACCGAAACCGAAACCTAAATTTTCGATAGAGCGATACCGAGACCGACACCGAGACCTCAAACCTTGATCTCAAGTTGACCTAAATATGCACGACCTTGTCACCTTCCATTTCTTTGAGCAATCTGGGAAGCATGTGATGATAACAAAAAAGAGATAGAAATAACCAAAGTAATCTCAAGCACACATATAAATGGTTTCATTGAAGTGCAATCAAAAATTCAAACTGTAATTTATTGGAATGTGACGTTAGAGAACATTTATCTGACTTCCAACTGCACAATCAATGATTGGACCTTCTACGTAATTTTAGACATTGAAAACACATGTATTTCTGTGTATACTCTCATTAAAGGTGGTCCACCATTTATTTCATATGGTTATGGTTTCTGTTGCAGGTGCATGCAGCTGTGCAGGCATGCATCTCACAACATTTCGTTCCCACAACATTTCGTATCTGGACCTCAGTTGTAGGAAACCAAGGCAGGAGGGAATGCATCATGTGCTAATTTATGCAAGAACTTTAGATGAAGAAAGGTTAATTGGAAGACGGTAATTTTCTTCCTTTCTTTCTTTTTCAAATATCATACCTCTTGAGCCTGAATTTAAGATAGGAAATTTTGATTCATACATACAAATGTCAATATACATCTAAATTCTCTCAGAACTAATATGCAAGGCGTAATGGACCTGTAAAGTTTGTTAAAACAACCCAAAATGGCAAGGGCATATAAAGTGATGGAGATCCAGCTGCTTTTATTTGGTTTTATTAGCTTTTATTTGCTTTTGTTTGTTAAGCTTTTATTGCATTTTATTTGATTGATTTAGCATTTGCTTATATAAGCATGTGTCATGCACATAGAGATCACTATAAATAAGGGTGTATCCCCTTGAGAGTATGCATATAAATACTAGTTGAGTTATTACATTTTGAGTTTTCAGAAAATTGAATCTCTTTCATGCTGATTTGTTATAGTAGGTGGACTTGGATGTGAATCTCTTACTATCCCTTACCCTATCTTTCTTGCATGATGATTTGCTATAGTAGGTGGACATGGGTGCGAATCTCTTGTCATCTCTTACCTTATCTTTTAAAGCCCTCGATCTAATTTTTTCCCTATTTCCCTTTTTTAATCTTTAGTGTTCTTCGTCAAATTGGTATCAGATTGAATTTTTGGATCTCTTTCTTCTTCTTCTCCCTAATTTTTCTTCTCCCTGATTTTTTTTAGATTTTTCTAGATTTTTCAGAAATGTTTTGAAATTCTCTATATCTATCAAAAATCTCAAAACCCTAGCATTGATTTTCTTTTGTTCCCCAATTCTTCCTACATATTTTTAAAGTTTCCTTTATTTTTCAAAATTTTCAATGATGTCTGGATTTTCTAATTCAAAAAATCAAAAAATCTCATTGTTCCATCATTCCCTTCCTTACAAACCATAGCCGACAATATTCTTATGGCCATTCAAATAGTTCATTGGAGCATGTGAAAATAGGGAACTCCCTAACAAGTAGTTTTGGAGATCCTGGTCCCTACCTCGTTTAAATGTGAAAATTCAAGTGAAGATTTTTCGAACCATAAAGGTCGATCTATTTCACCAAAAAAAACCCTAGCCAGAAAACCTAACCAATAATATTTTACCCTAGCCTTGCTGCCACCGCCTCCTGATACAAGTCGCCACCGCCTCCCCTCCAAGTTTACTGATGTCGCCTTCCACTATCCCCTTCATTGTCAAGGGCATCATATTCTTCTCCTTTCACTGCCAGTGACAAATACTGCCACAATCGCTGTTCAATTCTTCCACCGTTATAATCTATTTTTGTTGCCACCGACATCACTGTTACATTATGTCACAGTTGTTATCAATATCGTTAAGCTGCAGTGCCCAATACCCAACCCAACCCTAACTTAAGTTCTAAATGTCTAACCCAAACCCAGTTCGACGACCAGTGGATCTGACCCAAAGCTCAACCGGGCTAGCTCAGTCACTTGGAGTCAAAGAGCCCAACAACAGTACTTGAACTGACTGCTACAGTGCAAGTCACTTTCAACAAAATTGTTATAATACTAGTTTCCAATTTTCAAGGATTTTTTGAAATTTCAGCATGTTACAATAAACAGCTACTATTTTGGATAATTTTTGAACCACTTTGAGTGCAGATTTCAACAATAGGCTGCAAGGACGATCACCAAGTATCGTACATATTGTACTTCATCCACAAGCTCTTTCCACAAATTTAGTAACCACTTAACCCACTTGAAAATTTAATTTGTTTAGCTCCTAAGCTACTGGTGCATTGTTTTATATTTAAACTTTCTTGAGAAAAATTATGCTTGTTGATATTCTCATTTGCCTAATTGATATCATCACATAGGTTGCATTTGAGCATAAAAATTAAGCCTTGTGATTATTTTCTCCATATAGCGCATCATCTAGCTCACATAAAAAATTTGCATAATCATTTGTGTGATGGCCAGATTTTGTATATCCAACACTTGGTGCATGTTCTTTCGCAATGCATACATTGATAGAAACAAGATGGCTGTTTAGCATAAATGACATTAAAAATGAATATCATGTGTAATCTACTAAAGGACCAAACAAGACACCTAGATACTTTAGAGATCTGAAACATATGTACACTAGACGATGAAAATTTCTCAATAAATTTTAAGCATGATGGGTATGACTACAAGCCTAAGAATCAACATAGGAAACCCGAACCAAATAATAGGGAGACCATATATGGATCATGAGAATAGGTGGAATGATGTGACTTCTAAGGTAAAGGTATATATGCCAACGTTTGATGGTTCATGCAACACCCAAATCTTCTTGAACAGGCTTGCAAATATGAACCACTTCTATATGTGCCACCGCATGAATGACAATCACCTGATGATCTATGCTAGGATGGATCTCAAAGATCAGCCAAAATCTATCGGACTTCTACAGAAAGATAACGAGGAGCAGCAAGAACCCATTAAAACATGGGAGGAGATGAAAACCCAGCTTAGACAAAAATATCGTCTTCCTGTCTATGTAGATAATCTCCTAAACAAGTGTTATAGTCTCCATCAGGAAAATATGATTGTAAATGAATATATGATGAAGTTTGATGATCTAAATATTAGCTGCAATATATGAGAAGAAGACTCCTCTGCATTACCCTTTTCTAGGTGATGTAATGAATTCAGACCTGATATTCCATACGAGTTGCTAACTGATATTCCATATGAGTTGCTTACGCATAATGTGTCCACTAATAAGGATATACTACCATTAGCACAAGAAAAGGATAATCATATGGAACCCTAAGATAAGAAGTATACTTACATCATATGGGAGCAACCATGGTGATAGCTTGAGAAAAATGCTAAGCTTGCTATTAATGCTGCCAAAGATTCCAATGATAAAGTTAAGGTTAGCGAGTCTTCTCATCAGGGTAAAAGAGGCACCAAGTGTTATAAGTGTCAATGTTTTGGTCACTTTACAGCTCAATATCTCTCCCACAAGTTAATAAATAAGGCTACCAACGATGGTTCATTTAATGAGCGGATAATTGAGGAAATTTATACAACGAAGGATGGTGATAAGTTGCTAACTATGCCAACAAGCATCTGCTAGAGCCTAGCGATCGACTAAAAGTTATTAGGCACTTAGCCATGCCTAAAAGTAAGGAAGATTGGCAACGAACCAAATATTTTACCTACATCAAAATCAATGATAAATCTTTTCATGTAATAATAAAAGAAGCTAGGTGCATTAATTTGGTCACCAAGACAGCTGTAGAGAAAATGAAACTCAAAGCTAACATCACTCTCAGCCCTGGATAGATACTAACTCTCAAGTTGTAACTATTGGTGCTTGATGCCTATGCAATTTGATAGTTATTAGGATTGTATCTGTTGTGACGTCTTATCGATGGATATGACATATATTTTGCTAGGTAAGTTGTGATTATATGATTTAAATGTTGTACATTCAGGGAGATCAAACACATATGAGTTCATATTCAATAACAAAAAGATTGTGTTGACTCATTGCCAACCAAAAAATACCCAAAGGGTAAAGACAATGGGTTGGTTAAACTGAACCTAAATAAAAACCATTGCACCTAATGATTCAGGATACTCCTCACTCCTCAGTCAATGTTGCATTTCATGAGCCCTTTGCATTCCATAATCCCTTGGCATCTCATGATCCATTTGCATCTTATTTGAGTGATTTACATAAATGAGACCAGTAACTATGCTTCAATTGTTCTCAAGTATGTTCCAAAGTCACGCAAAAACATACATAAACATGCAAAGAGGATTGACGAAGCTTTTGAGAATTATTCAAACATGGCTTCTTCTATGTTTGTGACAGAGCATGGTGTTCACAATGCTACATTGTATCAAGATCCATGTATGAAAGATCCTAATGCTCATGAATTCCATATCTCACCTGAGATCAATTATAATCCAGATTTCCCTGCCATTGATGTCTAATTTTTTTCACTAGAGCCATCAACACTATCCTTCGTCCTAATTTTATGTGACCATTTCATTTTCGCACGTATTCAGCGGTGAATGGTTTTCAAAATCGAGATGAACGATGGAGGTCCAGCTGATTTTATTTAATTTTATTAGGGTTTATTTGGATTTTTATCTGAATTTGTTTGGTATGCTTTTATTGCATTTTATTTGATTTATTTTGATTTTACTTGTGTAAGCACATATCATGCACATAGAAACCATATAAATAAGCTTGTATCTCCCTAAGAGAATATATGGACAAATTGATTGGGTTATTTTGTTTTAAATTTTCACAAGATTGAATCTCGTGCATGGTGATTTGCTAGGGTATGCGGAGGATCGACCTGGGTGCTAAACTATTAACATTCTTTAGCCTATCTTTTAAGCCATAGATCTAGTTTTCCCCATCTTTCCCTTCTTTAATCATTAGTGGTTTGCATCACAAAGCAAGTCAAACATTTGAGAAGTTCCCTTCATGTGTCAAGCTTGCATATGAGGTAGTGTAATAACCCCAGTTTTCATGCATGTATTGTTCATAATTCATGCTAAGAATCAAACAAATTAGAGTAGCTCTACCAAACAGATGCAATTACACATGTGTCTCCTCCTTTTTATTTCAGTGATGGCTCAAATGGTCTTTCTCACGGGGACTTCTCAGAGATAGTGTTAACAGATCTATTTCGTAGTGCTGCAGTTCTTTCGCATGAAGCTTCTTTGTTGGACCACCGGTGCGAACAGAGTGGTCTCTAACCAGGACCAAGAACCAATGGGAAATTTTTCATCATCACGCCATCATGTTAGACACCACTATGCTAATGATGCACTTGTCCTGGAACCAAGAGACTGCAATTCTTGGATCAACCCAAGCTCATCATGTATGGTTGTGAAGCATCATCCAGTTTTTTAAAAATTAAATTTCAACGATAGTTCATCTACAACCTCTCTTGAATTGTATTGATTGACAGCTTGCTTCTTGGAATGGCACGTATGACAATTAGTTCTTCTCAAGTTTGCATTGATTGCTATGCTACTTTGTCTTTATACCCTTTTCCTCTTGCAGTAGATCTCTTACGACGTGCATCTCCTGGAGTGGGGCGCTATGGTTGTTTGGTGAGTTAGGGCATAGTGTGCTTACCTCTTACATAGAATATCAGCCGCCTCAGATTTGTCAATCTGAGAGCCTTCAATCTCCTTTTACTTGCCAAATGTTGGCAGTGACTGTTCAACTCACCATAAGTTCTTTTTCAGTTTCCGATTGTACTTCATAACTGATATAATCGTAAAAGAGTTTTTGACCTGGCATCACATCGATATCACCATTCTATAGACGGGTCATACAGGCCTCCTCGAAGTTTTGCATCCAGCATCAAGGTGGTTTAGTAAAAACGGTTACAATACGTGTATATAGTTAGATCATCATGTGGGAGAGAGATCTCTCCATCCAATTCCTTTCGCTGTTCTGCTTAGCCA
The DNA here is from genome assembly GCA_030789695.1 of Scilla litardierei. NCBI lineage: Eukaryota > Viridiplantae > Streptophyta > Magnoliopsida > Asparagales > Asparagaceae > Scilla > Scilla litardierei. The sequence goes on along the minus strand of CM061134.1, from coordinate 216,449,542 downwards.
GTGGCCCCAGTGCTACAAGTACAAGCAACTCCCAAACAGTAATTATAAATGGCAATTGAGTTTCGGAACTAATATTTGGGAGATGGATGCAACCGCACTTGCTCGCTGAAAAATCATATCAATACACTTCTTCAATCTCATACACAATCAGAGCAAGCGCACAAAAGATGGAAATTTAATTCCTCGGGTATCTTTCAGTTTGTTCAATTTATATGCCACTCCAAGAAGCATCCTCACACTATCAGCTCTATAAATTCCTCTAAACCACAAGTTACCCTGAAAACTAATAAACATGTCCGCCTTGTCATCCACAACATGCTCATCACCGGTTACAGGATTTCCTATCGATGATTGCGCATCAGCTACAAACGTGCACTGAATCTTAATCAATTATATTTGAGCTATTCTAAATGAATTGTTCACAGTGAGCCAGGTTGCCATAATGGCAAATGTATACATGTGTAGACGCCGAAAACCAAAATAATCAAGTCCAGTGGAGATTAATCCAGGTAGGGCTATGTATCATGTGTGATCTTGCAAGTAAACTACGCTATCTCTCCCAAAAAAGAAAAGCCTTCTTCGGACTGATTTATTATAACTTTCTGCACTAAAAGTATAAAAATATAATCCAGACATTTTTTTCCTGGCAATTTCATTGTCAACATTGAACCCTCATCAACAAATTACAGCGGAATGCAGTATTCTAAAGTGCTGGAAATTACAAAAAGATTTGGAAAGAAAAGTACCCCAATTTTGAGATTGACTATAAAATGCATATTTCACAACAAAATTGATAATGATCAAGAATATAAACCGTAATGATCGCAATTAAAACAAACAGACAAACCAGCAGAGATTGAGGACAGTGAACTTAACCGCTCAGTAGATGGTCTTGAGAATTTAATTCATCAGATTGAGGGCGAAGTCTCTCTTTTCGAATGATTTGATCTTTTTGCCATGCCCTTTGCCTTCCTCGTTAAGCAAAGAAGCACAAAGATTCTGAAGCGAGAAGAGCTGCTGGAATATGAGACAAGAGAGAGCGACCGAAAGAAAAGGATCAAAATTCTTTTTTAAAAAGGGGGGAGCACTCTCATCATCGTACGAGTCCCTGACTCAGCGCATCCCGTGTGCGGCCCACACGCCCGCATAAATAGAGATGTTTCTGTTTAGGTCTTTGCTCTATACACCGATAACAATCGGTGGATTGTCTTTTTTAGGCAAACAAAAATGTAACTAAATCAAATCAATTGTCATTTCCTCCTCTCTCTCTTCTATTTTAGGCTAAATTGTGCCCAAACTCTTATGTAAACCTCACCTCATTCGGTGTATTTAGTCTAACTCTTCTGTTTATTATCGCATATTTGATTATGAAAGCCATTTAAGGTTTGGACCACCTTTTATATATGGACTAGAAAATCCCATTCTCATCTCATGATGGGACCACATCCAGAAATACATATTTACTTGTGTGCGGAAAGGGTTGCTTATGCCTAAGGACCGTGATCCAGAGGCATTGTCTCCGCTTTTCAGTGGGATGAACATGGATCGATTCCTAATAAACGCAGATCGTGCGCATGTATTTAATCAACTTTTCGATGTATGGAAAAAACACTGAATAGATGTGAATATATGAGAATGATGGGTGTATGTGGGTGTTGCCTTTCGTTACATGTGCCTTTTTTTTGAGGAAAGGTGAGATCCACGTTATAAGGTGTCTAAATCTTGGACACTACCATGTTAACCCCTTTGTCCTAGGCGTGAGATTTCTCTCTCATTTGCCGTATAAACTGAGGTTGGATCATTGAAGTTAAGCATCCTAGAATAATGTGCTGATAATATGTTTGAGTTTTGGTGTTTAATAATTATCATTATATTTACTTTTAGGGCAGCCGTGCACAAAAAATATACGGTACTTTATGTTTCTTGAATTTTTTTTATAGAACTGATGTACACATTCGAAAACCTCAAAACCCCACATATGAGTGAACCTTAAAGGTATTAGACTTTCGATTCACCCGTTGCAAAAAGTTTGTTGTTCCGAAACCATTGAATTTGCATGGTTTAGATAGAAGGTCAAATAGCATTGGATTCACTTCAGTTTTGATGGTTTGATCATCTAGCCTATAAAAAATTTAAAAATAAGGGAAATTGGTTTTTTTTTTTTGCACATGCGCAGCCAACTTAGCAGCGGACAGACCCATTTTTTCTTACTTTCCCTTACTTTTAAGGATAAAATTTTAAGATTCCATCGTACAAATCTAGGTTCTCAATATATGCACTCATCAGATTGGACGTATTGCTAAAATAAAATAAATAATGTCATATTTGTGGAAAAGATATATCCCAAGTACTATGCCACACAATGCCCGTGTGGCACACCTCCTCCCCTCTCACATAGAAATCACGTGGAACAAACATCACATCAACCACCCTCAATTGTAATAAGAATTGTACATTGCCCAGTTTATCGGTATATAGAAGGGATTTAATTTTAATATATGACAGGGATTAAGTTTCCCAAGTTTTGTAATCCATAAACATTCTCATTTTCATACATCATCTCTTCTATATATAGTTTCTCCCATAATGTAATCATGCAAACGAGTGAGAGCAACTTTCGGCAAGATTAAAATATCGAAAGTTGATAATAATGTTTACGAGCGGTTAGCTTAGAACAGCTAAGAAATGTAATGTCTTAAAGATGCCAAAAGATAAAACTCAAGATAAATTTTTAAATAGAACACTGTCTAAAGCTGAAAGTTCTAGTTGTGCCTACTCTTGTAAGTGTAAGTATTAAATTTTGGTTGCCAAAGAATTTTTGTTGGTCCTTTGTTAGGATTGGTTGATGGTCTACGAGAAAATAGGCTAACTACCATCGGTCAACCATGAGTTTTAATATCTACCACCAACTTTAAAAAGTTTGCTAGAATACCACCCCCTTAAAAAAGAGACTAAAATACCCACGTTCGTTCCCAAACACTAAAATACCCTCTACGTCGACGCCGAACTCCGACCACCCCGCTTCGCCGTACTCCGACCACCCCTCATCTACGGAAACGCCTCGCCGTACTCCGACAAAGCCCTATGAGCCAATTTGCGCCAATTTGCGCCAATATACGCCAATATACGTCAAGTATCGTGACGTATATTGGCGTATATTGGCGCAAATTGGCGCAAATTGGCTCATAGGGCTTTGTCAGAGTACGGCGAGGCGTTTCCGTAGATGTGGGGTGGTCGGAGTACGGCGAAGCGGGGTGGTCGGAGTTCGGCGTCGACGTAGAGGGTATTTTCGGCGTTGGGTTCCGACCACCCCGCTTCGCCGTACTCCGAACACCCCGCATCTACGGCAACGCCTCGCCGTACTCCGACAAAGCCCTATGAGCCAATTTGCACCAATATGCGCCAATATGCGCCAATATACGCCAATATACGCCACGTATCGTGGCGTATATTGGCGCATATTGGCGCATATTGGTGCAAATTGGCTCATAGGGCTTTGTCGGAGTACGGCGAGACGTTGCCGTAGATGCGGGGTGTTCGGAGTACGGCGAAGCGGGGTGTTCGGAGTACGACGAAGCGGGGTGTTCGGAGTTCGGCGTCGACGTAGAGGGTATTTTAGTGTTTGGGAACGAAGATGGTATTTTAGTCTCTTTTTTAAAGGGGGTGTTATTCTAGCAAACTTTTTAAAATGGGTGGTAGAAATTATAACTAGTGGTTGACCAGTGTTATTTACCCAATTTTCTCGATGGTCTACCATTAGTGGTAATATGAAAGAAGAGAGCAACAGTTCATATGCAGAGAACAATGTTTCATGTGAGGAGGATTTTAAAGAGGACTAGATTATTATTTTTTGGTTGAATTAAAATAATTTATTGCGAATGGGTTTAATCTAAAAAGCACATGAAGGTCTTGTGCTCTGCCTCTAATACCATGTAAGATTATCACTTAGATGTATGGACAGATAATGAAGAAACAATAAGGCCGTGCACCAATCCTATGCCCACACACCCCAATGTGCGCGCACGCACACACCCATGAATACACCCATCCAATGCACCCAATGGGTGGGTGTATGCATTAGAAATGTATATTTATGTATATATTATATAAGTTAGGATCGTAATAAATTCATATTATGTTGTAAAGGCCTCAGAAAAATACAAGGGAAGAGCCAGAAAATCCAGTTCGACGAAACGGACGCATTGACGCTAGTTTCATCGCCAAATGGAAAGCATATTTCTCACAGTAAATTTTTGAAGATAAAACCCAATTAAAGGATTATCACTTAAAGATGTATATTGTAAAAGTTTTACGTATATTGACGTACGAAAAATATATATATGGTAGTACTAAACGAGACGGTCATTTTGACCCCTTGTTGGAGGAATTCCGGCGTATATTTTTGTAACGGCCAGTATTTTTCCTACGTGTGTATTTTTTTTGTGTGTGCCCGTATCTTTGTTCGATCGTCCGGATGTGTTGTGCGCGAGTTCTTTGTGTGTCGACGCGAGCGCGTCGCGGATGACTTTTAATTTTCATGGCGTGATTAATTAACCTTAACCATAATTAATTACACTAACTAATTACCCTAATTAAAATATTCCTAATCAAATATTTATTAGCTTTAACCTTAATTAAATTACGCTAATTAAACCCCTATTGAATCCCACCTCCTCCTGTTGGTGAGATCCAACATCATCCATCAAACCTCCCCCACCTCCAACTACCTCCTTCAAGGTGTTCCCTGCACTGTTCTTATAACAGTATTACCGTCAACCCAACAACCTGCAAAACGTCTCTTCTCCTGCAAACATTTCTGCAAACCATCTTCCTCCATGCGAGATTCCCCAAGCCAAAACCTAAATCACTGCAAACAAATCCTGCAAACAAATCAACCAACAACCAATTTCATCCACAAACCAAATCAACCCTCAAATCAATTTCCCCTTCAAACAAAATTCTCCAAGTCAAAAACCATTTCCCAAAATCTTCCCCAAACCAGTTTCTAATCAAACAAAATTTCACCCAAATCAGATTTTGAGGAGAAGAATTCAGATCTGAGATCTGAAAACAAAGAGAGCAAACAACTTCAAAAAAAAAATCAAATCCCCAAACCCTCTTGTTGCATCCTTCTTCTTCCTTCCTCTCCTTCCCTTGGCCGCACCCCCTCATCCGAAGCCGTGCGCCGCCGCCTGCAGATCGCGCGCGCCGCCCCAGCTAGCGCCGCCGCCCGTCGGCCTTGTCCGCCCCGCGCGCCGCCAGCGAGGTCGCCGGAGCGCCGCCAGGAGCCGCTCGTCCGCCGGTCGCCATCTCCCCTGCGTGCGTGAGTGAGCTCTTCCCTCCCTTGCGTGGATGCAGCTTGCTGCAAGTTTTTGAAATGGAAAAAAAAAAGAAAAGAAACGAACTGAGGAAAAGATGGCAGTAGGAGAGAGGGAAAGCGAAGATGGGGAGGGGTTAGTAGTTATAAAGATTATTAAATAAGGGGCCAGCCTTGAAGCCTGAGAATGAGCTTTGTAGTCTTGTAGTGTAACGGCCGGTATTTTTAGCCGTACTTTAGTTCGTGTGTATCGGTATTTTTCCTTCAGTCGTCTGGTTAACTTTCTTCCGTACGTTTCGTGTTATGCGTGTGCGAGTCGGTATTTCCATTTTTACCGGAATGTCATTAATTGATCATCTAGTTTAACTAAAAACTTTAATTTAATTATTTTACTAATTACTTTTGTTATTCTCACTAATTACTTTTGGTATTTTAATAATAACATTTTAAACCTTAATTAATTAATTAAGTGATTCTCTTCATTCAACAATCACATGTAGTTTTAGGAGGAGAAGTTTTATACGATTCATTCGTTCCCCTCGTTAGTCAGCGACACCATTTAAACCCATCTTAATCCCCAACCTAATCGAATTAAATGTCGTTGAAAAATTGGAAAGTTGTTTCCTGCAAACTTGTTTTTAAGAAGACATTTCATCTACAAAATCATCATCTCCCTACAAACAAAATCTTACAGCAAATATTTCCCTACATCTTGATAATAATCATCCTCATCAAATCAAAAACAAAACATCAATCGATTCTTCTCCTACCAACAATTCCTCCCAAATCAGTTCACCATCCTCAAGATCAACCAGCAACAATCAAACCCCAAACCCTCAAACAGATCCTTCCCAAATCAATACAACATCAAATTCTCCAAACAATCAGCCTCCCAAAAATCTATTTCCCAAACAAAACCCAATCTGAAATTTGAGGAATTGGAAGAAGGGAAACATGGGAATTCAAATCTGAAAGCTCACTCAAAGAAATTTCAGAAATCAACAAACCCTACCCTCATCTTCTTTCCTCTTCTCCTTCCTCCACACTATCCCCTAGGCCAGCACCACCCCCGACCGGCCTGGCCTTGTCCGTCGCCCCCCTGTGCGCCACCGGAAACCGCCCAGCCGCCGACCCCCCCGACCACGCCCGCGCCGGCCGCCGCCGGCCAAGACCCGCCGCCGCCTGGCCGGAATCCGCCCGCCGGAGCTGCTGTCCGCCGGCGCCTCTGCCCTCTGCGTGCGTGAGTAATCCTCTCTCCCCCTCTTGCGATTTGTATTGCTGCCATCGATCTGCAAATGAAAGGAACACAAAAAAAAAGAAAAAGGAAGAAGAACAGACTGAGGAGTAAAGAAGGGGGGAGAGAGAGAACCATGTGGGGTATAAAGAAATGAGAAAGAGAGAGAGTAGGTATTATTTATATTAAATTATGTTAGTAGCTAAGTTTTAACCATGTAACTTGTACCCATGGTCAAAGTTGGTAGGTAGACTCATGAATACATGTTTAACTATGTGATTAGCCTAGTTAATTAATCCTTTATTAATATTACTTAGCTTAAGTATGGTAATTAACATAAATTAGTGTTAATTACTGTTAATTTGTTTGTATCTTTTAATTTCAGCATGTTAATACTTGTGAATGATGTTAGGGTATTAAAACTAGAATAAAATAAGATGTACCATGTTCATGTAACATGATATAACCGCCACCCTAGCCAGTGAACCCCTAAAAATTAGACGAACCCAATTTAGGGCTCAACTTAATTGTGTGTTTAACTCGCAATAGTTTTAATTCGGTGATATGTTTGACCAAAACAGAGAACCGGATATACCGACACGTAGTACCCGTCAAGACGGATCCAACGGCACCAAAATCGCCGGAACCAGGCAAGTATGCAATTTATAGTGAATTTACGAATTGGATGTTAAATTAGTCTCTTGTATGTAAATGTTGCTCGTTACTCTCGTAACCATGGAAATTGTTGTATAAAGATAACTGGTCTTGTTATTTAATTGCTGCATGCCTTGAAATAATTAACTAACGTGAGACATCGTGAAATCGTGCGCCTCGAAGGCGAAATCGTGATCTTCGTGATGTCATGTGAGTTGACAAATTCGTGCTTGTAATTCGTGAATTAGGTTGGCTCGTGTTCCAGCACAAATCTTGGGTGGGGTAAGGGTTGAGCGGCTGCTAGGCGTATGAACGAGTACTCTCTTCAAGGGCACCACTCGTAGGCGGTGGGTTAGCGCCAATCACGGTAAGCCCCCGTGAGAAGAAGGACTCACTCATCACGTCCTAAGGGCGAGAACCCTATTGTAGAATTGACAATGCTAACATCGTGAAACTTGCAACTTGAAATTATTGTCTCAGTTGAATTGACATGCTAATGAAACCAAGAAAAGATTTATTTTTCGTACTACACTGCTTAGAACTGCATGTTAGGATGTCTTTACTTTAATTCATTTTATAATCAGTTTGTTTAATCATTTTGTCGCTATCTCATTTAAATGATTAATGCCTCTTAAATGCAGTATAAATTTGTATATTTCTTGCCTTGGGTTCTAACCTTTTACTTGCAGACCCTTGCTGACATACATTCATGTTTTTGGATGTATGTCAGATTCTGAGCTTCAGTACCAGGAAGTTCCTTACGAGACACCTGACTTGGAGAGTCAGGAGTTCGCTGTTGACGCCGAGTCTCTCCCTACGGAGGACTAGTGGACTTTGCCGTTGCTGCTTTACTTTAGTTTGCTTTCAGTTATTGTTGAGTGTACGTCTTTACTTTGGCCCAGCTGTGGCTTGTTGATGTATTGCGTGTACGAACATTTATAATTCTGGATTTGGCTTGTAATGTATGAATATTTTTATTGTTTCTGAAAAGCATGTAAGGACCTCTCCTGCGTTTTTACCACAGACGCTTATTGAACTTGAGTTTCACCGCTCTAGTTCAAGCGGGCCCAGTAACGCTCTCGCTTCCGTCGTGTTTTGGGAAGCGGGGCGTTACATGTAGCCTTAGGAATAAATTGTTAATATATGAATAGACAGCCATGTGAAGAAGTTAAATAAGTAAATGGGTTTTATCAGACAGAGAGATAGGAGAGGGTCAGAGGCAGAAATTTGAATGGGAAGTGTCAGTCTTATCTATATGAAATGAAGGAGAGTTATTTTGGGTATTAAGAAAATGTTAAGGTTATATTTTTTTAACATGCTAACTTTTACCCCAAGTCAAACTAGTAGGTGTAGTAGGTAAGATTATTAAACATGATGTACCATTAGCTACGTTAACCCTACCATTAGCGTATTAATAGGTTGTTAGTGTTAATTGGTGGTAGTGTTAATTTAAATAGCGATTTGTTAAGATGTTATTTGATTTCACCATGTTAGTATAATTAACTAATGTTGGGATAATAATACTGGTATATAATAGGGCGTGCCCTGTTAGCGTAACACCGTATAAACATCACCTAGCTAGAGAACCCGATTAAATTAGACGAACCCGTTTTAGAGATTATTTTAATATTGTGATTATTCACGAAAAATCTAATTCGGTGATATGTTTGATCAAAACAGAGAACCAGTCGTTCTATAGCGTAACGCTCGTCGAGGCGAACTCACGACCACCAATATCACCGGAAACAGGCAAGTGATACTTGCCAGTAATTATTTAGGCCGTGTTTTAGGCCAATTTGTAAAATTGTGTAAAAGAGACTAGGCGGTGAAATGATAGTCGCCTAGACGCCCTATTTGATCTAGTTTGACAACGAAACTAGATCCGACACTTTTTACCTGTTTCCATTCATGCTGCCATGTCACGTTTACTTTCGATTAACTGTACGCACTTTAACTGCTCATTACATGTCATGCATCAAATTGTTCTATCGTGATTGCGTAGCACACGCTACAATAATTGTAACTATTGAGGCTAGGCACCTGCTTTGCGGGCACAACCCTATGCCAATAACACTTCCTGGCTCGTGATCCAGAAGATGGGCGCCAGTCCATATACACGTGGAGGGGTAGGGTTAAGCGATCACTTGAGCGTAGAAGTGTGCCCGTACAGCCACTTCAGCCAAAGGGCGTAAACCCTGTGCACATCGTGAATACAAGTTAATCGTGAAATCGTGAAATCGTGAAATAGTGATTTGTAGCTTTCTGCTACGACGTGCTTAATTATTTTCATCCTGTTAATTTAATTGTTGCACTCTTTTAATGCCATGCCATATCATCATTGTAGAACTGCTAGTTGCATTATTTTATTTGTATCCTTGCACAAAAGTTCTCCGCTTCCCTTGGGAGACTTTTGCTGGCATGTGCCCTTTTCTCTTTGGGTGTCACATGTCAGGATTTGAGACAGAGCAGGTTGTTGAGGACGAGCAGTTCGTTGACGCTGAGTTCGAGGTCCCTGCAGAGACCGAGTTCGAGGACACGGGTGACCAGTCCTAGACTCGTTTGGAGTCTCCCCTTAGTTGTCATCTTTATTTAGTTGCTGTTAGGTTTCGGTGCGTAGCACCTACCTCTCTTTGTTTTGTATGGCCATGCTTTAGGCCTATTGTTCAGACTCGTACTTTTGTGACTATTCTGTGATGTAATATTTGTTGGATGTTGTTGGTGGATATTTTTCTTATCTGCTTTATTGTTGTTGTTGTTTCGTCGCGATGCAAGGACCTGCTACCTTTTGAAATTTTTACAGACGCTTATCAGACTGCAGCTTCACAGCTCCACGTCTGAGCGGACCTCCTCACGTCTCGCCTTCCATATTAGGGAAGCGGGGCGTGACAGGTTTTAGTGGTGTCCCATGCAGGTCCTCTTCTCTTTGCATCTGCGAAATATCGGAACAACAATAATGATAACAACATCCATTAAATATTCATAACATTCGAGTCATGATTAAGTCTAATCTGAGCATTTTCTTGTCTTAGATGGCCGGTAGACGCATCACCCGAGGAGCTGGTAGTGGACCTGGAGCTGGTGGTGGAGCAGGACGTGTTGCAGATGCTGATAGAGAACCCACCACGGCTGAGATGATGAGGATGATGCATCAGATGATGCAGGTTCAGCAGGGCATGCTTCAGAATGCCCCTCGCTTCGAGCCGGGAGCGAAGCAATTTCGGGAGCTGGGCCCGTCATATTTCACTGGGTCAGAAGGATCATTAGCTGCAGATGAATGGATGAAGAACACAGAGGATAACCTGCTTCTCTCGAAGGTTAACCCGGCTGGATGGGTTAACTTAGTGAAGAAGCAACTGAAGGACAATGCCCGCAGTTGGTGGGAGTCAGAAGAGCAGATGTTGGCGAAGCCTATCCCCTGGGCCACTTTCAAGGCGAGATTTAATGATGAGTATTTCCCTCGAGCTGCCAAGAGGGAGCTGATGCAGCAGTTTATCAATCTGAAGCAGGGAAATCTGACGGTGGATCAGTACCACCAAGAGTTCATGAAACTGAGTCGCTTTGCGCCGAAGATGGTGGAGACTGCTGAGGATCGAGCTCAGAAATTCTTACAGGGTTTATCCTTGGAGCTGCAAAGTCTGATTTCCTCTTCGGACTTAGACTCTTACCAGAAGTTGCTGATAGCTGCCAAGAGGCAGGAGCTGATTGCCAATCAGAAGAGAGGACAGTATTCAGGTGCTGGGAAGAGGCCTATGGAGCAGGCCAGAGCTGTGGTTAGGCCTGGGTTCAAGCCTAATCAGTCCGTGCAGTTTAAGAGGCCAGGTGGGCCTACTCCGAAGTTGTGCCATTTTTGTGGCAAGGCTGGTCATGTGAAGGAGCAGTGTAGGAGATTCTTGGGCCAGTGCTTAGTTTGTGGTGACGCTACGCATGCATTGAAGGACTGTCCGAGAACTAAGCAACTGTGGAAGGCACCAGATGGAGTTCAGCAGCAGAGAGCTCCAGTGGCTGCTGGACGTGGAGCGCCTCTCATTCCCCAGAAGCAGGCTTTCCAACAGGCTGTTCAGCCTAAGAGGCAAGCCTTCACGATGACTGCAGTGGAGGCAGAGACTGAGGACGGAGTTATTGCAGGTAACTTCTATACTAGTCTTCATTATTTATGCATTATATTTGATTAATTAGATCCATGTTAATCTAGTTGCATATTACCCTTAGGTGTCATCTTAGTTTCATCTCACCCGGCCTTGACCCTATTCGATTCTGGAGCTTCCATGTGCATTTTATCTCGGAAGTTCGTAGTCGAACACTCGATACCCACCTATACACTTCCCAAGTGTTGGAACATTACAACTGGGAATGGTGTAGTGAAGGTTGCACTGGGATGTAGACCGTGCCCGTTGGTGATTAGTGGACACGAACTATATGCTAATTTCATCGTCCACGACCTACCCAACTTTGATGCTATTCTTGGCATTGATTGGTTAGGAGCTTTTTATGCCACGATCGACTGTCACCGGAAGAAAGTGATGTTCGAAATTCCCGACCATCCAGTGTTCGAATTTGTCGGCGGAGGACGTTCGCTTGGACCTGTCAAGTTCCGAGCCCAGCCTTACCGATTGACCGTTGCATCTATGATTGCTGAGCCAGAGAAGCCTGCAGTAGTGCGAGATTTCGAAGACGTCTTCCCTGAAGACATTTCTGGACTGCCGCCTGATCGAGCGTTGGAGTTCGGCATCGATCTAATGCCAGGAGCCCAACCAATTTCGAAGGCGCCGTACCGTATGGCTCCTGCAGAACTAGAAGAGTTGAGGAAGCAGTTGGATGAGCTACTACAGAAGGGTTTCATTCATCCCAGCGTATCTCCATGGGGTGCACCCGTCTTGCTGGTAAAGAAGAAAGATGGCTCGAGAAGAATGTGTATTGATTATCGGGAGTTGAATCAGATCACAGTGAAGAATAAGTACCCGCTGCCTCGCATTGATGATATCTTCGATCAGCTTGGTGGATCGAGGGTATTTTCGAAGTTGGATCTCCGGAGCGGATACCATCAAGTCAGAGTCAAGAAGGAAGATGTACTCAAGACCGCTTTTCGGACTAAGTACGGGCATTACGAGTTCGTTGTCATGCCATTCGGTGTGACCAACGCTCCTGCTGTGTTCATGAATCTCATGAACCTTATCTTTTACGACTTCCTCGACAAGTTTGTAGTGATCTTCATCGACGACATCTTGGTGTACTCGAAGAGCGAGGAGGAGCATGCAGAACATCTGAAGATAGTGTTGGAGACGCTCCGTCACCATAGACTGTATGCCAAGTACAGCAAATGTGAATTCTGGCTGGATAGAATTGCATTTCTTGGGCATGTAGTATCGGGAGCTGGTATCTCAGTGGATCCGGAGAAGGTCAAAGCAGTCAGTGAATGGCATTAACCTCGATCGGCATCGGACATCAGGAGTTTCCTTGGATTGGCTGGATACTACCGCAGATTCATCAAGGATTTCTCAAGGATAGCTGAGCCAATGACGAGATTGACGAGGAAGGATGTTAAGTTCAGTTGGTCAGATTCTTGTGAGCAAGCTTTTTCTACCTTGAAGGAGAGAATGACTACTGCACCAGTCTTAGCTATTCCAGACAGAAGCGGAGGCTTCGAGATTTTCTGTGACGCATCAGGCAAGGGACTTGGATGCATTCTGCACCAACACAATCATGTGGTCGCTTATGCTTCGTGACAATTGAAGGTCCATGAGAAGAATTATCCGACTCACGACTTGGAGTTAGCTGCCGTCATCTTTGCACTGAAAATTTGGCGACATTTCTTACTGAGTGAGAAAGTGAAAATCTTCACTGATAACAAAAGTTTGAAATATATATTCACCCAGAAGGAGCTGAATATGAGACAGCGCAGATGGTTGGAATTGATGGCAGACTACGACATCGATCTTCAGTATCATCCAGGGAAGGTGAATGTCGTACCGGATGCCTTGAGTCGACTGCCCGAAGTGATGATTCTCACATCTCAGTGGAGATTGCAGCAGGATCTGCGAAGGATGAATGTTGAAGCTATTCTACCGGGAGTCACATCATCGCTGATGAACATGCAGATTCAGTCGACGATTGTGAATCGAATCAAGATTGCTCAAGCTGGAGATGCTAAGTTGAAGAAGATCAGAGTGCAAGTCGAAGCAGGACTTCGGACAGATTTTCTGATTCACGCGGATGGATCTTTGAGATATGGTAGCAGGATCTGCGTGCCTGCAGGAGATATCAGAGAAGAGTTGATGAATGAGGCTCACAGTTCGCCTTATTCTATTCATCCTGGAGGTACTAAGATGTACAAAGATCTTCGACAGAATTTCTGGTGGCATGGGATGAAGAGAAGTGTGGCACGGAGCGTTGCCAAATGCCTCGTGTGTCAGCAAGTGAAGGCTGAACACCATCGCATTGCTGGATTACTACAACCTCTGCCGATTCCCGAGTGGAAGTGGCAGCACATCACGATGGACTTCGTGACTGGCTTACCTCGGAGCACCAAGCAGAACGACGCGATCTGGGTCATCGTTGATCGATTGACCAAGTCCGCGCACTTTATACCTTTCCGAGTTGGGCAGTCCACGGAGATATTAGCAAGGAAGTATATGGAGGTAATGACCTAACTCATACCTTAATAATTTCCTTCTAGTACTAGTCGTAATGTGAATTATGTCGTGTAGGAGATCGTGCGCTTGCATGGAGTCCCTGTGAGCATTGTATCAGATCGTGATACGAGATTCACATCTCAGTTCTGGAAGAGTCTGCAGACCAATCTGGGTACCAGTCTGAAGTTCAGTACTGCGTATCACCCGCAGACGGATGGACAGTCGGAGCGCACTATTCAGATCTTGGAGGATATGTTGAGAGCTTGCATGTTGGATCTCAAGGGTTCGTGGGAGGATCACCTGCACCTGGTGGAGTTTTCCTACAACAATAGCTACCAGGCGAGCATTGGCATGGCGCCATTTGCTGCTCTCTACGAGAGGAAATGTCGATCGCCACTGAGTTGGGATGACGTAGGTGATAGAGAGCTCTTGGGGCCAGAGATGATAGTGGAAGCGGTTAATGTTGTGCGAGATATTAGAGACAAGATTCGGATCGCCCAGGACCGTTATAAGCATTGGGCTGATGCTAAACGGCGTCCTTTAGAGTTTCAGCCGGGAGATCATGTGTTTCTGAAGATCTCCCCGAATCGAGGAGTGATTCGATTTGGAAAACGAGGCAAGCTTAGTCCGAGGTATATTGGACCCTTCGATGTGCTAGAGCGAGTTGGAGAGGTAGCTTATCGCTTAGCTTTGCCACCGTCCTTAGAGGGAGTTCATGACATCTTCCATGTGTCCCAGCTGCGTCGTTACGTCAGCGACCCTTCTCATGCTGTGGACTACTCTGAGATTACTGTTCGGCCAGATCTGACGTACGAACAGCAACCGGTGGAGATCTTAGATCGACGTCAGAAAGTTTTCAGGACCAAGACTGTTGATCTAGTCAGGGTGATGTGGCGTCGTGACTCACCAGGAGAGTCTACCTGGGAGCGGGAAGATGAGATACGGGAGCGTTACCCATATTTGTTCCCTACTCTTTAGTGGATGAGAATTCCGAGGGCGGAATTTTTTCTAAGGTGGGTAGAATGTAACGGCCAGTATTTTTCCTACGCGTGTATTTTTTTTGTGTGTGCCCGTATCTCTGTTCGATCGTCCGGATGTGTTGTGCGCGAGTTCTTTGTGTGTCGACGCGAGCGCGTCGCGGATGACTTTTAATTTTCATGGCGTGATTAATTAACCTTAACCCTAATTAATTACACTAACTAATTACCCTAATTAAAATATTCCTAATCAAATATTTATTAGCTTTAACCTTAATTAAATTACGCTAATTAAACCCCTATTGAATCCCACCTCCTCCTGTTGGTGAGATCCAACATCATCCATCAAACCTCCCCCACCTCCAACTACCTCCTTCAAGGTGTTCCCTGCACTGTTCTTATAACAGTATTACCGTCAACCCAACAACCTGCAAAACGTCTCTTCTCCTGCAAACATTTCTGCAAACCATCTTCCTCCATGCGAGATTCCCCAAGCCAAAACCTAAATCACTGCAAACAAATCCTGCAAACAAATCAACCAACAACCAATTTCATCCACAAACCAAATCAACCCTCAAATCAATTTCCCCTTCAAACAAAATTCTCCAAGTCAAAAACCATTTCCCAAAATCTTCCCCAAACCAGTTTCTAATCAAACAAAATTTCACCCAAATCAGATTTTGAGGAGAAGAATTCAGATCTGAGATCTGAAAACAAAGAGAGCAAACAACTTCAAAAAAAAAATCAAATCCCCAAACCCTCTTGTTGCATCCTTCTTCTTCCTTCCTCTCCTTCCCTTGGCCGCACCCCCTCATCCGAAGCCGTGCGCCGCCGCCTGCAGATCGCGCGCGCCGCCCCAGCTAGCGCCGCCGCCCGTCGGCCTTGTCCACCCCGCGCGCCACCAGCGAGGTCACCGGAGCGCCGCCAGGAGCCGCTCGTCCGCCGGTCGCCATCTCCCCTGCGTGCGTGAGTGAGCTCTTCCCTCCCTTGCGTGGATGCAGCTTGCTGCAAGTTTTTGAAATGGAAAAAAAAAAGAAACGAAACGAACTGAGGAAAAGATGGCAGTAGGAGAGAGGGAAAGCCTGAGAGAAGATGGGGAGGGGTTAGTAGTTATAAAGATTATTAAATAAGGGGCCAGCCTTGAAGCCTGAGAATGAGCTTTGTAGTCTTGTAGCCTTAGGAATAAATTGTTAATATATGAATAGACAGCCATGTGAAGAAGTTAAATAAGTAAATGGGTTTTATCAGACAGAGAGATAGGAGAGGGTCAGAGGCAGAAATTTGAATGGGAAGTGTCAGTCTTATCTATATGAAATGAAGGAGAGTTATTTTGGGTATTAAGAAAATGTTAAGGTTATATTTTTTTAACATGCTAACTTTTACCCCAAGTCAAACTAGTAGGTGTAGTAGGTAAGATTATTAAACATGATGTACCATTAGCTACGTTAACCCTACCATTAGCGTATTAATAGGTTGTTAGTGTTAATTGGTGGTAGTGTTAATTTAAATAGCGATTTGTTAAGATGTTATTTGATTTCACCATGTTAGTATAATTAACTAATGTTGGGATAATAATACTGGTATATAATAGGGCGTGCCCTGTTAGCGTAACACCGTATAAACATCACCTAGCTAGAGAACCCGATTAAATTAGACGAACCCGTTTTAGAGATTATTTTAATATTGTGATTATTCACGAAAAATCTAATTCGGTGATATGTTTGATCAAAACAGAGAACCAGTCGTTCTATAGCGTAACGCTCGTCGAGGCGAACCCACGACCACCAATATCACCGGAAACAGGCAAGTGATACTTGCCAGTAATTATTTAGGCCGTGTTTTAGGCCAATTTGTAAAATTGTGTAAAAGAGACTAGGCGGTGAAATGATAGTCGCCTAGACGCCCTATTTGATCTAGTTTGACAACGAAACTAGATCCGACACTTTTTACCTGTTTCCATTCATGCTGCCATGTCACGTTTACTTTCGATTAACTGTACGCACTTTAACTGCTCATTACATGTCATGCATCAAATTGTTCTATCGTGATTGCGTAGCACACGCTACAATAATTGTAACTATTGAGGCTAGGCACCTGCTTTGCGGGCACAACCCTATGCCAATAACACTTCCTGGCTCGTGATCCAGAAGATGGGCGCCAGTCCATATACACGTGGAGAGGTAGGGTTAAGCGATCACTTGAGCGTAGAAGTGTGCCCGTACAGCCACTTCAGCCAAAGGGCGTAAACCCTGTGCACATCGTGAATACAAGTTAATCGTGAAATCGTGAAATCGTGAAATAGTGATTTGTAGCTTTCTGCTACGACGTGCTTAATTATTTTCATCCTGTTAATTTAATTGTTGCACTCTTTTAATGCCATGCCATATCATCATTGTAGAACTGCTAGTTGCATTATTTTATTTGTATCCTTGCACAAAAGTTCTCTGCTTCCCTTGGGAGACTTTTGCTGACATGTGCCCTTTTCTCTTTGGGTGTCACATGTCAGGATTTGAGACAGAGCAGGTTGTTGAGGACGAGCAGTTCGTTGACGCTGAGTTCGAGGTCCCTGCAGAGACCGAGTTCGAGGACACGGGTGACCAGTCCTAGACTCGTTTGGAGTCTCCCCTTAGTTGTCATCTTTATTTAGTTGCTGTTAGGTTTCGGTGCGTAGCACCTACCTCTCTTTGTTTTGTATGGCCATGCTTTAGGCCTATTGTTCAGACTCGTACTTTTGTGACTATTCTGTGATGTAATATTTGTTGGATGTTGTTGGTGGATATTTTTCTTATCTGCTTTATTATTGTTGTTGTTTCGTCGCGATGCAAGGACCTGCTACCTTTCGAAATTTTTACAGACGCTTATCAGACTGCAGCTTCACAGCTCCACGTCTGAGCGGACCTCCTCACGTCTCGCCTTCCATATTAGGGAAGCGGGGCGTGACAATTTTGCCCTCAATAAACCTTTGATTATATATCGTTAAAATCAAATCTTAATTTAAAAATTAGTTTTGGCCTTTTTAAATGCCCATTAATTATTGTAAAATCTTGAAAAACACCTACTAGCCTTAGAAAAATATTCTAAGCTTATTTATACCCATTTGCTAGTTTAAATCATTTCTGTGCTTCTTTTCTTAATATAATTATATGTTTCTTGCTTCGTATAATTATTAAATTGAATCGCAAAATTGTGAAAGTTGGTGATATTATTATGAATACTCATGAGACACCATACGCATCTATTGCGATGCAATTGAGCATAACAGACTGAACGAACTCATATGATTGAATGGAATATAAATAGTTAGTATACATACCTCGACCCGGCACTTGACCTGACCTATGGGATTGGGATAGTCTATAGTCACAGAGGATGCGGGAGTGACTGGGTTTACTCGACAACTTTACCTCGCACATACAATAAGTGGAGGAAAGTACTTGACAGGCACCTAAAAAGGGGGTTGGTGAGTAGCACCGTTGGTAGCTCCCGATGGTGTGGCAGGTTAGTCACATATTGTATCTTCGGACTTGGACTTAGCACTAAAATAATTGGTTACTAAATATTGCTTAAACATACAGTCTTCTTATTACAGGTTGCAAATCGCTATCAAATGACTAAACTGTTACATGTTGCAAATTGCTATCAATCGTTTAACTGCTATCGATTGCAAATTACTCTTTTTATTTCTTATTATGCTATTAAAAGTTCTAACTACTAGCTAATATTATTTCAGACAGTATATATCTCACCATGATTTTCCTTACGTCACTTTCATATATGATGTAGTTTTTACGAATTAAACTTGTTAAATGTTCATACGATACTTATACCATGCTCTTAATTACTATGCTATGTTAGTATAACATTTCCTACCACGTTTTAACATACCATGATTTTATCATACAATACTCATACTCAAGATATGCTTTAACGCATGCCTCTCTTACACGTATGTTTTTACATTTTCATTTACTTTGGGAATATACTTACCGAGTAACCCTCTCTGACGGGCATTTTATTTTGTTGTCTTATGAAATGTCCATCAGGACTTGAGAGTGATTTTACAGAGGATCCTACTATAGAAGTTGAGCCTGCGCTCGAGGATTATGTGGATTTCCAGACCACGGAAGACTATGGCGTTTTTTTATATTCGCATCGGCACTTTCTATTTGAATAATGTAATTCATTGTATTATGTTGTATTGGGCATGCTGTTGAGTATTGGTGTTTCATACCAATCTTATTTTTGATGATGATCACAACATTATGTTGTTGCTAATGAATCTCATGTTTTAGTCTCTCAGTTTATTTTAAGGATATCTTTCTTGGAGACTAATCACTTGGTGCAAGGATGGACATCAAGTGAAGAAGGGCCATTGTTTAGACTCAAGGAGTGCCAAAGCTTGGAGATGGTGGAGAGCACTCAAGGCATCAAGATTGAAGACTTAGACTCTTTGAGAAGCTTTGTAATCCATGTATTTTACTTTAGGGTTATTTAGTACCGACCCCATGTGTTTTCTCCGAAATTAGCAACACCCCCCTATCGTTTCAATAATTAGTAATACCCCCATATGGCACCCAATTTTGGACCCCCCCCTCACCCTGTTTAGGGGGGTCTTTCTATAGGCGTGGGAGACCAAATTGGATACAATAGGGGGGTCTTACTAATTATTGAAACCATAGGGGGGTGTTGCTAATTTCGGAGAAAACACAGGGGGTCGGTACTAAATGACCCTTTACTTTATTACTTTCTCTCTCTTTTGAGTCTAGGGTTAATGTAATGCCTTGTTAAATGGTTTACTCATTCATGCATATGCATTTAACCATCTTAGTAAGCCTTAGGAATATCATAGAATCCAACCCAATTGGTTCACTCTGTCCAAAGACTCATTTGGAGTCTCTGGCTTTCCGTCAGTCGCCTGCTGAAGGAAACACAGTCGACTGGGTGATTTCCAGTCGCATGTAGATCCTTCTACAGTCGCCTGATATGCACAGCTCAAGTCAACATTTCAATTGACTCAAACTTGAGCTTTACGCACAGTCGTCTGTCGATCAGTTTACAGTCGCCTGTGTTTTATAGTCGCCTAGTGATTGGTCATCAGTTTCCTGTATAGCGTAAGTGCATTCTCTGCATCTCTCTGTTGTTTTTCCATCTCTAACAGCAGACGACTGATGAAGAATATACAGTCGCCTGATTTCTTGACAGTCGACTGTAGTATTAACATCAGTCGCCTGTGCGAAGAATTGGAGAAAGAGTGCAGCTCTCTGTTTCGATCCATCCCATGCAGCAGTCATCTGCTGAAGGATTAACAGGCGCCTGTCCTGTTTGTCAGTCGACTGAATTGACTTCATCAATCGACTGTCCTGGAGCAGATTATAGCCGTTGAATATTTTCTAGCCGTTGATCAGTCGACTGTCTTTTGATCAACATTCGACTGCTCCTGTCGTTTTCACCCAGTTTCTAGCCGTTGCAGATTTGTTCATTTGGCTGTTTCTTTGTGTTTTTGGGCTTGATATGGGTTCCTATATATATGAGTGTGCTGGCATCACTTGAGAAATCTTGACAACACTTGATAACTCTTGACTCTATTGAAAATCTCAAGAGATCAATAAGCAACTCTCAAGCTCCCTCATTTCCCTCAATTGAGCATTCATCTTTCTTCGTGCATTGAAGTCCAGCTCAAGGGAAATCATCCAAGTGCTCTCAAGGATATCACGACACTTGGAGATCCTCTTCCATGCCTTGCATCCATTCATGAGTAAGCATCTCAAGGCATAGGTAAGAGTATTTACTTTACTTGGTGTAATTTGTTTTTCTATTTCTCTTTGTGGGATTAGGATACTCTCTTTGTGGGAGTTTCTCTCTTTATGGGAGGTTGTCTCTTTGTGGGACTAGGGAATTCTCTTTGTGGGAATTAACTCTCTTTGTGGGAGTTCTTGTGTCCTAGTGTAGGGGCTAACCCTAATTCTCTGAGTGGGAGTTAGTGATTCTCTGTATGGGAGTCTTGATCCTCGTGTAGGATTGGTTGGGTCCTTGTGTAGGGCATAAATCCTCTTTGTGGGGTATCTCCTTGTGAGATTTGTATTCACTTCTCTGTGTGGGAATATAGTGAATATTGGTGTGGCTGGATGTACCCAAGTTTGGGGAAACATGGTAAAACTGTGTGTTTGCGTTTGGATTGATTGTGCCTTTTAATTCTTCTTGCATTTATAGTGTGTGTTGTTAGTATTGCAAGGGTTAGCCGATCCCTACAATTGGTATCAGAGCGAGGTTATAGTATACTGCAACGATGGCATTCAACGCTACATCCGCGCCTCATGAAGAAGGTCTTTCAACCGTCCGAACCACAGATCTTCAACGGAACCAACTACCCGAGTTGGAAGATCAGGATGATGGTCTACTTGAAGAGACATGACCTTTGGGACATAACGGAGTCACCTTTCGAGGAGCCTACTTCACCCGCGGCCTTGAGAGCTAAAGCGGAGAAGGACTTGATCAAAGTCAATACTAGGGCTATGTGTGTTCTCCATTGCGTCCTCACTCCGGATGAGTTCGATCGCATCTCCATGTGCAAATCGGCCAATAGTATTTGGCATACATTAGAGATCTCTCATGAAGTGTTACTTCAACATAAGGAAGAGATTCAGTCAACCAAGCCCGAGAAGAAAAAGGGTGTTGCTCTTCATGGTGAGAAGGAGTGTTTCAAGTGGAAAAAGAAGTTCCAATAAGAAGCTCCAAGTGAAGATGAAGAAGATCTTAGCGACGATGACTACATCGAGCTTGCCAAGCAATTCAAGAATTTCAAGGCATTCCTCAAGGATAATCAAGGTATGTCTTCATCAAAGTTTGTCTCACAGTCTACCAAGTTGGTTTGTTTCAACTGCAGTGGAATAGGTCATGTGGCTACCGAATGCCCTTCCAAACCCAATATAGATACCTATAAGTGTAAAGGGAAGAAACATTGGAAAGCCAAGTCCGAGGTCAAGAACCAAAAGAAGGGACTTATCCGCATATTTGATGATTCCGATGTGGACACATCTAATGATGAAGAAGATGATGACAAGGAGCATGATCAAAGGTGTTTCGTTGCCTTTGATGATTCTTCATCAACTTCATCTAACTCAAACGATGAAGAGATAGAGACGTGGCTCAACTCCAAAGAAGAAAGTTGCTTCATGGCTAATGGGGAAGAGTCTTCGTCAAGCTCAAGCGAGGAGGAAAGGGATGTGGAAGCTGAGGAGGAAAAGTCATCCTATGAGGAGCTTGAATACCGCCTAAATGTAGCCTCCAATTTGGCAAGTAAGTGCATCGATTCATATGATAAAATGAAAGCTAAACTTGATAATGCTATGAGTAGGGTGCATGATTTAGAATCGTCTAGTGTAAATATTCATGATGAAATGCATGTTTGCGATACTAGTGAGAGAGACACACTTCTCTCTCAAGTTAAGGAATTGAGCCTTACAAATGAAAAACTTGTTGCTCAAAACCTTAGCTTAGATGCTCACATTCAACAAATTATGTTGAAATGTGAAGAGGAATCCGGTAAGCTCATAAGCTTTGTGTATTCTAGGGATTCACTCCATGATTTGTTGGAAAAACAACATCCCGTAAATCATATAGGAGGTTTGGGTTATATTCAAAATGTGGTTCCCAAACCCACCTTTAATTCCTCTTATGGTGCAAATACAAGAAATATTGCTAAAGCACCTAAGAAGAATCATCATGCTTTCTTGTACAACAATAACATCAACAAGAAGCATGTAGATCACGAGGTAATGAGGAAGAATGAAACATCTTCATTTTTTGCTAAGAAGCAAAATCCTCATTCTTTGCATGCCAAGAAATTCGTTTCTACACTTAAGCATGCCACATCCCCCATCTTGCAAAGGCAAAACCCTTGCCTAGGAATTCCTTGAGATTATGGATTCCCACTAAGTTTAGTGTGCAAGAGAGGGACAGTTACATCAACTATCTAGTTAAGGATGTGATCACCTCATGTGATTACATTAGGAAATCAAACTCCTCTTGGGTTTAGTTGCCTAATGTTTAGGTTTCCCACACACATTTGCATATTGCATGGGTATTGTGCTTAATGCTATATTTTTGCATACCCATTGGTTGTGTGCGTTTCATGTTTTTGAAAATACTTTCTATTATATGTATTTTTCATGAAAATGGGAACCTTGGGGTCTATTGACATGCATGCATTTTTGATCCATGTATATGTCAATGGGGGAGTTAATATATTATATGTTTAAATTATTTTAAGACATATTTTAACTCTCATTTCGGAGGTTATTTGGTATCATTATTTACATTTGGTTATTTTGGGTCTCAAACTAAACCTCTTGTTTATTGCCAACATGTTTCTTGTTTCATTGTTTTGGCAATATCCTTGTGTATCTTTGAAGCTTGATTTTTCCATATCTTTTGCTTTGATACACTTTAGGCCCATGGCTCCATTAATTTTAATTGGTATTAGATCCTAGAAGTCAAAAGTTGACCATTTCTATGATCTAGGTGGAGCATGGGATAATGAATTGATACCCACTAAATTTCTAAATTTGGTATCATACATATCTTTCTTGTCTTGCATATTGTCTCATCTTGATTAAGATGACAAAGGGGGATATATTTGGTGTCCACCTTTTTGACAATGTCAAGGGGGAGAGATATATGCATTATGTGATCATATCTATGGGGGGGAGAGATATATACATATGCATATGGGGAGATATATCTCTATAGGGAGAGATATATGGGATTAAATAAACCATTCATGTTTGCATGCTTTTATACTTTGCAATTGGTTTATGTAATCCATGCCTATTATATGTGTAATGGTCCTAGTGTCCTATACGTGGAATGAATATAGTAATGTGTGTGTGAATAGTAATTTTGTTGTATGCGTAGTAATTTCCTACGTGAATGGTTATATGGTTGTATTGGATGGTATTATTGTTTATTGGTGTGCTTAGTGATGGCATTCTAAATGGATTATTTTAGTGAAATTATTATTAATGAATGATATTATTATTGTTAATATTGGTGGAGGATTGATGTTTGGATGTTGTTATTAATATTGTTGTTAGTGTTGGATTGTTATTATTATATTTATTTAGGCCTATAGTTATTATTAGCAGTAAGATTATTATTGTTGTTATTATTGTTATTAACATTGTTTGGGCTTAGCTAAATTTTAGTAGCTCAAGTTGGATGTTGGGTTTTTGTTTTTGGGCTTGATTGTTGGGCATGGATATTAGAAGAGAGGAGAGATATTTTTGATGAAGAATGGCAAACTTGTAAATACCCATCTTCTTCACATTTCTTAACTTTTTCTTTATTTTCTTTTCTCTTTTTCCTTCTCACCGTTTCAACCCATGCCCAGGCCGAATTTTCCCATGGCTGGCCGAAAGTTTCTAGGCCACGAAGAAGAAGAAGAAGAGAATTGGAGGAAGAAGGAAGGAGAGAAGAAGTAAGCCCTAAGCCCACCCTCTCCACCTACGCCTTCATCTTCACCAATCACCCTCAAACTCCATGGCCGAAATTCCAACCCAGGCCGAAATTTCTGGGCTTCTTGCTGCCGAATCATGGGGGAATGGAGGAGAAAAACAAGAAGAGAGGAAGAGGAAAGAAAGAGAAGTGAAGCCCTAGCCTTTTCCCCTTACATCCCTCTCAATTTCTTTCCCCCCCCCCCTCTCTAAAACTCCATGGCCAAAACCTTCCCTCAAACCCAAATCTGACCTTGGCCGAATTTTCTGGGCTTTATCTTCAATCTCAAGTGGTGGTGGGAGTTTGGGATCAAGAGGAGTTAGGGCTTGGAGTTGAAGAGCGGGAATTCATGGAGGAGTTGGGGGAATTTCGAAATTAGGGTTTTGAAGCTTGATGAAGAAATTGGTGGAGCTCTTATGTGGGATTTTGGAGCTTGGATTCATGGTAGATCGTTCTTCTTGGTTAAGATAGGATTCCAATCCCCTCTCTCATATTTCACTCATTTCCTTTTGAATTACAAAATTCGCATTTTTAGGGTTTTTGTAGAAACACCTTGCCATGCTGCAATTGGGTTGATTTTAATTGTCATAGTGAGTGATTTGATGCCATGATTATAATATAAGACGCTATTGATGCTATTGATTGCTTGTTTCACTATTCATGAGGAATTGCACTCATGTGTAATGTAAAATGTTTTAATCCCCACGCTCCTTCGCATGAAAAGGAATAAATAATTGAGATATGAAATATGGGAACAATGAAATGGTATATGTAGTTTGGCCATGAATATGGAATATTGCTCTCATCTAGCGTGTAGGTTGTTTATTTCCCATTCTAAAATGCAAGTTATGCTAATTCTATGAAAAATGGGAACAATGAAAATGTTGTTTAATTATGCTTTCATGAACCAATGTTGCTTTAATAAATGAGAGAAGTGGAAATGAAAATAAAGCAAGGCCTCATTATTTTCATGAATCGCGATATTAGGTTGAGTTGTTTGTTTGTTGAACTGTTGGGGGCTTAACGCTTAATTACCATTTTGTGTTGAAATTGTATGAAATTACCCTCATCACTTTTGTGGTTAATTTTCATTACGAGCTGGTTCTCATTTTATTGGAAGCCTCATGATGCAATTGAAAGCTTGGTTACATTAATGTTGAGAAATTGCCCTCATTTAGCACGTTGAAGTTTAATTGTCACTTGTTTTACTAGACAAGATTATTTTCGTTACATGAGAAAAATGAAAAGCGAAGTGTTGAGCAAAATGTAAATTGGTGCATGCATGATTGAAAGTATATGATGTGTTGGGCTAAGTTTACTTTAGTACTCAGTTTTAATGTGGTGATGAAATTATGTGATGTATTGAAATTCTTGATGCTATGTTTTAGTTGAATTAAGTTAAATTGTTCGTAAGTTCAATTTTCATGAATTAAGTTGGATTGTTCTCATTTTGCTTTCATTAACTTTGTTGGAAGCTATAATTGCCCACTTTTATGAAATTGCTCTCATTTTGGGGTGTTGGAAACTATTTATTCGATTTAATGTGTATGGAATGAGAAACATGTGAAAATGTAATGAATTGGAAAATTGGAAAGGTGATGTTGGAAACATGCGGAATATGGAAGGGGTGACATGGTCACGTTAGGACACGAAGGTGGAGTGCACGGGCATGGACAAAGTTGCCACGGTGGTAGGAGGCGGGTGGATTCGCCGTGGGCAACCTCTTGATACCATTAGGTGGCTCCACGTTGATAACGGAGTAGAATCACTTGCACGTGCACGCCGGCTCGTTCATGGGATCCCATTGCATCGCATCGCATCGCATTACTTGAGCATCACATGCATCATGGCATCATTTAGCATTTATGGGTGATTTGTGGTTGTTTGGATGCGATGGTTAACTCTTAAGAATGGATGTTGCCATGGATGTATTTGGTACTTGAATGATGGAATGTTGGAAAGTGTGGTTTGCTTATTGTTAGCAACCAATGTTATTCTTGTTGTTATTATTAGTAATGATATTAATGATATTGCTGTTGGTGTTGGTGATAGTAGAAATGTTTCTTAAGAATGAGGTTATGTTAGTGTTGTTGGTGTTGTTCGTGTTGTTGGCATGCTATGATTATACCATGTTCTCTTTGAAATACTACTTATGTTTTCTTTTGAAATACTACTTAGGTTGTACTTGGAAACTGGTGATAAATACAAGAGAAACTATGCCGAAATTTTTATAAGCATTTCCACAACGTCCCAAGCATTAGAAACTAAGCTAGGAATACCACACAAATGCCACTTGATAGCTCCCTTAAATTTTCCACGCTTAAATGAACACCTATTTGGAAAATTAGTATGAAAGAAAAGTTAGCAAGATGGTCTGTCTTTGACAACTTCCAAGTTGGAAGTTTTAGAGAGTGTAAGAACCTCAATTATCATCACCGATAAGTTCCTACTCGGTCTCAGCAGGTGCCTCGAACTCAACGTCCCGCGAACTGCTCGTCCCCAGCTGGTAACTCTAACTCAGAACCTGACATGTGACACCCAAAGAGAAAAGGGCACATGTCAGCAAAAGTCTCCCAAAAGAAGCGGAGAGCTTTTGTGCAAGGATATAAATAACACAAGACGACTAGCAGTTCTAAAATGGTGCAATAATTTGAAATGACATTTTAAGGATGCAACATTTAAAGATGACATGATGACATGCATTACGAGAACATTAATTCACAATCACTATCATATCACATTGTGCACAGAGTTTTCCCCTTACAGCTGAAGGAGCGGATCAGGCATCCTTCTACGCTGCGTGGCAGCTTAACCCTACCCCTCCACGTGTATCGAGCCAGGGTTTCCCAAGTACATGAGCTCGCTTCTGGATCACGAGCCAGGAAGTGTTTTTGGCATAGGGTTGTGCCCGCAAAAGCAGGTGCCTAGCCTCAATCATTACAATAGGTGTAGCGTGTGCTACTCAATCATGATGAACATTAGATGCATGCAATTACATGGAAATGAACAGATAATTTGCGTACCGTTAATTGAATTTAAACATGACATGGTAGTATGAATGCAAGCATAAAGAAAATGCCAGATCTGGCTTCGTTGTCAAGCCAGATCTAAAAGTGTCGTCTAGGCAGCTATCATTTCACTGCCTAGTCTCTTTTAGGCTACTGTACAAAATGGCCTAAGACGTGGCCTAAAAAGAAAACTGGCAAGTATCACTTGCCTGATTCTATAGTTCTTGGTGTCGACGAGTCCGTACGGAAAGCGCAGACGATTTCTGCGTCATACGGTTCCGATATCAGATAAAATGAAAAAAAAAAAAACTTATTAATCTACTATCTTATCTCCAATTATCAAGGGGTACTGCTAGGGGTGTGAGTTTACGGATTATATGTATATAACTAATACTGTTACTAACTTACCAACTAACAACTAATAGCTATAACCTTAACTAGGCTAACATGTAGGTGGGACAAACAGGGTATTAAGAGAAGTATAGTCTACAAAGATTGTGATTACCATGTAATAATTATATTTACCAAAACCAACACTTGCTGCATGAACCAACTTTCAAATAACATGATCAGATTATAACTAAGTGTTCAAGTTCACTTCTAACATCCAGGATGAGGGGTTTATTCATAATCCTAACATCTAACATTAATATCTGACATTAACATGGTATTAAGAAAACATAATATTAAGGAAACATAAGTTATAATAAGACCCCTAATATACCCTAAGATGTTACACAATTAATAACAAAACATTAACCAAGGACAAACCAACCTATTTTATACATGGGTAATAACAGTTTGTGTATGAATGATTTTTAATCATGAGGAACACAGTTTTAAGGCATATGCTAACCAAAAAAAACACTAGCAACTAACCTTAAAAATACAGCTTGTTTATATATATAAAAAAACTAACTGGAGCAACCAAATGATAAGAACTAACAGATCCTTAACATGGCATATATAAAAAGAAATACACAGTTTACTAAACAAACTCATTACCAACTAATCATATATATATATAAAGCTAACCCTAGGCTTCACGGGTTCAAATAGGCTTAGGTGGGGGCTAACACGTGGGGAGAGAGAGGAACGTGGGCAGTTTGAATTGATTAATAGTTTTTTTTTATAAAAAGTAAGGCTCAGGACGCAAGCCTGGGGGATTTGTTGAGATTTTTTTCTTTTTTTTTTGTTGGAAAAATTAGTTAGGCTTGAAGTGGGATTTGCTTTTTAAAAAAAATTAAAATGATTTGGTTTCCTTATAACCAAACGTACACAGTGTGTACATGCAATCAAAATTCGAATTTTAAATTAACAAATGTTTTATTAATGATAATGAGATCATTGCATGTTGGTCCTACGGCCTCCAAAAACTAAAAAGAAGATACCGGGGCAGTCGCGCCTCTGTGAGGATCGTGAATACGGGGTCCAATCACGCGTCAGAGCTACGGAAAGACAATAATTAAACCAAATACGAATAGAAGTACCACATACGCGCTAAAATACATAAAACCGGACAGTGGTCGTTACATCCTACACACCTTAAGAAAAGATTCCGCCCTCGGAATCTACATCAACTACTGCTCAGGAAATAAATGCGGGAAGCGCTCTCTCATATCATCCTCACGTTCCCAGGTGGACTCCCCAGGGAAACCATGACGCCACTGCACCCTAACCAGGTCGACGGTCTTATTCCTCAACTGTTTCTGCCGTCTGTCCAGAATCTCAACTGGTTGCTGATCATAGGTCAGGTCCGGACGAACCGTGATCTCCGAGAAATCCACAGCATGAGACGGATCACTGACGTATCGACGTAACTGGGATACGTGTAACACGTCGTGAACTCCCTCCAGTGATGGTGGCAACGCCAAGCGATAAGCCACCGCTCCAATTCTCTCCAGAACATCAAAAGGCCCAATGTACCTCGGACTCAGCTTGCCTCTCTTCCCAAATCGGATAACTCCGCGATTCGGAGAGATCTTCAGAAAGACGTGATCTCCAGGCTGAAATTCCAATGGTCGCCGTTTAGCATCTGCCCAATGCTTGAAACGATCCTGCGCGATTCTCAGCTTCTCTCGGATGTTCCTCACAACATCCACTGCCTCCACGATCATCTCTGGCCCTAACAGCTCCCTGTCTCCAATGTCATCCCAGCTCAGTGGCGATCGACATTTCTTTCCGTATAGCGCGGCGAATGGCGCCATGCCAATACTCGCATGGTAGCTGTTATTGTAGGCAAACTCCACATGATGAAGATGATCCTCCCAAGATCCTTTGAAGTCCAACATGCACGCTCTCAGCATGTCCTCCAAAATCTGAATCGTCCTCTCCGACTGGCCATCTGTCTGTGGGTGGTACGCGGGTACTGAAACTCAGACTCGTACCCAGACTCTTCTGCAGACTCTGCCAAAACTGAGATGTGAATCTCGTGTCTCTGTCCGACACGATACTCACGGGGACTCCGTGAAGTCGCACGATCTCCTGCACGATTCACGTTACATCACTATCTAAACCAGGAAAAGGAAATAAAAATGGAGAATAAAAGAATTTACCTCCATATATCTCCTTGCTAGTGTCTCAGTAGACTGTCCTACTCGGAAGGGAATAAAGTGCGCGGATTTGGTCAATCGGTCCACGATCACCCAAATCGCGTCATTCTGTTTCGGACTCCGAGGTAGTCCAGTCACAAAATCCATAGTGATGTGCTGCCACTTCCACTCCGGAATCGGAAGCGGCTGTAGTAACCCTGCTGTACGCTGATGCTCCGCCTTTACCTGCTGGCATACCAAACATTTGGCTACACTCCGAGCCACACTCCGCTTCATACCATGCCACCAATAGTTCAGACGAAGATCTTTGTACATCTTGGTGCCACCAGGATGCACAGAATACGGCGAACTGTGTGCCTCGACCAATAACTCCTCTCTAATATCTCCAGCTGGCACACACAACCTGGCTCCAAATCTCAATGAACCGTCTCCATGAATTAAGAAGTTAGTACGTAGACCGGCTTCTACCTGCTCCCGAATCTTCACCAGCTTCGGGTCTCCGGCCTGACCCGCCTTGATCCGGTCCACGATCGTCGACTGTATCTGCATACACATCAACGAACAAGTCTCTCCAGGAAGAACGATCTCAATACCAGACTCGCAAAAATCCTGCTGCAACCTCCACTGCGAAGTCAACATCATCACCGCTGGAAGTCTGCTCAACGCATCTGGAACTACATTCACCTTGCCAGGGTGATACTGTAAATCAATCTCATAATCGGCCATGAGCTCCAACCATCGGCGATGTCGCATGTTGAGCTCCTTCTGCGTGAAGATATACTTCAAGCTTTTGTGGTCGGTGAAGATCTTCACCTTCTCACTCAGCAAGAAGTGCCTCCAAATCTTGAGCGCAAATACGACTGCATCCAACTCCAAATCGTGCGTCGGGTAATTCTTCTCATGAGCCTTAAGCTGCCGAGAAGCATACGCGACCACATGCCCGTGCTGATGCAAAACACATCCGAGACCTTTGCCAGAAGCATCGCAAAAGATCTCAAATCCACCACTCCGATCGGGCACAGCAAGAACAGGGGCAGTCGTCAACCTCTCCTTCAGAATAGTAAAGGCCTTCTCACAAATATCGGACCAAACAAATGGTATATCCTTCCTTGTCAGTCTGGTCATCGGCTCTGCAATACGGGAGAAATCCTTGATAAAGCGCCGATAATAACCTGCAAGCCCAAGAAAACTCCTGATCTCAGACGCTGACTGTGGAACCGGCCACTCTCTGATAGCCTTGATCTTCTCCGGATTCACGGATATGCCATCTCCCGAGACCACGTGCCCAAGAAAAGCCACTCTATCTAGCCAGAACTCGCACTTGGAATACTTCGCATACAACCGATGCTTCCTTAAAATCTCCAAAACAGTCCTCAAGTGCTCAGCGTGCTCCTCCTCAGACTTTGAATAGATCAAGATGTCGTCAATAAATATAACGACAAACTTATCCAAGAAATCATAAAATATCAGATTCATCAGATTCATGAAAACTGCGGGTGCATTGGTCACACTGAAAGGCATAACCATGAACTCATAGTGTCCATACTTCGTTCTGAACGCTGTCTTCGGCACGTCTTCCTTCTTCACCTTCAGCTGGTGATACCCGCTCCTCAGATCCAATTTAGAGAAAACCCTCG
Source organism: Scilla litardierei (assembly GCA_030789695.1). Lineage (NCBI taxonomy): Eukaryota > Viridiplantae > Streptophyta > Magnoliopsida > Asparagales > Asparagaceae > Scilla > Scilla litardierei. The sequence goes on along the minus strand of CM061134.1, from coordinate 216,418,042 downwards.
ATCCTCCAAGCTGATCAAAGATGTCGTCGATCCGTGGCAATGGATACTTGTTCTTGATGGTGACGGCATTCAACTCTCTGTAGTCCACGCACATCCGACGCGTACCATCCTTCTTCTTCACCAATAGAACAGGTGCTCCCCACGGAGACACACTCGGATTGATGTAACCCTTCTGTAGAAGTTCATCCAACTGTTTACGTAACTCCTCCAACTCTGCCGGAGCCATACGATAAGGTGCTTTCGATATAGGCTGCGCTCCCGGAATAAGATCAATCGAAAACTCAAGAGCTCGATCGGGCGGCAGTCCTGAAATCTCCTCGGGGAAGACGTCATCGAAATCTCTCACCACAGCTGGTCTAGTCACCTCCATCTGCATAGCTACACGCTCCACCACTGGCTTGGCCCGAAATCTGATCGGCCCAAGCGAACTGCTCCCGCTACTGAATTCGAAGACCGGATATCCAGGAATCTCGAAAATCACCTTCTTCCGTCGACAATCGATCGTAGCGAAGAAGCAGCTAAGCCAATCCATCCCAAGAACTGCATCATAGTTGATAATATCGTGGACGATAAAATCGGCGTAAAGCTCGAGTCCACAGACTACCACGGGACAAGATTGACATCCAAGGGACACAGAGATCACCCCCATTCCCGGGTAACGATATCCCAACTCTTGGAAAGAGGGGAAGTCGTCAGAGAGTGCTTGTCCACGAAACTCCGGGATAAGATGCACATGGATGCACCGGAGTCGAAAAGAACTCGGGCGGGATAAGCACAAACCAAAATAACACCTAACAGGCAGACTAGCAATCAAAACCTATTCTAGCAAACAACTTCTAATTTAACATGTAAGATCAATTAAAGTAAAGTAAAGACTAGTCTGAGGGTTACCTACAATCACGCTATCCTCAGCCTCGACTTCTACCATCGGTCATCGTGAAAGCCTGCTTCCTAGGCTGAACAGCCTGCTGGAATGCCTGCTTCTGGGGAATGAGAGGCGCTCCACGTCCAGCAGCTATCGGCTGCTTTCGGCGGGTTTCTAGCAAGCTGGCAATCCTTCACTGTATGCTTAGGGTTGCCACAAAGTAGGCACTGGCCCAGAAATCTCCTGCACTGGTCCTTCACATGGCCGGTCTTGCCGCAAAAATGGCACGTCTTCTGGACAGTCCCTCCTGGCTTCTTGAACTGCACGGACTGATTAGGCTTCATCACTGGCCTAACCACGGCCCTGGCCTGCTCCATAGGCCTCTTCCCAGCTCCAGAATACTGCCCTCTCTTCTGATTGGCAATCAGCTCCTGTCTCTTGGCACGCGGTCAGCAACTTCTGATAAGAATCCAAGTCCGAAGTGGACATCAGGCTCTGCAGCTCCAAGGATAGACCCTGCAAGAATCTCTGAGCTCGATCTTCAGCGGTCTCCACCATCTTCGACGCAAAGCGACTCAATCTCATGAACTCTTGGTGGTACTGATCCACCGTCTGGTTTCCCTGCTTCAGATTAATAAACTGCTGCATCAGCTCCCTCCTCGCAGCCTTAGGGAAATATTCCTCATCAAATCTCGCCTTGAAAGTGGCCCAGGAGATAGGCCTCACCAGCATCTGCTCCTCAGACTCCCACCAGGCTACGAGCATTATCCTTCAGTTGCTTCTTCACCAGGTCAACCCATCCAGCCGGGTTAACCTTCGAGAGAAGCAGATTATCCTCTGTATTCTTCATCCACTCGTCTGCAGCTAATGGTCCTTCCGTCCCATTGAAATATGTCGGGCCCAGCTCCCGAAACTGCTTCGCTCCCGGCTCGAAGCGAGGGGCATTCTGTAGCATCCCCTGCTGAACCTGCATCATCTGATGCATCATCCCCATCATCTCAGCTGTAGTGGGCTCTCTATCAGCATCTGCAACACGTCCAGCTCTACCACCAGCTCCAGGTCCACTACCAGCTCCTCGAGTAACGCGTCTACCGGCCATCTAAAATAAGAAAAGTTCAGATCAGACTTTATTATGACTCGAATGTTATAAATAATTAATTGGATGTTAATTATCATTCTTGTTGTTTCGATAATTCGCGGATGCAAAGTGGACCTGCATGGGCCACCAACAAAACCTGTCACGCCCCGTTTCCCTAAGATGGAAGACGAGACATGATGAGGTTCCGCTCAGACGTGGAGCTGTGAAGCTGCAGTCTGATAAGCGTCTATAAAAATTTCAAATGATTTGCAGGTTCTTTGCATCGCGAGAAACAACAACAATAATAACGCAGCAGATAAAGAAACATCCACTAGCTCAATAACATCCAACAATTTATCCAACATCCCAGACAGTCACAAAAGAAAGAGTCTGAACAATAGGCCTAAAACATGGCCGAAACAAAAGAAAGGAAAGTCTGGTGCTACGCACCGAAAACTAACTGCATCAACTAATAAGTATGACAACTAAGAGACTCCAGGTGAGCCTAGGACTGGTCACCAGTGTCCTCGTACTCGGTCTCAGCAGGTGCCTCGAACTCAACGTCCGCGAACTGCTCGTCCCCAGCTGGTAACTCTAACTCAGAACCTGACATGTGACACCCAAAGAGAAAAGGGCACATGTCAGCCAAAAGTCTCCCAAAAGAAGCGGAGAGCTTTTGTGCAAGGATATAAATAACACAAGACGACTAGCAGTTCTAAAATGGTGCAATAATTTGAAATGACATTTTAAGGATGCAACATTTAAAGATGACATGATGACATGCATTACGAGAACATTAATTCACAATCACTATCATATCACATTGTGCACAGAGTTTTCCCCTTACAGCTGAAGGAGCGGATCAGGCATCCTTCTACGCTGCGTGGCAGCTTAACCCTACCCCTCCACGTGTATCGAGCCAGGGTTTCCCAAGTACATGAGCTCGCTTCTGGATCACGAGCCAGGAAGTGTTTTTGGCATAGGGTTGTGCCCGCAAAAGCAGGTGCCTAGCCTCAATCATTACAATAGGTGTAGCGTGTGCTACTCAATCATGATGAACATTAGATGCATGCAATTACATGGAAATGAACAGATAATTTGCGTACCGTTAATTGAATTTAAACATGACATGGTAGTATGAATGCAAGCATAAAGAAAATGCCAGATCTGGCTTCGTTGTCAAGCCAGATCTAAAAGTGTCGTCTAGGCAGCTATCATTTCACTGCCTAGTCTCTTTTAGGCTACTGTACAAAATGGCCTAAGACGTGGCCTAAAAAGAAAACTGGCAAGTATCACTTGCCTGATTCCGTAGTTCTTGGGTGTCGACGAGTCCGTACGGAAAGCGCAGACGTTTTCTGCGTCATACGGTTCCGATATCAGATAAAATGAAAAAAAAAACTTATTAATCTACTATCTTATCTCCAATTATCAAGGGGTACTGCTAGGGGTGTGAGTTTACGGATTATATGTATATAACTAATATTGTTACTAACTTACCAACTAACAACTAATAGCTATAACCTTAACTAGGCTAACATGTAGGTGGGACAAACAGGGTATTAAGAGAAGTATAGTCTACAAAGATTGTGATTACCATGTAATAATTATATTTACCAAAACCAACACTTGCTGCATGAACCAACTTTCAAATAACATGATCAGATTATAACTAAGTGTTCAAGTTCACTTCTAACATCCAGGATGAGGGGGTTTATTCATAATCCTAACATCTAACATTAATATCTAACATTAACATTGGTATTAAGAAAACATAATATTAAGGAAACATAAGTTATAATAAGACCCCTAATATACCCTAAGATGTTACACAATTAATAACAAAACATTAACCAAGGACAAACCAACCTATTTTATACATGGGTAATAACAGTTTGTGTATGAATGATTTTTAATCATGAGGAACACAGTTTTAAGGCATATGCTAACCAAAAAAAACACTAGCAACTAACCTTAAAAATACAGCTTGTTTTATATATAAAAAAACTAACTGGAGCAACCAAATGATAAGAACTAACAGATCCTTAACATGGCATATATAAAAAGAAATACACAGTTTACTAAACAAACTCATTACCAACTAATCATATATATATATAAAGCTAACCCTAGGCTTCACGGGTTCAAATAGGCTTAGGTGGGGGCTAACACGTGGGGAGAGAGAGGAACGTGGGCAGTTTGAATTGATTAATAGTTTTTTTTATAAAAAGTAAGGCTCAGGACGCAAGCCTGGGGGATTTGTTGAGATTTTTTTCTTTTTTTGTTGTTGGAAAAATTAGTTAGGCTTGAAGTGGGATTTGCTTTTTAAAAAAAATTAAAATGATTTGGTTTCCTTATAACCAAACGTACACAGTGTGTACATGCAATCAAAATTCGAATTTTAAATTAACAAATGTTTTATTAATGATAATGAGATCATTGCATGTTGGTCCTACGGCCTCCAAAAACTAAAAAGAAGATACCGGGGCAGTCGCGCCTCTGTGAGGATCGTGAATACGGGGTCCAATCACGCGTCAGAGCTACGGAAAGACAATAATTAAACCAAATACGAATAGAAGTACCACATACGCGCTAAAATACATAAAACCGGACAGTGGTCGTTACAGGGTCTTTGACAACTTCCAAGTTGGAAGTTTTAGAGAGTGTAAGAACCTCAATTATCATCACCGACAAGTTCCTACAAGCTCCTTTAAGCAAACTTTGATTTCCAAATCCGTTTGGTTCCATTTCAATAGAAGGGTGTGTTTTTCCTTAGCAAAGGAGTTTTGGTGAACATTCAATTCAAATAAGAATTGTAGTTTTCTTATCACTACTAGCAATGTACTTGGGATGATGGGGGTAATGCTAGGTTCAGTCTCCCGATATTGCAGTTCACTTCTTATCTGTAGTACTCACTTGTTTTGCAGGATGTCCTCTTGCCTCAGGTATGTGTTTTGTTATTGATATCATTTACATTTTCATATGATTCGGCATGATATACCATGAGTTAGTTTCCCGTTTATTGCTTAGCGCATTGCATTTTTGTGTACCATGTGAGTTGGGTTTGGAATTCCTACTGGGTCACGCTGTGACCTGTCCCTGTTGATATTTTCATGTGTTTGGCAGTTGGAGATTTTGGGAGTTGGAAGCCCATTAACTAGCTGGTTGGATTTGCGGGTTTTTGGGTGAGCGTGTGAGGAGCTTGGGTGTGTTTCTTGTATGAGTGTGGAAAAGTGGGTGTGAGCCTGGTAAATTGGGGAGATGTGAGTTATATGTTGTTTATGAGACTTGTATAAAGATGTTGTATATAAACTGTTTGAATATATGTAAATATCAATGGTTCAGTTATTGGTTCTCTTAGTGTTTCTGTGTTTGTTATCCGGAAGGCTACATGTACTATCCCAGCAGTGCACAGTGGACCTGCTTGGGGTGTTCTTTTTGTTTTCCTTCGTAACACCCACCTCTTCGGGAATACCGGATACAGATTCGTACTTATCGGGTTTCCCGGGGAGCGGGGCGTTACAATATGTCACCATGTTTTTATTGGTATTATGAGTATTTACCTTTGTGTAGCTCATTATGTAATTGGTGCATATAAGTAGGGGGAGATCATTAGCATTGTGCTTTAATTCTTTATGATTTACATAATGTGTGCCATCATCAAAAAGGGGGAGATTGTTGAGTATTGGTGTTTCATACCAATATTATTTTTGATGGTGATCACAACATTATGTTGTTGCTAATGAATCTCATGTTTTAGTCTCTCAGTTTATTTCAAGGATATCTTTCTTGGAGACTAATCACTTGGTGCAAGGATGGACATCAAGTGAAGAAGGGCCATTGTTTGGACTCAAGGAGTGCCAAAGCTTGGAGATGGTGGAGAGCACTCAAGGCATCAAGATTGAAGACTTAGACTCTTTGAGAAGCTTTGTAATCCATGTATTTTACTTTATTACGTTATCTCTCTTTTGAGTCTAGGGTTAATGTAATGCCTTATTAGATGGTTTACTCATTCATGCATATGCATTTAACCATCTTAGTGAGCCTTAGGATTATCATAGAATCCAACCCAATTGGTTCACTCTGTCCAAAGACTCATTTGGAGTCTCTGGCTTTCTGTCAGTCGCCTGCTGAAGGAAACACAGTCGACTGGGTGATTTCCAGTCGCCTGTAGATCCTTCTACAGTCGCCTGATATGCACAGCTCAAGTCAACATTTCAATTGACTCAAACTTGAGCTTTACGCACAGTCGTCTGTCGATCAGTTTACAGTCGCCTGGAGATTGGTCATCAGTTGCCTGTATAGCGTAAGTGCATTCTCTGTATCTCTCTGTTGTTTCTCCATCTCTAACAGCAGACGACTGATGAATAATATACAATCGCCTGATTTCTTGACAGTCGACTGTAGTATTAACATCAGTCGCCCGTGCGAAGAATTGGAGAAAGAGTGCAGCTCTCTGTTTCGATCCATCCCATGCACCAGTCATCTGCTGAAGGATTAACAGGCAACTATCCTGTTTGTCAGTCGACTGTATTGACTTCATCAGTCGACTGTCCTGGCTCAGATTATAGCCGTTGGATATTTTCTAGCCGTTGATCAGTCGACTGTCTTTTGATCAACATTCGACTGCTCCTGTCGTTTTCACCCAGTTTCTAGCCGTTGCAGATTTGTTCATTTGGCTGTTTCTTTGTATGTTTGGGCTTGATATGGGTTTCTTATATATATGAGTGTGCTGCCATCACTTGAGAACTCTTGACAACACTTGATAACTCTTGACTCTATAGAAAATCTCAAAAGATCAATAAGCAACTCTCAAGCTCCCTCATTTCCCTCAATTGAGCATTTATCTTTCTTCATGCATTGAAGTCCAGTTCAAGGGAAATCATCCAAGTGCTCTCAAGCATATCACAACACTTGGAGATCCTCTTCCATGCCTTGCATCCATTCATGAGTAAGCATCCCTAGGCATAGGTAAGAGTATTTTACTTTACTTGGTGTAATTTGTTTTCCTATTTCTCTTTGTGGGATTAGGATACTCTCTTTGTGGGAGTTTCTCTCTTTGTGGGAGGTTGTCTCTTTGTGGGACTAGGGAATTCTCTTTGTGGGAATTAACTCTCTTTGTGGGAGTTCTTGTGTCCTAGTGTGGGGCTAACCCTAATTCTTTGAGTGGGAGTTAGTGATTCTCTGTGTGGGAGTCTTGATCCTCGTGTAGGATTGGTTGGGTCCTTGTGTAGGGCATAAATCCTCTTTGTGGGGTATCTCCTTGTGAGATTTGTATTCACTTCTCTGTGTGGGAATATAGTGAATATTGGTGTGGCTGGATGTACCCAAGTTTGGGAAAACAGGGTAAAACTGTGTGTTTGTGTTTGGATTGATTGTGCCTTTTAATTCCTCTTGCATTTATAATTCCGCATTTGCAAGTTAAATTTTAATTGGACAATTTTATTGCCATTACAGTATTCACCCCCTAGTGTGTGTTGTTACTATTGCAAGGGTTAGACGATCCCTACACATGATATGCCCAAGATGTATCTTATTTACTGTATGCTTGATTTGTAATAATGTTGTTTGAGCTGTTTCTTAAATCCGCATGCAAGGACCTGTAGTTTTTACACAGACGCTTAGTGTGTTTAAACCAATGGAATAGAAAAAAAGGTACTCCTCCTTGTTTTAAGCACACCACGTACCCACTCGCGTCCTCGCTCCCAAGTAGAATGGGAAGCGTGGTGTGACACTCGGCCATCCCGCACATCGCAGACTCTTATGGACCCTTCCACTTCCACTCCTCATGTGGACACCACCACACTACACATTTCCATACCATCACAACCATCTCAGGAGTCAGTGGACACATCTGTCGTCACACCTCACATCATTCACATTCATTCCCCACCTTCATCCCCACAACCCGAGACTGTGACTACTCCCCCACCCTCACCTCACACCGATACCATGACTTCACCCACTTCACCACCACATGCCATGGAGGGCACTGACATACCCACATCTGGAGCACCACCTTCTCCCGCTCCAGCTACACATTCCATCCCCTACACATGTCTCCACATCTTCTCACACATTCGCACCACATGAGGATATCATAGTCATCCTCTCCTCATCCACAGAGGATTCATTCCCATCTGCACCTCCACCACTTAAGTCCGAGTTAGTTCATTCCACCCCATCCAGACCCTACATCGACACGGCAGTTGAGCCTTCAGCTGACCCATCAATCCACCCACTTCACCCACTCCACCCACTCCACCCATCCAGCCACCACCTGACAGTGGCACTGCATGATTGGATCACTACATTTTGCATTCCCCCACCACATAGCCCATGCATATCACACATTCACATTTTGGGCATGTTTTTATTTAGCCTGGGGAGATGCACATGGATCTCCTTCCCCTCATTATTTATTTGTTATCACGATTTTTTCTATGTGTTTTCTTTGCGTTGAAGACAACGCTTGATTTAGCTTAGGGGAAGAGCACTTTTCGCACTGATTTTCTATTTTCTTTCTATTTTCTTTCTTATTTCTTGTTTTTATCGCTATTTTTCGTTTTCATCTTGTTTTTCTTTCTTGTCTTTTTTCTTTTCATTCCTTTTTCATATGCATCACGTTTATATTTCGTACATGCATTCAAAAAGACAAAAAAATGGAAACAAAAAATCAAAAACTCCAAAAATATCTGCATTCGCATCATGCATCCATTTGTATATATTCGCATTCGCTTCGAGAATTTTTCGAACTCAAGCTTTTATTCACATGGAATCTCGAGTTGAAATTCGTTTTCCGAACTTTTATGCTTGATTTCCATGATGTCGACTTGAATATATGAATATGACGTAACCCTGACTTAAATACCTAGTAATGCCCTAGATTTGGCCGTCCTCATAATCCCTAAGATAGGAGTACTTGAAACAGACCTAGGTTGACACTTAGGAATCCACTATATGCATGGACCGTAGAGCCGATAGTTGTGTATAATGGCTTATAATCACTCGTAACTTGGATAACTACACATCATTTAGTACTGAGGATTGATTTTACCTAAGTATATCCATTCTTTCCACACACAAAAATTAAAAAGAAAAAAAATTGTGAATAGAAAAAATTTATGCACCGTTCCTCCAGCAAAGCTGAGTAATCGGATCCTCACGATAGAAACCATCGGGGCCTCGTGTCAAAAGGTCTAGCTTGGGGGAGTATATACGAATACGGATCCTATTTGGTTTGAGTTAGTATGTCAGAGTGGTCCTTTTTGGCCCGGTGCCCTAAGAGCGTCTGATCTGAGAGTCACCGACCCAACACTTATTGCACGACCAATCGTAGATCCAAAAGAAGAAGAAAAGAAAAATGCATTAAAAATATGTTTATACACACACAAACACACACGTGTGTATACATATATGAAAGCATGAATAAAACTTAGCAATTTCAAGAATCAAGGAAGTTTGATGTGTCGTGCACGCCATTTCTTCGATCGATCTATATCACATTATCCCAAACTTATCCCCTCTTCGACCATTGCATAGCATAGATTCCTATTCCTTCGATCTAAGAATGAATTAGAGGAAATGTCTTAGTATGTGAGTATAGCCATTGTCTAGTGTATTGCTTGGCGATTTGAGTCGGGATGACGTCCTATGACCATATTCTCGTCGACGGAAAGATTTCGAAGCATTTGAGTTTCGCGAATTTGAATTTTCAACTCACCCACGTATATAAACATGATTTTTGAAAATTCTCGAAGTTTCATGTCATCATTCGCATGTTGATTTCATTCCTCCAATCTACGCTCTCTCTTATCTTCCTTGAGGACAATGAAGAGTTTAGATTTGGGGATTTTGATGAGTGTTTATTGTATATAGATTCCCCCCTTTTCATACACGTTTTTCATTGTTTATTTCGCGTTATTCCCCCGTTGCCCACATTTTTGTTCCCTCCTTCGCTTTTATGGTCCCTTCTATACTTTGTAGGAAATACATGCTGATTATGGATTAATGGCGTGAATTTAGCGCGAAGGGGCAAAAGAAGTGGATCGGGAGATCAAACTACGCAAAAGAGGGAGATTTGTGCAGGACTGTGATCCAAATGGCCACGTGAATTCGACGCGGCCGTGCGTGTCACAACACCCAAAAGAAGCAGAGCATAATTCTACACGGACGCGCAGACATGCACCACACGGCCACATCATCAAGAGCCCCAGAACCCATTTCCACACGACCGCGTAAAGGATCTTCAAATGGCTATGTCGCTGAGGAGTTAATTCGAAGATTTGCAATCGACGCGGCCCGCGTGACAACAGACGATGCGGCCACGTAATTCAAAAGTGCCAAAGATCAAACGGTCGGTCCACGCTGTTGAATATTGGACTCCCCGGATATGGTTTTGGATGATGAGCAAACATAAATAATTCATGAACTAACAATTTGTGAGCGCAGTATTGGAGATCGTCGCCAATTTCACGAGAATATTCAAAGCGACATCTCAACACTTTCCAAAGCTCATATTCATGCCTAAAGCTTCGTTGAAGCTCCTGCAACGCTTTGGAAGTTATGAAGATTCAATCGAAGCTCTCAAAGACCGTTTATTAAGGTTTTATTTATAGTCTTTTAGTTTCGATTGATAGAATGTTAAGCCTTGAGTATATCTTACGTTTCTATCTTCATTACGCTCATTTCGTAGCTCTAGGATCCTTGCACAAGTTCATTCTAACTTCCTTGAAGCGTCGCGCTTCGATTCGGACTTTGTTGTGCATGTTAGTTGGTACAAGAACAAGTACTGACCGACTAGATGGTGATCTAGTCGGTCGGCAACTGTTCTTGGACCGACTAGTTTGATTCCTTAATTTCTTGGACTTTACTGTTTACAGTTAGTCGGTCTACGTTGACTCACCGACCGACTAGTTTGTGAACTAGTCGGTCAGTGATGCTTCTTTGACCGACTAGTTGAGACTTACTGTTCACTCTAAAATTCTCCTAAGCTACTGTTTACCGTTAGTCGGTCTAAGAACGTTTGATGACCGACTAGTTGACAATCTAGTCGGTCAATTTTTGTTCTTGGACCGACTAAGTCAACTTGCCTTCAGACTAAGTTGTTTTGCCTATTAGTCGGTCTACGTTCATTGGATGACCGACTAGTTGTGAAACTAGTCGGTCAGAAAGTGTTCTTGGACCGACTAGATTTCTAGGTCTGAAATTCTCTTTCTTCTCAGATCTACTCTTAGTCGGTCCACGTTGTTTGGCTAACCGACTAGTTGATGAACTAGTCGGTCAGTGAGTGTTCTTTGACCGACTAATTCTCACAGATTTCTTTCCGTTGGAGAATGACCTAACTTGTTTTTATGGGTCCCTATAAATACGAACCTAGGTCATTTCTATCTGATATAGAGCTTCCATTCAGAGATTCATTGAGTTAAAAAGAGATAGCTATTCTCCCTCAAATCAAAAGCTCTCTTCCTCACAAGAAACCCATTCTATCTCATTTCTAGATCTAGAGAGAAGCTTGTTCTTGGTGAGCTCTTCAAGCTATTGCTTGATTCAAGTTTCCAAATCATCCCTAGGCACCCATTGCTGCTCATTTCCTTGGTGCTAGGGTTTGGTAACTTCATCTTCCTCAAATCCTTCATTCCACCTATTGGGTAAGAAAAACTCAAGGTATAGGATTTTGTGGTAAGCTTGTTTATTTCATATTAAACTCTTTAATATTGCTTTGTGATTCTCTCGGTTGTGAGAGAAGTTTGTGATCCCGGGTTGTGGGATTCACTTTGCCATTGCATGTATGATTTGATCTTGTGAAGGTTTTTCACAAGATATTCATAGTGGAAATCTTGAGTTAGGGTTTCTAACTCAAGTATCCGGAGGGGATCCGGGTGGTTGGGACGTAGGATCACCGGGAACAAGTCGGGGAGACTTGGGTGGATCCGAACCCATTAACATCGTTTGTTAGCATTGTTAATTTCATTGTTGTCATTCAATTTAAGCTTCCGCAAATTGATTTGGTAGTTGTGTGCAATTTAATTTGGAATTATACGCCTTATTATTTTAAAGTACTATTCACCCCCCCTCTAGTACTTGTGCAGTAGCTGGTAGGGCATTACACACGCGTCTGTTTAGATGCTGATGCGGGCACAAAGTCGAATTCGACACGGACGCGTCGTTATAACCCCGCCGCCTTCATTTTACGCAAGCGAACGGCGCGACCGCGTCGTTTTCGACGCGGTCCCGTCGATTTGGATTTCTAAAGCACTTGGGCGTCGATTGGGAGCAGTTAGGGGGCTTTTTGGTCTTTTGAGCGAATGTATATAAGCTCTTCTTCCTCCTTGAGCGAAACCATCTTCTTTTCAGCAGTTTTTCTGGGTTTCCAAAGGTTTTATAAGGATTTCTATTGTTTTTAGTTTCAATTCTTTTTATTGTATTAGCTAGTTACTATTGTATTAGATTAACTTTTCTTAATAGAGTTTTCTATGTTGTTATTGTCATTGTGTGTTGCTATCTCTTGTGTTTATTTCTTGAATTCATGGCTTGCATTGCTTACCCAATGCTAGAAATCACCTCTATTGTAATGAGCAGTAAGCAAATTTTATCTAGGGCAATGGTTGAACCCCATTGGATTATGACAATGGGTTGGAAGAACTTTTGATTGATTACTGGGCTAATTGAGTAGTTGGGGTATATTGGGATGCCAATTATCGTCGTAGATTCGACCCCCTCCCTTTTGGGCGATCGGATTGGAAGCCGACGAGAGTTGGGACCAATCCGGGGTTTCGATCCATATGAGGATCCATACTCTTGGTGTGACCGGCAAGAGTCGTGCACCGACTAGGGCCCTCTTAATATATGTCCAATACCCAAGCGCCATCGTGGTCGGGAGTACGATCAAGGACACTCGTCGATCGTAATATGCCTGACGTATACCGATGTATCGGCACGAGTCGGCATTGATATAGGTTAGGATAATCCTATCATTGCATCGTGAGAGCGAGGGATAGGAGATAACATAAGAGAATACCCTATCATGCACCACGAGAGTGGGAGGTAGGTGAATGCCCTTAGTTTAGACGACCTCTCCTGAGTCCCAATGAACCCAACAATCGATCACCATCCAACCCTAGCCTTAGTTCAATGGTGGGGATAATTTGAGCTCTAGCGATTTTGTCCCCTGATTCCACACTTTTATTCTCTATTCGATCACCAATCCTATTGCGTAGCTTTCGATCAAGGACCCAAAAATCGGTACCCAACGAACACCGCCATGTGTTCAACTCGTAGCACTACACACGATACCGTGCGCTGCAGTATAAATTTTATCAGCATTCGCGTCAGCGGACATTACCCGAACATTCTGTAGATTCATTTACGACTCTGCTATTGCAATGAATCTTCAAATTTAATAAAATGATCTGGGGGTTGACAATGCCGGCCATTTGGAGGGTGTACGATTTAACTGGTGTTGCGAAACCCAGTCGGTTTTCATCACAAATTCGTACACAAAATCCGAAGTGATGGGAAGTTGGTCGATTTTTATAAATAAATTTAAATTTAGTGTTCGTTTAAAATTATACATAATAGTTGCTCTATTTTGAAATTTTGTCCGTAATGCATTTGCCATTAAACCCGTAGCAAGCACCAACAAAATTTTGGATCATTTATATTTGTGGTGTACAAGCGGGCCGGTCCGCCAGTCCACACCCAAAACTAGGGGTGTGCATGGGTACATGGTACCCAGATACCCGATTGGAACCTACCCAAACGGGTAGGTTCTGGGTAGATAGTTATCGGTTCCGGGTAGGTTCCGGGTAGGAAAATTAGGAACCGACGGGTATCGGGTCCGGTTCCGGTTCCCATTTATAGGAAACGGGTACCCAGAACCGGAACCGATATTTTATATATTTAATTTTTTATATATTATAATATTCATGATCAACATATATAAGAGTGATCCACCCTGGATGTAACTAATTTGAACTTAAAATATTAGGGAGTACAACTTGCATCCTGAAGTTCTGAGAAACGCGAGTTCATCAAACAATGCATTTGAATCAAAGATCATATTGTTCTCTTATGCGTTCAAAAGAGCAGTAGAGGTAAACGTGAATCATTCTTCCATATGTCTAGCTTTATCTAGTAGAAATGACTGATTAGTATACCTTTATCACTGAAGAAAGAGACTAGAGATAATATTTTACTTCCAGATTGGTCTTTAGTCATGTGTATTTGAGGTAATTGTCATGCACAGATCATTTGGAAATCATTGTTTGTAATGCATCACAAACTAGATTTTTTTACAGGGTACCCGGAACCTACCCGGAACCATAGGGTCCGGGTAGGGTCCGGGTATAGGGTCCAACTGGGTAGGTTCCGGGTCCAAATTTTAGGAACAGGTCCCTTACCGGGTAGGGTCGGGATAACATCAAAAAAACAGGGTACCCGGACCCGCACACCCCTACCCAAAACTGAAGGCAGGGACTATCTGCACCTCATTTTGAGGTGCAGAGATGTGATATTTTACTAAACATGGAAAATAAAATCAAATCCTTTGTCAGTTTCAATTCTCTCTCTTCCAAAATCAAACCTATTTTGGTAAGTGTCTCATCTCTGCACCTCAAATTGAGGTGCAGATAGTCCTTGCCAAACTGAATATCTCTGCCGTCCATTTGGTTGTCGTACCAACAGATGGTTCAGTGCACGTGCACCCGCTTAGATGAGCGCACCTCATCGGAATCACTGAACAATTAGAACCGCACACCTGGAATACGGCAGGGCGCTCGTTGTCCTTTTCGTCAACGGTTCACAGCAAGCTAAAACCTACCGTGAAGAACCACATCCCCCTTTTCCTCCGGCGGATAAAACAACGACGTGATCCAATCACCACCGGCCTCTTCCCGTACTTTTACAGCTCTATTGTCTCGTAGGTGATCTTATCGCCAAAACTTTCAATTAAGTACGCTATTTCTAGTTGTTGTTGTTTTCTTCTCTCATTTTAATTTGTGCCCTTCAGATCGGGGTTTCTTCAGTCCAAACTGAATAATTTCCCAAATTTTTAGATCGAGTGCGTCAGATCACATGGCGTCGATAATCTCCATCGGCCTCACTTCGACGGCGCCTTCGACGGCGGTGACTATTCGAGAAAACCCCATGGTAGCTGTTTGTTTGTTTTACTCCCTCCATTTTACAGTAATTTTTGATCGGGAGAATGATGGAATTTTGTAATTTGAGCAGAAGATTGGGCTTGTGAAGCAAAGAAGCGACGATCTCTTTCTAAAGGGGAAGGTAAAAATTTAGTTTCTTGTTGATAGTTTTGATGAGAGAATGATTGGGATTTGACTGTTGTGCTGCAAATTTCATGTTTTTTAACGAGCTGTGCTATATACAAGCATTTGGGGTGTATACAGGTTTGTGTGTCAAACACACCAAAAAAGAGTGAGAAGGGAGAGGGACAGGTGACACTCCTTCACACAAACATATATGCACGCCCAAATGAAGGGGTGTATATAGCATAACACCGCTCTTTTTAACTGGAGGTTGGTTTGGTTGTTGTCTTGGTGATTTGCTCGTCTCGATGTGAGCTGTACAGGTGATAAATCATAAACGATTCAAATTGCTGGATGTTGTAGTTCATCATTTTTAGCTGGTAATTGTTATTGGGGCTGCTGTTTCGAGACAATATGTAACGAAAGAGGATGTGAAGTTGCCGATTGCTAGTTTTGACAATAAGTTTGCATAGATCTATACATGCATTAGGCCAGCACTTGATGACTGCTGCTTAAAATTGCATCAGCCCACACACGGTTTGTAAAAGAGGGTTACCGTTTGTACCCATTGGCTTCCGGTAGAATACTCCATGCAAAGGGCATTCACACCCTAAACCCCATCTGAAGTGAATAAGTTAGCTCTTGAATTGCATTTATGGTACGCATGAATGACTCTGGGGTTCTCAGAGGCCATGTTCGAAACCTTTTATATTTCCACGTATAAAAGCTGCATGACCATTGTCCCTGCGTATGATACCGTAGATTGACCTCTTTTTGTCATGCAACGCTTGCTTGTTAAAAATGGCCAGCTTGGCTTGTTGTT
This sequence comes from Scilla litardierei, assembly GCA_030789695.1. Classification (NCBI taxonomy): domain Eukaryota; kingdom Viridiplantae; phylum Streptophyta; class Magnoliopsida; order Asparagales; family Asparagaceae; genus Scilla; species Scilla litardierei. Next base: position 216,402,017 of record CM061134.1, on the reverse strand, counting down.
AGATACCACCTCTGGTTGATTTTTGCCTCATGAGATACTTTCTACTTTTATTAATTCGGAATTGTGAGGTGGCTAAGGCATGTGATCCACCCTTCCCGCATGCGTGCGCAGAGAGGGAGGGAGGGAGGGAGGGATTGTGCACCATGAACCATTAATAAATGAATATTGGAAAATACAGAATCCAGCAGTGCAAGAGAGAGCAAGGAAGTACTATATATTTGATGATGTTAACCCACCAAAAATCTTTTCTTTCCTCTAAGATCTACATGTGGAGATCTATGACACCAAGTTCATCATGTATCAGATGCGGCCATGGTATATAACATTGTACCAACATTCAACCTGCACAAACACCCATCCATACTGGATTCAAGCTTCAATGTATGAGCTCAAGTCCCAAGTTAGATCTATGGCATGTTTCATCTCGATCAAATGCCATGTGGCAAGTGCTGTGAGTTGTAAATTTCATGTCCAAAACGTTTTGCAACTTCAAGCTATCTATTAATTAGCTCATATGAAGCCAACCCACATGATCTTGACTCATATTTGATTCCCTAGCGATGTGGAGGTTATGTTTTTGAGATTTGAGTGCCTGCGGGAAGCAAAATATGAAGATAATTCTTGAATTCTTATAATGTTAACGTCATTCCATACTTCCATCAGACTTCTCATCAAAATCTTGCTTTAATTTATGAGGAAAGCACTAAAATACTTGGAACAAAAGTTGTAGCTTGGAATATGAAGGAATGTAAAGCAGACATATAAACATGACCATTTATGCTACAGCTGTATCACAATTCACAACGATGACAAAAGCAAAAGAAAATAAAATCCTTCTTTTATGGACACTGACATCTTGATGCTGACCTGACTTATACATTTTTGTCATTGCCATTTCATTTACATTATTTAGAATTTTCTGTATGCGGGTATGTTGTAAGATGTTATTCTGCACTGGCATGTTCATATCACAGAGTTGAGCTGTGATTTACAGAACTTCATGCAGGAAAACCCCAGTGAAAGGATCTTCAAAGGTGCGTGGCAATGATTGGCATTGAAGACAGAAAGGACAATCCATTTTTATAAAATTTTCCATTGTTGGACGCTCAGACAATTTAGGACACTTGGACATCCATCTCTTACAATTTATACATAGCTGATATAAAATGTAAGAGGAAAATTATTATCATTGTAAAAAAAGGAAAATGAGAGAAAGAGAATATGAAAAGAATCCATTAGGAACCGAGCAAGTAATTAAAACAAAAATGTTGCGAGTCTTATGCTTCTTTTTCTATGTTGGACATGTTAGGACATTTGTACACTTGATCCACGTGTCCCGTGTCCCGTGTCCAGTTTCTAGTTAATATTGATTGAAGCTCAAGGGCGAGGACAAACTCATTGATGGCCATCCATCTAATATGACCATAGCACCCTCTTTTGTCCAGTCATCTCCTTTGCCTCATATAACACTTCATAATTTTTTACTTATAACTTTCCTGTAAAATTTTGACTGTGCCCCTCAAATCTGAAAAGTGTGGACCAGCTTTAAGTGATTGCCTACCATTGCTAGATCGTCCAACTTAATTCCATCTAATAGCATTTGAACCCAGCGAAATGTTGGTCAAATATTTAAATCTACCATGAAACAGTGAACATATTATACTACTAACAGATAATCTCAATCTAAGGTTGTGCCTACTCCTCCTTTGATGTCCAGTTTTATTCTATGCCCCCAGGGGCTTACCATGCTTTACACTTGGGCCATGTATGTGTGTTTTGTTGTTGTCCGCCTTTGTTTGTTTTTGCCTTTCGACCACCCTACCACCTTCCTTTTGCCCTGCAGGGGGGGGGGGGGGGGGGGGGGGGGGGGGGGGGGGGGGGGTGTCTTGTTATTGCCTTTTGCCCCCCTGCCCCCTTCCTTTTGGGGCAGGGGGGAGGGTGCTTTTTTTGCTTATAATGTTAAATTGTACACTTTGTCAACTAAATTCATTTGACATAAAATATTTTAAGGCTTAAACAACAATAAAGATGTGGTTATGATAGTGACATAGGAAGGAATGATAATTGAAGACACACGGTTATCATTGTGGTTCTTGAATTGGGTTGAAGCTGGGTCTCAGTTTCACCAGATGACATGCATATGCAGTTGGAAGCATGTGTTATATTTGTTTTAATAGTGATTTATCTAGAAATGAAATTGATGATATTTAGACTTCGCTTGTGTTTTGGACTCTATATAATTGTTCACTGAAAATGGACACCCCAAATGAGCAAACATTGCAGTGTCAAAAACGGTTGTAAGAAAAGAAAGTAAAAATAACCATTCAGAAGGGATGAAAAATTGTAGCATCAATCATGGTTCTAAGGAGAGAGGACATATCTCAATGCTTGGTGATGAGAAAGAGCAAGGGTATGAACCCACAATAATATTGTGCCTACATGTCATCTAATTCTTGGATACTGCGAACATTTCATGCTCAAAGATGATTGTTGTTGCTTTCTATGCATATTTGCACTTTCTATTGTCTTGATCCATTCTACCAGACAAAATGGTTTGTCTTTCTGGATTTCATTACAAAGCTGTCTCTTGCCCATACATTGGCCAAAAATCTGACAACCAATGTAGAGGGTTGATGCTCTCTTAGGTGATACAAATATGATCGGTTCTGGTTTTGGCCTTATTGCAAGCCATTAACAACCATGGTTTGACAGGGAAATGCTTGTTTAATGAGGATAATGAAGTTGAAATACCAAAAAGTATGTTTAATAGCGAAAAGGAGCACAAACTGGTCCATGTAGCTATGAACAAGGACAAAGTTCTGATTACACAACGAGGAAAGTAAAAAAAAAAGCAATATGACACATGTTTTAGTGCTCTGTAGTTTGTAGGAGCCAACAATGAAGAATGGTCTATAGTTGTGTCTCCAGTTAGTCTTGTTGCTGATGATATTTCTTTTTGTGAGATTTATGCCACTGTGTAGATGCAGCCATGGGCGCATGTGACTAAGGTGCATGTGACCAAATATATGCAGACACACAGATCCCATGACCTCTGTTGTGCGCCATACTGCATTAAAAAAGGAAGATATATTATATTTGTATAATAAGAATTATTTATCAAATAGTTTTTCACTCTCTTGTTTGGTCCGGTACGCCATTGTTTGGACAGTTTAGCACTAATCCTGGACAAAGTTTGCTGGTAAAAAAATCAGACTTCTTGTTATTCCTGTTTTGCAGTCCACTGGACGAGTACGTATGGCAGTTGCAGTTAATATTTCCCGTTTTGAGAGTGTGACTATGGCCCCACCGGACCCGATTCTTGGCGTCTCAGAAGCATTTAAAGCAGACAACAATGACATGAAGCTTAACCTCGGGGTTGGAGCTTACAGAACAGAAGAACTCCAACCTTGCGTTCTAAATGTGGTTAAGAAGGTATAGGATACCATCTTCTATTCATTATCAAAAGTTTACTTATATTCAGAAGAAAAAGATGCTTCAAAGCTCCATCAGAATGCTCTTCTCTGTGTTTTGTATTTGACTGTTCAAGTAGCTTTCTTTTTTTGTTTTTCCCTTCTTTTGAGTGACATTAAAACTAGCCATAATCGCAAATATTTATCATGCAGGCGGAAAATCTTATGCTGGAGAGAGGAGAAAACAAAGAGGTAGTTTGAAAAGCCTAACTAGTTGAGTGCTGCGAGTCATTGCTGTGGGTGAAACTGATGTGGACCTCAAAATTCCATCTTGTGTTGCAGTATTTACCTATCGAAGGATTAGCTGCATTCAATAAGGTTACTGCCGAATTATTGTTAGGAGCTGACAATCCTGTCATTCAACAAGGAAGGGTAGGCGATACTTCTCTGTTGATTTATTTCAGTTTCAATTTCTAGTTTTATTACATGAAAGCACAGGAAATTAAGAGTGCTGTTCCATTTAATTAAGAGTATTAGCTTCTGTGATTCAGGTTGCTACCATTCAGAGTCTTTCAGGAACAGGGTCTCTTCGCCTTGCTGCAGCATTTATACAAAGATATTTTCCTGAGGCAAAAGTTTTGATATCATCTCCAACTTGGGGTAGGCATATCCCTGTCTAGATTTTATTCAATAAACAATCACTGCTGTGGATTCTCAATTCTAACGACCGATAGTTCGAATGGTGAACAGGTAACCACAAGAACATTTTTAATGATGCGAGGGTCCCTTGGTCCGAATATCGATACTATGATCCTAGAACTGTTGGTTTGGATTTTGATGGAATGATAGCAGATATAAAGGTCTGGATTTTTATATGATGATCTTATTGTTTTATTTTCCTTCTTGATTTCTTGTTACAATTAGTTCTTGCATTTATTTTCTGATTGCGGAAATGATTCTCTAAGACTGAACCTTTGCTAATGTACAGACAAATTTTAGACTTGGGATATCACCTTGTTTTTGTTTGTTTTGGGGTCATTTCTAAAGACAATTTCTGACAGATTTATCAGTGTGAAATGCATTTAAAAGTGTCCAGGTTTCAATTTCTTATATGGACCATGGGGGAAAAAATCGGAGTCTTATGTGCTTTGTTGCCTTCTACTTTTAAATTAAGCTTTTAGCTCAAGCTTTAAGCTTTTACTGCATGATTGGGTTTGTTTGTCGATATTTTTTGTTTATCATGTAGAACTTTATTTCTTGATTTACCAATTTTTAAACCTTAGAGGGAGATACTTATCTCTTAATAATGGGTCTCATGAATTAATGCATTTTTAGGCTGCACCAGATGGATCTTTCATTCTCCTACATGGCTGTGCTCATAACCCAACTGGAATAGACCCAACTTCTGAGCAGTGGGAGAAAATTGCAGATGTTATTGAAGAAAAGGACCACATTCCTTTCTTTGATGTGGCATACCAGGTAACCATTTTGGTAATAGGTTGCTTTCTCTGGTGAATGATGCATCAGTTGACCTTAATATTCTTGCTAGGGATTTGCTAGTGGAAGCCTTGATGCTGATGCATCATCAGTAAGGTTATTTGTTGAACGCGGTATGGAGCTTCTGGTTGCCCAGTCATATAGTAAAAACCTGGGGTTGTATGCTGAAAGGATTGGAGCCATCAATGTCGTCTGTTCATCCTCAGATGCTGCAACAAGGTGAATTTTGATGCATGGTTGTTATTTAAGTTTTTTTATTGATAGCATTTAATAATCCAAAGAGTGCCCGTGGCAGATTGCCGGCCAGCAGGTGCTCCGAGCTTTAGTGGAATTTTTTTTGCACAGCACACAATTACACCCAATAAATAAAGCAGTTTGAGAGAGAGCAAATTTGTTCCAGGGTCTAAAGTTAGGACACTCATGACGAATAAGTTTGAGTCAATCAAGAAGAAATGCTAAAACATGTTTTGATAAACTTTTTAGTTAAATGTTTGGTTATCCGCTGCCTTTCAATCCCTTCTATTGCACCCCTCGGTTTTCTTCCGTTCCCTTTTCTTCATTCTATCATATTTCTTTGCTAGTTCTCTCAGACGAGGGTTCAAGCAAATTTTTAAGCCCTCGTGATGGTGAACCGCATGTTACACATCATTTATTCCAATCCTACGAGGCTTGGCGGCTGCATTTTATAACAATAACCATATCTTAATTTTATTGGTTTTGAGATCATTAAAATGGGGATTAAAATGGGGGGTTTGTTAATATTTTAAAATTTCCTTTTCTTTAGTAAAAATTAAGTGATAATTATTCTAGTCATTTTATTTATCCGTATATCTTGCTTGGGTTCTACATAGTGAAGATTCCTCTATCTGACATATTTCATTAATGTAGGCGTAAGCGTCACATGTGCATTGGTGTTACATTTTATAATAGAGCACATATGAAAATAATTTGCGCTTTTGCACTATGATGATTTTAGGGTTAAGAGCCAGCTGAAGAGGCTCGCCCGGCCAATGTACTCGAATCCTCCCGTTCATGGTGCTAGGATTGTAGCTAATGTTGTTGGCGACTCCACTCTTTTCAACGAATGGAAAGAAGAGATGGAATTAATGGCGGGGCGTATAAAGAATGTGAGGCAGAGGCTTTTTGACAGTCTCTCGCAGAAAGATACAAGCGGGAAGGATTGGTCGTTTATTCTCAAACAGATTGGCATGTTTTCTTTTACTGGATTGAACAGGGTACAGGTAATACAGCGACGAAACTCAAACAGAGCTTTTTATTTGTTTAGTTTTAGTTTTATTTACTATTATTTTTTTCTTGTCTTTCAAGCATTCTGAGATTTGTTTCCTGGTATCATCAGAGTGACAACATGACGAACAAATGGCACGTGTACATGACCAAGGATGGTAGGATCTCGTTGGCGGGGTTGTCTCTCGCCAAGTGTGATTATCTTGCTGATGCCATCATTGATTCTTTTCACAATGTGAGCTAGAGCCTTGAGAGGATATCAATGTGTTCCAGTTAGTTTGTGGTTCTATTTCTATATGGACCGCAAGGCTGGAACTTTTTCAATCTAGTTCCAGTTCATCGATACCTCAGTTACAGCAATTACATTGTCATCGATGGAAATAAAGGAATGTTTCTCAGAATCATACTTTTGTACCATTCAATTTTGGCATCAGTTACCCTTTATCAGCAGGGGATGAATTCATGACATGTTGAATTATACTGTATTAACACTGGAATGAGTGATAGCCAAGATAAGCATCCTCCAGCTAAAGAAGCAATGGAAGAGATCAGCCTGTGTTATGTCCCGCCAGCTTTTGTTTGATCTATAGATTCATCAGCTTACTGTGGTGATGTCCTCTAACATAACGATGCATAGCATTAAACAGTGGAATATGTCATAGCATTAAACAGTGGAATATGTCATGATGGTAAAAAAGAAACGAGTATTTTACGCCGCTTTATACATGGTATTCTCATAAGTTGGAAATTATTCGGGCTTATATATATAGTCATTCATGTCACAACAAAAATTCATAGAGGCATCTCTAAGATATGTAACATGGACTTTGAAGAATGGCAACAATGAAAGTTTCACATCAGTTCAACTCCACATGAAATAGACCATGAGGTTAAGATCGAGGGGATGGCTCTCGCATCTTGTAATGCGCGAGATTCAAGCCAGAGTGGGAAAGTATTCAAGCGTGTCCAAATTTATCAGCTTAGCTGTTGCTCCATGAGATTTATTATCCAATCTAAGTGAGATTTTTATTATAAATTTCATAAACAGCGATTTTGTAAGATCATTAACACACGAAATACATATGATATACACGGTATTTTCTCATTAATAATTCAATGTTTTAGTTGATACAATGGTGTGTTCCCCCCGGCACAAGTACATGCCTCACAATGACACTGCAGAGTCGAGCCTCACTCGATTTAAGCGAACAGCCCCAAGAATGTATTCTGGCAGCTCCTGCTCTTCTTTTCCCTGCATTTACCAAAGATTTATTAGTGTCATAATATACAATGCTTGGTCACCAAAGCAACGATGAACGATTTTGTAGATCCTAATAATCTTTTGTGAGAAAATTTAGATTCTTATAGCTGAAAAGAAGATTCTATGAATTCAGATAAATGTAGAATACTTGAGCAAAATGGCATGTACATGCATGCTTCCATCTTCACTTATTAGCAACTAGTTCTAATAGCAAAATAGTCAATAGTTTCAGGACTACGTAGATTCTTAGAACACTGCTTTCTTGTTTCCCGATACTGTAATTACAGGAAGAGACACTCTCGATGATATACTATTAACTATTTCAGCTACTAGACCAAAAAATAATAATAATAAAAAGACCGAGAAGTTAATTCAGGCAAGAAATTCATGTGAACAGCGCACAACAAAAAGAGAGAATGAAACCATCGGAAGTAAAATTCAGAATAGATGGATACAAAATTGAATAATCCAGACCATCAAAGAACTAACACACCAAAGATTCTAGCAGTTGTATACCAGATTGATTCTGCTGTATATAATTAAATTCACTTTTCTTTAGTCACATCGCGGAAACCATTGGGGGGAATTTTGTTTCCACCATAATAACGTGCCTGGATTATTCAAACTCAAACGAAGTTTGGACCTGACCTAGTGTCACCACAACGAAGGGCGAAGCCAGAAATTTTTTCTGTCCTGGGCAACCGGTAAATTACGATCTGCGGATGAATATGATGAGGTGATGGTCGTAGACGAAGGAGATGGTTGCGGCCTGCGGTCCAGCAAACAAACACGATGGACGCGGTTAAGAGTTGTGATGGCGAAATTTGCGATTTTTTTGGCTATTTATTGATGTCTTGTTTGCGCATAGCTGTAGCTGCTCTTCCTCTGTCTCAATTTAGAGATTTATTACTCTGGACTTTGGTTTGGCCCTTGGGATTTTGACACGAAATTATGATATATATATATATATATATATATATATATATATATATATATATATATATATATGAGGTTAATGAACCAATGCTGACAGCGCTGGAAATTTTTCCAGCGCTGACCGCATTTTGGGCGCCCTAAAAGTATTTTTTTTGAAATTTTTTTTGCAGTAGTTAGATATACTTGTTGGGAAGCTCCCCACAAAATTTCAGCTCGATCCGACACCGTTTGAGCATCCGTTCATCGATTTCAAAAACGTTGTGCAAATCTGTCCACAGTTTTGCGCAACGTTTTTGAAATCGATGAACGGAGGCTCAAACGGTGTCGGATCGAGCTGAAATTTTGTGTGGAGCTTCCCAACAAGTATATCTAACTACTGCAAAAAATTTTTTCAAAAAAAATACTTTTAGGGCTCCCAAAATACGGACAGCGCTGGAAAAATTTCCAGCGCTGTCAGCTCTTCTCCATTTTTCACTATATATATATATATAAAAGAATAATGGCTATCATACGCCATATGAGATAGGCTCTCATACGCCCTCTCACAATAAGCAACCAAGTACATGTCCACATGGGCTTGTACTTGGTTGTACTTAGTTGCTTTATGTGAGAGGGCATATGAGAGCCTATCTCATATGGCGTATGATAGCCATTATTATATATATATATATGGGTAAAGTGTTCCTAGGATGACTCCTTAGATTAAATCTAAGGAGTCGCCCCCATTTTCTCCCATCTCCCACATTTTTTTCGGAATTTTTTTCATGGGATTGTTGTTCACCTCATGAATGATCAACAAACCAAAAATCAAGTCATTCCAACACTTTTTGAGCCCCCATCTAACCCTTGAAACTTCATGAGTTTTTCAGCACGTTTTCAGACCGTTGAAGTTGGAAGGGGTAGATGGGGGCTCAAAAAGTATTGGAATCCCTTGAAATTTGGTATGTTAATCATCCATGATGTGAACAACCCCATGAAAAAAATTTCATAAAAAATTGTGGAAGATGGGAGAAAATGGGGACGCCTCCTTAGATTGAATCTAAGGAGGCACCCTAGGAACACTTTTCCCTATATAGATAGATAGATAGATATATATATAGAATAATGAGTATCATACGTCGTATGAGAGAGTACCTCATATGTCCTCTCACATAAAGCCACCAAGTACAAGCCCACATGGGCTTGTACTTGGTTGTACCCACCCCCTTTATGTGAGAGGGCATATGAGGCCCTCTCTCATACCCATTATTCTCACATATATATATATATATATATATATATATATATATATATATATATATATATAGGAAAATTTTCAAATGAGAACATTTCGCACGGTGCGAAAATGTTTTTATCTTTTTTTTGAAATTTTTTTTTTCAAAAATTCTTTTTTCCACCCTCATCATATGTTGTTATACCCCCCTCAAAAAATAATGGTTGAGAAATAATGTCATTTGGCCTTCGATAAAGGCATTTCATCAAATTCGCACGTTTTGAGACCGTTAAATTTGTAACGGGTGGATGGGTGCTCTAATGCCCAACGGGTTCACCCATTATTTTCCCTGGGGTATATATTTGTATGGATTAAACATCAAAAAAAGAAATTTTGAAAAAAAAAATTTCAAAAAAATAAAAAAAATGTTTTCGCACGGGCTTTCGCACCATTTTTTCGCAATGGAAGATTGCCCTATATATATATATATATATATATATATATATATATATATAGGAAAAAGTGTTCCTAGGGTGCCTCCTTAAAGTCAATCTAAGGAGGCGCCCCCATTTTCTCCCATCTTCCACAATTTTTTTGGAATTTTTTTTCATGGGGTTGTTCACATCATGGAGGATCAACATACCAAATTTCAAGTGATTCCAATACTTTTTGAGCCCCAATCTATCCCTTCCAACTTCAACGGTCTGAAAACGTGCTGAAAACCCATGAAGTTGCGAGGGATAGATGGGGGCTCAAAAAGTATTGGAATGACTTGAAATTTGGTATGTTGATCATCCATGAGGTGAACAACAAACACATGCAAAAAAATTCCGAAAAATGTGGGAGATGGGTGGAAATGGGGGCGCATTCTTAGATTGAATCTAAGGAGGCACCCTAGGATCCCTTTACCCATACACACACACATATGGGTAAAGAGATCCTAGGGTGCCTTCTTAGATTCAATCTAAGGAGGCGCCCCCATTTCCACCCATCTCCCACATTTTTTTCGGAATTTTTTTGCATGGGTTTGTTGTTCACCTCATGGATGATCAACATACCAAAAATCAATTCATTCCAATACTTTTACAGCCCCATCTACCCCTTGCAACTTCATGGGATTTTAAGCACGTTTTAAGACCGTTGAAGTTGTAAGGGATAGATGGGGACTCTAAAAGTATTGGAATGCCTTGATTTTCGGTATGTTGATCATACATGATGATGTGAACAAACCCATGAAAAATAAAATCCAAAAAATGTGGGATATAAGGAAAAATGAGGGCGACTCCTTAGATGCGACTCCTTAGATTTCATCTAAGGAGTCACCCTAGGAACACTTTACCATATATATATATATCTAAATAAACCCAAGAACGTACCTGGTCTGGTCTGCAGCCCGAATAAGCCCAAGAGTAGCTCCGCCATTGATCGATGATCAAGAAGCCAACAAGTACACCAAATGGTTATTATGTTGAATGTTGAATGGTTTAGTTCTTGATATCTTCCATGAAAAACTATTTAAGCGTCAAAATAATGAAACTAAACCCTGGCCCTGGGTGTGCTGGCAGGAAGATCGCATAAAGCACAGGTTTTGGAACCACTAGCAGACATGGGTAAAGCTATGTCGTAAGTTAGTCGGGCTGCACGTCAGGTTAATTTTAGCTCAGTCCCATGTTTTTGCCCTTGTTTCGATCATTCTTCCGGCCTTACAGACCAGATTACTTTTTGGTGACCCTTGCAGTTTGAGTTGCTTTGAAAATTTTGATGGGTAACAATGATGATTAAAATCATTTACCAATTTCAGTATTAAAAATGGAATTGGAGATATTCGATTTTGATTTGAAGAAGACACATAGATATTTAATCTGGGTCAAGTATTGTAAACCGATCCAAAAGAAATCCACTCATCCGTGCCCAACTCGTTTACAAAATCAGGTCTGGCATAGATTTAAAACCTTATATCTTTTGGCCGAAAATAAAAAATAATTCATCAGGGCCCAACTGCCAACCCGTTTACGAAATCGGGTTTGGATGGGATATATTATACCTTTTGGCCAAAAATAAAATAGATAGCAATGGTAGGAATTGAAGCCTGGATCCCAAGTCGTCTTGTTAGGGTCTTGATCCCAAGTCGCCAAAGCTTTCTTCTTGGGCTTCTCCAACTTTGACATTTCTTTGCCTTCCCCTTGCCCTTAGCTAAACAAATAACATAATTGTTAGATACTCTTTGCTTACTATATTTAAATTTACCTCTTAAATACTTCTTGAATTCTATCGTCATGAAAGCAATTTGATCCTCATCTTCATCTCCTGAGCTTTCCTTCTCCTTGATGGCCTTGAAAGCAATGGATTTGTTCGTTGAATGCTCATTGTCCCTTCTCTCATTGACTTAGAGCTCATATGCCATAAGCTTGCCTATAATATCATCCATTATAAGCTTGGAGAGTTCATGAGCTTCTTCTGGCCGTTGTCTTCTCCCACTCAGGTGTGAGTGACCGAAAAATCTTATCAATTTGCTCCTTTTAAGAGTAGATTTTGCCCAACCTGACAAGTGTGTTGATAATTTAGGTGAAATGAGAGTGCATCTTAGAAATCTTCTCACCGTCATTCATTATAAAGAACTCGTATTTCTAAGAATAAAGAGAAATTTGTATCCTTAACACGATTATTACCTTCATGTGTTACGTCAAGGGAGCGCCTAATTTGATACACTGTAGTGGATGTGTACATATGGTTCTAGTTCGTGCTATTCAGCGCACAGAACAATAAAGTCATGGCTTGGATATTTTGTGTCCCTTGGGCTTTCTCCTTAGTACTCACTCCAAAATTGGCTTTGATGGCTTCTTATATGGAGTCTCCACCACGCTCCATAGATCTGTGTCAATCGATTGGAGAAAGAGCATCATCCTTATCTTCTATACACTATAGTTGGAGCCGGTGAGCATATGTAGCCGGGTAATAGATTGTCCCTCTAGAAATGGGGGTTTGACGTTATCTTTTATCCTGCTCTGATATCACGTGTTGGATCCTAAGACGACAAGTAGAAACACTAGAGGATGTGAATATTGTTTATGAAAATTATAAAATCCTCAAGAAATTTTTACCTAATATTTTAATTAGAGTTAACTAAAATTTAAGCAACAATAACTTGCAAATAAAAAGATGAATAAGAGTTACGAAAACTTAGATATTTGCAACTATGTAAACGCAAGCACAAAGAGACACACACAAATAAGATAGAATTTATCTTGCTTCAGGCACACTTGCCCTACATCTAGCCACACGCCCTCTAAGGAAAAAAATCCACTAACCGTTCAAATAGGACAAGGATTACAACACGTCCTTTATACCATACCTCGGTGAATGACAAACACATCAAACAAGCTCGAGTACAACACAACTCCTCAAGAGAGAAACCTCACATTTAAGTGAGAAATACTTACAATGCTCTCTTTTACATATAGCCAAATGTTGAAACTTTTGTGTAGATGAGGTGTGGCTATAGTATTGTGCTCCAAATGATAGTGCAAATGTAGCTTTTGAGATCAAAGGTTTGGCCTAGAAAGATTGTAGAAAAACTACAAAACCAATGGCCAAAGATGGTTTTTGCTTAAAAACTTTTGCACTTGAAAATGATTTTTACTTAAGAAAATTGATCATTAAAGTTTAAGAATAAATGTTGAACCCTCTATATATAGAGCTCAAATCTGTCAAAACAGATCGCCAAAAAGCCCCTCTAAAGATCAAAAAATGGCCAGTAAAAGTTATTGTTTAAGCCCAACTGCTAGTTACTAGTCCTAGTGTTCATGTACTAGTCAACTAGTCAATAGCTAGTCGACTAGTCGACTAGTCCAATTTAGTTCAAAGGTTGTTTTGGGCTCTGTAAAATAGTCGACCATTAGCTAGTTGACTAGAGTATTGCTTCTAGTCGACTATTCCATCAACATTAGTCGACTGGGCTAATATTTGGCTAGCCATTGCTCCAGATCTATCTAGTGGACTAGATATCGGTTCTAATCGACTAGTCAACAATAAAAACAAAGTTTTTCTTGACATTTTAAATCTATAAAATGATTTTAAAATATTTTCAAAAACATTTAAATGTGTTACTAAGTGTGTGAGAGCTTCAACAAGTACTTTAATCTACCAAGACAGAAATAAAATTTACATAAAATTACTTTATCTTGAAGCTCATTGATGCAAACTAGATGTTCATCCACTTGTTTTGGTTGCTTTGACCTCTACAGCATTTGTTCATCATTGATTTTCACCATACACCAAAAATGCATTTCTGAAATCATTAATATCCAATATGTTAGCTAATCATCAAAATAATCATGTGTCAAGATTCAACAAAGGCGTGAAGTTACATATACACCGATGGATCTAAATTGTAAATTGCTATCGGATTAGGGGAGCACTTAAAAGATATGGAAAGATACAAAGGACTTGTTTGAAAACTAAATTACCTTACGATGACTTATCTTGGTATTACATATCCAGTAAGCATGGTGAGTCGGTCCACGTCAGTTACATGGATGACTCGATAGAATGTGATGATCTTAAAATTGTGAAGTCTAAAGAGTGCTTCATGCAAAAGACTATCTATATTCTAATTGGCTATAAATGAATAACAATATGCTCTAATGTAGATTGGGCTAAATGTCCAAGATAATATGATACCAACCACCAAATAGTAAGTCAGAAAAAGCAAGAAGCAGTGCAGTGTTTAAATCAAACGGAGTCAGAATATCAAGCCATGACCGACACAATGTGTGAACTCATATGGATACAATATGTTTAGTCGAAATGGGGTTTGTAATTGTTCCTCCTATGAGTTTATAATTTACATTACACAAAATTGTGTGTTTAGAAATGAACCAAGCATATTGAAGTGAATTACCATTTGGCTAGAAAAAAAGTCCAACTTAGATGTTATCAAGATAAGACAAGTCTTCAACCAATCACTTGTCAGATCTGTTGCCCAAGCCACTCAAAAGCTGGTCATGAATGATGTATACGCTCCAGCTTGATGGAGAATGTTACGGAATTATGAATTATATTTTTAGAATTAGGAATTATAAATCGATAGTTTAGAAATAAGATATTAGAGTTTCAATTTATGAAGACGAATTCAAATAAAATTGTAATCAGTGTAAATTCTCAGCTATTTAAATGGCGCAACACCCCAAACTCAGAGAGTGTCTATTTTCTATTTCAACCAGGGTTTGAGGTATCGGCCAATACCATTAGGTATCGCTCGTATCGTATCGGTGTCGGCAGTTGACGACACCGAAACCAAGGGTTAATTTCAGTATCGGCCGATACAGAACGATATCGGTTAGTTTCGACCGATACCTGCCGAAACTGACCGATATCGGCCAAAACTGACTGATACTATTCAGTACCGGTCGAAGACGGAGGAAGAAGAATGTGTAATTAAATAAAAATTCCCTAAAAAAACCCAAAAAATTTCGTGAATCAATAGGTTGCATAGAAAGCTTGGTTAAAAGAGAGGAGAAAACCATTTGGTTTCGACTTGAAAATGATGAAGAATTAGACGAAGAAGAGGCAGAACCAAGAAAAAATTGTTAAAAAAAGAAGAACAAGGACAAAAAGGAAGATTTTGATGAAAAAATTGAACTCACCTCATCGCGTCGCCGCCTCGCCGAACCTGCCTCCTACCTCGCCGAACCCGCCTCGACCATCTAGCGTGAAAGAGAGAGCACGCGAAGGGAGAGAGTGAAAGAGGCCCGAGTCGCATTTCAGGGGATGCTGTCTTCTTTAAAAAGGCAAACTTGTAAATAAGTGGTATGTGCGTAAAGTAAAACAGTCGGTGCACATATCAAGCGGATATTTTGTGGCAACCTTGTAAATAAGTGGTATATGCGCAAAGCAAAATGATGGGTGTGCAAAGCAACGCCCAGCGTTTTTTTGCAAACGTGTAAATAAGTGGTATGTTCGCAAGGTAAAACGGTGGGTGCACAAGGCAAGCTTTAGGATCTATTCATTTATTTAATATTTAGTATTTAAGTACCAAACTTTAGGTATTTAGTATTTGATATGATTACGAACATAAATTTAATTTATCTATTTAGTATTTAGTATTTGATAGTATATGATTAATATTTTAGTATTTGATAGTATTTGTTAAGTATTTGATAGTATTTGATAGGTTTGTATTTAAGAACCTCCGAAACCATCACTGTGTGTATATAGTATATACATATTTAAAGTATCTCCGAAACTGAAACCGAAACCCGAAACGAAACTGCCGAAACTAGCGATACGGACGAAACCGAAATTTGCTTCCGAAACCGTCAAAACGGGCGATACCGAAACCAAAACCTAAATTTTGGGAAGAACGATACCCATACCGAAACCGAGACCTAAAACCTTGATTTCAACAGTTGTAAGTTGGTAATTGTTGAACTAAGCTTGTTAACTAAGCTTGTCGTCAACGTATCAAGATACTGACGTCTGAAATAGAGACCATTTAGTTCAAGATACTGATGTCTGAAATAGAGACCATTAAGTACAGAGCACACGAAGTTTTCAATGCTGCACCCTTGGATAACTAGAAATTTCATATGCCGCCTTTAATTGACTTCAGCATGTAAACAAGAGACTAATATGATAGTCTTTCTCGAAACTGGTGCAGCAGTGGTTTACTGGGAATCAAATCAATCAGCAACATTAAAAAATAGCAACCAAGTGAATGATTATAATCTAATAAGGTTTGATAAGAAAGAAAGTGTTAATTACATATGACAATTGTAGGTACAATTGAAATGAATTGTGTAAATCAATAGCTACATGGGTACTGACCTCAATCAGAATTGCAAGGTCAACAACAAGGCCTGTGATGTATCCAAGAACTAAACCGACAACACTCCTTGCAACAGTCGAGGATCCAACATCAACATCAATCTGTACAAGTAAACCATATAAGCATTCAAGAACACAAAAGGGAGGCAAAACCATTATGATATGCATCATGCGTGAAACTTTAAACGCAGAAATAGACAACTCTTTATTTCTTTTCCAGATATGTTATATCAAGCATGTAAACAAAACCTTTTGTGCGAGCATGTCTATGGGGAGGGGAAAACATCCCTTTTTTATTTTTTGAGTTGGGATGGTGGTTCTTTTGTCTTGTAGCAGGGGAGGAGGGTGCGGAGAGAAGCAACCAAATACATACTGCCATTCTGAATTCCATTATACAGGCGGATGAGCACCAAAATAAACCCTACAAAACCCAAATCTCTGCAATGCTCAAACAATCTGCCGATTTCTACGAGTCTCTTGGAGCAGTACATTGACAATTCCAGGACAAGACCACTGCCATTTGAAATTCTGCCTTCTTAGTTTGAAACAGTGGCGGACCACTACTGACCATACCCCAGCTGTAGCCCGGGTAAGTTTTTGGATTTAAATTTTTTTATCGAATAAGTTCATGACTTTAAAAATTCCAAGGCAGAGCAGCTGCTGCTACGCGCGACTGAGCCCTCAACAAATTGCCAAAAAAAATCGCAGCTTTAGCCTTTCACTAATCTCATCCGCAGCCATCACCTTCGTCTGCTGGACCGCGGGTCGCGTTCATCGCCATCGTCTGCGAACATCACCTAGATCAGGACAGAAAACATTCTTGGCTCTGCCCTTGGTTTGAAACAAGTCCATGCTTATGCAAGACAACCATTGAATGGAGGAGATATGGGTCAAACAAGTTAGAGACGTCACATTGTCCAGATGCAATCTCAAATCAAATCCGAATTGAACTCTTCCTCTATTAAGGAGTCAAATTTATGACTTATTATAATAATCTGGAAAAGAGTTTGACGAAATCATATTATGGCTGGTAATACTACCAAGTGGTGAAGTTAGAACTACTTCCCATTAAATGGTCAGAGGACTTTAGTTATAAACATAACAAAAAACCAGCCAAAAAAATTCCCATCGAAACATAGATTAGAAAAAAAAACCATTTTAGTCAACAAAAAAAGAAAAGAAAAAAAAAACTAGCCATCCAGTAAAAACCTCGAAAAACCGAGAACCCTGCAAGAGCAAGATTTACTCTTATATTTTCAGAAAATAGACGTGAGCAAGTGGGGGGAAAGAATAACATAAATCTTCCCTTTTTCCTAATCATAAAAAAAATCTTTGAAAAAAGTTCAACAATACATGAATGTACAATCTCAAAAAACCCTAGTTTTCTAACCGGTTTGAATCTGTAATTGAGAAGATTGAAGTGAATAATCACTCATTGATAGACCATATGAGCCAGTTTATTTTTGTAAACATCTGGATTGAATATTTCCGCCTTGAATTGTATGATGTACCTTCCAAAATTCAAATCAAAACAATTGGATTTGATGACACACAATTAATTTAGTAAGATTAGAGACAAGTGTTCTCAACATATTTTACACATTGATCAGGTGTCCCGAATTTATCTAATTTAGTATCAGGGGCTTAACAGGACTAACAGGATCTAGCATAGGGCCGTGTTACACTTGCACACATGGAATTGAT
This sequence comes from Scilla litardierei, assembly GCA_030789695.1. Taxonomy (NCBI): domain Eukaryota; kingdom Viridiplantae; phylum Streptophyta; class Magnoliopsida; order Asparagales; family Asparagaceae; genus Scilla; species Scilla litardierei. Next base: position 216,383,926 of record CM061134.1, on the reverse strand, counting down.
TGCTGGCTCGGGTTAAAGCCGGGCAAATGAAAGTTAAAGTTTTTGGCAATTTCTTCAACAGGAGGCAACAGTAACCAGCATATATCTGCATGTTGGGTGCCTCTCGACCGAAAACTAACCTGATACCAAGCAAGTACTCAAGGAAAGTAAGCGCCTTCATAACTCCTTTCATAAACCATCCGCATCTTTCTATTTTTATCTCCTCATAAGTTAACAAAACTATATTGTCAACAATGATGTGTGTCATTCTCACTATTCTACAAGTAAATAGTGCAACTTGAAAAAGAACCTAGAGTGCCGTAGATATCGTCTTACCATGACTTCTGCTGTGTCACTCTCACACCATAAAGATAAAACCCTAACTTTCTCATATCTTGTACGGTTGTACTACCTCTATAATGCCTAATCCTAGATCGATATCAGATCATGCATGATCATCTCTAAGATCACCTACCTGTAGTTGCATCTTATAAAATCATGATGTTAATACAACTTTTGAAAATTTCAGTATCAAGCACAGCAGTCATTAATCTTGGAAATAGTTTTAAATTTGCAATTAGACATTTGAATCCGGAAACAATATAGCACTCAATCGTGGGCTCATTCTACGTCATTTAAAAGAAGCATATGGTAACTATTACACTAAAGGAAAATTCCCCAACTCGGAGCTGCAATTTCTAATTTATTAATACTATACAGTTTGAGATTCTACCTACACAAATCAAGGGTACTAAATACAAGCGTATCTAGAATAAAATGCAGTGGTGTATAAGCAAAATAATATAGAGCACTCTTATCAATGAAGCTATATAATTATTGATTGTGGATGGCAGCATAAGACGTCGGGCACTGGGGAGACACCTTGTTTTTAGTGGTTATAGGTTATTAACGACTTTTCTCCCAGATTCTTTTGTTTTTTTGTTTTTTGTTTTTTGTTTTTTGTTTTGTTTTGTTTTTTTTTTTTGGGTGGGGGGGGGGGGGTGGGTGGGGGGTGTCCATACTGACCAATACGTGGATCTGCTTTTTTATATAAGCACAAACACACAGAGACATGCACACACAAGGTTAATGGAGAGAGAATCAATATACAGATCCAAGAATCAATACCTCTAAGAAGTTGTCTTGACGGAGATATCTGCACGTGACGGCTTTTCCTAAGAGGCAAGCTTTGGAGCCCACTGCACGTTTAACCATCCAATATCCCTAAATGGTTCAACATAAAAAACATCACTGGAAACGTCCTACCAACCCATTGAAACTTGAAAGTATGTCAACGACAAGCTGACTAGAACCAGTTCTTACCTCCACAATACTGGGTATAAGCTTGAATCTTGAATCTCGAAAAATGTCAGTTCCATCTACAAATCTACCCAACAAAGAATCTTTGGATATTGGCCTTTCTGACCCAAAATAAAGTACCAAACTATAATTTGGTTTTGCAGGTATCTGTGATTCCATTAAATAAACTGTTAATTGTCTAAAAACTTTTACAGAAAGCCAAGGTATCACAACATGATGATTTAATTAGACAGAAACAGTGACATATAAATAGACATATGATACGATAGCTCTGTTCATGTACAAGTTCTGAACCATTCGCTTGACAGTTAATAGTTTTAGCAAACAAGTTTCCCATATTAGGGAAGAAGATGAGAAAGTTGCCTTACTTATAAGTTGCAAATCAATTATTTAGCAGAATTATCAAAGGCCAAACTGTTATCACATGGCCTTTCTACTTATTAATATTATATAAAAAATCACCATGTTCAATAATGCATGTCATTCCACCATGAAAGTTCTGTTTAATCTTTCATTTATGTGGTATCACGTTGGATACCTTTTGCACACAGATCCTTCTATTGTACTTCTGGCACATTCAGTATTGGAGGTAATGGCCTATATCCAAAAAATTAGCAGATGAAAAATAAACAGAGTGACGTAAGTTACGTATAGTTCAAAAACTTTAAATTTGTATAATTATACACTATTATAACTAACACATGACGAAAGCGGGAAGTGATGTGATGGACTTTGTCGAAGAGGGAAGTAAGGAATTTGATAACTTTTGGGCCAGAGAACCCACGATCATTGAATCGCATGCCTCGCATGCAGAGATTTTTTGGACCTCTCGTCCAGACAACCAAGCCCACTTTCACACACCAATACAACCGATTTAATTTTTTGAAGAAACTGAAAGTTTGCATCAAAATTTCAATTCATTCTGCATTCATCTAAAATTTTTTTTGTGATCTTTATTAAGGCTCACAACTTGACTTTCAAAATTCAAATCCAATATGAAATAAAAACTCTAAAATAACTAAAAGACTTAAAATAAATAAAAGATCCAAAAGGACTCAATTTCTATCCTAAATAAAATAAACAAAAGAGTCAAAATAACTTGAATAATCAATAGACTTAAACTCAATTTCTATCTAAAATCTAAAATAAAAAGACTCTATCTGAAATTCAAATTGGATCTTTATTACTCTTCCAGGCTTGAGAACTTCACCACCTGGTGAATAATGACAGGAGTAACACAACCATGTAGAAATCAGCAGTCACTTGTAATTGGAGAAAATGCGTCCAAAATTTTTAGAGTGTAACCAGAATGTATATTTACAAATGAATATCTTCTGAAAAACTTTTCCAAATCACAAAAGACATGAAAGTATATAGAACCTGTTTGTTGATAGGAAGTGAATGATCTGAGATGACAAACTCGATGTGCATAATTTACTCAAGTGGTATTTTAAGCTATGTGTTGGCAAATGATTGTGTGGCTTGGATTTCACCTCTAGATGTAGGTTCATCTCAGGATCTGGCTCAAACTTAATTTCTGATACGGATGTAGACTCAGGCTCTTGGGCAACCTTCAAAAGCTTCCTCATGCTTGGCTTATTATATTTCAACCCATCATGTTAAGCAACTCGAATCTTGGGTTGGAAATGTTTCAACACAATTCTCTTCCTTTTAAATATAAAGGTGTGTATATTTGACATTTCATAAGTAGTCACATCTAGGTCGTACAACCAAGATCTTCCTAACAAAATATACGCTGCATCCATGAATATAATATCACACTAAATGTAATAATAAAAGGTTGCAAGCTGGAGAGATACAAAACACCATTGGATAACTGAATGTGCAGTTTTATCAATCCAAGTAACGATATATGGCTATGGGTGAGGCTTAACTGCTAGGCACATTCTTTCTAAGGCTGACTTGACGATAACATTAACACAACTACATTCATCAATTGTTAATTTATAGGACTTATCATGTACCTTGATGTAGCTATGAAAAATACGAATCCTTCGCCAATTTTCTCATCTTCAATTGTTATAGGCAGATACCTAATAATATTGTCATGAGCATTAGTTTCAGATAAATCTTTATTAGCATCAATAGTAATTTCAAGTGCATAAACTTGTTTAAACATTTCTTTAGATTGTATCACATGGAAGATGTTTAGATTGTATCACATGGAAGATGAACATGTGTGTGGTGATGATAGTAACGACAGATATGGGGCGGCGACAGAGCTAGGTTTGGAGCGACAAGAATAGTAAAAAGTTTCGTTCCTTCTTTTCTTTTTTTTGGAAAAATCCTTCTATCCTTTTTTCTATTTTTAATAAATTTTTTATATCTATATATTGCTATCTTTTTTATCTATCTTTTTTGATTTTTTTGTTTTTTGATCTCTGTTTTTTAATTTTTAAATCTCTTTTTGATTTTTTTGATTTTTTTCTTTGATCTCTCTCTCTCTTTGATTTTTATCTCTCTTTTAATCCCTCTTTTTATTTTTTGATCTCACATTTTAAAAAAATCCAGATCTAATTTGAAGAAAGGAAAAAGAAAGAAAAGGTTTTTATGACGAGGAGAAAAGATGAATAAAAGGTAGGACATTTTAATCTAATTTCCTTTAGACAAGAAGGTGATAATGAAAAAACGAAAAAAGAAGAAAAGAAAAAGGATTTTTAAACTTTGATCTAAAACCTAACTTTAAAAAAGAAAAAAAAGTTTTTTATGAGAAAAGAAGACAAATTAGGTTTTAAACAGGACGGAAGCGGGAACGGATGTAGTGAGATTTGTGGAAGAGGAAAGTTGGGAATTTGATAACTTTTCAAGCATCGCAACCCGGTGATCTCACAATCACCGACTCGCATGCCACACACGAATATTTTTCAGACATCTTGCCTAGGTAATCAAGCATACTCTCACACACCAATGCAAAAGATTTAATTTTTATGGAGAAACTAAAAATTTATACCAAAATTCCAATTTTATTTTTATTTGTAGCAGTCGTCTCAGATTGGCTTGGTGCTCCTCTGGTTAGCTCAAGCCGGTTTCTAAGTAGCTCGGTCAGCTTGGCTTTAAGCTGGCTTGGGTAGCTCAGCTCGAGCTGATGCAACCAAATTTCACTCGATCGAGCCGATTCAACAGTGGTTGGATGATCTGAGACAATATTGAGTATGGTACGACGATGGGGTTGCCAAGAACGATTAGCACTGACATTGAATGTTTCGACAATGGTGGGTGACAACAAAGGTTATGGTAAGGGCAAGAGTCAATGACTATGAAGACACAAACGTCAATGATGATAGCTGACAAAGGCGATAGACTGTGAAAGACAATGGCAACGATAAGCTACTGGTGGCATATCTAGATGATGATGACGATAGCTTTAATTTGACTAAGATCTCAAGGTAGAGGTGGTAGCAAAAGAAATACGAAGAGGTTGCAACAAAGATATGCAGAGAAGAGGGTAGCGGTGTGGCAACGCTAGGGTTTGTGGTCATGTTTTGGGCTTAAGGTTACGATAAGGGTTTGTGAAAGTGGAGGAAAAGGAACACTAACTGTTAGGATTTTCAGTTATTTTTATGGAAAGGAGAATAAAAAATCTACATAAAATTGAAAAAAAATCAAGCAAATTGTGGAGAATATTTTGTAGGCAAGAAGGTTGACAACTTGGTGTTTGAGGGTTTTTATTACGGATCTAATGAAAGAAAGGATTGGGAAATGATGGATCTATGTTATGTCCTGCCTTCCGGGGACGTGACTATCCTTTCATGATGTTTACCCATGAAAACAATATATGAAATACTATACATGTACCAATATACTCGTATAAATTGCTTCTTCAATACGAGAAGTACAAGAGTATGATACAATACACACGGATACAAAGTTCCTACATACATAAATAAAATACATAAACTGAAAGTCACTTATAACCTCACTCAGAAATCTATGTCCTGCGCAGCAAACTCAGAATCCTCGTAAACTGAAGTCTCCTCGTACTCCTGATTAGCACCTAACGATGCAACAAAACAGAGAACCGATAGATTAGAATAAATTTATAATAATTCTAGAATTTGAAATTTAAACAGTGTATATGAGCATGACTGAAATAAAGCAAGAACATGTATACAAGTAACCGTAGTATGCAAATAAGATTTTAGTTTAAGTCTATGTTATCAATATTCTAGTCCAAGTGATTGTAGCAATTATATCAATCCTAGGCCGTGACTTGTATCGAAAGTGTGAATGCTACCAGAATCACCTTGTACCATGTACAAACTCATCACGACCGAGTCCCAAAAATTGAACTGGAAAGAAACTCAGGATCCATCCGACATAACGGGTCTCGATGGTGAACAACCGGATCAGAACAAGAATGTGAATGTGATTCTATCAAACAGGGTGCAAAAGCATATGTTCTGGTCATTTTTGTACTGTCCAAAAATGAGTAATCTCTAAATCTAGTGAGTCTGTGATGTCAAGAGTTGTATAATTTTTAATGTGGTGTTGTTCAAGAGGCGTTTCTAATGTAATTTGTCATGTGTTTTAGATGTTTCATACCCATAATTGTTTAATCATGTAACAACTGTGATACTTTAAATTTTGGGTCATTATTCGAGCATGCATCATGAGAATAGAGCAATTGAGAGTCTGAGACAAAGTCTCTAATCAAGTCTATAGGTTACATAATTATTAGTCAATATAGTTGGGGTGCTATTTAAATTAAATCGATCCAATTTCATGATTCCAAAAGTTTCTCGGGTCATCATACTAACAAGTCCAATTCCAACTATATGTCACTTGTAAGGTGACATTAATAACCAACGAGTCCAACAATAAGCCATGTGTAGGAATACTAACAGTTTACTTCAAGACCACATGTCAGCATATCACAATGATGCACCAATTTGATGCGATCCGTAAGAGGAAATAATATAAAAGTTAGGGGTTTAAGGAATATTTGTGGAAAGTTAGGATTTTTATAGATATAAAAGAGAAGATACAAAAGATAGTTGGCCCATTTCGAGAGGAGGCCGCTCTCCTAGATTTATATCCGAGATCAAAGCTTAAATCTCGCAAGACTAGGGTTCCAATCAATTCCTAGGAGATTTCTTCATAATAATCAACACCACCTTTCTATCTAATATTCACCTTTATTTATAATAAGACTCTCCATGAGCCGACATTCCTAAATTACTAAAATACCCCTGACCTATGGTTTTCAGCCCAAAATTACAAGTCTGTCACGAGACCCTCAAAAGTACAAAAATCCCATTATGCCTAGAAATTATAGATCTGCCATTGTCCTCGAGTCACATCATTACTCTGCTATCAAAGAAATACATTGTCCTTAACGTGATGCATGAAATCCATGGGCCACACTACTCCGAGTAAGTGGGCATGTCCCCTCCTGGGTCGAAGCTTATGATGCCTCCACCGCCATCATCATTGCGCTTGGAAGAGCCGCCTCCTCCAAGTGGGTCTCCTTTGGTCATGTGGAAGCTTTAAGGGTCTCTCTCACCGTCGTAGGGCCATCCAGGGTCTCTATTTCTTCTGGGAAGTCCAAAAATAAGCTAGGGTAGGCGTCAAGCTTATCGGAAGGTCCTCCGTGCTCAAAATACAAATGCTGACGCTTGAAAGGTCGTTCGACTGAAAACCATGAGCCATGAAGCCCCTTGAAGGTGTTTCCGGGCCATCGTGACCCTTAAAGGTGTCGTCGGGCCATGGAGACTTAGCAGAAATTCAGGCAGGCCTTGTCAAGCCTACAAGCCTGCCTACAAGTGCTGCAGGCTAGCAGGTAGGCATTGTAGGGCATGTCATGGCGGGCCTGCCAGCGTGCGAGAAATGCCTGCGTGGTCTTTCCACGAGCCGGCAAGCCCCTTGGGCTGGTAGACAAGCTCGCTGCCTTCCACCTTTTAGTCTTCCTCGTCCTAATCCGCATTGGAGTTGTCGTTGCCGTTCAAATCTGATGCCGGATCACCTTTTTGATGGACATCCTTCTTAAAAGAGGTGATTTTGCCCTTGTCCTTTCCAAAGGTGGTGCCTTTTGTCCTGGATCTGAGCCACGAGCTTCATCTTTCAGCATCTTAGTTTCTGGCGACATTGGCACTAAAAGTTTCTCCCATAGTTGGGGATTTGTCTCCTCAAGGATTTGCTTTTTCGTGGTTTCGTGTGGCGTCCATCTTTCCACCCATGCATTTATCTCTTTCGTTGCAGCCATCAGGATCGATGCTCTGATACCAATTTGATGCAATGTCCATCTTTCCACCCACACATCTACCTCTTTCGTTGCAGCCATCAGGATCAGTGCTCTGATACCAATTTGATGCGATCCGTAAGAGGAAATAATATAAAAATTAGAGTTCGGGAAATATTTGTGGAAACATATGATTTTTATAGATAAAAAAAGATACAAAAGATAGTTGATCTCTTTCGAGAGGAGGCCACTCTACTAGCTCTGTATTCGAGATCAAAACCTAAATCTCACAAGACCAGGGTTCTAATAAACTTCTAGAAGGTTTCCTCACAATAATCAACATCACCCTTCTATCTAATCTTCCCCTTTATTTGTAAAAAAACTCATCATGAGCAGCCATTCCTAAATTACTAAAATATCCTTGACCTAGGATTTTTAGCCTAAAATTACAAATCTACCACTTGACTCGCAAAATTACAAAAACATCTATGTGTCCAAAAATTACAGATCTGCCATTGTCCTCGAGTCGAATCACACAACCAACCATATATCCTAATTCAATGTCATACAATTTTAATCTAATCATCTGCATGCATCAAGAGATTCCACAATAATTTAAGGGAGATGGACAACTGATTTTGATCTCAGAGAAAGCTCATCGATCGGTAAGTGTCACAACCATACGTTCATGCTTTTTCATATTTCCAACCCACATGTATCATCAAGAATGATTTTCAGTAAATACTAACATATATGAATTCACTAACATATATGAGGCGGAAAAAACCTCGTAATCCAATATGCAGAAAGGCCAAAGCCAACAAGTCCACGGCCTCACAAGGCAGGGCCGCAGAGACCACAAGGCCCATGGCCAAACCAAGCAGGGCAGAAGCCTAAGGAAACCTCAACAAGGGCAAAAGCACAATCTAACAACCAAAGGCAAAGCCTAGTCCAACACCCAAGGGAAAAGCCCATGGCCAACATCAACATAGGACAGAAGCCACAAAACAAAGGCCCATGAAAAACCAACCGCAAGGGGGAAAGCCCACATAAACATAAGGGTTGAAGCCCTGAATAGCTGACGACGATGCAACCATGAAACGACGAGAGGCGGCGGTGAGTGTCACCGCCGATCCCCTAAGAAACCCCAAGAAAGCCACATATGCTCAGATCACATCATCACATGCAAATAGGAAATTAAAAGCCAAAAAATAGAATTAAAGTAAATTTACCTAACACCGAAAGCTGTTGGAAAATCTGAGCCCCATCGCCGTGCTGATGAGTGGCAGCAACAGCTCGATGAATAGAAGAGATGACAAGAGAAGAGAAATCGAGCCTAGATCACCAAATCCGAATTAAAAATCAACCTAAAAAGATTTGAGAGGGAAAAAGTTAATCTTTCGCATGAAAAACGTAAGTATGGGAGAGAGGTTAAATAAAACCACAAGGGGATGAGAGAGGGGAGAGAGGGGCCTAGCTTTATCGATGAACATCACCGATCGACAAGGAAACCATCTATCGAAGTAATAAGGCGTCGAAAAACTGTCGAGAGGGAAGGGAGAGAGGGTCAAAAGCTCTCAAGTGAACCGTAGATGGGGAGTTAAGGCAGGGGTTACTTGGTCGGAGCGGGAGCCACGTCGAGATGTGAAGAATTTGTCAAGGAAAGCGAATCTGGTTAGGACGAGAGAGAGAGAGATCGGTCGAGAGTTTCGTCCAATCAGGCTGAGGGCGTGATTGGGGGAGGGTCACATGGGGGGTTGTAAGGAAATAAATGAGTGGTAAATTGAGAGTGGGCCAGAGATATCAGGGAAAGGGGTTAGTGGGGCTTCGGTTGGGCATTGAGCCCAGAAAAGGAAGAGAAAAGAAAGAAAAAGAAGCAAGGGGAGAGAGCGGGCCGCTGGGCCAAAGAAAAAAGAAAGAAAGAAAAAGAAGATAAGAAAAAGAAAAGGGAAGAAGAAAAATAAACAAATAAATTGCAGAAAAATTCCAAAGTAAAAAATTCCAAAGTATCACAGAAATTTCTGGCCAATACAATCTATTTCAATCTAATACCAAATTCAACATATCACAAAGCAAAAATAAATCTAGGGTTCAAGATCTGGTTTTTGGTAAAGGAAAAAAAATAATCACTTTGATACAAGGTTGATTTTGTTATCAAGTGATGGAGGACACAACAAAATTGTTTGAAATTTTGTTTGTCGATAGATCACATGTGCTACATGACGTCCAACGAAATGAATTTTCAATTTTAGTTCATAATATTTTATTTGAGCTGTAAGTTTTCATTTAAAAATAAACAGAAATTTTATAGTCCAACTCATACCAACATGCATGCATGCATGCATGCACACGGACTTAAGCGCACACACATGCAGTTTTTGCTATGTGAATGAAATGTCCAGCAAGGCTCAGCATGTGTGTAGCATTCAATCTTGTACACGTCTCCATTGCCGTGTATGCTCGACTATTATTGTTATTATTATCAAAATTATCCGTTGTGGTGGTCCGTGGTCAAGGCATGACAGTTCAACACAACCAGCCAATTATTGTTATTATTATCAAATCATCCGTTGTGGTGGTCGAGGCATGCTGTTTAACACCACCAGCCAAACCCATCCTTGAACCATGTCCTTTTTTGTGAAATGCCGGATTTAAGTTGAAAAACTACTTCTTTGGTACAATCAATGCAGTATTAAATGATCCACAATTATATGCAAACACTTTGCAGCTAGTACATATAATTTCATCATTGTATGAGTTAGAGATACAAACTTTAATCATTCCAGGAAAAGAGAATTTAGAATAAAATGAACTTTAAATGGTCCTCATTAGTTATAAAAAAAATTGCAAATTTATTTGTGCAAAAATAAAAATGAGAAATCTACTACGCACCTCTAAGTTTAGGATCAGGATAAATGGAACCTTTTTTCCAGCTTCAGACTGGTGAGAAGAAGAAAAAATTACACAAGGTTTATTGCCATACTTGATTCACATGAAGAAACTGAAAGATCAAAATGAAATTAAAAAACCATATAATTCGATGCACTTTTATATGTACAGAGCTGCTTTAACAAAACAATAGTCATTGATATTGGACTCAACAGAAACTGAAACGGACAACGTGAAGTAGTTTCTTGTTACGTATATCTCATTCTTTTCTCCCATCCTCCTAGTTATGAAAGAAGATAACCTAATGAAATTTTAGCTAATAGCATATCCATGAGCATTTGTCAAGTTATTACGTGAGTGCTGATAGTTGCACCGCATGGCTTTATGATTTCACCCTATTTCTAAATTAACCGCATCAAAATCTTATTATTTATTAGTTCACCCCACTATGTTCCATTTTTACCCTTTATATAAATTATCATGTCCTTTATAGGACATTTTCTGTTAATTTCACCGCAAGATATGAAAAGCTCTATAATCTGCGCTCAGGTGAGCACAAATTTTTGTAATATTTATCTTCTGCTGAAGAACTCTAGGTTAGTCCCCATGATAGTTGAGTTGCAGCATGATTCACCAACAAACATAGTATTGTAGAAAATCTGGTCACATGTTCTCACTTGTGACATCGGATCTTTAGGGTATATTGCTTAAAGCTCAGAGAACTTTTGATTTTTCTATACTACACCATCGTTTGAAACACTTGTAGCAATATTTTTTTGTTGTCCCTCTATTTGTGAATTCCATCATCTTCAAACTTTAGACCTCATACATGTACTATAGTTTGGATTGTTCTTTATGGATATTCTCATTCTTGGTATTCTTTGTCTACTTACTACTACTGTCAACTTACAGGGAGAGGCCAAGAGTGCACAGTTGATTGGTCAAGCAATCGCAAGCAATCCAGCTTTTCTTGCTTTAGGACGAGGCTACTAGAGAAGTTGCTCAGACATTTTCCAACTCAGCCAATAAGGTTTTCTTGAACTCCGATGAGATGCTGCTGAACCTTCAGGACCTTGCTTTGGACAACATGACTAGCTTTAAGAAGCCTAAAAATTTCGTAATCAAATGACAAAATTGAGGGGAAAGAAGAAGATATGGTGAAATAGAGTGGAAAATTGAGGCGAGAGAAAGAAATAGAGAGGAAAACAAACTTTGCGATGAAATCAAAAGATCAAATGGCAATGTTTGTAATTAATTAACAAATTTACGAGTAATAATTAAAATCTAATTAAGATTAAATTAGTAATTTTGAAAAAATTAACAATTGCCGTGCAATCACAAGAATATGCGATGCATCTAACAACACTCTTACTTATTATGTGAAACCAAATTTTAACGTCTACCCAAAGAACAAGAGATAGGATCGGTCAACAAAGTCTGGCAGAGTAACAGATGATGAGGGATCTTCGCTACTATTCTGCGTGCATCAATTGGGTAACATCTGACAAGATGACGACGACGACGACGACGACTATGATTACTGATATGACTATGTTTTTAACTTTTACTAAAACCAGCAATAGATCTAGTCATATGCAGTGACCGAAAACCAATTGCATGAACTAGCTTGAGCAATGTAACCCATTGTCATTCCTCCTGTACTAACACATAAAGAAAGCCGCATGCGTGGGGGCATGCACGCACATACATGGTAATGTGATGTAGATTGTTTTGGCTTATTTTGTGCATCATAAATGAATGGAATTCCCCATAGAAAATCATGCCAACTTGTCACATAGTGTATGCTATTTCACATTCTAGGGAAAGTTGGAGAGCTGACCCTTATTTGTATGAACTGTTAACTACACATAAAAAAGCAAAGTTTTTCTACAATGGCATGCCTTCTTTTTCCATCGGTAAATTTGGTCAGAAACGGCCAACCAAATGTTCCGCCAGCAGACACTCTTACAATCCTGTACTTTTGTACAGCTATCTAGATGTTGCATTTTCCAGAAATTAACACTAACTGAGAAAGGTGACCAGATGGTAGCAAATCACATCTCATCCCTTTGGGGTCAATTCCAGTACATCTTAGTCATTATCTAAGACTCTTCCAGTCACACTGGAATGTGGCAAATTGACATGACAAATTTGACAAAATTTAATCAGTGATCAACTCTTTGCGTAGGTGGCAATTCCTTGGTAGTGAAGCTAAATACAAGAAAGAGGCAGGCCATAAATTTGAGAAGCGTAGTTGGCAGGTAGGATGGGTTCACCATATGCAGTATAGGGTCGTGAACCCAATAGGAAACCACCAAAGTTTTTCTCGTCTAAAGGTCAAGAACCGAGAAAGATTATATATTTTCTATAGAAAATTAGATCCAACTCTAATGTGCCGAAAAAGCACAAGAACAAAAAAAAAATTACATTTCCAATACTCTTCATGAATCATAGCTAATTGTATATACGTAAGATGAAAATGAATAATGATTTTTTGGCATAAGCGGAAAAATTCTCTATTGTTGTTGCTGATGCTGCTGTAGTTTTATAGACATCATGCAAATCATGTTTTGATGTAAAACAGCAGGTGTAAATTGTTTACCTGAACAAGACAACTGGGACGCAACGCAACATTATCAATGTTCTTTTCAGCCTTGAAAAAATCAACTGCCAAAAGCTTTAGAAGGGGATCTCCTGCGACAACCTATTGTTCAAATATTCCATAGTTATTTTTTACAAAATTCAAAATCATTATAGCTTCAGGAACGGAAAATTGAAGACAAGTGAGCAAGGGACAGAAATATGAGTAATTTTCTAACAAACGGTTGAACTATATCTGGGAATAAAACAACGCAGGTAACGAAATTTTGAGCATATTACCAAGAAACGAAAAAAGCCAAAGAAAGCAACAAATACAAATTTAGTTGTTCAGTAGATAGGCTGTAATAATATTTAGAGTTTAATGTGAATCAGGTGGCCAAGGAGGATTTCCCTCCTTGGTCCACCCACGGCCAAGCCCCCCCTCCCCCCGATATTTGTTCTGAATTTTTTTTCCAATATGATCTACACCTCATGGATGATCACCACACCAAAAATCAAGTGATTACAACACTTTTTTGCCATCGATCCACCCGTTACAAAAAGTTCTATGTTATGCGACCGTTGATTTTGCAAGGGGTGGATCGATGTGCAAAAAGTCTTGGAATCACTTGATTTTTGGTGTGGTGATCATCCATGAGGGGTAGAGCATATTGGAAAAAAATTTCGAAAAAAATTGGGGGGGGGGGGGGGGGGGGGGGGGGGGGGGCTTGGCCGGTGGTGGACCAAGGAGGAAAATTCTCCTTGGCCACTTGATTCACATTAAACTCTAATATTTATTAACATTTAAAGACTAGTATACAAGAAGTACATGGCTCAAATCAAAAGCAAGACTAGATATTATTATAATATTCTCTTGCGACTTTCTCCCATGAAAGGATTTACCCGCTTGACTGTTGACCAGCTGCTACCAAAGTAGAAGCAGAAATTCTCTTCAATAAAAGAACAAAATCAAGTACATTTGGTAATGAAAAAGGAAGAAAAATATATATGAGCTATCTAATCTTCATCTAGATTCTGCGGGACCGGGGTGTCCAAACCCCAAAAGGAAAGGAGTCCAAAGTTATAGGGAAGCACGATCCTAGATTATATTTTCCTACTTCTGAGTATTAAGTCACCATGGAAACTATTATAATTTTATACCACACATTCTTCCGGATTGTTGGATTACTTCATTTTCAAAAATTCACTTTTCAAAGCTCATTGAAAATGAATGGAAGACATGGAGCTGTTGAAAATTCCTTTAAATAAACAAACTGCCCAAAAGATTTTAGCTTTGGCCAAAATGAACTTATCTGAGAAGCAGTAAGAGCCTTCAATTTTAACTGATGGCAGTGTACAGTTCTGTCTCAGTTTCATTCTGTATCACACACATCTAATCTAAATATCATCAACAAAGACAAAATGCAAATGCTTAGTAAAGAATGTTTGGATGCCATATTCTAAAAGAACATAATCCTAGATGCCATTTTCCCTATAGATTGGGATTCTCCAAAGGATGTCCTTTTTTGACAACCAATCCCAAGGCTTATAATCCAAAAGAGGCCAGTCCTTTGGATAAGAAAATGGAGGTCTCGGTCTCACTTTTTTAAATCCAAATGATATTCTTTGGTCATGAAGCTACATTTCGACAAAAATTAAAGACAATATGATGGAATTGATATCACCCAAACAAAGTTTTTGGATTGCGATCTAAAGAATATTTAACATTTGGAATATAGGTGCATGCTAATGGAATCTCATTCAAGATGAAATCCATTGGATTCTTATCCTAACTATCCTAACAAGCCCTAAATATAGCCGGGTTAGATCAAGAACTCTCATATTTTACCTGCAAACCTATATCATAAAAAAATGGTAATATCCTTAAGTAAGGCTCTCTTTTCAACTCCACACTAATACCAAAAAACAATGATTTCAAAAGATAAAGAAAACATACAGGGGAGAGAGATAGGAGAGGGATAATAAAAGTTAAACTAATCCCCATCCCGTCCCCCATCTTTGCCCCATTTACCTAGCCCCATAGCCACACAGGCACAAGAAGGAAGAAAAAAGAAAAAAGGAAGGAAAACACACCAAGCCAAACAACATTACATTGTTAAAAAAAGAGAAACAAAAAAAAGCTTATCGTTTCATTCAGTGTCTAGAACATGCTCTAACCAACATTTTAAGCTGATGAGCTATGGGCCAAAGATGTAGCACGAGCATACTCAATACTTTTCCTCATGCAGACCTTTGCACCTTGTGGAAAGGCCTCTAGTGTAAAAAATGATCCACCCGGGAATGAAAAGTAAAAACATATTTTTAGGTTGTAAAAAATGAGACTTGAACCAGATACCTTGTAAAACCTGGTGGTTTAATACGAATGTTAGAAAATCACTTTTCACACAAACACTTAAGCTGGACAGTTGTGGTCCAACAATATGCATCATCAAGTCAATACTAGACAGATTGTGATTGTGAATTGCAAAGAGAACAAAGAACATTAGTATATTCAGAGTTTTAAATCATGCCATGGATAAAATGTTGCCGATGCTTGTGTGTATGTAAATGTATAGCACAAGGTTTATTGCTTCGACGGTACATGAATAAGAAAATTCTTCCTACCTATCAAGCATGCCCAAACCATTCGCCATCATGTAGCTTGGGCACTTCTCCTTGTGTGTTAGCCAGCACTTTAATCCTGTATTACAGTATTCAAAAGTTTGTAAGGTGTAATGACCCGTACTTCTTGGAATTTTTGGTATAATTTTTTGATATTTTCTACAATCTTTGTTTTACTTCTCTTTTCATTCTCTTCGTTTGTTTTCACTTCTTTTCCTTCTTGGCCCAATTCTTGTCCCAACTCCCCTTTCAAATTAATCTTCAATATTTTTCTTTTCCCATTCACTTTAAAGACCCAAGGCCACTCTTTCTTTTTCCCTTCTCCTATCTTTTAGAAGCCAAAGCCCATTATTTAGAACCCAAGTTCTATTTTGTTAAAGACAAACTCAGCTAAGTCCATACTTCTTTCGGGAGATCACTGATGGGACCCGCGTGTAAACACGAAGGAGGACCTGCGGCCAGCCGCGCGTGCAAGAGGAGGCCGTACCCTAGGGGCGTTTTTGATACTCTACCATTAATTATATTTTAATGGCAAACTTGTAATTGATTAGAGAGGGGGGTTTGTTCTTAAGCTAGGGCTAGCCGTCATTTTATGGTCTCATGCTTGATTATTGAATTGCTCTTGAGGGAATTCTTAGGAGAGTGCGGATGTCCTCGCTTTTGGCGTCTTGGGAGGGTGGTTGCCCCCTTTAATTGTAGCCAAATTTATCTCTTTTCAAGTTCTTTTCTTTAATAAAAGTTCAGATTTGCTTTTTCCTATCAATTTGATATCAGAGCGCGTAACGATACATGGCGGCGTCGACGAGGCAAAAGGACAATTTCGAAGCATGGGAAGAGAAGTTTGATGGTGAGATTGGATGGGTAAAGAAATAGTTGACGGGAAACGAGAAATCCATGGCAAGATTGACGTCGTCCATTGACAGCTTGACGACGAAGCAAGAGAAACAAGATGAACAATTCGCGCAATTGCTTTTTCAGTTGACGGCCAACACGGAAAAAGATAGAAGAAGTGATGAAAACCCTAAATCAGCGACAAAAGTGCCACCTTTGGACAAGGGGATGGAAAAGATGAAGCAAGGTGATTTGGAAGCCGTCCACGAGGAGGATTATGACGATGAGGAAGATGGAGGGCCACGGAAGGAGGATAATCGAGAAGAGAACGCCGACAAGCGGAGGAAGCAAGACGAGGGCCCTAAACGACCCCCCTAAGATGCACAACAAGGGCCTGGGGCCACGGATCACTTCCTAGACCCCTGCGGGTCCTCAGGAAGTCAGGCGGGGGCATCCCCAGGTTCGTCCGGGGCCGACGAAGGCCCCTCGCCGACAAGCGACAAAGCCGCTGGGGCCCCGAACAGCCTCGGTTGGCTCCCGCAGCCCCTCCTCTGGGCTGCTGGGGTTCCGCCGATCAACGAGGAGCCCCCGCGGGGGCGACACACCCCAGGTTCGCCCAGGGCCGACAAAGGCCCCTAGGGCTCGGCGGGCCCCACCGACAAGCGGCAGGGTCGCTGGGGCCCCCAACAGCCTCGGTCGGGTCCCGCGCCCCTCCTCTGGGCTGCTGGGCTTCCGCCGATCAGCGAGGAGCCCCCCGCGGGGGGTGGGAGGCAGGGCAGAAGGATCGGTAGCGTTTTGGGGAGTGTCCGCCTTATTCGGAGGGTCCGACATGTGAATTCGACGGTTTTGACCCGGGAGATGGGCATGGGTATTATGATGACGGAGGAGGGGTTCGGGACCCTCCCGACCCTCGTTATGGCAATGTTAAAGGGTGTCCTCCACCCCCACCTATGAAGGGCGCTCCGGGGGCAGTGGAGGAGGGTATAAAGATTATCAGGAGGGTTACGGTGGCCAGACTAGAGGCTACGATGGACGAGAGGGGCCCCGTGAGGGCCATGGAGATCGTTGGAAAGGACCGCAGGGAGGATATGAGACATACCATGAGAGGTGGCAGCACTACCATCACCCTAGGTATGGAGGGGGACGAGGAGATCAGGGCACATACAATATGGACCGGTTGCGGAAGCTGAAGATGCCGGTCTTTGATAAGGTGAATCCAGTGTCGTGGGTCAACAGAGCCGAGAGATTTTTTAGTCTCTCGCATGACTGAGGAGCAGAAGCTAGAGGCAGCTGGGATTTGTTTGGATGGAAAGGCCCTCGCCTGGTTTCAGTGGAAGAATACGAAGCGTTCTTTCTGCTAATGGGAGGAGATCAGGGACCATATGGTGGAGAGGTTCAAAGATCCCCACCAGGGGAACGTGAGGGAGCAACTGCTATCCCTCAGGCAGGAGGGCACAATGCGAGAATACCTGGAGAGGTTTGAGGCCCTAGCAGGACAGGTGCACGGGGTGACTGATGAGACTATGAAGAGCACTTTCATGAAGGGGCTGAGGGCTACTATTCGACCAGCAGTGCGCATGCAGAAGCCTCAGGGGTTATAGAGGCCATGAAGTACACTCAGATGATGGAGGGCTGTCAGTTGGAAGAGAGAAAGGCTAGGGGTGGATGGAGTGGCCCGATTTTTCGTAGCCAGACAGCGATAGAAGGACAACAAAGAGCCACTATAGGAGCGGATCCAGCCACCAAGGAGAAGAGTGGGAAGAAAAGTAGTGCACCGCAGACTGGGAGGTAGTTTAGGCGGATGACCGCCGCAAAGATGAGGGAAAAACGGCAGAAGGGCTTATGTTTTAGATGTAGGCTACAGATGTGCGGGGCGCAAGCTCCAGGTACAACTGCTCGAGGATGAGGATGCCGAGGCTGATGTTGAGGGCAAGACCGCTGAGGAGGAGTTTGGCGGCCATCAGCTTGACGTGACAGAGGTTTCTCTTAACTCCGTAGTAGGGTTCACACCGAACCATACCATAAAGTTGAGGGGGGGGCATATCAACGATCAGGAGGTGACAGTACTCATTGACAGTGGAACGACCCACAATTTCATTTTCAGGAGAGTGGTGGCCCAGCAGGAGCTCTAGCTGACAGACTGCGGCAACTTCAGTGTTGTGACGGGGACTGGAAAGGAGAGTAGCCGTGGGATTTGCAGAGGACTGGTGTTAACGTTATAGGGGGTACAGGTGATAGCAGACTTCATGTCCCTAGACTTGGGGAGCATCGACGTCATCCGGGACATGACGTGACTGCAGACGTTGGGGGAGATGACGGTGAACTAGAAAACTGCTCAAGATGGAGTTTCAAGAGAATGTGAGAGTAGTCACATTACAGGGGGACCCCAGCCTATGCAGAGTATTGGTCTCGCTGAAGACTATGGTGAGGACCATTCAGACTGAGGATGGAGGATACTTAGTGGAGTTATATTCATTGACGGGAGAGGGAGGGGCTGAGGCCAGTGATGAGCAGCCCATCCCCGGAGAGGTGCATCAGCTGATGGAGCAGTTCGAGGAGGTCTTGCAGGAGCCTCGGGGTCTTCCACCGCCGAGGGATCATGAGCACGCCATAGTACTACGCGAGGACGTGTCCCCCGTCAGTGTGAGGCACTACCGTTATCCCAGTCACAGCAAGACGAGATCGAGAGGATGGTGGCGGAGATGGTACAGGCGGGAGTGATACAACCTAGTATGAGTCCCTTTTCCAGTCCAGTGCTTTTAGTGAAGAAGAAGGATGGGAACTGGCACTTCGGCGTGAACTACAGAGCCTTGAACAAAGAGACAATGCCAGATAAGTTTTCCATACCAGTTATTGATGAGCTCTTGGATGAGTTGCATAGGACATTCTTATTCACCAAAATAGATCTCAAGTCGGGCTACCACCAGATCAGGATGCGACGGGAGGATGTGTCCAAGACGGTGTTTAGGACGTATGAGGGCCACTACGAGTTTTTAGTTATGCCTTTCGGCTTGACTAATGCACCAGCTACCTTCTAGGCCTTAATAAACAAGTTATTCCGCCCTTACATGCAACGATTTGAACTCGTTTTTTTGATGATATATTGGTGTACAGTCGTATCATGGAGGAGCACTTGGACCACCAGCATGTCGTATTCCAGGAGCTGCAATACCATCAGCTGTTCGCGAACAGAAAGTACTTATTCGGACAGCTACATATGGAGTATCTGGGGCATGTGGTATCGGCAGACGGGGTGGCAGCGAACAGATCGAAGACTGCGGCGATGCTAGACTGGCCGCACCCCACCACTCTCAGGGGGCTGAGGGCATTCCTGAGCTTGACATGATACTACCACAGATTTGTGCAGGGATATGAGACGATCGCCTGGCCACTGACCGAGCTACTTAAGGACCAGTTCATTTGGGGTGAGGAGTCAACAACAACTTTTGAGGCCTAGAGAAGGCCATGACCACCGTGCCAGTTTTGACGGTACCAAACTTTTTCAGACCCTTCGTGGTAGAAGCAGACACTTCGGGACACGGATTGGGAGCGGTATTGATGTATGATCAGCGGCCCAAAGCGTATTTCAGTCAGGTGTTGATCGCTAGAGCCAGACTGCGATCTGTCTATGAGAGAGTTGATGACCATCGTCCTGTCTATCCAGAAGTGGAGACCGTATTTGTTGGGGAGGAGTTTTTTGGTGCACACGGATCAGAGGAGTCTCAAATACCATTAGAGCATCGCATGGTAGCAGAGGAGCATCAGAAGTGGCTGCAGAAGCTAATAGGATATATGTTTAAGATTGAGTATCGCCACAGACCAGAGAACAAGGCGGTTGACGCCCTTTCACGACGAGAGGAGGTAGAGTTGGCGGCACTGACGGTTTCAGTACTACATGACTGAGAGCCACTGCAGCAGGAGGTTGAGCATGATTAGGACTTGGCATGCATACATGCGACACTATTGCAGGGGTCTACAACGTACCCAGGGTATACTATTCAGGATGGATGGCTGCTACATTGGGGCGATTGGTTCTGCCGAGGACTTCCACATATATACCGACCATACTCCATGAGTTCCACAGCAGCGCAGTAAGACATTCTTGGGTCCTCAAGACTTACCAGAGGCTGGCAAGGGAGGTCTACTGGAAGGGAATGAGGAAGGATGTAGCAAGTATGGTTGCAGAGTGTGACGTGTGTTAACGTCACAAGTATCAGGTGATGGTTCCAGGGGATTACTACAGCCGTCCTTGCCCGACGTGTGTGGGAGGACCTCTACATGGATTTCATTGATCGACTGCCGAAGTCGGGAGGATATATTGTCATATTTGTTGTGGTAGACCGCCTCAGCAAGTATGCGCACTTTGTACCACTTCGACATCTGTACAGCGCAGTGTCGGTGGCGGAGGTATTTGTGAGAGAGGTCATTTGCTTACATGTGCCCCCAAAGTCCATTGTTTCAGATAGGGACACAGTGTTCCTGAGTAGATTTTCGCAGGAGCTTTTTCGGCTTCAGGGTACGGTGTTGAGACGGAGCACAACCTACTAGCCGCAGACAGATGGCTAGACTGAGGTCGTCAACATGAGTGTTGAGCCATATCTGCGGTGCTTTGTTTCAGAGAATCCCACGGAGTGGGCCCGCTGGCTGGTATAGGCGGAGTACTGGTACAATACATCTTATCACACTGCAGCCCAGACGACACCTTTCAGGATTCTGTATGGCCGTGATACTCCATATGTACTGCACTATGGGCAAGAGATGACACCAGTATCAGATGTGGAGTAGTACTTGGCAGAGAGAGATCAGATTTTAGAGGAGCTAAAGCTCCATCTGGCTAGAGCTCAACAAATTATGAAGACGAGGGCAGACCTTCACCGTAGAGATGTGCAGTTCGCAGTGGGAGATATGGTGTACCTGAAGCTGAGACCCTACAGACAGAGATCCTTGGCCCACAGGAGGAATGAGAAGTTAGCACCGCGATATTTTGGACGTTTCGAGGTGGAGGCCAGGGTGGAACCAGTGGCTTACAGGTTGAGACTACCCCCAGGGTCGGTTATTCACCCGGTATTCCATGTGTCGCAGCTTCGCCAGGTTATCGAAGACCACACCCCTTCGCCCTCCCTTCCGAAGACACTGACAGAGGATATGGAGGTAATGTTGGAGCCTGAGGAGCTGAAGGGGGTCCGTAGAGGGAGCACTAGAGAGCACAAGATTTTGCTGCAGTGGAAGGGCTTACCAAAGCATGAGAGCACGTGTGAATCCATGGACGTGATGGCGCAACAATTTCCAGACTTTCACCTTGAGGACAATGTGGCTCTTTGGGGAGGGAGTAGTGATGGTACCCGCGTGTATACGCGGAGGAGGACCCGCGGCCAACCGCGCGCGCAAGAGAAGTCCGTACCCTAGGGGCATTTTCGACACTCTACCTTTAATTATATTTTAATGGCAAACTTGTAATTGATTGGGGGAGGTTTATTCTTAAGCTAGTGCTAGCCGTTATTTTATGGTCTCATGCTTGATTATTGAATTGTTCTTGAGGAAATTCTTAGAAGAGTGCGTACGTCCTCTCTTTTGACGTATTGGAAGGGTGGTTGCCACTTTAATTGTAGCCACACTTATCTCTTTTCTAGTTCTTTTCTTCAATAAAAGTTCAGATTTGCTTTATTCCTATCAATCACCAAGCCCAAGTACTTGCAGCACGTTCTCTACCCCGATTCTTTTCTCTTTTCATTTTCTACTTTCCCCAGCCCACAAACAAAGCCCACAGCCTCCCTACAAATTCCTCCTTTCATTATTACTAATAAAGCCCAAAGCCCGCAAGCCCTTATATTTTTTTATTAAACCCAACTTCCCACATCCCACTTACACTTAACCCGAAACAAACCCCCTTTTCTTCATCAATTTAACCCACACACGCCGGCTCTCTTCTCCTCTCTGCAAAACAGCAGGCCACTCCCTCTCTTCTCACGGACTGAACAAAACCCTAGCGTGCCCATCCTCACACAGCCTCTCACGTGACAAATTTTATTCGGAATCAAACTCATCTTCGCGTTCGCAACGAATATGACTTACCCTCTCCCCCGTATATATGATACTATTTTCTAGGGTTTCAATCAAGCAAAGATCATTTTTTCTCTTCCTTTAAAAATTCAGATTTATCTCTTTTGAACTTGGATTTTTGAATGAGGCCATCATCGATTACGGTATATTATGTCTTTATTGAAGAATTTCGGTTTATGTTCCAGTTTTGTTTAATTTTCTGAAAATTGTTTGAGCTTAGAAATTGTTGGGAGATTTATGCGATTCCTTTGCAAATAATTCATGATTTGTTGGTAGTAGGGGAAGTGATGATTCTCGAGTCTTCGAGGGAAACTTTTTCACTTTGCGATTGATAAGTTCGGCACACAACTCGGGCGTGCGTCGACCCTCGCCGTTGCTCGATGAGTTTATGTTCGGTTGGGTTGTTTGTAAAAAGAGCTGGCTGTCGGATGAGCGATTTGCTTGCCGTTTAGTTCCACTGTTAGGTTGTTCACCATTAAATCCCTGCTGGAATCCCTCAGTCGCTAATTCTTTGTTGGGCTACTGATTTTGCCGTTACTTCACCCAAGATTCACCATTAGTTTGATCACGACTTCTATCGCCATTACTTCACTGAATGGCTTGCTCTTCTGCGTCATATCGTGGGCTTCTGTGGTTTTCTGGGCCTTACTCAGATCAGAACTTTACATGTGCTATAACTTAAACAATGTTGGGCTTTTGGAATTGTTTGCTGAACCTACGTCTATTTTTGTGGTTCTATATTTAACGACGGTAAAATTGCTCATCTGGACAGGTAGACCGTAGAAATTATTTAGGGTGTCGAAATTGGAAATCTAATCATATATATTTTATGATCTCTTTGCAAATATTTTATTAGTTTAAAGATAGTCGTTCAATTCTACATGCATTGAACTTAAATTATTTTAACTGCAACTTTGACTGCAATTAATTTGTAAATAAGAAAAAATACTACATGAACGAGAAACCTGGTTAACATCGTATAACTGCATCATGACACTTTGTCCCATGTAGCAGTTAGTTTCCAATCATTAACATGTGCAATATTCAAGAGTCGGATCAGTGTGTGATATCAATGAACAAATACAATTTTGAAAGCAAGTATTTAGTATACCATATGACAGTGAATTTATTTCCGGGCCTTGTACACACCGCCTGTCACACTATGGAAGCTGGCCATGCCCGAAGTTCTTACATTAACCAAGTTTTTAGGTCTCGATTTCGGTCTGTGTATCGTTCTTTCCAAAATTTAGGTTTCGGTATCGGTATCGTCCGTTTCGGTGGTTTCGGAAGCAAGTTTCGGTTTCGTCCGTATTGCTAGTTTCGACAGTTTCGTTTCGGGTTTCGGTTTCGGTTTCGGAGATACTTTAAATATGTATCTACTATATACACACAGTGATGGTTTCGGAGGTTCTTAAATCTAAAACTATAAAATACTATTAAATACTTAACAAACTAAAATATTAATCATATACTATCAAATACTAAATACTAAATAGATAAACTAAATTTGAGTTCGTAATCATATCAAATACTAAATACATAAAGTTTGGTATTTAAATACTAATTATTAGATAAATGAATAGATCCTAAAGCTTGCTTTGTGCACCCACCGTTTTACCTTGCGCACATACCACTTATTTACAAGTTTACCAAAAAAATCGCTGGGTGCTGCTTTACGTACCCACCATTTTGCTTTGCGTACATACCACTTATTTACAGGGTTGCCACAAAGTATCCGCTTGATATGCGCACCGATTGCACATACCACTTTTTTACAAGTTTGCCTTTTAACGCAACATCTCCTGAAAGGCGACTCGGGCCCCTTCCTCTCTCTCTCTCTGCTCTCACTCTCACGCTAGATGGTCGAGGCAGGTTTGGCGAGGCAGGAGGCAGGTTCGGTGACGCGATGAGGTGAGTTCAATTTTTTCATTATCGTCCTTTTGTCATTTTCTTCTTTTTTCAGCAATTTTTTCTTGATTTTACATCTTCTTTGTTTAATTCTTCATCATTTTCAAGCCGTAACCATAGGGGTTTCTCCTCTCTTTTAACCGAGCTTTCTATGCAACCTATTGATTCACGATTTTTTTGGGATCTTTAGAGAATTTTTATTTAATTACACATTCTTTTTCCTCCGTCTTCGACCGGTACTGAATGGTATCGGTCAGTTTCGGCCGGTATCGGCCAAAACTGATCGGTACCGTTCAGTATCGGCCGATACTGAAACTAACCCTTGGTTTCGGTATCGTCAATTGCCGATATCGATACGATACGGCCGATACGTAATGGTATCGTCCGATACCTCAAACCCTGACCTTAACTGCAAGGAGGGGATGTCGAAGGCGAGGCCAGTGACTGGGGTAAGTCGCAACAAAATATTCATATTAAACTATTTGTTACAACCATGTCATGTATTTGTATCATGCTAGCTATTATCAGATAACGAACAGAATATATGTGAACGCTATAGCAAGAGCTTTCAATGTGATATTCTGTAATGAGAATTACGACAAAGAAACATAAAGTACTAACATGTAGCTATGCGGTTGCAGTGTCACGCATATGTTTGTTCAGATTCTATTTCAGTACCAAGGGTCATATCAAGTTCTGTAACAGTTGTCTAGTCAGCTAGAAGTTCGCTAGGTTTCATCTCATAAGTTGTCAGTGTCTGATAACATCCAGATTCTCAGTAAGTGTACATGGTCTAATCACCCGAAATTACTTAGCTAGGGATTCTATGCAAAAGTTCGATGTTCCAGTGTGGTTATCATAAGTCACGTGTCAAAGCACAATAATGTCTAGTCATAGAACAGTTCTATCAAAATCATTATTTTGCATAACTTTTACACTAACTACGTAATCTAGTTGTTTACTTAACAGTTTCATTATTGCATGAACTAATTAAGTTCTAGAAATTCTTTCTTAACAAAATTATTTTCAGTATACATTACACGATTTTAATTAAACAGAAGTTACAGAATCATATACAAAACTAAAAATATAAATAAACTCGAGAAAAAGAGATGACATTGAGATCAGATTGAAAATTTCGGTAACATAAGGAATTCTATAATCTAGCAGCTTAGAGGTGAATTTTGCCGCCATTAATTTATAGAAACAGTAAACGAGCCCACAAGCCCAAATAGTCAACCCATGTCAACAAAACTCCACCGCAAGTTAGATGTTCACAACAGAACAGAACAGAGGACCAAATATCCCAAAAGTCCACGGTCTGTGTATTACTAACAGTAGGGGGCCCAAGGCCCATGCTTAACAGCAGATCAGAGAAAAAAAGGAAACTAAAGAGCAACCCACAGGACAGGCCAAGAAAGGTAACGGTGGCGGAAACCCAACCTCAAATTAACGACAAGAACAACTGACATCTGAGAAAACAACGACGGCACACTCTCATCTTTGGTGGCCAACTATAAGGTTTAATTCGACTGAAAATCAAGGAGGAGAGATCAGACAACGGCAAGGGTTGCCGTGAATACGGTAGACTGCTGATGAATTCCAATTACATAGGGAAAGTATCCCTCAAGATCCATGAATCATCACCGCCCAACAATCAACGAATTCAACAAATTTCCAACATTTCCAATCAATTCAACCTAAATAAATTTCAGAATTTAAAACAAGAAAATAAACCAAAAAACTTAAGAAATAATCTACCGATCATCGAAGAAGACGAGAATCCAAGAAGATCAAACCTTGGATTTCTATTTGATGTTGGGTTGAATGGGTTTTGGACTTTTTAAGTGGATGGGGAAAAGAGAATTAAAAAGAAAGAAAGAAATAGTATTTGGGCCGTGGGCTATGAAGTAAAGCTTAGGCCTTGCGGTTTGGGTTCAGTTGATGGAAAAGAAATTAGATGGGTATAGTGGGCTGGGGTCTTGGACTTTGCCCGAAAGAAAAAGAATTTTAAAAAAGAAAAGAATAAGGAAAGAGAATTTAGAAAAGAAATGGAAGAAAATGGTTAGAAAATATGAGAAAAATTTCAGGAAATTTCTTTCATTCCTACAAAAATTTCGGACCATTACAGCGAATCTTTTCCAACTGAACGGGGCTAGTAATTTCGACCCAGTTGTGCTACTCCTATCGTCATTCGTCAGATGGTGAAGTTCTCAAACGGGAAAGAATGACATGAATCCAATCGAGAATCCGAGATAGCATACTTTTAATTTATATTTATATTGTATTTTGAGTCTTTAGTTATTTTTGAGTCTTTTTTTAGTATTTTAGTCTTTTTAGAGTTTTAGTCTCAAATTGGTTGGGAGAAGAGAGGTATAAGATTGTAAGCCTATAAAAGGCCTCAAGCCTGTCTTTTTATTAATCAATGAATGAAATCTTGAGAAATTAAACCCTCAAAATCTATGAAAGGTCCAATTCCTTGACGAAAAGCATCGACGAAAAGCCTCGGACTCCTTGGCCAGAATAATCGGAACCCTAATTTTATCGTTCTTCCCCAAATTTTCCATCAAAATCCCTAAATCATTCATGTTCTATAAATAATTATATTTAGATACATAGTAAAAACAAACATTAGCCCAGCTGTAAGGGTTAAAAAACTACTATGGAAGAAATCCAGGGGTGGAAGATCAATGTATTTGAGCGAATCATCATGAAAATTTTCCCCATAGTTACTATATTATGGCATATAATATAAGTACTGAATATTATTACACAGAAAAGTACACAGAAAAGTGTGATGATCAGAAAAGTGTGATGATCAAAGATCATCAAGATTAAGATACCATAGTGAATAAATAAAAGTTGTAGAAATGAGGATATAATTACAGACCTTAGAGTTATCTTTCAAGTAGTTCTTTCCTCTAACCATAAATCCTTGGCCAGTTGGGGTAGTCCAGCAGTTGGTGTCAGTTTCTCCTGTTCCTCGATGCAAGGAACCACAAAATTGACTTGGATCAATGGTAATAGGAGGAAAACACATGTCTAGTTCACCCTTCTTTATTTTTCCTGCATCAAAACATAATTATTATTTTATTTGGTAGTTAGATTTACCTACAAATCAAGTATGATGAGAATGAAAGGCTAGCGATATAAGGAAACCACAGATGCAAGGAGATCAAAGACAAAAATTAAGAATGTAAAATGAATTTTCTCCAAAAAAGAAAGTTCAATGATTCTTCATCATAAATTTCTATAACATATAAAGTCTGTACATAATCCTTATCTTGCTCAACTGATTTCATAGGATGAGATCGCATTCTCTATCATTCCCTCCAACACATACCTGGATGGCTTCAACGCTTATCTACTAAGAGTACCTTTGATAAAGCTATCTTGCATTTATTTCAGTAATGTCCATTTACCCAGAATAGCAGACCCCACCAAGTCACACTTCTACCTAAAAAAGCCATCCCTCAAACATAGTATGGCGTAGCACAAGATCCAGGACAACAGACTTGAGCCTATCATGTTATATTTAATCCCACATTTAAAGAGCACCCATTCCCGATAAGAACATGGAAGATAGTATCCTTCTTGTACATTATTTT
Source organism: Scilla litardierei (assembly GCA_030789695.1). Taxonomy (NCBI): domain Eukaryota; kingdom Viridiplantae; phylum Streptophyta; class Magnoliopsida; order Asparagales; family Asparagaceae; genus Scilla; species Scilla litardierei. Next base: position 216,355,930 of record CM061134.1, on the reverse strand, counting down.
ACCAACTATCCTTAGAAATTACTTCTATCCTATGGAATATCGCAATGTTTGAAATCAAATATCAGTATCACTAGAACTGAATTTCGATCCCCTCCGCTGCCCCCCCTCCTTCCAAACCCCACAAAAAACAACTTGGGGGGGGACCACACCCATAGAAATTCACAATGTCATTTACACAAACGCTATGATGATATAAACATTGCACTTACTTCCAAGATCTACACGATAATAAATATCAGTTCAGAATATCAGATTGATGTTAAATAAGTATCATAATCAACAGGTTAGAGAGCAGTTGTGACGTGATGAAATTAGACAATGACAATAAGCAGAATTTAGCCTATCTATGAATATCTTAGTTTTATGTGTTCTAATACAAAATCCAGCAGAAGATGCATCATATGTAACAAAAGGAAGCATATATTGCCATCATTATATTTTGGTAATAGAAATGACCTGCACTTCGATTTACAGCCAAGCCTGCAATAGCCCATGAAACATTCTTCAGCTTCACTTTTCCTGTCTGACATTTAACACCAGTTGCAGCTAGATTGAACTTTACTTTCATTAAGATAAAGACTTCAATATGGACATGCAAATTAATGTCAACAGAATTTTTCCTAGTGACACTACCTTGGGAAACACATCATCTTCATCGTCTTCGTCGCTGTCTTCATCATCCAATGCGTCAACTTTAGCAAGGGTATCATAGAATTCATCCTTCACGTCAGAATCCTCAAAATCAAAACCACCGATAGAAGCATCATGATTATTTGAACGGACAAGTGTGGATGTGGCAGGAGAATCCGATGTTAGCAAAGGATCAGCTCCGAAATACTCTTTTAGTCCTGAAAGCTCAATTAGATAAAATACACTTTAGCATAAAAGATAAGTAGAGAAATTTAATGGCAGTGAAAACTCTTGAAGGGAAGAGATTCACACTATATGCTTCAAGACGGATGTTCTCTACTTGAGAATGATGGTTTTAATGACCCATATATCTAGACTGACTAAAACCTCAAAGACATTTTGCATTATCTGACATGAAATAGTTTAGATATTTTAGAGCATATTAGTAGCATGAGAAAGCTATGCGAGATAAAAGTAATAGTATCCAACCTGCTACTTGGCACAGCAAAGTGTAAGGTATGGTCTTTTCAAACTTCGAGCATATGTCCCCCTTAAATCTATTCCAGACACTTGAATGGACTTCCAACATCTGTGTCACAAGGCATTTCGAAGATGAAGACTCTGATGTGTTCAGCTTTCTGAATTCCCAAACTGAAGCTGCAAGGTTCAGAACAGTTCAGGAACCGCCGTTCTAAATATGTATAAAAATTTAAAACATTTGACTGAGAACACAAACTGTACACCAAAAATGAAGGGAGGAAATGCAGATTAGAGTAGTATGTTAATTGCGACAAGTACTAAGTGGTAACACATTTAAGCACTAGCAGTATACTTATATTAGCAAATAATCAACAGCTGACCCCAAAAGTTCAAAATAAGCTTCCTATCTGGCTGAGCGGTACAATGACAAAATCATCAGAATTTTTTTTTAAATCTAAGGAGCAACTTCGTTTCTACGTGAAAGCTACTTTGTCCACAAGCTCCAATGTAAACAAAAATTGCTTGGAAGGAGTAGATGAGGGTAAATAAGAATGCTTTTAAAGGAATTGATGGGTCTAAACCAGAACTCATGAACGTTGGTGCTCTGATACAATGGATGAAAACCACTTCATCCAAATGATTGGCAAATTTAACACGTCATATTACAAATGGAAATACTTGCACTGATGAAGGATGCCCCAAAATTTAATAAAAAGCATAGCCATGAAGATCAGATAGTGATGACGGTTATAAACTGTGTAAAAGCCCAATTTTTTTATAAGGAGGCCGGCCCATTCTCTATCTCCCTCTTTTTCACCTTTTCTTTCTTCTATTTTCTTTTTCTTTTTCTTTTTTCGTTTTTCCCGGCCCAACCAGGTAGCAGCCCAGCCCACTTCATATTTTCCCACTTCCCCCCCACGAGCGCACGCACGCGCGCACACACACACTTCTCCCCGTCGTCATCGTTTTCATCTCTCGTTTCCTCTCGAATGCTAAGGCGGCGACGAAACGATCTCGCCTACATCTCTCTCTCACTACCTTCGACAAGAAGGGAAGAAAATGGGAGCAACCGAGGCCCCACTCTCCTCGCTCCACCTTACAGAACACGTGTCACGGCCTCCCCTCACCTCTACGCACTAACACTCTTGGGGTTTGACACGGTTTCATCTTGTTTCGAGGCCGAGCGACTTCGCGGCTGATTCACAGCCTCTCATGCTCTTTCTCGAGTACATGTCTCTTTTCCTCTATAAAAGCTCGATTGAGCTTAGGTTTTTGGTTGTCAAACGGAAAATTTATTTTCAAAATATTTTGGGGTTTCATTCTCTTAATCTGAGTTCGAAACTTACTCTGGAGCTGGGTTTTGTCCTCGGAATTTTTTCGGTGATCACCAATGCTTGGAAAATTACTTTAATTCTTTATTTTTGGTTTAAAATTTGTGATTTTGTTTAAATGCTTTTGATGGTTCTGAGTGAGACTCGGATGCTGTCGGGTCTTGGTGGAGACTCTCGCTGCTGCTCCTAACAGTGCCATGACTCTTCTTGGGTTTTTTGTTTTTGGCAGTTTGGCTTTTCCTTGTCACTGCCGTGACCTGTGCACTTCTCCAACCCCTTTGCCATGGCCTGTGGCCCCCATTGACCTGGCCGTGCCCCCATTGACCTGGCCATGACTGAATCTGGACACCATGCCCTAGGCCGTGACTGATCGGTGGGGTTTTCCCAACCGTGACTGTTTTTGATGCTGAATTTCTTGAATGCTGATTGTAATTATTAATTTGGGTGATGTTTTGGCTAGTGTGGAGGCTGGGTGGCGGCCGTGGGTTGTTATGGAGACCCCATGACATTCCCCTACATGTTGGAGTTGGCTTGGGTTACCCGATGATTGTAAATGTGGGTTTGACCACTGAAGGCTGTTAGAATTACATGATTTGTCGCTTGTTGGATCATGTATAAGGCAACTGCTTAAAGGATCACGATTTACCACATGTGTGATCATAGGCTAATGCCTGAAGAATCAGATAAAACCATGAACACATGGTTAAGTCCCAAAAAACGATCGATGATGAAAATTATCTGAGATCACCACAGTTGTCTCTCCTCAAATTGTCCATTCCCCATATTTTTAAAGTACGGCTCCCATCGCTACCTCGACATGTACGTTACCTCGAATTTACTATTACTATTTCATATTTAGACTTTCTAGCATGCTTAGAATATTTTCCCTATCGTTTAGCATATATATAATCATTGATACATGTTTAAATAGTATGACTCATATATGCTCCATGTTATATGCTTAAATCAGTGAACGTCTATGACATGCTAAATGTTTCATTGTTTCCATCACTACATGCTACATGTTCTCTGGATAATCATAATATAATCTTGTACAGTTGCCCATGACATGGAAATAATTGATATGTTGAGTGTGCTATGGAATCCAAATAGAGTTGGAATGTCATGTAATATATATCGTTACTGTCATATTAAAACACACTTGATAGAATAGAATCTCAAAAATATGACTGGAACTGGAATGACATAGCACTTCAGCCTCACTGGGTTTTGGGGTAAATCATATTAGTGAGAGTGCATGAGCGACTAGAGCCATGCTCCTATTGACATTGACCGCATCAGGTCGACCGGGCCACATCATGAATCCAATGAACCCCTATTGGCATCGCCGGACTTAATTGTTGAGTCCACACGGTTACTTTTTGGACTCATGGCCCATAATGTTCCAACTTTGGACCTGACCTGGATGAGCACCTTCATGATACGAGGTGGACTCCTGATTGCTTGCTGTACTCTCCAATAAGATTCACATCTTATGATTGACATAATTAATAGGACCATATTGGTACTGCTTTAAATTATTAACCGTATTGCATGTTTGTCTTAAATTACAGTGCATGCCTGCTAGTTAGTATTAATCAATCTGTTACATGATCTCAGTTCCTGATTGTTAGTTAGGTTTACTCATGCTCACATGTTTAATTCCAAAGTTCTAGAATTACAGTGATTTACCTGGTGGTTCTGCGTTTTTGTTGCACCACTAGGTGTTGAGATGGAGTTAGAGGAGGCCCTTATATTTGAGGACACAGACTTTGTCGTAGTGGCCCCTTACTCCTGACTTTAAAGTTGTAAGTATTTACTATTCCCTGTAATATTTAGTGAGACATTCTATATGAGTATTTTGGTATACCTCTGCTCATAGCCTATATTGTTTTCACTGGTAACTAACAGGACCTGCATCACATATGGAAAACAAGCATGCCCCGGGGAAAGCGGGACATGACAAACTGTTAAGAATAATATATATAAATTAGTCGTTGAGCCTTGACCTATTGGTTAAAACTTTTGGGTTAGATACTATTTCAACAATTGATTTGTGGCTTCGCCAATATAAAATAATCATGAGCACGTTGTTATTATTTCTAATCATAACATTGTATCAGATCTGATGCTTTTATCTAATTTCGACGGTGTTCTTCTCTAATCTGACTTTCCAACTCAAAGGTGAATTCACTTTGAGCTCTACACTTTGAGCTTGTAGAGGAGTGTTAAAATCAATAATCCCCACATTGGATAAACCCGAAAATGATGATGTATATAAATTAATAGTTTGGCATCTGCCCATAAGCTTTAGTTTTTGGGTTAGATATAAGTTCAACTACTGGTTTGTAATTATCAAATATAACATAATCGTAAGCCCCCTCTTGCTATACCCAGTGTAGTTAAGGCGCACCAAGGCGCGGGCCTGAGGCGCACCAAGGCGCAAGGCGCATCTATCGCGCCTCGCCTAAGGCCAGGCTACATGCCAATTTGCAGGCGAGCCAAGGCGAGCCAAGGCGCGCGCCTTGGACCCAAGGCGAGGCGACCCAAGGCGCACGCCTTTTCATTTTGCTGTCTTTTTTCTATTTTCTAATTTTTTTGGGCCCACAAACCAAAAGCCCACAAATTCTGGGCCCATTTCTCCTCTAATTTGTTGCACAAGCCCGTAAACTTCAACATTTCAACCCTAAACTACCCAGCAGCCGTCCAAAATTGCAATCGAAGAGCCGCCCCCCAAATCCCAATCGAAGAGTGAACAGAAGCCGCAGCCCTAGCGCGCGCGCTCTCTCTCGGGCAGTCTCTCTCTCGGACAGTCTCTCTGTCTCTCGCCGTCTCTCTCTCTCTCGCGTACGGTGCAGGTGATCTCGCGTGAGGTGCAGCCATGCAGGTGAGTCTCTCTCTCTCACCGTTTCTTTGTTTCGTTTTTTTCTTTGCGTTTTTTTTTCGTTCTGATTTTTTTTTTCGTTTTTTTTCCGTTCGGTTTTTTTTCGTTCTGTTGACATAAGTATGCAACTGGATATTAATTAGGACTATGTAGTCCATCTTCTTCACAAATGATTGTTGAACGTAGGACTTCTAATGGGGTATATAGAGATGTATAAGAATAGCTCTTTACCTGGACTTCTAGTGGGGTATATAGAGATAGGACTTCTAGAGATGTATAAAATATTAATGATTATCCTATCGTTACTTCTGCTTTTATCTTTCATGCATCTAGAAGTTAATCATTTGGAAATCTATTATATGCCATGAAAAGAAGAGAGGAGAGAAACAAGTATGTTAACTGGATTTTTTCACCATAAGTTAACCAATGTTTTGTCTGCATGCAGTGCAGTGTGTGTATATTCATGGTCAATGATTTTCATGTGTAGTCATATTTATCTATGGAGACATGGATCTTGTTGGTTAACAGTGCAGTAATCCTTTACATGCTTGCTAGCTTTTTAATGAAAGTTGCTGCCCAAGTTAGTTACTCTCATCATTGCCCATAAAAAACACATAATATTCCATTCACTTGCGGACATATGAAAATTTTAGAAACAAGCTAGCAAAAGTTCCTTTCCCTTGATTTCTCTTGTTTGCATCTCTCATGGGCACAAAGTGAGATGGAGTACTACTAGCCACAAGAGTGAAATATGATGATTCATAAAGGAGAAATTAATTAATGAGGGGACCAAAGCAAAGTAATTATCAGATCTTTTTAAGATGCTCATCAAGCTTGCTCATGTGCAAGTCCAATGTCCTATAAATTTTTTTCCCTTGGCTGCTAATATTCTCCTTTTTCTTGATTCAAAAAGTGCTCTTAGCTCCATCCCCGTTACATCTTTAGCCATTGGACCCAATCAACTTTTTTGCTTGGTGTGGGTCACAATGGCCTCACTACCGGTAAAAACCGGTATAAGTTAGTGTTGGCCAGCAAAATAAGTTAGTGAGGCCAGCCATTGGACCCAATTCATTTCTGAAATATCATACCTCTTCGGGGTTATATATCCAATTTTTATACATTGTGCGCCTTTTCAAAAAAGCCCGCGCCTTAAGTGCGCCTTGCGCCTCAGGCTCCAAAGGACCTGTGCGCCTTGCCTTGCGCCTTGCGCCTTGACTACACTGGCTATACCTAATCCTAATATTACATCAGATCAAATATTTTTCTCTAATCAGGATGGCTGATCTTTTTAAATTTGTCTTCCAAACTCAAAGGTGAAGCCACCTTGAATTTGTGTGGGAGTTTGAAGGATAATAGTTCACACATTGGATAAAATAAAAAAGGTAATGCATATAAGTTAATAATTCAACCTCTACACATTAGCTTAAGCCTTTAGGTTAGATATAGTTTCAACTGTCGGTTCGTATCCTCAGCAATATAAAATAATCATGAGTATCCTGTTACTATTTCTAATTCTAACATGAACATTAAGCTATAATAAGTTATAGAGAACAATGTGGTCCTAACAAAAATGATTTAGCATGATGTTTTTCAAACGAGACGGTATATATTAAAGAATGTATCTGATATGATGGCATGCAGGCAACGACGACAAAACCCTAGAAGAGAGTTGCATATATGTAATTTCTGGATGCAGTGACAGATTAGTAATTTTTAGGCACAGTGACAGATCTGTAGTTTCTGGATGCAATGGCAGTTTCTTAATTATCGGACATGGTGGCAGTTTTGTAATTATGGGGCGGCGGCTGAAAACCTTAGGTCAGGGACAATATGGTAATTAGGGGCATCGGCAGTATGAGGGGTTATTATAAATAAGATGATGGATTTCTTGAGAAGGATAAGACGAAATTTCTGAAAAAAATTGTTAGTAGTTATCTAGATTAAATTAGATTAGACAGTTTTTTAAGAGTGATCGTATCAGTTAAGCCTTCCTATCAAATTAAAGGCTAGGAGAGTGAGCCTCCTCTCAAATTGAGGCCAAATACCTTGTATCCATATTCAATTATCAATAAAAAACCTCCTTTTGCCATAAAAATCCCATCTTTCTCCCAAATTCCATCATAAATTATTAAATTCTAACAATTAGTATCAGAACACTCAATCTTAGAATCAATGGCGGCGTCGAAAAGGATGGAGATCCTCAAGAACATGATGGAGATCTACAAGTAGAGCCGACATTCTACCAAAGGATGGACTATGGAGGATCGAATCCGAGCCTTCGAGGAGAGGTTTTCATTGATGGAACTATTGATGAAGCAGATGTGAGATAAGATGAACCGACATCTGCCTGAGAAAAAGATGACAAAACCAGATCCGAATAAAGAAGATGACAATGGTAGAGATCTAAGACAAAGGCAACGCCTTTGGATAAGGGCAAGGAGAAAGTCAACACCTTTGAGGAGATTCATCCAATAGAGGTGCGTGAGAGCCATGCACGTGGAGCAAGATCAAGCCCCCAATCATTGGGGGTACGGCGGAACAAGGAGACATGCTACAAAATGTACTGAAGGCTCCGCGACGCTGAAGGAGGCCCCATAGGGGCCCAGGGGCCCGCTATGGAGCGACGGCCAATGAAGCAGTAGAAGGAGGTTCGCAGGGGCCTAGCGACAACCCACATGGGGGACAGCCTATTCAGGAACAACGGTGACGACGATGGAGGCTTTCAAGGCTTCGACGAATCCAGTGTCGATTTTCGAAATTCCACCTTGAGAACAAGGTGGCTTTTTGGGGACAGAATAATGATATGATCGCATGCAAGCGACGGTGACAAAAAAGAGTCAACGAGTGACGATGGCAAAACCCTATAAGGGAGTGATAGATCTGTAATTTCTGCATGCAGTGGCAGATCTGTAATTTTTGGACACAATGTTAGATCTGTAAATTTAAGGTACAATAGTAGTTTCGTAATTATGGGGCAATGGCTAAAACCCTAGGCCACGGATATTATGGTAATTTAGATGCGACGGCTCATTAGGAGTGGCTATTATAAATAAGAGTGGAGTTCTTGAGAAGGATATGCGAGTATTTGTGAAAGAATTGTTAGTAGTTATCTAGATAAAATTTGATTGGGCATAATTCATTGAAGAGTCAAGCCTTTCTCTCAAATTATAGGCTAGGAGAGTGATCTTTTCTCGAACTGAGACCAAATATCTTGTATTCTCATTCAATTATTAATAATAATATCTCCAGTTGCCCTAAAAATCACATCTTTCCCTAAATTCCATCGCAAATCCTAACAATATCATCTGCTCACTGACACAACAATAATACCTCCATAATGACATATTTGTAATGATAAATCATCTAATCAATTAATCATAGTTCGGTAGGACAAAAAATTTTCTAACAAACTTTATGTCCTACTTTGTGAAGTGAGAATTAGTTAGGATGGTGGTTAAGAGAAATGTGAGAGAGGGTGATTAAGAGAGCAAATGATAATAATAGATTCAAACCATTTTATCTTGTTTATTTATCCACTATTACCACTTTACATAAAAATCCTACTCCATATGCATAAGGCTTCGCTTCAAGCTAGAGTATACATTGTACACACATCTGGTTAGAAATAAATTGAACTCGTTATCTTCCAACTGGCTTAGTAAATTCATTTGCCAAATGACTGGTAGAAGGCATATCTATTGGCTCGATAATATCTACATCGTTTTTTTTGAACCACATGACAATCCACCTCAATTATTCTTTCAAGGAACACATAATTCTTTGCAATGAAAATACAAACCAATTGTCAAAATAGAGCCTTATTGATCATGCCAATATCAAACCCATCTCAATTAGAATTTTGTAAAACCACTAGCTCACATGTGGTATCGGGTATGACCCGATATTCTGACTCCAAACTGAATCTTGACACCAAACTCTGCTTCTCCGTTCTCCATGCTACGTGGTTGATCACCTATCAAATGAGCATCCTGCTCATTCTGCATTGACAAGCATGCCATGCAATTATCACCATAATTAGAATATAAGCCCTTCACTTAGAGCACACTTCAGATGCCATGTAATTACTATATATAGATCACAGCATCCTAATGGCTAATCTATAAAGTAGAAATGAAAAACTCACTAGATAAGTAATATACGATCAAGTCATCGTGAGGTAGGTCCTGTTCTCAATGCAGGTCAAGCTTAGGCACATGATCAATTTAATTCAAGAGGTCTTAAAAAATTGAACATGTACAACAGCAAAAACTGAATAAATATCAATCTACACCAAAGATGCTCAGCATAAATTAAAACAGTTATCACGTTGAAAACTGATCCCAAAACACAAAATATAAAGGGCAACTTACGATTAATTTTTATACGTTGATAACCAGATCTAGCAGGCCTTTTTTTATGGACAGCTGGAAACTGTAAAATGGCTGAGGAAGCAAAAAAGAAGTAGAGTCAGTTTAGAAATATGAACATAAATTAAATAAAAATCTTTAATACCATATTTATGAAATTTAAATCTCAGTATTGGTCAATTTGTACTGCCATTTAACAATTCTAAAGTGAGAAGATATGCAGTTATCTAGGAACAGAATCAAGTTTCTGTCCCCTAGCCATATAGCCTCTTTTAACTTCCCAAACTTTCTATTCCTTATAATTATACAGTTATAGACTACCAAAAAAGTATGCATAAATTATTCATGGAATTTATACTACAGAATACTAGGCTATAACACTAATATAGTCATAATGCTCAGTTCCAATATACAGTAAACCACAAATGTATACATCACTTGGCAACGATAGTTTTAAAAACATATTTATCATCTACAGGAAGAAAGATGTGCTTACTATATGCACCATCTTGCCCATGAAACCATTGCCTAGAATAAACAAAATCCTTCTTTGAGTGCCACCTGAAAAACAATGCCAATAAGTAATAAAGATGTGTAAATGAACATTACTCCAGACATAAGAGCTCATACAAGTTTAATGGTGATACTGCATCAATAATAGGAGAGATAAATATTATGGGCCTGTCTAAAAAGAAGTTGAAGGGTAGAACAGAAATTGTAGCGTTTCTATAGATAAACATACATCTTGTTAATCCATGTATTTCACAAAGGACAAGCGGTACAGCTCCCCCCCCCCCAAACACCCCCAAAACCCCCCAAAACAAAAAAAAAGGCCTGAAAGAAAACACTGAAAGAAGTGTGCAAATTTGGAACAGTGCCCTTTGCATTATGTTAGGAACTAACAAAGATGAAATTTTTATTAGAAAGCAACTAGCAAATAACTAGATAATTGAGCACAAAAGAGGTGTGCTCTCCTCCCAAGACACCGAAGAGGACGTCCGCACTCGTCTACCTATGGATTCACACGATAACAATCTTCAAAATAGCATAGGTCATAGGTGACGGCTACCCCCTCCTTAAATAATAAGCATTAGGGCAAGGAGGGGGGGGGGGGGGGGTTGCGGCCAAAACTAGGTCGGCAAGAGGGGGGCCGCCCCTGAGGTGTGCGCGCGTGGGCCTCTCCTGCGGGTGTGTAAATCCGCAGGGGCCCAGTAGGCCCATCAATACTCCCCCCAAAGAGCCACCTTGTCCTCAAGGTGGAAGTCTGGGAAGCGCGCCACCATATCATCCATGTCCTCCCACGTGCTGTCGTACTCTGGTAAGCCCCTCCACTGCAGTAGTACATACCTTCCGCCTGTGTCACTCTGCCGAACCCCTTTTAGCAACTCGGGCTCCATCCTCACCTCCATATCAGCAGTAAGGGTCTCTAGTAATGTAAGGAAAGAGGTGTGGTCGCCAATGGCCTGTCGCAACTGTGAGACATGGAAGACTGGGTGAATGGTAGATCCTGGGGTAAGCGCAATCTATAGGCCACCGGTCCGATCCTCGCCTCGACATCGAAAGGTCCAAAATACCTCGGCGCCAGCTTTTCATTCCTCCTATGAGCCACCGACCTCTGCCTGTAGGGCCTCAGCTTTAGATATACCATATCACCTACGTCAAAGTGTACGTCTCGACGGTGTAAGTCCGCCCGCGCCTTCATCACCTGCTGAGCCCTCGCCAAGTGGAGCTTCAGCTCCTCTAGAATCAAGTCCCTCTCTGCCAGGTACTGCTCGACATCTGATACGGGAGTAGTCTCATGACCGTAATGAAGTGTGGGGGATCTCTGCCATACAAAATCCTGAAAGGTGTAGTCTGCGCGGCCGTGTGATATGAAGTGTTGTACAAGTATTCCGCCCACGGTAGCCAACGTGCCCACTCCTTAGGATTCTCTGAAATGAAGCACCGCAGGTAAGTCTCCACACCCCTATTTACCACCTCCGTCTGTCCGTCAGTCTGGGGGTGGTAAGCTGTGCTCTGCTTCAAGGCCGTCCCATGCAGTCTGAAAAGCTCCAGCCAAAATTTGCTCTGAAATACATTGTCTCGATCCGAGACTATGGACTTCGGCGGGCCATGCAAACGAATGACCTCTCTCACAAAAAATTCCGCCACAGAAACTGCGCTGTAAGGATGCCTAAGCGGGACAAAATGTGCATATTTGCTGAGACGGTCTACCACAACAAAAATGACGCTGTATCCACCCGACTTTGGCAATCCATCGATGAAAATCCATAGAGATGTCCTCCCAAACTCGGTCTGGTAAGGATAACGGCTGTAGTAGTCTCCCTGGAGACATAGCCTGATACTTGTGACGCTGGCACATGTCACACTCCGCCACCATCCTGGCCACCTCCTTCTTCAGCCCCTTCCAGTAGATCTCCCTGGACAACCGCTGGTAGGTCTCGAGGACCCCCAGAATGTCCTCCAATATCACTGCCGTGGAACTCCCTGAATATGGCAGGTATAAAAGTAGATGTCCTCGGTATCACAAGCCTCCCCCAGTAAAGTAGCCGTCCATCCTGAAGAGAATACCCCGGGTACTCAGTCGACCCCCGTAAAAGGGCCTCTCGTATAGCCGCCAACTCCGGGTCCTGCTCCACCCCCTGCTGTAGTGGACCCCAATCCTCGAGGATCGACATTGTAAGTGTCGCTAACTCTGCCTCCTCCTCCTGCAAAAATAACGCATCAGCTGCCTTGTTCTCCAATCCCGGGCGGTACTCGATCTCGAACCCGTACCCCATCAACTTTCGCAGCCACTTCTGATATTCCTCTGCTACCATCCGCTGCTCTAACAAGTAGTTCAGGCTCCGCTGGTCTGTGCGAACTATGAAGCTCCGTCCCAACAAATATGGTCTCCACTTCTGTATGGACAACACTATTGCCATCAGCTCCCTCTCATAGACCGATCGCAATCGGGCCCTCGCTGTCAACACCTGGCTGTAGTAATCTATATGTCGCTGCTCCTGCATCAGTACTGCTCCCAAACCCATGTCCTGATGCGTCTGCCTCTATTACGAAGGGTCTGGAGAAGTCGGGCAACGCCAATACGGGCACAGTGGTCATTGCCCTTTTCAGGGCCTTAAATACTGTCGTCGCCTACTTCCCCCAATGGAACTGATCCTTCTTCAATAACTCTGTCATGGCCATGCAATCGTCCCATAACCCTCCACGAATCTGCGGTAGTAACCTGTAAGCCCTAGGAAGCCCCGTAGCCCTCTGAGGGTAGTGGGGCGCGGCCAGTCCAGCATGGCCGCTATCTTAGCTCTATCTGTGGCCACCCCTCCTGCTGACACCACGTGCCCCAAATACTCCACCTGCGGCTGCCCGAAGAAACACTTCTTTCTGTTCAAATATAGCTGGTGGTACTGCAGCTCTTGAAAGACCACCTGTAGGTGGTCCAAATGCTCATCAAGGGTGCGACAATACACCAAAATATCATCGAAGAAAACTAGTACAAATCGCCTGAGATATGGACGGAATACCTTATTCATAAGAGCCTGAAAGGTGCCCGGGGCGTTGGTCAACCCAAAGGGCATGACCAGGAACTCGTAGTGACCCTCATGCGTCCTGAACGCCGTCTTGGGCACATCCTCCCGTCGCATCCTTATCTGATGGTAGCCTGACTTGAGATTTAGCTTGCTGAACCAGGCTGCCCCGTGTAGCTCGTCCAATAGCTCATCAATAACAGGTATAAGGAATTTATCTGGGACCGTCTCCTTGTTCAGCGCCCTGTAGTCCACGCAGAACCGCCAACTACCATTCTTCTTCTTCACTAATAATACCGGGCTGGAGGACGGGCTCACACTCGGCTGAATCACCCGTGCCTGCACCATCTCTGAAACCATCCTCTCTATCTCATCCTTCTGATGCTGGGGGTATTGATAGGGCCGCACGCTAATGAGGGAAACACCCTCTCGAAGAACAATGGCGTGCTCGTGGTCCCGCGGTGGTGGAAGACCCCGAGGCTCCTAGAAGATTTCCTCAAACTGCTCCATCAGCTGCTGAACCTCTCCTGGGATGGGCTGCTCTGTACTGGCCTCAGCGCCTCCCTCGCCTGTCAAAGAATACAGCTCTACTAAATACCCTCCACCCTCTGTCTGGATGGTCCTAAACATGGTGTTCAGAGAGACCAAACCCTGCAGAGGCTGGGGTCTCCCTAGAGTATCACTGCTCTCCACGCCTCATGAAACTCCATCCGTAGTAGCTTCCAATTTAGGGTCATCTCGCCTAATGTCTGCGGCCAGGTCATGCCTAGAATGACGTTGGTGCTCCCCAGGTCCAGGGGCAAAAAATCTGCAATAATCTGTATATCCTGCATGGTCAGTACCAGTTCCCAGCAAACTCCCCTGCTGCTCTCCTTCTTCCCCGTCCCTATCATCACACTGAAGCTGCGACAATCTGTCAGCTGAAGGCCCTGATGTGCCACTACCCTCCTGTAAATGAAATTGTGTGTAGCCCCACTGTCAATAAGCACAGTCACCTCCTGGTCACCGATCTCGTCGCTCACCTTCATTGTATGGTTCGGTGTGAACCCTACCACGGAGTTGAGGGACACCTCCGCCACGTCCAACTGCTGGCCCTCCAGCTCCTCCTCTGCCTCGGCGGCCTCCTCCTCGACATCCACCTCATCGTCGTCGTCCTCCAACAGAATCACCTGGAGCTTGCGCCCCGCGCACCGATGGCCTGGTAAAAATCACTCATCGCACCTGAAACACAAACCCTTCTGCCTGTTTTCCCGCATCTCCGCGTCTGTCATGCGCATGAACTGCCCCCAGCCACTGGTGCACTACTCTTCTCCCCAGTCTTCTCTCGGCTCGTCTGGGCCGCTACCGTGGGGGTACCTGCTCCTCCAGTCCCAGACGGGGTGCCTCTCGAGGTCTGACTACTGTAGCTGCTCCTGACCCGCCTATCCTCTGTCTGCGCATCCTCCACCATCTGGGCCATCTCTATGACCTCCGCAAGCCCCCTGGGCTTGTAGGGTCTCACTGCTGCTCGCAAACTAGGGCGCAACCCCTTCAGAAAGGTGCCCTCCAGTGACTCGTCAGACACGCCATGTACTCGCCCCGCCAGTGTCTCAAATCGCTTGATGTAATCCCGCACCGGTTCCTCCTGCCTGAGGGCGTACAGCTGCTCGTGTAAGTTCCCCAGACGGGGTCTCTGAACTTCTCCAGCAACAGGTCCTTAAGCTCCTCCCAGCTCCTGGTCTGCTGTCTCATCCCTTCCATTGGAACCACCCCAAAGCTATCCCCTCCATGCAGATGGCTGCCGCCTCCAGCTTCTGTGCCTCGGACATGTGGTGTGCTGCGAAGTATCGCTCTGCTGTGAACAACCAGGCATGTGGATCCTCTACCGAAAATAACGGCATCGTCAGCTTCCGCACCCTGCACTCTCCCCCAAAGTGCCCCTGCTCGGTCCTCCCCTCATCTCTGTGATGCGGACGGTAGTGCTGTCTCCTCCCGTCCCGAGTCTCGTATCGCCTAAGTGGTCATCCTCCGCGACACCCCCGTAATCTCCACGGTAATCTCCCCGCCGCCCTCAAAATCGTCCCATCCTGCGTCATCTCCGAACTCCGCCTCGTAGCCATCCCTACCGTCAGAATAATAATCTCTCCCGCGTCCGTCGTCGGGGTATGGGTCCTACGCTGCTGGTCGATGTTCCAAAGGGTCAAAAAATCCTCCCGAAACCTGTCCGCGACCCTCCCCAACTGCTGTCCGCTGTCCGGGGGGTCGAACAAACCCTCGGAGGTCTGTCCGTGCCCCTCGCCCCCTGCGGCTGCCAGGGGGTCCCACCCCTTACGCAGGTCGGGAGGGGCCTGCCGGCCTTCAGGCTGCTCGGCGGGCCCCTCCAGCCCTCTGTCCATGTCGGCAGACCCTGCCGGCTTTCCGGCAGGGCCAGCGGGCCCTGTCGGAGGTCCGACAGGGTCGCCAGACCTCGGTGGGCCCAGGCAGGGTCCCCCCACCCCTGCCTGGGCTTGCAGTTGGCAGGGGGGTCCCCCGCCCTTCTCCCGCGGCGGCCGCCCCCAGGGGATCCCGCCTCCTCCTCTCTGGAGCCCGGTGGGGGGGGGGGGTGGAGCTGGGAAACCCATCTGAGCCCCTCCAATTGTCACGTGCGATTGTCGGGAGGGGGTTGCTGGGCCCGCCGATCCCCCTCCATCTTTCCTCTGCCCTTCGCTGTGTTTCTTCGCGGTAGTCGACCCTCCATAAGCCCTCTTCCTTGTCCTCGTCCATCTCCTCCACGCAATGGGGTTGATCTTGGTTAAAATTCTCCTCTTTTTCCTTCTCCTTCTTCAAAGGTGCCGCCTTTGGTGTCGGATTAAGGTTTCCTTCCACTTTGTTGTTTGTCGCCAATTGATTTAGGGCTCCCATCAATTGCGCGAATTGATCGTCGTGTTTCGCTTGATTTGACGCCAATTGGGAGATGGAGGAAGTTTATTTTGACATGGACTCATCGTTCCCCGCCAACGACTTTTTGATCGCCTCAATTTCGCTCGTGAATTTTACCTCCAAAGCTTCAACTTTGTCGTGTGATCTTGTAGAAGCCGCCATGGATCGTCACGTGCTCTGATACCTAATTGTTAGGAACTAACAAAGATGAAACTTTTATTAGAAAGCAAATAGCAAATAACTAGATAATTGAGCACAAAAGAGGTGTGCTCTCCTCCCAAGACGCCGAAGAGGACGTCCGCACTCATCTACCTATGGATTCATATGATAACAATCATCAAAATAGCATAGGTCATAGGTGACGGCTACCCCCTCCTTAAATAATAAGCATTAGGGCAAGGAGGGGGGGTTGCGGCCAAAACTAGGTCGGCAAGAGGGGGGCGCCCCTGAGGCGTGCGCGCGCGGGCCTCTCCTGCGGGTGCAAACCCGCAGGGGCTTAGTAGGCCCATCACATCACAACCCCAAAAATTAAGGCTGAAAAGAAACATAGAAGTATGAAAGTTAGGAACAGTTGATAATTGCTGAAGCTTCGTCCACATGGAAAATGGTACACACAGACGAAGGGATTGTGCACAAAGGCTAGTTGAGGTCGATAAAGTTATGGCTAAAGAAGGGGTTAAAGTAGAATCTCACACAGCAGAAAATAGTAATATCAGACTTGACCACAGATCATTAGTGGTATTGTAAATGGAGAAATCAAAAAATTCTTATCTGTTTGTCATCGCTAAGGTAAACAGCTATCAATATGTTTTTTGGGAAATTATTGAACAAATTTCCAGTTGAAAAATCTGAAGGTTTCCTAACACAATCAATGGTTCATGCATAATTTGACAGTCCATTTAATAGAGGGTCAGATCGTTAATGGGTTTCATGGAGCCAAGAAGCAGGCAGTTAACTGCAGCATAATGCAAACAGCAGGATTCGGGCTTACTGATCAGTGTGTAAACTTCTAAAAAGACCAAAAGGCATAGAAACTAAAATGTGCATGGGGTTAGAAACTGTTGAGATGTAATATATAACATGTAATTTCCATTTAATTTGCTTTTAGCAAGTCATATGTTCTGTAAGATTTTTCATCGATTATTGTATTTTTCTGGAGCCTGGAACGAAAAAGAAGATTGGCACATGACAGAAGCAAGACCGTTCCAGTTGTTTATTCCAATAACGTTAGCATCTAGCACTCTTACAGTTTATTCCTAGCATGAACATCCTTCTTTACAGAGTATGAAAATTCTTGCTCATGGGCTAAATATATTGTCTAATTTAAATTATAAGTCATTTCAACTAAGGAAACACCATTGTATGCATTTTCCTTTTCGGATAAAAATGTGCTTGCTACGTGTTTGAGATTTATTCATTTTGACATTTAGGGACCATGCCCAGTTAAGTGTAAATTAGGTTTTAAATATTTTGTTAGTTTTGTTAATGATTATTCTCATGAGACACGGTTAAATTTGATGAAAAATATATTTGAAGTTTTTTACCTATCTTTAAATCTTTTATGCTTAAATAAAAATTCAATTTAATATGTCTGGTTGTACTTTAAGAAGTGATAATGCAAAAAGAATAATTCAGAAAAGACTTCACTCATTTTCTGTCTAAATCTGCTACCTTAGATCAATCTTCATTTGTTTATACGCCTCAACATAATGAAATTATTGAACGTAAAAACAAACACTTAAGATAGCTAGGACACATTTTATCCATATAAATGTTCATATAACTTTCTGTGATGATGATGTCCTTACTACTTTATTTCTTGATTAATCATATGCCATCAGCTATTCTGGATAGTGTCAGCCCTTATTAAGTATTATATCGATCGGTTAACCTGCTGGGCTAATGATGTCTGTCGATAACACTGAAGGCATCTGATTCAATGTTTTAGGTCTCGGTTTCGGTCTGGGTATCGTTCTTCACAAAATTTAGGTTTCGGTTTCGGTATCGCCCGTTTCGGCGATTTCGGAAGCAAGTTTCGGTTTCGCCCATATCGCTAGTTTCGGCAGTTTCGTTTCAGGTATCGGTTTCGGTTTCGGAGATACTTTAAATATGTATATACTATATACACACAGTGATGGTTTCGGATCTAAACCTATTAAATACTATTATATACTTAACAATCTAAAATATTAATCATATACTATCAAATATTAAATACTAAATAGATAAACTAAATTTGAGTTCATAATCATATCAAATACTAAATACCTAAAGTTTGGTACCTAAATACTAAATATTAGATAAATGAATAGATCCTAAGCTTACCTTGTGCACCCACCGTTTTACCTTGCGAACATACCACTTATTTACAAGTTTGCCAAAAAATTCGCTGGGCGTTGCTTTGCGCACCCATCATTTTGCTTTGTGCACATACCACTTATTTACATGGTTACCACAAAATATACACTTGATATGCGTACCGACTGTTTTACTTTACGCACATACCACTTATTTACAAGTTTGCCTTTTTAAAGAACGCAACATCTCTTGAAAGGCGACTCGGGCCTCTTTGCTCTCTCTATTTGCTCTCTCTCACTCTCACGCTAGATGGTCGAGGCGGGTTCGGCGAGGCGGGAGGCAGGTTCGGCGAGGCGGCGACGCGATGAGGTGAGTTCAATTTTTTCATGATTTTCATTTTCTCCTTTTTCTTCTTTTTTCCCCAATTTTTTCTTCGTTCTGCCTCTTCTTTGTCAAATTCTTCATCATTTTCAAGCCGAAACCCTCGGCTTTTCTCCTCTCTTTTAAACGAGCTTTCTATGCAACCTATTAATTCACGAAATTTTTGGGGTTTTTGGGGTTTTATTTAATTACACATTCTTCTTCCTCCGTCTTCGACCAGTACTGAACTGTATCAGTCAGTTTTGATCGGTATCGGTCAGTTTCGATAGGTATCGGCCGAAACTGACCGATACCGTTCAGTATCGGCCGATACTGAAACTAACTCTTGGTTTCGGTATCGTCAACTGATGATACCGATACGATACGGCCCATACCTAATGGTATCGGCCGATACCTCAAACCCTGATCAGATTGATAAGATAACAAACTAATTACTGCATCTCCTGGAAGTTTTTGATAAAGCTGGATCAACCTCAATAAATGTTGTTTCTTATGTTTAGCTACATAGTTTTGTGATATGTAGGAACAAAAAGTTTGATGGATCATACAAAAAATAGACATGAAATCCATAAATAGTTAATTGAGAAATTTTTTTGCGTTACTGTTTATCAAAATATGAATGAAAATGTCAAATTGATTATTTATGCATTAAAAGTACGAAAAGTAGAAAGACCCATTGAGTGAATTTTCATAAGTATTATTTAAATATAATCATGTAAGGTGTTTTGTGTAAAACTGTGTAATCGGGATTATGAAACCTCTATAAATAATAATGTATTTCAATTGAGAGAGATTGACCAACTCTATCTAACCTTTCCATCAAAATGTCTAATGTCTAATTATCTTTATTGCATTAGAGCATAACCACAACCCTAACCCTAGAATTAGTCCAAACTAAATTACCATAATCCTTACCTAATATCTTCTTTCAGCAGCCACCTTCTCTTGTCTCCTCACGTTACCTCATTCTGTCTCTCCCCAACTTCAATAACATGTTGTCACCCCAAACTTCTTTTGTTTAGTAACTCTTGATTTGATCAAAGGATGATCTCGCACTGTTCCAACAACGATAACCTCGATGAACAACTTACTTAACAACAAGGCTATTATGGCCTTATTCAGATCTCATCTCAACAACGCTGATTTTACATAGATTGATCAATTCCAACGCCTACCAAGCTGGATCCGATGAAGATGAAAATGACAGTGCTTCCTCAATCCGAACTCAATGGGGACTTCGACAGCTCCATCTAGATATCCTCCTATCTTCCTTCTCCCACAATGCTATGGCCAGATTTGCTTCCTTTGAACATGATCCAATCTCTACGATGAAGAACGGATCAGATCCATATATCCTAGGCAATGTCTCGACCTTGATATCCTCGTTCCAACCTTGACCACATGTTTACATATTAATCTCAGCCTCAACCTCGCCCTTCCCAATTCTTTTTATCATGTTAGGAATCTATATGGTTTGGAGTGGTAAAAAACTAATTCTTATAGATATAGAGAGGAGTACAAAGAAAAGTTGGTCTCTTTCGAGAGAAGACCACTGTCATATCCGTTGATTCAAGAGAAACGGCTTAACTCTCCACAATCTAGAGCTTTATACTAGTTCTAACGTTTTCTCACTTAGTTTCCACATGAAGAAGCATATCCCTACCCCTCTAATACATATATAGAACTGATTTGTCCAGAATTACAAAAATACACCCATAAACTCCAAAATTAAAAATTTACCAACAATATGTCCCTCTCCTCCAGGCACTGCTCTACCTGAGAAACTGGTGTCAAATGGTGGTCATAGTATGGAAGATGTGGAGGATCTTGTCCATACAAAATCTTAAATAAGGTGGTCTGAGCTGTGGTGTAAAAAGATGTGATGTACCAATACTCTGTCCAAGCCAATCACCTCGTCCACTGCTTTGGAGTCTCTGAAACGAAGCAGTGTATATAAGTCTATACGCTCCTGTTCACGACCTCAGTTTGTATGTATGTTTGGAGGTGATAAATCGTTCTTCGCTTCAATATCATCCCATGCATCTTGAAGAGCTCCCTCTAAAAGTGACTCAAGAACACCGGATCTCAATCAGATCTCGAAGAGCCACAAAGTGTGCATATTTGCTTAGGTGATCTATCACAACAAAAATGACTGAATATCCCACTGATTTTAGCAACATCTCGATGAAATCCATCGTAATCTCATCCTCTCAAACTCGCTCTGGTAAAGACAGGCTACAACAACCCTCCATAAGCCATCAACATATACTTGTGACATTGCATACACCACACTTTGCCATCATCTACGGGATGTCTTTTTTCATCCCTTTCCAAAACACCTCTCTGGATAAACGCTGATATGTCTTGAGGACTCCAGAAAGCCCCAACTATGCTACCACGGAACTCCTGTAAGATACTTGAAATGTGTACAGGTCCTAGGCAAGACTAAACACCAATGGTACAATAATCGCCGTCCCTTCAAGGAATAGCCTGGAAACTTCATGGATCCATGTAGAAGTGCGGGACCAAATCCTCGCTAACTCTTTGTCTGCCTCAACCTCCTGAAGCAATGGCTCCCAATCACGCATCACGAGTAAGACACAGCCGCCAACTGCGAACCCTCTTCTCGTCGTGACAAAGCATCCGCAGCCTAATTCTTTAGCCCAGGTCTGTATTGAATTTCGAAATCATATTCCAACATCTTCAAGAGTCACCTCTGATGCTTCTCAATCACTGTGTTGCTCCAACAAATATTTAAGCTTTCTCTAATCCATGCACATAACGAAATGGTGACCAAGCAAGTAGGGTCTCCATTTCTACACTGCTAACACAATGGCCATCAGCTTGCGCTCATATACAGACTTGAGTCGTATATTCGTCGTTAATACAATGCTAAAGTAAGCCACCAATCAGGGCAACACACAATTCATACCCCAAAGCATCCGTCTCCATCACAAACGTTCGACTGAAGTCAGGTAGAGCCAACACTAACACACTAGACATGGCCCTCTTTAAGGACTCAAAAGCTCTTGTCGCCTCATCACTCCACTAGACATCGTGTTTCTTGAGTTGCTCCGTAAGTGGCCAGCCAATGTTGCTATATCCCTTAACGAACTTCTTAGAATAGCCCGTCACTCTAAAAAAAACCTCGCAACTTCCGCAAAGTGATATAGCATGACCAATCAATCATAACTGCAATCTTCGATCTATCCGTCACCACTCCATCTGCCCCAAGTATTCTACCTGCAGTTGTGTGAGGATGCACTTCTTTTGTTTGTATATAATTGGTGGCTGCAACTCATGTAGCACTATATCCAAATACCTAACATGCTTCTCTAAGGATCGGTTGAACACCAAAATGTCATCGAAAAATACCAACAGAAATATGTTGAGTATTGGATACCCCAATACATGTTTTGATGATGTACCTATGTTGTTCAGTGGTTTAATGAATTTCATTGAGTATGACAGTTTAATTAGATCAAATGATTTTGCTCAAGATTGCTCAAGCGTATAAGCTGATATTATAGCAAGCTTGGTGAATGATGGTGTGACTCCAATACAAAGAATTGAAAAGAATAAATTCAATGAGAAGAAGACGAGGAATCAAGTCAACAACAATTCAAGAGCTTGAAGACATAATATGTATATTCTTGTATCTATTCATTCTTTTCATTAGAATTCTTGTAATGCCTTGAAGATGTCACACACATGATAATAACCATATGTTATCATTTAGAACTGATTGATGATAAAAATTCTAGGTTTCATAGGCCAAAAACCTTGTATCTTAAAACTAGTCGACTTCCTATTGAACTAGAGTTGACTTTTGCTCTAGGGGTTTTGAGCAACTTGCAATGAGTCGACTTATATAGTCCCAGAAGTTGACTACTGAGTATACATGTGTCGACTCCTACATTGCTGGCAGGCTCCAACGGTCATATTATTTCTAACCATTAGAGAGATGTTGGGAGCGACGATTTGGGGGTTTCTCTACCAGTTTTCATCCCCTAAATATGTGAATGATATCAGATCATTAGGCATCAATTCTAAGGGAAATAAAATGAAAACGAAGAAGAAAAAGAAAAGAGAAAAGCCTAAAAACCCCATTGCTCATGGTTTACTTTCTCCATGCATTTTGAGCTATCTTCTACTCTTTCAAAGCCAACATACTATAGAGTAAAAATCTCAAATCTCTAACCACGCAAAAACACATTGTGCTTCATCATCAAGGCTTAGGAAAAGTTGTAATATTTGTACTTCAAAGTGTAAGCATCAAGAAGGAGGTGTAGTTCTCAAGAGGAAAGGTGTTGTGTTGCTCTCATTGGAGAGGTGTGGTCTCATGGAGACGTGTTGGTCCATTCACCAGCTTGTGGTGAAGTGGATGTGCTGTAACTAATCGAGGAATAGTGGATTTGTCCTAAGGTGGACGTGAGGCTGGATGTAGGGCACATGGTGCATGAACCATAATAAACGATTGTGTTTGTGACTGCCTTGTTTAGTTTGCATGCTCTGTCTATCTCTATATTTATCTTGCATACTTGTGTTTGTATTCAGTTGTG
The DNA here is from genome assembly GCA_030789695.1 of Scilla litardierei. Lineage (NCBI taxonomy): Eukaryota > Viridiplantae > Streptophyta > Magnoliopsida > Asparagales > Asparagaceae > Scilla > Scilla litardierei. Next base: position 216,332,575 of record CM061134.1, on the reverse strand, counting down.
CTTAATTCTATTCTTGCAAGATATATTGTTAATTAAGTTTTAATTAGGTAACTCTAAATAATAATTTAGGTAGAATTTTCTAGAGGGATTTTGATTATTTAACAAACTCTATTCACCCCCTCTAGTGTCTATTTGCTATCAACAGAATCCCAACAATTGGTATTAGAGCTTGGTATTTGGATGTCGTCAATAAGCGGCATGCCTTATGAAGAAGATCTATCGAGACCCCAATGTTCGACAACATCCCATATGGTCAATTGAAGAAACGAATGAAAATCTACATCAAATCCATTGATTGTGATATGGAGAGTCTCGTGGAGGAACCTTTTCGCAACCTCACAAAATGCATCTTCAAATGGTCAAATAAAGAGAAAGGAATGGACACTCTTCATGAAAATTTTGATTTCCTCTTTATCTGACAACGTTTTGAGTTATATGTCAATAGCTACTAATTCAAATCAAGTTTGGCACATGCTTGCTGATTATGCAGAATTCAACAATGTCTCAACCTTAATTTTTGAAAAGGAGGAAGAAAAGGAAGAAGAGGCTACTATGTGCTTCATAGCACAAGAAGATGGTGATGATGTAAACTCTACCTCTGATGCTAATAATAATAGTGATTTACTTATTAAATATAGGTTTAATTGCATAAAAATACTCTAACGTTTGGGCCATTTTAAGTAAATACCATGAGTTTCATTTTGTGACAAATTGATACCATGTGGCGTATTATGGGCCGACGGCGTTAAATTGGACAGTTTGCCCCTCCTCCCATCTCTCCTCTCTATCTCTATCTCTCGCTACTGATTCTCTCTCCTCTCTCTACAGATTCTCTCTCTACACCAAATCTCTCTCTACCGATTCTCTCTATCTCTCTCTACACTGATTCTGTCTCTCTACTGAATCTCTCTCTATCTCTCTCTACTGATTCTATCTCCTCTCTCTACAGATTCTCTCTCTACACCGAATCTCTCTCTCCCCATTTCTCTCTCGGATGGGATGGTGCATGGGGTGTGTGCGTGGGGTATGCATGCGTGCATGGGGTGGGTGGGTTGTGTGTGGTGTGTGCATTGGGAGGTGTATGTGTGCATGGGGCGTGCGCGTGGGTGGGTGGGTGTGTTTATGGGTGGGGGTGGCTGTGTGCACGTGGGATGGGTGGGTTGTGTGCATGGGGTGGGTGCGTGCATGGGGTGGGTGCATGGTTGTGTGGTTGGGGGTGTGCATGGGGTGGGTAGGTGGGTGTGTGCGTGTGGGGTGTGCTCAAGGGGTGTATGTGTGTGTGCATGGGTGGGTGGGTGTGGGAATTGGTGGGTGTGTGCGTGGGGTGGGTGTGTCTGCGTGGGTGGGTGGGTTGTGTGCATGGGGTTTGTGTGCATGGGATGAGTGTGTGCATGTGTGGGGGTGGGGTTGTGTGGGGTGGGCGTGTGTGCGTGGGTGGGTGGGTTGTGTGCATGTGGTGGGTGTGCGTGCATGTGGTGGGTGCTTGGGGTGTGTGTGCATGGACGTGTGTAATCTGTTGAAGTATTGGCTCAATCTGGGCAGTGTTCTAAATATCGGATCGATATCCGATAAATCGGCCGCAATATCAGTTTTATCACTAGGCCGACACGATATATACTTATATATCGCGGTTTCTGATATTTAGGAAAATATCACCGCAATATCGGGTTGCGGCCGATATATCCCTTTGAAATATCGACCGCAATTTACTGTTATTGTAAAAAAAGGTTAGCGGGTCGGCCCACTTAAAAGTGGATCCGACCCAAGTCACCCGACCCAAATCATTTACCTAAAATGATGAGGCATCGGGACTTTTTTGAGGGATAATAGCTGTTTTGCCCTAAATCTAATCACGCCGCTTTGCTCCTCTCGACACTCCAGTCCTAACGCCGCTTCGCTCTGATTCGTCCGGTGAAAATTTCTGGCGACAATCGATTGAGCTCATCTGGCATTCATTCTTTACAATGTAGTGTTTTCCTATTAAGGTGAGTGGTCGATCCCTTTTTTCAGTTTTTCAGTTTTTCAGTTTTTTTTTTGATTTTTTTTCCTTCTAATTTTGGGTTTATTTGACATCATTTTTAGCCTCTGATATGATACTCCAATATTTAGTCAATATCCCTGATATTCATGTTTAATGAGGGAAGTATAAGCAAACCATACTTTTACTTGAGTTGGTATAGTTTATATCATCTTATATACATCTATGCTTGCATATGTCATTATTTTTAAGTATCTGATATGACACTCTGATATTTAGTTAATATCCTCGATATATCCCCGATATCCGCAATCTGATATCAAATTTGCTAGGCCGATACGCGACCGATATCCGATATTTAGAACATTGAATCTGGGCACTACAAGGTGACGATCACACATGCACCAACACACCCCAATGCACACACCCACCCAATACACACATCCACCCCCAATGCACACACACCCCCCATGCACCAACCCACCCCAATGCACACACCCACACACCCATGCACACGCATCCAATGCACACACACCCATGCCCACACCTACCCCCCATGCACGCACAAACCCACACAACCCCATGCACCAACCCACCTCAATGTGCGCGCACAGACACCCCCATGCACACACCCATGCCCACACCCACACTCCATGCACGCACACACCCACGCACACACCCTTGCACCAACCCACCCCAATGCACACACCCATGAACACACACACCCACCTCATGCACACACCCACCCACCCCATGCACACAAACCCATGCCCACACCCACCCTCCATGCACGCACACACCCACACACAAACCCATGCACCAACCCACCCTAATGCACGCACACACACACACCCCTATGCCCACACCCACACCCCATACACGCACACACCCACACACAAACCCATGCACCAACCCACCCCAATGCACACACAATCCCCCCATGCACACACCCACCCCACGCACACACCCACCCACACCCATGCACAAACCCACACACCCATGAACACATCCACCCATGCACACACTCACCCACCCCATGCACACATGCACCCACCAACCCCAATGCACACACACCCAACACCCATGCACCCACCCACCCCAATGGACACCCAATTCAGGGTATTAACTTATAAAAGGCCCAAACGTGAGAGTATTAACTTATAAAAGGCCCATTCAGGGGTAACTTTGTCCAAATTTCTGTCTTTTGGACGAAAAATTTAAAAAAAGGTATCAACTTAAAAGCGTCGGAAAACGTTTGGGTATATATTTGGATGAAAATAAACCTCAGTGTATTTACGTAAAAATGGCCCAAACGTGAGGGTACTTTTCTGCAATTTACCCTTAAATATAATGATTTAGTTGATCACTATAAATCTTTGGAGCATGATTATAATAAGTTAAATAATGAGCATAGTACTTTAGTGTTTGATCATGAGTGCTAAAAGTTAAATATTATACTTTGATGCATGCTGATGATATTTTGAGTAGTGAGCATAATATTTCTATTACTAAATTAAATGATACTAATTTATTGATTGAAAAATTAAGAGTTGATAATGCTTTGCTCATAAATGATTTTAATGCTCGTATTGATGTGCTTATGAATAATTTATGTTTTAACAAGTTGAAGTATGAGGAATTGGTGCTTAAGTTTGATAATTTTAAGAGCAATGCTAGTTTAAGCACAACTCCATGTATGCATGATTCTATTTCTAGGAATGTTGTTAATGCAAAAAAGAATCCTGTTATTCCTTTGCATGCTAAGAAAAGGAAAAATTATGCTTATATGTATAAGTATTTTGCATGCAAGAAGAGTGAAATCCAATGCTTCTATTAGTGCTCATCATAAATTGAATTTTACTAATCATGAGTTTATGCATCCTTATGTTAAGAAGTATTCCATACCTAAGCATAAATTGCATTATTTGATTTGGGTTCCAAAGAATATGGATGTTAATGGTAGAAATGAATATATAGATAATTTTGTGAAGAATAAGCATGTATCTCATAACTATTTGTATGTACATGCTAGGAAAACAAATCCAAAATGGATCTGGGTTCTTATTGGATGATTTTCTTTGAACCCACCATTTCCAGGAACCAATACTTATATGTTTATCTTGTTGATACCCATGCTTAAATCCCATGACAAACCCCAAAGATCCATAATGAAAAGAATACCAAGCCTCTAATTTCTTATTTTCATGTGTCTTATGTTTTAGGAGCATACATGTTTTGATGCAATGCTCTAGCTTGAAAGGGGAGCGATGCCATTATCACACGGTCTCTCATCTTTTTGTGATGATAAAGGGGAGAAGAAATTCATAGAGGCTTCATCAAAATTAAGAGTTCATTAATTCAAGGGGCGATGCATAGTCTCAGGGGGTAAGATTTAATTTTATTGCTTTTGAATGATATGTTTGTCATCATAAAAAAGGTGGAGAATGTTGAGTATTAGCTACCCAATACATGTTATGATGATGTACAAATATTGTTTATTAGTCTAATGAATTTCATTGAGTATTGAGTATGACAGGTTTAATTAGACCAAGTGACTTTGCTCAAGATAATGACATCATAGTAAGTTTGGCAAATGGTGGTGTGACTCTAAGGCAAAGAATTGAAGAGGATGGATTCAATGACAAAAGGAGGAGGAATCAAGTCTACAACAATTTAAGAGCTTGCAGTCATAATATGTATATTGTTGTATCTTTTCATTCTTTTAATTAGAATTCTTGTAATGCATTGATTGTAATGCATTGAAGATGTCACACACACTAGAAACCATATGTTATCATAGAATTGATTGATGATCAAAAACCTCGGGTTCATAGGCCAAAAACACTGTACCTGAAAACTAGTCGACTTCCTATTGAACTAGAGTCGATTTTTGCTCTCGAGGTTTTAAGCAACTTGCAGTGAGTCGACTCATATAGTCCCAAGAGTTAACTACTGAGCCAGGGTCGACTACTGAGTATACAAGAGTCGACTCCCACCCTATTGGCAGCCTCTTACGGTCATGTTCTTTCTATCCTTTAGAGAGACGTCGAGAAGGGCATTTTGTGGGGTTTCGTTACTAGTTTTCATCCACTATATATGTGAATGATCTTTGATCATTAGGTATCAATTCTAAGGAAACCAAATGAAAAAGAAGAAAAAGAAAAGAGAAAAGCCCAAAACTCCCATTGCTCATAGCTTTCGTTATCCATTCATTTTGAGCTATCTTCTACTCTTTCAAAGCCACATTCTATATAGTAGAAATACCAAATCCCTAGCCACAAAAACACGTTGTGCTTCATCTTCAAGGCTTAGGAAAGGTTGTAATATTTGTGCTTCAAAGTGTAAATCTCAAGGTGTAGCTCTCAAGAGGTGTCATGCTTCTTTCTAGGTGTGGTCTCGTAGAGAAATGTTGGTCCATTCATCGACTTGTGGTGAAGTGGATGTGTTGTAACCATTCGAAGAATAATGGATTTGCCCTGGGGTGGATGTGAGGCTGGACGTAGGGCACGGGGTGCCTGAACCAGGATAAACGATTATTTTTGTGATTGTCTTGCTGGTTTGCATTCTCTGTCTGTCTTTATCTTTATCGTACATACTTGTGTTTGAATTCCGTTGTGCTTAATTCTATTCATGCAAGATATATTGTTGATTACGTTTTAATTAGGTAACTTTAATTAATAAATTAAGTAGAATTTTCTAGAGGAATTTTGATTATTTGATAAACACTATTCATCACCCTCTAGTGTCTATTTGCCATCCACAAGATCCCAACAAAATCTCATCAGATATGGACGAAATACCTTGTTCACGAGAGCTTGGAAAGTGGTAAGGATGTTGGTCAAGCCAATAGGCATAACCAAGAACATCATGAGTCCTGGAAGCTATCCTAACGACATCCTCTGCTCACATCCTGATTTAGTGGTAGCCAGATTTCAAATCAATCTTGGTAAAATCATCGCCCTTATGAAGCTCATCGATCATCATGAAAGAGAATTTATCTGACAATGTCTCTTTTTCAACGACCTATAGTTGACGCAAAACCTTCAGCTTTCATCCTTCTTCGTCACTAGCAGGACCAGGCTAGAAAAGAGACTCACACTGGGCTGTATCACGCCTGCCTGAATCATCTCCCCAACCATCTGCTCGATCTCGTCTTTCGGCACCTGTGGTATCAATGTGAAAGTTTGCTCGATTGAGGCGCCGAAGAAGTATTGGTCGACAGCCGAGCTATCTTGTGTAGAGATAACTCTGCTATGCTCTGCACAAGTCAGATACGAGGATGCAGAGTAATTGGACTTCGACAATGCATTGGTTCCTTGGTTTGGAGGATCGGTAGCTCATGGATCAACAGCTCTACAGTCCGAGCTTCGGGTAGCTCGGACGGCTCAGCTCAGCACTTCGTTTGCTCGAGCTTCAGCGGAAAGCTCGACAGTACGGAGAGGGTCACTATAGGGCTCGGTGCCCTATTTGTGTAGAGTTGCAATAGGCTTGGAATTCCATTAACGTCGGGATTCGTATCTTTTGGGAATCCCTCCTCAATGATGACACCTATTGTATCCTGGGGATATATATATGATGTTTTGGACAAGGGTTTCAAAGAGAGGAACACATTGAGAGAACTTTGAGCAGCCATTTGTGAGAGCCAACTTTGAGAGATTGTTGAGAGTTTTTGGAGAGAATTTGTGTGCTTCTTTTTTGCTGTGAAGAGAAAAGATTTGTATTCATTTTTTCCTTTCGTAAGAAAGCTCATTGGTGTTCCCTTGGCCGGTCGACAGCCTAAAGTTGATATCTTTCATAATGCTCTATCTGATTATTGGTTGCTCGTACTCGTCTCGATCGTCTGACGGTCCTAGTCAACAAGCTGGTATCAGAACTCAATAGTTTCGGAGATAAACGTTGCAGGCGAAGATGAGTAACGATGACGATAACAGTTTCTCAAAGGCGTCGACTTCCAAAAGGCATGCTCCAATGACTCGGACTATCATGTCCAACACGAAGTTCGAAATTGATAAGTTTAATGAAAAGATCAACTTTGGTATGTGGAGATGCGAAGTCTTGGATGTCTTAAACCAACTTGGTCAAGACATTGCATTGGACGAGAAGTCGACGAGCATATCTAATTTGGAGTGGAGAACTCTAAATCGGAATGCAAGTGGAACTATCCGACTGTATCTGACAAAGAAGAAGAAATACCCATTCATGGAGGAGACGAATGCAAGTTCTAGAAGGAGCTCGGCGACAAGTACATAAAGAAGAATATCCAGAACCGATTGCATTTAAAGAAAAAGCTTTTCGGTCTAAAGCTTGAGAATGGTGTTTCTATTGAGGAAAATCACGACTACAACAAGATTTTGACTGATCTGAGGAACATCGACGTGAAGGTCGACGATGAAGATAAATATGTGATTCTCCTTAACTATGTACCCATTGAGTATGAGTACTTGGTGTCGGTTCTTACTTATGGTAAGGATTCAATTACGTTTGAAGAAGTGTCCAATGGTTTGACGAGCAACGAATTCAGGAATAACGACGAGGGCAACAGAGGCCAAGCTAACGACGCTCTTACTGTGGTAAGAGGTCAGAGTAATGAGAAGGGTGGAGCTTGAAATGGGTATTTCCGATCCAAATACAAGGACAAGAGCATATACCCCAAGGACGTGGTGAAGGACCAATGCGGTTTCTGCAGAGAAAGGACATTGGGTCAGAGATTGTTCGAGGGCAAAGAAGAAGCACGACGAAACAGCCAACGTCGCTAAAGGCGTTCAGGTTGAGGAATGGGTATTGGTCGGTGCTTCGAAGGAGGTGACGATAGATGGTTGGGTGCTCGACTTGGGAAGCTCGTTTCATATGACGCCATACATAAAGTACTTTACAAACTTTCGTGAAGGGGGTAAGAGTAAGGTCCTATTGGACAATGACCAACTTGCAGCACTGCGGGCATCGGGACAGTTCGGATGAAGATGAACGACGGTGTTACACGAGACATCGATGAGTGAAGATGGGTGACGGTGTTACACGAGACATCGATAAGGTACACTATGTTCCTGACCAAGGGCTACCAAGTGACGATGGAGAATGGTGATCTGCGGGCGACCCGAGGAGCTATAATCGTGATGAAGGGGAAGCGAAAAGGCATGTTTTGTGACTAGATTACCTCGGATCTCGGAGTACGAAACATAATGATGCCGTTTGGGTTGATGCCGTTTGGGTAATCGTTGATCGGTTGACCAAGTCGGCACATTTTGTACCTTTCAGAGTAGGCCAGTCGACGGAGACACTAGCCAAGAAGTATATGGAGGAATTTGTGAGATTGCACGGAGTTCCTGTCAGCATTATTTCAGACAAGGATACTCGGTATACGTCTCACTTCTAGAGGAGTTTGCAGGGGCATTTAGGCACACAGTTGAGCTTCATCATAATATACCATCCGCAGACGGACGTTTAGTCAGAGCATATGATACAGATTTTGGAGGATATGCTACGTGCTTTGTATATTAGATTTCAAGGGGTCGTGTGAAGATCACCTACACCTCGTTGAGTTTGCATACACCAGCTACCAGACCAGCATTGGGATGGCACTGTTTGCAGCCCTATACTGGAGAAAGTGCCGATCACCGTTGAGTTGGGATGATGGTGATCGACAGCTGATTGGACCTGAGATGATCGTAGATGCAGTTGATGTGGTATGGACTATCAGAGAGAAGCTATAGTTGGCATAGGACAGATACAAGCATTGGGCATATTCGAAACGGCGGCATCTAGAGTTTCAGCCAGGCGATCATGTCTTCTTGAAGATCTCCCCCAACCGAGAATTGATTAGGTTTGGTCGGAGAGGGAAACTCAGCCCACGGTACATTGGGCCTTCCGATGTACTAGAGCGAGTGTGAGAAGTGACATACATAATTGCACTGCCTCCATCTCTTGAAGGGGTGCATAATGTATTTCATGTATCCCAGCTACAGAAATATGTGGAAGACCCGATGCATGTAGTTGACCAATTGGAGATTACCGTGCGACTGAACTTGTCATATGAACAACAGCCTGTAATGATCATCGACCGACAGCAAAAGGTTGTCAGGAACAACATGGTCAATCTGGAAGGTGATGCAGCACAGAGACTCGCTTGGAGAGTCTATCTGGGACAGAGGATGTGATGAGAGAGCGATATCCATACTTGTTTGATGTATATTAGTTCTTTGAAATTCCAAGGACGTATTTTTATAAGATGCGTGGAATGTATTGGGCCGCTCCCTTCTTTTTTTCTCCCGGCCTACTCGCCCAAGCCCGCTCGGGCTTGTTTTTATTTCGTTCGCTCTCACTCTCGCTCATCTCACAAGATCGAGCCCATGCTGGGCTTTCGATCAAGGGTGATCGCTCGCCCCTCCCTCGTGTTTGCATCTTCATTTGACAAAACCCTAATCCGCTCGATTCGATTAATGAGACGAGCACAACTCTCCTCTCATACGACGTGGACGCCCCGCTTGTCCTCTCGTGCGACACGAAAACTGCACCTCTCCTCTCGTACGACCATTCGGAAGCTGTCACAGCCCCTTTGCTTCGACTGTGCAACTCGCACGTCGCGTCTTCCTCTACGGTTCCTCCTACTTCTATTTCTACTCTCCATCTTTCCCTTCTCCATGCCTACGCGTAACTGTAAGTCCTTCCAATTTTTCAGAAGCTCCGATCTGAATTCTTCGGCTTTTGGAGTTGATTCTTGCGGGGATTGCTTAGATTTGTGCTGGTGATTTCGTTTCTTTGATTTCTTTGGTTCATCGGCAATTTTACGATAGATTTTTATCTTTCTCATGCCACAATTAATTTCATTTTAGTCGTTGGTATATTTGTGCAAAAAATTGAGTTTTTAAAATGCGGGGAGATGATGATTTGGGTTGGGCGCCCCCTGATTGTGGCTGCGAGGCCTCGAGGGCTGTCGGTTTTATTTCTGTGGTGATTGAAGGCCGAAGGGCTCGGGTGGGAGTTCTAGGGGTTCATCTTGGTTGGTTGTGGGGCTCTCAGGTCCGCTGTTTGCTCTCTGATTGTCCCGACTCTGGCTTTTTGCTGTCTGGGACCCATAGTCCTCTGTATTTTCTGTTTTTGGGGTTTTAGTCTCCTGTTTGGCTTTCACGACCCTTGCAGTGCTCCAATTTTTGCCTCCCTTGACCCTAGAGTAACCTTTGGCCCATCCCCACTCCTTTGTGGACTCTTGGAATATTTTTCCTGCATCCACTACATGAAGAAAGAGAAATCCCTAATCTGATCCCTTTAGCATAGAATTTTCAGAACCATTCGAATTTCATCCTCAGGTTTTCTTTATTAAAGCTGTTGCTTATGTTCCCTTCACAGCTTGGTTCACTGCATAGAAAGGTTCGTTTTCTCATGTTAGTTTAAAAACTGAAATTTCTTATAAAGGAAAATAATTCCATTTTACCTTTACCTTATGGGCATGTGAATTATAATTTTCAGCTACGTCAACATTATTGTATGCCATTTAATTTGTTGAGAAATTGTCTCCTTAAGCATGTTATCACTAGAAAGGTTAATGTTATGCTTAAACTGCGCAGTCAAGGGGATGATACTTTTGACGATACTGATAAGTATCGATTGTGGATTAAATTGAAGAACTGGCTTATTACATGTCTTGTTACTACATGTACAAATTTGTCACATTGTGCGTAATCCCCAAACTACGTAGTTTAAATAATATTAAACTTAGACAATATAAACCGACATGAATATTACACGACACAAAACTGCTGACTAATCAACCTAACATGACTCGCTGAGGTTTGGAAAACTTATTATTTGAGAGAGTGCGGGAGTGATTGGAGCATGCTTTTGGCCCGTATCTGGGAGAATTTCCGTCTATGAATCCTGAGTCCTATTACTCAGCCCGGGGTAGCACCTTGCGGTCCAAGATGGTCTCTGGGTTGCACATCGTGCTCACTGTTATAAGTCACGACATGGAATTGGTTCATCTTAGCAAGTACCATCTTGTAGTAGTTTGATGGCATTACATGATCATATAATATGTTATATCTTTGCACAAAACCATTTATATTTGTTGCTCATATCTACTTGTTACGCACTGTCATTATTATTGTTGCTTGGTTAGATATCATATACTCAATTGAGCAGTGATACCACTTCTGTTGTTGTCACTAGGTGACGAGCAGGGATACCCGGAGGCATCTAGGTACGAGGAGTCAGAGTTCCCGATTCAGGACGCTGGGTCTTGAGGACTGGCTGAGTGTGAGTGTACTTGGCGTTTACTCTCCATGTATTTTTGTTTTAGCCTTGGAGTGAGACAATGAGTTGCACTTTTGTTTCCTTGTACTGACTGTAAATATGATATAGAAGTAATAACATGAGTATCTTTATTTTCTGCTTTACTCCTCTTTGTTTTCACTGGCATCTGTAGGACCTGCATGTAATTGTATAAATGTGACAGCACGCGGGTACGGGACGATACAAGTGGTGGCTCATGCAGGTCCATACAATCACCATGTGGACAGTGTAAATCAGGCATGAAGTATGTACTTAAGATACTCAACTGACTTAATCTTGCCTTATGAATATAGGTGTATGAAAATTTACATACGCAAAAGACGTAGATCATCTAAGAAATCAACTATGGCCAGGAACGCTTCGAGATCAAGAACATGACCTGTGACGGACAATAACTCTAGATCGAAGACAGTACATTAGATCTTAGTCCAGGCTTTGCGAGAGATGGTCTAGGCGATTTAGAAGGAACCAGGCTGGATGGAGTGCAGCAGTTCCAGGCACAACGCTCGTCGACTTTTACTGGACGAGAGGACCCTCTGGCTGCACAGGAGTGTCTGCGTTCTACTGTCGATATGCTAAAGGCAGTACGCGGACTTGCAGATTCCTATTTAGATATGGCAAAGCTGCAGTTGACCAAGGAGGCCGGGTTATGGTGGGATTCTACGGTAGACCAACTACCGCATCCGATCTCTTAGGCTACATTTAATGAGGAACTCAATGCCTAGTACTTCTCACCCGATGCACAAATGGAGTTAGAGGCACAATTCGTGGGCATGAAACAAGGCTCCATTACGGTGGAGGATTACGATGCTGGATTTTCTAAGCTCACCAGGAGCGTATTTCAACGCATGTCAGTTAACTATACTATACACATGTATTTAGTAACGAATTGGTATTTAAGGTTTTCCAAAGACATGGTGTCCACCCCTTTGGCTCGGGCTAATAGATTTCAGCAGTTCTTGGACATCGATATTCGTGACAAGCTGATCGGGTTCAAATTGAAGACCCATGCGGACGTACTCTTCATAGCTTGAGAGTATAAGTACGTACATAGGGGTTTAATGGATGATCTAGGAGTCTACCGGAAGAAGTATGATCTCCATTGTGATAGCAGAGTGCGGTGTACTTGACTAAGAATCAGGTCTTCCATGCTCGCACCAAGCATATCGATGTGAGGTACCACATTGTTTGAAACTACGTGAGAGAAGAAGACATCAAATTGCTGAAGATCGAAACAGATGACAACCCAACAGACATGTTGACTAAGGTTGTATCGGGAGCTAAGTTCAAGCATTGCATGGACTTGCTCAATGTGGTTTTGAGATGATGCCAATGTGGCCCGAGTTAGGGGCATTGAGGCTCGGCGGAGCCAATTGATCCTGAAGGGACATTGGGCTCTTCGGAGCAAAATCGGGGGAACACCAGATGTGACTTTACCGAGGTGGTGCATTAAAGATCAGCTGTGTGATAGAGGCCTAAATCTCGCCACGGTGGATATTTGTTAAGTTGGCTCGATTGAGGCGCTGAAGGCGTATTGGTTCGGAAGCCGAGCTATTTTATGCAGAGCTAGCTCAACTGTGCTTGGATCCGATCTATCTAACTCTGCACAAGTCAGATACGAGGATGCCAAGCAATTGGACTTCGACAATGCATTGGTTCATCGGTTCAGAGGATCGGTAACTGTACAGTCCGAGCTTCAGGTAGCTCAGAAAGCTCGGCTCGGTACTTCGTTTGCTCGGACTTCAGCGGAAAGCTCAGCAGTACGGAAGGGGCCACTATAGGGCGCATCGCCCTATTCATGCAGTGTTGCGATAGGCTTAGAATTCCGTTAAAGTCGGGATTCTTATTCTTTGAAAATCCATCCTCAATGATGACACATATTGTACCCTAGGGCTATGTACATGGTGTTTTAGACGAGTGTTTCAAAGAGAGGATCACATTGAGAGAACTTTGAGCCGCTATTTAGGAGAGCCAACTTTGATAGATCGTTGAGAGCTTTTTAAGAAAATGTGTGCTTTTCTCGGTGTGAAGAGAGAAGATTTGTATTCATTCTTTCCTTTTGTAAATAAAGCTCATTGGCGTTCCCTTGGCTGGCCGACGGCCTAAAGTTGATATCTTTCATAGCTATATCTGATTGTTGGTTGCTCGTCCTCGTCTCAATTGTCCGATGGTCCTAGTCTTTCGCACTGCCGCACAACAATCGGTAAAGTCTCACATTGATGAGTGAGACTCCCTCTCGTAGGACTATAGCAGGCTCGTGGTCCCGTAAGGGTGGAAGGCCATGAGGCGTCTGAAACACTCCCTCAAACTAGATCAGAATCTATTGCACCGCTACGAAAAATGTCCTACTTGATCTCCCCATCATCTCCTGTCAAGCCATGCAACTCTACCAAAAATCCACCGCCCTCTGTTTGTATCATCCTTGCCATGTGTTTCAAGGAAACCATGGTTCGGTACACGCTAGGATCCCCTGAAGCGTGACAACTCTCTCCTTCCTGAAACTCCATACGCAGAAGCTTTAGTTGATCTTTGTGTCCCGTAAGGACCGTAAACACCTCATCCTAAAATAACATCTATGCTGTCCAGATCAAGTGGCAAGAAATCCTCAACAATTTGAACGCCCTGTAGGGTCAAAATGAGCTACGACACTCCACAACTCGCTCCATCTTCATAGTCACCATCACCCCAAAACTCCCGGTGTCCATTAGCTGCTGCCTCTGACGATTCACCATCTAGTTGGAGATGAAATTATGGGTGGCCCTACTGTCAATTAGCACTGTGACCACCTGATTTGAGATCCTTCCTGTCAACTTCATAGTGTGCTTCGCAGTGAACCTCAATACAGAGTTCAACGAGGCCTCTACGACGTCTAAATGGAGATGCTCCTGCTCTCCATCCTCCTCGTTTTCTACCTCCTTTACCTCATCCTCATCATCGTCCACTAACACCTAAAGAGAGCGGTCTCGACATCGATGACTAGGGAAAATTTTCTCCTCACATCAGAAGCTTCCGCCTTCTTGTTCTGCATCTCCGCCTTTGTCATGCACCTGAACTGTGTCCTTGGCAGTGCCTTGCTGCCCTTATCCCTGCCAGACTGGACTCCTGCTTATGCCTTCTGGCCCCTAGCGATGCCTGGCTACGAAAAGTGGAGCCTTCCCAGGCCCCACTGACCCGTCGCTAAGCAATGACATTATCCACAATCATTTGGACCAGCTCCATCTTGTCCAACAAGCCTCTCAGTCTCTGTATGCGGAGCTCAGCTCGAATATTAGACTTGAGCCCCATAATGAAGCTCCCCTCCAACGTTGCCTCAGATATCCTGCTCACTCGACCTGAGAGCGCCTCAAATATTTCCCTGGAGTCCCTGAGCTGCACGTGTAAATTCACTACCTAAGTGTCTCGAAATATATCCATCAAGCAGCCCTTAAACTCCTTACATGACCTCACAGATAGCCTCTGTTCCCTCCACTGGAACTAGGACAATGCTTTTCCCTATAAACAAACGTCATCCGCCTGCAACTTCTCCTCCTACGTCACGTGATTCACCGCAAAATACTTCTCAATACGAAAACTCCATCAATAGGGATCCTCCCCTTAAACACTGGCATCTTCAGCTTCCTAACTTTGCTTTCGGTGTTAAAAATCACTTGTCATGGTCCCATTCTATGCTGGCCGAAGTGAAATTACTGGTAGGCATTTTGATGTGCACCTCGATCTTCCCACAAGCCTCCTATCACACCATCGCCCTCCAGTTGCCATCTCCCCAATCAGGATCTAAGCTATCGACCAAACCCCAGAAGCTACCACCCTTATTACGTAACTCATGAAATAATCGGCATCTCTCTTAGAATGTCATTGGGCCCCAAAGACCCTCCAATACACGCCCCTGGGGCCGTGGGGACCCTGGTCACTATTCTAGGGCTCGCGGCCATGCGTCATCCACAAGGTCGGGCCGCCAGCCCCTTCGCACCATGCTGGGGGGCTGCGGCCCTGCTGTGCACCAAAGAAGGGCCGCTGGCCTCCTGGAAGGCTACCAAGGGCATGCGGCCTTGTTGCTGATCAAACCAGGGGTCAGGTTCCCTGTGGCTGCGTAGGAGGCCTGCGAGGCCCCTGGAGCTGCGCATGAGGCCCATTAGGGCCCTACAAGTGTGCCCAGCCCTCGCGACATGCATGTGAGGGCGCCTAGGCCTCACAAGGCCTTGGGCCTGTAAAAAAGGGGACACCACCTGCTAGGTGTTTTTGGGGCCAGTGGCCCTTCTGCCAAGGTTGTCGAAACCGGACGCCCCATAAGAGTGGAGGGAGGTTTTGCTCCCAATCTTACCAATTGTCATCCTTTTGTGGTAGATCACCTTCAAAGATGACAACTTTCCATTTAACATTGTCCAAAACTTGCTCCATTCGTCCTAGATCTAATGGATTACCCTCGAAGTTGCCATCTTTTGGCGTCTCCTCTTCGCGCCGTCAGCAGCGATGGATTTCCAAGATCTCCTTCATCATACGTAGAAAATATTTTCTTGAGGGATTCCATTTCGCTTCCCAATTTTAGATTTTACTCTTTTAAGATTTTTACAACACTTTCTAATTTTTTCTCAAAGGCATCAACTTTCCTTGTCGCCATCAAGATCGAACCGATCTGATACCAATTTGTTAGAAACTTCTCGGGTTTGTAGTCGTAAAAATTTGATTTTTATAGATACAGAGAGGGAATACAAACAAAAGTTGGTCACTTTCAAGAAGAGACCGCTCTCCTAGCCTTTGATTCAGGCTCAACTCTCCTCAATCTAGGGTTCTACACACGTTCTAGAATTTTCTCTTAGTTTCTACATGAAGAAGCATAGCCCCAACCCTCTAATACATATATATGACTAATTTGTCTAGAATTACAAAAATACTCCCATGAACCTCAAAATTACAAATTTACAATTAGGCTAGTTTGCCGCCCCAAGATCTTGTCGTCACCGCTGATAAGTCATGATTCCATCATAATAGTTTTCATATGTTGCTCACGTAGTATTAGTTTAGTTTATTGAGCAAAAATAGTATATTGTATTGCATTATACTAAAGTAAAATTCTAATGTTACTTTTGACATGTTAATTTTTTTGACATGGACTTTTGATTGTGTATATTTAGGATCACATTGGGGGATCAATTATGTGTTGCTTAGATCCTAATTAATGATATTCATTATGTTGTGAGGGTAAGATCCTTGTAAATTGGGAAGTATGGTTGTTTTGTTGAGGGGGAGTAGCTATCATCGATGAGACAGTTTAATATCATATCTATGGTTCAAAAGCTGTATCGTAATGGCCTAAATGTGATGTTAAAATTGGCTTTCTATAATTTTTAGAAATTTTTCTATAATTTTTTTCTATTTTATTTTTCATGTTTTTAACTCAAACCTGTTTGTATTTAAAACCATCCCGTAACCCACTACCTTAAGACCCGACCCGACCCTTTTAAAACCTCAGCCTTTTCATTATCTCTATCCATATTCTTCTTTTTATTCTTCTTTCTTCTTCTCATTTTTCTCCAAGTGCGGCTCTTCGTGCGGGCTGTTACCGCGTGTTCCACGACGACATTGACACGGGGCATGACCCACGCAGCCACCCCCTCTCCCAAGGTCCCACAACGGCCCCCACTCTCTCCATCCTCTCCTATTTACGCACACAAAACCCTAGCCTAATTTGGACGAAAAATTACCTGGGTCTCACTCTTGTTCTCTTTCGCCATAGTTTGATTTTCACTCCATACCTCCTGATTTTCCTTCAGAACCCTTGAGGCAATTGCATTCGTGAAGAACAGTGAGGACTCCGACGTTGATTTCGACTCCCTTCGACTTTGATGATAGGTAGATCCCGCAAAACACATGGAGTAACGGTAGTAGTGCTTATATCCTACATGTAAGATATGCAATCATCTAATAAATTAAACTCAAGGTATCGAGTCATGTGAATAGTTATGCCTGAATCAACAACCCAAGCAGCATGAGTTTTGAAAGAGACACAATAAAGTTACTAGTCTGTGCTAAAGGGATAGCAGATTAAGATGGTGAGACATGAGCCATTTTAAAGTATTAGATTATCTCACCTCTCATGCGTATGGACCCCAAAAGAGAACATACTTCTGAAGTATATTGTATGGCATTCCTTCTTACAATAGAAACAAACTTATGGGTCATCCAGATTCTCCAAAATTCACACATCACCAAATTTACCTCCAAATCTACCCTCAAATCGACTTCCTCCACATCCAAAATCTCACTCATCCCCACCTCAATTGTGACCCACGTCCACACCGTCCATCTATAATCGTAAGTGCCCTTGTAAAATGGCTAAATTATCATTCATATGCTCCACCCTTGGCAAGATTATAAGACTACTTTGGGACTACTCTCTTAAGGAAATGAAATAACTGGTAAAGAATCAGCAACAGAACCGCTAATCAGCTACGTTCATCCTGGAGTGTATTCCGATGGAAAACTAAAGAAAGTCAACCCCGCTACATGGCCCCTTTGCTTCTACATCTTCACATCTGATGAGATGACAAATAATATCTTAACACATCGATCTTATTGAAATTAAGGTCATGCTCCCTTCTTTACATCGAAACATCTCCTTAATGACATCAAATGCTCCATTCAGATTATTCTTCTTTGAATATAACTTGATATACTCCCGCAACTCTTTTGCCTTAGAAGTATATAACACTAAATCTTGAATTTTGAGCACCAATGAATTTAGAACCTAATTGAAGATTATGTCAGAAACTCATTCCCATGTGTCTATTTTCCGACAAAGAGGATTCTGTTGCGTCTCGGGCTTTTTGTGGGGTAAAAAGTGGGATTTTTATGGCTTTGGACTAATTAAACTAGGGATTTGATATGAAGAACTGATCTGGAATTATAAAATAATGCTAGATTAATTACTCTAGGCTAATCTAACAACCGGAATTGGACGAAACAATTGCAATAGCTAGATCTAGGGTTCTAGATAAGAAAAGTACTCACAAATAAATTCTTCAATAAAGATCCTAGGGCCGGGCGGCCCTTGCTTAAGGGGGGAATTAGCGAAATGTCGAATTACTAAACGACCTCCCTTGTAGTCATGAAACTACAAGTTTGACACCGGGCCCATGGTGGACCCGAGTCGCCTCTATCTCTGGTAGACTTGAACTGGCCTCGCCCCGTCTTCGCTGGACCGGTCGCGCGCGCCTCCTTTGACCCACGTCGCATCACTACTTCCCCCAAAGTGCCATCTTGTCCTCAAAGTGGAAGTCTGAAAATTGGGTGCGTAACACTGCAAAGGGCTCCCAAGTAGCATCGTAGTCTGGTAGGACCCTCCATCTGATCAGCACCTCCTCTGTCCCATTTGTGGCCTGTCTAACCTTAGTCAGCTCCTGATGCTCAAGAAGTACCTCCATGTCCTCTGTCAAAGTGGCGACAAAGTAGGTGATAGTGTATGGTCCCCAATGGCTCTCCACAAATGGGAAACGTGAAAAACGGGGTGAATGATGGAGGTAGAAGGTAACTATAGATGATACGCCACCTTTCTGATCTGAGCGGTAATATCGAATGACCCATAGTAGCGAGCCGCCAGCTTTTCATTGCTCCGATGGGCCAAAGTCTTCTGTCTGTAAGGCCGGAGCTTCAGGTAAACCCGGTCCCCCACGACAAACTGCATATCTCTCCGGTGCTCGTCCGCTTTAGTCTTCATGATCTGCTAGGCACACAGCAGATGTTTCTTCAACTCCTCCAAATATCTGTCCCGCTCTCCAAGATGCTCCTCTACCTGTGACACAGGAGTTGTATCTCTATTGTAGTGTATCAACTGGGGTGGGTCCCGACCATACAAAATCCGGAACGGGGTGCTCTGCGCTGCTAAGTGGTACGAAGTGTTGTACCAATATTTTGCCCATGCTAACCACCTGGCCCACTGTCTCAGCGAGTCTGATGCAAAACAGCTCAAATAGGTCTCCACACTCATATTCACCACCTCCGTCTGACCATCTGTCTGCGGGTGATAGGCCGTGCTCCTCGGTTTGGTTCCCTGCACCTTGAAAAGCTCCCGCCAAAAACTGCTCATGAAGACCTTATCGCGATCAGAGACTATGGAAGAGGGGAAACCATGTAAGCGGACCACCTCTCGCATGAAAGCTGTAGCTACTGTCACTGCCGTGTAGGGGTGTCTCAGCGGCACGAAATGTGCATACTTGCTGAACCGATCTACCACCACCAATATAGAGTTGTAGCCCTCTGACCATGAAAGCCCCTCAATGAAGTCCTTGCTGATATCCTTCCAGACTCTCTCAGGTAGAGCCAATGGCTGTAGAAGTCCCGCTGGTGCCATTGCCATATACTTGTGACGCTGGCAAACGTCACACTTCGCTATCATCTGAGCAATGTCCTTCTTTATGCCTGGCCAGTATAGCTCCCTAGATATCCTCCTGTGTCTGCTGTATCCCTGAATGCCCTCCGATGGCGCTGCCATGGAACTCCTGGAAAATCAACGGAAAATGGGTGGGGCCCTTGGGAATCACCAGTCTTCCCTGATATAGATGTCGCTGCCCACTCATGGTGTATCCCGGAAATTCCACTAATCCCTGCTGCAGTGCCTCCCGTATCTATGCCAAACCTGCGTCGGCCTCTATCTCTCTGCCTAGCGGCTTCCAGTCTAGAAGGACCGGTACGGAAATGGCTGCCATCCCTGCTGGCTCCTCTCTGCAAGACAAGGCGTCTGCCGCCTTGTTCTCCAAGCTTGGCCGATACTGTATCTCAAAGGTGTAGTAGACCAGCTTGGAGAGCCACTTCTGATACTCTTCTATGACCATGCGCTGCTCAAGTAAGTATTTCAGACTCCGCTGGTCGGACCTCACTATGATTCTCCTCCCTAACAAATAAGGCCGCCATTTCTGTATAGAGAGCACGATCGCCATCAATTCCCGCTCGTATACTGATTTCAGCCTCGCTCGTGCTGACAGAGTCTGGCTAAAATATGCAATAGGCCTCTGTTCCTGGACCAGCACTACCCCCACCCGTGTCCAGAAGCGTTAATGTCTATATAACAAAAGGCCTGTGAAATCTGGTTGTGCCAAGACGGGCACCGTCGTCATTGCCTGCTTCATGGCCTCAAATGCCCTGATGGCCTCCTCGTCCCAGTGGAAGCTGTCCTTAAGCTGCTCTGTGAGTGGCCAAGCAATCGAACTGTATCCCAAAACAAACTTCCTATAATACCCCGTCAGGCCCAAGAAGCACCATAAGCCTTGTAGTGTGGTGAGTAACGGCCAATCTAATATCGCTGCAATCTTGGCCCGGTCTGCTATCACCCCATCAGCTGAGACGATATGTCCCAAATACTCCACCTGAAGCTGACCAAACAAGTACTTCTTCTTATTAGCACACAGTTGCTGGTCCTGTAGCTCATGCAACACCGCCTACAAGTGCCCAACATGCACCTCCACACTGCGACTATACACAAGGATGTCATCGAAGAATACCAGAACAAATCTCTGGAGGTAATGCCGAAACACCTTGTTCATCAGTGCCTGAAAAGTCGCCGAAGCATTCGTCAGGCCGAAAAGCATGACGAGAAACTCATAGTGCTCCTCATGAGTCCTGGAGGTCGTCTTAGGCACGTCAGCTGCCCTCATCTGTATCCGATGATAACCGGACTTGAGATCGATCTTAGAAAAGCATACAGCTCCGTGGAGGTCATCCAGAAGCTCATCGATCACCTGAATAAGAAACTTATCTGCAACGGTTTCCTTATTTAGGGCCCTGTAGTCCACACAGAATCTCCAGCTGCCATCCTTCTTCTTAACCAACAAAACTGGGCTAGAGAAAGGGCTCGTATTCGGTTGAATCACCCCTGCCTGCAGCATGTCATCCACTAACCTCTCAATCTCATCCTTCTGCACCTGGGGATATCTGTAGGGGCACACACTAATGGGGGACACGCCCTCTCGTAAGACAATGGAGTGCTCGTGGTCTCGGTGCGGTGGTAACCCCTGCGGTGTCTGAAACATATCCTCATACTGGATCAACAGCTGCTCAATCTCCGGTGTCACTGCATGTGCCTGATACTCCCTCTGCTCTACTACTGCCACTGTCTGTAGCTCGACCAGAAAACCTCATGCTGTGTGAATCGCTCGTGACATGGCCTTAGAGGATACTAAAGAACGACAGAGGCTGGGATCCCCCTGTAAGACCACTGTCCTCCCCATCCTGATATTCCATCCTCAGCATCTTCCAGTTCGTCCTGGTCTCTCCTAGTGTTTGCAGCCACTTCATCCCCATGATGACATCAGTGCTCCCTAGCTTCAAGGGAAGAAAATCTGTGACAATCTGTACTCCCAGGATCGACACGATCACTCTGCGACAGACACTGGTGCTGTGTGTCACCTGACCAGTGCCCAATACTACTCCATACCACCCTGTGCCACTCAGCTGTAGTCCTTACTTGCTCACCAACCTGCTAGAGATGAAGTTGTGGGTGGCCTCACTGTCTACTAACACGATCACCTCCTGACCACCCACCTGTCCCACCAATTTCATGGTGTGATTCGGTGTGAACCCCACCACAGAATTGAGGGATACCTCTGCCAAGTCCAAGTGCTGGTGCTCAGCCTCCTCCTCATCCTCTCCAGCCTTTAGCACTACTACATCGTCCTCCTCATCATCGTTCTCCTCATCATCGTTCACAAACAGTATCTGAAGAGTCTGATCCCCACAACAGTGTCCTGGAGTGAATTTCTCATCACATTTGAAGCATAATCCCTTTGCCCGCTTCCCTGCATCTCTAAATCAGTCATCCTCCATACCTGCCCCCTGCCTGTGGCTCCGGTCTCTTGTCCCTGTTGCACGCGGCAACAGCTATAACCCCCTGGACAGGAGTGGCCCCTGGTGTAGGAGCAGCCCTCTACCCACTAGCAGACGCCTGTACACGAAATGTGGTGCCTCCCCATGCCACTCGGGTTCTTCTCTCAGTCTCCTGATAGTCCTCCACCATCCTAGCTAACGTCATCCCCCGCAGACCCACTGGTTGTAGCTGTCTAAGTCCGGACCTAACAGTGGGCTTCAGACCCTTCATAAAGCAGCCCTCCAATGATTCCCCAGAAACTCCTCGGACTCGATGGCAATGCGACTCAAATTTCTTTATATATTCTCCCACGCTCCCATCCTACTTTAATGCATAAAGCCTCTCAAAGACGCCCCCAGACTGAACTGTGCCAAAACGCTCCACCAACATCGAGGTGAACTCCTCCCAAGTCTGAAATGGCTGCTGCTGATGAGTCCACTGAACCATCCCAAGGCCTCTCCTCCAACCAGACCCCTATCGCTCGGAGCCAATACTCCCCTGGTACTACCGACACCTCAAATTACCTCTCCACCCGGTACAGCCAGTCATCAGGGTCTCCGCCCTCAAAAATAGGCATCTTCAGCTTCCTCAACCGGCTCTCTCCAGGAAATCCACACATATCCTGCTGTTGAAATTCTCCTCTCTGCTGATACCCAGGTGATCTGTCAGGAAGATGTGTCACTGCAGCCTCATGTGCGCCTCCTTCCACTTTAACCCACTGCCAGTCTCCCCTCGCATCTCCCTGTGGGTGTACATACCCTGCGTGATGGCCTCAGGGGGGTCCTGGTACGCTCTCCAATCTCCCGTCACACCCCCGAAAGGTAGGGGCTGAGTCGACGACCCTCCAGGAAACTGATGACGCCCTCCAGGCTGCTGAAATCCTCCGCAGGATCCCATAGATGGCTAAAATCCTGAAAATTGTGCAGAGCGGGACCCATGCTGGGCCCACGGGGGCCCCGAAGTACTCGATAGAGGCTATCGGCCTCCCCCTGCCTCGCCGCCACCTTAGGCATCTCTGGGGGTCGGAACCCCCTGCTGGCGTGTCGCAGCCCCCCAGGCGGTCAGTGAGCCTTGTCGGCCCAGATGTTTTGGTCGGCAGGGCACCGCCGAGGCCCCAGGGGGCTGTCGTAGCCCCTGGGGTGTTCAGCAGGGCACCGCCGAGCCCCCAGGGGGGCTGTCGCACCCCCAGGAGGGGCGGGCGGCACCTGCTGCCCATCCTGGGGGTTCGGCAGCCCCCATGCGGCCGTCGGAGGGGCTGCCGCCCCCTCCAACGGTCCTCGCTCCTTCTCACGACAGGGAGGTGGCCTAAAAAGCCTCCCAATCTTGGTGGTAAGGGTCGAAGCCTCCGTTTTCTTCATTTTCCGGCACCTCCTCGTTAAAAATCACATTTTTACATTTGTCTGTTGTCAATGGCTCCTTTTTTGCTTGGATCCATCTTTGAGTTAAAGTTCATGGACAACGCCGCTATTGCCTCCATCAATCGCGCTTCAGATTTCGTCGTATTCTCTGCTATCGCCGCTATTTCCCCTCTGATCTTTGCGGCCATCTCTGCGTCCTCTTATCGGGTCTCGTTAAATCCTTCACTTGGTCTTCTATCCTTTCCACTTTCTCTTCCAACGCCTTGATCTGTTCCATAGATCGTGTGCTCTCCATGGATCAACTGCTCTGATACCAATTTGATTCGTCTCGGGCTTTTTGTGGGCTAAAAGGTGGGATTTTTATGGCTTTGGACTAATTAAACTAGGGATTTGATATGAAGAACTGATCTGGAATTATAAATTAATGCTAGATTAATTACTCTAGGCTAATCTAACAATAGGAATTGGACGAAACAATTGCAATAGCTAGATATAAGGTTCTAGATAAGAAAGGTACTCACAAATCAATTCTTCGATAAAGATCCTAGGGCCGGCCGGCCCTCGCTTAAGGGGGGAATTAGCGAAATGTCGAATTACTAAACGACCCCCATTGTAGTGACGAAACTACAAGTTTGACACATGGACCATGGTGGACCCGAGTCACCTCCTTATTTGGTAGACTTGAACCGGCCTCGCCTTGTCTTCGCTGGACCCGCCGCGCGCACCTCCTCTGACCCGCGCCGCATCAGATTCTTGGCAAGATGACTCGTATTTATCTTTCGATCATATGAATCTCTATAATCTTTATCTACTGCGAGTAATCGTCATCATCAAAACTTGATGTCAGTAATCTTCCCATAAATGAATACGGAACTAATGGAAATTTGACACGAAATTCGTCTCAGCCATAAGAACAACCTTTTCTCTTTACGACAATAACGTTCAAAAATTAGGATCATTCCAATTTAAAAATCAGATTAAAAACTTCTCTTCAAGCCCTCTCACATAATCACTAAACAATCCTCCACAAAACAAAAAATAAAAAGACATTCTTCTTTCATTTTTTATCTTTTTATCTTTTTTTCCATCATTAGTTCTGCATAGCCTTTCTTTTGTTGTTTTAATTTCTTTATTATTTCAGTGCTATAATTTTTTTTGCTGCAGCTGCTAATAAATCAGATCAGATCAGAAGCAGAGGAAAATAGAAAGATGACAAATAGCAGAAAGATTAGAAGCAATGATGGGGGACTGACAGGAAGAAGACAAAAGTAGCAATGAAAGAAGCGCAGCAACAAAAGGAGTAAAAGAAAATGAGGGGGGCCAGGTTATAAGGATTGGCCATGCGTGGAAAGCGGCGCATGAGGGGGGGGGGGGTGCATTTGTTTGGGTCATACAGGGTTTCAGGTGAGGGATTTTGGCTATGTGTTTAGTTAACCAATGTGGCTTAAGATGTAGGAAAGAAAAATAATGTTGACAAAATAGGGAGTGGGGGTGTTTGGTTTTTATTTGGGTTCGCATTGGTTCAAGTTAGCGTTCGTTTGTTTGCTTTTTTTATTGGATTGGGTTATAGTTCAAAAAAGAGACGTGATGGTTATTGGTGGTTTCACACCTGTACTGGATTGGGAGCCCAGATGCCGCGTCAAAAATATAAAAACAGGCCACCCCAAACTAGTATATTGGTAATACTTATATAGGTAAATACAATACGATTACAACTCATAGCAAATTTCTACTTGTACTCAAACTCTAGTCACTAAACTATAAACCAATTATAAAACACTCCCACTTTACACAGAAGTCCTTTTACAATTTGCTTACCATAAGGGTACAGTAAAACAAAAGGTTTCACACCTGGACATAAAAAATTTCTGACCTGCCCATACCAACATTCACCCACCCACAATTTTTCTATATTATTAGGTGTAGCAATCAAGTTGAGCCAAGTTTGATCCAACTGGGATAAGGTCTTACCCGAACCTGACAGGATAAGATTCCGGTTTGGGACCCGACCCACACACAACCTGGTTAAGCCAGCCGGGTCAGGCGGGTTGACTTGAATGTGACCTGAACCCCTAATTATCCCTACCCATCGACAAAATTTCAGTCCAGTCCAAATTGCAACCACTATGCATAACAACAGATGGAATATAGACATCTAAAATGTGCATATAGCTATGCGAAATGATGGTTAAATGGACGGATAACAAAACATAATAATTCCATATGCAAATGATGAAACTACATGTTCAGGGATAAACAAGATATAAAAAACATACCAAGTCAGATTCCTTGGTTCATATGTTCCGTAAACAACATCATAATGCCCATCTACGGAATCAACCAGTTCTAACTCACCTGTCAGAATATCCCACCTGCAAAAATCATTCATAGAAGGAAATTATGCCTAAAGACTAAAATGTAAGACATAACTTGCTAACTTACTCATGTCTCTTGCGTGCATCCAGGCTTAGAACGACTTCAAAAACAGTATCCAAACTCGCATCAACAACGCCAACAGCCTTTAGAAGGAAAGTCTTGCTATTCTGAGGAGAGGTTGGCATGGTTAACAAGTTGTGCTAAAACTGATGTGAAATCCAATTATGCTGCACTATACCTCACCACCACAAGAAGACTTACTACTTCATAAGAATCCAAAATATAACGATTTTAATATAAAGTATAACGATTTTAATATAAAGATCACGTAAGAGTATGCCAGCTAAAGATTATATCAGTGAATTTGAGTACAAAAGATGGATGTCAGCACAATAATACAGAACACGATGCTCTTATGTCAGAACAATAATCAGAGAACAAGAATTTCGACAAACATAGTTTAAGATACTAGCACCTATGATGTATCAACATGGGGACGACATGATACAAAGAGGACAACACAGCAAATTCCTAAAAAGTTGGATACAAAGGCATGGCAATAAAATCATGTTATATGTGCATGTCAGATAGATGTGCTCTCTCTCTCTCTCTCTCTCTCTCTCTCTCTCTCTCTCTCTCTCTCTCTCTCTCCATCCATATCTTTTTAGCCAATCAACACATCAAATTCCTAA
Source organism: Scilla litardierei (assembly GCA_030789695.1). Lineage (NCBI taxonomy): Eukaryota > Viridiplantae > Streptophyta > Magnoliopsida > Asparagales > Asparagaceae > Scilla > Scilla litardierei. The sequence continues at coordinate 216,306,031 of CM061134.1, read as the reverse complement.
AAAGTTGGATACAATGGCATGGCAATAAAATCATGTTATATGTGCATGTCAGATAGATGTGTTCTCCCTCCCTCCCTATGTGTGTGTGCACGCGTGCGCGCCGCATCAGAGAGTCTCATGATACAATTAGGACAACATGGTGAATTTTAAAAAAGCGAAAATATATACATAACAATATAACCATGATAAAGTTAGCTCATGTACGATGACATGACAGTCTCATCCATAAGAAAAAAAAGTCACATTGATATGTGTGTTGTCCCATGTGTGATTGCTCTTTCTTATTGATGAGATTGTAACAAGTCATCCTATATGACACAAGTGCTCATGTCATATGATATCAAAGTTTTAAAACGTGAAGACGTGACGCGAGGCGTTTTTTCGACCCGTGATGCGAGGTGTAAGCCTCAACGCGTAAGGCGTAAGCCTTCAGCGTGTTGTGATGCGTAACACTTTATAACCACATAATTATGAAATATAAATGTAAAACATAGATTTAAGTTCCAAACCATCATTAAAGTATCAAAATATTATAATAACACTCCAAAGACAAATATAAAACATCCAAAAAAAGATCAGAGTATTTGAGTTGCAAAATTAGACTCTAGAATGTAAATCTACTCTTCCATATCATCAAATGCAGAATCTTCACTTAAGCCATCTCCCACCCCAAAGCTTTCCAGGCTACTAACATCATCTTCATCTTCATCTCCAACTCCAACCTCATCATCATTTTCATGGACACGTAGAGTTTTGTCCTTGCCCTTATCAATTGCACCGAGAGTTCCACTTCCAATACCACCTAAATATACAACAATTATACACAAAGTTACCAAGTTTGTATGCAACAAGACATTAAAAATAGGCTAATAATATCAAATAGAATGTACTTACCATGATCCTTTTGAGTTTTCCTTTACCTTTGATAAGTAAATGGCACTTGAGTAGCACTTCTTTTTCGTGCTTCAGCCATAAACCTGGTACTAGGAGTGCTACTCGACGAACTCACAGGAGGAATGCTACTCGGCAAAGTTGTACGATGAATGCCACTCGGTCTAGTCGTAGATGAAATGCTACTCTTCCTAGTCGCAGGATGAATGGTACTCGACGTACTCCAAGGAGGAACACTACTAGCAATAGGTATTTCTTCTTCACATTCCTCTCATCCAACACCAACCAAGCTTATAGAAGGAACATTTACATCTAAGCTTTCATCTTCAATCATTCAACTCCAGCAAGAAGGAGTGGTTCTTGTTCTTCTGTAATCCACTCATCATCCGAATCTACAACTTCTTTTAGGATGTGATCGATATTTAATGTGGCTATCCTCCTCTTGTGTCTTTCTCTCAACTTCAAGTTGTACATGACAAAAACAAGAACATGGAGCCTTTGTTGCTCCAAGCGATTTCGCTTCTTTGTGTGCACCTATTTATCATACAAGTTACTATATTAGTTACTTGTAAATGTAAATTGCATAAAATACATAATTGATACGTTGTCTTCGGCTATGAAGAGAAAACTTTATGGATACCTATTCAAATGTGCTCCAATTTCGCTCACAACTCGAAGCACTACATGTGCGGCTTAAAACCCTAACAACAAACTTTTGCAATTCTGGACAATCATTTCCATAACGCAGCTACCAATCAACTAAATCATTAAATTTAGAGTTAAATTATGAATAACTTGAAGAAGCTAACAGCTAGACATAATAAAAATATAGATATATGGTATACCTGGAGAACGCTTTCCTCGTGTTTTAATAGCCATGTCGCACCCAAATTCTCCCAGTGCATTATCATAAGAATCCAATTGAAGATCTGCATTAAGCCTTTCCTTGCTATCTGGTCTTATCATCCTATCCATGCTTGCAGTTAAACTTTTCCTTCTTCATCGGCACTGAAATTTCTTTCAAATCGAAATTGGGGATTAAGGTAATACCCCGCTGCATGAAGTGGACGATGAAGTTGATTATTCTATCTTTCATCAGTCTTGTTCCAAATTGGCATGAAATGCCTCGTGTTGTTGCCACATGAATCTCTAATCATTTCTTTAGCATTATCCATCATTTCATACAAGAAGGGCATCGAAGGCCTTCTATCCGAATCAACCTCTCTCAATACTGTAACAATTGAAACAGTTGATCTCACACAATTAGAAACATTGTTCCAAAACTTTCTGTCAAAAAGTATTGTATATTTTGCTTGTACTCTTTCAATATGGTTTGCCCAAACATTGGAGTTCCATTTCTCTGATGCGAACATGGCTTGAAGATCTCTTTTACGCTTGTATAAACTTTTCAAAGTGAGGTAAGCAGTCGCAAAACGAGTCACAACTGGTCATACAAGCTCACGTTGATGGCTAAAACTCCTCATGTACGCTAAAACCCAAGCATGCCGATAGATAAACTTAGTGACCTGCTTTGCCTGGGCTAGAGTGGGTGCAAAAATCTTCATTGAACCAATGGATTCCAATATCCAGTCAATGCGGTGAGATGCACATGGAGTCCAAAACAATTGCGTCCTCTTTTCCATTAACTTCTTTCATGCACTCACATAATTTGAAGCATTATCAGTAACAATTTGTACGACATTCTCCTCACCAACTTCTTCAACAACTTGATCCAAATACTTGAGCATAAGGCTGATGCATCAACAGATTTAAATAACATTGTGCCGGTGGGAGTATTCACCAAGAAATTATCAAACATCTACTCTTCTGATCAGTCCATCCATCAGACATAATTGTACAACCATATTTCTTTCATGACAACTTGTACTCTTCCATTAGTCCGTCAACATGCTTCACCTCATCAACTAATATCCATGTTCTAACATCATGCATAGAAGGAGGTTTGAATCATGGACCATAATTTGCTATTCGCTCAACCGCATATTTCCAGTAAGGATCATTCATTAAATTGAAGGACAATACATTTGCATAAATACATCTACCTATTGCTCTGCATACCTCTTTGCGCTCATCTTTCTTCTCTTTAGTATTCAAAACTCTCGAGCTTGGTGTTGAAGAAACAAATTGGTCCATTGCACCCCTTGGTCTTGGCGCTAAGGATGATATAGGTGTAGCTAAAATGTCATCAGACGTAGATACATCAAAGGGTGCATCACCAATCGACGAACCTCTACTACTCATACCAGCCCTCCCAATGTTTTTGGTTTAATGCTCCATTTTTTTCTTTAATTTTTCATAACTCAACAAACCAGCTGCACACTTGGTCTTTACGTCGTCATGGACTTGAGTACACGGCGCCATTCCATGTCTAGTTCCAGCCAAATGGGTGTTCAACCGATTAATTCCACCCGAACATTGCTTGTGACAGAATTTACAAGAGCAAATACCCCTTAGGTTTATCGATTACTTCACAACCATATTCCCAAGTAAAGTCCTTTTTGGTACTCATTACGATTCCTACATTAACAAGAACAAGCATACATTAATATAATTATATAGATGTGAAATTAATCTTATCATTTTCATTTTTCAGGGTTGAACAAGAAGAAAAATCAGTGAGAGAGTTTTTGTCAAAAGAAACACAGGAGGAGAAATTTTGGTTTAAAAATACACAAAATCTGACACATTAAAGATTGTAGGTTTATTAATAAAATAATAATACATGCACAAAAATGAAGTCAGTCTACGCCCAAAGAATGCCACGGCCTCGAACAAATACCCCTTGAACCCTGATCCGCCACCCCCGGTAGGCCGAGAAATAGATCACGGCCATCGATCGTCGCGTCCCGCCACAAGATCGGGCGTTTGGCGGCAAAGGCAGTTCGGATCGCGGGTTCGCGTCCGGATCCAAAGTTCGTCTTGGCCTTTGGGCTCCGGAGGTTTCTGGCGGCCTCGTCGTAGGCTCTCGCCGCCTCCTCTGCGTTGTCGAATGTCCCTAGCCACTTGCTGGTCTTCTTCCAGGGGTCACGGATCTCATATCCGAAAAGAAAAAAAGAGAAAGAAGTGGAAGATCGAAGAAGAAGGGGTGGGGGGAATTGAAGGAAGAAATAACGCACCTGGGTCAAGGCATTGACGGCCTTGTCTTCGCTTTCTCTCTCTCTCTCATTTGCTTTTTATATCCTGGAAATTAAAAAATTGCAAAAAAACCGCACCTGGGTCAATGCGTGAAAACCCCAACGCCTTTGTAGCACCTCCGAGAATGCTTCACGCCTACGAAAGCCTTCGAAAGCCTTCATTGCTTCCGCGCCTCCTCCTTCGCGCCTCAAGACGCTGGAGGTATGCCTCGCCCTGAGGCGCGCCTTGAGGCGTACGCCTGATACGCTTTTAAAAACTTTGTATGATACACATTTCTCCATCTCTTACATGCAAGCGGGATTGCTGGATTAACAGCTAGAAGACGTCACACTTTACCACAAAGGACCCGCAGGGGCTGTAGCAATCTTGCAGCATCTGTCTCCACCACAAAGAACCGGTTAAAATCGAAAAATGCAAGCACTGGCACGCTTGTCATTGCCCTTTTAGGGCCTCAAAAGCTCGGGTGGCCTCCGCCTCACTGGAAGATATCCTTTAGCTGCTTCGTCAACGGCCAGGTGATGGTACTATACCCCTAGACGAACTTCCTGTAGTAGTCAGTCCCAAGAATCCTCTCAATCCCCGCAGGGTGGTAGGGCATCGACAATCAACTATGGATGCAATCTTTGTCATGTCTGTCGTCACTCTCCATAGAAACAACATGACCCAGATATTCCACTCCGCTAGCCGAACAATCACTTCTTCCAGTCGGCATAAAGCCAGTGGTTTTGTAGCTCCCACATCACGGTCGTCAAATGCTCCATACGTGCATCCATTGATTGGCTATACACTAAGATGTTATCAAAGAACACCAGCATGAATTTCCTCAGATATGGACAGAACACTTTGTTCATAAGTGCCTGAAAAGTTACATGTGCATCGGTAAAGCCAAATGGTATGACCATGAACTCATAATGGCCTTCGTGTTCCTGAAGGCAGTCTACGCCACGTCCTCTCACATCCGAAACTGATGATACCTGAATTTCAAGTCGATCTTCGAGAAGACTGTTGCTTCATGTAACTCATCTAACAGCTCGTCGATCACATGTATGCGGAACTTGTTTGTTATCGTCTCCTTGTTCAAGACCCTATAATTGACATAGAATCTACAACTCCCGTCCTTTACTAGCAGCACCGGACTGGAGAAGGGCTCACACTAGGTTGTACCACCCCCTGCCTTGATCATTTCTGCTACCATCCTCTCAATCTAACCTTCTGCATATGAGGGTATCAGTACGGACGTACGTTGATCAGCGAAACACCCTCTCGCAGCACTATAGTGTGCTTGTGATCCCGAGGGAGCCCGTGAGGTGTCTAAAACACACCCTCGAACTAAACTAAAACACGTTGCACTGCAGATGGAATGCCTAGCTCCTGCTCTACCTCCTTTACTGTCAGCCTATGTAGCTCTACCAAGAAGCCTCTCCATTCGACATCGAACGCCCTCGCCGTGGCCTTCAAGGAAAACCTGGATCAGCATAAGCTATGGTCCCCCTGAAGTCTTACCACCCTTTCACCAAGCATTCCATCCTAAGTAGTTTCATTCTAAGTAGTTTCCAGTTGGTCATTGTCTCCCCCAGATATTACAGCCACCTCATGCCCAAAATCACGTTCATACTACCCAAGTCGAGTGGTAGGAAATCCTCTACAATCTGTATCTCTTGAAGAGTCAGAATCACACCTCGGCATACTCCCCTGCTTCGCTCTACCTGGCTCATCCCCATCATCACCTCGAAGCTTTCGGTGTCCGCCAGCTGTAACCCCTGCTGCCCCACCACGTGGGTGGATATAAAATTGTTAGTGGGTGGATATAAAATTGTTAGTGGCCCCACTATCAATCAACATCACCACCTCCTGCTCTAAAATTCTTTCGATCAACTTCAAAGAGTGGTTCAGAGTGAACCCCACTACAAAGTTAAGTGACACCTCTGCAACGTCCAGATGGGAGTGCTACTGCTCATCTACCTCTTCTTCTTCCACCTCCACCAACTCATTCTCATCATCATCCACCAGTAACACCTGGAGAATGCGGTCTCGGCAACGATGTCCCAGAGTATATTTCTCATCACATCGAAAACATAACACATTTGCCTTCTTGTTCTGCATCTCCAACTCCTTTATGCGTCGAAACTACCCACTAGGCAGTGCTCAGCTGCTCTTCTCCTTGCTAGACTGGCCTCCCCCCGTCGGGGTCTTCTATCCTCGGTATATATGGCTACGAAAAGCGGATCAGACCCATGCTCCATTAGCCAGTTGCTACTTGCGAGTATATCCTCCACTAGTTGAGCTAGTTCCATCATCTCTAACAACCCATTCGGTTTCTGCAGTCGAAGCTCAGTTCAGACATCTGGCATGAGGCCCTTCATGAAGCTCCCTATAAGGTTCACCTCTGGTATTCCCCTCGCACGGCCCGAGAATGCCTCGAATCTCTCCCTATAGTCCTTGAATGCGACATCCTTCCGAAGAGCAAGTAGCCATCCGGCCAAAGAGCAAGTGGCTGAACGTGTAAATCTCCCCTGGGTGTCTTTAAATCGGTCCAGTATGTAGCCCTTAAACTCCTCCCACGATCTAATTGGTTGCCACTGCTACATCCACTGAAATCAGGACAAAGCCTTCCAACGCAAACAAGTGCCGCCTGCAGCTTCTCCCGCACCGTCACATGGTTCACTTCAAAATATCCCTCTGCATAATAGATCCAGTCATATGAATCCTCCCCGTCGAAAATAGTCATCTTCAGCTTCCGAGCCATGCTCTCTAGCCCAATCATCCCCAGCCCTACTCTCTCCATTGGCTGTCCAAAGTGGATCGGTTGATAAGCATTCTGTGGACCACCATCTTCACACGATCCTCCTGCTCAACCACAATCTTCGCAGCATCCATCATCGCAATCGAGAATCTCGCCATCGCATGCCACCCTCTAAGGGTCACAATCACACTCACCGTAACCCCCGACTTGATCGTCTTCTATCCTCACCTGACGCCGAATCCAAGGTGTGTTGCTCCCAGGGGTAGGCCGTAGTTGCCCTGGGAAGAACCCAAGGGCCAGCGGCCCTATTGCTGAAGAGGACGGGGCCCAAAGACCCGGGCGATGGCGCCAGGGATCCCCAAGGCCCTCGCGGCTGCGTCGGGGGCCAGCGACCCCTGACGGTGGTGCTGGAGCCTCAAACAGGAGGTTAGAGGCGGCTCGCGAGGCCCCCACAATACCAGAGGGGGCTCGTGAGGCCCCCAGAGGGCTCGCGAGGCCCCTACGGCTTTGTTGGGGCCTCACGAGGCCCCCAGGTAGTCAGAGGGGGCTCGTGATGCCCCTAGGGTTCTGTCGCAGGCTCGCGAGGCCCACAGAGCTCCGTTGGGGCACACGACCCCACACGAGTTTGCTGGGGCCCGACGAGGGTCCGACGAGGTCGTCGGAGACTGATGATCATATGGATGTTAAGATCCGGGGCCACCTCCCCCAGCTAGGGTTTCTCGGGTCGACTACTCTTCCTTCTTACTTGCCAACGCCAGACGACCCTCCACGGAGAAATCGAGGGTGGGTTTGCTCCCCTTCATGTCCTTCGTCGCCTTCTGGAGGCAGATCGTCTTCAAAAATCACACCTTTTCCTTTCCCTTTGTCCAAAGGCAGCTCCTTTCTCCTCTGATCTCCGTTGGAATCTTCCTCTTCCCGAGTTTGATGAGCTCATCTCCTTAGATTTAGGGCTTCCTTGCAACTCCTCCATTTTTTCATCATGATTTCCAAGGACATCCTCATTTGAGATGAGATCCTCTCCTTCATAGCTAGCATCCTCGCATCAATTGTAGAGAACCTCTCCTCCATTGAACTCTTGAGCCCTTCGATCTCGGAATCGATCCTTCCCTCCAAAGCCTTCACCTTTCTTGCTGCAGGTATAACGATCTATGCTCTGAAACCTGATGAGAAATCTAGTGTTTGAGAGAATGAAAATGGGATTTTTATATATTTAAGAAAAGGGAAATAAAAGATATGGATTCCTTTCGAGAGTAAACTAACTCTCCAAGCTTTAGATCTAAGAGACAAAACTTAATCTCACTTAGGCTGAATTTCTACTGTCTACTATAGGGTTTTTTCTCAAAACATACATGAAAAGAGATGAGTTTCTCTCCCCAGACATAAAAAGGGCATATCTACCGAAAATTACAAACAACCCCCAGAACCCAAAAGTTTGCAAAAACACCCAAAATCTGCATAAAATGCACATGTGCTAGTTAGCTAATCCACAATCCGTCTTGTGTCGCCTCCTCTGATAGGTGATGATCTCATCAACACTGACATCAAAGAGTGATTTTGAACATAGACCAACATCCAAAAGAACCCTGAAATTGATTATACCAAGATAGTGTTTCTCCAGTTAACTTGTGCTATGCGCACATATATTTCTTTTTATTTGAAATATCAAAAATAAGAAGAACTATTCTAAATGATACCTCCAATCATATATACATACCTCTCATCGAAGACATATAAGAGTAGGCCCTGTCCAAATATCTCTTGCTCGTAATTTGTCGGAAGAGAATAGCCTATGTAAAAATCAATGTAGTACCCCCATAAAATTTGCTTCAATACAACAAAAAGAATGTTGGCGAGGCTGAAAGAGTGGATGTGTTTGATGTGTTTTGATTTAAGATTGTGATGAAGACGATGAACTGTGATTTGGTTTTTAAAAAAAAGTGGAGATGTTGAAAAGAGGACAAAGAAAAAGAGGAACAATAATCGTAGGAATTTTTTCTAGAATTTTTCACTAAATTTTTTGCTTCAACTAAATTTTCCTTTACTTTATTTTGGTTTTTTCTATCTTTTTTGATTTTTTTTTCTTTTAAAAAAATTCTATCTTTTTTTTCAATTTTCCCATCTTTTTTATTTTTCTATGTTAAATTTTTTTCCCTTCTTGATAGAAAAAGAACTAATTTTTTTAACATTAAAACTTAAAAAGAAAAGGAAGATGGCGGCTAGGATTATGGTGGAATTTTTTATTAACCCTATTCTTAAAGAAAAAAGATCAAGATAAAAAGTAAAGGATCAAAAATAAATAAATAAAAATAGGATTTCGTCTCTGATACCAAATTTGATGCAAGTCAAAAGATCTAAAGAGAGAAATAGAAAAAAATAATAGATAAATGGTTCTAAACTGGAAAATGGGAAAAAATTAGGGAAGAACAAATTGGAAAATTTAGGTATTTTAATTAAATAAAGGCCTCTGCCCACTCCAACAAATCAGTAAGCTAGATATTTAAAGATCTAGGCCTCTTGTCAAGGCTCTCTCGCGCCCACTCCCTTGCCTCTCACAAGAAAGATTAAAACCCCTTTTTCTCAAAACAATTTTTTTCATTCATTCACTAATTATATAGGCTAACAACTTGGCTTTTAAAATTTACATCTAATGTGTTAGATAAAAACTCTAAAATAACTAAAAGATCTAGAAAATAAATAAAAGATTCAAAAGAAACTCTATCTTAAATAAAGTAACCAACAACATCAAAATAACTAGAATACTTAAAAGGACTCAAACTCTGTCTTTATCTAAAATCTAAAATAAAATAAAACATGACTTTATCTCAATTTCAAATTGGATCTCTATCAACACACAGACATTTAGATAACGATGTCGATTGATTTCCTTCCCAAATATCCTGGCAATTTCAAACACTTTCCCCCAGTCATGCTCTTGGTTGGATCTATCTGTAACTTAAGCCAAATTCATCCATTTCTTATTTAATCTTCTCTCATATTGTCCCTATTAATCTCAGTAATATCGCTTTATATACTCAACCTTTCACACGTGATTGTCATATACATTGTCATACTGTTTAAACTAGCATGCATGATAGATCATTTTACTTGAAATACTCAACGACGTCCTTAAGATGTAATTCAAAAACAGGCCTCCCTCAGTAACCTACACAAACACCTAATTTGATGTCACTGGACATCAGGCACAACAAAAGAATTGGGATTCAACCATCCCAAAAACATTCTCAAGATTAAGTTACCAACTTACGGACTTACGGTGGGCACAGACCAAAATCTTCAACATCAAGGTTATGTCGTCGTCGTCGTCGTCATAGCATTCATCCCAAAAATTGGGATCAGCTTCATGTACTAAATATAACGTATGTCAGCAATTTCTACAATAAGTTCCTGATTGACAAAGTATTGTGCTGGCTATCATAGACATACCACACAACACTCCTATTTTATATAGGTTTAGGACCGACAATGAAAACGCAGACGGAGTTAACCATATGGTTCTGTCAGTATATGAAAACTGACAACCTCATCCTAAAAAGGCTACAAAAAGACACATATATACCCCCAAGACGAAAGTCACCGCCACTGAAAACAAAATATAGTAATAAAAAAATTAAACACCATTCCCCGGTAGACAAGAACAGACCGAGCACTTAATGTTTTAGAAGCATGAAGCACTATCATATTTTTGCTTATAACCAAATTTACATGGTTTCCAAACATATCTATGAAATGAATATCACACGCCTACAATTGATATGTGATTCAATTGACAACAATTTGAAGTAACCAGTTTATTCAGTTCTAACATTTCAAATGATAGTGCCACATTTCAAAATATTAGAAATCGGTTTTTTTAAAAGACTTCCATAATATTTCATTCTTATTCCACAGTCCAATGATTCAAACTGCAAACTTTGACAAGAGCAATAATTGGCTGTGCAGAATTAAGTATGCAACTACATGAAAATGCATTGTTTTAGCCTAAAAAAGTTGCACTGCCCAAACTGTTTAATGTAAAATGAACTCCTTATTCAAAGTTAAATTTATCGATAAATTGCACTCAGACCCCTGAACAATGGGCAACGCATCACTGATACCCCCCTAATCTGACATTAGCACTCAGACCTCCTCAACAAACAATATTTAATATAAAAATGACAGTTTTGCCCATCTTTCTCCTTTGGCTGCTCCTGTTACTCTCTCTTCTCCCCATCTCCCTCATGCTTCCTCTTCTTTGTCACGTTCCCTCTCCCATCTCTCACAAGAGGGAGCATAGGAAGCAAGAGAGATGGAGAGATGAGAGAGCAATGGTAGCAACAAAAGAAGAAGGTAAATTTGAAAGAAATTTTGATTTTTAATGTCCTTAGTTTAGTGAGGGGTTTGAGTACCAATTTCATATATTAGGAGGTATCAGTGACATTGCTCATAGTTCTGAAGGTATGAATGTAATTTACCCTAAACGTAAAGATAAGTGCACTTTCCATATCCCAACAAATAAGGAGAAAGAAACACCTTCGAACTGGCCACATCTTCGAAAATTCTAATACCTGCAAGAAAGAAAAGGAAAAGTTAGGCAAAAGGGATACAACCACAAAACAACATGCTTAATATTTCAGAAACAAAAAATAACACAATCAGGACCGAAACTCTTCAATCATTTTAAAACAAAGGGTCATAATTTTCAAAACCGACCAAATGCAATCAGATGCCTAGCATCATAGGTATACATATTTCCACATATACATGCTGACAAGAAGCTCGAATTGGGGGAAAAAACAATTGGCCCATGGTCAGTGCACCACTTATTGGGATTGGCAAGAAGTATATCTACAATCTGTAATGCCCCGATGGAGAACTTACCAACATGTCACCCATCCTGAAATTGCTCCCTCCTCAGTACACTTAGCAATAGAATTTTCCATAATTCCTCCCTATAAAGTGCCAGCTACAACTAACTTTTTAGTACACAAAAAATCTTATATACCATAGATCCTCTTATCATTATCACATACCCAATATGGAACTATTTCCTCAAAATTTGGAGTGTTACAGAATCAGGAACCATCTAGTATGAATAGGTAAACAGCCTTTCTTCGGGGGGGGGGGGGGGGGGGGGGGGGGGGGGGGGGGGGGGGGGGGTTGTCAACCGATCCTACAGCCTTTTTGGAATGAAGGCTATGATGACGACGGCTCCCCGATTTACTACCACTAAATGTTCTGATCTTTAACACAATAGTTACATCAATCACAATGCATCTAGAAACAAATATTCATATCTTCAGCTCAAATGAGTAGAAGACATAACAGGGTGGAAACATACTTCTTGTATCAACTATAAGCAAAATACGGTCCCCTGTAAAGTCAACCAAACAGTTGCAAATTGAGTCAGATTTAAGTGAACTTATATCAGGAGATAAAATTCATAAGGCATCAAGTTTGAAACACAGACGCTAGTAGGCTAACATGTATTCTTTAGAATTTCTCCTGAACTGTTTATCTTTGTTTTCTATCACTGGAATCTCTATTGCATCGTTTCCTTAATTTAGGCCAGATCAGATAAAGATATATCCTCAGAATTTACCAAATAAAACAATCCACTTTCACGGGATATAAAGCTAGAGGGGGGTGATGCAGGAAGAAATACATGGAAGAAATCACATAGAAACATATAAGAAAATAAAAGATAAAAACCTAATTTGTTAGAGGTAAAAATTTAAAAGGGGATAAAAAGACAGAAGTTTAAAGTAATACAAATGGGGATTCCCTCAACCCAATAAAATGGAGACTCACTAAACCAATTGAAGTATGCAGGGAAGAAATCACATAGAAACACAAAGAAAATAAAAGCTAAAACATATTTTATTGAGATAAAAATTTAAAATGGATGCAATTGGAGACTCATTAAACCCAATAAAACTGGGACTCACACAACCCATTGAAGTGTGGATTCACTCAACCCATCTAGAGATGATTCACTCACTCTCGACTTGGAAGCAATAAGCCACCAATTACTCCTTCAAAAGCTATCCTTTAAACGGCATAACATCCCCTTTAAATAATAGCTCACATCTAATCATTATTTTCATATTAAGAACATTGATAAAATTTTCAAAAAGAAAAGTTATATAACTCGCATGGCAACCTTTTATGCTCCCTTGATTTTTGAGAATATGCTTGTTATTATTCAAATTCTACAATTTCCTTCATGAGAAGGTTTTAGGCCTTAAAGTGCATTGAACCGTGAAGACATACACCCGTAAGGCCTGACCAGATAAATAGATCATCAGAATTGCTAAACAAAACTACCCACCATTTTCATATAGAGCTTGCGAATACACACATGCATGCATACAAAGGAGAATAGCACTTGTCAAGAAAATAAATTCCACAGCATGAGTGCAGAGAGAGAGATGCTAATGCGGTGACCTCTCACTAGGTGAAATAAAAGGAAGCACATAAACTGTTCGTTGCTTTCATATTGCTCCACCTAATGAGAGGATGGTACATCAGCTGCCCCTGAAGAAACTCACCAGGAACCATCATTTACCATTATTTTCTCACGCACAAACAGATATGTCAGTGTAAGCATGTATATGTATGAATATGTATATATATACACACACAACATATAAAGAGAGTAATATGGGCATCAGCTACATGCCTAGAAAAGGAATTCGCACATATACACTTGTCAAAAAATTCACTTTCCACAATAAGTTTGAATGATCGGCACCATGATCTTCATATTCTAAACCACACTACATCAAAGATCTAGTGTACTCAACATGTTTTGCTCAGTAAGCTAGTCGCAAATTTAATGATTTCACGGTAATACAACTTTTTTTTGCAACGACTAGAACAACGAACAAAATACCTAGGGTTCACTTGATCTTTGGTATATTAGGATTTTAGAATATGAAAATTTAAATGAACAATGTCGATCATCTAAAAAATAATGGAGAGTGAACTTTTTTAACAAGTGTATAAGATGGAATTCTTCCTTGGGGTAGCTAACACACATGTTTCTTACACATGCACCAACACGACTCAAGGAGAATGACAACTCGGTAATTTCTGGGCATACAAACGTTTTTGTAATTTTGAGGGTCCAAGGGGAGATTTGTAATTTTGGTCTGAAAACCCTAATAATTAAGGGACTACGGCTTATGAGGAGTATATCAGGAATATTTTAATAATAAAGGGACAACGGCTCATGAGGAGTATTATCATAAATAAAAGGTAATATTAGATAGAAGGGGTGTTGATTATTGTGAGGAAATCTTCTAGGAGTTAATTAGTACCCTAGTCTTGGAAGAATTAGGCATTGATCTCGAATACAAATCTAGGAGATGAGCATCCTCTCGAATGGGGTCAATTATCTTTTTCAGTGTTCTAAAAGACGGTTTCATTATGCGTGCGGTCCAGGAGCGCATAGTGCATATGCGGATTATGCGGTTTACGCGAAAATGGATATTTAGTAATATTACCGTAAAAAAATAAGTAGTAGTAGTAACTAGTAAGTATAAAATCATTTGTCGTGATTGTGGTTAGATATGTTCATCTTTTTGTAAAGCATGAAATCATTCTAAATTTCTGATTTCCAGCTAGAATGATGTCTGCCTAATAATAATATAATTAATTCTGTCCTATTTACAACCGATTATAAACACTACCTATTTCAGACAATGACAATCTGAATTGTTTGCATGCATCGTGTTTTTAATTTAAAGATTATTTATTTATCAAAACAACACAAATGCATGTGTTCAATTCTCCTAAACTCACACACATCCTCTTTAAACTCTTGCTATCCTGTTAGATGAAGAAATACCTAATCACCTATGAACAACAGAACAAACAGTGAACTACAGAGAGCAGAGAAAAATAATATACAAATAATTAACTAAGCAGAAATAATTAACACTTAACAATGATCAACTTTAGAGAAAAATAATTAACTAGCGCATCAAACCCACCCTATATAATTAACAGTCTGAATATGAAACCATGCATCGTTTTTCATTAAAAAATCAAAAAACATCTCAATCCTGGGGCCGATGACTTTGGGGTGATCATCATCAGTACCCCTTAAGCCAATGGCTTTGGGTGTAACAACAAAAAAGAAAAAAGAAAAAAAGAAAAAGAGAGAGACATATTAAGGATAAAATACGATGCGTAACTGGGGGTTGCCGCGTCGCCACTGAAGCTCCTAGGGGTCGCTTCACCGCCAGCCACTTGTGCTTCGTCGCCGCCTAAGTGCTTGCTTCGTTGCCGCCTCAAAGTGAATTGCAGAGGGCCGGAATAAAATTCTTTGCGATGAAATTAGCCCTCAACCCAGACGCGACCCTTTAATCGACGACATAAGTTAACGGGTCCAAACCAGGTCGGATTCAAAAATATTTCGAATTTAATTAACCCAAAACCCAATATAAGACCGCAACTTATATGTGCATCATACGCACATCGACGACATAAGTTAACGGGTCCAAACCAGGTCGGATTCGAAAATATTTCGAATTTAATTAACCCAAACCCTGATATAAGACCGCAACTTATATGCGCCCGCATACGCGCGTATGCGGGCGCATAGAAGTAAAGCGGGCGAATATGTGGCAGTCCGCATATTTCGCCCGCATAACCCTGTTTTCATGCGTTTGCTCCCCGCATCCGCATATGCGGTCGCTTATGCGGCCGCATGAACCTTGTTTTAGAACACTGATCTTTTCTATCTTTACTTTTAGATTTATAAAAATCATACATTTCCACAAATATTTCCCAAAACACTAATTTTTATATTATTTCCTCTGACGGATCGCATCAAATTAGTATCAGAGCACCAACCTTGATGACAACAATGAAAGAGCTAGATGCATGGATGGAAAGATGGACGCCGCACGAAATCACGACAAAGGAAATCTTTGAGGAGGCAACCCCCCTACTATGGGAGAAACTTTCAAAGTCTTTCGTCAATGTCACATGAAACTAGAGACGCTGAAAAATGAAGCACACGACTCAGATTTGGGACAAAAGACACCACCTTTGGAAAGGGACAAGGGCAAAAGCACCTCTTTTGAGAAGTATGTCCATCAAAAAGATGATCCGGCTTCAAATCTGAACGGTGACGATGACTCCGACGCGGATCAAGACGAGAAGGACGAAAAGGATGAAGATGGCGAGCTCGTCTAACAGCCCCCCGGGAAGACCGCCCGGGCCTATCCGCAGGCCCGCCAAGACCTGCAGGCCCTGCAGAGCCTACCAGCAAGCCTACAGAACCGCCAGAGCCTGCCATGACCTGTTGAATTCTTTATGGCCGCCAGAGCCTGCAGGCCTGTAGGCCTCCTGCCTGCAGGCCCGCCATGACCTGCTTGAATTCATACTGAGCCCCCATGGCCCAGTGACACTTTTATGGGGCACATGGCCCATGGTTTTCAGTTGAATGACCTCTCGAGCTTCAGCGTTTATATTTTGGTCATGAAGGACCTTCCGATGAGCTTGACTACTGTAGCTTCCTTTCAGGCTTTACAAAGAACAATGGAGACCCCGGATGGCCCTACGACAGCGGGAGAGACCCGCAAGGCTGCTGCAGGGCCAAAGGAGACCCACATAGAGGTAGCAGCTACAACGGTCTGTTTTCGTTGTGCATGTATTTGTGTAACAAACCGATTTCAATCAAGTTAAAAAACGAGTAAATGATTTTTTTTCTTTTTTTCGTCGCTTAAATCTAAAAATGGACTTCATTTTCATGATCCTCGCGATGATACGAACCCCATGGCATTTTTCGTAATTTTTTGGAGTTAGATGAGAAAAATCGATATTTTAATATTAAAATAATAATATTTTATTATATTTACCTAATTACATTTGAATTTACATTACCTAATTATTTTTTAACACAATTGTAGCCCAATTGAGGAAAAACATTGGATCACGTTTTCCATTTTGCTAAACCAGATTCATCCCCAACCCCTATTTAATACCCATAATCAATGATTAAGTATTTTATCAATATAAATTTTATTATACATTCCAACTTCCCCTTCGTTCGCAGAGGTAGCAACTTATGTAACCTAACCTCAATACCCCGATGTAACCCCATCCCCTTTGGCTTCGCCCCTCCAACCACCTCTGACGATGCATCCCTCGTCGTCGACGCCGCCACCTCAATGCTCCGCCACTCCGACAGAGACCCAGGGCCGCAACCAGAGCCCCTGCTGGCGAAGGCCCCCAAGCCTGACGAAGCCTCCCCCTCACAGCCGCTCACCGCCACCTGTCCTTCCCTCTATGTCGGCGACGCCACCGGCAGTTCCCCAATGCTCATTCTCCCTCTCTCCGCCCCACCGCCGCACCAAAGCTCCATCACAGTCCCCTCCAGCTCAAAACGAGCCCAAGCCCACGTTTTCCACCACGATTCCTCCGCCCGCCGTCGGAGTAGCCGCCTCCGCTCGCCGTCCGGTCGCCATCGACCGCCGTGCGCCCCCAGCCTCCGGGTCCTCGACGACAACGAGTTTCGTCGGAGAAACCCCCTTCGCTGCTGCATGCGAGAAGAGGGATACGTATATAAGTATACGAATTTAGATACGTATATACGTATATATGTATAATACGTGTATATTTCCATTTATTAAATGGGTTTATTGGTTTAAAATTCTTAGTAAATAAAATAAGATCCAGAAAAATACACTGAGAGCACCCAAAAAAAATCCAGCGCATCGCAAAGAACGCCAAGACGCTGGAACCATCCCAATCTGATACTAATATTTTTAAAAATAAATTTTCAAAGTTATACGTAATTAATTCTAATTTGTTTTTAAAATATGTATCTTCTGATACTATGCATATTTTCCAAATACAAAATACCATTGTATTCTACTAATCGTGACGAAAATTTTGACATATTATATGAAAGTTTCTGACGAGTATATCTCTCTTAATAAATCTTTAAACGTTTACGATGGTTATTTATAATTTAGAAAATTAGTTTTTAATTCGTTTTAAATGTAGAAAATTGATTTTAAGCTTTTAAAATTATAAAAAATACATATGAGCTTCAAAAAACATTTTCTTCATATATAAAATTATATTTTTCATGTCTAGCCTATCTAAAAATTATTAGTGCGGGTTTTGAACCGTTTTAACCTATAATAAAAATAGAAACGACTAATAAAAATAGATAGAAAATAGTATAACATTTAACCGATGATTTCTTATGTTTGCATGTATCGTTTCGCGTGCAAGAACACCCCTGATAGCTTTAGCTCCAGTCTCGTCTTCCTAAACGATCTAGAAACCCGTAAGTAACTCTAATTCTAACTTTAGAAATCTAAACAGGTGTACTACTATGAACTTAGGATACCGCATATAGCTTCAGAACGGCTATTGACTTGAATAAACGATTAGAGACCTAATTAAATAGGAAACTAATCAACTACGGAACGACTATTGACTAAGCATACGACATTTCCAACTTTCAAATTGGATGGTTGTAGCATGCGACCATCTACTTGGGTAAACTGTGTACTAGTGGAAATACCACATGCTCAAAGCATGGAATCAGCATCATAGTTGTTGGACTTGTCTTTATCCTCAAATGTTTTAGCATCCACTTTGCTTAGGCCCAGTCAATCTGAAATGGGTCCATAACCTTCTGGTTTTAAATAAGAAAGTCAATCAGTGGTCCTGCTTTAACTATCATAGTGGGGTCCTGGTTTAACTATCATAGCGGTAGAGATCTAAATAAATAGGAAACTACTCTACTGTTTGTTAATGTAATCAATTGAGCAGATGTGATAATTGGCAGTCTTAATATTGGCACCACACAGTGTCTATGATTGCTTACGCCAAGTCTGTATCACCCTACCCGAGAATAGTGACTTGCTTGGCCAAATCTAACTGACCGTGTTTGTATAAAATCAATGTTAGAATTCCAATTATCATCCGTTTACAAACACTGATTATAAATACTTATAAATGAGTTACTTCAACCTTTCATCGCACGAACTTTGACTTTTCATCGCACGTAAACTCATATTCACCATGATAACTTCCTTGTCTCGTTCACCCTTGCCTACCATGTCCTGATACTTGTCACTTGAAAACTATGCATGAACTTTGGTTACACTTGTTGCACGATTGCTCACGTTTAAATAGTCATCTCATCTGCTACATGCCATCTATGACGTAGTGAATGTTAATGAATTATCGTATGGAACATCCCGTGGAACATTCTGTAATAAACATATACTTGATACACTTGACACATCACTGGGGTTTGGGGTAACTCATTGTAAAGAGAGTGGGAACTATGACCTGGGTCACCTCATATGTCCAGTCCAGTCTAGTTTCAAAAGTAATCTCCCGCCCGTTTCAAAAGTTGTGCGAAGATGCCCGGGATTAACTCCCTGCTGCAAACGAGGTGACTCATGGTTGCATACTGCATTCTCCTACATGAGTCACATAGTTTAGCTAATCACTGCTAGCACCACAATAACCATTTAATTGTGTGCACATCTTATTCTGTACTTTGCATGTTTACTATTATTACAGTTCATGCCTGCTAGTTTTACTATTGCTATCACATTGGTTGCTCTTAAACGTTACTTGTTTTACTTGAACAGTCACTTTGACATGTCACATTTGCATGATCATCTTTAGATACTTCTCATAACATGGTTCACGCTCTTGCACTGCTTTCATTTCTATTACTAGAATTGTTGTGACTTACATACGGTTTCATACTTCGTCGCACCGTAGACAACGCACAGATCGATGTAGATGTTCCTGAGTCAGAAGAGCGAGAGCTCGATTCAGTGACTGCTGACTTTTACAGTACGAGTCGTGATGTATTTGCATATGTACTTCTTTTCCTTTCATGTATCTCTGTGTGAGCTATTGGAGTGGATTGTACACTGTAATGGATTGTAATAATTGAGACACGTGGTTGAGTATTTTTGTACTTGTCTGCATCGTGGCTATATTTTCACGGGTGATCTGCATACTACGAATGTATCAAATAAGTAATGGCCCACTGAAAACGGGTCGTTGCAGCGGCCCTTTCGGAAACGACAATGGCGGTGGAGTCATTACGAGCTTCGACCCAGGAGGGGACGAACCCCCTCACTCAGAGTAGTGTGGTCTATGATTTCATGCACCACCTTGAGGGCAATGTGGTTCTTTGGGAGCAGAGTAATGATGCGACTCGAGGATAATGATAGATCGGTAATTTCTAGGCACTGGGGTGGTTTTGTAATTATGAGAGTCCAGTTGCAGATTTGTAATTTTGGGCTAAAAATCCTACGTCCGTGATATTTTAATAATTTAGGGATGACACCTCATGTGGAGTCTTATTATAAATAAAGAAAAAGATTAGATAGAAGGGATGTTAATTATTGTGAGGAAACCTTCTAGGAGTTATTAGAACCCTAGTCTTGCGATATTTAGGCTTTGATCTCGAATAAACAGCTAGGAGAGCGGCCTCCTCTCGAAATGATTTAACTATCTTTGTATCTTTTCTTTTAGATCTATAAAAATCCAACATTTCCGCAAATATTCCTCAAAACCTTAATTTTATATTATTTCCTCTTGCGGATCGCATCACGCACACGAGTCCCACGTGAATCAGTTGTAGAAATTAAACCTAGCATAGCACTCTCGATCTCCTACTTTGAGCAAAGAATGTAAATTTGCACAAAAATCAATGTGTTTAATTTGTCGATCAAGTCCTTATATGTTTTATACTTTTTTGCTTCTGAAAATCACTTTGTCATCAGTCAAAATCGGTTTAAATGAATCATTTTTCAAAAAGATTTTGAAAATGTCAAGAATTGATGTAACACATCATGCCTTTGAATATGGAGTAATATCACAAATTAAAATTAAGTTCACCTTTTTTATCAATAGCGTCTCTCAAAATGGCAGTGTTCTAAATATCGGATATCGGTCGCGTATCGGCCTACGAAATTTGATATTGGATTGCAGATATCGGAGATATATCAGGGATATTGACTAAATATCGGAGTGTCATATCGGAGACTTATATGTAAGCATAGATGTATCTAAGAAGATATAAATTACATTAACTCAAATAAAAGTAAGTTTTGGTTATTCTTATCTCGTTAAACATGATTATCGGGGATATTAACTAAATATCGGAGTGTCGTATCAGAGTCTAAAAATTGATATCAAATAAAAAAATATTGGTCTAAGAAAATATAAACTACAGAAACTCAAATAAAAGTATGTTATGGGTATACTTACATCATTAAACGTGAATACAGGCCATCCACTTGGTGGAATATTTCTTTAAGTTGTCACAAACCAAGCGAGTTAAATACCCACAAAATTTGATTCACGTGGATCAATATTAACAGTGTGAAGATGAAAATCATAAACTGAAAAAATGTAAAAATGTAAAAAAAGGGAAAGAATACTCACCTTGATCAGAAAAATCTCTATTGAGAAGAACAAACGTCAGAATGAAAAAACCGAAAACTGAAAAATTCAAAAAAAATGAAACGAATGAAACAAATGAAAAAGCTAAAGAACACTAAGTAGTAAAAACTAAACTTGATTGAAAAATCCATCGCGAAGATCGAACACCGGATGTCAAAGCTCGATCAACGGAAAAAACCTAAACCTGGAAGGAAAGAAAATCAAAAACTGAAAAACTGAAAAAAAAAGGACTCGACTACTCAACTTGATCGGAAAACATGTCCTTACAAAGATTGAATGTCGGACTCCAAAGCTCAATCGACTGTCGTCAAAAATTTTCGCCGGACGGAACTGAGCTGAGCAGCGTAAGGAGCAGAGTGCCGAGAGGAGCGGAGCGACGTGATTAGAATTAGGGAAAGTATCGATTATTAATTAAAAATCCCGATGCATCTTGTCGTTTTAAGTAAAGGATTGTGTCGGATCCACTTTTAAGTGACTCGCTAACTTTATTTTTAAAAAACTTTGAATTGTAGTCGATATTTCAAAGGGATATATAGGCCGCAAAATCGGCCGCAACCCAATATTGTGGCGATATTTTCCAAAAGATCGGAAACCTCAATATATAAGCTCATATCGTATCGGCCTAATGATAAAACCGATATTGCGGCCGATATATCGGATATCGGACCGATATTTAGAACACTGCAAAATGGTTTAACTATCTTTTGTATCTTTTCTTTTAGATCTATAAAAATCCAACATTTCTACAAATATTCCCCAAAACCTTAATTTTTATATTAATTCCTCTTGCGGATCGCATCACGCACACGAGTCCCACGTGAATTGCTTGTAGAAATTAAACCCAGCATAGCACTCTCGATCTCCTATTTTGAGCAAAGAATGTAAATTTGCACAAAAATCAATGTGTTTTAATGTGTCAATCAAGTCATTATATGTTTTATACTTTTTGCTTCTGAAAATCACTTTGTCATCAGTCAAAATCAGTTTAAATGAATAATTTTAAAAAAAGATTTTGACAATGTCAAGAATTGATGTAATGCATCATGCCTTTGAATATGGAGTAATATCACAGATTAAAATCAAGTTTACCTTTTTTATCAATAGTGTGTTTCCTCTTTAACTTAATTTCAATTTTAACGGAAATACTTTATCAATTGTAGAGCATTCGTAAACACTGTGTTACACTGCAGATCGACTTTCAAATTTATTTTTTTAATGAAATCAGAAACTACATTTTACAAAATTTACTAATCAAGTCCCAATTTAGTGACAATTATGTATATATTTGTTAGATTAACACAAAATATAGTGGAGTATAAAGTAATCTAAAAGAAAGAGTGAGTGCTGTTGCGACCCAATGGTAACGCCTCTAATGGTAGTGCAAGAGATCTGGTCACTATCCCATTTGAACTATCAATGCAACCATTCTCCAAAAGGTAAGATAAATATCTCCAAAGAACAAAGTGCCTTCCACTTTCCGTTATTGCTGATGAAATAAATTTGTAGGGATTAATTTAAAACAAAAAATTATTTTTAAAACAAACACACAAGGTTTTCTGCATGATTTTGACAAACAATTAGCAAAAACCTACTTTAGATCATTCAGCTTTTGATTAGAATCAGGAATCAGGGATGAATATTTAGCTAACAATATAACCTAGCAATAATGGAAAGCGTAATACTGCTGGTAAACATTCAACGACTGATATTTAAGATTCAGTCATTGCATGATCATTTATGCTTCTAGCTGATACTGCATGAATCCCCAACATCACCCAAAAAAAAACCAAAGGACTAGATTATTGGATGTGAAAACCACACAGTCAGACTGCATACCACTGACAGTGCGAACGCATCTCCAGTCATGTGCTTCAATTGCATCACCCGCATCCAATTCTAAAGATGCATTTGCCCTCATAGCACTTCCCATATCTGAACTTTTTCGAAGAAGTGTCTCCGGACCTGCAAGTACAAAGTATGGTCAACTATTCAGATGATAAGATGATGAAGTTGAAGAAAGTCCAAAAAAGATGCACTGCGATATAAATAGTAGGAATCTAGTTGAAAACAAAAACAACCTTAGGTTTGTCCTTAAGTCATGTTCAAGGCCAAGGAACCCATGCGGGTCATTACACCATGGGGCACTTTGGCCAGGCTTCAAAGTTAAACAGCATCAATTTTGTCAGAACAATAATACAATGGGTATGTTTAGTTATAGATGTGTATCCTTTTCCTTTTTCAATGGAGGATAAATATGTGTGTTTAATAGCACTCGTAATTGCAAGAAAAGAGTAAAGCTAGAGAAGGGGTTGGTTAATTGTTGCAGTATACTCTGACCCTCCATGCACTGTCAAGGGGAAAATGTATGTCGAGAACCTTTAGGAAAGAACACAAAGGAGGAACACTTGTCAAAGAGAATAAATTCGGCCATTGCCTCCCCATATTGTCTGTCTTGATGATTTGCTAGTTGCGATGGAAGAAACTGCAAGTAACTCCTCTGCGAAAAATAAGTGGGAGATCCAACATACATGGTTGATCATTCAGAGGTTGCCGTATGACCAGACTTGAGATATAAACAGCAGCCCGTGAAGATTATCGATCGTTGACAGAGAGCTCTCAGGAACAAAACTATTCACTCAGTTAAGGTGATGTAGCATCGCAATTCGTCAGGAGATACTACCTGAGAGCAGAACGGGGAGATGAGAGAACGATATACATATTTATTTGCCGACTCTTGATCGTTTTAAATTTCAAGGACGAAATATCTTTGAAGGTGGGTAAGATGTAATGATCAATATTTTCTAGGAGATTTTTGTGAATTTATTCTAATTTTTCCCTTAATTTTCTCTGTCTTTCTTTTCTCTTCCCTTTTATTTTACTTCTCTTTGGCCCAAACCGCGAGCCCAACTACTACGTTCCAATTTCATCTTTTCCTTAAATTTCCCTCGGCCCAGGCCCATAAGGCCCATCCTTCTTCTCCCATCTTTTATTTTCTTTTTTTCTCACTCACAAACCCGATTGCAGCCTTCGACTCAAATCAGACGGCTCTCTCTCCCCCTTTATCTCTCTCGATGGAACACAGCACCTGACAACAAACCCGAGCCCAAACGAAACCGAACCGAGTTGGATGCCGCCCTTCTCTATGGAATAGAAAATTTGATCAGAGCCGACCACCGTTCTAAAAGTTTCTCTTGGATTGGATTTCCTATTCTCTTACGATTTCTCTCTTTTCTGTAGTATTTAAGGTTTTTGAGTCATATGTTTTTATTTATGCGAAAAAATCTCCTTTTCTTCAAATTTCATGCTACGGCTTGAGGTTTTTTTTGATTTAGGGCTTTGCTGGATTTCTTGGATTCTTTGTGCAACTTTGGTGCACGGTAGACTCGCATCTTGCTAAAACTTTCAGTTATTTATTTTGCTAAAATTTGTTTGTTGTTGGGTTCGATTTGGGATTGGAGATGATGATTCATGAGTTTGTTGAAGGGGGGTCTTTCTTTTGATGACTGCATTTTTGGCACCATTCGTTTAGGGTTTCAGCGACCCTCGCCGACGCTTTGTTTCATTCTTGCTTTTTGGGGTTTGAGAGATGATGTTGAGAATTGCTAATGAGTTTCCCTAAATGACGCAAGACACCGGCAACTCGAGACTTCTCGACGACCCATGCCGTTGCTTCCTTTATTTTCACGGGTAACTGCATGACCTGCATAGTATTTGAAATTGTAACGACGCCCGAACCTGAGACGTTACATCCCCTCCCATACACATGAGCTTTTATTCACATCCAGCTACTAAACTCTCGTACTGTTTATGCCTCTAAAATCAAGTTGATAAATCACATTCCCATCTAAATGTTAGTTTAATAATCGATGATCAAAAGTATTTGAAAGTAGGTAAAACAGGGCCATCTGAAAATTATGGCTAGGTTGCAAAAGACTCATCATACTAAGAACTGGCATGAGGTATGATATGGACCAAATCGAGAAAGAGTTCTTTTTAATTTTATTTTATTTTATATTATTTTAGATTTTATATATGAGGTAGGGATAGAGTTTCAGTCTGTCTTTTATTAATTTTTTAGTCTTTAATTTATTTTTGACTGTTTTAGTTATTTTAGAGTTTAACCACACATTGGTTGGGAAAAGAGCGTATATTAGTTGTAATCTTATAAATAGGTCTCAAGACTAATTTAATTATGCAATGAAAAGTTTGATAAATTAAAACCCATAAACATGAAAAGGTCTACATTGACAAGAATTCAATTCCTTAGTGAGAAGCCTCGGAAACCCAATCTTTTATTGTTTCTTCCCTAAAATTTTCAACAAATTTTCTCAAATCTTTCTGTTCCTACATCAAATTTGGTATCAAAGTAGAAAATCTCATCTTTTTCTTCCAAATTTCCAAATAAAAATCAAAACAAAACCCCTAACCCTAGCACAGCCGCCCCAAAATCTTTACCGATGATGCACGCCATCATCGCCAAAGCTCTCTCGTACGCTCGTCGACATCGTCCACAGCCGACAGCACCGATGCTGTCGATCGAAGCCCCCGCTTTGCCGTCGAGAAAATTATTAACTTCGCCGACGATGTCACCGACGGCCGGAGGCGCTGATCCTTTCAAGAGATCACCCACATCCAGTGAACCCACCGCCACAGTTTGGTGGTGAATCGCGTTGATTTCACCAGAAAATGCCGATGGCACCTTTCACATCGTCAGCTATAGTGTCGGCTTTGTTGAGCCGATCTCGACAGCAGGTTGTGTTGCGCCATACCGATCGGTTGATCCACACTGTTCAACAACTCAGAGCTAAAGCAAGCCGACTGGGTCAGCGAGCACCAACGTTGGCTCTAGCCAAGCCGCATTAACTCGGTCAAATGCTCGACCGAGCCAGGCGCACTATGTTGTGATATTCGCTGGGAATTTTCTATTGGGGTTTTTGTCGTCATACTGTTTCAAAGATTTCGAAGTCGTTTTTGGCTCAGATTTAGTGTCGTTTTCATCAGCGGCTAGCCAACTCAACCAAGCACACGTAACTACCCGCATGGTCCGTTCATCAACTGTGCAGGAAGATCTGCTCTAATTTTATGGGATACTACGAGGACTACTACAAAGGTTATTCTCTTCCAACAAATTATGAGCATGTGATCTTCAAACAAGTTCCACTCTATTATGGCTTCGATGATCGGTATGGATATAATGATTGGGAGTAACACTTAAAATATTTTTTTCTCGTGTTTTGATTTTTTTTTAAATGAAAAGAAATATAAATACGCATATCACAAGCTAAGTGGAGAAGCGCTCTCTTGGTGAAAGCAATTTTATTTTTATTTTCGACATTGGTCAGTATTCAAAACCACTCTTCGATGTCGGTATCTTTCCTAGCATCAATTAATCCATCAATCATCACAACAATTCTCAAGTTTAATGGCTGAAAGGGATCCACTAGAAGAATTGCGTCAACAATTAAAGAAGCAAGAGATCGAACCCAAGCCATAGTCCACGATAGAGCTTGAGCCAAAACATGAGACAGTGTAAGCCGGAGCCCGAGCTTAAGCCAAATCTTGAATATGAGATTGAGACAAAATTTGAGCATGAGACTGAATTGGCGCCAGAGTCAGCATTGGAGTCAGAGCAAGAGCCAACGACAGCCAAAACTAGAGTCCCAGACTTTTTACGCAATAACAAGAGAAGAACCGAAAATATATGGGGGAGTACGAAGAAAGATGGAGATGATGAGGAAAGCTCGATTCCCATGTGCTTTAAGTGCAACAAACAAGGACACTTGAAGGTGGATTCCCTTCTTCTAAAGGGCAAAGTAACAAAGAAGATTGTAATGGAGGAAAGAATGTAACCAAGCAAGCGAGGGATGATGGTGGTATGTGGTAACAGTGATGCTGAAGAACTTTCTGATGACGATGCTACCGAGAACAATGGAACTTACTAAATGGTGGGTGGATCAAAAGTAAATTCTAAACCTACCGAGTTCAATTTTGATGATGGTATGCAAATATGGAAGAGTCTTACGAATACATAGTATAACTATTTAAGGAAATGGCTCATAAATATGTTAAACTAAAAATAATTGCGCAACTCCTTACAAGAGCAACTATGTAGCACGACAAATGGGAGGGATGAGATCTTTATTAAATGGAAAGAACAAAAAGAGATCATAAATAACTTTGATGAGACTCAACTAGAAACAAAAATCCTATAACTAGAAGAAGCTAATAAAAGATTACATAAGTTAGTGTTGGACATCTCTAATCTTGCTAGAGACTTGAAGGAGAAAACTAGCATTTTTAGTCTTTAGAAACTCTGAAATAAAATTCTTAGATCAAAAGATAACTAGCTATGAAGAAAAAATAGACGAGGTCGAAAAAGTAAAATCCAATTTAATAAAGGGCAAAAACATAGCTAGTGAATTGAAGACTCGTGAGAAAGAAAAAAGGTATGAAGCTAGGATTAGTGAGCTTGAAAATCAAAATCAAAATCTTAGCTCCACCATAAAGAAATTCACTAGTAGCCAACAGAGCTTTAACAAAATGATCAATGGGCTTAACGATAATACTAACAAACATGGTCTAGGGTTCCAAAAGAAACAGCCTAAGAAAAAAAATCTAAAAAGACCATGGAGAAGAACTTTGCTAGACATGTAAGCCATCCATATTACATACATGATAACATGTCTTCTACTCATGCACATACCAATGTTACATGTTTCTATTGGAATAAAAAAGGTCATGTAGTGTATGATTGCTTTGCCAGATATTATCCAGAATATTCTATATGGGTTCCAAAGCATCATACTAACAATTATGGATCCATGATTTGGTTACCAAAAGGTACATCTTCTTTTGTATGTGCATCTTCAAGCTCCGAATAATAGCTTATGGTACCTTCAAAGCGGTTGCTCGAACCACATGACGGGCACCGAATCCCTCTTCACTATGCTATCAAGAAAAGATGTAGAGACGATAACTCTTGGGGAATGGAAGAAATGCAAAATCCTGGGCAAAGGTAACATTGGTAAGCATCCACTTGTATTCATTGAAAATATTAATCTAATTGATGGTTTAGCACAGAATATGTTAAGTGTGGGCCAAATATACTCTATATGACAAAGTATATATTTTGAAAGATGATAGCATCCTTTTTAAAGGCACGACATATAATAACATCTACACTATCAAACTTAGTGATTCAAATAATCTAAAATATTTAGTTGCATTTCATAAGAATAGTTGGCTATGGCATCGAAGGTTAGGCCATGCCGACATGGACCTAATCTCAAAGCTTGCTCGCAAGAAACTTGTGAGATGATTACCTTAAATTAGCATTAATAGAGACAAACTTTGTGATGCAAGTCAACTAGGCAAGCAACATAAGAGTAGTTTCAACCATGGTTTGAGGTATCAGTCGATACCAACCGGTATTGGCCATATCGGATCGGTTTCGGCCCTAAGCGAGATGAAACCGGCATATCCATGTTTCGGTTACGGCCAGAATGGCAACGTTCCAGCCGAAACCCAAGAAGAAAAAAGGATGAAAGAGACAGAGAAGAGGAAGAAGAAGAAGCAGTAGCATCAGCTGAAAATTTTCAAAAAAAAAACTTGAAAACCATAGAAGAGGAAGAGGAAGACTTACCTGGCCTAGGCGCCTCTTCCCGCCGCCTCACGTCGTCGTCTCCCCCGTTGTCTTTCCTCCCGCCGACTACGTTTTTGTTCTTTTTTTCCAGTCGAGGGGGCATGACGAATGGAGCAAGAGAAAGCCCTAAATGTTTATTTAAAGCTGTAGGCAAACTTGTAAATAAAGCAATATGCTTAGCAGAGTGTGGCAAACTTGTAAATAAAGGCAAAAGGCAATATGTTTAGCAAAATGTGTATGTGACTAGCAAAGCTAACTGTAATATGTTTAACAAAATGTGTATGTGGATAGCAGCTTGGCAAATTTGCAATTAAGGCAATATGTTTAGCAAAATGTGTATGTGGCTAGCAGCACAAGCTAATGTAATATGTTTAGCAAAATGTGTATGTGGCTAGCAGCACAAGCTAATGTAATATGTTTAGCACTATGACACTAATTGAGAAACTAGTAAATAAATGCAATACTTTGACGTATCTCCGAAACCTAAACCGATACCCGAAACGAAACTACCGAAACTGGCGATACAGACGAAACCGAAACTTGCTTCCGATACCGCCGAAACGGGCGATACCAATACCGAAACCGAAATTTTGAGAAGAGTGATACGGAGACCGAAACCGAGACCTAAAACCTTGGTTTCAACCTTAAAAATGTTGTCTCTACTACAAAGCCATTGCCACTAATACATTTGGATTTATTTGGACCCACAAAGGTTGCTATTTTAGGTTGTATGCATTATTACTTCGTCATTGTCAATGATTTTTCACGATTCACTTGGGTCTACTTCTTGACACACAAATAAGAAACTTTTGATGTTTTTAAAATGTTTTGAAAAAAGGTTAAAAATGAAAAAAGTTTTTCCACAGTCAAAGTTAGAAGTGATCATGTGTTAAGTTTGTAAATGCCAGCTTTGATGATTTTCGTGCTTCAAAAGATTATTCGCATAATTTTTCTGCCCCGAGAACACCACACCAAGATGTGGTGGTTGAGAGGAAAAACCGTACTTTGCAAGAGATGACTAGGATTACGATTCATGATTATAAATTGACATTGTATTTTTGGGCCGAAACCATACATACATCTTGCTACATTTTGAATCGCGTGTCAATAAGATCCATTTTAAAAACACTTTATAAGCTTTATAGAGAGTTGACTCCTAACTTATCACATTTAAAACTGTTTGGATGCAAGTGATGTATTTTAAAAATAGGCGATAACATGGATAAATTTGATGCTAAATCCGATGAGGGTATTTTTGTTGGATATTCTTCACATAGCAAACCATATACGGTATTCAACAAAAGGACCCTTATTATCCAAGGAATCGTGCATGTTAAATTTGATGATAGAAGTGCTAATGATAATTCTTCTAGTGCGGCAGAATCGAGTTAAACATTAGTAATTCCAATGAGCAAAGGGACAATGATGGTGCACCAAGGATAGAAGAGGAACCAACAGCATCACAAGAGCTTCCAAAGGATTAGCGATTCAAGAAGGACTATCCTAAAGACCAAATCCTTGGAAACACGACGGAATGTATACGCACTAGAAATAGCTTTAATTTGATGGTTAACTTAGCTTTTATACCCATTTTAGAACCTAAGAATGTTGATAGTGCTTTGAAAGATTCATATTGGATTATGGCAATGCAGGAGGAATTGCCACAATTTGATAGGAATCAAGTTTCCCAATC
Source organism: Scilla litardierei (assembly GCA_030789695.1). Classification (NCBI taxonomy): domain Eukaryota; kingdom Viridiplantae; phylum Streptophyta; class Magnoliopsida; order Asparagales; family Asparagaceae; genus Scilla; species Scilla litardierei. The sequence goes on along the minus strand of CM061134.1, from coordinate 216,275,440 downwards.
ACCAAACAATCATATGTACTAAATGGGTATTTAGAAACAAACTTAACGAATTGGGCAATGTTATACGAAATAAAGCTAGATTGGTTGCCCAAGGATACAACCAAGAGGAAGGGATTGACTTTGATGAAATCTTTGCTCCCGTCGCAAGATTTAAAGCAGTTCGGGTGCTTTTAGCATTTGCTAGTTTCATGAAATTCAAACTCTACCAAATGGATGTCAATAGTGCTTTCTTGAATGGGGCTTATCAAAGGAAGTCTATGTCAAACACCATCTTGGGTTTGAAGACCCCAACCATCCGGACTATGTTTTCAAGCTTAAACGTGCTTTGTATGGGCTCAAACAAGCTCCTAGAGCTTGATATGAGGGAATAAGTAAATTTTTGCTTAAAATAATTTTTCCATAGGAACGACGGATAAACCCATATTTGTTAAACATCAAAATAAAGATCTACTAATAGTGCAAATTTATGTTGATATTATTTTTGGTGCGACAAACAATTCCCTCTGTGAGGAATTGGCTAAGTGCATGTCTGGGGAATTTGAAATGAGCTTGATGGAAGAACTCACATTCATGCTTGAATTGCAAATCAAACCATGTGATGATGGAATTTTCATCAATCGAGAAAAATATACAAGGGAATTGGTAAAGAAATTTGGTCTTTACAATGCGAAGGAATGATCTACCCCAATGTCAACGACGGCAAAAGTGGATAAGGACGAAAAAGAAAAGAAAGTGGACGAACACATGTGCCGAGGTATGGTAGGTGGCCTATTATATTTGACATCTAGTATGCCCGATATAATGTTTAGTGTGTATTTATGTGCTTGGTTTCAATCGTGTCCTAAAGAGTCGCATCTTTCTTTAGTAAAACGAATTATTCGGTATGTTAAAGGAACTTTAGATTTTGGTCTATGGTACCAGTGTTCCACATCTTTTGAGCTTGTTGGATATTGTGATGCGTATTTTGCGTGATGTAGGATCGATCGTAAGAGTACTATGTGCACTTGCCAACTACTACGTATGTCTCTAGTCTGTTGGTTCTTCAAGAAGCAAAACGCCATAGCATTGAATACAACCGAAGCCGAATATGTTTCGACGGGTTGTTGTGCTCAAATTCTATGGATGAGACAAGCCCTCAGAGATTACAGTCTTACTTTCCATCCAACCACCATGTGGTGTGACAACAAGAGTGATATAGATCTATCTAAAAATCCCGTTCTACACTTTAGGACTAAGCATATCAATATTCATCATCACTTTATACGAGATCGTGTTGATAAGAAAAATATCTCTCTAGAACATGTCGATACCGAAAAACAATTAGCGGATATCTTCACCAAACCCTTAGATCAAAAACAAATTTTGTTTTATTAGAAGGGAGTTAGGGATTATGTCACTAATTAAGCACTAACACGCTTATCCATGCACACACACACACACATGCTTAAACATTTTATCTAGTCTTTACACATTTATCAATACTTTGTCACTATAGGCTAGCACATATATTGTATGTGCATGCGTGTCCATCATTAATACTATTGAACATTGTTGAATATTTGATATGAACCATACTAGACATCCTAGAAACATTAAAAGTGATTTTGATGACGATGTCTCTTTATGTGAAATACTCATACTTGATATACGAATAATCTAGTGTAATTTGTTAGCATGCTAAATTTCTTGAATTTAATAAGTTGATTGAGTCATATAATTTATGGTGATAGTTAGATTGTGTTTATACTCTAAAGAAATGGAAACCTTGATTGTCGCTACACATATTGTGCACATGTAACGCCCCGCTACCCGGGAAGCAACTATTTTCACATGTGATGCAGGTCCTGCTAGGTACCAATGAAAACAATATAGGTTACGAGCAGAGATATACCAATATACTCATATGGAATTTCTCATGAAATAAACAGGAAATTATAAATACTTACAATTTAATGTCAGGGTTATGCAGCTGCTATGAAATCTGAGTCCTTACTAAAACTGGGTCATCATCTTAACTCTGAATCAATACCTGGTGGTGCAACAAAAAGATGCAGGAATTTTGGAATTTAAAATATGTGAACATAGGAAAACACTAACTAGGAAACTGGGACTATGAACAAGTAACGGACTAACTAATATTTCTTATCAGGCATGCATTGATATTTAGATAAACATGCAATTCAGTTAAAGGAACATTAACATGGTCCTATCCAGGGTTTGAGGTATCGGATGATACCATTACGTATCGGCCGTATCGTATCGGTATCGGCAATTGACGATACCGAAACCAAGGGTTAGTTTCAGTATCGGCCGATATTGAACGGTATCGATCAGTTTCGGCCGATACCGGCCGAAACTGACCGATACTGTTCAGTACCGGTCGAAGACGGAGGAAAAAGAATGTGTAATTAAATAAAAATTCTCTAAAAATCCTTTAAAAATTCGTTAATCAATAGGTTGCATAAAAAGCTTGGTTAAAAGATAGGAGAAACCCCTAGGGTTACGGCTTGAAAATGATGAAGAATTAGACAAAGAAGATGTAAAATCAAGAAAAAATTGCTGAAAAAAGAAGAAAAGGACAAAAAGACGATAATGAAAAAATTGAACTCGCCTCATCGCGTCACCGAACCTGCCTCCTGCCTCGCCGAACCTGCCTCGACCATCTAGCGTGAGAGTGAGAGCAGAGAGAGAAAGGGGCCAGAGTCACCTTCCAGGAGATGCTGCGTTCTTTAAAAAGGCAAACTTGTAAAAAAGTGGTATGTGCAATCAGTGCGCATATCAAGCGGATACTTTGTGGCAACCCTGTAAATAAGTGGTATGTGCGCAAAGCAAAATGGTGGGTGCGCAAAGCAGCACACAGCTATTTTTTGGCAAACTTGTAAATAAGTGGTATGTGCACAAGGTAAAACGGTGGGTGCACAAAGCAAGCTTTAGGATCTATTCATTTATCTAATAATTAGTATTTAAATACCAAACTTTATGTATTTAGAATTTGATATGATTACGAACTCAAATTTAGTTTATCTATTTAGTATTTAGTATTTGATAGTATATGATTAATATTTTAGTTTGTTAAGTATTTAATAGTATTTTATAGTTTTAGATTTAAGAACCTCCGAAACCATCACTGTGTGTATATAGTAGATACATATTTAAAGTATCTCCGAAACCGAAACCGAAACCCGAAACGAAACTGTCGAAACTAGCGATACGGACGAAACTGAAACTTGCTTCCGAAACCACCGAAACAGGCGATACCGATACCGAAACCTAAATTTTGGAAAGAACGATACACAGACCGAAACCGAGACCTAAAAACTTGGTCCTATCAAATTAAAGAAGCAGTAACTGAAAACAAATAACATACTAATTAATATTCCATAATTGCATTCGCATTTAAGGCAAACATGCAACTCAGTTAGCAATTAAAAGTGATATTATCATGGTTCTATCATATTATGCCAAACCTAGGCTGTCAATCATATTGGAGAGTACAGAAACAACCAAGGAGTCCACCTCAGTACCCAAGGGCGCTCACCTGGGCCAGGCCCAAAACAGGGACGGTAGGGGCCATGAGTCAACTGTGTAGAACTCGGTAATTAAGTCCGACGGTACAATAGGGGTCAGATCCTGATTCAACGATGTGACCCAGGTCGGAACTACCTGATGTGGTTCAGTCAATAGGAGCGTGGCTCTAGTCGTTCCCACACTCTCACTAATATGATTTACACCAAACCCAGTGAGTCTGTAGTGCCAAGTGTAAGTCAAGTGTACAGCTCTTTGTGCCTCAGTGCAACAGTACATGTCTTGCTCTATACATATGTCATTTTAAATCATGATTTCTAAAATAAGACTTGAATTAAATTAAGGCCACATTAGAATTAATATATATGACTGTGTGCTATGTCATTCCAGTTTCAATCATACTCACTTTCAATTCTATCAAGTGTACTTCAATGGTTCAGTAACGATATATATAATTACAATGACTTTTCATTTCATTTCATTTCATTTTCCATAGCACACCCCACATATTTATTATTCCCAATGTCAGGGGCCACTATGCCTCATTATACTATCCAGAGACATAGCATTAATAACATGGAACAATGAAACATCTAGCATGCTGCAGATGGGTAATAGTTCTAACATCTAATCATAAGGCATTTCAACAAGACTGTTAATAAGCAGAATATTCTAAAGCGAATTAAATTCTAAGCCACATTAAACTCATTTCAGATATTGGTGTGCTATAACATTCTGGTTCCAATCTTATTCTCAATCATTCTAAACATATATATATACAGTCGACTGAATTCCAAATCATTGTTTCCATAGCACACCTAATATAACAATAAGTTCAATGTCGTGGGCCAATGATAACATTATAGCAAATGATGAGGAAGCATCATAACATTCAACATGCTTTAGAAGTGCATAAATTAGATTTCTAAACATGGATATAACAATTAATAAACATGATATTGTAACATGCTACATAAACTGAAATTTGAATACAAATAGGAGTACGAGCGAACCTGTAAGTAGAGGCAATGTCCAATGTCATACTTTTGAATTATGGAGGGATGGTCAAATGGAGGGAGGGACAATCGGGTGATCTCAGATAAGGTTTCATCATTGATCATTTTCGGTACTTAACCATTTGTTAATGGTTTTATATGATCCTTCAGGCAGCGTTTTATGATCCTAGGGACAGTAAACTTAGATCCTTCAGGCAGTAGCCTGTTCTATGATCCAATAGGCAGAAAATCACATACTTGTCCAACGGCCTTTGAGGCCAAACCCTCATTTTCGATCATCGGGTAATTTATAAACCAACTCCGAAATGTGGGGTAAGCCCCAAGGTCATCATACTAATCCCATGGTTGCCAAGCCTCGCTAACAGTCATATCATTGCCAAATAACCATTTACAGCCAACTAAAGTATCCAAATAAGGCCACGTCGGGGAATATACTTCATAATCAGTCATGGACTAGGGCGTGGAGCCCAGTTTCAGTCATGGTGTAAAGCCTAAGAAAAAGTCACAGGTTACAGAACGTGAGAGGGGTAACCGGACAGTTCTGGTGGAGGCAAAAGAACACCAAAACAGCCCACAGCAAGGGGGAAAAACATAAGGGTCTGGACCAAGGGGGAGGGCCCTCGGATAATCATTTCGAAGAGTAATGGGCTGCAGCGAGGTTCGCCGCCACGCCCGGGGCTCAGAAACATCATTGCAGAAACAAGAGAAACAAAATCGACAATTTTATAAATCTAAAAATTAGAGAATCAAAGTGATTTTACCTCAAATCGTTGACCGAATAAGAATTCAAAAAGAAATCCAACACCACAGCTAAATCTGAACCCAATTCCAGAAGAAAACAAGATTTTTCCTTGAAAAATACCATTTTTGCACAAATCCGAAACCCCAAGGCCCAAGTCGAGCTTAAATATGGAGAAATATGGAATCTGAGAAGCTAGGGTCTCGACACGAAGGAGATTGGCCTCGATTTGAAGAGAAAACGTGTCAAACCCTAGGATTTAGGGCCTCATTGGACGCGAGGCCATGCCACGTATTGAGAGAGGTGGCGAGAGGGGAGAGGAGGCCGGGCGGAGTCCCTTCGAGCCGAAGGAACAAGAGGGAGAGAGAGATCGGCGAGAGAGAGAAGAGGCAGCGGCTTTTTCTTCTTTTTTTTTGCCACAGGTTGCTTGCGAGAGAGAGAGGGGATCGGGGAGAGAGAATGAGTGGGAGAGGGGGGTCACGTGAGGGGGGGAATATTAAAGGCCCAACGGGCCTTTACAGCACATAACTCTCTTCGGACAAATTGAGTAATAGGAGTCGAATATGTCGATGCCTTCATGTGTCATTGTTCTGAGACACCAACTAAGCACGAAAGAAAGCCAGGAAAAAACGAAGAGAAAAATATACTTCAAAAGAAAAAGTGCATTAGCAAAAGAGATACAAATCAATATACTTACTTTGATGCCATTTCTTTTGATACCGGCGGCATCTAAATAGATTTCGGGGGTTTGTTGAGCAATGTGTGTGACATACGGTAGATGAAGTAACCACTTAGCGCACCTTAAATCTAAAAGAACTGAAATTTAACACCATGGTATCTTATATTAGGTGTCTCCCTACATAGTGCTTAATGATTATTTCATAAGATGAATGGTTACAATTTGTTTAAGACAATTCTCCTATTTGAATTCTTAGTCTCTAAGCATTATCCAATTGTCAACGTATTTTATATAATGATTTCTCCTTATTCTTCATGTAATGGACGTATGCTTTCAATGCTCACAACGTTGTTTCATAATTTAAGTACGTGCTGAGAAAAACATTCATATGATCATCGTCGTCAATTTCGTGTTTCTTTGATATGCTAGTATTGATTCATGTCTTATTCTTTATTACTTCAATGATATTGATAACCTTTTCGATGGATGGCAAAAAGAGAGTAGAAAAATGACATTAAAATGTACCAATGCATTGATTAAAGATGAGAGATAGACATTGAGATGGATAGTTTGAGGTGGAGCTTGTCATATTCTTCATGAGAGCACACAGCTAGAGGGAGCTCTGCATGATAATCCATGAACATGTGCACCATATGACTTGTTCTTCATATTTAAATCTCAATTTTCAATAATTGTTTGCCATCATAAAAGGGGAGATTGTTGGCCTAAGTTAGCCCACTAACTGAAGCCAAAATGTTATTTTTGTGACATCAAACAAGTCATACGGATCTAATATGTTTATCTAGTAAGTTTCAGGTCAACCAGAAGTCAAACGGCAATGATATGTGCAAAAACAGGGGTTGCACGGTGGTGCGTGTCAGCTTCACGGCGGTGCATGTTAGTAGATGAAGTGTGCACAAAGGGCCAAAGCGACACGGTCGTGCAATAGCTGACACGACCGTGTCAAAAATAAAACAATAACTTGTAATATTTCCTGCAGACTACCACACGGCCGTGCGAGAGCTGACACGGCTGTGTCAAAATAAACAGTAACTTGAAAGATTTCATACAGACAGCCACACTGCCGAGCGAAAGCTGACACAGCTGTGTCAAAAATAAAACAGTAATTTGTGAAATTTCCAGCAGACAGTCACATGGTCGTGCAGAATCAGCACATTGGTGTGCCAGATTTGAGCATCACACAGAGGCCAGAGTACAGACAACACGGCCATGCCAAATTGACACACGGCCGTGCAAAGTTGTGGAATCACTATTAAAGATAGATTTGACCAGTTTGGCCAGTCAAACGCACAGGTTTGATTTCAATCAATTTAGAGGAGTTTCTAAACAATTTAAAGACCTATCCAAAGGGGAGTTTCCAAATTAATGAGTCCTATCAAATTGATAAAGAAGGGATTGAAGATTTGATGAAAGAGTAGAAGATCAAGAGTTCTAATTTGAAGATAACTCATCATCCCATATAAAAGAGAGAGCCAACCCTTGGAGAAAATCCCATTGAAGCATCTAGCAAAAATTTCAGAGATATACATCCTTACTAGCTGGCCCAAAGTATCAATCAATCCAAGCTTCAAGTGCTCGAGGAAGAAGAATAGAGGAGATTTACAGACGAGGATCGTCTGAAAAACGATCCTCGTCTAAAAAGGCGATATTTTTCTCTACACACGTCAGAATCAAGCACGGTTTGCGCATATACGTGCGTTGAGGGACTACACTATGGTGACTTCTTTCGATTTTTATTTTGGTGTTAGATTGTATTTGAGAATATCTTCACCTAGGAGCTATCTTTGTGCTTAACTGTTTGAACAATATATTTATACGGTGTGATCACTATCCGAAAGTATGATCGGGTTTATTTTTCTCTATTTGGTTATAAAAGAGGGTGAAATCCTCAAAGGATTTGGGGTCAAAGCCTAGACGGAAAGCCTAGCGGAGAGCCACTCCGATGAAAAATCATTGCTTGCATTATTCTGTGATTTGGTTTGGTCGTTTTTTGTGCTTGATATTTTAATTTGTGCCTACACCATATTCACCCCATTTAGGGTGTGATTTTCATGTGCGAGTTTTTTTAAGGCTTTACATCACTATTATAGCAAATAAATAAAATGTAAAACAATAAACAAAATTACAATTACATTGAGCTCGATTGATATTGATAATGTCCAAGACCGTGTCATAGGGGTTGTCATCCATTCTTAAGCCTTAATACTTTGTCCAATACTGTCTACTAGCTGCACAAAACATATTAATGCAAGCATAATATTTGATCATCATCAAAACATATATTGGGGTAATCCAATATCCTACAACGTACACATATCTGACACGGATATGGCATTCACTTTTTAGTGTTTGTGCTCCATAGTGACCAGATTAGAAATTAAATATATACATGTATTGGAACATTTTGATTGTAACAAATCTGTAGTGGAAAAGTCGATTTGAAATCATTGCAAACAAAATTTTACAATATAAAGGGTGGGACAAGCTCTTTTTAGAACACGTTAAAAATTTTATGGCCAAAAGTCAATAAGGATAAAGACATGGTTTTTCTTCACATATTAAAATACCCATCTGTTAGCTAAAAGGGAATATTGAATATTCTCTCCTTTGTTGGAAAATAAAATAATCTTTTTAGATGACCAAATTGCCAGCATCTTTTACCTTCCCCTCAAATTAAACTCTCGCCTAATAAGAAAACTTAGACCCTAATGGAAATTGTAATGACCCATATTTTTGGGAGACTTTTTTCTGACATTTTCCTCATAATTTTATGCATTTAATTTTTCAAAATTCACTTTTTTCTTTTCTATTTTCCCTTATTATTCATCCCTCTTTAGCCTAGCCCATCAATATGTTTTCTTCTGTTCTTTTTCCCTTTGAAGCAAGCCCAAAAGACTTGACCCACACCATCACACATTCTCTCCCCTTTCATTTTATTTCGTGTATAAAAGCCCGAAACCCACTTAAACATTTTCTTTTTCCCCATCAAACCAAGCACAGCCATTAGCCAACTCTTTCCCTTTTTGCTTTATTGGCCCGACCCACTTTGTTATGTTTCCTCGTCCACTTAAGGGCAAAGCCCAATTAGCTTGGCCCACTTCTTTCCCTTAATTCCTCCCTCATTCAACTAAATAGAGCCAATCTTACTCCTTTGTTTTATGAAGCCGTTCTCCTTTGGGTTTGCCCCCCTCTCTCTCCTTCGATGGAGTGACACAACCGACCACTCTTCTTCTCTGATTCGAAACCCTAGCCGAATCCCTCACGCCGCCTCCCCTGCGAGAAAACCTATTCGACTCGAACTCTTCCTCTCTGACCTCTCTACGCTTTTTCGTGTTCTCTGAATCTCTATATAAGTGCAGCTAGTCTAGGGTTTTTATACAAACAAAAAAATTACTTTCTTTTCTTCATTTTTTGCCGAATTAATGTTTTGGATTTTCTAAAGTTTGAGATTCCTCTTTCGATTCCTGTCAACCATCGATACAAGTAGATTACTTTTCTACAGTCAAGCTTTTGGTTTATGTTTTAGATTTTATTTGAATGATTTCTGAAATTCAATTGAAAGGTGATTGTTGGGTTCTTGAGGGTTTCATTGAGGATGTTGATGAACTTGTTGGATTTGCTTTGTTTATGGGATATGATGATTCACAATATTTTTTTCAAGGGATATGTCCCTATGAGTTTAGGATCTCGGTAACCCTTTTTGGGATGAGGGCGACCCTAACAGGCGCCCCATCGCTTCACATCTCGATCGGGTTTTATTTGGTGTTGACGGTCAGCCGCCGGGGTGGGCGCTGCTTCGCCGCTGCCGTTACTTTCTCAATGTTTTGATGGTTATGATTTTGGGCCCTTCTCTTTATTTCGAAAATCTTATTTTGTTTTCTTTTTCCATGGACCTGTGGCCTTGCTGACATAGGCCCTAATCCATGGCCTGCTTTAAGGTTATGGCATGTTGTCTCGTTTCTGAGTGCATCCTATTGGCTGGTTGTGTGGGTTACGTGTCCCTTACCCGAGTTGATGCTAGTTTTGGGCCTGAGCTAGTAACTGTTCATTTTAAAATTGTGGCAATTACCTTCCAATGTGGGGATAGACCATCCACCATTTCTAGTTGCCGAGAATTGTGAATCTGATCCCATACAATTATGTTTTCATGCAACTACTAAATATTCAGTTTTATATAATTAATTTCAGATTTTAAAGGGATTGTTGAGACGTCAGCTCTTTCCATAAATTGTGGAGTTACTTAAGACATGTATGCAATATCTGGGATTGTTTAGCTATATCACTTAATTGCGTAGTCAAATGATTGTACATACATGAAACTGGGACAATGTGACTAGTAACTTGCATTGCGAATTGACACCATGCTACATTTAGACATTACACCTAACTTACTGTCCAAAGGGTACGGATGCGATAATGGTTTTAATATATTCATTTTTCCACTCTCCTTTACGGAAGTAGAGTATATTATAATTATCCGTTTTTCCTCCTCCTTTTATAGAACGAGTGGTCATATACATTTTTTCTCTTCCTTACGGAACGAGGGGTTACTATATTTATTTGTCTGTTATTCACACTGGTAGCAGTGTTACACTACAGAACTTATTATTGAACATCGTTCCCTTGGACATGAGTCACGACCTAGAATAGTTGGTTAAACTTTAATCAACACTAGAACATTCATAACTTGCAACATTTTCAGTTCAGCATATTTTTTCTTGATCTACGATATTGATATTGTTTTTGTTTAGTATATTATAAACAGTGAGCTTGGTTTAGGCATAATCTACTTTTAGTTGTATATTTTCTTCTTCAGGTTTAGTAGGAGATTTTTTCGACATTTATGATTAGCTTTCGTCTCTTCGGACGGTGTCCAAAGTTTCCAAGATTGCTCGTACAGGTATGTTACTAAATCGGTATTATTTTCTATTTTTCATATTCTGCTTTTACTGGTACCAAATAGGACATGCATATTATTGTAATTTGTGATTACCCCTAAGAACTGGGTCGTTACAGAAAAACTTTAAAATCAATTAACCTAACTCTCTCTTATATTCTTCTTCGACTTCTCCCAAGCAAGAGTATCCAACATAAATGATCGTTGCAAGGCAGTTATCACTGCAAGTGGATAGGATTTTCTATCCTGATCATTATAATTGATGTTGGAAATGCTTCACAATGGCTTTTGGGTCAAGTTAGAAGATGAGGGATATAGCTTGAAGCTTCCCCAGGAAGCGAGAGAAAGCCTGAAGCTATGTGTAAAGAGAGGGATTCGGATGACCCTCAACTGCAGCAACTCACTGGCAACCGACGAACCAAAATGACATCAAATCTTAATTAATTATAGACACAAAGATTTTAGGGTTAGAGAAATAAATAAAGAGGAGTTGTGAGTTTGACTCTTGTAGTAAAGAGAGGAAAGAGTTGGTGGCAATTTGAGAACTTGATTCTAAAACCATTCAAGATTAAAGGGGGCTACATGAGCGTTTAACATAAATTCAAGCTAATTTGGAGTAAATTGGAAAATTTAGAGTTAGAGTAAATTTCTAAGAAATGGTAGATTTTGGGAATTCTACTCAACTTAGATCAAGGTAACGATGTACTAGTGTTTACAAATTTGATGAAGATTGGAATCAAGAAAATCTGGCGAGGATTATTCTTTCAAATGAATAATTTTTTATAATAGTCAGGACATCTTGCTTTTCAAACTTCTGTAAAAAAACTTCAACCTAAATTCAATCGACCAGTTTGCCACCCCCACCCAACCCCCCCCCCCCCCCCCCCCCCAAAAAAAAAAAATTATAATAATAATAATAATAATAATAATAATAATTCCTACATCACTCATAATATGAAGCCGTGATGTGTGCGACATCTGTTGGACACGACAGTTAAAGACATCAAATTCAACCTAAATTCTTCTCAACTTAGATCAAGGTAACGATGAAGTAGTGTTTACAAATTTGATGAAGATTGGAATCAAGAAAATCTGGCGAGGATTATTCTTTCACACGAATAATTTTTTATAATAGTCAGGACATCTTGCTTTTCAAACTTCTGTAAAAAAAACTTCAACCTAAATTCACTCGACCAGTTTGCCACCCCCCAAATCCTACATCACTCATATTATGAAGCCGTGATGTGTGCGACATCTATTGGACACGACAGTTAAAGACATTTCATATGTATTTTTTTAAGAATTCACAGCATGTTTGTATGTTGCATCCATATTGGCTGGCCCACTTCGTGCAATGTAGCTTATATCATCATATCACTAGATTGATTAAACAATTACAGTACACATTTTGTCACAGGATGATGAATCCATCAGATGCTCTCATCCTATCTAGATCCCTGATTCGCTTTGTTCTGTTCTTATTTCAAATAAAAATATACAAAAACAAAAAACACAACAAAACAGAAATCCTCACATGAGCACATATAAGTAACCAATCACACACATATGAGACCCACAACGAACCTACACAAGATCATGATTTCTTTTAGGTTTCCAGTTGTTTGTGTATATGACGATTTAGGAGTCAAGAAACATGGGTGTTATCCTAGGTTATAAACAGGGAGATTTAAATGAAAAGTATGCAATAATCATATAGACAAATTTAAGTCATGTACATTGCAGGTTGGTTATTCTATTCATTTTCATTAAATAAAACATATAATGAAGGCAGAGACATATTGAATTAAAATTTTATTAAAAATATATCATGAATCAAAAACTTGAATAAAATTTATCAGTCACGACAGAAGAATTCACCTTTCCCTATTCTTATGAGCCTTTTTAGACCATAAGCATATCGCCTCACTCGACGTCTGTGCCCCTCAAGATTGAGCCTTTCATGGAGAACCAGTTATGACATTACAGGACATCATCAATAATTTGCATGCAATAAACAGAACAGTTTGCTAAATTGAGCGACACCTAAATAAGCATTTGCATGTTGAGATAAGTTGGCATACTCTTCATCAGTGCTTAGTTTATGTGGGCCAGCTGCTATCGAAAGGTCATACACAGCCTGTGCAAAGTTTAACACGCACCTGAGTTAAATAACAGAATCGAAGAAAGACAAGCCAGACACAATAAATTAGAAAGAACTGAATACCATAGAGGGTGAACATAAAATAAAACACTTCATATTATGACAAATACCATAAATACCAGTGATATGATGGCATTGTGGTGCATATGTTAACAATAGTGAGCGTGCAGTCATAAGGAAGAATGAAATTACTTCACATGTAAACTAGATAAATCATATAGGCACAATAAGCATGCCAATTGTTCCCGATTTCCTTTCCCTTTGTTTTTCCTTTTTTATTTTTTTGGGATTAGAAAATCACAAAGTTGATTGCTGGAATATAAGCAGAAGTACACAAACAATCAGAAAAAATTGAGGAAAATAAATTTAAAAGCCTACTAAAATTACTCAAGTCACTTAGTTTAACACCCCATGGTTCATAACAAATTTGCTGGCCAAATGTTAAGGAAAAATTGCAGAAACTTCTTGTTATTGCCAGGAAGAACAGTGTTCACAATGGTAAGTGTCGAGTTTAGATGTCCCTTTTTACGTTTGAACCCCATGCCATAAGCATCAAACCACTCCATAAACAACTTTAGATAATATTTGACCATGAAACATTGATCAAAATGAGGATGACAATGAACCATCCCGATTTTCATGCATCTTTTTCAACAACCGTTTCTAGTTGGTACATCCATAAAAATACACTATAAATTCAAATTAACATTGGTCCATGTTTCCGGCAGAATCAACAAATTGGATCCAGTTGAGAACTAATACGGGTGATGGAGATCGGAAATCGATCGATTGTTTCCGGACTTAAATTTGATTTAATTCATTTTAATTTTTAGTTGATTTTGAGTTTCGATGGTTGCGCATGTGCTATTATTTCTAGAGATTTTCTTTTGTTTTAGTTGTTTTAATTTGCACATGTGGTGTACATAGGTTTGCCTTTAAATAACGACGTATTGCAAATCTTTTATTCAATGAATTAAAAATTGATTGTTTGAGAGAAAATCTATCTTGATTCACGAGGAACCCTGGTTTTCTTTGAATCCCTTTTCCCCTAAGGAGTTGAGTGTAGGTGCATGAAATGCCAAGGTGAGAGGTCCAAGTCGTATACTAATATTTAGTTTTCTATCCTTAATACTTAGATTCTTCCCTAATTTCTTGTTTCCCACCACATTAGAACCACAAATTTAGAATCCCAGATCTAGCTTGTTATTGTGCTGCATCACTGGTCAATGGTAGAGTTCATGAACCTAATTGACTAATTCGGACACTCATAAATTCCCAGTCCAGTTACAATTTTAATTTGAGTAAATATTGAATGATGACACGCAAAAACCAGATACATGGTTGGCTTTTGTAATGGTCCGAAAATTCTAATATGATTAGTACGCATTTTCTGTAATTTTTCATATAATTTTCCTAAAACTATTTTATAATTTTCCATTTCCTTTCGTTCCTCTTACTTTCTTTAAATTATTCATTTTTTTCTTAAGCCCACAACCCAAGCCCAAACTCCCTTTCTTTCTTTCTCTCTCTTCAAATTCTGTAAACAAGAAGCCAAAGCCCATCTCCCCATCATTTAACCTTCTCAAGCTCAAGCCGGTAAAACCCGGGTCTTTCACATCTCTCATTTATAACGATCGATCGATCTCCCTCGCCCTTCGACTCAACGAAACGAATGGCAGCCGCTCCTCCCACGCGAGAAGAAAACCCTAAGCGCACCACCTCCTATCTCTCAGCAAGAGTTCTGATTCGAATCGAACTCCTCTCCTCAGCATAATCAAATTTCGTGTTTTCTCCTCTATACATCCCCCTTTTATTTATGTTAAATTTTTTTTATGGTTTTGATTCAAACGAAAACTTCTTTCTAGTCTTCAAAATTCTTTCGATTTCAATTTTGCGGATTTGTGGGGCTTTCGAATTTCTTCGAATCTCTTGATTGGTAGATTAAATTCTGCTCTTAAAGTTTTTGTTTATTTTCCTTACGTTTAAGTTCTAAATTTATACGGATTGAATGGATGGAAATTATTCTGATCATGTGGGTTTGGTTGTGGATTGTTGGAAAATTGTTGAGTTTGTTTTGATTATGGGATATGATGACGAGAGTTTGTTGAGGGGACTTTTTTCCTCGATGATTCGAGACTCTCCGTAACTTATGGGGCTTCTCGGTGATTCTCACCGCTGCCTCCTCTATTCTTAGTCTTGGGTTGGGTTTCGACTACACCATTGACCGTCGGGGGTCTTTGGTTACTTTTATCGCCAAGGTTGTTTCCATACGGCTAAGTCTCCATTGGTTGACGTTTTTTGGGCTTGGTCTCATGTTTGATCCATGTGGGCCTTGTCGCCACCGTTGGAGTCTTCCTTTGGGCCTTGCTCAAGCAGGTTGTTCCTAGTTTTGGCCCGCTGCATATTTTCTGGTCTTGTTGCCCGCTGCCATAGATTTTGCTTCGGGTTGTCTGCCCACTGTTGTTTCTAGGACTTGCTATTTTGGGATACCTGGAAATTTCAGCCTGCTCCTTTCGGTTCACGATTTGGGCTTACTGCTGTGTTGTGAGCCTGCAGGTTTTGTTTTCAGTTCTTGTATCACACAATGGCAAAATCCCCTTGGGCTTGTAAGCTGGTGATTAATAACTAGGTTGCCTCGTATTATATCTAATCGCCTAAATTTTCAGATTTCCGTATTATTGTTTAGATTTCAATTTTAAAATAAATTCTGATTACATACAATTGTTCAGATTTCTTCCTTTACTCTAAATAAATTGTTAACTAAGAAATTACCTTTTGTACAAGTAACTTGAATTGACACTATTAATGACATTCACATCTGATACTGAACTGTAAAGAAGTATCTTAGTGTTGCAATGTTTCATTTACGTAATTCTTGTTACAAAATGGCATCATATTAAAAAGCTTGTGATCACGTGTAACAAGTTCATTATCTAATAATGGTTGATTATGATAAGGTGTTAAATCCAATTAAATGACGTGATTGCAATGTATAGTATACAATGATCACTTGCTTGAATATAATGCCATGATGCATACTTCTAATATTGTATTAGTCCATTGGTCATTATATATGATCGCAGACTCTGGATATTGTACATGTTTATGATCGAGAACTAAGTGCTACATGGGACAGTGTCAAGGAACCACTAGGGGCCACCTCTTGAACCCATGTGAGCCACCTCTAGAATCTCTTCCTAGATTTATATTGACAACCATAACAGTATCAAATACAATATTGTTTGATACTGATACGTGTGCGTACTTGTGCCATGAAAACTTGAGAACATCTAGACAACCTAGAAACAGACAAAGTACCTTGACATCACACTTGACTCACGGAGTTATGGGATAACTCATATTAGAGGGAATGCAGGAGAGACTAGAGCCATGCTTTGTCACAGTTTCTGGTTTGGATCCTATCATGAATCTGTTACCCGTCGAAGAGATCCTAAATCCTATCATGAATCTGCTACCCGACGGAGGGATCCTGAGTCCCTTTCATGTATCTGTTTGGACTCGGCCCAGGGTAGCTCCTTGTGATACAATGTGGTCTTTGGGTAGCATATCATTCTCTTCAATATCAATCACATCCTAGGATTGGAACAACAATTATATGAACCAAAACAGTTACAACACAGTAATAAATTGCATACTCTTATGCATACTTTTTATGTAGTTTGTTACATTTTAGTTCAATAGTTTACTTATCTTTTAATTGTTTAACATGTACATACCTGACACACATAACATGTCACGCTTTTGCACTGTAGTATACTTTTACATGCCTAGTGTCATTATATTTTTTGCTTCGAACATAAACCATTTGCTTAGATTAGATTTTAATCACTTCTAAATTAGTGGCACATATTTTTGTTTCTATTTGGTGCTGAACATTTATAGTAATGGGCTTCAGCATTCTAGGATTAGCTTCCATCTTATTGAGCAGTGCACAGAGTTTCTGAGATAACTCATTCAGGTATGTTTTGTCTGTATGTTTCTATTTCGCCTATATTATTTCACTGTTAACCAGTAGGGCCTGCAACTCTTGAAAATTGAAATAGCCCTCGAAAAGTAGGTCGTTACCGCTTTTCATTATTCTTCATTAACCTAGTAGATTCTCTCTTCCCTACTTAAATCAAAACCGCCTCACATCTTTATCTAACTTCTCAAGATAGTTATTTTTTTGAAATTATTATATTACAACCATGACACAACATATAAAAAAGAGTAGTACAATTACTATTTAGTTTAGCAAATTCCTTCGTATTTTGGACCACAATTCTTTTAAGAATAAATATCCACTACATAAAAATTCGTGGTATTAATACTATTTCCAGTTTAATAGGATAACTAGGGCTTAGATTCATATAGCATACTTAAGATTCATATAGCTGACATTGTGCCTTTCCTAGAATTGTCAAGCATGTTGGGGACATCCCAGATGCGAGGACTGCAAACCTATATAAAGCATTGTATACATACAAAAACCACAGAAAAAACCTTCTTGTAAACAACTGTTGGCCAAACCAAATACACTTTGGCTGATAGACATCACTCCCAGACATAAATCCAGATCAGGTTGATCTCAACTCAATGGGTCTTGGACTTATGTCCATGTAACTTTGTCTGCTTGATGACTAAAGTTTTCATGATATTACTTGAGACCATAGGGGCTCAAGATTTTACATGCAACAGAAATTTAATAACTTCTATATAGAACATCATCATCAACATAGCCTTCGTTGCAAAAATTGAGGTCGGCTCCATGGACTAGAGAGAATATCGGTTCGTGATCACATCAGATCACGATGTCGGATACTCACTCTTCACGCATTACGATCTAAAACTATCTTCCATCAAACCACTCTCCATCCCTGTCTTCCTCTGCATACCTCTCTTTCTCTTGATCTTAACCTTTATATGTTTTGTTTTCCTAATGGGCACATCAATTAGTCTGTGCATATATGATCAAATCATCTCAAACGGTGTTCTCTCACCTTATCCTCTATAGACACCACATCTATCTGCGCTCGGATATTCTCATTTTTACCGTATCTTTCTAGTGTTTCCATACATCCACCATAAAATTTACATCTTTATCACATATACAATGTTCTTACATCTTGGTAATAACCCAACACTATACAGTATAACAAAACTAGCCTAATTATCGTCCTATAAAATTTACCATTTAACCGCAACGATGCATTTTAATCGGACAACACTCCTATAAAGTATATCCACTTCAACCATCATGTTTTAATTCTATGATTAATATCTTCTTTAATACATGCATCCTCTTGGATAACTAATACATGATACCTAAATTACTTACTTACCTATATAATGATCACATCCAGCTTTACTATGCCATGATCTTTACATCTCACTCCAGTAAACTTACATTCCTACATTCGGTCTTAAATTCTACATAGAACATGACTACACTAATAATGTACCAGAACATATATTCTATTAAATGCCATGCCCCACGTTAGTTGACTATATATTTTCTTTTAGAACCCTAAGTCAAACGTGATATTGCTCTATATCTTTTATACTAGTACTCACATAAGGTAAAGGAGTCGGATTAGATCACTTTCATGTCACCTGACTCGAAATCTAGCCGTTTTATCAACAAGTCAAGCACTATAGCAAAGGAGAACCCAAGTATTTGCCAGAACTTGAACGTGAACCAGGTAGCCTGATCGCTTGATCCAGTGGGTTGGATCATGGTTCCTTCTGCTTGGAAACAACGGTTGGCTAAACCAAATGCACTTTGGCAGATAGACCTACTCATTGACATGGATCAAGAACAGGTTGATATCCAACACAATGGGTCTTTGAACTTTTGTTCATTAACCTGATGACTAAAGTTTTCAGGGCATTACTTAAAAAGACCATAAGGGTCAAGATTTTGCAAGCAAAAGAAAATGAACAATTTTCATGTAGAATATTGATATGATAATAACTCATCAACACATATATACTCTATTAAATGCACATTCCAAAGTTAACTTAGTAAGCTTCATATCGTCAACCCTCAAAAAAACGTTATTTGTTCTGTCCTTCAAATAAGTGCTCACATAAGGAAAAGGGGTCGGATCAGATCACTTTCAGGTTGTGTGACCCAATATCTAGCCGTCTTATCAATTGGTCTAGCACTCTACCAAAAATTAACCCAAGTATACTTATCAGAATCTAAATGTAAACCAGATAACCTGTTTACTGGTTGCTCGATCCAGAAGTGTAATGGCCTGAGAACTTTAATATAATTTTTTACATTTACTGTATATTTCCTAATTATTTTATTTTATTTATCTTTCTTTCTTTTCTTTTTCTTTTTCTTTTTCTTTCTTTTATTTCCCCTCTTGACCCGGCCCAAGAACTCAGCCGCTCCTTCTTTCATTATTTTTCTTCTCTCCAACTTCTTTATTTTTCCACCTCAAAGCACATCTCTCCATTTATCTTTATTTTCTTTTTTAAAGCCCAACATCCCAATTCAAGATCATATCCAAGAGATCTAACCTAACTCTGCATTCATTTCCTCTCTCAATTTTCCTTCCGCCGCTCCCATGACTCATCCCTCTCTCTTGCGTCCATCGCCCACAACCACGCGTGGGGCGTGAAATCCGTCCCTTCACACCTCTTCCCCGCATGTAACCAGCGCCCTTTTCACCTCTCACCATCACTGTTCTGAACTTCACATTACTTTCCTTCTCTCTATAATTATTCTCATATTTGTTTCTATGTTATTATTTTGCAAAATATTTGTTTCTATGTTATTATTTTGCAAAATATTTGTTTCTATGTTATTATTTTTGCAAAAGAAAGATTTTTCCTCTCTAAAAATTCTAGTTTTTGGCTTCTTGATTTTGAGGGTGTTTTTGATCTCTTTTCAGCTCGATCTTTCATCTTCCTCGTGGATCAAGCAATCGCAGCCATGGATCGGCGAGGTAGTAGGGCTTGATCGGGGTTTTCAAGGATTTTTTGTTTTTCCTCTTCGATGCATGGTAGATTTATCCTAACCCAAGTTTAAGTTAGCTAAATTCTGACTTTTGGATAAATTAATGAAATGATTTTGTTCATGCTACGGTATAAATCCATTGTTGATTAACATTGACATTATTTAGAGAATAGTTAAGCATGGTCTCTGTTTTGTGGGGTTATTGAAGCGGTGATTATTTAAGGTGATTTTATGGTGTTTGATCGTTTCCATGTGGTTGGTTGGGTCTACGGTTCCCTTTGGTGGCTGAGGGGCCCTCGAGTCTTCTATTGTTGACCTGGGGTTTTCAGACTTACTGTTGGTTGTCTGTAGGGTTTTCGAAATTCATGTTTGATGGTAGCGGGGCTTTCGGATCATCTATAGACTAGATGTGGGATCTCGGTTCCCATATTTCCTCTTTGATTGCTTTCGGCCATCTTATTAATTGACTAATGTAGGGCCACCGTCTTGCTTAACTAATTTAGGGCCCTCTTGCTTAACTAATTCAGGGATTTTTGGCTTTTCCTCTTCGATGCATGGTAGATTTATCCTAACCCAAGTTTAATTTAGTTAAATTCTGACTTTTGGATAAATTAATGAAATGATTTTGTATAATTTACGATATAAATCCATTGTTGATTAACATTGAAATTATTTAGAGAATAGTTAAGCATGGTCTCTGTTTTGTGGGGTTATTGAAGATGTGATTATTTGGGGTGATTTTCTGGGGTTTGATCGTTCCCATGTGGTTGGTTGGGTCTACAATTCCCTGTGGTGGCTGAGGGGCCCTCAGGTCTTCTACCATTGACCTGGGGGTTTCAGACATACTGTTGGTTGTCTGTAGGGTTTTCGAAATTCCTGTTTGATGGTATTGTGGCTTTCGGATCATCTATAGACTGGATGTGGGGATCTGGGTTCCCATATTTCCTCTTTGATTGCTTCCGGCCCTCTTGTTAATTGACTAATTTAGGGCCACCGTCTCCTGTATTGCCTACTGTATGGAGTTTGTGTCGTTTGACGACTATTTGGGTTGCTGGACCTATCTGTTTGGTTGTTCAAGGGGGGCTTCAGCTTTTTGTTACATGCCCTTTGGGCTCGGGTTCCCTGCAGCGGTTCAGTTGGCCTCTCTTGACCATAAAGCAGCCTACAACCAGTCCAACTCTTGCATATTTTCAATAATTTTCCCTACAACCATCACATGATGATACTACCCAAATCTAATCATATATGACAAGGAAATTCGTTGGCAAAAATAACTCCAGCTTTTAGACAGTTTATATTTGGTTTTTAACTAAATTTTTATATTAAATCTGATTCCTTTGACCCATTATTTTTTGTGCACAAATTTCAAAAATATTAAATTGCAGTTTATAGACTCAGTTTATCGTTTTTAAGGCGAATCTTAATTGTGTTCCCGCATGGATTTAACTTCATTTTTGGAATGGATTTCGGTATTAGATGGGTTATATGAGTTGAAAACTAAATTTAACTTAGTTTGGATCTTTTTTAATGTAAGATTAGATTGGCATAAACGTTTGATCAAAAAAATGTCTGACACCGTTAACTGAGATATATTGGGAAATTGTTTAGCATGCCTGTAATAAATAAACTGTTAATCTATATCATTTAAATTGCATAGTTAAGGGGTGTACACATAATGATACTGAAATACTTGTTACTGGAATATAACACTTGACACTTGACATATGGTACTGTTGGAACATGAATTGAAACTTGACTTGTTACTCAGAAACTCTTAACTGTGTAATTTAAATGATATGAAACATGACCACTTCATGAGAACTACAAAATTACTAACTTTGAGATTGTTGACATGCAACCCTAAAAACAACTAGACACCTAGAAAACATTACTCAACCTGGACATTGCACTTAACACACACTCGCTCTGATAACTAGACAACAATATACTTCAGACTCATGTGGTTTTGGTGTAACTCACTGTCCAGAGGGTGCGGGAGCACCGATGAGTCATGTACTCCATTTCTATCTTCCTACATGGAACGAGGGGTTATACTACTACTTCCATTTTCCTCTTCTTTTACAAAATGGGGGTGGTTATACTACTACTTCCACTTTCCTCTTTCTTTATGGAATGAGTGATTATGTTGTTGTTCTATTTTCCTCTTCCTTTACGGAATGAGTGATTATGTTGTTGTTCTATTTTCCTCTTCCTTTACGGAATGAGGGGTTATGCTATTGTTCCCATTTTCCTCTATTCACACCGATAGCGGGGTTATATTCCAGGACTATAAGTCGACCGGTATTGCATATCGTACCCTCGGATGTGAATAACAACTTAGAAATGGTTAACTGAAATATTTAAAATGACATGTACCTTTGATATTCATATCATGTTATTCCTCTTGCTCCATAATTTACAATTGCATGACTTCACCAAGCTCAGTTCAGTAATTACCTTACATGACTTTTAATTGTTTATTATATTATGTTACTTCGCCTGTAAACCATATGCTTGGATTAGATTAAATCTACTCTAAGTGACAATACATTTCTAGGGATGACAGTACTGGCCTGACCCGGCCCGACTCGATTTTGACACGTCCCGCCCCGGCCCGCAGACGAGTCGGGGCAAGCTTGGGCTTCGTATGCGCCCCGGCCCGCCCCGGCCCGCCCCGGCCCACCCCGATTTTGACCCGTCCCGCCCGCCCCGTCCCGCAGACGGGTCGGGGCAAGCTTGGGCTTCGTATGTGCCCCGGCCCGCCCCGGTAAACTATATAAGTTCTAAAATAACCTTACTATTTTGATGCGAACCATGCGGCTAGTCCATAACCCATAACTCATACTCTGTTCCACTGTTCTCCCAATTGAGCCAATTCCCAATTCCAAATTACCAAATATATCACAATTCTCCCAATTTTGAAATAAAAATTTAGTTTTGGATTCATAGCGATGGTAGTAATGACCTGACCCGACCGACCCGACCCGCTTTTGGTAAGAAGTTACCCGCCCTGCCCCGGCCCGAGACCCGCCCTGCCCCGACCGGTAGACGGGACGGGGCAAGCTTGGGTAGTTCAACACCCGCCCCGCCCCGCAATATTGACATTCCTATACATTTCCTTATTATCTCTGTCCGATGTTGACTAATGTAGTAGATGGCTTAGTGTTCGTGGTTTAACTTCAGTTTCTACTGTGGAGCATGCAGAGTTTTGAAACCACTCTTACCGGTATGTTCTAAATTCAATATATTACTACTTTTCGTCTATATTGTGTTTACTGGTAAACAACAAGATCTACAATAGCATCAACAATAGTCACAGTACCCGGGTAGTCGGTCGTGACCAATGGTGGCACATGCAAGCCTGCGCTATCTCATGAACAGCATAGGTCGAGTAGTATAGATATACTGTAAATCATACTTGTATTTACTCACGATATTTGGGAATACAAGATGGAACACGTATGTAATCACCATAAACATTTAGCTTGAAACAACTCAACCACTGTCAACGAGAACATGATGGGGGTTCAGGGCGATGGGAGTGTGTCCGGTATCGCCAATAATAATGTCAACAGCAGCAACATAGAGCAACCCATTCTGGTGCACCAGATATCTGACAATGCTCTACATGAAATCTTTCAGGCTCTTCAGAGAGACCTAATGGGCTCATCACGTACAGTCGACGGTGCACCAGAGGATGACCGGGCCCAACCGCATGACTCAGTGGCGTATTCGTAACTTTTAGGCCTTTTGTATTATTTTAATTCTTATATGGACTTAGTGGTAAATTGCTAATTAGTGAGGGGATTAAAAGGGGAGGGTGCGGTCAGCCCTAGGGGTATGCTTGATTTAATTATTGTGAAAATTTCAAGGGAGAGTGCAGACTCCTCTATAATTGGCATCTTGGGAGGGAGTTTAGCCCTTTAATTGTAATCAAATTATCCCTTTATTTTCAGTTTTGAGCAATAAAAATCATATCTTTTCTAGTTCCTATCAAGAGCTAGGCACAAATGAGTTCAGCAGTTTCAGACACAGCGCCCGAAGTCTATGAACAGACATAAAAACCATTACATGCATAGGAATGGCAGCGATGCACTGTAGACAATCTAAAGGCAACAAAGATTCTGGCAGAGTCGTGGATGGACATGGCCAAACTACAACGGACTGAAGTGGCCAAAGTCTAGTGGGATACTGAGGAGAGCTGTCTGACCAGCCAATCTCGTGGGACAAGTTCAAGGAACTCCTCAATCCCAGTTTTTCTCAACAAAGGCACATTTGGAGCTGCATGCGCAATTCACAAATCTGAAGCAGGGCTCCATGTCAGTAAAAAAATATGATATTGCGTTCTGCATGCTCAATGGGTTTGTGAAGGTGATGGTGTCCACCCCGCTGACCTAAGCCAGACATTTTCGGTCGTAACTAAATATTAAGATCCGAAAGAAGCTGATTGGGTTGAATCTACAAACCAATGCACCCGTACTATCAGCGGCTTGTGAATATGAGTACGTTCAGATGGAGGCTGAGCAAGGACGACTTTTGACTGCCTTTCCGATACAACCACCACCGCCACCACCTGCAGTAGAGCAGAGCCGACGACCACCAGCAAACACTCAACCCATCGAACAAAGGAAGCATGCTCAATAGATGGTGCACACCACACAAATCAAGAGGACATGGACTCAATCTAATATTCAACGACCTATGTTGTGATACTATTGTCAACGACCTGGACATAAGGATTTTCATCGACGGAACATGTTGTGCTTGGTCTGCAACGCATCGGATCACTCCATTGGTAATTGTTGAAAACGAGTTAGACAGATGACAGTGACCAGTGCAAGAATCAACATCCACCACCGTCGCTGCAAAAATACTAGTCTTTCATCTGATGGCAGCAGAGATGGACGACCCACCTCTTAGACTATGTTATGATCATTTGAATTGATTTTATGGTGTTCTGTTATCAAAATTTTGTTTTGGTAATTCTGAGAATGAAATTTTTTGTAAGATGGGTAGAATGTAATGCCATGAGAATTTTGGTATAATTTTTGGCATTTAGTGTATATTTTTCTAATTATTTTATTTTATTTCTCTATCTTCCTTTTCTTTTTCTTTTTCTTTCTCTTTCTTTTATTCCCCTCTTGGACCGGCCCAAGAACTCAGCCGCCCCTTCTTTCATTCTTTTTCGTAACTCCAACTTCTTTATTTTTCCAGCCCAAATCCCATCTTTCCCTATATCTTTATTTTCTTTTCTAAAGCCCAGCACCCCAATTCAAACCCATACCCAAAAGATCTAACCTAACCCTGCTTTCCTTTCCTCCCTCAATTTTCCTTCAGCCGCTTCCCTAACTCATCCCTCTCTATCGTCCATCGCCCAAGACCACACATGGGGCATGAAATACGCCCCCTCACACCTCTTCGATGTGTGTAACCGCCTCCCTTTCACCTCTCACCATCACTTCTCTTAACTTCTCAGTACTTTCCTTCTCTCTATAATTATTCTCCTAGTTGTTTCTGTATTTTTACTTTGGAAAAGAACGTTTTGATCTTTAACATGCATAACATGTTATTCTCTTCCTCCATAATTTACAATTGCATGTTGTCACCGGTCTCAGTTCAGTAGTTATCTTCTTTTAATTTTTTATTATATTATCTTGCTTTGCATGTAACCCGTATGATTGTATTAGATTAAATCTACTATAAGCTATAAGTTACGGTACATTTCCATGTTGCCTCCGTCAGGTGCTGACTGGTGTAGTATGAGGCGTTTGTGGTTTAACTTCGGTGTCCAATGTGCAGCACGCAGAGTTGTGAACCCACTCTTACAGCTATGTTTTAAATTAAACATATTTCTACTTTTCGCCTATATTGTTTTCACTAGTAAACAGCAGGTTTTGCATTAGCATCAATAATAGTCATGGCATCCAAGAAGCAGGTCGCAACAAGAGTGTTGGATAATGATTCCCAAAACTTTGACAAAAATGACAAGTAAAAAGAAACTTTAAAGCCACTCACAGATCCACCTTTAAACATAAAAAATAAAGTAAAGATCCATGCATAAATTTAAGTGAACACCAAGCAAAAAATATTAAATACATACATCATATCATCAGTATAGTAAAAAAACAATGTTTCATCAAATCTCGATCTCGTATCATAAGCATCTTCAAGAAAGCAATCTTATTGCAGAAAATAAATTCATATAGTGTACGCCAAAAGAAAGCAAATTGATTATTTGATACCTCACTCGTCCCCAATGATGAAAATACATGGGAAATTAAACAAGGGAAGTATGGGGCATATCAATGAATAGGAATAATAGTTTCCGGATTAAAGATAGGAGCTATAAACCTAGTTAGGAATGAGGAATTACTAGAAATAACCCATGAACACAGTGCACGGAGCAAAAAAAACCCCACGAAGATGCGGTGCACGCGCGCAACCGAAAAGGAGTGAGAAATGTGGGTGTGCGTGCCGGTATCGTCGGGGGAGCAAAAAGTGCAAAGTCTGGAGGTTAAAATGCAATAAAAATTGGGGTGTCAAGCATGTAAATAAGTAGGTGTTTTTTTGGTTTTTTGGGGTGAATGGCAAACATGTAAATAAGTGAGTTTGTGGGGTTTTTTTGAGGGGATGGCAAACATGTAAATAAGTGGCTTGGGTGAGTCTTTGGGTGAGGTGGAGGGTGAGGTGGAGTGATGTGGGGGGTGGGGCACACCTTTGTCCTAGTCATATTTTAGCATACACCTAGAACTTCACCAATTGTATAATAGATAGTATCCACGTTAGGAATAGAAATTAAATAAGAATTGTAATAGTACGGGATATTCTCAATAATATAAATAGCTTGAATATCCTGTTCTTGGGGCCTATTTTCTATTTTTATACCAGAGCATCGGATGTAAAATGTCATGATCACCATAATAAACCACCAAAATTCTTGCATCTTTTTCCCAAAATCCAAACCCAATTTTCCTCACACCCAAAATAACCCAAACCCTTCTCCATCCTCAAATCAATCCAAAATTCCTACCCTTAGCTGCCAGCGATCGCATCCTAATTTTCTTCTCCCTCAGCCACCACATCCTCTATATCTCTGTCTGTCTCCTCATTCGTTGTTGTTCGGAGGCATGTCATGTGCCTACCTCTACGCAAAACTCGTTCATGCACTTGCGTCTTAGATGTGAACCGCCCTGGCGCACGCACAACGTGCCTCCTTTCTTTCTCTTCGTCTTCTTGCACTACTACGTGTATTGCTGCTCGTGTTGATGCTTCAAGAGCTAATCCGAAAGAGTTAAAAATAGGACATCTTTTATTGGTAATTTTTTATTTTCAAGGTAGATTGTTTAGTGGTTATGTTCGGGAAAGCAAGTTTGTTAATTTAGAGTCAGGTATCTTGAAATGATTATAAAACAAGGAAGAAATGTTGAGATCGTTAGGGCATATGCAATGGAAACTGGTACACCCAGTAAGAGAATTGCTAGAATAGCAGTAGATTGAGCAAAAAGATTAGGGTTGAACATGGATCGGAGAAGTACAAATGCCATGGCAGTTTTACTCTAGAAAGTGAAAGGCCCTTTGTTGCTGCTAGTGAAAACCAATTCATGTAGGCAACTGCAATTATTCAATGGAAAGATACCTTCTCAGTTTATAGTTTCAAACATGGAATCTTAAACAACAGAAACTAGAAACAGACGATCACATGCAACGACCAATGCTTTTTGGGGTTCCAGCAGAAGTCATCTCATTAGTATTTCTTTAACCATCAAATCACCACTGACATCATGCAAAACCAAACACAATGCTCTCCCACAAAGATTACAGCTAAATAACAGTTCTAAGGAATTAATTTCCATCAAGCACTTGTCACTCTATAGCTGACCAAACAAGTTTGCCGTCTGCAACACTTTCTTGCAGCTCAGATCAATAAAGAGCATGAAACTCTTACCTGTTCCCTTCTCTCATTTTAATTACAATCCAACTTTTTCTACTGAACCCCATTTGATGTAGATTTCCTAATATCAAAGAGCAAACAAACCAATCAGATGTTTTGGAGACTCGTGGAGGGTAACTGACGGTTTACACAAGGCTCGGGGATTAGGATTTTTGAAAGTCTCGACAAAATGTTTTAATGTACAACATGCAAACAAATGTGCCCATGCAACTACCCAAAAAGAATCTCTATCGAGGAGGCATGGGACCCCAAACCGTGCAATCTCCATCACCCCGGTCCATCACCCCAAACCATGCAATCTCCATCCTCTACACAAGACATAGCAACCCTGAATCAGATTGGCATTATTTTTTAACCTCCAAACCAACCACTGGACAGTATCAGCTATGGGACCAGGTGGCAAAACAGAATCCATACGTTCAGGTTTCACTCCATTACTAACCTGTGAACTGCATTGCTCATCACAGAAGAATAATTATAGGACTATATGGACAATTTATCATTCCCACATGCACATATATAGCTTTGCAGAAAATATCTTCTAGATATGCCTACTTGGACAAAGAACTATGTTGGAAGCAACGATCTAGGATCTCTAGTTTTGATGATGACAAACGTGTGTTGCTATTTAACGTGTGTGCTAAGCATGTTTCAGGAATGGCAAATTCGTTATTCTAAGCGTTTAAGCGTTGGAGAAATTGCGACTCATATAGCACTTTGGGAGAGAAATAAAGTGGTGTGTACAAAGCAATTGGACTTGGTCCAATATAGGATGAGATGGAGAGAATCGCCTTGTTTTTGTTTATACCAATTAGAGATTTGGGCTATCTCCTATTCCTATCCACACACCAATATCAAATCACATACAATCTCCTTCAAATCTTAATCTCCTACCAACTAGGGATCCCATTGGATTACTTCTTAGCCAAACACATCTCCTAGCCTCTCCAAGCCGAAATACAATCCTAGCTAGGATCCTCTTGGCCGCAAGCTAATCCTAGCCATCTATCCAAGCTCTTCATGCCGCAATCCTATCTTAACTAGGAAGCTCTAGTTGCAATTTGCATCCTAGGGTTTTCATCCCCTTGCCGCAATCACATAAAACCCTAGGTGACTTAGTCCATTGCAAAAACCCTAGCCACAACCTATATAAGCCATCATCTAACCAATGGCTAGGGTGACGTCCATCTTTATAATTTCCCAAGGCAAAATACTAAGCATCCCTTCCTTGCACAAGCTCTCAAGAAAACCCTATTGCCGCAATCTTCAAATTGAGAGGAGCAAGCCATTGCGAGAGCTTCAAGTTCATCATCATCTTTGTTGCGTCAACAAGGAGGTTGCCGCATCCCCACAAGCCTTGCCGACCGATGGAATTCATAGCCGCAGCCTTCGCCGACCCACGCATCAAAGTGGCCTACAACTTGAAGCTGACCACGTGACACGAAGGCTTGCCGACCGACGCTCACACGCACCAAGTTCATCGTCGACCGTTGGGAGACTCACGCTCAAGTTCGTCGACCTGTGCCGTTCGAAGCCCGTGGGCTGCCACTGCCACAGACCGTCGACGAGATTGAGGTGTCTTCTTCAGACTCGAGTTCGAGCTGCCGCCACCGAAGCCAAGTTTCCGACGACCACGTCGCTGCCGTCGACACACCCTTCGCCGTGAATGCGTGTCGCCGCCGAGAACGAAGCTTGCAGCGAAGAGAACCAAGCTGCCATCCGTTGCCGTCGATGAGGCCATCATCTTGTTGCTGCCGGAGTTTCCATCAAACCACGCATCGCCGTCGACAAGATCGAGTCACCGCTGGAGACAATCGCTGTCGTCGAAGTCGACTTGTCGGAGTTGATTGTTGCCATTGACGTGAGCTCGCCGCGGGGATCGAGTTGCTGCTGATTGCCGCCGTCGGAGGTGAGCTTCCACTGTCGTCGAGTTGCCGTGAAGACGTCGAGTCGCCGTCGAAGAGAAGAGCTATCGGAGAAACAGCCTCAGGCGAACGCAAGTTACGGCATGTGCATGAAAGACGTTCTGACGTGGAAATTATAGGAGATACTTTGCGCACAAACCGAGTTATAATTGATTTGAACTGGAATTGCTATGTGCACAGACCAGAGTGATATTCGAGCCACAGATTGATATCCAGGAGTCAGATCGAGATACCGTTTGTGTCAGACTGAAGCCGACACCGTGCTGAACGACAGAGATGACATACCATCACAATCTGAACATTTCTGAACCCTTTACTTTATCATTATATTTGTGATTGTGTGTAGATCTCTGTAGGTGAAACTTTACCATATTTGTGACTTTTGGGGAAGTGTCTAGTTGAGACTAGACAAGAGGGTCTTGACGTGTTGTAGCAATCAAGATACGCATTTACTAGGTTGATAGTGTTCTGCACTTTGTTGAGTGTGGTACGTTCTAGGTGGGGAGTTGGAGCTAAGACCACATTGTAGTTGTCCAGAAGGAACATATTAATGCTAGTATTTGCTTGGGGGCTGGATGTAGGTCGTTGATGCGACCGAACCAGGGTAAATCTGTGTGTACTCTGTGATTGCCTCTTATTTACTCTGCTTGTGTTTTTAACTGCGTGTGATTTTTTGTAGGTTACGCGAGAATTTTTTATAAGCCTATTCACCCCGCCCCCTCTAGGCTAGGATCCAGATCCAACAAACTGCTGGACTTCCAAATAAATGTTCTGTTGTACTGAGAAGTGATAATTATATAAGAAAATAGGGATCGAAAACTACTCATTCAATTTGTTATATCCATCATTTCAATGTCTTCTCTCTGTTTTTTTTTTCTTTTTTTACAAAGACTATAGAACTGCCCACAACACATCCCAGTCGTTTATCCACTCAATTAGTCACCGGGA
Source organism: Scilla litardierei (assembly GCA_030789695.1). Taxonomy (NCBI): domain Eukaryota; kingdom Viridiplantae; phylum Streptophyta; class Magnoliopsida; order Asparagales; family Asparagaceae; genus Scilla; species Scilla litardierei. The sequence goes on along the minus strand of CM061134.1, from coordinate 216,244,608 downwards.
ATGGCAACATTTCTCTTATCATATGTATAAAACATTCATCTCTGTATAATATACTTTAGATTGACGGTTACCTGCTGTTTGGCCTGCTCAAATGCTTCCATCCATTTCCTTGCTTCCCCGGCAGTAGCACAGGCAATCTGGGAAGTGGCAGTTAAAAAAAGTCAATCATTGGCTAAAAAAGAATCAGTACATCAGGTGAACATAGCAGATGCCTTTTTTAATTCCCAACCCCCCCCCCCCCCCCCCAAAAAAAAAAAGACATGAAAACACAAATTAACAGTCAGGAACTTTTCTGATCTGAAGTTCAAAATAACAAGGAAAGCAAAATTAATAAGAAAAGGAGCGCTCAGTGGCATGACATGGTCTTCCCTCGAGGGGTGTGTCATGTTTGGAGGCTCCTGATGGGTGGTCATGCAAGGGGGTTGAGAGGCTTACTTTTCATTTTTCAAAAAGAAAGAACAGAACAGAACAGAAAGAGAGAAATAGGGAGGGGGGAGGAGATGCTGCAGGTGATGACGCTAAGCACTAGCAGTTAAAGGAGTATTATCTCAATAAAAACATGACCACCTCAGAGTTATCAAGGTATTGCTTTTAAAATTTTAAACTCCCCCAATTGGTCCTTTCCATATTATGCAATTTGGAACCAAAAAAATCTGTAGAAGGTACAAGCATATGTCAAAATTGCAGATAGTGAAAGAAAGTGCCTATTGCATTCAGTGGTAATTCATAAATTAATGCTGGTATTCCGAATATTACATACCAGCAAGCAGAAGGTTTATAGAAAGCAGCAAAATTGGAGTTGATTGCCAATTGGATTTAACAAGTTTCTCGAGTCAATAACTCTTAACAATTTAATACAGATTTTAATGCATGTTTGTACAGAGGGTGCATCAATGAACAGTAAAATTTTCAGTCATGACTAATGTCAAGACAATATCCTAATATTTAAAGCTTATTTCATACATATGGATGAATAAATTAATAAAACATACTTATAAGAATACGAAAGTCTTATTTTAGCGTATTCCTTTATTAATAATAAAGTCATTGATTTTAAGCCAAAAGGTATGATGACTTTCATTTTGCTTTTGTGTGTATTGGTGGTGGTCAAGGGTGGGGTCCCTCCCTCCCTCCCTCCCTCCCTCGACTTTCATTTTGCTTTTGTGTGTGTTGGTGGTGGTCAAGGGTGGGGTCCCTCCCTCCCTCCCTCCCTCGGTTTGCATGTCAATTGGGTTGCATATTTAATGTCAATTATTCTATTAGAAGTAATAGAAGCTTCAAAAAGATAATGATGTCTCCTCCCAAACCCCAATGATAAATAAACAAATTTGGTTATCAAGGTGAATACAATAAACCCCAGCAACACTTCACCAGAAGCTGAAGCTTGTAGATCCAACTTCTCATGAACTTACAAAACGAGTTATCTCCCTAGCAGCTTAGCCGGGATATCTGCTTAATAGATTTTGTTGGAATATGTTAGATATTGAGTCACTACCGGTGTGTTTCGATATGAGCAATCATGTCATCTAATAAGTTATGAGTGCATGTATAATAAGCTTCAGGCAAATCAAGAAGCACTCAGAGCAATGTGAGTACAACCAAAGCATATGAATCAAAGAATCAAGACAAAAAGCTTCAAGAGCCAAGATTGCATCATGGACTTCAATGTAATATTTTAATTTGATATAATTTTCATTTTACCTTATCTTAAAATGTTAAAGCCGTAGTTGAAGCTCTCACACTTAGGAATAAGTAAAAAAAATTAAAATTATTTTTAAAATATTTCCCAAGTGTTATAGGTCAAAAACCCATGTTAGAGGCCAACCCGTCGACTGGACAGACACCTAGTCAACTAGAAATAATTTAAAACTAAACTAGCAGTATGTCAGAAGTTAGTTGACAATATTTATGTACCTAGTAGATTGATACATATGGGCTGGTCACCTAGTACAACAACTGTAGTCGACTAGTTTTATAGACGCAACAACTTCTCTGGCAAGACTGGCACTAGTCGACTAAAGCTTTATTACTAGTCACCTAGTAGCTGACTAATCGACTAGATGATGAACTCTAGTCGACTAATAACTGGCCAAGTAGCCGTTTTTTTACCAATGAAGGGGCAGTTTTGACAATATATATTGATCTGATTCTTGCCCTTTAAATAGATTAATGATATGAATTTAAGATCATTTTGAAAAGAAATAATTTTTGTGCTCAAAAGTTTTCAAATAAACCATCTTTCTTTGGCCAAATTTTTACAAAGTTTTAATATTACTTTGGCTTACTTTCTTAATCTTCGTAGAGCTTCAATTCTATCTTTTGACGATCAAGTTTTCTCATATAGCTATACAACTACACAAGAGCTTCAACACCGGCTATATGTATTTGTATCAAATCTATGTAAGTATAAAATCCTCAAGTGTGAGGTCATTTGCTGGAAGTCCTTTTAGGAAGATGTGGTTTGTAAAAATCCTCTTGGAAAGAAGTTGTACTATTCGTTGAATAATGAAAAAGCCAAGTGAGGCCTGGGACTAGACGTAGCCCGAGATTTGGGTGAACTAGGATAAATCGTTGTGTTTACATTGTGTTTTTCCGTATTGTGAATTATCTCTTGCATTGTTCTATTTCCGTTGTGCTTATCTTTCATGCTTGAAAGATTGTTGATTAAGATTAAATTAGGTAACTATAATTGTAACTTAGGTAGAATTTTCTAGAGGTGATTATAAATTTCATAAACAATTTTCACCTCGTCTCTAGTGTTCCACTTGCCATCTCCGGTGATCCAATAGATTTTACATATCTAGACTGAATGATTTTTTTTATTCCATTTTCTCACAAATAAAATGCAAGCTCGTCATGTTTGGTTCACCCACGCAAAACAGGATTAGATGCAACATGAATGGTTGATCAATTGTCACAATATAACCACAGAGCAAATGATGACCGAAACTAGTTTACTAAGAGAATATTATATTCATACCTTCTTGCAAGTGTTTGACCATTGCTGATACTCTAAATTCACATTCCGGCTCTGTTTCTTACTCTACCATATTATTATATTCCCTTACCAATCGTAAAATATGGTGTGGTGCATATATGAATGTTTCGTAATGAACCAGCCCGTGGTGCATATATGAATATTTCATAATGACCCAGCCAAATCTTTAAGTACCTTGGAATGTCCTCAAATAAAACAATGTCCCATCAGACAGGTCAAATATCAAATGTAGAATGGCTACAACACTCACAAAGTAAACAATATCTGGTCAAGTAAGTAACTACCAAACAATTTAGCTACTCGTCTATTGCATCTTCATGGATGACAAATGGATCTCCATAATTTGGCAACAGCTTCAAGTTTGGACCAACTCAATCAATTGAGCATTCACGTCTCTGTCAATATGACATACTCCCACCGAGAGACATAATGATCTTCTAAGATAACAACCTTAATGCTCAAAACTATTGCAAGATTTTTAGGTCTAAGAATGAAACTTCACATGATACCTCTCACACAGTCTCTGGTGATTGATATCATTACTATGCACACAAGTACACAGACCCTTTCACTGACAACAGAACACAAACATATCAATTTCGCATCTGCATAGCTCAAAAGCCTTCACAACTGTCGTAAAAATGATAAACCATGCCTAAGGAAACTGCATTATATAAAGTAACTTCTTGTGAGAGTGAGAAGCTATTTGGTGGCAATAATGCCCCTGTAACACATTATAGAAAATTTTCTTAAATGTCAAGTTAGTAATTTCAAACTGTTACACTTTTTCCGCTCCGCTCTAAACATTATCAAAACTACTTTGCTCATGACATTTTGATTTTGTGAGTTAGCATGAGATTTTAGAAGACAACCTATTTACTGTTCCAAGAAAAGAATACTGGTTGGTACTGTGTCACATTGCAGGTGTGTGAAATGGAGACAGCCTGCTTGATTAAGGAATGAATGCTGTACTAATGCAAAACCGTAAAGATAAAGACATGAGATTAGTCCATTTCACATCCAAACACTGATTGAGACATCTTCAAGATAAACTTCTGTGTCTAAACACACCACCTGTAGCAATACAACTATACAAGTAGGCATAACAAACAAGGAAAAATAACAAGTTAGAAGAAAAAATAATTTGACAAAATAGTCAATTAGCTCAAGTAACCATGCTGCATACAGTAGTCTACAGGACAGCAAAGGAAATGAATATATTCACCACAAATCTTAAGGATCAATTCACGTGGAAATGTACCACTGCCTCTCTCTATAAGCATGCACCATAAAATAACAGTAAGATATGCTGTGACGAAGACATAAAAAAGTCAAATCAAACCCGAATCACGTAACAAGAGGAGAAATATCTTGTTTGTGGCTTAATGTGCATTAAATGGACGAGATTCCAAGTTACAAAGTAGATCCTACAGTTATAGATAGGCAGCAGTAATAGTATAAGTAATGTGTGTTAGATGGACTTTTTTTATAAGCAAACAGACCTTCTTATCTTATTGCAACCTTAACAATCCTCAAAAATAACTAGCCTCAACTTGTTTTGATTGACTTTAAAGATCACCCATCTTGATATTTTAATCCATATACATAATGATATATTAAACAGAAAATGAAATATTTGTGCATATAGTATATGTGTGGTCAATAAAGCATGAGAAACTATTGGACGACTTATCGCATATGAAAATAAAACATTTAAATGGATTTTTATCACAAATATCTATTGCTAACAAACAATGAAGGCTGAAGAATAATTACTTACCTCTCCCTTTTTTGTCTCATCCAACCGGTTGTAAAACCGTAGAACATAAAATTCCTAGGTGAAAAGGCAGAGCTGTCATCAGACCTCCAGTACAAATAGATCAGATTTCCAAAAAGAAAAACATCTTAAAATCAGAAAATTTCAAATGTTGCAAAAGATGAAAGAAAAGAATCAATTTTTTTAATACAAGATTGCATCAAAAAAATTGGTGCATTATGTTTACAACTGCAACATAGCGTACAAATTCAAGACATAATTATGGCTAAGTATAATGTTTCATTCTCACCCCACAGTTGACCTTCCTACGTCCTAGCTCCTCCACCGTAAGGGTATGGCTAACAACACCTTTCCTGATAGGTTTCTGCAGTAAGAAATTACTAGACATAAGAATCATAACATTAGACAATTATATTCTTCCCACGAGGGTCAACTGGTACAGGTCCAACAGTGAAAAAAGTTATTCAAGAAAATAGAGTATGCCCTTAAGAAAGGCTTGATTGCCAAAAGAAAAGGAGAACTCCAAACACTAAAAATACTACAAGAAGATTTCTCAACAAACACAAATCAAAAATTAGAAAATCAGAGAAAAGATACAGTCAACAATTCTGATTTCCTATCCCAGTTCTGCGAAAATAAGACATTCACTAGCTGAATTAAATCTGATGTCAAGACAATAATCTAATGGTTGTGCTAGTAAAGAGTGATAATACAAGCAAATGGCAAAAGGAACATTAAACTATAATTGCAAGCACATTTCTATTCAGTATATAACAGTAGAAAATCAGAGATATGTTAAAGAGGTATCCCTATGATCTCTTATTTATATTATTACATTGTTAAGTTAACTAGAATAACCCTTTTACATAAAACCATTCAATATGTTAAGTATTGCATTTGAACAATCCCATCACATGGGAGCATGTATGTCACACGTACCCAGCTTGTCACAAATGTAGTTTACAATGTCCTTATGGCTTACCCAGAACTTGAAATGCAAATCCGCTTACTGATTTCCAGTTCCAAAATGTTTCGTCGTAATCACCTTCTTGTCACACTAATCTATTCTATAAAAGAGGGATTTACCTTATTGCCATTGTCCTACTAGGACAAAGAGATTGATAGAGATGTGTCCTAGGTTTGACCACCTCATCATGGTGGGGCCCACTTGGTGGAGGGTGGGAGTGTTGGTCCAATTTGCGATATTTTTGTGTGGAGTTGGGTTAAATGCCCCCTACCCCCACCCCCTCATTCCCATTATTTGCGAGATTGCCATTGCTTTTGCATAACACCAAATGCCCCTCCTTATTCCAGATATTTACGGGTTTGCCATCGGGCTTTTTTCACTGTCTCCCGGCATTTTTTGCACTTTAACGCCTGGTTTTTCCACTTTTACCCCCAACGATACCCACACACACCCACACTCTCTTTTTCGGTTGCATACAGGCCACGTTTCCTCATGACGATACACACACCCACTCTTCTCGCCCTTTTGTTGGTTGCGTGCGTGCATTGCATCCTGTGTTTAGGTTTTTTTCTTTGGTCACCGTGCACATAGTGCACGGGTAATTTCTAGTGTCTCACTATAACTATATGACAATTGATATTGATGCCTTTTATTCTCTTATGTAAAACATGGTTGTTGTTGATGTTTATTGCAGCTTTGTTATCGTAATACAATCTCAAAGGAGTCTATGTCTGCCCGAACTCAGAAATTATTCCAAATTAATTCTACACTGGATCGAGAGACGATAGGTTGTTTCTTATTTTTTTCATAAAACCATATTACCTTTCATAAAAACATAATAACCAATGTAGATTATCAATCAAATAGTGAACAGCTGAGAATGTTGTAACTATACCATAGTATAAAGGTCCTCAACCAGGTTTATTCGTTACGTATATCAACACATGTAGCATAGCATCTCAATAAGTAGTCCTTAGAGCAGATATTGATGCAACATTACTTACTGGAAAGGTAATATCAGGACATATCAAAATGGGATTAGTTTTCCAATCAATCATCTATATCGCTCTAGATAATGCAGTCTCTCCCCCCTACTTATACAGGTTTGGCTTCAGGATGCATACGTGAAGTAATAGGCCTACACCCTAACATTCATGTCTTCGAGACATACTTCAGTTAGAACAAATAGATACATTTCTTCAACAGTGCCATTTTTAAGGAAATATTTAAGATTTCCAAGATTCTTTGTCTAAAACTTTTATGAATGAACTACTTTAATTTCTAAATACTCAATGCATCATATCTAATGATCACAATGTCATCAACATATACTACTAGCAGAATCCACCGCCCTTGATAGGTCCAACATGAAAAGTGAGAATTTTTGGCTCTATTAGAGGTTAAATCTTCTTAAGGAAGCCATTGGCAATTGCTTAAGATCATACAATAACTTCAACTTGCTAACTTTCCCTGACTCCACGTAAAAAACAAAAACTAGTGGTTGCTGTATAAACACTTCCTCTTCAAGAATGATAATAAGAAACGTGTTTTTTACATCCAACTAATATAATGGTCAATGGTGAGTAGCAACCAGGAAGATCAATAAACGCACTTGCAAGAGAGTCTCGTAGTAGTCTATACAATATACACGATTAACCTTTGGCACTCTAGCTTTCAATCGACCTATGGAGCCACCAGTATTCAATGTTGTTACAACGTAAACACACTAAAAACCAACTACCTTCTTATCAAAAAGAGCATCTATCAGATCCCAGGTCTGGTTATGTTTTAATGATGATGCATTTTCTAACATAGCACTCTGCCAACCGGAATAAGACAAGGCATATGACCCAGACTTAGGGGTGTAATGATAATCAATGGAAGATAGAAAGACGTTGTATTAGAGTGATAGATGAGCATATGAAACAAACTTATGAAATGGATGAGTAATGCCTTGACGAGTGTCTTTACGAAGTATATTTGATACATCAAGCTCAGTTGTAGGCTCTTCATTGCTTGGAGAGTTTGGAAAATGAACAACCGAAGTAGAAGGTACAACTAGTGAGATTGGTGGAGCTATCCCTTCAACATCTTTGGTAAACCTAAGTGATCTCTAGATCTTGGAAGGCAAGGATTATGCCTTTACAAACCGTCTTGAAATGTATAACTATGAACTCGTCATATGACTCAGTGGATAAAGTGTTAACAAAATATTTGTACTTAGAAAAATAAAGAAGAGACTACACAAAGGTAATATATGCTGACATAAAATATTGATTTTCAGTAACACTCATAGCATTTATGATGTCAGAATGCCCCAGGCGAAAACACTTAAAAGCTTGAGGGCCAAGTTTGATATTCTCCAAACTGTTACTATGAATAAAACACACATTCAAAAATCTTTGCTGGTAAAGGAAAAAGGTTAACTAGGAGACATAATAATTGATAAGAGATGCCACCATCTAAAACAGTTAATGACATGATTAATCATATAATATACAGTAAGAACAACAGCATCCCGAAAGATTTTAGGATCTCTCAAGTCGATAAGAAGTATCCAAGCTACCTCAAGTAAATGTCTATTTTCTACGTTTAGTAACTCCAGTCTATTGAAATGTATAAATACATGAAGATTGATGTAAAATATCAAATTCAAACAGAAAACATGGAAGACTTTACTAGTACTCTTTGTTGGGCCCGGGTCCCTTACTGTGATATTGATTGATTGTTGGGATCGTGATATGAACTTGGATGGAAAACAACTAAAGCGCTGATTTTTTAAGAGAGAGAGAAATATAAAAGTGGACAACGAAGAGAAAAACAATTAAGCAAACAAGATAAAGAATCCTTTAGGAGAGGATCCGCTCCCACTACCTTGTGTTGATGGAACAATGTATAAATCCCCCAAAGAACTAACCCTAATAATTTTTCTAAATCAAAATAAGCATGAACCTCCAATGGCCAGCTGGTCCTAATTATACACTAATTCCTCTTATTCCCAAAATTACCAACATGCCACTCCCTTCATAAAATTACCGACATGCCCCTCTTGAAGTGCAGCCGGCCTCCCCACGCGCCTGTGGCCTATCCCGTGCCCTGATCCATGCCCACGCGCGCTTATCCTCCGCTTCTAATGCTGTGTCGCCTACTTTGATACGTAATAATCGTATCATTACTTCACCCAAGAGTGCCATCTTGTCCTCAAGCTGGAAGTCTAGATACTGCTGTTTGATGGTCTCAAATAGCTCCCAAGTTGCGTCATGAACCGGCCGTCCCTTCCATTCCAATGATTAAGCACCTCTCGAGCACGACCCGGTCCGTGACGTACTCCATTCACATCCAAAGGCTCCATAATCACCTCCATGTCTTCCGTCAGAGTGGGTGAAAGAAGTGGGAAAGAACTGTGGTCTCCAAGCGCCCATCGTAACTGTGAAATTGATAGATTCAGATGTGGGCCCGCGGGTCGGTGCACGCGCAAGGGAGGTCGCATTACCGTAAGGGCAATTTCGACCCCTCTTTGATTTATTATAATTGAGTGGCAAACTTGTAATTGTTTAGTGGATGATTTTATTCTTAAACTAGGGCTAGCCGTCATTTTAGTTTTATGCTAAATAATTGAATTGTTCTTGAGAGAATTCTTAGGTAGATCTTAGGAGAGTGCGGACGTCCTCGCTTTAGGAGTCTTGGGAGGGTGGTTGCCCCTTTTAGATGTAGCCAAAGTTATCTTTTTATCGCTATTTCCATCAATATATTTTCAGATTTGTTTGGTTCCTATCAATTTGGTATCAGAGCACGTAACGTTCCATGACGGCGTCGACAAGGCAGAAGGACAAGTTCGAGACATTAGAGGAGAAATTCAATGGCAAGATCGAAGGGGTGAAGAAAACTCCAGCGGGGCACAAGGAATCAATGGGAAGGTTGACGGCTTCCGTTGACAAATTGACGACTTCCATTGAAAAGGTGGCGACGAAGCAAGAGAAAAATGATGAGCAATTCGCAGCAGCTAATTTTTCAGTTGGCGGTCAACGCAGAAAAAGATGGAAAAGGGAAAGAAAACCTTAAATCAGCGGGAAAGGCGCCACCTTTGGTCAAGGGGAAGGAAAAGTTGGAGCTTTTTGATACGGAAAACGTCCACGTGGCGAAGGAATACTACGAGCATGAAGATGGAGAGCCATGGTCGGAGGATTATTGCGAAGAGATCCGTCGAAGGGCTGAGGAGAGCCGTCCCCTCCCTACATCAATCGAAATGGGCGGCCAAACCCGGAAGTGGGCAGGGACAGCCGCCCCGCCCCGACAGAGCTCCGGCAGGGGCGGCCGGGCCCTGCCGCCCTTCGGCAGGGTCGACCGACCCGTCGAAGCATCAGGAGGGCATGTCGGCCCCCCGCCAGCCCCGGCAAGGGCCGCTGGGGGCCTGGCAGGCCGCGGCAAACACAGCAGCCCCGGCAGCCGCCAAGGGGGTTCCAGGAGCACAGCGAGCCCCCGTCCTCTCTTTTTCGGCCTTCTTTGACACGTCCAGACCATGAGGAGCACTTTCCGCCGTACGACGGTTATCTAGGGCATGCACACGACGATGGATTTCACTAAAGGGACGAAGGAGGTGGCGATCACTATGACGATGGGGAAGGATGTGCCTGCGGTGGAGGTGTTTATGGAGGGGGCTGTGTATGACTGGGTGAAGGACCCCGAGGGGGTTATGGAGACCGGGGTCGGAGGCCACCAAGAGTACATGAGACACACCAGGAGAGGTGGCAACTCTACCATCAGCCTAGATATGGCAGGGTATCAGGGGATCAGGGCTTCAATATGAACAGGCTGCGGAAGTTGAAGATGCATGTATTCGATAGGATGAACCCAGTCTCGTGGATCTACAGAGCAGAGAGATTCTTTAGAGTCTCACGCATGACGGATGAGCAGAAGCTGGAGGCGGCAGGTATCTGTCTGGATGAGAAGGCCCTCGATTGGTTTCAATGGAAGAATGCAACACGGCCTTTTCGCTCGTGGTATGAGATTAGGGATCAGATTGTAGAGAGGTTCAGAGACCCCCACTTAAGGAACGTGCGAGAGCAGCTGCTATCACTCAGACAGGAGAGCACGGTGAGAGACTTTCTTGAGAGGTTCGAGGCTCTCTGAGGACAAGTGCATGGGATGACAGATGAGACGATAGAGAGCACCTTCATGAAGGGTTTGAAGGCCACTATTCGAACAGCGGTGTGCATGTAGAAGCCCCAGAGTCTGATGGAGGCCATGGAGTACACTCGGATGGTGGAGAACTGTCAGATGGAGGAGAGAAAGGCTAGGAGTGGTTGTAGTGTATCGGTTTCTCGCAGTGTCCCGACCGTGACAGGAGAATAAAAGGCAGCTACAGGGGCGAAGCAGACGAGTATTGAGAAGGCTGGGGAGCAGAGCAACGCACCGTCAGCAGGGAGTCAGTTCAGGAGGATGACTGACGCCGAGATGAGGGAGAAGATGCAGAAAAGGCTCTGTTTTCGATGCGATGAGCGGTTTACCTCAGGTCACCACTGTGGGGTGTGTAAGCTGCAAGTGCTGATAGCTGGGGAAGACGAGGAGGATGGCGTAGTGGATGAAGAGGTCGGTGTGGAAGACGACTCCCACTCGGAGTAGGACCACCAGAAACTTCATGCACCACCTTGAGGACAAGCTGGATTTTCAGGTGCGGAGTAATGATAGATCCGGAGGTGGGCCCGTGAGTCGGTGTGCACGCAAGGGAGGCCGCATTTCTTTCTTGTTCTGGTCCGACAACGACCCTTCTCTTGTCGTGGAAGGACTTTCGCCTGTGGTGTGGTCCAACCCATGGAAAACCCTCATCCCTCCATTGCTCAGTGCTCCCTGCAGCTTTGCTGGGCTTTACCGCGAGGACATGGGCTTCTTTAGGGGAAATTTCCACCCCTCTTTGATTTATTATAATTGAGTGGCAAATTTGTAATTGTTTAGAGGATGGTTTTATTCTTAAACTAGGGCTAGCCGTCATTTTAGCTTTATTCTAAATAATTGAATTGTTCTTGAGAGAATTCTTAGGTAGATCTTAGGAGAGTGCGGACGTCCTTACTTTAGGCGTCATGGGAGAATGGTTGCCCCGATTAATTGTAGCCAAAGTTATCCTTTTATCGCTATTTCCATCAATATATTTTCAGATTTGTTTGGTTCCTATCAGAAACATGGAATACCAGATGTATGACTGATGAAGGTGGAAGTTTCAACCGGTAGGCCACCTGTCCTATCTTGGCATCAACCTCATATGGACTGTAGTATCTTGCCGCCAATTTCTCATTGCTCCTCCGTGCCAAAGACTTCTGAATATACGGACGCAATTTCAAGTATACCTTGTCACCTACTGCAAACTGCACATCACGTCGATGGCCATCCGTCCTCGCCTTCATCACCTGCTAGGCTCTAGTCAAGTGCCGTTTCAACTCCTCAAGCACCATGTCGTGTTCGCCCAAATACTCCTCCACGCATGAGACATGTGTCGAACTATGACCATAGTGTACTATATGTGGAGGATCCATGCCGTACAAAATCCTGAAAGGTGTGGCCTGTGCCGAGAAATAAAAAGAAGTATTGTACCAATATTCAACCCATGCCAAGCATCTTGACCACTGTCGCGGGTTCTCTACTGCAAAACAGCGCAAATATATCTCAATGCTTCAGTTGACCACCTTGGTCTGCCCATCCGTCTGAGGGTGGTATGTTGTGCTTCGCTTCAAAGCCGTTCCATGCATTCGAAACAACTCCCTCCAGAACGTGCTCATGAATACCGTGTCCCTATTAGAAACTATAGCTTCTGGGTATCCATGTGTCGGATCACCTCCTGCAGGAAGGCCTCTGCCACTGAGACTGGGGAGTAAAGGTGCTTCAATGCTACAAAATGGGCATACTTGCTCAGCCTATCCACTACCACAAAAATAACTGAATACCCTGCCTAACCGCGGTAGCCCCTCGATAAAGTCCATCGTGATCTCATCCCACACTCTATCTGGTAAGGCCATGGGCTGTAACAGACCTGCGGATGCCATTGTCAAGTATTTGTGACGCTGACATGTGTCACAATTTGCCACTCGCTGAGCTATGTCCATCCTCATTCCAACCCAGTGCAACTCCCTAACCGCCATCGTCATATACGTCTGCTGCACTCCTAAATGGCCTCCTACTGCACTACTATGAAACTCCTGAAACAAAAGAGGAATGTCCATCGAAGTCTCGCCCATGGTATAAAAGCCGACCATCAACCACAACATACCCATGGTGATCTGTGGAGCCGTGCAACATGGCCTCCCGAATGCCCCTAAACCCCGAATCCGCCTCCGCTTCCTCCAACAGTGGCCGACAATCCTGTAAGATGGGGATGGTCAATGCTCACAGATAGCTGCTATCCTCACGACGCGACAAGGCATCTGTCGCCTTCTTCTCTAGTCATGGCCTATACTGAATGTCGAACATGTACCCCACTAGCTTGGACAGCCATCTCTGGTGCTCTTTAGTAATAAGCCGCTGCTCCAACAAGTACTTCAGGCTCCGTTGGTCCGTGTGCACCACGAACTCTCTCCCCAGTAAATATGGCCACCATTTTTGAATAGCCAGCCCAATTGACATCAATTCCCTTTCATAGACCGATTTCAGCCATACCCTAGCTGAGAGTATATGACTAAAATAACCGATTGGTCAGCCCCTCTGCATCAAAACCGCTCCGAGCCCATAACCTGACGCATCTGTCTCGACCACAAACGGCACGTTAAAATCTGGCAGTGCTAGAACTGTGATGGTGGACATCGCCTGCTTCAATGCCTCGAAAGTCTGGGTCGCTGCCTCCCACCAATTAAACCCATCTTTCTTCAGCTGCTCTGTCAAGGGCCACGCGATGATGTTATATCCCCGGATGAACCGCCTATAATATCATGTCAACCCCAAGAATATCCGCAAGGCCCTCAGGGATGTGGGAGTAGGCCAGTCCAACATCGCAGCAATCTTCGATAGGTCAACTGCCACTCCTGCTACAGAAACGATATGCCCCAAATATTCCACCTGCCGCTGATCGAAAAGACACTTCTTTCGTTGGCATAGAGTTGATGGTCTGTAACTTCTGTAAAACCACCTCCAAGTGGCACATATGATCCTCCAAAGTCCTGCTATACACCAAAATATCGTCAAAGAAAACTAAAATAAACCTTCGCATGTGGGGACGGAAAACTGTGTTCATCAAGGCCTGGAAGGTCGTCGGTGCATTAGTCAACCCGAAAGGCGTGACCAAGAACTCGTAATGTCCCGCATGTGTCCTGAACGCTGCCTTAAAACATCCTATGCTCGCATCAGTATCCGGTGGTATCCCGACTTCAGATCGATCTTTGAAAACACTGTCGCCACATGAAGCTCGTCAAGCAGCTCATCAATAACTGAAATAGAAAACTTGTCCACCACCGAGATATGGTCATAACCTATCATTAGGTGTGGACAAAGATCCGATTAAACGATTGAATCCACCCGATCCGATCCGAAAAAGTAGATTGGATATACGATCCGATGAAAGTGACTTGTTATTAATAAGCAGATCCGACCGATTCGTTTGAATCTAATTCGGATTAGGATTTTAGTTTTCATCCAACAGAATGTGATCCGATCCGATTAGGTTTTGAGCGGATTGTGTTATTGTCTAAGTTCATCCGAATATCCGATTCTCAATCCGATCCGATTGTTTTTCACTACTACCTAAAAGCCTCTGAATCAATGCATCATGGCTATTGGTTAAGAAGACTAACAGACTCAATTGCATCCCCCCATCGGTCTCATCAGGTTCCCTAAACCCATGCAGATGCAGTGCCTCCCCGTCTCTCTCTTCTCTCACGACTGTTCAGTTTTTTATCATTTTTGCTGGAAGGAGAGCTCTTGGTTGTCAAGCTCATCCTCCTTGAAGTTGATGCCAAACTAGTATGATGATATTGCAAATAGAGATAGCTTCTTTATGTTACTCTAGCAATTTGTATTTTGTAAGGATATTTCCTTTCTCCATTGGAATTGACTTCAGTGTTTAAAAGTTAAACTTTCAGAATCTAATGAAACGAGTTACAAATTGTGGCATCAATAACTTTAAAATTTCAATAAAGCTAATATTAATCCGATCCGAATCGTATCCGATCCGAAATTCTAATCACCCGAATTTTCAGATTAACTTTTTTATTAGTGGATGCAGATCAGATTTTTCATCATCCGATTCAATCGGATCGGATGATGGATTGAGGCATAATCCGATCAAAATATTCGGATGCCCACCCTTACCTATCATAGGCGGAGGTGACGCACAAATGGAGACACAAATCAAGGCGCACAAATCAAGACGCAAATTATGGCGACAAATAAAGTAAGGTGACAAATGAGGCGCATAAATGGAGGCGCGAGATCAGCGAAGTAAAATTAGTCACTGGACAATTTTGGAAGGTTTTGGGCAGATTTAGTAATTTCCATTTTTGGAAAGATTTGGGCTGATTTAGTAGTTTTCCTTTTTATGACCATATCATTACTCCACCCCCAGAAGACCACGACGACCCCCTGGAGGGTATCGCCGGCCCCGGCGAGGACGTTGGGGCCTTGTGTGTCGTGGAAGAAACCCCGACGGCTCATAATGCCGCCTTTCGAGCGACGCCGGCGGCAACTCTTACGAGATCGTGCCCCGCTGCTACCACCATCGACTGCGCCACGCCACGATGATGAAAATAGAGCTCGTAGGAGGCTCTTTGATCCCGGGGGAGATGGACATCTTCACGTGGAGCAGTTACCGCCGCAGACTTCATGCCCCACCTTGAGGACGGGTGGTTTTCGGGGGCGGAGTAATGATATGGTCATAACCTATCATAGGCGGAAGTGACGCACAAATGGAGGCACAAACGGAGGCACAAATCAAGGCGCAAATTATGGCGACAAATAAAGTAAGGTGACAAATGAGGTGCATAAATGGAGGCGCGAGATCAGCGGAGCAAAATTAGTCACCGGACAATTTTGCAAGGTTTTGGGCAGATTTAGTAATTTCCATTTTTGGAAAGATTTGGGCCGATTTAGTAGTTTTTCTTTTATGACCAGATTTGCTCCTATATAAGTTTAGGGCAGCCATCATGTTTTCGGATGCAATTTGAGAATTATAAACCCTAGTTCTTAGAGTGATAGCTATAAATCTAGTGAGTGAGTAATTTGTAGTCGTAGATCTAGATTGGAGAGCTGGCTCCCTCTCAAAAGGGGTCGATTATCTTTGTATCCCACTTTGTTTCAATAAAAAGCCCAAATTTCAGCCCCAAATCTTTCAAAAACCTATCACACCGTTTCATTATTCAAGGCCCTGTAATCCACACAAACCCGCCAGCTTCCGTCTTTCTTCTTTACCAACAGCACCGGACTCGAGAACGGGCTGACACTATGCTGAATCATACCGGCATGAAGCATCTCTCACACCATCCTCTCGATCTCGTCCTTCTGCACATGTGGGTAGCGATAAGGCCGGATAGCGATAAGGCCGCACGCTAATGGGCGCCACCCCCTCCCTCAAGATAATGGCGTGCTCATCGTCACGAGGCAGTGAAAGGCCGTGTGGTGACTGAAAGACATCGTCGACCTGCCCAAGCAACTGCTCCACCTCCCGTGGGATCTCCTTCGTGGTTTTTTCCCTCTCCACTACCAAGCCCGGGAATTCCACCAAAATTCTGCTGCCGGCCCTCTGTAGTGCACGTGCCATGGACCTGTATCTACCATAGAGAAACATAGGTTGGGGTAGCCTGTCAACACCGCGGTTCGCTCCTCTTGAAACTACATCCGCAAGATTTTTCAATTCACCTTTACCTCCCCTAATTTCTTCAACCAATGCACTCCCAAAATCAGGTCCACATACCCCAACTCCAACGGTAAGAAATCATCAATCACCTGTAGTGTAACCAGCATGCCCTTGCAAATGCCCTTACTTTTCTCCATCTTGCACTTTCCCAACAGCACCGTGAATTTGTCCATACTACTCAGCTGTAGTCCATGTCGCTCTACCACCCTCATGGATATGAAATTGTGAGTCGCTCCAGTGTCGATCAATACAGTTACGTCTTGCTCCCCCAGTCTCCTTACCAACTTCATGGTGTGATTCGTTGTGAATCCCACCACGGAGTTTAGTGATACCTCTGCCATGTCTAGGTGCGAATGCTTCCCATCCTCCTCGCCTGCTACTAAATGCACTACCTCCTGCTGGTCTTCCTCATCTAGTACTATCGTCAGCTGTAGGAGACAACCCCCACAGCAGTGTCCGGACGTGAACCTCTCATCTCATTTGATGCAGAGCCCTTTGGCACGTCTCTCTCTCATCTTTGCGTCCGTCATATATTTGAACTGCCCTCCCAAACGTGCCTCACTACTCTGCTCCACAGTCGAAGCTACTCCTCCCTTTGTTGCCTTCTGACCTAAGGGTGGAAGAGGCATGCGGCCACTGGCATTGCCCCCACGATCCCCTAATCTGTCGCTCCTCCGCATGCTTCTCATTTGCCATGTGCGCTAGAAGCATCCTATCCAACAGTCCCCTCGGAGTCTGCATACTCATCTCAGCCCGAATGGAAGGCTTCAATCCCTTCATGAACATACCCTCTAACGACTCCTCCGACGCCCCCGTAACCTGACCAGCCAAAGGTTCGAACTTCGTTATGTACTCCATTATTGACCCCTCCTATCTGAGTGTATATATCTGCTCAAAAAAATCTCCCCCTTGCACCTCTTGGAAACGTATCATCATCTCCCTTGTCAACTCCTCTCATGCCTGCAAGGGACGCTGCCTTTGTCGTCATCGATACCATGCCAACGACTTTCCCTCAAAATAAATGCACATTGCTCTCAATACTTCAGCCTCGGTCAATCTCATCACCTCAAAGTATCTCTCGGCTCGGTATATCCACCCCTTTGGGTCGGTGCCCTCAAAAACTGGCACCTACAATTTCTGTAGGCATCGGTCTGCATTTATGTCCCCCTGTACAGCTCCCTCACGGTGCATGTCCCGCATATGCCACCATTGGCATGCCTGTAAATGTCGGTCCTGCATGATTACAAACCCTCGAGGACCTCCTTCCTCAGCGAATCTCGGCGGATCTTCATGGTATCGCTCGTAGTCCTTGTACTCTGTTTGCAGCCACCGAGGCCTCTCCTCTGCAAAACGAACATCATGGGGCCTTTGCACATGTTCCGCGCCCTCGTGGAGGGGTCGAAATCCCATAACACCCCCTGGAAAGGCCGATCGAGCCGCTGGAAATCCTCCACCGCCGCCAAACTCCTCTTTGGTGGGGGTCGTGCCCCTGGCCAGACGTTGGTCCCCACCTGCAGGGTCACCGGGGCCTCTGGTATGCCACGGGGGCCCTGGTTCCCCCTTCCAAGCACCGGGGGGCTGTTGGAAGCCCCCCGCTCCACCCGCGCCCCATGCTGAGGCACCCACGTCGGCTGTTGGGGCCGCCAGGGGCCCTAGATGGCCTCAGTGGCCCTGTTGGCCCCCGTCGAAGCCACGGGGGGCTGTAGGAAGCCCCCGCCCTACATGTCTCCCATGCTGTCGTCGCCCACTCCTCTGGAGGGTGTTTTCTGAAGCCGGATCCCCCTTTATCAGCCCTCTGATGCGTGTTTCCTCGTCTTCGGATGGCCCTTCCACATCTTCAACAAATTCCTCTTTCCGCCCTTCGTCCGTCCCCTCCCCTTTGAACAAAGGTGACCCTTTTATGCCTTCCATAAGTTGCGCTAGAGTTTGATCCATTCGTTGTTGTGATTTGATGAGGGCATCCAACTGTGTTTGTGTTTTTGATTGGGACGTGGCCATCTCCGTGCGAACCTCTTCAATCTTCGTATCGAGCTTTTCCTCGAGCAGTTCAATCTTCTTCTTAGATCTGTTATTCGCCATGTGGATCTAAGGTTCTGATACCGATTGATATGAACTTGGATGGAAAACAACTAAAGCGCTGATTTTTATAAGAGAGAAAGAAATATAAAAGTGGACAACAAAGAGAAAAACAATTAAGCAAACAAGATAAAGAATCCTTTAGGAGAGGATCCGCTTCCACTAACTTGTGTTTATGGAACAAGGTATAAATGCCCCCAAAGAACTAAGCCTAATAGTTTTTCTCAATCAATATAAGCATGACCCCCAATGGCCAGCCGGCCCTAATTATAGACTAATCCCTCTTATTCCCAAAATTACCGACATGCCCCTCTTGAAGTGCAGCCGGCCTCCCCGCGCCCGTGGCCTATCCCGCGCCCTGATCCATGCCCGCGCACTCGTCCTCCGCCTATGAAGCTGCGCCGCCTCCTTTGATACATAATAATCGTATCAGATCATCGATGGATTCTTGTACACACAGCAATTATAGTTAATGCACAGATGATTAACCAAACTGCAGTATAAATGGTAGTATAAAATATAAATGGTAGCAGAATTCAATAGAACGACCACAATAATAGTTAAAGTAGAAACAATCATACAAGGCAAGATTAATCGCAAACATAGATGATATATCCTGATTCGGTTATCAGACATACTCCAATCCCCAAGCTCCCAGCTTGGGAGTTTCAATATATCACGTATGCAAACCTACAAAAGTAAACCATGCACCTTAACACACTTTGCCAATTACACAAAACCAATCTCAACAATCTGAGACTAAAATACTCTCAAAACCTAATAGCAAACCGTTCTTCCCTCAACATCTGAAGGAAAACCTTTGTAGAATAAAGAATACAAATACTCGTAGAACCTTGAATTCATATGGATCAAAGAAATGTCAAGATAGATTTTCTGTTTTAAAATGGGCTGAATTTTAACTTTTTTGCCATAAAAGAGAAGAAATCAAAGTTTCCATAATGCCAAGTTGTTCTTTTTTGAACAAAGGCGGGCTGAGTTCCGATCTACAAAGTTAAAAATCTAACAAAAATGATTACAAATATAGTTGTCTCAACGGATCAAAAACGACTAAATTTTAGAAAGTCGAAAGCAGCCAAAAGGATTATTAGTAGACTAATAGTTCGAGTCAAAGAAGAGTTTCTATTCTACACTAGTCGACTTATAATGCCATTAGTCAACTAATGGAAAAAGTTTAATCTTACGCAACTCGGTATTAGTCGATTAAGAAATGGATTATCTTTTGCATCATCACTTCTCAAAGTTTGAATAAATATATCAAACTGAGTTTTTATTTTTATGCATAAGGATTTAAAGATAGATAAAACTTTAGATCTATTTTCAATAATTATAGCCAAGTAACATGCGAATAATGATTAACAAAACAAACAAAATGTCTAAAACCCAATTTTGATTCTACTAGATATGATCCCCAAATATCAGAATAATCTTAATCAGATAACTAGAATGTTCATTCATCTTAGAAGGAAAAGACACATGATGATATTTTCCTAATTGACATGACTCACAATCTAAGTAGACAACTTATTAAACGCTGGGTGTAAGAAGTTTCAGACTCTGCAAAAAAGGATGTCTAAACCGTGAATGAACAGTGAGGGGCAGTAATAATGAACCAAACAACTATTATGGTCTCAGCATCCAACTGATAGTCATCTATGCTCACGTTCTATGTCAATCTTCTTCTTTGTCCTAAGCTCCTGAAATACATAGGAAAAAAAGTTTACATAGTCATTTAAAGAACATATTGGCTGACTCTTCAAAAGTACGTTGACTGGAAATTTGGACATAAAATACTAAGGACAATGGCAAGAACAGTGTAACACTAACTCAATCGATACCCTTAACGGAGGATGTAGAACCATCAGCCAATGTTAAAGGTCGATACTATGATATGGAACAAAAAGATGATAAAATACATAACTCTACCATCATTTGATCAGATGTGCCTTAGTCTATAATCCATGCTCTAGTCCCAATGCAAAGAAATTATTTCGATTATCTGTTTAGGCTAAAGTTGTTATGTCAGAGGAAGATGAGTGCAGCTACACTTCATGAATTCTTTGAAATATCTGGCACTTGCCCTACTAGTTTGGTGACATCTAAACACCCACAAATTGGGAAGAATCACCTTGAGATGATATATACATCGTACTACCATGAAAACCTCCTCTTATGCCTCTGAAATTTGGGGGAAGTGAATTTCATATGTCTAAACTTCATTTGATAATGGAAGATAAGCTTCTCTGAGGCCGTTGCACCCCGATTACAGAAGCACTCCTACAGATACCTCTACCTCAAGAATCTGGCATTTCTGTGCATGTATCTCAAACACCAACACATCCACCTCCTCTACCTCCTCTATAGGCTCCTCGTGCTTCCCGAAATCCTCCAGTATTGCGCCAAAATGTCGCTTGTAGCCAATGTTGATTGTTCCCATATTTCATAAACCAACGCTCTGACTATGTTCAGGAAAAATAAAGTGTGGAAGGTTTCGTGTAAGATAGTGCAAAACTGTCACCTATAATCTGAGGGTGTTTCTGTATACTTTGAAAGTAAACTTTTTCAGAAAAGTCGTGACTGTCGGCTGCTCTTTACGGTCCTTCATTTTCTTTACATCTGTCCAAATGAGAAAAAAAGAGTTCAACTCCTCATATAGCATCAAGAAGTTCGCATAATGGTGTGATAGTGGCTTCTCTTCCTACTGGCTCTTCCAAAGTGATTGGGACACATTGTATGTTCTCGAAAGGTTGTTCTTTCCCGAATACAAAGTTTTCAACAACTTCAAAATTTCCTTCACAGTCTTAACTTAATCATAAATCATAAATCTCATGCTCCATAAAGTTTAGTTGCTGACTTTTGACCTATGCATCCTCTTTTTTTCCAATCAGCTACACCCTCAAATGGAAAAGTCATCAATTTAATATCCATCTAAATCACTACCCTCAACATGGGTCTCCAATAAGCACCTCCACGGCCTATAATTGATCTACTTCAGTTTTCGAGATGTGATTTTCATGAAAACCAACTCTGAAACCATTAATAATTTCACCTCTAACAGTGTATATGCCATCTCTCCAGCACCTTCAACTATTCAAGCACCAAAAATTCGCCAAACTCCAAATAATGATTTATGACAAACTCCTCCAAACACCAAACAAATTACTAAAAATCATCTAAGATATGCTTAGGCTCTAATACATACCAATCATTTCTTAGGAACCAAAAGAATAATAATCACTTCCTTAGTATGTTACAACCAACATGCTATGTAAATCGAGCATAAGTACTTGATACAAAATAAACCGTAAGTGCTCTAAGATCATAGTAGTAGTCGACAAAAATAAATCAAAAAATAAGCTACCTACATCCATTTTACTATGTTTTTAACATATGTTGTATTTTAATAATTTATACAGCATACCTTATAGTTTTTAAGTCTACTGTGTGAACAGTAAACTGATAATAAAAAAGAAAATTGAGAATAATCAAAAGAGAAATAAAAGAAAAACTAAGATAGAAAGAAAGACTGAGAGATTGAGAGAGGGACTGAGAGAAGCAGCCACAATAAAATGAAAGAAGGGAAAAAGAAGAGGATGTAGAAGCAGCCATGGAAAATTCAGGTCAGTGAAGCTCATGGTCATCCAGTGATGCCGGAGAGACGCTATAGGAAGCTCATCATCATGGAAAAGTGGTTCGTCGGCCTTGAATAACTGAAGTATGGCCTCATCATCGTCAGAAATCAATCAGAAAGGCCTCATCAAGGTCAAAAGGGAACAAAAAGACCCAATTGTCCTCATCATTAGATACAAGGAACGAGGTACCTGCCGGCAGGTTTCGGCCGTTTCGTACCGGTTTCGATAGGAACCAGTACGAAACCCTTCACAAATCTCGGTTTCAGCTAATTAATATTCAAAAAAATTTAAAAATTTGAATTTTAAACAAGAACTCAACAAATTAAACATGATCAAATTAAAAACCCCTCAAAAATTATTCAAAAGAAAAGAATGAGGAAACCCTCATGAAACCATTGTAAAAAAGAAAGAAAGAAAGAGAGAGAAAGAGACCTACTAGACCATCATCGTCTTCGTCTATCATCATTGTTTTTGTCATCCTCTTCGCCTTGGTGCCTCGGTTGGTCATGCATAATCAGAAGAGAGGGAGGGTGAGATGGGGGTAGAGAGAGCGGTGTAAAAGCTTCTTTAAGAGAGTGGAGTGTTGTTACACATTACACATTTTACAGAACATATGAAGCTTCTTTAAGAAAATATAAGCTGTTATGGTTTAGGAAAGAGAGAAACATCAAAATCACACAATAGCAAACACAAAGATGGAAACAGTGAGAGCACGCGGTCAGGTGAAGAAGAAGATATGTTGCACCAGAGCATGAAGAAGATGAAGGCGGTTCCTGATGCTGGAAATGTGTTTGAGAACATGGAATCATAGGGGTGTTTGGATGTTTCAAAAGGTGGCATGACGATGAAGGTGCTGAGAGTCATTCACGGCGATTCTTCGATAAAAAAGTCGTTCAAAGATGCTTGCTTGGGATCGACTAGTTAGATGGGAATGTGACGTGCATGGAGGCAAAGGATTCTGATGAGGATGGCATACAGGTGTCACATAATGGAGAGTGGAATAGCATTTCCCTTTCTCTGTTTTTCAAGCAGAGCTTGCGACTCAAGTGCCGGAGGTCACTAATCGTGAAACTCCTTGGGCGTAATATCACGCTTCATATCTTAGAATCTAAATTGATGAGTTTGTGGAAGCCTAATGGCGATCTGAAGTTCATCGAATTGGGGGAGGGATTTGTAATGGTCAAGTTCACTTGTGACGAAGTCTTGGTTTTCGCTATGGAGAAAGGACCTTGGATGGTCTTCGGACATTATATTACGATTAGGCGTTGAGTGCCAGACTTTTGCCCGAGAACTACCACTATTGAATCGACCGTCGTATGGGCCCGCTTCCCCTTTCTCCATGTTGAGTATTATGATGACCGTGTTCTATTAGCATTGGGCAATTGTGTTGGGAAGGCGATTAAATTCAATTCACATACTCGATTAGTTTTGAAAGCTCAATTTGCCCGTGTTTGTGTCGAAGTTGACTTGAAGGCGCCGCTGACAACTCAGATTTTTTTTGAGGGCAAGTGGCAGTCTATAGTATATACAATATAAAGAATTGAGTATGATTAAATTTAAATGCGGTAGAGTTGGGCACAAAAATTCCTGCCCATACGTCCAGCCTGAAGCTACGACGACATAAGGAGTAGAAGCTAGGGAGACGACTGGAGAGGAAGTGAATGGGGCGTCTGACAGGATTGCTGCAAATGGTTTGACTGCTAAGGCAGGATCTGCGCCCGATCCTCTTACTCCGACAACTGGATTTGGCCCATGGTTGGTGGCATGCGATCATCGAACCAGACGCTACACTGATAAATAGTTAGCACCGATATCGAAAAATTATGGACAAGTTGATGGAAGAGGCACTTTCGAAGGATACGGTTAGCGAAGGGGGCCGTGCACTTGAGGTGTTTGAGGCTTTGCCAAAGATGAGGTCTTCTTACCTAATAGTTCAAGTCGCAAGGCTAGCAGGATTCAATCAAGGCCCAAGCAGAGCCCAACTGTCATTGGGCGCTGCAAATCCAAATTGATTTTTAACTCGGACCGCCATTCTGCTATTCTTCTTACTGTCGCACACTCGAAGCAAATGTGCCAAACATTCAACCCGAGGGGAGTGGGCTCACCCAGTTATGGGCCACGAACCTATGTGGATTCTACTCTAGAAGTCATCCGCTCTCCTCCCATGCCATCTCTTTCCAGATCGATCACGCCCACTCCGACGAAGCTCCTGGAACCGATCCATCGTAACCCTCTTGTTGATATCTCCAATACCAGACAGCAAGGGGTGGGGTGTGGAATTGTGGCGGGTGGTGAAGATCCACGGTTCGTATCGATAAGGGATGAGGTGCGGAGGCGCAACCCACTGATGGGCTAGCTGTGACTTCTATGGTGATGACTAATATCGAAGTTGTTGTGAGTTTGACAGAAGCTATGGAGACGGAAGCTGATGCTGCCGACCATACTCTACCTAGGGAGGGTCTTGAGCATGGCCATTTTGATCATATTAATTAATGGATTTCTTTTTCTGGAATTGTTGAGGAGCTTGGAAAGACTCTTTTCGTCGGGGAATTCGGGAATTATTAACAATTTATAAGCCTTCAGTTCTTGCTATTGCGGAACCACGTATATCTATGGAGAGAGAGCGCTCAGCGGTATGTAAACTTAACTTTTCTAAATTCATCACTTTGATCCCATATGCTATTCGGTTGGATTATGGATGTGCTGGGATAGTCAAGTTTTGAATTTGGAGGTATGTTTTTCCTCTCCTCATTTAATTCATGCGGTGGTTCCTAGAAGCGGTTCTCCAAATTTTCTAATATCGTTTGTTTATGCTTCACCGAGTAGACCTACTAGGTGGCAACTCTGGGACCAATTAGAACGATTTGCTTTGGGGGTGGGGCATTACCCTGGGTTGTCATAGGAGATTTTAATGATATCGTCACATCAAAAGAGAAGCTTGGTGGCACGCTCCATTCTTTGTCCAGATGCTCACGTTTTCAGGATATGTTTTCTACTTGTGGCCTCATGGATCTTCGATTTGTTGGGTCCCCATTCACTTGGTGTAACAATCTTCATGGTTATGCCAGAGTATGTGAGAGACTGGACAGAATGGTGGATAATTCCTCTTAGTGTACCTTATTTCCTCATTCTTTGGTCAAGCACCTGTCACGAGCATTTTCTGAGCATTGTCCATTACTACTGCAAATAGACCCTCGTGTTCCAGTGAATCCCTTCAAGAAGCCGTTTCGTTTTCAAGTGATGTGGCTTATGGCTGCCAGATTTAAGCAATTGTTCTCTGAGATGTGGGACATGGCTCATGGAGGATGGGGTTGCCAGTTGCGACAGGTGGCTGAGAAACTTCTAATGTGGAATAAAAGTTTCTTTGGGAATTTATTTCGTAGGAAAAGGTGGATCCAATGTGGACTAGATGGGGTGCAAAAAGAACTTTTACTTCATTATTCCCACCAATTATGTAGGTTGGAAGAACAACTGCAGGTGGAGTATGATAATATCCTTACGCAGGAAGAGATGTTTTGGGCCCGGAAGTCTGGCTACTTAATGGGGATATGAATACTAGATTCTTTCACAAGTCCACACTGGCTCAACGACGGAGAAACCATATTAATATGTTATAGAATGAGACTAGAAGCTGGATTATGGATAGCGTGGCCATACAAGATCATATTACGGATTTTTTTTTAAATCCTGTTTTGAGGTGTCCACTAGACGCATATTCTCTCACCCCCAATTCTCGTCGCTTTCTTCTCTTCAAGTTGATAGTTTGGAGACTAAAGTATTTGAAGATGAGGTTCGGGAAGCTCTACTTCAGATGAAACCGTGGAAGTCCTCTGGAGTGGATGGTTTCCACTTTCCAAGCTGGAGTTTTTCAAGAAATGTGGGCTTCAGTTAAGCATTCTTTGACTAGTCCGGTGTCAGATGCTTTGGAAAGAGGACAATTCGATAAGGATCTATGTAGGGTGATACTAGTCCTTATTCCTAAGGTCCAACAACATGTTATGGTGAAGCAATTCCGGCCTATTAGTTTGTATTGTGTGCCTTATAAATTGGTAACAAATGTGTTGGTCAACAGGATTCTACCTTTCCTTTCAGATTTGATTGGCCCTCTACAGACGAGCTTCATTCCACGGAGGCAGGCATCTGATAATATTTTGGTTGCTCAGGAATTGATCCACATAGTTAGAAATCAAAGTGCAAGAATTGTTTATTCGCATTAAAGATTGATCTGGAAAAAGCTTACGACAGAGTTCGATGGGATTACTTGGAGGAGACTTTCGTTATGTTTGGGTTCCCTTCTTCCTGGATAAAACTTATTATGTTTTGTGTCTCTTCGTCCTAGCTCTCAATGTTGTGGAATGAGGAGATTTCTGATGGGTTTGTTCCAAAACAAAGATTACGTCATGGAGATCCTATTTGACCGTACTTGTTTGTTTTATGCATGGAGAGACTAGGATTACTCATAAATGAAGCAGCTTTGGATAAGTCCTGGAAACCATTGTGATGGAAAAAGGGTGTCCTGTGATTACTCACTTGCTCTTTGTAGATGACCTTTTCTTATTTGGTAGGGCCACTCTAAATCAGACTCATCGAGTCAAGGAAATCTTGGACATATTCTGTGCCTCTTCTGGAGCTAAGTTGGTTTGGAGAAATCGAGATGTTATGTATCTCCAGTTGTAGTAGGGCATCGTCATGCTTTACACATTTGTTCATCGTTAGGTGTGCAATTATCGTCAGATTTGGGCAAGTATTTAGGGATGCCTTTACTTCATGGCAGAGTTTCGAATGATACATACAAATAGGTGGTGGAGATGATTGGCTCGAAACTCTCGGGGTGGAAATCTAAGTTATTAAGGTTGGGCGGACATGCTACTTTGGTCCGTTTAGTTATCTCTGCTATACCAACTTATGATATGCTTACCACCTGATTTCCCAAGCATACGGCAGACACAATAGACATGTTGAATAGACCTTTCATTTGGGATGGGAGCAAAGGAAAGAAGAAGCTCCACCTTGTGAATTGGAAGGAGATCTGCCAACCTAAGAAGGTAGGAGGCCTTGGACTTCGGTCTATGGAGTTGCACAGTATAGTTCTCTTGCATAGGATGGCTTGGAGGTTCTTGATGGAGCCGAATACTATTTGGGTTCGACTCCTAAAATCGCAGTATAAGCTTCCTAAAGATATAGTCTCCTATATTTCGGGCATGGCGTCCCTTCCATATTATTGGTCATATGTCTCGAGAAATTTGGCCCATGGACTGCAGAGTTTCTAAGAAGGATTGGTGAAGCGAATAGGTGATGTGGCATCTACTTATTTTTGGAGGGATAATTGGTTGGGGAAACCACTTCTAGACACCATTTCTCCTCCGCCTGGGGTGGATTCTTGTCAGGTGTTCGTTCGAGATTTTACTTGGAATGGCACATGGGATGTGGAGATATTATTATTATCTGTTCCAGAGACAGTGGCGAAACAGATTATATCGTATCCACTGCCAAGGGTTACCGCACAGGAAGATAGTTACATTTGGCACATCACGTCGAATGGGAAATTTTCATCTCAGTCAGCTTATCTGCAGTTGATGCACAAATATGACAGGACTCGCGAGATTCAGGTGCATGGATATGGAGGCTACCCATCCATGCTAGATGGTTGTATTTCTTGTGGCTCGTTTTTAGAGAAAGGATTGTTACAAATAATTTACGCTCCTGGAGGAGAATCTTAGATTCAGACTAGTGCTCTTCTTGTGTGGATGAAGCTGAGACCACTATCCGAGATTGCACTAAAGCCCGGAAAGTGTGGAATGTTTTTCCCTACTTCTACCTTCACTGACTTTTATCGTTCACCTTTAATGGAATGGCATATAGAATTCATGAACATTACGACCTACCCTCGGAATCAAGTTAGCATATTTGCTACATATCTGTGGAAGATTTGGGGGCCTGGTGTAGCAGGGTTTTTTCAATTGGGAACGGAGGCCCTAAGGAGACATTTACCATTAGACATATTGTCCTCCTAGCATCAAAAGTAACCCGTATTTACGGCAAACCTGCAGCAGATCCTCCTGCTACTTCTGTTATTCGATGGGTCCCCCGATAGTGGTGTTGTTAAGCTGAATGTGGATGGAGTTAGCAAAGAGAATCCAGGTCTCTCAAGAGCTGGTGGCATCTTTCGAGATGATCAGGATTCCTGGCTACTTGGTTTTTCTGCTTATATTGAAACTTTAGGCTATTCGTTGCGGACCGGAGATTGCTTGGCAACAGGGATTCCGAAATATTATTTGCAAGTCAGACTCAAAGGTTTTCATCCTGTTATTCACCTGATGTGTCCTCTCACCCTTTCTTGAGTCTGATTCTGGATATTCGACAACTAGCTTTGAGATTTCATCTTTGTTCCTTCAAGAACGGCTTTAGTGAGGCCACTTTCTGTGTTGATGCTTTGGCAAATTTGGGATGTCTTTTGGATGAGGAACTTAGGATCTGGGAGAGGGATCCTGCATCATTATCACAATTACTACGCATGGATGTAATTGGGCTTAGGTATAATCGAGGGTTCACCCTCTGATTATGTTCTCTCCTTTCCGCTGCATCAAAAAAAGAACATATTATCTGTTATTTACAAGTTTGCCATTTTCTGTAAATTGCTGCTAGTCACATTATACATTTTGCTAAATAAATTGCATTTATTTACAGGTCTACCATTATCTTTTAGAAGTTTACCAAGGGAATGGCAATTTTGTAAATAAATGTAATTTATATAGCAAAAATATGTAATGTGACTAACAGCACTCTTATCTTTAATCAGTTCCAAGGAGTAATATGTTTAGGAAAATGTGTAACGTGACTAGCAGCCCTCTAAGTGTTTGGTTTTGGATTTTAAGTTACTAATAGGTTTGGGTTTGGGTTTTAAGTTTGGGTTTGGGTTATAAACTATATCTAAATTCAAAATAAATTCATATAATTTTGAAATAAATTCCAAATAATTTCTTATAAATTTAGATAAATCTTAAAAAATTCATATAAATTCGAAATAAATTTACATAAATCTAAAATATATACATAAAATATAGATAAATCCGAATCTGAAACATAAACCGAAACCACCAAAACTTACTGAAACTAAAAAATTTCTAAAGGACCGAACCCGAACCCGAAACTAAGTTCTCTAACCGTGGTTAGATCTAGAGTCGGTGAAGTGGGAAGGGTCGGATCAGGGTTGTAGTTACCATTCATGGTCAGAGAGACTTCGAATCTATCTCGCCATCATCGCTTGTGGTAAAAAAAGATATGAATACCATCAAAAAATAGTCCTAGCAACATTGAGCAGTGTCTGATCTAGGTGGAGATGGTGAGCGATGTGTTATGATTTAGATTAGATGGGGGTTATGGTTTAGAGTAGAGTTTTGAGGTGATGACGGGACAAAAGGGATCTGGGCAGTGGCAGCATCAATCTAGCAGCAGAGGAGGTGGCAGTACAGGAGTTAACCATGATTAGGCTAAACAAATCTAGGGTTAGGACCAGAGTTAAGGTTATGGCTCTGACACTGTATAAAATTAAAGCTGGGTTAAAGAGAGCTATCTTTTCTCCTCTCTCCCTGGAATCTCTCATTCATATTATTACATTGATACTTTTACAGATAATCTCTTTTGCATAAAACCAATTCAGTATGTCAAGTATTACATCTTGACACGTTGGTGGATTTTTGCCCACAATAATCTACTGGTTGTCTCATGCAAACAACTAGGAAATATGCAGAGCATTTGAATTGCCAGGTGAGTTCTGGATTTTTTATACTAGTTTAACTGTACCCAACTACAATCTTTGTTGGACTTTAGTTGAGAATGCTAATTTTTTTCTTTAGTTATATTTCACACATATTTGTAAAAGAATTACAAATATTGAACCATGGATGGTAAGAGAAGACTAAAGACATGAACAATCATGCTGTAAGATCAATTTCAAAATTCAAATATAACTTATATAACTACCTGCTCCACCATTCTGCAGGAAACGGTGACCACCATTCCAAGACATCCATCAATCTTTACTTTCATATAACATCCAGAATACGGAATTATATAGTTGGATGGCAAGGTCAGTGATCTGAATTCGAAAAATAAACATGAAACAAGACTTGGAAATAATGCACATCAATAAGTAATGAAGACTGTACCAAACTAGGAGAAGGACCCATTTAGCTTTCGAAAATATTGACTTCTACCTCAACAAACTAACTGAGATTGAGCCCAAAATATTTCGGAAAAGAATGGTATTTGCTTCTATTATGCATAAAGTTACATGTGACCATACTAAAATAGAGTTATCATGGCCAAGACCTCGCAAATCAACACCAGAACATAAATAAAAGCACTTGCTCCGGTACACGACTATGGTGTTCACTTGGTGTACACACGCTACATACACTACATCATCCAGTAGTATGTGATTGATGTCTAAGGTCCTTAAACCTACTTGATTTGATAGCCTCAACAATGGATATTTAAAGCATGGTTTATTCTATCATCGTTTGAAATTTTCCATCAACTTGCCAGTTATATATAATATGGAAGAGGTTCTCTAGTTCAAGCATCCTTCTCTAATGACACAGACAACGGCATCATCAATCTATAACTCATAATTGATAATTATTCCTCACAAGCACTCCGATGTACTTCGTGTCCATCAACGTAGATTATGTTTTTATTTGATGTGAATCCCACTTGGATTCATACTAGTACTCAGAGTTATAAGTTGATTTCAACTTTGTGGTCTTTTGAGTCCTTTTATAGTTCTTTAATTGAGTTACCTTGTATTTTATTTGTTCGATATTTCGAGTTTTCATTTGAAGGAAAATTTATTATTTTATTTTTATGTAGAACTCTGAGAAATATTAGGAGTCTTATGTATGTGTTAGATAGGAGTTTGTTTCTTCTCTATATAAAGGTCTGTAATCAAACCTTTAGATGATGAGTGATTGGATAAATTTTGAACTTCTTAAATGTTATTTGCAATCTTTTAAATCTTTTGCATGAGAGTGGATGAGAAATCAGGTCCCAAGAAATCATGGGTCTTGAAATTGGTGGTTGTTCAATTTCTGTAGTGAGGCTTAAAACCGAAATAATCATTTAGTTTTAGACATCCCTAATTCGTTTTTTTATAAAGTCTTCATCACATCTTTAATTCTCTTCTGGTCCACATCAGGTATGGCATTAGAAATAAAAAATCATTTTTCATCACTTTTCTTGTCTGCTTTCATCATCATATTCATCTTTTCTTCTTTAGTTAGTTTGGTTTAGTTAGTCAAAAAACACTATGATCTGATTTCAGTCCAGAACAAGAAAAGTGACCGTGAAAAAACACTCGAAAATCGCAAAGTTTATTGTTCACCATCACCTTCCCTTCAACAACAATAGAACCAATCAAATCCAAATCCAAATCCCGCACCAAATTCAACAAAATTCATTAACCTTTTCAGCTTCTCCATTAACCTTTCAACAACTCAAAATCACCACCTTAGCCCCAAATCACCACCTTAGCCCAATTGACATTCCTTCAATTGAACCCATCTTTTCCTCCTCAACAAAACCCAACCCAACCCAACCCAACTTCCAGACCCAATTCCTGCTTGTTTTAGCCTCAAACAGTACTGCCACCTTCATCAATAGCACCATCAACTCCCCTTTCTTCATCTTCATCATCAACAATCCCCATCAACCTCATCTTCATTTTCTCCCTTCAGATCTGAACCCAAGCTCCGAGTCTTCGGCGATCAGACTCCTCCGCTGCCTCCTCTTCAACTACAGCCACCATCACAGACGCATTTTGCCTACTAGTTCACATCAAGACCTCCTCTTCAAGCAATTTTGGAATTCAGATCTGAGCCTTTGCCGCAGATTTGATCTGAATTAGGTCTAGCTGATTCATATTTGAATAAGTCCAAGTCAAATGTGAGGACAGCCCTTATAAACAAACTCAAATAGTGCTCAGTTCAGCCCTGAACTGGAACAGACTTGCATCAAACCAGGGTTGAACCAGAGCATGCCTGAACTAGATCGAATCTAAACCGGACCCAAAACTGAACCTGTTTTGGACTTACTTGTGGAGTTTTATGCTGATTTTCAAATAAGAAGTCAATGGATTAATCTTCCAACCAATCGTTGGGACCCTATGATTGCATGCAAAGTTGATATTTACACTTGATAACTTCAAATCTAAATAAAAATATTGATTGTTAATTTCATAGGTTCTATTATTTTGCTTCAGGCTAGTTGATTATCATTGTTTAACAACAAAATTATTTCATTATCTCGAGCTATGTGCTTGAATCAGCATGTTTAGACTTGATTTTAGGCATATAGATTCAGAATTTTACGATTGTATTTTATATAATTAGTCGCACAGCTATAGTTGTGAACCTAAAATTGTATATTTATTCGTGTGTTTGCTTAACAACATGCTTTTACGGAGTGAAAAGATTTTAAGAACCTATATGGTCATTAGAGACGATCAACACTTAGATGGTAAGACAACTAATGATATGCTCCTTACGTTGATTCAACAACAATCTAAGGCCTTTAAGAAATATTGTATGTCTTGCAGCACTTGAAACACGGATACATGAGTAAAGAACCCTTGAGGATCATGTGAACACTAACAATGGGTATTTGATAAATCAAAATAGAGGCCACGGAAAGATAGATATAGAACAAGACTATAAGAGATTTGATAATTGCGATTACGATACCACTTACACCAATTATATGCATAACCACCGAGATGATCTTTCACGTAGGGTCAACATATATGCTCCTACTTTTGATGGTTCGCACAACACATGTCTTTTCTCTGATTGGCTAGAAGGGATAGGCCACTTTTTTTATTATTACGAGGATATGTTTGAAAGAACCCATGCTCGCTTTGCTAAGGCCTAAGATGCAGGAATTCGCCAAAATCTATTGAATTTTTATATAAAAGCAGCTGAGAGACTAGGCCAATCCTTGAAAATTTCCAACGGCAAAGATAAAAAGCAAAACGTAAAGAAAACTACCTTCATCCTTCCTATAAAACATGTCTCTTAGATCAGCTACTTAATTTGTATCAATGGAATTTAACTACGAGAGAATACATAGATAACGTTGATGATTTTCTCATTAGAAGTTACATTCCGGATGGCAATCAATTTATTTTGTTTAAATTTCATACTGACTAAGACTAGATCTTCAAAATAAGATGATCTCACGTATTATGAGTTCTATTGCTGAGGCCTTCTGTTTAAATGAAGAATTAGAAACTTTCCTAAAAGCTCTCATAAATGAAAAGCTTACCTTTAAAGCTGAGTAAAAAGGTAAGTGGCCTTTCGAGAATACAAACAAATCCGAAATTATTACGGCTAAGAATACAGTTGGAAAAGATAAGATTGGTGAGTCCTTACAGCAAAAACCAAAGGGGGGTCAATGCGTCAAGTGTCATGAGTACAACTAGTTTGCTAGTCGATGTCCCCATAGAAACTTACATATTATGGGGTCGTACTGATGATGAGATAATTAAAGATGAATATATTTCACCAGAAGATGCTAGTGATATAGATAGTAACATAAAGGAGTTTAGTGTCAGTTTGCATATGGTTATGTGGCTAACCATTTCATTCGGAGTGAGTTAAAGTATTAAAGGACAAATCTTACTTTACATATATTAAAATTGGAGATAGATGTTACAAACTGATTATAATTGCATTAATTTAGTCACCAAGTTTGTTTTTAAAGGAAATGTGACTAAAAATGAACATTATCTATAGCCTTACAACATCACAAGAGTTGATTATAATTCGTATACTATTACCTAACATTGGCTAATACCTATTTAGTTTTCGAACTATCAGGATCGCATCTTGTGTAACATTTTACCAATGGATACTACACATATCATATTAGGCAGGTTTTATCCGTATAACTAAGATGTTTTATAATCTAAGATATCCACTACATACATATTCCTTTTTTTGGGAAATATTGTGCTGACTCTAGCCTATCCAAAAGTGTTGTTGTAGAACAAAAACATGGGTTTGTTAGAATTAAGCCACAAGCAAGGTCATTTCATATTATAGTCCTGAATTCTTCGGAGTTAGGCATCGATCATAAATATATTGCAATCTCTGATCATCAAGTACCTTAAATGAGTGCATTGCATTCTGAGACTTGAAAGTTTTGCTATTACCTATAATATTCACAAGTCTGTTCCAAAATTCAATAGAAATTAAGAGGAATTTATAGTCATGAATGAAAAGATAACTAGAGTTTACCCAAAAAGATTCGTTCTTAAACTTATGGAGAGGCTTTGCACTTATCATAAAGGTTCTCAATGAGCTGCCACCAATTAAGATTACATTGTATACTCTGACGCCAATTATTTTTTATTATTTATTGGTTTTGAAATAGAAAAAGTCCATATATGCATCCTACAAAATAAAGTTTTCCGGTTCAACTTTGAGATCCAAATCCTGTAAATGTCTAAATGTACAAATCGGTTTATCAGATTTGACAGTATCATTTACAGCCCTGTCAAAGAGTAACTTGAGGGAAATTATCATGGTGTTAATCTACCTTGATACACATTGTTAGGCCACAACCGATATCTTAGGCTCAACTGTAAAGTGATTATCTGACCCAGAAATCAACATTCTAAATGGCAATGTCGAGGTTTCCAAAGAATCGATGTCTTTCTGTTTATCCTTGAAAAGATTCTTGGCTAGAAGAAGTTAAATAACTTGTGATCTCTAGATATAGACTATATTTCTATGAGTTGCATGGTGATAGAAAAGCCATAATTTTATTTATCCTTCAGTGATTACACTGCAAAGAGAGCAGCAATATTATGCACCTGAGGTGATGTTCCTAAGATTTACTTAATGCTGTATGACTCATAGAGGTCATAATAAGTCTAAAAAGTTGCATATTTGGCATTACTTCCAACTCTATGGTATGCCCAAAAATCACTAGTTTCTCGTCGCCAGAGCAAAATTATCTATATCAAAGATGAGATTATCCCTTAATTTTCTGATGCCTCTGGAAGAAATAATTTGTTGCCAACCTTTATGAAATCTTGATCATGTCCTGCTTTAACGCAACTCACGCTTTCAAGTGCATATTGCTGGAAATTCATGCAAGAACCCATATAGCTGCGCCAAGATGATGTGATTTCAGATAGCTATTAAAGCTCTTTTATAAATAATTTTTTAGTTATCAATTGGATTTATTTTAATTAAAGATGTCATCAATAAATATGGACCGATTGAAATATACTAGAGAGATATTTAGGAGTTTGAGTCAAGAAAGAAATCTTAAGTTAGTAGTCATAGTTACCTGATAGATTTAAAGTTAATATCAGATTAGGATTCTTCTTAAATTTCAGATTACAACAGAGTGAACAGACTGGACTGATACAGATCATGTAACATCAAAGTATTAGTTCTGCAGATTATCAGGCATGCATGGGTAAGATACATGTATCTGGTTTCTTTCTTTCGTATCTTTTTATAGTAAAACCTACAAATAAGGCCAATTCGAAATGTTGTGGACAACTTGGAAGTCTCAATGAAATAAAGTTTATTTATCTGGATCTAGTGCAATGTTTATCTCTTCTTTTATCGTGCTTTCCCCTTCCACTTCTGCCTCTAGATAATAACCATTAACACCCAAAACATATTACTTCCCCCAGTACAAAGGAGAAGGCCAATGCACTTGTGTATTAATGGTCAAAGCACCCAAAAACCTATTCATTTTCATTTCGTCCTTACTTGGACATTATGTATTGATGATTAACTCATGATTCTAATGACAAGAAGATGATTGATGCAACTATAAGTGGGCTTTGCTATTATTTCAACATGATAGCCATTTTTATATCTCAAGAACCAAAACCAATGCTTCCCATGAATAATTTGGTCGAAGCATAAACTCAATAAGTAAAATTGCTATTAAAACAGACCACATGGAATTAAAACGCAGCCCATAAGCAAATCAACCACAAAACGGATCAATCCCCAAAAAAATCTCGACGGCCCAGTAGAAAACCGATGCCTAATAATCAAATGGAATAACAAAGAATGGATTTTGAAGGAATGAATACTGACAATGCCTGGGTTCTCATGTGGGTCTCGCTTGTACATTGCAACGTATTTCCCCTTTAGAAAGAGGAATCGGAGGTGGCAGTACTCGTGGCCGATGGAATTGACGCCGAGATGATAGACCCATCCGAAGTATTCAAGCTCCCTCCCGCTCCCGCTCCCGTCCGATGCGTCCTCCCACGATTCCTCCTGCGGCGACGGCGTCGACGTCGACGGCGCCGCCATCGGAATCGATCGGGAGTTTATTGGGGATCGGAAGAGATGGAAGGGATATCAGATCTTCACTCTCCTCTTGTCTATCCGTAGATCGATAGAGAGAGGTGACGGATGAGTTGTTGGTAGTTTTCTTCCCCTTTTTTGAATGGCGTTGTTGTTCGAGGAGACGAAGACAATTGAGCCGAAAATGAAGGGGAGAAGGAAGAGCGTTACCATGCGCACAGGCCTAATTAATACTTACACCGAACACTTAGAGAAAATTGGCTAAATAGCACCGGTCAACGAGTTGTTTTAATTTTTACCACCAAGTTTAAAAATTTTGCTAGAATACCACCCCTCTTAAAAAAGAGACTAAAATACCCTTTTCGTTCCCAAATTGCCTCATAGGGTATTTTTCGACTCTGCAGGATGGGATGGAGATGGCCGCGGCGAGGTCGGCGAGGGTCATGGGCTCGCCGTGGGTGTACATGGCGTCGGGTATGCCGAGCTCGATGGCACACTTGAGGGAAAAGGACCTCATGAATGCAAACATCTCGTTCCATAAGTGGGACTGAGCCTGGAGTAGTTCTTGTGAGCTCAGGCCATCACTGGAAGACATTATTGGTTCTTTAATTTGAGATATTGTTGGTTCAGTTTCTTGCTCTAAGCAAACGGGAATCTTGAGGAAAATTTATAGAGGATTAGATGTATGTGGGATTTTTTATTTATTTTTTGAGCGAAACAGAGAGGTCATCATGTGAGTTGGTGGCCAGACTGCTGCATTTTGAGATGATCATCGTGAGACACTAAAATACCCTCTACGTCGACGCCGAACTCCGAACACCCCGCTTCGCCGTACTCCGACCACCCCGCATCTACGGCGACGCCTCGCCGTACTCCGACAAAGCCCTATGAGCCAATTTGCACAAATTTGCGCCAATATACGCTAATATACGCTAATATACGTCACGTTTCGTGACGTATATTGGCGTATATTGGCGCATATTGGCGCAAATTGGCGCAAATTGCCTCATAGGGCTTTGTCGGAGTACGGCGAGGCGTCGCCGTAGATGCGGGGTGGTCGGAGTACGGCGAAGCGGGGTGGTCGGAACCCAACGCCGAAAATACCCTCTACGTCGACGCCGAACTCCGACCACCTCGCTTCGCCGTACTCCGACCACCGCGCATGTACGGCAACGCCTCGCCGTACTCCGACAAAGCCCTATGAGGCAATTTGCGCCAATTTGCGCCAATATACGCCAATATACGCCAATATACGTCACGAAACGTGACGTATATTAGCGTATATTAGCGTATATTGGCGCAAATTTGTGCAAATTGGCGCAAATTGGCTCGTAGGGCTTTGTCGGAGTACGGCGAGGCGTTGCCGTACATGCGCGGTGGTCGGAGTACGGCGAAGCGAGGTGGTCGGAGTTCGGCGTCGACGTAGAGGTATTTTCGGCGTTGGGTTCCGACCACCCCGCTTCGCCGTACTCCGACCACCCCACATCTACGGCAATGCCTCGCCGTACTCCGACAAAGCCATATGAGGCAATTTGCGCCAATATACGCCAATATGCGCCAATATACGCCAATATACGTCACGAAACGTGACGTATATTGGCGTACATTGGCGCACATTGGTGCAAATTGGCGCAAACTGACTCGTGGGGCTTTGTCGGAGTACGGCGAAGTGGGAGGACATGCCAATGATCCAAAAATTACTGGACATCATGTTAATTTTAAAAACAAATCTGATCCTACATCATCATGTATCTAAAACAATTCTGAATGAACCCACTCATAAGTCTAAAGACAGCCTCTAGCTCAGACACACACAAACTAATACAAAGTTTGGTAATGCATTCTAGAAAGCATGCACAGTCGCACACATGGATAACGGGAAGATAAAATCATCTCTTCATTAACTCATCAAGAACACGCTCATGAGCAGAAGCATGAAAGCCCATTAATGGATGTCAGATAATCCCAAGATGCTGCCCACTTATTATGCAACACTTTGCTTTATATTACTAAGCAAAACCACAACCCAAATGTACAAAATTAACACAAAAGCTTTCGTCGTTGATTTTCATATCAGAAGCTAGGGTGTCAAGTAGATATCAACAGAAGTTTATGTTAAGATCCGACGATTCTGGTTATTAAGTAGTATTCAGTTGAATCTTGAACAAGGTCATGAACACAGTTTCAATCAAGAATGTATGACGAGGAGCGAGAAGATGCACTTAAAATGAGCCATCGGCTTTCTTCCCTTTGAGACCAACGCCAGAGAGAGAGGGAGGGGAGGAGAGGTGGAGAGGAGCGGTTAAGAGAAGAGAGAGGCGGAGACCGATGGCGTTCTGCTGTTTTAATTTTTGGAATTTTAATGGGGGTATTTTGGTCACTTTTTTAGTTGGGGTGGTATTCTAGCAAACTTTGTAAAATGGGTGGTAGAAATTAAAACCCATGGTTGACCCATGGTAATTACCCAATTTTCTCGAACACTTATTTGCAAATTTGCCATTCAAAATTACCACGTGTTTCATTAAAACTTTTTCCTCCTTGACTGCTCAACTCTATTAAAAATTTACAAGTGTGTCATCTTTATCTTCTTCTCCACTGTCCACGGCCGTCGTCGCTGTCACTTCTATGATGCATCACATTCTCCGCACGTGGCCATCCCACACTCCCCACTCCACCCATTCCCCCAACCCCTCACTCGTCTGCACCCAACCCCAGCCCCCTTATTTAGCTTCCTCCCTGCTCCCCTCGTCCACCCTCTCCCTTCACCAACCCCCTCCCCTCGCCCGCTGACCTCCCCCTCCCCCTCCCGACCCCCACAGCCTCCCGTCCGCCTCCTCCCATCGTCCACACCCTCTGCAACCCCCCAAAACAAAAAAAATAGCCTCTGTGGTTGTACGGTTGGGGGGGGAGTGGCTGCGGCATGGATGTGGCTACAGACGATATGGGACGAGGACGAAGAAGATAGTGATAATAGAGAGTGGTAATATGATATTGTGTGTAAAGTTAAAACATATTTTTAAATTCGTTTGGTCGTGTGTAAAGTGGTCTTTTTTTAATACATTGGAAATTTGTGTAAAGTGGTCTTTGGGAAGAGCAATTTGGTCGTTGCCCATAGTAACTCCCAAAATGAAATTTCAAATTTTTTGTTTTAGCACTCTGTTTTGTTGCAAGCTAACACAAAAAGGGGAAGTTCATGAATGTAGATTTGAACCGCATAAAGAGAATGTATCGGAGTTTGTCAACTAAGATGTACGATTTCGTTCTAGATTTTAAGTCCACATGCTAAAAGTAAGGGTTTAAGATGAATTTATTATAATTCCATAAGTTAAGTTGAATGATAGTTTAAGGAAATTCGTGTCTCTGTCATGAGCTAACATAAACATGGAACTTTGTTATAAGCATACAAATTTTCAAAATATGCTTTAAAATGGAAATAATTTTAAAAACTAATCAAATTTAAATTCATTACAAAAATTGGTCAATTTCTAGCTACATATGTCCCCGTGCAAGACTACAAAACAACCGGGTTTAGCAAACCCGATCATTTGAGATCAAAATAGTCAATGCTACCCACCACGATCATTTTTAGTGATCACTTAGTAGCTACTATGATAAAAACCGTGGCTATTTCGAGGGTGCACAATTTGGCCGAGATTACCGACCCCTTTTCAGTGCAAATTAATACGCGGAATCTGACATGATGATAAGTTGATTGTTCTATGTAATTAAATTTAAATTTGGTCGGTTTTTAAAATTATTTCTGATTTTTAGCCTATTTCGAAATTTTGTTCTGGCAGGGCTGTGTGAACATTTTGAAAGTTGGTTGATTTTTTAAGTCTGGCTTAGTTTTAAAAATTCAATGATTTTAAAAGCCGATCAGCTTCTCGCCACGTCGGTTTTCGCGTGTAAATTCACATTTAAAAACATCCGAGTTTGACAACCCAGTCAAATCGTGCACTCTCCAAATGCCCGGAGTTTCATTGGCGCATGTATTGAAGAATCCCTAAAATGGCCAATGTTGGCAGCCCCAGTCAGTTTGATCTAAAATGACCGGGCTATCAAGCATGTTTGTTTTGTAGTCTTGCATATGTACCTACATAGCAAGAAGTTGATCGGTTTTTAAATTAAATTTTAATTTGATCGTGTTTTAAAATTATTTTTAATTTTTTGACCTATTTTGAGAATTTGACCAAAACAAGAAGATTTGCTTGTCAAAACGAAGAAAATTAACTTAAGCTTGTACTTTAGAGTACAACTAGAAAATACATGTGCCCTCAGGACAAAGGCTCTAAGCCTCCCCTTCCCCATCGGTGTCCCATCCCCCAGCTCTCACATCCCATCCACCGACCCTCTTTTGTCCCTCCTCCACGGTCCGGTCTATGTCACCCATCAATTCTCTCCCACCCATCACTTCTCTCTTTATGGATCCAATTATAAACCCAAAGACACAGACACATCAATGAGGATCCCGCAAAAACCAATCGCAGTCGTCCATGATGACGCGTCCACATCCAAGCCCTCTTTGTAGCAACCCATTTGTCACAATCAGCACCTAGCATTGGGAACCCCTCTCAAATGTATAATAGATTATAATGACATCATAAATTCATGAAATTAATGCAGCATATGCCATTATGAGAATATGATGAGAGTTAGGCAGGTTTTCGTTCAGTGGAACAAGAAAATAAATATTCAATGAGTTGGTAAGCACCAAATATAAGTATACTAGTAAATAACAAGTGCACACGTGCACGAGACTGGAAAAACGGTCGTAAAGGAGAGGGAAAGAAGGAAAAGTGTGGATGTGGGTGTGGGTGTGGGTGTGGGTGTGGGTGGACGGTTCAGGGGCAAAATGCAAAAACTGGGAAAATGAGGGGGAAAGAAGAAAGAGATAGAGTATGTGTGTGTGGAGGGTCCTGGTGCAAAAATGTAAAAACCGGGGTTGTATGTGCAAAATGCACTACCACCTCTCTTATCCCTCAAAATCTCCTCATCTTTTATCCAATTTCTCTTATCCTAATTTCTCTTATCTTATCAAATATTTCTTATCCAAAACCCTATAATAACATCCCTCAAATGTATAATAGACTCTTATCCAATTTCGATTGTCTCAATTTCTCTTCTCTTATCCAATTTCTCTTATTCAAAAACACATGATAACATCCCTCAAATGTATAATAGATACATATGTGGAAACGTATCAAAGCATAATCGGATTTTAACATACATAGATATGTATTTTATTAATTCATATATCATATAGTTCAATTATATTTTATTAACAATCTATTGGATTGTTACCGTACCAAGAGGTTATAGTAGTACTAAAAATAACACATGTACATGGTGCACATGAATCCAAAACACACACACCCTCAGAATGCGAGGCTCACACACATTGACAAAAGAAATAGAAGAGTGGATGTTAGTGTAGGTAATGTTTAGGAGTAAAAGGGGGAAAATCATAGGCTTAAAGTTCAAAAAAAAAAAACCGCGGATGGAAGTAGAAAAAGCCCAATGGCAACCCCATAATTAAGCTGGCTGATGGTGTGTTTCTTGGGATGCTAAAGGCTGAATGGCAAACACGAAAACAAGAGAAGGTTGTTGGTGTTTTGGGGGGGTGTACATTCGATGATTCACATGTTTAATTTATTTTCTTTAGTTGGTTTTGCAGGATTTTTTAGTAGTTCAGATGTTGGTTGTAATTTTTTTTGTTCGTTTTCCTTTGTTTTTTCGGTACTTTTGTGAACCACATATGTTCTTTATATTACCATGGTATTCCTCCGCCATAAGTGAGGGTAGTTAATAAATTTGGGACGGTCTACCAAGAGGGTGTCTTCCGGCTCTTTAGTAAAAAAAAGCGAAAGAATTGTGCCGATTCAACCATTAGAGGGGGCTGTTTCGACCGGGGTTAACCACACGATTCACAACGTGATATATACGTTTTTGGTCCACATTGGTTAACCGATTGAACCTAACTGCTAATTTGATTACTCATGGATGCCTCAATTTTTCTTAATGCAATATATATAGAGTTGTGATAACCCGAGCCAATTGGCTTAGTGGTATTTGCCCTCCCTCCCTTGTAAGAGATTGAGCGTTTGATTCCTGCTTTCCGATGTATCAACCAAAAAAAACAAGGTGTGAGACTCACACAATATGTATCTAATATCATACATCCAATATGTTAATTGTTTAGAATCCACCTAATTATTAGGTTAGCAAATTTCATCTACTTGCATGATAAGTGACAACGATTTAAATAAAGGGCCAAGAAGTGACATAATATCATATCTTTTATCCGGCTCCTACCATGAAGTTGTTGGCATAGAAATGTCTTTCTGTGAGTCACCAAACTTTTTTGTTGTTTGTTTTCCTTATTTGAAATTAATTTATATATTAATGTATTTACAACGTGCATGTGATTATAAAGCCAATGAATTTGTTTGAGAATATCTCGAAGATGTACATCTTTAGGTTTAACTTCATTTGATCTGCACTTCAAAGCCTGCCAATGTCTATAGTGTGCTCATCTCTCAGCCAAATTTGACCAACGTATATTTTACAAACACATCAATGTTTCTCCCTCTCAACAAAATTTATGGACAAGGAACTAGTTGGTCGTCTTGGCATCCTTCAATCTAAATGATATTACTTTGTAAAAAAAGTTGAAAACATCATAGGGTTGCGTTGTGTTCCTGAGAAGAGCTCCCATTTTCAGATTTGGAAAAATCAGGGCTGCTACCATCCATTTTCGGAGAGAAACGTGCGATCTTTAGAGAGTTTAAAAGTGAATAGGTCTTCTAGTGTTTCTCTTTCTCTTCTTCTTCCTTTCTAAGATTAATGGGGCCTTGTAATTGCCAAGTTGTTAATCACAAGAGTGTAAAGAAGAAGGTGTTGGTGTAAGCTCGCGTGTTCTCCTTGATTAGTAGTGGATCGTTTCGGAATGCTGGAGTAGGTTGTTCGTGTTAGATGTATATGTCCCTTTGTATATGGTCTTTTGTGCTTATTTACCTTTCCATGTACTCTATATATATCGGTCTATATATATCGGGCTATTGCCCTTGGAATAATACAAGAGAGATTATTCCTAACATGGTATCAGAGCTAGGTTTAACCTGAACCCTAGCCGATTTTTTTCTCTCTCCCGCAAAATCCAAAATTAAAATTATTATTCTAGGTCTTCGCGCCGCCGCGCCGCCGTGTCCGATCACGCGCAGCGTTCGTCCGCCTTCGAGAATCCCCTCGCTCCCTTCGAGCGTTCGTCCGCACGCGTCGATCCGCACGCGTCGCCCCCTTCGAGAATCCCTTGCCGTTGAAGACGCTGCCGTCGAGAATCAACTCGCCCCCTTTCGAGAGTTCGTCCGCACGCGTCGATCCGCAAGCGTCGATCCCTTTGCCGTTGAAGAGCGTCGGCCTGCGCCCGGTGAAGACGCTGCCGTCGATCCCTTTGCCCGGTGGAGACGAAAATCCGTTGAAGACGCTGCCGTCGATCCGCAAGCGTCGATCCCTTTGCCGTTGAAGACGCTGCCGTCGAGCATCGTCCGCCTGCTGCAGATCCGACTTCGACCCGCACAAGTCGCTCCGCATGCCTTCGATCCGCCTTCGTCTGCCTGCTTGATCTGTGTCGACCCGGCGGTGATTCTTCGAGCATCGTCCGCCTGCTGCTGGTTCTTGCTGCCGTCCGCCTGCTTGATCTGCTTCGTCTGTCGCGGATCTTCTCCTACTGCGTCCCCACCTCCGATCGCGGCGGCTTTTCGTCTGCAGCAGATCCGCAGCAGCCCGCGTCGCGCCCAGATTCGCGGATCCCCCTGATTTGCGCCCAGATCCGCAGCATCCGCCCGCGCCGTCGCCTGCGCCCGGTGTCGTTACCGTTGCCCCCCTGTGCCGCTGCCGTTGGCCGTCTGCCACAATCTACCCTCCGT
Organism: Scilla litardierei; assembly: GCA_030789695.1. Classification (NCBI taxonomy): domain Eukaryota; kingdom Viridiplantae; phylum Streptophyta; class Magnoliopsida; order Asparagales; family Asparagaceae; genus Scilla; species Scilla litardierei. The sequence goes on along the minus strand of CM061134.1, from coordinate 216,200,051 downwards.
CTCCTACGGATCTGATCTCTTCATATGGCGGCTCCCACGGATCTACCTCTTCATCACCATCATGTTGCTATCCCTAGGTGTTCATTGATTTTCGATGGCCTTAATTATAAGGAGTGGGTACCGCACATTCGTCTCCATATGCGCGGTCAGCGCCTTTGGGACCTTCTTACTGGCGATCGTCCTTGTCCACCGCGACCTGTGCTTCCCAGCGAGACACCACTCCCTCCCACTGCTGATGACACCGCCAAGAAGGCGTCAACAGATGCGTTTGCGACTGCTGTTGCTGCTTATTCCTCTCAGGATGTTCTCTATCGGCGGTGGTGTGATGACGATGCTCGTGCCGCCAACATCCTCATCGCTAGCATTGATGTGTCCCTGACTGGCGACATTGTGAGTTTGGCGACGTCTCAGCTGATGTGGGATCATCTTCGCTCTCACTATGAGCCTACCGGTGACTCCCTCTACCTTGCTGTCGTCAGACAGGAGCAGGCTCTTCAGCAGGGTGATGCCACGGTAGATGAGTTTTATGCACAGATATCTTCTATCTGGCGTCAGCTCGACTCTTTGGGACCAGCGATCTGTCGTATCTGCCAGTGTTGCCGGCATCAGCACTCCCACCTGCAGCTTCGTCGGGTCTATGACTTTTTGACCCGACTTCGGCCTGAGTTCGAGCAGATACGTGCACGGCTGCTTGCCCGTCACCCACGCGTGACGTTCTTGGAGGTTCTTGCTGCTATTCGTACTGAGGAGACTCGCCTTCGTACTGCTGGTCTTTTAGCACCTTCTGCTTCTGTTTTGGCAACCCGTGCTCCTGCCTCTCCTGCTCCTATCACACCAGATCTGCCTTCTCCTACAGTACCTGTGCGAGGTGACACCAGACGCTGCACCTACTGCCACCGAGACAGACATGTGGAGGCACATTGTAACAGGAAGCGGAGGGATCAGGCTGCTGCCAAGAAGAAGAAGGAGACTCACACTGGGGGTTTCACATCTCAGATGAGCATTGCCTCATCTGATACTGAGCAGGAGCTTCTCACGTTATTTCGTCGGATGTCTGCTTCTGGGGCATCAGGCTCTGCTTCTTCTGCCAGTCAGCCTCCAGGTACTGCGCCACCATCTTCCTCCACCTCAGGTACCTCTCACTGGATCCTTGACTCTGGTGCTTCATTTCATATGACTCCTGACTCTACCACTCTACATTCCATTAGTACTCCCTCCCGCTCTGTCACAGTTCTTACTGCAGATGGCACCCCACTTTCAGTTACAGGTTGTCACGACCCGCTTCCCTAAAATGGAGGCGAGACGTGAAAAGGTCCGCACGGGAGTGGAGCTGTGAAGCCCCAAACCCGATAAGCGTCAATAATACATAAGCAGGTCCCTGTAACCACAACAGAATAACAATAATAACACAAGGAGAGACTGAAATAAAATCTCACATCTCATACATTGTCCAACAAGAAAATAAGTCCAACATCCAGAAAATCCACCAGGCTAAAAGAAAAAGAGTCTAAAGGCCCAGAACAAGGCCAACAAAAGAAACGACAACAACAAGTATGGGTGCTGCGCACCGATAACAAAACAACTGTCTAACAAAAGTAAAACACAACGAAGACACTAGGACTGGTCCCCAGTGTCCACGTACTCCCCGTCAAACACAAGCTCGGGCTCAGCGTCAGCAAACACCTCGTCCTCAACAAGGTACTCGGGCTCAGGATCTAACATGTGTCACCCAAAAGAGTAAAGGGGCACATGTCAGCAAGTCTAAAAGACTTGAGCAAGGAAACTGAAAGTAAGGCAACTAGCAACCTAGCAGTTTAGTATGCATGACATGGCAGTTATAACATGAGTGCACAATCAAGACATGGCAAGACAATTTGTACAAGAGAACAATCATCGGGACAAGACAAGACAAGACAAGACAAGAGTAGCCACGATACTATCAATCTCAATCAATTCACTATTCACGTTGTTTGTAGATGTTTACGCCTTACAGCTGAATGGTTTTACATTCGCTGATTGGCCGCTTAACAACTACCCCAAACCCAAGAGTTTACGCCTTACCACTGCAGTTGCTGATCGGGCAGACTCCCAGTTGATTGGTCGCTTAACTCTTACCCCCAATACCCACACGTAATGGAGCCAGGGTCCCCGCACAATGAACTCAGCTAGTGAGCCTGGGGTTGCCCCGCACATGAGCTCGCATTCTTAAACATTTGGCGTAGGGGTGCACCTAGCCAGAAACACGCAATTCGGGCATTGGCTATCAACCAACACATGGCCCGCTTCTGGAACACGAGCCAGGAACACAAGCATTGTAGCGAAGCTACGCATTCACAGAAATACTTAAAGGATGCAATGACATGACAATTAATTTGTGTACCGTTAATGGAAAGTAAACATGACATGGAAATTGTGCAACATGCTATATGTGTTGGAACTAGCTTCGTTGTCAAGCTAGTTCCCCAATTTGCGCCTAGGCGAGTATCATTTCGTCGCCTAGCCTCTTTTACGCCTACTATAAGAAAATGGCCTAAGACATGGCTTAAACCCTAAGTGGCAAGTTTCACTTGCCTAGCACCGGGGATGACGACCACTTCGTCACACGGACGCCAATCTACGGGGAAATCGCTGTTTTGGGGGAACAATCATCAAATAACATGAAATTTATTAGGGTTTCACAAAAATTATAAATAAGTTATGAAAACAACGGTAGATCGATTTCTTACCAAGAGGAGGCGGAAGAAACACTCCGGGGAACCCTAGGATCAGATCTGGAAAAGATTGGAGAAGTTTGGGGAAACTAGGGTTTTGGGGGATTTGGGGATTTTGATGGGTTTTGGTGAGATTTTGGGGAAGATGAGAGGTAGATAGAGTGAATGGATGGTTTGGATGATGGATTTGAGGCTTGGAATGAAGAAATAAAGCTTGGAGGAAGATGGGGGCTGAAGGGGGAAGATTTTAGGGTTTTGGGTCGTGTTGGAGAAGATGAAATCGTTTGGGTTGGGTTTAAATAGGATGGGCTGGCGGCTGCCCAGAAATTAGGGTTTTAACACTGGTTAGTCGGTCAAAGAGCAACAACTGACCGACTAGTTTGGCAACTAGTCGGTCGGTCGACCAACGCAGACCGACTAAGTGCAAACAGTAACTCCTGAACGAAAATAGGATTTTAGAGTTAGTCGGTCCATGAACAAATACCGACCGACTAGTTTAGCATCTAGTCGGTCGATGAACGTTCTTAGACCGACTAAGAGCAAACAGTAACTCAACTAAAATTAAGATGATGTGTTAGTCGGTTAAAGAAGCATTGCCGACCGACTAGTTTGCAACCTAGTCGGTCAACCAACGTGCTTAGACCGACTAACGATAAACAGTAACTCCTGGGAAATTAAGAAAGCTAACTAGTCGGTCCAAGAAGGATTGCCGACCGACTGGATCGTCATCTAGTCGGTCGGTGCCCCTTCTTATACCAGCTAATGAGCACAAAAAGTTCCGATACGGAGCGCGGGGCCCCGGGATCGATTCCTAAGACTCCTAGGCTTGATCTAATAGTAAGATACGACCGTTATGAAGCCCGTCACAAATGACATACTTCGAAATCGACGATCCTAAGGAAGAAGCGAGAAATACGACGAATCGATCGAAAATGAAATCTACGGAGACGAAAACCACACAAGAGGAGAAAATCCACCAAAACACATATTATATCATATTAAATCCAGATACATGAAAAGCAGTCGTTACATCCTCCCCAACTTAAGAAAAATTCCGTCCTCGGAATTTCCAAACACTCACGAGTCCGGAAACAAAAGTGGGAAACGCTCTCGCATCTCATCCTCATTCTCCCAAGTAGACTCTCCAGGTGAGCCGAGTCGCCACATCACCCTCACAAGATTGACAATCTTGTTCCGAAGCGATTTCTGACGCCTGTCCAGAATCTGCACTGGATGCTGGTCATACGTCATATCGGGGCGAACGGTAATCTCCGAAAAATCTACCGCATGAGACGGATCGCTAATGTATCGACGAAGCTGCGACACATGGAAAACATTGTGAACTCCTTCCAAAGACGGCGGCAAGGCCAAGCGATAAGCTACCTCGCCAACCCTCTCCAAAATGTCAAACGGTCCAATGTATCGCGGGCTCAACTTCCCACGCTTCCCGAAACGAATCACACCACGATTCGGGGAAATCTTCAAGAACACATGGTCGCCCGGCTGAAACTCCAAAGGACGACGTTTAGCATCCGCCCAATGCTTAAAACGGTCCTGAGCAATCCTCAACCTCTCCCGAATATTCCTGACGATCTCCACGGCCTCCACGATCATCTCCGGTCCCAACAACTCCCGATCACCAACGTCATCCCAACTCAATGGCGATCGACATTTCCTCCCATAAAGAGCGGCGAAAGGCGTCATGCCAATACTCGCCTGGAAGCTGTTGTTGTAAGAGAACTCCACCACATGCAGATGGTCCTCCCACGAACCCTTGAAATCCAACATGCACGCCCTCAGCATGTCTTCCAAAATCTGAATCGTCCTCTCGGACTGGCCATCCGTCTGCGGATGGTACGCCGTGCTGAAACTCAGACGCGTACCCAAGCTCTTCTGCAAACTCTGCCAGAACTGAGATGTGAACCTCGTGTCTCTGTCAGACACGATACTCACGGGGACTCCATGAAGTCGCACAACCTCCTGCACGATTCACGTTACATCACTATCCAAACTAGGAAAAGAAAATAAAAATGGAGAGTAAAAGAATTTTACCTCCATATATCTCCTCGCTAGCGCCTCAGTGGACTGTCCCACTCGGAACGGAATAAAGTGCGCGGATTTGGTCAATCGATCTACGATCACCCAAATCGTGTCATTCTGCTTTGGACTCCGAGGTAGTCCAGTCACGAAATCCATAGTGATGTGTTGCCATTTCCACTCCGGAATCGGAAGCGGTTGTAGCAACCCGGCCGTACGCTGATGCTCCGCCTTCACTTGCTGGCAAACCAAGCACTTGGCTACACTCCGAGCCACACTCCTCTTCATACCATGCCATCAATAATTCAGACGAAGATCCTGGTACATCTTGGTGCCACCAGGATGCACAGAATACGGCGAACTGTGTGCCTCCACCATCAACTCCTCTCTGATATCCCCAGCTGGCACACACAACCTGGCTCCAAACCTCAGCGAGCCATCCTCATGAATCAAAAAGTCAGTCCGCAGACCGGCTTCCACCTGCTCCCGAATCCTCACCAGCTTCGGATCCTCAGCCTGGCCAGCCTTAATCCGATCCACGATCGTCGACTGTACCTGCATGTACATCAACGACGAAGCCTCTCCAGGAAGAACAATCTCCACACCAGACTCGCAAAAATCCTGCTGCAATCTCCACTGTGAGGTCAAAATCATCACCGCTGGAAGCCTACTCAAAGCATCCGGAACCACATTCACCTTGCCAGGGTGAAACTGCAAATCAATCTCATAATCCGCCATAAGCTCCAACCATCGACGTTGTCGCATGTTGAGCTCCTTCTGAGTGAAAATATACTTCAAGCTTTTGTGATCGGTGAAAATCTTCACTTTCTCACTCAGCAAGAAGTGCCTCCAAATCTTAAGAACAAACACAACGGCAGCCAACTCCAAATCATGCGTCAGATAATTCTTCTCATGAACCTTAAGCTGACGAGACGCATACGCCACAACATGCCCATGCTGATGCAACATACAACCGAGACCCTTGCCCGAAGCATCGCAAAAGATCTCAAATCCACCGCTGCGATCAGGCACAACAAGAATAGGGGCAGTCGTCAACCTCTCCTTCAGAACACCAAAAGCACTCTCACAATCACCCGACCAAATAAAAGCAACATCCTTCCGCGTCAACCTGGTCATTGGCTCAGCAATACGAGAAAAGTCCTTAATGAATCGCCGATAATAACCAGCAAGTCCAAGGAAACTCCGAATCTCAGATGCAGACGACAGAACAGGCCACTCCCTGATGGCCCGAATCTTCTCGGGATCCACTGAAATACCATCTCCAGTCACCACATGCCCGAGAAAAGCAACTCTATCCAGCCAAAACTCGCACTTCCAAAACTTAGCATACAAACGATGCTTCCTCAAAATCTCCAACACCGTCCTTAAGTGCGAGGCATGCTCTTCCTCCGACTTCGAATAGATCAGAATGTCGTCAATAAAGATAACGACAAACTTATCCAAGAAGTCGTAGAAAATCAGGTTCATCAGATTCATGAAAACTGCGGGCGCGTTAGTTACGCCGAAAGGCATAACCACGAACTCATAGTGTCCATACTTCGTCCTGAACGCTGTCTTCGGAACATCCCCCTTCTTAACCTTCAATTGATGGTAACCACTCCTCAAATCCAATTTAGAAAACACCCTCGAACCTCCAAGCTGATTAAAAATATCATCGATGCGAGGCAACGGGTATTTATTCTTAATGGTCACCGCATTCAACTCCCGATAGTCCACGCACATGCGATGCGAACCATCCTTCTTCTTCACCAGCAACACCGGTGCTCCCCACGGAGACACGCTAGGATTAATATAACCCTTCTGCAAAAGCTCATCCAACTGCTTCCGCAACTCTTCCAATTCTGCAGGTGCCATACGATACGGCGCCTTCGAAATCGGCTGCGCACCTGGAACAAGATCAATAGAAAATTCCAAAGCTCGATCAGGCGGCAAACCAGACATCTCCTCGGGGAAGACGTCGCCAAAATCACGCACCACAGCCGGCCACTCCAACTCCATCTGCATAGCCACAGCCTCCACCGGCCTGGCCCGAAATCTGACAGGACCAAGCGAACTGCTACCACGACTGAACTCAAATACCGGATGTCCGGGAATCTCGAACACCACCTTCTTCCTCTGACAGTCGATCATAGCATAGAAGCTCGCAAGCCAATCCATCCCAAGAACTGCATCATAGTTGATGATGTCGTGGACAATGAAATCAGCGAAAAGCTCATGTCCACAGACCACCAACGAGCAAGAATTGCAACCACGATGCACCGAGACCACACCATTCCCTGTAACGATATTCCAACTCTTGGGTAGAGGGGACGTCGACAAGGAATGCCTCTCCACGAAGCTCCGAGAAATAATGCACATCGATGCACCAGAGTCAAAGAGGACTCGTGCAGGAAATGTGCACACCAAAACCACACCTAACAAGCAATTAACAATCAAACCCTAGTCTAGCAAACAACCATGTTCAAGCAAACAACATAATCTAACATTCAAAACCAGCTAGGAAAGTAACAGCTAGATTGAGGATTACCTGCGATAACCTCATCCACAGCCTCGCTCTCCGCAGCGGTCATCAGAAAAGCTTGCCTCCTCGGCGGAACAGCCTGCTGAAAAGCCTGCCTCTGCGGAACAAGAGCTGCTCCACGACCAGCAGGAACAGACGCTCGCTGCTGCAACGGCTGTGCTGCAACAGGAGCCCTCCGCAGCGGACCCGCATGCCGATAATCCTTCGCTACATGGGAAGCATCACCACAAACCAGACACTGGCCCAAAAACTTCCGACACTGATCCTTGATATGGCCAGGCTTGCTGCAGAAATGGCAAAACTTCAGAATAGGCCCTCCTGGCCTCTTAAACTGAGCGGACTGATTAGGCCTGAATCCAGGTCTAACCACAGCTCTCGCCTGTTCCACAGGCCCCTTCCCAGCACCAACAACAGACCCCCTCCTCTGGTTCACGAGCAGCTCCTGCCTCTTGGCTGCTACTAGAACCTTCTGATAAGACTCCCGGTCAGAAGAGGTCACAAAACTCTGGAGCTCCGAAGCAAGCCCCTGCAGGAACCTCTGAGCCTTCTCCTCAGCGTCCTGCACCATCTTTGGTGCAAACCGACTCAGCCTCATGAACTCTTGGTGATACATGTCCACCGACGAGTTCCCTTGCTTCAAATCGATAAAACGCTGCAACATCTCCTCCCTGGCAGCTTTCGGGAAGAACTCACCATCGAATCTAGCCTTGAAGGTAGCCCAGACGATCGGCTCCACCAACATCTTCTCTTCCGCATCCCACCAATTCCGAGCATTATCCTTGAGTTGCCTCTTCGCCAAATCAACCCATCCAGCCGGGGTGATCTTGGCCATCTTCAGATTGTCCTCGATGTTCCGAATCCACTCATCGGCAGCCAGAGGACCCTCAGAACCATCAAAATATGCGGGACCCAGCTCCCGAAATTGCTTCGCTCCTGGCTCAGAGCGAGGGGCATCCGGAAGAGCCCGGGCAGCTCGAGCAAGTGGAGCATTCTGGACTTGCAGAAGCATGCACTGCTGCACTTGCATCATCTGGAGCATCATCCGCATCATCTCACCGCTGGTGGGTTCCCGCTCAGGCTCCTCATCATGAGGGACCGCGCCACTACCCCCACAACGGGTGAAACGTCTTCCTGCCATCTAGTGACACAGAAAACGAATCAGATTAGACTCATAGCTTATGACTCGGACGTCGAACTTAGTTTATTGGACATTCTAATATTATTATCGCTATTCCAAAAATCGCAGTTACAGAAGGACCTGCATGGGCCACCAACAAAACCTGTCATGACCCGCTTCCCTAAAATGGAGGCGAGACGTGAAAAGGTCCGCACGGGAGTGGAGCTGTGAAGCCCCAAACCCGATAAGCGTCAATAATACATAAGCAGGTCCCTGTAACCACAACAGAATAACAATAATAACACAAGGAGAGACTGAAATAAAATCTCACATCTCATACATTGTCCAACAAGAAAATAAGTCCAACATCCAGAAAATCCACCAGGCTAAAAGAAAAAGAGTCTAAAGGCCCAGAACAAGGCCAACAAAAGAAACGACAACAACAAGTATGGGTGCTGCGCACCGATAACAAAACAACTGTCTAACAAAAGTAAAACACAACGAAGACACTAGGACTGGTCCCCAGTGTCCACGTACTCCCCGTCAAACACAAGCTCGTGCTCGGCGTCAGCAAACACCTCGTCCTCAACAAGGTACTCGGGCTCAGGATCTAACATGTGTCACCCAAAAGAGTAAAGGGGCACATGTCAGCAAGTCTAAAAGACTTGAGCAAGGAAACTGAAAGTAAGGCAACTAGCAACCTAGCAGTTTAGTATGCATGACATGGCAGTTATAACATGAGTGCACAATCAAGACATGGCAAGACAATTTGTACAAGAGAACAATCATCGGGACAAGACAAGACAAGACAAGACAAGAGTAGCCACGCTACTATCAATCTCAATCAATTCACTATTCACGTTGTTTGTAGATGTTTACGCCGTACAGCTGAATGGTTTTACATTCGCTGATTGGCCGCTTAACAACTACCCCAAACCCAAGAGTTTACGCCTTACCACTGCAGTTGCTGATCGGGCAGACTCCCAGTTGATTGGTCGCTTAACTCTTACCCCCAATACCCACACGTAATGGAGCCAGGGTCCCCGCACAATGAACTCAGCTAGTGAGCCTGGGGTTGCCCCGCACATGAGCTCGCATTCTTAAACATTTGGCGTAGGGGTGCACCTAGCCGGAAACACGCAATTCGGGCATTGGCTATCAACCAACACATGGCCCGCTTCTGGAACACGAGCCAGGAACACAAGCATTGTAGCGAAGCTACGCATTCACAGAAATATTTAAAGGATGCAATGACATGACAATTAATTTGCGTACCGTTAATGGAAAGTAAACATGACATGGAAATTGTGCAACATGCTATATGTGTTGGAACTAGCTTCGTTGTCAAGCTAGTTCCCCAATTTGCGCCTAGGCGAGTATCATTTCGTCGCCTAGCCTCTTTTACGCCTACTATAAGAAAATGGCCTAAGACATGGCCTAAACCCTAAGTGGCAAGTTTCACTTGCCTAGCACCGGGGATGACAACCACTTCGTCACACGGACGCCAATCTACGGGGAAATCGCTGTTTTGGGGGAACAATCATCAAATAACATGAAATTTATTAGGGTTTCACAAAAATTATAAATAAGTTATGAAAACAACGGTAGATCGATTTCTTACCAAGAGGAGGCGGAAGAAACACTCCGGGGAACCCTAGGATCAGATCTGGAAAAGATTGGAGAAGTTTGGGGAAACTAGGGTTTTGGGGGATTTGGGGATTTTGATGGGTTTTGGTGAGATTTTGGGGAAGATGAGAGGTAGATAGAGTGAATTGATGGTTTGGATGATGGATTTGAGGCTTGGAATGAAGAAATAAAGCTTGGAGGAAGATGTGGGCTGAAGGGGGAAGATTTTAGGGTTTTGGGTCGTGTTGGAGAAGATGAAATCGTTTGGGTTGGGTTTAAATAGGATGGGCTGGTGGCTGCCCAGAAATTAGGGTTTTAACACTGGTTAGTCGGTCAAAGAGCAACCACTGACCGACTAGTTTGACAACTAGTCGGTCGGTCGACCAACGCAGACCGACTAAGTGCAAACAGTAACTCCTGAACGAAAATAGGATTTTAGAGTTAGTCGGTCCATGAACAAATACTGACCGACTAATTTTGCATCTAGTCGGTCGATGAACGTTCTTAGACCGACTAAGAGCAAACAGTAACTCAACTAAAATTAAGATGATGTGTTAGTCGGTTAAAGAAGCATTGCCGACCGACTAGTTTGCAACCTAGTCGGTCAACCAACGTTCTTAGACCGACTAACGATAAACAGTAACTCCTGGGAAATTTAGAAAGCTAACTAGTCGGTCCAAGAAGGATTGCCGACCGACTGGATCGTCATCTAGTCGGTCGGTGCCCCTTCTTATACCGGCTAATGAGCACAAAAAGTTCCGATACGGAGCACGGGGCCCCGGGATCGATTCCTAAGACTCCTAGGCTTGATCTAATAGTAAGATACGACCGTTATGAAGCCCGTCACGAATGACATACTTCGAAATCGACGATCCTAAGGAAGAAGCGAGAAAATACGACGAATCGATCGAAAATGAAATCTACGGAGACGAAAACCACACAAGAGGAGAAAATCCACCAAAACACATATTATATCATATTAAATCCAGATACATGAAAAGCAGTCGTTACACAGGTCTAGGCACACTTTCTAGTCCCACTTTTCATGTCCCTGCTGTGTCCCTTGTTCCAAAACTCACCATGCAGCTTATGTCGGCAGGCCAACTTACTGATCATGGTTGTCGTGTTATTCTTGATTCTGACTCTTGTTCTATCCAGGATCGTCACACGGGCACTCTAGTTGGTTCTGGCCCCCGCAGGCGTGATTCTCCACGTCTTTGGGAGCTTGACTGGCTTCATCTTCCTTCCGCTGCCTCTGCCAGTCCTCCCGTCACGACTATTGCCTCCGCCTCTGCTGCCTCGTCTACCGGTTCGTTTGCCCAGTGGCATCATCGCTTAGGACATCTCTGTTGTTCGCGTCTTTCTTCTTTGGTTCGTAGAGGTTTATTGGGGTCTGTCTCTGATGATATGTCTTTAGACTGTATGGGCTGTAAACTCGGCAAACAGTTACAGCTACCTTATCCTACTAGTGAGTCTGTCTCTCAGAGTCCCTTTGATCTTGTTCACTCAGATGTATGGGGTCCGGCCCCCTTCGTTTCGAAAGGGGGTCATCGCTACTATATTATATTTATAGATGACTTTTCTCGCTATACTTGGATATACTTTATGTCCTCTCGTACTGAGCTTTTGTCTATCTATAAATCTTTTGCTACCATGATCCAAACACAGTATAGCACTCCCATTCGGGTTCTTCGTGTTGACTCTGCTGGAGAATACTTATCTCGGCACCTTCGTGCTTTTCTTGATACCCAGGGCACTCTCTCACAGTTTTCTTGTCCTGGTGCTCATGCCCAGAATGGCGTTGTTGAGCGCAAGCATCGTCATTTACTTGAGACTGCTCGTGCTCTTATGATTGCTTCCTCTGTTCCCCCTCAGTTTTGGGCTGAGGCTGTGTCTACTGCTACATATCTCAGCAACCTGCAGCCATCTTCTCCTCTTCAGGGTGCGATTCCACTTGAGCGCCTTCCTACACCACCTCCAGATCTGCCGTCCTATCCTGAGCTTCGTCTCTTTGGTTGTGTCTGCTATGTCTTGTTGGCCCCTCGTGAGCGCACCAAGTTGACAGCCCAGTCTGCTGAGTGTGTCTTTCTTGGATATAGTGCTGTGCACAAGGGATATCGGTGTTGGGATCCTGTAGCTCGACGGATGCGGATTTCTCGTGATGTGACTTTTGATGAGTCTCGTCCCTTCTTCCCTCGTCCTTCTTCATCTTCCAGTCCGGCTTCTATTGTTGAGCCTCTTTTGTTTCTCACTTTTCCTGATAGTCCACTCTCCACCATTCCACCACCCATACCTCCATCACCTGTGCCCTCGCCTCCACCACCAGTGCCTCCGGTTACCTCTGCACCTACCCCAGGACATGTTTCTCCCTTTCCTCTTCATTACACTCGTCGTCAGCGAGTCACGGATCCTCCTGCAGTGCCTTCTCATGAGATGCCCTCTATTACCAGTGACCCTCCTGAGTTGCCCTCTTCCTCCAGTGACCCTCCTCGTTACCACCTTCGTGATCGTGAGTCACTACGCCCTCCTGGTAGGTTTACTTCTCTGAGTGCTATTCTTGCTGAGCCGACCTCTTATCGGGATGCCGTTGCTCACCAGGAGTGGCAGCATGCTATGGCAGAGGAGATTGCTGCGCTTGAGCGTACTGGTACGTGGGATCTTGTACCCCTGCCTGCCCGTGTTCGTCCTATCACGTGCAAGTGGGTTTACAAGGTCAAGACCAGATCTGATGGTACTCTGGAGCGCTACAAGGCTCGTCTTGTAGCGCGCGGTTTTCAGCAGGAGCATGGGATAGATTTTGAGGAGACATTTGCCCCTGTTGCTCATATGACTACTGTTCGCAGTCTTATTGCTGTTGCTGCTGTTCGTTCATGGACTATTTCCCAGCTTGATGTCATGAATGCTTTTCTCAATGGCGTTCTTGATGAGGCGGTTTATATGCGCCCACCACCTGGTTATTCTGTCCCTGAGGGCATGGTTTGTCGCCTTCGTCGCTCTCTATATGGTCTTCGGCAGGCTCCCTGTGCTTGGTTTCAGCGGTTCTCTTCTGTCGTCACTGCTGCTGGTTTTATTGCGAGTAATCATGATCCTGCTCTATTTGTTCATACCTCCTCTCGTGGTCGGACGCTTCTCCTTTTGTATGTGGATGATATGATTATCACTGGAGATGATCCCCAGTTTATTGCTTTTGTAAACGCACGGCCGAGCGAGCAGTTTCTTATGACGGATCTTGGCCCTCTTCGTTACTTTCTGGGGATTGAGTTTTCCTCCACACCTGATGGCTACTATCTCTCTCAGGAGAAGTATATTCAGGATCTTCTTGATCGGGCTTCTCTTGTTGATCAGCGTACCGCTGATACACCGATGGAGCTGAATGTACATCTATGCTCTACTGACGGTGAGCCTCTTCCGGACCCCACTCGTTATCGCCATCTTGTTGGTAGTCTGGTCTATCTTGGGATCACTCGGCCAGATATTTCTTATTCCGTGCACATCCTGAGCCAGTTTGTTTCTGCCCCGACTCAGATTCACTACAGCCATCTTCTTCGTGTCCTGCGTTACCTGCGCGGGACCAGCCGCTGTCGATTATTCTTTCCACGCTCTGGCCCTTTACAGCTCCATGCTTACTCTGATGCGACTTGGGCCAGTGATCCTTCTGATCGTCGGTCTCTATCTGCCTATTGCGTCTTCCTGGGTGGCTCTCTCATCACTTGGAAGACCAAGAAGCAGCAGGCGGTTTCTCGATCGAGTGCAGAGGCTGAGTTGCGTGCTATGGCCTTATTGACGGCAGAGATTATTTGGCTACGTTGGTTACTTGAGGATTTTGGTGTGTCTATTTCCACACCTACTCCTTTGTTGTCTGACAGTACAGGTGCCATCAGTATTGCTCGTGACCCGGTGAAGCATGAGCTCACCAAGCACATTGGTGTGGACGCCTCTTTTACGCGTTCACAGGTTCGGGATGAGGTTATTGCTCTACAGTATGTGCCTTCTGAGTATCAGCTTACAGATTTCTTCACAAAGGCCCAGACCAGAGCACAGCACAGTTTTTACCTTTCCAAACTCAGTGTTGTTGATCCACCATGAGTTTGAGGGGGGGTGTTAGATGTATATGTCCCTTTGTATCGGGTCTTTTGTGCTTATTTACCTTTCCCTGTACTCTATATATATCGGGCTATTGCCCTTGGAATAATACAAGAGAGATTATTCCTAACAGTTCGCAACCGAACCAGGTTAAAAATCTTCCGCCTCATTTATTTTCTGATGGTTGAGTTTGTTGCATTTCGTTTACTAATTTGCTTGCGCGAGATCCGAAGAGGGATTGGTTGTTTGGTTTGTTGTGTGACCCAATTTTTCAAGCTTTAGCTCCCTAGCTAGTTGTTTGGCCGCGATTTTTTGATCAACAATAATTAGGTCAAAATTTAGCAGCGGTTACCACTACTAGTCAACACAACACGTTCGGACAGTTGACAACTTTACCACTACTATTCTCAAGCTATGGTGAAACTTAATGGTATATTTTTCTAAATTTCTTTTTCGGGTAAAAGGTTACGTATAACTAAAACATTTAACGAAAATTCTCCTAAATGGAGGGTTACACAGTATCAAAGCCAATGATCAATGCCCCCCAACTGCATGCTATGTAGTTGCAAAATTGAAGCTTGAATGACAACACTCAACTATAGTATAACAGCTACTAGCTCCTTTCCACCATGATGTTGCATAAAACTGGAATAACTTTGGACAGTTGTAGCATCCACATTCAAGAACTGCAGTATTTGAAGCTGAAAATAGAGCATGTGGCAGCTTTGCAGAAATTAAAGTGGTTGAAAGTGGTTCACTTTCTCACTTGCTTCATAATTTCCATCAAGCCAAACACCCCATCGAAGCAGTAAGATTACTGTATCCATCCAACTGATTGCTGTTCATTATAAGCAACTACATTTCTCTACTTGCTGATCTCTTGAACGTTTAAATTCATGTCTTGATTGTCACGGACGCAACTGCCAAGAATTCAATTAGAAATGAACACTTTCTCTTTTTCGAGAAAGGGAAAAGTCTTTCCCTTCCCACATTACTCTCATATCAAACAATCAGGGAAATTGTTAGTAAGTGGCTCAAGACTCTGGCAGCTAAACTCGCAGAGTCTCTCCGAGCTCTATGGGCACAAGGGGCAAGAAAGAGCACACAACATCTGTTATCAATGGCCGGTAACTTGGCTCTTGTTGCACACACAGCACGGCAACGGCAGCTACCTGCAGCATCAGAGTCAGTCTGGTTAGATGTAGTAATTTGAGGATTGATACTGCATACAATGTACAACATAAAAAATGGCTAGATTTTGTTACAGGTTTCTTATCGATGAAAGAGTTCTAACAAAATGAACAAAAT
Organism: Scilla litardierei; assembly: GCA_030789695.1. NCBI lineage: Eukaryota > Viridiplantae > Streptophyta > Magnoliopsida > Asparagales > Asparagaceae > Scilla > Scilla litardierei. The sequence goes on along the minus strand of CM061134.1, from coordinate 216,184,627 downwards.
GTTATTAAAATCATGCAGATTGTCATTCTATGATCATATTACTAATTTGCATACCTTTAAACCTGTGAAAAGTTTTATTAATACCCCACACACACCCACACTTCCCTCTCATTTTCGGCTATGCGTGGTTTTCATCTCTTGTGTGGGTTTTTACTTTGGTGCACGGGTAATTTCTAGTGAATCTATAACCAATGCTGACATGGGATCAATAACTAAAGTTGTGTCATTTTCCATAAGGCCTTAAGCTTTATGGTCAATTCCTCTTTTTTTTTAATGGGAAACTGATTAAGTTTGAGAATTAAAATAGTTTTTCCAGATAGAGAAATTATGTAATCAAAAACATATTTTACTTGTATCCATAAGCATTTGGCTATGCATTTAAAATGACTTATCCGTAAATATTTTGTTTGAAATTTATGGAGATGCTTGTGTGTTTGATGCAATCCAAATGCCTATCCTAACATTTTGTGGAATAAAAAGATGGTTGCTGACATTTATGAATTGAGAGCATGCAGATATATTGCATTTTGTGTCATGCTATGCAACTAATATGTTAGGAAAACTTCAACTGTGAAGGTGTTACAGATTATGCAATCAACCATGCATACACGCGCACACGCACACATGCAAGCAGATACACACCCAAGCGGCTCAACATACTTGGCACAAGTGCTTCTGATCACAGGATCGACAATGTCCGGAAGTTTCTCTCTGTCGATGAGCTGGGGCAATGCCTACAATGCATCATCAATGACATGATGAATCCATATCCTGAATAACTATTACCATATGCTGGAAAACAATTGACATATTACAGATTACTACCGTAGTCAGTTCAAACCATAGACGACACATATCCACATTATCCCAGACTGGCCTCGAGCTCCTGTCAGTTATGTCGATTGATCTCGATCCTCCCCATCAGAAGCTCCAGAAGAACCACCCCTTCTTTCAGTCATTTCGTCTGAATGGCTGAAAATTTCACTACCGTACAGTTGGGAAGAAAATGAATCAAAAAAAATTCCACTGTGAAGCAGGATACCTGAAACCTGAGCATTTTGGGTGCCAGTCTTTATTCCATTTCTTCGCCAAATGAAGCAAGCGCAAAATGCCGACAGTATATGACCAAAGAGATGGCAACCGACGCCAAGATGATCGCCAACATTATTTCCTTCTCCAAACGCGCGTGCTTGTCTTGCACCATAATTTGCATCCCTTCATTCGAAATATCAATAAAATGCATGAAAAGGCTGAAAGAGATGAGACCCAGAAAGCAATACCTCGAGAACTTGCAGGCAACGAAACAGGTGGTTGGTTGGCATGCGAGAGAGTGAAGGCCCAGATGAATGATGAGCAGAAGTTTGGGTGTGGGTTAGAATGTGAATTTAAAAGAAATGAACCCATGCACGTTCCTCTCCCTCAAGGCATTGTCTACGTTGCATTGGATCTTTTTTGCAGGTGGTAATTTGAATTCGGGAACTGATCCCGTTACATCCTCCACCTTTAAAGTGTGATAAAAGGGACATTATGCGCGAGTCCTCTCATGTTTATCAATAATTACTGGGATTTTAAGGGAAAACTCTATAAATAAATGATTTATATAAATGATCAACTACCATGCCCTCTCTCACATCTCCATAAAATGTAGGTGATATATTTGAAAACTGTTGTTAGAAATATAGGATGAATGATTTAGTTTGCTTATTCTCGTAACATACACCTAAACTTGTGCGCTTTTAATTGCATCACACATGTTTATGAATACACCACGGTTCTTAACTTATCTATTTCAAAAATATTACACTCTATTTATAAAGTAATGTTGTAGTAATAATTGTTTAAAAAAATTTCACGTCATGTTACCAGATGATACGACCCTCTCGAAATGGGCCAAGACAGAACATGCCAAGCCCATGTCGCGAACCTAGGGGACTGGATAGAATGAGGCCCCGGCCTAAGGCCCACACGAAGACTCCGAGTCAGGTCGGCCTTGGACCGAGGCGAATATAACCGCTATCCCACGCCAGCGGGAGTTAATCACTCCCCTTAAATCGTGCCCCTTAATCATCATTAAAGAGCACCATTACGCTCACCTTCATGACCCATGAAGGCACCATCAAAGTGACAGATAATGGGGGCGAAATAGGGGGACGTCGAGGGACGTGGTCGGGGAAGATTCCTATAAAGCAACTCGAAGCAACGTAGCAAAGACCTCTTTCTGGATACTAAACTATGAGGTATTCTTCTTGAACGACCTGGTCTCCCCCTTTATAATTCTCCTCCACAGTTCGGCCCGTGGAATCGCGTGTCGGCTTCTCCGTGAGCCATACCGATCTCACCGAGCATCCTTCAGATCCGCTCTGACTTAGGCATCGGAGAGGACTTGGTCGGAACCAAGGTCCAACCCCCTGACGAGCTTTCTCGTCTGTTCAGGTCAAGGAGATCTAGTTGCACCGAAGCTGCCATTTGACACCCTATCAGCCCGGAGTCGAACGCGCTCGCCCCGAGCCCGTTCATCCCCACCCGTACGGAGGTTAACGCTTGGCCGAGGACTCCCTTCGAAATACCGATGCTCGGACCCGCACGCTCTTCACCAAGCTAAACGAGCTACTTCCCGTTCCTGGAGGCCGCACGCGTCTCACGTGATCGCTTTGACCTCCGGCCCTCTAGTCAACCAACCTGTGGTGAGAAAACACCCCTAAACATCTAGCGACGTCTGAGGGAACAACGAAGAAACATCCATGTCAAACAACCACACCCGAGATGACGCAGCCACACACCTCCAGGAACATGAGTACTGCAGTGGCGACGTTAACATTGGGGCCAGCCAACGACCGCCTGGGCAAAGCCATTACTACCCAGCGCCCATCCCAAGTCGAGGAGCCAGGTGCACTGTGGGCAAAGCCAATGGAGATAGATCGTGAAGGAGCAAATGGCTACCCCCAGCCCATCTATTTCTCCGAAGAGGACTTGAAGGAGGTGAAACTGTCGCACGACGAATCACTAGTTGTCTTGGCCGTCATTGACACCGCCTTGGTTCGACGACTGCTCGTCGACACCGAAAGCTCATGCGACATCTTATTCATATAAACCTTGGAGAGGATGGGGCTACGGGCTGAAGACCAGTAGCCTTGCTCCGGGCCCGTGGTGGGCTTCACGGGCCACTCCATTCCCATCGTAAGGATAGTTTGCCTCCCCGTCATGCTTGGGGAGCCACCCAACTAGACCACTCTGATAAGAGAGTTTTTGGCCCTGAGGATCGGGTCAGCGTACAACGGGATCATCAGTCGGCTACTCCTCAATGCGGCCGGGGCCGTGGTCTCAACCCTCCACCAAATGGTCAAGTTCCAGACCCCGAGAGGAATCAAAAGGATTAGAGGCGACACGGCGAAGCTTAAGATCTGCTACCAGCTGACCGGTGAGGAGCACGATGTTAAGCGGTTCAACCTGATGGACCTTCTCGACCAAAGAGACGGCCTGGGTAACTCAAGACCCGCTCTCGTGGAAGAGCCAGAACTCATTCCCGTCACGGACATAGGCGGTAGGTTCGTCTTCATCGAATCAGAACTTGACCCGATCTTAAGGGGCAAGTTGATCGGATGCTTGGAAGCCAACATGGACATCTTCGTCTGGTCGCCCGACGACATGCCGGGCGTGGAGCCCCAGGTAATCACCCACCAGTTGCACGCCGACCCTTACTTTAAGCAGGTCAGGCAGAAAAAGAGAAACTTAGGTGGCGAGAAGAGGAGGGCCGCATCCGAGCAAGTGGAGCACCTGCTCGAAGCAGACTTCATCCGAGAAGTCTGGTACCCAGAGTGGCTGGCCAACGTCGTGATGGTGAAGAGGTCTAGCGACAAGTGGCGAATGTGCGTGGACTTCACCGATCTCAACAAGACCTGCCCCAAAGAAAGCTACCCGCTACTCCCGCATTGACCATCTCGTGGACAACGCCTCGGGCTACGAGATGCTCAGCTTCATGGACGCTATTTTGGGTACAACCAAGTTCAAATGGACCCGGAGGACGAAGAGAAGACTTCATTTACCACCGATCGGAGGACCTTCTGCTACAAGAAGATACCCTTCAGCCTGAAGAATGCGTGGGCGACCTACCAAAGGATGGTCAACAAGGTTTTCGGTTGCCAGATAGGAAGGAACCTCGAGTTCTATGTGGACGACATGCTAGTCAAGTCCAGGGACCCTGTCGACATATCACCGACCTTCGAGAGACTTTAGAGCAGATACGGAAGTACAACATCAGGCTCAACCCCACGAAGTGTACTTTCAGGGTGAGGTCTGGGAAATTCCTAGGCTTCATGATCACCAACCAAGGCTTTGAAGCCAACTCCGACAAGATCAAGGCTCTGGTCAACATGAGGGATCCGTCAACGATCAAGGAGCTGCAAAGGCTGAATGGGCGGATCGCTGCCCTAGGACGCTTCCTGTCCAATTCCACGGAAAGATCTCTCCCCTTCTTCAGGACCCTGAGAAAGGCCCGCCGAGAGGAGGAAGGCCGTGGAATGGGACGAGAGCTGCGCCCGAGCATTCGTCGAGCTAAAGGAGTATCTCCACAGTCCCTCACTCCTCTCCAAACCCAGGAAGGGAGAACTGCTGAGCCTTTACTTAGCCAGTACCGGAGAATCGGTGAGCTCGGTGCTAATCAGGGAAGACACTGGGGGTGCAAACCCCAGTGTATTATACTAGCCGGGTCCTGAAAGATGCGGAGGAGCAATACAGTCCCATGAAGAAACTGGCTTATGCCATTATGCTCTCGGTGCGACGACTCTGCCCCTACTTCCAAGCTCACACGATCCTGGCCCTAACCGACTCCCAGTTCGAGTAAAACCTTAAGAGGTTTGATCGAATGAGGAGGATGTTAAATTGGGGGGTAGAGCTGAGCGAGTTTGACCTAAGATAAAAGCTACTGTAACGACTGGTTTTCATGTATCTGAATTTATTATATTATATTATATGTTTTGGTGGATTTTCTCCTCGTGTGTGGTTTTCGTTTCTGTAGCTTTCATTTTCGATCGTTTCGTCGTGATTTTCTAGCTTCTTCCTTAGAATCGTCGATTTTGGAGTAAGTCATTCGTGACGGGCTTCATATCGGTCATATCTTATTGTTAGATCAAGCCTAGGAGTCTTAGGAATCGATCTCGGAGCTTCGCGCTCCATTTCAGAACTTTTGGTGCACGTTAGCCGGTGTAAGAAGGGGAACCGACCGACTAGATGACGATTTAGTCGGTCGGCAAACCTTCATGGACCGACTAGTTGGCTTTGTTAATTTCTCAGGAGTTACTGTTTATCGTTAGTCGGTCTAAGAACGTTGGTTGACCGACTAGGTTGCAAACTAGTCGGTCAGCAATGCTTCTTTAACCGACTAACTCATTGACTATTTTTGGTACCAGTTATTGTTCACTTTTAGTCGGTCTAAGAACGTTCATCGACCGACTAGATGTCAAACTAGTCGGTCAGTAGTTGTTCTTTGACCGACTAACTCTTAGTTCAGGTTTTCGTCAGGGGTTACTGTTTACATTTAGTCGGTCTGTGTTGGTCAACCGACCGACTAGTTTCCAAACTAGTCGGTCAGTGGTTGCTCTTTGACCGACTAAACAGTACAGGAAACCCTAGTTTTGCCCTAGCCGCCACCAAACTCTATAAATACCCCTCCAAACGTTTTCTTCTTCTTCTTCTTCAACTCTAAACCTAATTTCTCCCCCATTGAGCTCTCATCTTCCCCAAACCCTCAAACCTTCATTCCAAGCTCATCCTCCATCATCCAAACCCTCACTTAACACATTCTATCTCTCATCTTCCTCAAACTTTCATCAAACCCCCAAAATCCACATCCAAACCTATTTCTCCAGATTTTTCCCTCATTTCCGGATTTGAGCCGGATCGTTCTTCCGTTGCCGTGGTTGCTCGGCATCATTCTTCCTCTCCTATACGGTAATAAATCGACCTCTTAATGTTTTCATAACCCGTTGTGTTTTCGTGAAACCCTAATGAGATGAATGTTGTTTTGATGATAGTTTCTCTATAACAGCGACTTCGCCGTAGTTAGCATTTGTGTGACGGCCTCGTTGATCGTCATCTTCGGTGCTAGGCAAGTGAAACTTGCCACTTAGGGTTTTGGGCCATGTCTTAGGCCATTTGCTTGTTGTAGGCGTAAAAGAGACTAGGCGACGGAATGATACTCGCCTAGGCGCAAATTTAGGAACTAGCTTGACAACGAAGCTAGATCCGACATTTATCTTGTTGCACAACTACCATGTCATGTTTAATTTCCATTAACGGTACGCAAATTAATTGTCATGTCATTGCATTCTTTAAGTGTTTTCGTGATTATGTAGCTTCGCTACATCTTGTGAAATGATTGAGGCTAGGCGCACCCCTATGCCAAATGGAATTACGCTCCTGGTTGTGACCCAGGAAACGAGCTCTTGTGCGGGGCAACCCTGGCTCATTTATTGAGCTCGTGTGCAGGGACCCTGGCTCGTTCACATGTGGGTATTGGGGGTAAGAGTTAAGCGGCCAATCAACTGGGAGTCTGCCCGATCAGCAACTGCAGTGGTAAGGCGTAAACTCTGGGTTCTGGGGTAGTGTTAAGCGGCCAATCAGCGTGAATGCCAAACCATTCAGCTGTAAGGCGTAAACATCTACAAACAACTTGAAACGTGACTAGTGAAAAGATTGAGATTGTTAGTAGCTTGGCTACTCTTGACTTGTCCCGATAATTGTTCTCTTGTACTTATTGTTTCACCATGTCTTGCTTGTGCACTCATACCATAACTGCCATATCATGCATACTATAACTGCTAGGTTGTTAGTTTGTCTTACTTTCAGTTTCCTTGCCCAAGTCTTTTAGACTTGCTGACATGTGCCCCTTTACTCTTTTGGGTGACACATGTTAGATCCTGAGCCTGAGTACATTGTTGAGGACGAGGTGTTTGCTGACGCCGAGCCCGAGCCTGTGTTTGGCGAGGAGTACGTGGACACTGTGGACCAGTCCTAGTGTCTTCGTTGAGCTTTCCCTTTTTGTTTAGACTGTTGTTTTGTTGTCAGTGCGTAGCACCTATACTTAGTTACGTTGTTGCTTTTGTTGGCCTTGTTCTGGGCCTTTAGACTCTTTCTTTTAGCCTGGTGGCTTTTCTGGATGTTGAACTTAATTTTCATGTTGGACAAATTATGAGATATGAGATTTTATTTCTGTCTCTCCTTGTGTTATTATTGTTGTTCCGTTTGCGGTTACAGGGACCTGCTTATGTTTTATTGACGCTTATCGGGTTTGGGGCTTCGCAGCTCCACTCTCATGCGGACCTTCTCACGTCTCGCCTCCATTTTAAGGAAGCGGGGCGTGACAGGTTTTGTTGGTGGCCCATGCAGGTCTCTCTCTTCTGTAACTGCGATTATCGGAATAACAATAATGATATTAGAATGTCCAATAAACTAAGTTCGATGTCCGAGTCATAAGCTATGAGTCTAATCTGCTTCGTTTTCTGTGTCATTAAATGGCAGGAAGGCGATTCACCCGTGTTGGAGGTAGTGGTGCGCCCCCTCATGATGCGGAGCCTGAGCGGGAACCCACCAATGGAGAGATGATGCGGATGATGCTTCAGATGATGCAGGTGCAGCAGGGCGTGCTCCTGCAAGTCCAGAATGCTCCACTTGCTTGAGCTGCCCGGGCACTTCCGGATGCCCCACGCTCCGAGCCGGGAGCGAAGCAATTTCGGGAGCTGGGTCCCGCATATTTTGATGGGACTGAGGGTCCTCTGGCTGCCGATGAGTGGATTCGGAACATTGAGGATAACTTGAAGATGGTCAAGATCACCCCGGCTGGATGGGTTGATTTGGCGAAGAGGCAACTCAAGGATAATGCTCGGAACTGGTGGGATGCGGAAGAGAAGATGCTGGTGGAGCCGATAGCTTGGACTACCTTTAAGTCCAGGTTTGATGAGGAGTTCTTTCCGAAGGCTGCTAGGAAGGAGATGCTGCAGCGCTTTATTGATCTGAAGCAAGGGAGCTTGACGGTGGACCTGTACCACCAAGAGTTCACTAGGCTGAGTCAGTTCGCACTGAAGATGGTGCAGGATACTGATGAGAGGGCTCAGAGGTTCCTGCAGGGACTTGCTTTGGAGCTCCAGAGTTTTGTGTCTTCCTCTGATCTGGACTCTTATCAGAAGGTTCTGGTCGCTGCGAGGAGGCAGGAGCTGAACCTGAGTCAGAGAAGAGGACATGTTTCTGGTGCTGGGAAGAGGCCTATGGAGCAGGCCAGGGCGGTGGTTAGGCTTGGTTTCAAGCCTAATCAGCCAGCTCAGTTCAAGAGGCCAGGTGTGAAGGATCCTGTCCAAAACAGAGTTAGGATCGATAATATGAAGTTTAGACTTACGCTTGCGTACGCGGCACGGTAGTCTACGAACTTCGCCTTCGGATTCGCCACTACGGATCGAGTCTACTCACGAACGGAGTAAGGCTACTAATCCACAATCTAAATCTCTATTTTAGATTAAGAACTTGGATGGAGGGAGAGGAAATATTTCTGCAGAGCTTCGCTATGAAGAAGATGCATGCATGAATTTCATGCAAAATGTGTTAGGAAAATGGCTACCCTTGGGTCTTATTTATAGCCCCCAAGGCAGTTATTTTAGGGTAAGTTGTTCCTTTGGAACAACTTAATTAAGGTGTACCATGATACATGGCACATTATAAGCTTAAGTTGTACCATATGCATGGTACAACATAAGCTTAAGATATTCCCCCTTTATTAGCCATATGTCGCATGCACTTATGCATATATAATGCGACTTTCCCGCTCATCCAGAGATCCTCTCCGCAAGGGAACAGATTCCCTTTGCACACGACTTTGTGTACGCGACGTTCGAGGTCCGTAATCCCTCGTACATCCCCCACAAGGGTGTACAAACGTCTTCCATATCCAACAAGGTGGGCCTGTTCAGAAGACTTGCCATTTCTGCGGTAAGCCTGGCCACATCAAGGATCAGTGTAGGAAGTTTCTGGGCCAGTGTTTGGTTTGTGGTGATGCTTCTCATGTCACGAAGAATTGTCGGCATGCGAATCAGCTGTGGAGGGCACCTGTTGCAGCACAGCCGTTGCAGCAGCGAGCGCCTGTTCCTGCTGGACGTGGAGCAGCTCTTGTTCCACAGAGGCAGGCTTTTCAGCAGGCTATTCCGCCGAGGAGGCAGGCTTTTCTGATGACCGCTGTGGAGAGCGAGGCTGTGGATGAGGTTATCGCAGGTAATCCTCAATCTAGCTGTTACTTTCCTAGCTGGTTTTGATTGTTAGATTGTGTTGTTTGCTTGAACATGATTGTTTGCTAGACTAGGGTTTGATTGTTAATTGCTTGTTAGGTGTGGTTTTGGTGTGCACATTTCCTGCACGAGTCCTCTTTGACTCTGGTGCATCGATGTGCATTATTTCTCGGAGCTTCGTGGAGAAGCATTCCTTGTCGACGTCCCCTCTTCCCAAGAGTTGGAATATCGTTACAGGGAATGGCGTGGTCTCGGCGCATCTTGGTTGCAATTCTTGCTCGTTGGTGGTCTGTGGACATGAGCTTTACGCTGATTTCATTGTCCACGACATCATCAACTATGATGCGGTCCTTGGGACGGATTGGCTTGCGAGCTTCTATGCTACGATCGACTGTCAGAGGAAGAAGGTGGTGTTCGAGATTTCTGGACATCCAGTATTTGAGTTCAGCCGTGGTAGCAGCTCGCTTGGTCCTGTCAGGTTTCGGGCCAGGCCGGTGGAGATTATGGCTATGCAGATGGAGCTGGAGAGGCCAGCGGTTGTGCGGGATTTTGATGACGTCTTCCCCGAGGAGATGTCTGGTTTGCCACCTGATCGAGCTTTAGAATTTTCTATTGATCTTATTCCGGGAGCGCAGCCGATTTCGAAGGCGCCTTATCGTATGGCACCCGCTGAGCTGGAGGAGTTGCGGAAGCAGCTGGATGAGCTTTTTCTGAAGGGTTATATCAACCCTAGTGTGTCTCCGTGGGGAGCACCGGTGCTGCTGGTGAAGAAGAAGGATGGTTCGCGTCACATGTGCGTGGACTATCGGGAGTTGAATGCGGTGACCATCAAGAATAAATACACGTTGCCTCGCATCGATGATATTTTCGATCAGCTTGGAGGTTCGAGGGTGTTTTCGAAGTTGGATCTGAGGAGTGGTTACCATCAGTTGAAGGTGAAGAAGGGAGATGTTCCGAAGACAGCGTTCAGGACGAAGTATGGACACTACGAGTTTGTGGTTATGCCTTTCGGTGTAACCAATGCACCTGCAGTTTTCATGAATCTGATGAACCTGATTTTCTACGACTTTTGGATAAGTTTGTCGTTATCTTTATTGACGACATTCTGATCTATTCAAAGTTGGAGGAGGAGCATGCCTCGCACTTGAGGACGGTATTGGAGATTTTGAGGAAGCATCGTTTGTATGCCATGTTTTTGAAGTGCGAGTTTTGGCTGGACAGAGTTGCTTTTCTCGGGCATGTGGTGACTGTAGATGGTATCTCAGTGGATCCCGAGAAGATCAGGGCCATCAGAGAGTGGCCTGTTCCGCAGTCAGCGTCTGAGATTCGGAGTTTCCTTGGGCTTGCTGGTTACTATCGGTGTTTCATTAAGGACTTTTCCCGTATTGTTGAGCCGATGACCAGATTGACGCGGAAGGATGTACCTTTTGTTTGGTCGGGTGATTGTGAGAATGCTTTTGGTGTTCTGAGGGAGAGATTGACGACTTCCCCTATTCTTGTTGTGCCTGATCGCAACGGTGGATTTGAGATCTTTTGCGATGCTTCTGGTAAAGGTCTCGGTTGTGTTTTGCATCAGCACGGGCATGTTGTGGCTTATGCTTCTTGTCAGCTCAAGGTTCATGAGAAGAATTACCCGACGCATGGTTTGGAGTTGGCTGCTGTTGTGTTTGCTCTTAAGATTTGGAGGCACTTCCTGCTGAGTGAGAAAGTGAAGATCTTCACCGATCACAAAAGCTTGAAGTATATTTTCACTCAGAAGGAGCTCAACATGCGACAGCGTCGATGGTTGGAGCTCATGGCGGATTATGAGATTGATTTGCAGTATCACCCTGGCAAGGTGAATGTGGTTCCTGATGCGCTGAGTAGGCTTCCAGCGGTGATGATTTTGACCTCGCAGTGGAGAATGCAGCAGGATTTTTGCGAGTCTGGTGTGGAGATTGTTCTTCCTGGGGAGGTTTCTTCGTTGATGTGTATGCAGATACAGTCGACGATTGTGGATCGGATCAAGGCTGGCCAGGCCGAGGATCCGAAGCTGGTGAAGATTCAGGAGCAGGTGGAAGCCGGTCTGCGGACTGACTTTTTGATTCATGAGGATGGCTCGCTGAGGTTTGGAGCCAGGTTGTGTGTGCCAGCTGGGGATATTAGAGAGGAGTTGATGGTGGAGGCACACAGTTCACCGTATTCTGTGCATCCTGGTGGGACCAAGATGTACAAGGATCTTCGTCTGAACTATTGGTGGTATGTCATGAAGAGGAGTGTGGCTCGGAGTGTAGCCAAGTGTTTGGTTTGCCAACAAGTAAAGGCAGAGCATCAGCGTACGGCAGGGTTGCTACAACCGCTCCGATTCCGGAGTGGAAATGGCAACACATCACTATGGATTTCGTGACTGGACTACCTCGGAGTCCGAAGCAGAATGACGCGATTTGGGTGATCGTAGATCGATTGACCAAATCCGAGCACTTTATTCCATTCCGAGTGGGACAGTCCACTGAGGCGCTAGCAAGGAGATATATGGAGGTAAATTCTTTTACTCTCCGTTTTTATTTCCTTTTCCTAGTTTGGATAGTGATGTAACGTGAATCGTGCAGGAGGTCGTGCGACTTCACGGAGTCCCCGTGAGTATCGTGTCGGACAGAGACACGAGGTTCACATCTCAGTTCTGGCAGAGTTTGCAGAAGAGTTTGGGTACGCGTCTGAGTTTCAGCACGGCGTACCATCCGCAGACGGATGGCCAGTCCGAGAGGACGATTCAAATCTTGGAGGACATGTTGAGGACGTGCATGTTGGATTTCAAGGGTTCGTGGGAGGACCATCTACATCTGGTAGAGTTTTCTTACAACAACAGCTTCCAGGCGAGTATTGGCATGGCGCCTTTCGCCGCTCTTTATGGGAGGAAATGTCGATCGCCATTGAGTTGGGATGACGTTGGTGATCGGGAGCTGTTGGGACCTGAGATGATCGTGGAGGCCGTGGATGTTGTCAGGAACATTCGGGAGAGGTTGAGGATTGCTCAGGACCGTTTTAAGCATTGGGCGGATACTAAACGTCGTCCTTTGGAGTTTCAGCCGGGCGACCATGTGTTCTTGAGGATTTCCCCGAATCGTGGTGTGATTCGCTTTGGGAAGCGAGGGAAGTTGAGCCCGCGATACATTGGACCGTTTGACATTCTGGAGAAAGTTGGCGAGGTAGCCTACCGCTTAGCCTTGCCGCCATCTTTGGAGGGAGTTCACAATGTTTTCCATGTGTCGCAGCTTCGTCGATACATTAGCGATCCATCTCATGCCGTGGATTTCTCGGAGATTACCGTTCGCCCCGATATGACGTATGACCAGCAGCCAGTCCAGATTCTGGACAGGCATCAGAAGTCACTTCGGAACAAGGTTGTCAACCTTGTGAGGGTGATGTGGCGACACAGCTCGCCTGGAGAGTCTACTTGGGAGAATGAGGATGAGATGCGAGAGTGCTACCCACTTTTGTTCCCGGACACGTGAGTGTTGGGAATTCCGAGGACTGAATTTTTCTTAAGTTGGGGAGGATGTAACGACTGGTTTTCATGTATCTGGATTTATTATATTATATTATATGTTTTGGTGGATTTTCTCCTCGTGTGTGGTTTTCGTCTCCGTAGATTTCATTTTCGATCTGTTCGTCGTGATTTTCTAGCTTCTTCCTTAGAATCGTCGATTTTGGAGTAAGTCATTCGTGACGGGCTTCATATCGGTCATATCTTATTGTTAGATCAAGCCTAGGAGTCTTAGGAATCGATCCCGGAGCTTCGCGCTCCATTTCGGAACTTTTGGTGCACGTTAGCCGGTGTAAGAAGGGGAATCGACTGACTAGATGACGATTTAGTCGGTCGACAAACCTTCATGGACCGACTAGTTGGCTTTGTTAATTTCTCAGGAGTTACTGTTTATCGTTAGTCGGTCTAAGAACGTTGGTTGACCGACTAGGTTGCAAACTAGTCAGTCAGCAATGCTTCTTTAACTGACTAACTCATTAACTATTTTTGGTACCAGTTACTGTTCACTTTTAGTCGGTCTAAGAACGTTCATCGACCGACTAGATGTCAAACTAGTCGGTCAGTAGTTGTTCTTTGACCGACTAACTCTTAGTTCAGGTTTTCGTCCGGGGTTACTGTTTAAACTTAGTCGGTCTACGTTGGTCAACTGACCGACTAGTTTCCAAACTAGTCGGTCAGTGGTTGCTCTTTGACCGACTAAACAATACAGGAAACCCTAGTTTTGCCCTAACCGCCACCAAACTCTATAAATACCCCTCTGATTCGGGTTCAATATTACATATTTAACCCCCATTTAGCCCTATTTTGTGTTCATGTGATGCTACATTGTTCTCTAATTCATACGTATTTTCTACACATTTATTTATTAGAGAAAACACACTATTTGAGCACAAAACAGCATTTAACGATGCAATTCTGCACTTTTTATATTTTTCCTAGCACCGTCTCGATCTCACGATTCCAACGAATATTTATTTGTATTTTTCCGAGACCTGTGCTAATTACTGTGAATTTTTGAATGCAGAATACCATTTATTGGAAATAAAATAAACGCGCACGAATCTTGGCGCATGCGGTGGCAGCATCGGAGCAGCTCCCGCTCAGATCGGACGGCTTGGAGATGCGGGAGACGTGGATTTTTGGGCACCGTTGGATCTCAATCCAACGGCTAGGATCGCAGCAAAATGCGGAGATGCGAGGAGATTTGTGGGCCGTTGGATCGAGATCCAACGGCCACGCCGTCGAGAGCTGATGAGAAGCGAGCGGAATTCATTCGGGCCACGTGGCGAGCATCCAGGCGCTGACCGCTCGAATGGACGGTGGAGATGGACCCCGCTTCGAAATCAATTTCGAACGCGAGCGGCGACGCGGCACGCTAGCCACCGTCCGATGATGATCTGACGTTCGACATTCATCCCGCATCGAATCGATTACGAAGCGATCTCCACCGTTCGACGTTGCAATCCGACGGTCAGCAGCAAATCGGAAGCGGGCGCGGAGCTTAACGGGCGGAGCGCGAACTTTAGCGGACACGTGGCAGCGCGAGGGTTAATCCCGCTTTGATCAACGGCCACGAATTGATCCGCTCCAGATCAGCGGTCCAGATCTATTCGGGCGTGAATTTGGTGCGGGTTTAGACCCGTTAGCACAACCCAAACCCGCAATCTCTTTATAAAAGGTATTTTAGGGTTTTTTGGGCGTATTCAAGCAGATCGGGGGCGTATTTTGGGCGTATTGGAGGCTCTAGAAGCCGTATTTCCCCTCTGAAAAATTCTGTAAAATTCCAGAGGCTATTTTCTTATTTCCAGAGAGTTTTGATGTATTTTCAAGGATATTTGGTGATGAATTCTTAACTTAAACTCCTTATTTGATGCTTTTCTACCGTATTTTGATATAATTTCAATGTATTTGGCTATGGATCTTGTTTATTCTGAAAGTATGAGTAGCTAGAACTTATTTGTGCATGGTGTGGAGTAGTTAGGGGATATTATTCGTGTTTATTTGGTTGTATTCCATATGCTAAACCGTATAACGTCGCTAAAATTGTAATCGTTGTTCGTAAATCGACTTTTTTAGATTCCAAAAGAATTAATTCAGTTGATGATCGCCCCAAAAGGGTGAGTTTTGATCTCCCCAAAAGGGAGTTTCATACCGTAGTTTTGATCTCTCCAAAAGAGAGTTTCATATCGTATTATAATCTTAGCGACGATCTTTTTGAATATTTTGTTTGAACCCCCAAAAGGGCATCTTCCGATGAATTGCTCCCAAAAGGAGAATTCATTGAGTTATATTGGGTATTTTCCGGTGAATTGCTCCCAAAAGGAGAATTCATTGCGTTATACCTATCAACCAAATTAATACGAATCGTTGACCCTAGCGAACCCATACCAAGCGCATACTCTTTATAGATATTTTCTTACACGTATTTCTATGTTTATATTGTTCACGTGTTCACATCACCATCACCGTCGCCATTATTAAAGTGTTTAGTTTCTTTTCGTTGGCTTTCTACTTGATTTGAATTGTGGTTGCAACAGATTTCTTCCCGTGGATTCGACACCTGGACTCCCAGGTTTTACTACTTGTACGGACTCTTGCACTTGAGAGAGAGCACCTTTTCGGTCCCACCAAGTTTTTGGCGCCGTTGCCGGGGAGGAATGGTTTGTGACTACGGTTTATTTCATTTAGAGGACCTTCGGTGAGATCTTTCCACTTTATTGCACATAAACTTTTTATTATTATTATTTTATTTTAACATTTAAAGAATGGAATATATGAACTTCTATTGCACGAACAATCTTTATGATGCACGATATGCGAATGCACACAAACATAGAATGGAAAAGCTCAAAATTGTTAATTTTAATCAAACTGACTGTGAAACTTTCTTTCAGGCCTGGAGGAGGTTCACAGATCTAATATCGAGCTATCCGCAGCATGGGTTCACAAATGAAGAGCTTATGGCGTCCTTCCTAGATGGACTACACCCACAGCTGCAGGAATTATTGGGAGACATGACGCCGACAGTGGCGTGGGAATACATGGAGTCTCTGCAAGAAAACGAAGAAACCGTGGAAGAGACTTCAGAGAGCGATTCAACGGAGCCTTCGTGCGTCGACCAAGAAGAGCAAAGCGTAGACGTACCCTTGCAATCCTTGAAAGAGGAAGCTTATCTGATTATTCAGACACAGGAGGCCATATCCCATCAATTCCAGGAGAATTTCCTTGCTCGGAGTCGGCAGATTCAAAATTCCATTGAAAATCTTAATTTGATTGCCGCTTGCTTAGAAGAAGGTAATGCTTTTGAAACTCGATTTCAAGAATCTAATACGAGTTCATCTTCTATTGCAGGAATACCGAGCGAGGACACGAATATAAATATCCACATGGCAGGAAGTGTGTGCAAAAGAGAGGACGAGCTAGCAATTTTGGATGAACGAGAGGAGGAGACAGCTAGGGAAAAGGGTTTTGAGATTATCGCCATGGAGTCAGAACCATGCCCTCCTCCAGTTTTGTCCCAAAATCATTTACCCCTCTCTCCATTGATCAAGCATCGTACAGAGAGTAGTGCAAATCTTTCAGGGAGTAGTCGTCAACTTGCATTAATTTCCTTCACTTATTTTGATGACTACATTTGGAATAATTTTATTTCGAAGAATTTTAAACTAAAATGGATTGACGTGACTCATCTCTTGCAGGATATATGTGGACATCTTATAGAGATGCTGGGTGTTACGTTGCTGGGGTCCAGTTTAGTCATTGGAGGAAGATTACTCGCCGAGGAGCGCAAGGAGCAAATTGAACAACTTCCTCCACAATTAAAGATTCGGGATCCGCCATTTGATCACGGTGTGTTCTTTCCAGTAGTGTAGTTTTTATATGCTTTCTAGGTTGCTTGCTTGAATAAACTCGTACCTCTTCCGACATTGAGGACAATGTCCATCTTTAGTTGGGGGGTGTGTATGAGACCTTAGGATTTTTTTTTTGAGAAGAATAAATCACCAAATCTCATCTTTTAAAAACTCGTTCATATGCCTCAAATGCGGATGATTATACATTAATTGTGTTCTAAAAATTATTTATGGCTTGATTAATTATTTTTCCTTCATGGAATTGCCGTTAATATGCTATTCATGAAAATTTTCAATTTCCATGATTAATATCTCGAAATAGTTTGAATTGATTTCATGCATGCTAATGTGATGGAAAAAGCTTAAGTATACATGATTTTTAAGAATAGTCTTCAAGTTGAAGAGGAATGTGGCCATGGTTATTAATGTTTATGTTTGAAAAAATGGGTTTTGAGTTGCTTGCAAGAAAAAAAAAGAATGAAAAGAATGAAAAATGAATGATGAAAAATGAATGAATGAGTATGTCACTAATACGTAACTTGGATGGCTCGAGTAGTACAGTCCGAGGGGTCCTTCTTGGCCTAATGCCCTATGATCGTCTGATTTGGGAGCCATTGACCGGAAACTCACTCATTTGATGGAGCGATCCAAGTTATACTTTTTTCTGCGAATGTTGCTTGATGCGCGTTACGCAGAACGAATAAAAGAAAAGAATGGTGAATATACTAAGCAACTTCAATACCCATGTCTTGAATGATTATTTTGATAGGCCAATTCCTTGGAAACAAGAAAACTAGGATATAACGACGTGTTATACTTTCGCTTGCGCAAAACGATGCTTGTATGATTTTTATTCAAATTAAATTAGAGAAAATATCGTGTGATTGATCTTGGTCATGGATTGTGTATATTAATGGTCAAAACCATGTTGGAATGCGTATTATTGAGCCACGCCATGAGCAATTTGAAAGAACCTATTGTTTTATTAATAATCCGTATTTATCGCTATTTTTGCTAGAGACTAGCAAATCGCTAGTTGGGGGGTGTGATTCGGGTTCAATATTACATATTTAACCCCCATTTAGCCCTATTTTGTGTTCATGTGATGCTACATTGTTCTCTAATTCATACGTATTTTCTACACATTTATTTATTAGAGAAAACACACTATTTGAGCACAAAACAGCATTTAACGATGCAATTCTGCACTTTTTATATTTTTCCTAGCACCGTCTCGATCTCACGATTCCAACGAATATTTATTTGTATTTTTCCGAGACCTGTGCTAATTACTGTGAATTTTTGAATGCAGAATACCATTTATTGGAAATAAAATAAACGCGCACGAATCTTGGCGCATGCGGTGGCAGCATCGGAGCAGCTCCCGCTCAGATCGGACGGCTTGGAGATGCGGGAGACGTGGATTTTTGGGCACCGTTGGATCTCAATCCAACGGCTAGGATCGCAGCAAAATGCGGAGATGCGAGGAGATTTGTGGGCCGTTGGATCGAGATCCAACGGCCACGCCGTCGAGAGCTGATGAGAAGCGAGCGGAATTCATTCGGGCCACGTGGCGAGCATCCAGGCGCTGACCGCTCGAATGGACGGTGGAGATGGACCCCGCTTCGAAATCAATTTCGAACGCGAGCGGCGACGCGGCACGCTAGCCACCGTCCGATGATGATCTGACGTTCGACATTCATCCCGCATCGAATCGATTACGAAGCGATCTCCACCGTTCGACGTTGCAATCCGACGGTCAGCAGCAAATCGGAAGCGGGCGCGGAGCTTAACGGGCGGAGCGCGAACTTTAGCGGACACGTGGCAGCGCGAGGGTTAATCCCGCTTTGATCAACGGCCACGAATTGATCCGCTCCAGATCAGCGGTCCAGATCTATTCGGGCGTGAATTTGGTGCGGGTTTAGACCCGTTAGCACAACCCAAACCCGCAATCTCTTTATAAAAGGTATTTTAGGGTTTTTTGGGCGTATTCAAGCAGATCGGGGGCGTATTTTGGGCGTATTGGAGGCTCTAGAAGCCGTATTTCCCCTCTGAAAAATTCTGTAAAATTCCAGAGGCTATTTTCTTATTTCCAGAGAGTTTTGATGTATTTTCAAGGATATTTGGTGATGAATTCTTAACTTAAACTCCTTATTTGATGCTTTTCTACCGTATTTTGATATAATTTCAATGTATTTGGCTATGGATCTTGTTTATTCTGAAAGTATGAGTAGCTAGAACTTATTTGTGCATGGTGTGGAGTAGTTAGGGGATATTATTCGTGTTTATTTGGTTGTATTCCATATGCTAAACCGTATAACGTCGCTAAAATTGTAATCGTTGTTCGTAAATCGACTTTTTTAGATTCCAAAAGAATTAATTCAGTTGATGATCGCCCCAAAAGGGTGAGTTTTGATCTCCCCAAAAGGGAGTTTCATACCGTAGTTTTGATCTCTCCAAAAGAGAGTTTCATATCGTATTATAATCTTAGCGACGATCTTTTTGAATATTTTGTTTGAACCCCCAAAAGGGCATCTTCCGATGAATTGCTCCCAAAAGGAGAATTCATTGAGTTATATTGGGTATTTTCCGGTGAATTGCTCCCAAAAGGAGAATTCATTGCGTTATACCTATCAACCAAATTAATACGAATCGTTGACCCTAGCGAACCCATACCAAGCGCATACTCTTTATAGATATTTTCTTACACGTATTTCTATGTTTATATTGTTCACGTGTTCACATCACCATCACCGTCGCCATTATTAAAGTGTTTAGTTTCTTTTCGTTGGCTTTCTACTTGATTTGAATTGTGGTTGCAACAGATTTCTTCCCGTGGATTCGACACCTGGACTCCCAGGTTTTACTACTTGTACGGACTCTTGCACTTGAGAGAGAGCACCTTTTCGGTCCCACCACCCTCCAAACGTTTTCTTCTTCTTCTTCTTCAACTCTAAACCTAATTTCTCCCCCATTGAGCTCTCATCTTCCCCAAACCCTCAAACCTTCATTCCAAGCTCATCCTCCATCATCCAAACCCTCACTTAACACATTCTACCTCTCATCTTCCTCAAACTTTCATCAAACCCCCAAAATCCACATCCAAACCTATTTCTCCAGATTTTTCCCTCATTTCCAGATTTGAGCCGGATCGTTCTTCCGTTGCCGTGGTTGCTCGGCATCATTCTTCCTCTCCTATACGGTAATAAATCGACCTCTTACTGTTTTCATAACCCGTTGTGTTTTCATGAAACCCTAATGAGATGAATGTTGTTTTGATGATTGTTTCTCCATAACAGCGACTTCGCCGTAGTTAGCATTTGTGTGACGGCCTCGTTGATCGTCATCTTCGGTGCTAGGCAAGTGAAACTTGCCACTTAGGGTTTTGGGCCATGTCTTAGGCCATTTGCTTGTTGTAGGCGTAAAAGAGACTAGGCGACGAAATGATACTCGCCTAGGCGCAAATTTAGGAACTAGCTTGACAACAAAGCTAGATCCGACATTTATCATGTTGCACAACTACCATGTTATGTTTAATTTCCATTAACGGTACGCAAATTAATTGTTATGGCATTGCATTCTTTAAGTGTTTCCGTGATTGCGTAGCTTCGCTACATCTTGTGAAATGATTGAGGCTAGGTGCACCCCTATGCCAAATGGAATTACGCTCCTGGTTGTGACCCAGGAAACGAGCTCTTGTGTGGGGCAACCCTGGCTCATTTACTGAGCTCGTGTGCAGGGACCCTGGCTCGTTCACATGTGGGTATTGGGGGTAAGAGTTAAGCGGCCAATCAACTGGGAGTCTGCCCGATCAGCAACTGCAGTGGTAAGGCGTAAACTCTGGGTTCTGGGGTAGTGTTAAGCGGCCAATCAGCGTGAATGCCAAACCATTCAGCTGTAAGGCGTAAACATCTACAAACAACTTGAAACGTGACTAGTGAAAAGATTGAGATTGTTAGTAGCTTGGCTACTCTTGACTTGTCCCGATAATTGTTCTCTTGTACTTATTGTTTCACCATGTCTTGCTTGTGCACTCATACCATAACTGCCTTGTCATGCATACTATAACTGCTAGGTTGTTAGTTTGCCTTACTTTCAGTTTCCTTGCCCAAGTCTTTTAGACTTGCTGACATGTGCCCCTTTACTCTTTTGGGTGACACATGTTAGATCCTGAGCCTGAGTACATTGTTGAGGACGAGGTGTTTGCTGACGCCGAGCCCGAGCCTGTGTTTGGCGAGGAGTACGTGGACACTGGGGACCAGTCCTAGTGTCTTCGTTGAGCTTTCCCTTTTTGTTTAGACTGTTGTTTTGTTGTCAGTGCGTAGCACCTATACTTAGTTACGTTGTTGCTTTTGTTGGCCTTGTTCTGGGCCGTTAGACTCTTTCTTTTAGCCTGGTGGCTTTTCTGGATGTTGAACTTAATTTTCATGTTGGACAAATTATGAGATATGAGATTTTATTTCTGTCTCTCCTTGTGTTATTATTGTTGTTCCGTTTACGGTTACAGGGACCTGCTTATGTTTTATTGACGCTTATCGGGTTTGGGGCTTCGCAGCTCCACTCTCGTGCGGACCTTCTCACGTCTCGCCTCCATTTTAGGGAAGCGGGGCGTGACAGCTACGGACAGCCATCAAGGGGCAGGCGCTGGCTGACTTCATTGTCGAATGTACCGTTAACGGAGGAGCGCTCCCCGAGGAGACGGGCCCGAACGTGGTAACACCTCAACCTTTGTCTTTCCTTTTGGCTGATGTCATTCCCGTCGACCAATATTTAGGGGATAGACATGTATGGGTGGTTCATGTCGATGGTTCGGCAACCCAGGCAGGAGTGGGGTCAGCATCGTTATCCGTTCCCCCGATGGGAACACAGTCGAGTATGCACTCTGATTCGAATTCCCGGCCACCAACAACATGGCCGAGTACGAGGCCGCTATCAATGGCCTAAAGCTAGCCCAGGCACTCGGGGCAGACTCCGTATGCCTCCTTAGCGATTCCAGACTCATCATCAACCAGTTGCAAGGAGATTATGTTGCTCGAGAAGAGGCGATGCAACGTTACCGAGCATCGGCCAAAACCGAGCTGTCCAGGTTCAAACACGTCGAGACCCTCCACCTATCGCGGTCTGAAAACACCCGTGCAGATGCTTTATCAAAGCTGGCTTCCTCTTCTCTTAAAGATTTGGTTGCGCCATCTATGTCGAGAGCCTCCGAACCCTCAGTACGGAGGAAAAAGAGCTGATGATCATCGGTGCAGCCCACCTGGATGGACCCAATCGTGCAGTACCTATCCACTGGTGAATTCCCAACGGACCAAGAGAAGCGTCGGACGCTGGAGCGAAAATCCCTCCGGTATGCACTTCACTGGGGAGTGTCGTACATGAGGCGTTGGGTGTAAACTGATGTCCTCCCCTACCTCAAGTGCCTCGGACAGCAGGAAGCCGACTACGTCATTCCGGAGGTCCATGAAGGGCTCTGCGAAAACCACCACGAGGGCAAGACGGTTGCCATGAAAATCTTAAGGCAAGGATACTACTGGCCGACATTGGTCAACGACTCGACCGAGTACATTCAGAAGTGTCCGGAATGCCAACGGTTCACCAAGCTCGGATCGTCTCCCTAAGCAGAACTCGTCCTGATAATCAGCCACATCTCCTTCGCCAAGTGGGGGCTAGACATCCTCATCCCCTTTGCCTCCGCAAAAGGACAGAGGAAATTCCTAATTGTGACGATAGACTATTTCACCAAATGGATCGAGGCCGAGCCGCTGGCCACCATTACCTGGAAGAAGGCGAAGAGCTTCGTGTGAAACTCCACCATCTCCAGATTCGAGATACATCGGTCCATCTTCATTGATAACGGGAAGCAGTTCGATTCCGTGGGGTTTAAAGATTTTTGCGCACAGTGGAAGATCAAGATTTTGTTTGCCTCTGTAGCACACCCCTAGACTAATGGGATGGCCAAAGCCGCTAACAAGTGCATCCTCGAACTGCTTCGCAAGCAAGTGAGGGAAGCACATGGAAAATGGCTGGAGGAACTTCTCAGGATACTCTGGTCATACCAGACAACCCATAAGGAAGCCAAGAGAGAGACACCCTTCATGCTCGACTACGGCACCGAAGCAATTGTGTCCGTTGAGGTGGGCGAGGAGTCCCTCCGCCTTAGGCATTTCGATGAAGTAAGAAACTCGGAAGGCTTGGAGCTCAACTTAGAGCTCATGGACAAACGGTGAGGCCAAGCCCTGGCTTCGTCGTCCGACAAAAAACAGCAGGTGGCCCGCTACTGCAACTCTCGGGTCAAAAGAAGAAGTTTCCACCAGGGAGATCTGGTCATCAGGAATGCAATCTTTAACCCGGAGGTCGCCCGCAAAGGGAAGCTCGCTGCTAAATATAAATGGCCCTATAAGGTCACCGAGGTCCTTGGCCCTGTCACATACCGACTCTCTACTCTAAGAGGGAAGGCGATGACTCACACCTGAAACACATCAAGTACTACCAATGAATGTATACAACGCCATCCCCCATCTAGATGAATGTACAGAAAGGAGAAAACGATCTTGAATGTTGATCTCTCTCTACATCTAGTCGTCCCTCGGACCATAGGTCAAGCTGTGGGCGACTCCCCCGGCAGGCCGATCATTTGACCGACCGTAAGGCTGGGGGCAACTCCACCAGCATGCCGATCACCTATTCGATCGTAAGACTGGTGGCAACTTCCCCAGCAGGTCGATTCTTCGATCGATCATAAGCCTGGGGGTAGCTCCCCCAGCGGTCAACCGATCCGTTTGACCGTAAGACTGAGGCAACTTCCTCAGCAGGCCGATCACATGTTCGACCGTAAGGCTGTGGTAACTCCTCTAGCAGGTCGATCAGTCGATCGATCGTAAGACTGGGGATAGCTACCCAACAGGCCGACTGACCCATTCGACAGTAAGGCTGGGGGAAACTCCCCCAGCAGGCCAAACACCCGTTCGACTGTAAGCCTGGGGATAACTCCCCAAGCTGGCCGAATGACACGATCGACCGTAAGGCTGGGGCAACTCCCCCAGCATGCTGATCACCCTTTCGACCGTAAGCCTGTGGATAGCTCCCACAGCTGGCCGAAGGACCCGATCGACCGTGAAACTGGGGGCAACTCCCCCCAGCAGACCAGCGGACCGATCATCAAACCAGTCGATACGATTCCCCCAAACCCGGCTGCTCAAGCATCCCAACCAGGATTGCAAGTGGGGGCATATCGGGACAACACCAAAAGGGGGTTTTCCAAACAAACTCATAGGCGCAAACCTATATATTATAGAAACCTCGACGAAATGCCAAGGGTCATGTACAAAATGACAAACAAAAAGAGGAAAAGCTACACAAACGGGCTAGGCCACTGTTCCCTCCTGGACAGCCGAGGCAATCGCGGAAGCACCCTCCGGCTGATCAACACCCTCAGGTCGGTTGACATCAACCTCCTCCTCGCCCTCGGAATTCATCTGAAGCTCCTCAAACGAAATCCCCGAATGTGGGAATCTTCACTGGATTTCACTCCGACAATGGACAAACTCCCTTTCAAATGACTTGTACATCCTCGCAGCAACGAAGGTCGTGGCATACTCATACACGGCCTCCTTGGCGATCTGAGCAAGCTCCACCGTCCCCAGCTCCTTGATCCGGGCCTCGAGGGTGGCGATCTGGCGCAAATGCTCTGCCCTCTCCCTATCGCGCTCTCTCGAGTTTTTGTCAAGCTTGGCCAAGAGAACATGCTCCCTCTCTTCCACCAACCCCAGTAGCTCTTCGAGCTCCTTGACCTTGGTCCACTCTGTCGGACCCTCAAATTCTCTTATCTCGGCGGCCTTCTCTAGCTCGACGATCCTTTCCTCGGCCTTCGATCTCGTGGCCAGCCCAAAGCCCTCTCCACGTCCAACCTCTCCAGGTCGGTCGAGAGCTCGACAATTCGGGTCTCCAACGACTTCACGCGTGCCTCGACCTCTAGGGCCGCCTTATCAACACCCTCCCCTGCTGTTGGCTTTCGGGTGAGACCTGACCCTGCGTCCGTAAGTGCCACGAATTGATGCCTCATCGAAAGGCCGACCGAGGACAACTACGCCAAAGGAAACACACAAATCAGAGTCACCTACAAATGATGAAGTGCGCTACCACAAGGGACCTTACCTGCTGGCCAACCTATATCACAAAGGACGCAAGCCTATCGCCTCTCACCCCATCCAGCATAGATTGATCTCAAGGCAGGCTGGAGTTCTCAGCCAGCCGATCCGCGACCCCGCAATCTGAAAAGACGGACTTCTTCAGTCCCATAGGGAAGCGATGACTGAGTAACCCCTCCCCGACCGCGGTAGGTCGTCCTTGACTGACCTAAAAGCACCCAAGGACTGCTCATAGTCCTCCAGGAGCGGACTAGAGCGGGAAGGCGAGGTGCCGCCCCAAGGCCACTTATCCTTCCTTTGGCGAGATTGAGTAGGAAGCACGGGAGCATCGAAGAAGGGAGCGTCCCCGACAACAATGGGGACCGGGTTTTCTTCCGCTCGCCCCCTCCCTAAACCAGCGGCACATGTTCCTTTGTCCGCTTCACACCACCTCCGAAAGACCCATCGTGCGGCTTCTTCAAACCTCCAAAACATGATCCCTCCTCTGCGGACTGGGATCTGGCACGGAGACCGAAACAGAGGACGGAGAAGAGCCTTGGCCGAACCCGCCTGCAAAAAGGACGAGTTAAAGAAATGATTTTACTTGAAAGGGACCCGTCCTATAAACTCTCCTGTCTAAGCCCAGGGTTTCGAAAGGACTCACCGATGGGCCACACGGTCTTCCTCAGGACGTAATCCGAGAAGAGGACATCGATCTTCCGTTTGGCAACATGAACGGCCAACAAGGTGTCATCCATCTTGGTCTCTACATCGGTGAGACCCCCCAACTCAAGGGTCAGCGAGCTAGTGTCCCCCAGCGAACCGGAAAGTTCACCTTTGCAGGGAAGCCCACAAAGACATACTCCTCCTTCCAATGCTTTACGGAGAGCGATAGCCCCAACATTAGGCTCTTCTTTGGACGAGCGCTGATGTAAAACCAGGCACCCGACTTATGATGGATCATACGAAAGAAATGGGTGAAAAGGTGAAGGGTCGGCTCTATCCCATTGAGCAAACATAGCATGATGAACCCCACCAAAGATTTGACGGCGTTGGGGCTGAATTGGCAAAGGGCAAACCAATAGGCCCTCAGGAACACGACGACGAAGGGATGGAGAGGGAATCGCATCCCGAACATGAATCTCTGTTCGTACACCCTGACTTCGCGACTGCCAGGGAAGCAGACCGTCTCGTCCTTCTTAGGGGCTCGGACGTAACATGTGGGAAGGAAATAATTGAAACGCATCGGCCCAATCGAGCTAGCGCAAACTGCCGACGACCACACCATCACCTCAGAAGGCCCCCCGGAAAGGTCACCCTCATGGAGGCGGATCTCAGTGACCGTTCCTAAGTGCAGAACGGGCGCGACGACAGCGGCCGGTTGACCTGCCCCAGAGGCAGAAGAGGAAGACAACGAGGGACACATGATGCAACACAGAGAAAATCTAAGGCAGACACGGGGACAAGGAGGGAGAAGACAACGTTGAAAGGGCAAAGCCTTCATCCGCAAGGTAACCGCCTCCCTTTATACCGCCTCTTGAAACTCTCCACTCCATTGCAAACCATCCACTGTGCACACGCGTCGGCATCCCGCGAGGGGCAGCATTTCGAATTCCGCTCCCAGGGGTGGGAGAATTCCAACCTTGCAGCGTTATGATGGCCCTCATTCAATTCATTGCCTCGACTGACACCCTTGTCAACTCCACACGGATCACATCCCTTAGACCGAACCGTTAGAATCCGAACGGCCCGAGCGATGGGGGCAATTGATACGACCCTCTCGAAATGGGCCAAGACAGAACGAGCCAAGCCCATGTCGCGAACCTACGGGCCTGGGTAGAACGATGCCCCGGCCCAAGGCCCTCACGACGACTCTGAGTCAAGCCGGCCTCGGACCGAGGCGAATGTAGCCGTTGACCTACGCCAGTGAGAGTAAACCACTCCCCTTAAATCGCACCCCTTAATCATCATTAAAGAGCCACATTACGCACACCTTCACGACCCATGAAGGCACCATCAAAGTGACGGATAATGGGGGCGAAATAGGGGGACGTCGAGGAGACGTGGCCAGAGAAGATTCCTATAAAGCAACTCGAAGAACAACGGGGCAATTCTTGCATGAAGAAGTTTCTTGACAATCATACTTTGAAACGTTTCATATAGACACATACAACACCAAGTTACATGTGTGGGGTTCCCCTCAGTCGCGGTCTGATACCAAGAATCTTCCCACAAAACCCTACTTGAATCAGACATTGCCATGTTTAAAATAAAATGAAATTAGTTGTATCTTTCTTACCACACAACTACGCGTGTGGATACGAACGAACATGACTTAGCTTTCTGATTTTTTGATTTTTCTTCTCTTGCTGCCACACAAAAGCACCGGCGAGGGGAGACGTTGCCCAGTCCAAAAAAACCTAGGTCGGTTCCGGGAAGAAACCGACCTTTTAAAAAAACTTTAAAAATTAATTAAAATAATATTCTAAATTTAAATAAAGTCGGCCATGCTGCCCGACAGCTGCGGTTGTTGGGCCCCGCCACGAAACCCACTCCCATTCGGCTTCCGTTTCGTGTCCCCGCCCTTCAATAATGACGTTCACGAGAAATCGGG
Organism: Scilla litardierei; assembly: GCA_030789695.1. NCBI lineage: Eukaryota > Viridiplantae > Streptophyta > Magnoliopsida > Asparagales > Asparagaceae > Scilla > Scilla litardierei. Next base: position 216,157,247 of record CM061134.1, on the reverse strand, counting down.
GGCCCGGCCCCAGCTTAAAAAACAACCCTTCTACTTGGCCATATTTCCGAACATGCCATCAACGGCCAACGGAGATAAGATCAACGGGAGCTGCTATGCGCACAGGCCGGATTTAAAAATAAAATAGACAGGTGACGCGTCGTCGTCTACCTATTGACGTCAAATCACCGGACCAAGTCAGCTACGAGGTGTGGGGCCCCATAGTTAGGGACGCCAGCCCAGAGCAAGCGACTTTTATTGATTGGAAAAGGACAACGCGTAATCAGCATAACTAGTTAATTTAGGGCATGTTATTCTGTAGGAAAGTATAAAATGGGAAAGTTGAAAAGTGTGGAGTATGGTGAGAGAAATATTTGGTGTGGTGTGTTTTTTTTTGGAAAGTAGGATGGGCAGTGGAGTTGGAAAGTTGAGGTGAGGCACACTCCGCATAGTGTGTTCTTTTTGTTAAAGAAAGTTGGATGAAGAAAGTGGAGGTAGGGTCCACTCAAATTTAAATTATTATTTTTAAACCTAAACTGATTATTTAAAACTAAATTAATTAATTAACTAACTATTTAGTTAATACTTAATGTAATTAATAGAGTACGAACACATCTAATCACATGAATTAACAGAGGGGGACCCACTCATTTCACTCATTGCAGCTCAAAATCGAAAATGAAAAAAATAAAAACTCAAGCTGCTATGCGATTGGATGGGAGAGAGGGAGGGCCCCACGCACGGAGAAAATCCTCTGTAATCCGCGCGTTTCGCGGGGAGAGCAAAATTCGCTGAGAATTCTCAAAAGCTCCTCCACTTCAGCATATAATTCTACTTTCCAAATCGAGCAAAAGAACACGTTCGGAAAAAGTTAGCCAGGATTCAAGCCAGCCGTACGTGAATAATGTTTATAACCCAATTTCTCAACAACTTTCCGGCAAAAGAACATGCCCTAATTGAATTGTTTGTTGACGGTGACGCAAAAAATACAAGTAATACGATCCGAATTCGTTTTCATATTTAGACGCTTAAAATGAATGCCGTTACGTATATGAATTTAGATTTATCACATAATAGAATATTTTTTTAAAATACATCGAAAAGTAGTATAGCATGCATCGATGGGTCTTGATCCAGCGTTTTAAATAGGAATGAAGAGGAGAATGTCATCTAAGCAATTGATCTTGTTACGACTAATATCAACGAGCCCGAAACACAACGGCCCACGGCCCGACATCAAAGGAGAAGCCCGCTAGAGAAGACGGGCCCTCCCAAAGGAGGCCCACGGACGGAGCGGAAGGCCCAGCCACCTCGCCCTCGGGTACACCCGACCGACCCACATCCGGCCGGATTAACCGCCCCCCTGAATCCGCGATCCCATGATGGCCATTAACGGACCCGTTAATGGGCCACCTCACCACGTCGCGCGAATGGGAGGAGGCGGAGGCAGATCGTGGGGACGTGAGAGGAGGCAGGACGTGGGGCAATCAAGGAGGACCCTATAAGGGAAGGGCCAGGACGACGAAGAGAGGCACCGAAACTCAGGTAACCTACACAGAGGTACTCCATCAACGACCCAGGCTTTCGCCACTCCATTTCCTCCCTCCCCCAAAACTCGCGCCGCCTGGGTTGACGTTCCGGCTTCCTCACAAGCCGGACCTCCCCCGCCGAGTATCCTTTCAGATCCTGATCTGACTTAGGCATCGGAGGGGCTTTGGCCGGAACCTAGGTCCGGCCTCCCTGACGAGTTTCTTCGTCTGTCCAGGAAGAAGGCATCCGAGGCGCCGAGGCTACCCCTCAGCGTCGGTCGGTCATCTCTGTCGCAGTCACCAGGAGGACGACTGATCAAGCACCGACCCACTCGCAAGGCGCCGAGGCTACCCTTCGACGCGGACACGACCGAGGCCGAGCCCGACTCACCGAGCCGAGGCTTCCCCTCAGCTCTCCCACGCCGAGTATAAGCGGGCTCGGCGAACCCAAGGGACCCCCAAACCGGCCCCTTGACCACGTTGACCACACATCTGACGGTCAACGAGCTATGGTGAGAAAACACCCGTAAACAGATCTGTTGGTATAATAGATTGATTTTAGACAATTATCAATACATGCATTTATATATGCTCAAGAAAGAAAAGGAATACACATGTAACTATGATTTTTTTCTTTGCACGAAAAACGAAAAAATAATAGACTTTATTCTTTATACAAATTTTTTTGAAATATATCATATCAATTTCATCATATATTATAAGCTTTTAATAAAAAAACATAGATGGCATAATCAATGAAATTTTTTGGGATTAACATAAAATGTTGAAGATCTATCTTTTATTCATCCGAATGATTGGTCCATCGGTCGAACTATAATCTTTTGAATTTGTTGTCAAAAAACTTCCACACATGACAATCAATTTGATTGCCCTAATTCGTATGAAGAATAACACATAAAATTTTTAATTTTTGGTGATCAGACTCGTCTGTTGGGTTGTTCGGGTCTACAAGGTCGCGGCCGAATTAATAGGAAGATATCCGATCCAGCTCCGAGGAGCTCCGAGCTTGTTGATCGAGGGTCACCTGTCAAGCTATCTGCACCACAAGAAAACGTCGGGGGGAGGGGGGTTGGATTTCGGTCGGATCCAAATACCCTCTGATGCTTAAGTAAGTAGGGAACTTAAGGAAGGCTCGGAGGCAGCGTGATCGATCTAGCGGGAGATCGTCTGTGAGGCTAACCGACCGAGTCAAGGAGGAAGAAAAATGTGATGATGAGTATAATGCAAGTGTTGTCAGAGTACCAAGCAATTAGTAGCATTGTTGTCCTCATTGTTTCTCCGATTTTTGGTCCTTTTATAGGAGCCACATCTCTTCAATCCTTTCACGGGATAACTGCTTCATCCCGATCGTGGCATGTGTGTGCTTGCACCTCGGGCCTAGTGGGCGAGTGATCACTACACCATTATTGGGTCCATTTCCCAATTATGGATATTGTTGAACCATTGGACCGACACTCAAAACAAATCGATCAATGGAGGTTAAGGCCCGTGAGAGAAGCCCGACATCGACTCGGTCAAAGTACATCAGCCAGTCGTCCGTTGCACTCTTATCACTCGAACGTGGGATTGAAGGCGGCCTAATAAATAGCGGGAACGTGGGCAACATTCGATCCAATTAAAGAGGGGAGATCATGGCACCGTAATGGGTGATCGTTATCTCCCAAACGTCACTGGAAGGACCCATGAGGTCTATAAATACCAAAAGGTTCAATTTCCAAGGTACGAGATCTGATACACAGACTCTACTCTTTCAGCTTATAATTCTTCCACTAAAGAGCTTGCAACGTCAGATTTGAGACGAACCTCCGTGGGTTGATCTCAACTACTCCAAGCTCCATCTCTTACTTAAGTTCCCATACTAACTTAAGCATCGGAGTGGATTTGGGTCGGAACCCAGATTCGACCCCCCGACGTTTCTTTGTGGTGTAGATCGACGAGTCTCTGTCTCTCGTGAGGGCCACTTCAGATCTTCCAGCCCTCGAACTATCAACATACAAGCTGCTCGAGGGCCAATCGGGCACCACATCTCAATCTACATCCATCATTCGACCCTGGTTCTACCAACCTAGGGTCCCACTCAACCAGCATACGTGAGAATAAGGGATATTTAAAACATTGCTTTTAAATGAACAAAATATATTTAAAACTGGATTGAAAACACGACCCTGGTTCTACCAACCTAGGGGCCCACTCAATCAGTATCATCCATAAATTTTTCTCATACGTCATACGTGAAAATCTCAAGATACGAATTTTAAAAAGAATTTAGCTTATTTAAGTTTTGCCTTCGAAAATTCACTGTGAAAGATATACTTGCCTTTTGGTGATGAAACCAACGCCAATGAGTCCGTTTCATCGTTTCTGATTTTCTGGAACTGGTCTCGTAATTTTCTGATGCCTGTACGATTTATTATGAATTTATTACTATCAAAATATCCTATACGTATTTCTATACGTATTCAAATACGTATTTAAAACCGTATTTGTTTAAAAACCCATAACACGTTACTTCTCGCCTCCGACAGCGAGAGAAAGAGAGAGTGAGCGGCGGTGGGTTGTGCGGGGGGTGGCGGTTCCCAGGTGCGGGCGGCGGCGTTATGTCGGAGGGGCTGGGTCACCGGCGTCGGAGGGCAGCGGGGGTGGCGACGACTCGGTGGAGGGTAGGGCGGTGAGCGAGGAGCTATGATGATGGGGGTGCTACATGGTGGCCACGCAGGCATCGGAGACAGGGGAGGGAGCTCGGAGAACAGGGGAGCACAGCGGCGAAGCTAGGCAATGCACGGGGGCTTGCGGCGGTCTCTGGCAGTATCGTGGGCGAAGACGGAGGGGGTGGTCGACTTGGTGGTGGCTTCGCCGTGGCTTCTGGGCGGAGCGAAAAGTTGTCAGGGTTCTCATCAGAGAGCGGGATGTCGAGGGGAGATCGAGTAGAGCGGCATGGTGACTTCAGTGGATGACGGTGGGGAGCAGCGGGGCGGACGGGGAGAAGAGCCGACGGAGGCACCGTTGTGCGGCGGCGAGGCGACGTCCCATGGGCGGGGGCACTCCGAGGATGTGCGGGGAGCTGGCTCCTGACGACGGTGATGACTTCGGGGATGATTGGAGAAGAGAGGCAGATGAGCAGGGTTCGAGAGGTTCGGGGGTTGCTCTGTTTTTGAACTGAGGGATGAGCTTGGGGGTTGTGTTTGCGTGTGTATGAGGGGGCATGGGGTGTTTGGCCTGAGTGATTTATTTTGAGGGAGAGAGGATCCACGAGGGGGTTTAAATTTATATCAAATTATATTAATAATAAAACCCAGTTAGTCAAATGCAATTAAACAGGTTTGGTTTTTGTCTAATGACTAAGTTTAGAAATTAGGGGATAATAAATTTCTTTGGTGTCTTTTGACCACTTTTTTAAGCTTTTGACCATTTTTTTTATAAAAAACATTGTTTGTTAACACATGTGCAGCTTAGGATTGGGGGTTGGTGTCATCTGTCGACAGATGTGGGTAATTAGAATAGTAATTAGGGTAACGAAAAATAGCAATTAGTGAAATTACGATTTTGCCCTTGAAGTTAAACGACTCCGAAAAATTACGAAAACATAGCCACGGATTCGTATCAACGCGAGGATCACGAATACGAGGTCCATTTCAGGGTTTGAGCTACGGAGATACGAGTTTCTGGGCCAAAACATTTAGGATGCGGGTTTTCGGGTTCTCAATTGATTTGACTTCAGAAAATTATGAAATTAATATGAGAAGCACTAAACGATCATTGAAGCTCATGGTAGTAGAAGTTTGAAATCATTTTGATAACGTTTGTATAGAAAATAATTGATACGAATATATCAGTAATAATTAAGTTTAAATAATTATAAAAATTATCTAGGGGTTTAGGATGGCACTCGTACTCACTAAAATAGGCTATAACTATATTGATACTACAAAACATTTTTTATAAATGATTTAGAAACCATTTTAATATAAAACTCATGATCAACAATTATAAAATACTTTTGATCTAGAATACGAAAATACGTGTATTGATGAATACAGGTCGTCACAGATCAGCCCTCCGACCATCCCGAATAAAAACAATGTAATGCCCTGCTAAGCTACTGCACAAGTGCTAGAGGGGGGTGAATAGTACTTTAAAATAACTAAGAGGATAATTCCTAATTATCTTGCAAACTCTACCAAACAAGAAATGCGGAAATGTAAATGTTAGACAACAAAGAAGACAATCGCAAACAAGCAATATTACTGGGTTCGGATCCACCCAAGTCTCCCCGACTTGTTCCCGGTGATCCTACGTCCCAACCACCCGGATCACTTCCGGATACTTGAGTTAGAAACCCTAACTCAAGATTTCCACTATGAAATACTTGTGAAAAACCTTCACAAGTCAAATCATACACAAATGAAAATTGTGACTCCCACAACCCGGGATCACAAACAAACTCTCACAACCGAGAGTGAATCACTTACAATAACAATGTAAAATGAAATAGAAATTCTTACCGACAAAATCCTATGCCTTGAGTATAACTTACGATTTATGGAAAAACGGATTTTGGGGAAGATGAAGAGGCACCAAACCCTAGCTCCAAGATGTAGATCAGCTATGGAGAGCTATGAGGTTGTTGGTGACCTAGGATCAAGCACTTGGCTTGGAAGGCTCACAATCAATGAATCTCGCTTTTGAAATAAGAGTGAGGGAGAGATTCTTGAAAGGAAATGAATGAGCTTTAAATGAGATGAATGATTTCTCTTTGATCTCTAAACTTCTCTTAATATCAGCCTTGAGTGCAATGAATGCAGCACAATAAGTATATATAGGTTAGAGGAAAGAGAGAGAGAAAACCGTTACAATTAATGCTCCAACGGCTCTATTCTGAACCAAACTAGTCGGTCAAAGAACAACCTTTAAAAATCACCCAACGACTTAAGCATCGGAGAGGCTATGGGTTGACAACCAACCCAGCCTTTCTGACGAGTTGTTATTCTTGCAGAAAGCTCGTCTCAGCTACCGGGAGTCGGCAACCTTCGGCGACCTACAGACGACCTTGGATCTGTTGTGTATTGATTCCCCGGAATTGGTTTTGGATGATGAGCAAACATAAATAATGTATACTAACTTATTTGTGAGCGCAGTTATGGAGATCGTCGCCAAATTCACGAGAACACTCAAAGCGACATCTTAAGACTTCTCAAAGCTCGTATTCAATGCCTAAAGCTTCGTTGAAGCTTTTGGACCTTTTTGGAAGTCATGAAGATTTGATCGAAGCTTTCGAAGACCGTTCCTTAAGGTTTTATTCATAGTCTTTTAGCATCGATTTATAGAATGTTAAGCCTTGAGTAGGACTTACATTATATACTTCATTTCGCTCATATCTTAGAGCTAGAATATTCATAGAAGCCATTAGAAACTTTCCCGAAGCCTATCGCTTCTTCCCTCGGCTTCGAGTACATGTTAGTTGGTTCAAGAAGAGTCACCAACCGACTAGATAATGATCTAGTCGGTCGGCAACTCTACATGAACCGACTAGTTTGCCTCTCTTTTTTCAGCTCTTTCCATGACTACAGTTAGTTGGTCAAAGAAGAGTCACCGACCGACTAGATGACGAGTTAGTCGGTCAGTAATCCTTCTTAGACCGACTAGTTGTGTATTGTCATTTTCAGCCTGAGCTACTGTTTCGAGTTGGCTAGTTGAGAAACTAGTCGGTCAGCATTTGTTCTTAAACCGACTAAGTCATCTTGAAGTCAGCCTATTCTATTTCGACGTTAGTCGGTCAAAGATCATTCACCGACCGACTAGTTGTGAAACTAGTCGGTCGGCAAGTCTTCTTAGACCGACTAGTTGTCTTTGCCTGAAACTTCGACTTTTGGCTGTTCTTCCATTAGTCGGTCTACGTTTATTGACCGACCGACTAGTTGATGAACTAGTCGGTCGGTGGTTGTTCTTTGACCGACTAGTTGGGTTCAGAAAAGAGCCGTTGGGAACTTTTCCAACACGATTTTCCTTGCCTCTATAAATACAAACTTGATACGTTTGAGGCAGGGTTGAAGGTCCATTTTACAAGTAATTTCAGACCTAAGAGAAGAGCTCTCCCAAGCTAATTCAAAGCTCTCTCTCCCTCACAAGAATCTCTCCCTTCACTCTTTGAGCCATCTTCCTCAAGAGAGATTCTCTCCATTGTGAGCTTCTCAAGCCAAGAGCTTGATTCTAGTCACCATACTCCACCCTAGGCTTCCATTGCTGGTCATCTTCTTAAAGCTAGGGTTTGGTGGCATCTTCTTCCTCAAAATCCCTCCCTGCCCTAATTTGGTAAGATTTACTCAAGGCATATGATTTTGTAGGTAAGTGTTTATTTCATTTCATATGTGAATTGTAAGTTTCACTCTCGGTTGTGAGAGTGTGGTTGTGATCCCGGGTTGTGGGAGTCACAAATTACTTTGTGTATGATTTGACTTGGTGAAAGTTCTTCACAAGTATTTCATAGTGGAAATCTTGAGTTAGTGTTTTTAACTCAAGTATCCGGAGGGGATCCAGATGGTTGGGACGTAGGATCACCGGGAACAAGTCGGTGAGACTTGGGTGGATCCGAACCCAGTAACATACTTTGTTTGCGTATGTTTTAATTCCTGTTGATTGTTGTTTAATTCCGCATTGTCGTTTGTTCATTGTACAATAGTTAGGAATCACTCTCTTAATTATTTTAAGTACTATTCACCCACCCTAGTACGTGTGTAGTAGCTTCACAGGGCACTACAATTGGTATCAGAGCCAATGTTAAAGCTACAAGTTCAAAGTTATGACGAACAACAACTACAACGTCTTCAAGGATCGTCAAGGAGCTTCTTCAGTCTTGGAAGGGCAATCTTCATCTAGGCCTCCCTCCTTCAATGGTACCAACTACGGGTACTGAAAATGCCGAATGGAAACGTTCCTTCGGAGTGCTTCACTTTGGAGAGCCACGATGAATGAATACGTCGAGCCCTCCGAACAAGATTTCGCAAAGTGGACTCCCGCGGAGGTCTCCGCAGAGATAAGTAATGCCAAGGCAATGAACGCCTTGCAATGCGCATTGGAGCCCGAGGACTTCAATAAGATATGCACATGTAAGAGTGCATATCAAATATGGAACTCCTTCCTCATCTTACATGAAGGGACGAGTCGGGTAAGAGATTCTAAACTCGTGGTCGTGAATAAAGATTTCGAATTATTTCATATGCTGCAGGGTGAAAAGATGAAAGAGTATTATGTTCGATTCGTCGACATCACAAACGAGTTGGAAGCTCTTGGGAAGACCTACACCCAAAAGGAGAAAGTCTCGAAGATAATCGATGGACTTCCTTCTTGTTGGGAGAAGCGTACCTTCGCCATCGAGGAAGGTAATGCCATGAAAACCTATACCGTTGTTCAACTAATGGGTACTTTAATGTCATACGAGGTACGTAAGGATAGCAAGCTCATGATGAAAGAAAAGATGAAGTCGTACTTGAAGCAAGACGAGCCTAAGAAAAAGGCGATTGCATACAAGGCCGCTCCATCTACCGATGATGAAGAATCGGAAGAAGAATCGGAAGAAGAATTGGACATGGAAACTCTAGCCAAAATGGCAAAGGAGTTCTACTTATGCTTCCGAAAAGGTAACTTTAGAAATAAATCTAAAGTTAGTTCGACTAATCCTTCTACTCCCGTGTGTTATAAATACAATAAGCCAGGACATATCAAGCCGGATTGTCCTCTGTACAAACACAAGGTGAAATGGAAGGCATCCAAGCGCGACAAGTCAAGAAAGCACAAGAAAGGGCTTGTCGGCACTTTCACCGACTCCGATTCCTCAAGTGGAGAGTCGGACGATGAAAAAGTGGAGAAAGCACACACGTGCTTCATGGGCAAAGAGGATCATGATGAAGCGACTTCCTCCAATGAAAGCGAGGATGGAAGCGAGGATGAAGGCGAAGAGGTAACCAATGATCAACTTAGAGTAGCCAATGAACAACTTTGGAATAAATTTTCTAATTTGGCTACTAGGTTTAATAAGACTAAAAATGAGCTAGATAGTCTTAAAAACTCGCCTAAGCCTATCATCGTCAACAACGACACCGTTGTTGAAGGGTTGAGAAATGAGATTGAAAATCTCAAATCTCAACTTGAGCATGTTCATGTCGAGGATTCGGATGAACATGTGATAGCGGATTTGACGTCTCAAATCTCAACTTTGAGTATTGAGAATAAAAATCTTAAATCACGTGTTTGTGCACTCGCATCGCAAGTGTCCTCTTTGGATGCTTCTTTGCATTCTCTTACCGAGAAGCATGAGAGCACATTAGGCCGAATTCATGAATTCAACAAAGGTAAGGGCAAGTTGGATGATATCCTAAATGATTTACCTCCGGCCAATCATCACATTGGTTTGGGGTATAAGATGGGAGAGTCATCCAAATCGTCCGCCACCTTTGTTAGGCCATCTTTCGATGCTTCTACTAGTGGAAGTAAACACGTCATGGGTAGATCTTCTACCGATGGTGCTTCCGCTAGGAACACACCCCCTTTTGGAAAGAAACCCACTTTGGGTGGACCTCCAAAGAAGGGGCATGCCTTCATGTATACCATGCCACGTAGGAACACAAATCCTACCCCACATGTTAGCACATATGCCGATTTCTATGCTCCGCACCCACGAGCACGTGCACACCATGTGAGACACACTCATGCACGTGTTCCTCCTCATTCATATGTTCATCCTCATTCTCATATGAATAATTATCATCATGCACCTTTGCATCGCATGCCATATGCTTACCCACGACATGCATCACATAGAAATCAACAACGTATGCATGTTCCCAATAGGATTATGACTCCCAAGACATACACTATTTGGGGTCCGAAGAACACAAGCATGCATAATAAGAATTTGTATGTGCAATCTTTTATTAATGATGTTATTTTGAATGATGATTATGTTGGGAAATCAAGTTCCTCTTGGACTTGGTTTTCGAAGGGTTAGTTTCCTTTGACCCTTCATTGCTTGGTACCATAAGTTTAATTTCATTTTTATGGGTACCAAAGCAATTTTGGTAAGATTGGGTTACATTTAATTTGAATATTAGTTCTCTAAATTTATTGCCTAACCCATAGGATCCAAAGAGATTTTTGGATACCAAAATGATATTCTCTAGGTTAATTTCACCATGTGATACCAACCCTACCAACTCCGTGATTTGTAAGGATTTTCATTCAAATGGAGTTGTTGGTGCTTAAGTGATGCACCAAAGTAGGGGGAGCTTAATGTTGTAAGTATTTTCATACTTTTGATTCACATTGGTATCCATTGGTAGAATATATTACGTTTGGTATCATTTTGTTTCAATTTGAATCCTAGCTAGTATGCTAGATTAGTGTATGCCATTCAAAAGAATTTGCATGCTACATTTGGTATTCTCTTTGGAATTTTTGTCTCTAATGTTGATTTTGGAGAGTATGTTCCAAAACTCAATAAGTGAAATCGATTTGAGTTTTTGATGATTTCGGATTTCGTTTTTCGCCTATGGCTTGATGATTTCGTATTTCGATTTTCGCCTATGGCTTGGTGATTTCGTTTTCCGATTTTCGTCGATGATTTTATGATTTCGGTTTTCGAGCTTCGCCTATGGCTAGATGATTTCGTATTTCGTATTTCGCCTATGGTTTGATGATTTCGGTTTCCGATTTTCGACTTTGGTCTCCTTGACACGCTTTGCTTATTCGGTATTTTGCATTTGATATTTTGCATTGGTGTTATTTTGGACCTTGGTCGTATTCTTCGACTCCCATGCGTTATTTTTTAGCCATTGGTTTTGTCTCCTCCCGCTCTTTTTGCTAATGCCAAAGGGGGAGAGATATAATAATGACAATGTGCTAATTAATAATTCAAAGGAATTTACCATGAATCTAATTTGATGTGTTAGATTCAGGGGGAGTGAAGATATAAAAAGAATTTACCATGAATCTAATTTGATGTGTTAGATTCAGGGGGAGTGAAGATATAAAATGGATTTAGATCCTATATGTGCAATAGTAGGATTCATATTTTATATTTCCCTCGCTGCTTGATGCATATGAATATTATTGATTATGGAACTAACGTGTCATCAATGCAGGGGGAGTAAGTAAATTTCAATTGAATCATTATTATTGTTATTATTTATGTTGGTTTATCATCACCAAAAAGGGGGAGAATGTTGTGTATTGATTCCCCGCATTTGGTTTTGGATGATGAACAAACATAAATAATGTATACTAACTTATTTGTGAGCGCAGTTATGGAGATCGTCGCCAAATTCACGAGAACACTCAAAGCGACATCTTAAGACTTCTCAAAGCTCGTATTCAATGCCTAAAGCTTCGTTGAATCTTTTGGACCTTTTTGGAAGTCATGAAGATTTGATCGAAGCTTTCGAAGACCGTTCCTTAAGGTTTTATTCATAGTCTTTTAGCATCGATTTATAGAATGTTAAGCCTTGAGTAGGACTTACATTATATACTTCATTTCGCTCATATCTTAGAGCTAGAATATTCATAGAAGCCATTAGAAACTTTCCCGAAGCCTATCGCTTCTTCCCTCGGCTTCGAGTGCATGTTAGTTGGTTCAAGAAGAGTCACCAACCGACTAGATGATGATCTAGTCGTCGGCAACTCTACATGAACCGACTAGTTTGCCTCTCTTTTTTCAGCTCTTTCCATGACTACAGTTAGTCGGTCAAAGAAGAGTCACCGACCGACTAGATGACGAGTTAGTCGGTCAGTAATCCTTCTTAGATCGATTAGTTATGTATTGTCATTTTCAGCCTGAGCTACTGTTTCGAGTTAGTCGGTCAAAGAACGTTTACCGACCGACTAGTTGAGAAACTAGTCGGTCAGCATTTGTTCTTAAACCGACTAAGTCATCTTGAAGTCAGCCTATTCTATTTCGACGTTAGTCGGTCAAAGATCATTCACCGACCGACTAGTTGTGAAACTAGTCGGTCAGCAAGTCTTCTTAGACCGACTAGTTGTCTTTGCCTGGAACTTCGACTTTTGGCTGTTCTTCCATTAGTCGGTCTACGTTTATTGACCGACCGACTAGTTGATGAACTAGTCGGTCGGTGGTTGTTCTTTGACCGACTAGTTGGGTTCAGAAAAGAGCCGTTGGGAACTTTTCCAACACGATTTTCCTTGCCTCTATAAATACAACCTTGATACGTTTGAGGTAGGGTTGAAGGTCCATTTTACAAGTAATTTCAGACCTAAGAGAAGAGCTCTCCCAAGCTAATTCAAAGCTCTCTCCCTCACAAGAATCTCTCCCTTCACTCTTTGAGCCATCTTCCTCAAGAGAGATTCTCTCCATTGTGAGCTTCTCAAGCCAAGAGCTTGATTCTAGTCACCATACTCCACCCTAGGCTTCCATTGCTGGTCATCTTCTTGAAGCTAGGGTTTGGTGGCATCTTCTTCCTCAAAATCACTCCTTGCCCTAATTTGGTAAGATTTACTCAAGGCATATGATTTTGTAGGTAAGTGTTTATTTCATTTCATATGTGAATTGTAAGTTTCACTCTCGGTTGTGAGAGTGTGGTTGTGATCCCGGGTTGTGGGAGTCACAAATTACTTTGTGTATGATTTGACTTGGTGAAGTTTCTTCACAAGTATTTCATAGTGGAAATCTTGAGTTAGGGTTTCTAACTCAAGTATCCGGAGGGGATCCGGGTGGTTGGGACGTAGGATCACCGGGAACAAGTCGGGGAGACTTGGGTGGATCCGAACCCAGTAACATACTTTGTTTGCGTATGTTTTAATTCCTGTTGATTGTTGTTTAATTCCGCATTGTCGTTTGTTCATTGCATAATAGTTAGGGATAACTCTCTTAATTATTTTAAGTATTATTCACCCCCCTCTAGTACGTGTGCAGTAGCTTCACAGGGCACTACAGGATCCTTCGCCTCCGAATCGTGTTCCTAGTCGCTCTAGCCTCATCGACACCCCCATATTTGTAATCATTGCACCCGAGATTCCGTGATTCTATAAATTATATTGTTGGACGGACTTGACCCGCAACAATATGAATAGCTTTTGACCAAATAAACGACCTAGTATTTACGTGGGCTTGGCGAATACGAGCTGCCGACGGCCCGCTTTGTCTTCTTTTAGTGGGCTTTAGTCTGTGTAGGCTTTAAAACACTGCATATATGTATATGGGGTCGGCCCATTGATGCTAACTAGAGCCGGCCCAGTGGCGCTAATAGAAGCCGGCCCAATGATGTAACTCATATTATATCAAATACTCTTTTACTGTTGATCAAGCTTAGTTATGATCATATGTTTACATGTATTTGCTCATTTCTTCATCCAAAAATGATAACATAAGCGCAAATATTTTTTTTGATATTTGCTCATTATCTATTTCATACTCATATTTATATTTGTTATAAATAAATACTAGTCATAACATGTGACGATAGGTTAATGGTGCATTCAAAATAAACCCAAAAATTGCAAAACATTCTAAATCTCCTTCGGATGTTAAAAATTGCAGCATCTTTAAAATCATGCCAAAAAATTTGCAACCCCCTTTCAATGTGTTCATCCCAACAAAAACTTTTAGGGGTTTTTAAGAACATATCCCCCTAATTATGTCTAATTTTTAAATAGTCTCCTAAATCGTAACATTTGCAATTAGGTCCTCATATTCGTTTAACTCACTTGAAAAGAGTTTTTTCGAGGTCCTCTAAATTATGCCTAATTTTAAATGTTCCGTTCAAAAAGGACCCTTTTCGAGTATTTTATATGAATGTGTGGACCAAATCGCAAATGCTATGATTTAGAATACTGTTTTTCGAAATAGCCCATGATTAATGGGACATATTTCTCAAAAAATCCAAAATTTTAATCACATTCAAACTAAAATTTAGTTCCTTCCAAAGAAATTTCCTTACAAAATTTTAGTTAACCCAAAGTTTAGTTCCACAAGTTTAGTTCCATTGGGATTAGGTTCCCTAAAATTTAAAATTTTTGTTAACATCAGATTTAGTTTCTCTCAGATTTTTAAATTAAAAATTAGCTCACTAAAGAATATAGTTCCCCATAGATTTTGGTTGAATCCAAAATTCAATTCCTTGCCGATTGTAAAATTTAAAAATTTATTTTAAGCTTTTATCCAAGATTCACAATCTAGATTAGAACATTCAAAAACTCTAAGATTTCCGAAAATTCAATCTCCATCATCTTTCTATCCACACCTTTTGTTTTAGTTAACAACCACGTTTAAAAACATAGTAAATTGAACAATAGATACCCGATTTTTTCAAAACATTACATGCTTCAAAACTCATATTAAATGGTTTCCAATTTGAATACAATAAAGCCAATATCCGATCTCCGCCGGAAACGGTTCACAGAAATCTATATTTAGTATTTAATCGATGCATCAAAAACTTACATAAATATTTATCTAGAGTCAATCAACAGTTAACTTCTGATGCAAACAACTGGACGGCTGGCCACAATCGTAATTACGGGCAATCAAGGGGGCAGCTTCATAATCCGTACAATAATTGCATCGTCTTCTGGCTTTATCGCCACGTCATACCGACTCTCTCCCGTTACAAATACCCCACGCCTCCCACCCGAAAATCCTCGACCAAAAACAATTCATCTTTCTCTCTCTCTCTCTTGGGCAACGAGCCCTCAGATTCCTTTTCTCTCTCTGAAAGGGCAAAGAGCCCACCTTCTTTTGATTTTCTCTCTCCTTTCTTTCTGTGGTAATCTCACCGTCTCTATGGGAACAGCGGTGCTCAGACCCCACGACTGCCTTAAACATCGCCTCCATCTCGACTTCTTGGATTCCCGTCCGCCACCGTCGCCGCTGATGAACCCCCCATCTCGCAAGAGACTATCACGGTCGTCGCAACCAAAGCGGAGCAAGCCGACTCTGCACAGGCCCAACCCGGCCCGATCCAACCGTCGGCTCGGGTCACCGGACAAGGAGAACTCGGTCCAACCGGAACCCCGCAAGCAGCCCCCTTTGGTCATGGGGCGAGTCACCATCCTGAGGCGAGGCGATGAGTTGAAGCCGATGATTCCTTCTCCTCCTCCGGTAAGCGTCGACGCCGCCGATCTCAGATCTGAGGGCGACGATTCGTCGGTTCTGTGCTCTACGGACCGGATGGGTCCGGATCCGGAGATCCTGCCGAAGCTTTCGGATCTGAAGGCGGTTTACGCCGGACCGGCCTTCATCTCGTCGCCGTCGCCGAGTTCGGTGCCGATCCCCGCGTTTTTCCTTAAGAAGAGCGCCACCGAGGCGAGCAAGAGCGAGATCGCGACGAGAGGGCTTCGTTGCTTGCTCAGGCTCGATGTCGTGGCGTGACGATGGCGGCTTTGTTGGATGGATCTGATGATGGCGGTAGAAAAAGCGTTACAGGGTTGGATTACTGCAGCAGCTAAGATCTGGTGGGTGTATAGGGTTACGAACTTTCGTAGGGGTGATCGTCTTCCTTGTGGTTTCTCTCTCTTTTGGATCTCATAGATTCCGAATATTTTTTGGAAAGGAATCGAATTGAGATCGAAGAGGAGGATGATGGCAAGGGTGGTAATATCTACATCGACGATGGTTTTTAGATTATGATTAGTAGATAGGTTATAAAAATTAACAATAAATTAGTGGTGATATTTTAGTTTTAGTATATGTTAGTGGTTTTAAGATTATGATTAGTAGTTTGGTTATAAAAATTTATTAGGTTTGTGTTTGTTTTCAATAGGATGATATAAAATTGTATTTAATGTCAGCGTGTGTTCTGTGTAATATGAAGGTAATGTGCATTTTCATTTTAGTCTTTCTGAGCTATTATTTCTTCATTTGTCTTGTGTTGCGGGACTCATTTTGGATTCAGGATATGTTTCTTTTTACTTGCTGGGCTTAAAAAAATCTCTTTGATTAAGCCTAATTCAGGAGTTGGGTTGATTTGGTTGGGTTGGGGGTTCGGAAGAATTAAGACTAAGCAGCTGGTTAAGCCCCCTAATCTTCATCATCAAATAAATTTTAAGAGAGTATAATCGATCGGCAAGATTAGAGCAATGTTGATCACAAGCCATTGAGCTGGAGATCTAATTATTATTATTATTGGGGCCCTTAATGCCAACCTTATATGAATGCGAATGCGTCGAAATATCTTTCTTTTACACTTATTTTTGGAGGAATATGGAGAGAAGTTAATTTACTAATTAAGTACTAAATTTTCTTTGTTAGCTCATGCAGCCCTCCCTCTTTTTTTCCCAACAACTGAATCCATTCATTTTGTTCTTTATGTTTTAAAACATTAAGCTATTGATTTTCAGTTAAATCTTAAAGTTTTTGATCGGCCGTTCATTTAACCATTGCAAAAGTTTTAGTTCTTTATTGTTTTAAAACTTTAAGCTATTGATTTTCAGTTAAATCTTGAAGTTTTTGATCCGTCGTTCATTTAACCATTGCAAAAAATTCTGACAAATGAATGAATGTGCAAAACTTTTGGGTTCACTTGAAAATTAAGGGTTTTGAGTTTAAAAAAAATTTTGACATTGCAAAAAGTTTTGTTACGATGAAATGCGCAGGCGACGAATGAATGAATGTACAAAACTTTTGGGTTCACTTGAATGTTGAGGGTTTTTGAGTTTTAAAAAATATATCAAAATGAGCCGTTTGAATCGGAACAAAAAGGAGGGGCGAGGGCACAAAATTTACTAGATATGAGGTTATCGAGTTAAAATATAGTTTTAGACGAAAAGTTGAGAAGCAAAAGTTAGAGAAATTTTAAAGAGAATGAAATGGAAGGAAGTATGTGGGTTGAATGCGATTCCAATTAAAATAGGGGATGTGGTTGTTTTATGTCTAGTAAAGTTCAATAAAATTTATGAATCACATAGAATACTGAAAGAGTGAATAAATAGAGCTTTGAAATCTTTGCACAAAGATAAAGAATTAAAGATAATGTGCAAAGTTGTTTTAAAATTCGTGGAATAGCACTCAATTACATGATCCCCAATTTAGGTTTAAAGACCGTTAACAATAGAGCTAATTCTCAGGTAGATTATAGAGTAATATAAATCAAGCAAGAGAGATTTGTATATGACCTTTATTAACGAAAGCGATAGTCCCTGGTACAGTTCTGTTAGTGCATGGCTATGGATCACGGTGAAGGATCTGTGTATCCGACCCATTTGGTACCAACCATATGCCCGTCGATCAAAGTGGGGCACTACCGAGTCAAGCGAACGGCTCACTCGACCGTTAAGCTCCAGCTGATACTCAAGGGGAAGTTAATATGGCCTAATAAATGGACAACAGTTATCACGAATTTCGGAGGAGATCGCGCCCAAATCAATGAGATACGGTTACATACAATTAATGGAGAATTGCCTATAAAGACACGAAAGGACAAAGGTAAAGGGATTCCAATTCTCAAGGTACGAGATCAAATACATAGACTCTACTCTTTAAACTTACAACTCTGGCACTAAAGAGCTTGCGACGTCAGATCTGAGACGAACCTCCATGGATCGATCTCAGCTGCGCTAAGCTCCCTCTCTTCTTTAAGTTTCCGTACCAACTCAAGCATCGGAGAGTATTTGGGTCGGGACCCAGATCCGACCCATCGACGTTTCTTTGTGGTGTAGATCGACGAGTCTCCGTCTCATGCGAGAGTCGTTTACGAGCTTCTCAGCCTCGAACGATCGACGTACAAGCTTATCGAGGCTCGATGGGGCACCACATACTAATCGACATCCATCAACCGGCACTAGTTCTACCAACCTTGGGTCCCATTCAACTTGCTAACGAGGCTCTGACTCAGCACGAAGGGTACACGTCAGCTAGACAACTGTCTCGGTCATTTTTGACATTAGCAAGTTCTATAATGGGCCTTAATGAGGAATATGTTCAAACTAAACGCCACTCTAATTCAAGGTATGTATAAAGAAGTAGTTACTAATTTAAAAATGTGTGAAAATAACAGATAACTTCCCAGTTACCATTTGGTAACATTACGGGTCCGGTTAATTATATTGATTGATCATCTCATTATGTATGTTCAGGATAAGATGCGTTGGTCTATGTTATTTAATACTGTTTCCATAAGCAAGACCAAATGTGATGTAAATGCAAAATCAGATATTTGAAAGGAGACACATGAGATTTCGAGGTTTCAAACATGCATAAACAAGGTCAAGTATACATAATGTAAATTTAGTAGAATGATACATGGTGACGGATGGGTTCCGGTCAACTATAAATGGGACTGACATGGACTCCTTCGTCCAGGTGGAGCCTCGTCAGCAGATGATGTGGGGCCCTCGGTTGGAAGAACCGGGGTCGATGAAGTCTGAGTTGGGAACTCCATGCCCGAGCTCGATCGATCTTTGATGTGTTACAATATTTCACATTTTATCTATATGTTTGCACGTCAAATTGGTCGCTTAAATCCCGATTTTATACGTTTTTATATCGATAATTGGAACTATTTGACTTCGAAAGCGTTTGGATGCATTTGAGGAAATATCGAGCGATTTGGAGCATGTTGGAGAAGAGGACATGATCATCGACATCGGAGTGTCAGTGGCATCGTGTTCAAGGAGCTCATGCTGTTGAAGAGGAGCAAGAAGATGAAGCAAAGGAGCAAACAAAGAAAGAAGAAAGCGAACAAGGGAGGAGAGGAGAAGAAAGAGGCCCAAGGTCGACTTCCAGGTCGCTCGGTTGAGCGCACCACGGGCCCGACCGAGCGGGAACCCCGTAGGGCAAGGGAAGCTGAGAGGGGGTTGCTCGGTCGAGCGACCCAATCGCTCGACCGAGCACCCTAACTCGCTTGACCGAGCTATCATCTGTAGTGAGCTCCAAATTTGCCTTCGGACTCTCTTTAAAATCTGCATTTAAGCTCGGTCGAGCGACCCAACTCGCTCGACCGAGCGACCCTCCTCCGACCGAGCGACATGGATTCCATGAGGATGGCGTTCGGTCGAGTGGCTATCCCACTCGATCGAGCGGTCGCTTTTCGCATACCAAGCAGCCGAAGCACAAGGGGGCGCTCGGCCGAGCTGCTCGCAGGCCCAGCAACTTAAGCTGTGTTTTTAGGGTTTTAGAGAGGGCTATAAATAGGTTTTGAGCAGCCATCATTGAGGGGAGTTCGGTTTTTGATCCTATTTCTGTTCTTGGACGATTTTTGGAGGCTAGGCCGTGCCCTAGGCCCCCTCTGTGGCAATTTTGTATCGGATCTATGATTAAGCTAAATATTTTCTCGTTGAATCTTCTATTGCTTTTCATTTATGTGCTTGCGATGTTTATTTGTGATATTTCCGTATCTTCTTCCATGATTGAGTAGATCTATTGCTAGGATTAGGGATGAACCCGAGGATTGTATGGGTTAGATGATAGGTTAACCTTAGTTGGACAAATCCAAGATTGCTCTACGGTAGTTTTAATAAGGGTTTTGGGGAATTAGCGCTAGGATTGGAGGATTGCGAAAGTAGCTCCATGTTCTAGGGACGATCCCCACGAATCTGATTGGGGTTTAGTGGTCATCTTCTGGGGTGCGTGATCACGAGAGTGACTTGTGCGCTAGGGTTGATTACTAACCCCCGATCCACTAGTGGTGACTACGAGAGCAGCCCGACTGCTAGAACCAACCGTAGAGTGATACCCCCAGTCCGTAGATCATGAGAGTGGACATGGATCTGTGGTACGGAAACCAAGTGTCGAGCATAATGCACGTGTTCCTGTGCAAAGCCGACTGCGAAAGTACGACTGTGCATGGGGAGGTGTTAGACGAGCGTGACGACGAAAGTCAAGTGCTCGTTCCCATCTCCGGATGTGACACTCCTACCCGCATTCGTCGTTCGACGAAAGGATCATTAACTTGTTATCCAAGCCTGATAGTCCTAGTGGGGATTTCCGACACCCTAGTGATATTTCCCTCCTCCGTTTTCTCTTTGTTCTATTTATTTTCTTTTATGTTTGATGTGACCTGCTGATTGTGACACCCTCACACTCCACATCCATCCTCATTACGACATTCCATAATCCACCTCCACCAATAAAACACGAAGCCTAACCAACATAGGATCGATAGGTAGTGTGACACTTCCTCTCTACGGATACAATACCCGCTCGCCGCTGTTTATACCATGCGCTTGCGATAAAACGACATCCGTCCCAGGGTTCTAATTCCGGGGGCCGATCAATCTTACGGTCAATTGAGACGATCGTTCGACCTAATTGCTGGGTCGGGTCTCGAACAACCAGCACCACAAACAGTCTTTAATGGAGGTCGAATCTGGGTTCCGATCCAAATCTCATCTGATACTTAAGTTAGTACGTGACTTAAGAGATGCTTGGGGCTGTCAAGATCGACCCACGAATGTTCGTCTCGAGTCAGTCACTTCAAGATTTTGGAGGAAGAATTATAAGAGTGGTAGAACAATTTGTCAGAGTATCTAGTATTTCGTACCTCGTTGGCTCTGTCCCTTCTTCTGTTTGTCTCCTATTTATTTATGGACTGAAGTGTCTGTTCAGTGACGTTGGGGAATAACAGTCACCAATTATGGTTGCACGATCACTCCTCATAAATAGGTATAACCGTTGTTCACTCCGCCTGCCATTTACGAACCCATTATCAACCGCCTCCTTAAGCAACGGAAGCTCAACGGGCAGATGGTATGCGGTTTTGACCTTGTTAATGGCTAGCACCTAGCACCCTTCGTGAACCTCGTGGGCTTAGAGGGCCCGGACGTTATCTTTGTAGGCTTCTTAACGACTATATTTTAGCCTTATCAAATGCCGGCCCAATGATTTAATAGTACATAAAGATATCAACACCGACTCGCAAGCACCAAAAGCATACTAAAATTAGCATTTCCTCCTTAAAACTCTCTAACGTCGACTTCTGTTTCCTTCCCATCTACTGGGACTAACGGCGGCATCACCTTCTTCCAGAACCAATGCTTCCTCCATAGAAGCACCATCTCCTCAATCGGCACGCCCTTCGTCTCGGGCAGAAATACATACACAAACACGGTCATGACGGTGATCCAGCCCGCGAAGAAGAGGAAGATCCCGAACTTGAGGGAGCAGAGGAGGGTGAGGAAAGACTGTGCGATGGCAAAGGTGAAGAACAGGTTGACGGATACAGTGATGCTCTGCCCAGCCGAGCGCGTCTCCAGCGGGAATATCTCGCTGGGGACTGTCCATCCGAGCGGCCCCCATGACCACCCGAAAGCCGCAACAAACAAGCAGATGACGACCACCACTGTGATGGAGAACTCTTTGGAGAGTTGCTTGTTGTCACCAAATTTCAGGCCGAGTATGATGGCCACAACGACCTGTGTCAGAATATACAAGAGCTAAGCTGAGAATGACATGTATAAATTTCTAAACTTGAATATGTTGCAGCTTGGTGACTCTAGCTCAAGATGCAACAATGGTGTGTGCAGTGAACAAGGGGATGCTTGGTTAGATGGATATAAGAGCTGCTGTTTGATTGAACGCAAGTCCTTTTACCTGGCAAATGATCATCTGAATACCTCCACCAATCAGCAGTGCTCTCCTCCCCCACCTATCGACTGTTGCGATTGAGACGAGGGTCGACAAGGCCAAAACCGCGCCGGTCAGCACTGACGAATACAGCGATGCATTGCCACCAAACCCCATGCTCTGAAACAGAACCGGAGCATAGAACAGAATCGAGTTGATCCCTGTAAGGATCTGAAATGTTGGCATGAAGATTGCCATAACCAGCTGCGGTCTGTTCCTGCGCTCCAATATGTTCCTAAATGGGTGCTTGATTGAGTTGGCCAGCTCGCTTGCTTCGGTCATGTCTTGAAACTCTGCATCAACGTCCGAAGTGCCACGGATTTTTTCAAGAACACGGCGCCCACGTTCAGGGTGACCTTGTTCAATGAGCGAGTTGGGAGTTTCTGGGAGGAGGAAGCCACCAATGGTCATGAGGATGGCAGGGGCTGCGGCGAGGCCAAGGGAGAGACGCCAGCCCCACGGTCGGATTTTCTCAGTGCCATAGTTGATCATGTTTGCTGACAAGATGCCGAGGGTAGTGGCCAGTTGGAACATCATGTTCAGGCCTCCACGGAGGTGGGCTGGGGCCATCTCAGAGAGGTAGAGAGGCACAGCCTAAGCAAAAATTTCAGAAGGAATAGTTAGATAAAGCGTTTGTTCATACTCTTAAATTGTTCAAAAGAATTTGTTGTTTTGGGGAAAGTGTGATTAGCCATCAATGATGGCTAACCCTTCATATATATATCATCCCTTACTTTACTTTACACACACACCCAATACACTAACTCACAATACTCCCCCTTAAGATGAGCAAAAGATATTTATCATGCCCATCTTGTTACAAGCATCCTCTACTCCTTTAGAGTTCAACCCCTTTGTAAGACAATCAGCTAGTTGCTGTCCAGAAGTAATGTAGGAGATCTCCAACTGTTTCTTGTCAAGTCTTTCTTTAATGAAGAACCTGTCAATCTCTATGTGCTTCGTTCTATCATGTTGCACTGGGTTGTTGGCAATATTAATTGCAGACTTGTTATCACACAACAACCGCAATGGCCCTTCTCTCAGCAGGCGTAGCTCATGTAGGAGTGATCTCAACCAGATCATCTCACAGGTACTAAGCACCATAGCACGATACTCTGCCTCTGCAGTGGAACGAGCCACCAAATCCTGCTTCTTGCTGTGCCAAGAGACCAAGTTGCCCCCAACAAACACACAGTAGCCCGAGGTCGATCTCCTATCATCTAGGCAACTGGCCCAATCCGCATCACAGTAGCCTGTCACATTCATGTGACCATGACTACCAAATAATATGCCTTTTCCTGGACTATTCTTCAGATACCTCAGTATCCTGAAGACTGCCTCCATATGTCCAGTCCTAGGATCATGCATGTATCTACTTACCACACTGATAGCATAGGCAATGTCAGGTCTGGTATGGCATAAGTAGATAAGGCGTCCAACAAGTCTCTGGTACCTTTCTTTGTCTACTGGCTCCCCTGATTGTGAATGCAACCTATGATTCTGATCAATAGGAGTGACTGCTGGACGACACCCCAACATACCAGTCTCAGCCAGTAAATCCAGGGCATACTTCATCTGTAAGAGAACTATACCCTTCCTGGACCTGGCAATCTCCAGTCCAAGGAAATACCCCAACTGTCCAAGGTCCTTGACCTCAAATTCCCTCGCCAACCTTACCTTCAAGTGAGAGATTCCTTCTTCATCATCTCCAGTGATAATAATATCATCAACATACACAGCGAAAAGAGTAATCCGCTGTCCTGAATGTCTATAGAATACAGTATGATCACCATTACTCTGCTTGTAGCCCATAGTGATGACTGCACGCCTGAACCTGTCGAACCATGCCCTTGGAGATTGCTTCAGCCCATACAAAGACTTGTCCAGTCTACACACCTTTCCCATCGTCTGTTGTGTGCTAAAGCCAGGTGGAACCTCCATGTATACCTCCTCCTGTAAGTCTCCATGCAAGAAGGCATTTTTCACATCCAACTGATGCAATTTCCATCCAAAATTCGCTGCACAGGATATCAGTACTCTCACAGTACTCATCTTTGCCACTGGGGCAAATGTCTCATCATAATCAATCCCATAAGTCTGACTGTAGCCCTTGGCAACCAGCCTTGCCTTGTACCTGTCCACCTTCCCTTCTGAAGTTTGCTTTATTGTGAATACCCACTTGCAGCCCACAGCTTTCTTCCCTGCTGGAAGTGAGACAAGTCTCCATGTCTTGTTCTTCTCCAGTGCCTCAAGTTCTTCGAGCATTGCTTTCTTCCACTGGGGATGTTGCTTTGCCACTCGCCAATCACTTGGTATAGGGATAGACTGTAAGGATGCAATGATAGCCCTATATGCAGGTGTGAGAGAAGCATAGGAGACATGATTAGCAATATCAGTCTCATATCCATACCGTACAAGAGGCCTGCCGGCATTGATACGAGGCTCCCTACGTGATGCAAGTGGAAGATCTAAACTAGAGGAATGCAAAGAAAGGTTACCATCCGTGATAGGAGAGGAATGCAGTAAGGAAGTCGGGACTCGAGCATGCGTGATAGACTGATCAATCTCGACATGTGGCTGTGGAGCTAGTGGTTCTTCAGTGGGGAAGATGTCTTCTTGTTGTTCTCCATCGCCATGACTATCCTTCTGTCTCCTGCTATATTTCCTGCCGTACAACCTGTCTTCCTCCTCTTCCACCAGGTCCTTTCTTCCTCCCTGCTATCAGGACCAGTACCAGTAGGCCCGACAGGACACGGTATAAGTCCAACCACTACCCTCCTGTCATCAGTCTCCCCCTCTCGACCGCTCCTCCTGTGTTTGGAGAGGCACCAGTATCAAATACTGATGTAGAATCTGTCAGTCCTCCATAAAAAGGCTCAGTCTCCCTGAACGTCACATCCATACTCACAAACAGCCTTCTTTCTGAGGGACTCCAACACCTATAGCCTTTCTGATGTGAAGGATACCCAACAAATATGCATTTAATTGCCTGAGCATCCAGCTTCCCCACAGAAGGTCTATGATCCCTCACAAAGCATGTGCATCCAAACACTTTTGGTGGAACTACAGAAGTGTTCTTTCCCATAAGAATCTCACATGGAGACTTCATACCAAGGATCCGCGAAGGCATCCTGGTAATGAGATAGGTAGCTGTCATCACTGCTTCACTCCAGAATATCTTAGGTACATACATGGTGAGCATGAGTGACCTAGTTACCTCCAACAAGTGTCTATTTTTCCTTTCAGCAACTCCGTTCTGTTGAGGGGTGTTGGGACAAGTGGTTTGATGAGTTATCCCATTCTCAGATAGGTAAGATGCAAACTCCTTGTTTACATACTATGTCCCATTATCCGTTCTCAAGACACGGATCTTGGCCTCATACACATTTCTGACACTTCTATGGAAGTCCTGAAAACACTTCAACGCTTCGCCTTTGTTTTTCATCATATAAAGCCATGTCATCCGAGAATGACAATCTATGAAGGTGATAAACCACTTGAACCCACTTACAGAGGTCACTGGGCAGGGCCCCCAAACATATGAGTGAATAAGATGAAATCTCTCTACACTCCTCATCCCCACACTAGGATATGATGTCCTAGTGTGTTTCCCAAATTCACATGCATCACATTTCAAATTCATTTCATTCACTCTATTCAAAATATCGGGATACATTTTACTCAAAATATCAAAAGGCAAGTGTCCCAACTGACAATGTAATAAAAGTACATCCCTTTCCTTCTCTCTACCAATGACAGCCAGTGCAGCATCCCCACTAACTCTGTCAAGATACCACAGTCCATCACGCCTGACGCCAGTCCCAAGCCTCCTCCCAGTCTTCCTTTCCTGCAACACATAATGAGTAGAGTCAAAAGTAATGCTACAGTCGAGATCATCAACAATAGCGCCAACAGATAAGAGGTTGACTGGAAATGATGGGACGTGAAGGACTGAAGAGAGGCGTATGGAGGGAGTGCACTGAATAGTGCCAATCCCTCTAATGGGTTGGGATGTGCCATCAGCTGTCTGAACAGTTTCATGAATGACATGTGGTTTATATGTGGAAAACTGTCTATATGCTCCTGACACATGACTAGATGCACCTGAGTCAATAATCCACTCTATATGATCTCTACATGAAAGGGCTAATCGGTTACCTGATCCTGTGTGAGCGAAGTGGGCAAAGTTGCCGAATGGCGAAGCAACATCCCTAGTCTGGTCTGCATGACTCTCCGAGCTCTCAGTAGTAGACCTGGACTGTCTCCGCTGCTCTAGATTTGAAGCCTCAGCTGGCGTGGCCTCAATCATCACTGTCTCCTGTCGTCCATCAGCGGTAGCAAAGTTGGCCCGTGGGCCGCCGCGACCTCGTCCACGGCCTCCACGGCCCCAACGAGCTCCTCCTCTGCCTCCTGTGCCACGTCCTCGTCCACTGCCCTTCTGTGGGCAGTTAAAGCTCAGGTGCCCCTTCACCCCACATGTGTAGCACTCTCGATCCTCGCTCACTGCTGCCACTACCGGTACAGCCAGTACAGCCCGAATGACCTGAGTACCCTCATCCTTCATAACTCTCAGTCTGGTCTCCTCCTGTGCCATTGCAGCTATGGCCTCCTCCAGAGATGGGATGGAGGATAAGTGACACATACTCGCCCTCCTGACCTCAAAATCTCCATTCAGGTTCCTCAGAAAATGTGTCACACGCCTACGCTCCACCCACTTCCTGTGTATCGCAGCGCTCCTAGGATCAGGCAGATCAATAGGGTCATAGTGGTCTAACTCTGACCAAAGCCTTTTCAACTCCGCAGAGTAGGCTAGAATAGTCATCTCCCCCTGCTTCAAGGTGTCGACCTTGCCCTGAACCTCCATCATGAGCATCACATTCCCTGCTCCAGAATACATCTTCTCCACCATACTCCATATCCCCGCAGCACTCTCTATGGCCTCCACCATCCCAGCAATGGGTGGAACCATCGATGTCATCAACCAAGCAGCCACCAGTGAGTTGGTGGTGCTCCAGACTTTCCAATCATCCCCAGTCTTATCCACCGGTTCCTTACATGAACCCAGAACGACGCCTTCTAACCCCTTCGACTTCAGAATGAGAAGCACCCTCCTGGACCAACTGAGGTAGTTCTTCGTCCCTTCCAGTTTCACATCGTTGGGCATCAATTCCAGCTTCTGCACGGGTCGTGAAGGCATCGATCCACTCGAGGATCCCAACTCCTTCGAAGCAAGCATCTTCGTTATCTCTCCAATGAAGGCTTCATGTCGGCGGAGGTGAGATTGTCCCCCATCTCTCCTATCTCCCTCCTTAGATCCACAGATCTACTTCTCCTCCTCCTCTTCTAGGTCATACCCTAACCGTAAATCTATGGAGTCCTTTTCATGGCTCTACCATAGATCTAGGGTTAGGGTTTTTTTGGGATTTTCCTTTGTGGTTGGTTAGGGCTTTGTAGGGGCTAGAAGAGGACGTGAGAGAGGAGACGAGGAGCAGCGGCAGCGGCGCGCAGCGACGGCAGCAGCACGCGGCGGCGGCGGCAGCGCGCAGCAGCGGCGCGCGCGCGCAGCAGCAAGCGACAGCGACGGGCGCGCAGCGGCGGCGACGCGAGAATGTGGCGGGCGGCGCGAGGATGTGGCGGGTGGCGGCGCGAGGCTGTGGCGGGCGGCGGCTAGGTTTAGGGTTTTTTCCGGCTAGGGTTTAGGGTTTTTGTGCTCTGATACCATGTTGTTTTGGGGAAAGTGTGATTAGCCACCAATGATGGCTAACCCTTCATATATATATCATCCCTTACTTTACTTTACACGCACACCCAATACACTAACTCACAATAGAATTCTATTTTAGTTGGGGGTGATGGTTTCGTGATCCACACCCACACACATTAATATGGTATTAGATTATAAATGATGTATGTTGAATAACCTCATACAGTTCACATAAGATCTTACTATTTCTATAGGAAATGTCAGCTGGGTATACTTTTGGTATATCCATCTTTATCCTCAATATTATTTAAAAAAATCGATATGAAACGTATGAACAATCGTTATTAGTGAATATCAGTGAACTGCAGAGCGTGACGAGGAAAAACTGAATCATCTTTCAAAATCTCTAGCAAATTTCAACAAAGAGGTTGTCAGTTTGGATTCACACTTGTTTTGAATTCTTGAAACAATCAGTACCTGATTTCCAAAACCAATACCAACACCAAGCATGATGCGGCCTATGAGAAGCATAGCTAGGTTCTGCGCAGCAGCATTGAGGGTAGCTCCCAACATGAAGCTGATACCGCCGCAGATGATGCTGGCTCGACGACCATACTTTCTGGTGACATGCGATGCCATTAGGGATGCAACCAGACCCGCGAGGTAGAGGGAGGATGTGAAGGCCGACAACCCCTGGTTGTCATACTTGCAGTAGTTGTTCTTTGATGGACTGTTCTTCTTTTGGTATACAACCGGAAAGAACTTTTTGAGAAATGGATCCATTGACGTAACTCCTCCTGAGTTTGGATCAATAAATTGTCAATGCATTAGGACACCAAATTAAAGAGTTAGTAGAACAACAACTTGATGCCTCTATATATCTGCACACAAATAGACACAAACATATCTATTGACAATGCTACCCATTTCGATCTTCCTAACCACAACACTATCAATAATGTCAGAATGCACAAAATTATACCAACACGTAGATTTCAATTTTGTTTGAATCAGGAACATTTTCATTACAGGGTTTATGTATCACCCCTTGAATTCAGAATCAAATTCAAAAATCCAAGTAAACTAAACAGAAGGAAACAAGATGTACCTTTTCCCCATATGAGATCCAATAAGAGACCAAGCAGCTCAGGGTACAATTGAATGGACAACAATGTTGTCATCTTATCTGATCAACCTATTTTTCACATAATTTGCTCACCTTTGTCATCTTATTCGACAATAATTCAATGTTTTGATATTATACTGTAATAGATTTTTAAAGCTTGTTTCAGAACGGCTAAATGCAATGCTGAAATTTTAATGACATATTGAAACATAGGTCCAGGCCTTTCAAATGGTTAAATGTGACAACTTATATTGGTATTTGCATGTCTGTGCCTAAGAGCAAAAATAAAGTTAGGAGATTGGGAACATTAGTGAATATTCAAATTCTGACCACTGATACAATGTACCTCAACAAATTACACTTGCATGCACAAGCATGCATGATATATCACCACTATAACAACATATATGGATCTCAGTAGTGGATCGTCTCGGAATGCTGGAGTAGGTTGTTCGCAACCGAACCAGGGTAAAATCCTCCGCCTCATTTATTTTCTGCAATTTGAGATTGTCGCATTTTCGTTTACTAATTTGCTTACGCAAGATCCGAAGAGGGATTGGTTGTTTGGTTTGTTGTGTGCCCCAATTTTTCAAGCTTTAGCTCCCTAGCTAGTTGTTAGGGCTTGTTGTTCCGCGGGGCGACAATGGTTTTTTATCAACAGCATGCACAAGCATGCATGATATATCACCACTATAACAACATATGTGGATCTCACTCCGTGAAATAGCAATAGACTATCATTTGATAGGAATGTGCAAATTTACTAATTTGTATCATGATAAAATTTGACTATACATATGAATGAATGTTGAGATTAAGATGAAGAGATGCAGACGAAAATATATATTGATGAAGTGATAAGAATGGATATGAAAATTCTTGGTTTGACAGAAGAGAAAGCTTTAGATTGTAATGTGTGTAAAACGAGTATCTCACATCACGGTCGGACATGATAACGATCTGATATTCTTTCTATTAGATCACATCAATTATTGTGACGAAGGCCTAGATGACGATGATGGTGATGATCATGTTCGGAGTAGAAGGAAATATAAATAATTTTAACCTAATTTCTTTGGATAAGAATGAAATTACAATCACAAATTCAGCTGACAACATAGTCTTACAGAAGAATTACATTATCAACCGCTTAATTTAGGAAGAATTTGCAAAAAAAAAAACTAACAGCTTATAATTGGTGTCCGTTGCAAAATAACAGTTGCAAACCAATATGGGTCCCACATAGGCGGGGCCCCACGTGGGGTCCCTAACTTTGAGACGTATCCCAGAAGTCACCGAAGCTGTTATGCCACGTCGACATCCAATCCCATATCTCTTTCTCTCGAATATCCAGCGTAAAATTTCTACATTCACACTCCGTCTCCTCTCAAATTAATCAAAACAGCTAATTAATTACATCCAATTCACAAAATTCTCATTTCCATTTCCGCAATCCCTTTTATCAAAAAAGAAAAAAAAACTGAAAACAAAGAATGTGATAATTACCGGAGATTCCGATGTCATAACCGAAGATAGCGCCACCGACGGCGGCGACGAAGCACGCCGTTACAACAAACGGCGTCACCCTCCCCTTGTACAGATCCGCCCTCTCCTTCGATACTCCCGACGGCCCAATTCCACCGCCGGCCATCTCTCCTCCTTTTAGTGAGAGAGACAATGAACGAAAACTACTCTAGAGAGAGAGAGAGAGATCACTGAACTGGCCCCCTCATAAAAATGGCATGAACTGCTTTTTTTTGCAGATTGGTACCTCATCAAATTTGGATTCAGTTGAATATGAATGGAATCTCCAGCATTAATAGATAGATAATAGATAGGAGAGGAGCGGTGAGGTTACCGTGTGTCTACTGTAGGATCCCAATTTGTAACGTTATTTATTCTTAATTTTAAGAAATTGAGGAAATAATTGAAGTTGGTATCTGTTCTAGGTAATGGGTTGGGTTCAGTAACGGGTACAGAGGATGACCATAACGGGTAATCCGATAAGGACAGGAAACGAGAGCGCTCAAACTAGTATGAGAATATTAATAGCTTTCGCATAGTGAGAAGACGTAGAAATGTTTATCACAATTACAAAGTACGTTCCGTGCACGTGTCTTCTTTCTTACTGAATTAAACAAAGAAAAAAAATTAATCAAAAAGTTGGCTTTCATGCCAAAAAAAAAAGAGAAAAAGCTTCATTAATATCTTTTGTTGTCTACTTTGTTTGTTATAAATTAATATTTAATTCTGAGGTTTTTTCCCAAGTCAAGGTCAACTTCACATATCCACGCTAACACGATAATTACGGCGAGCGCCCCCGTTTCCGTTTAAATTACACTCCACGTCGACAACAAAAGAAAAAGAACAAAGGGGGCCAAAAGGAAATTTTGCCAACGTACCGGAGATTCCAATGTCATAGCCGAAGATTGCACCGCCGACGGCGGCGACGACGCACGCCGTCACGACAAACGCCGTGACCCTCCCTTTGTACTGATCCGCCCTCTCCTTCGCCACCCCCGCCGGCGCCATCCCCCCGCCGGCCATCTCTCCTCGTTAACGACACGGAGATGAATTTTTTAAGAGGGAGATTATTAATTGGACTCAGAACGAAGAAAAGGGACCTTAATTGGTAAGAGAATGTGAGGCATTTAAATAGGCGGAGTCCAGTTTCCGCCGTCTCTATCTCTCTCCTATTTTTTTACTTTTATTGCTATTAATAAAAATGTGGTGCTAACGAAGTCTGGTTCACGCTTTCATCCTGTTCATTTCAGCTACAAGTCAAATGCACACATGGTACATACATTGTGGGTTATGATTACCTGACTGGTGAGCTTACCGGAAGAATGATTTGGTGCGGGCGGGAGGCGACCGCAAACAGCGCAATCAGTTGCCTTTAATTATGATAAATTTTGTCGTAAAAATGTAAGGACGAACTCCTCAGTTCCTTTTCCTCCTTTTTCATAATATTAATCAAACAAAATCTAATACACTATAATTATATATACTTTTAGCAGGTTGGTTTTTTATTAAATTGTTTTCTAAGAAAAATCCCAATGGAAGCCCATTGTGATGTTTTTCCCCCGTAATTTGGTGTGATACCTCATATCTGTAGTGCAATTGCAAATGTTAGCATTGCACTCTGCATCATGTGAAAATTGAGAAGACAAACTAGGATTTCTCATAGATTGCCTTGAATAATAAACAAATACAAAAGAAAAGCGTTCATATAATCTTATCAATAGCAAAAAGACTATTCTATCCTTAAGCAATAATTAACTTATTTTAACATCATCCATCAAACTCAAGATGCTGCTCTAAAGAGCATAGAGAATTTCCCAAACAGAAAATGGAAGCATGAATCTGCATGTGACATCGTAAACGGATCAGCAATTTGCTTGGAAGAAGAAACAAACTGTAACGTGATAGTACCCCCGCTTATAATGGTATCAAGTGACATAACAATCAATCTCAATGTGTTTGGTCCGCACATAAAATACTGAATTGTGAATAATCTGTATAGCACTCGTATTGTCACAACACAATGGAGTGTGGTGACGAAAAGAAACACACATGTCTGCAAGTAACCACTATAGCCAAACTATCTCACATGTAGTAGAAGCCATGTCAGGATGTTTCGCCTTTGTAGAAGATCAAGAAACACTATCTTGCTTTTTTGCATTTCCAAGAAATTAGAAAATCGCCTAAAAAGATGCAATTAATATCCAGTGGTAGACGTAGGATCTGTAAGATCACCAGCCCAATCAGCAACAGAATATGCATGTAACTCTAAAGATGAGGGAAAAGAGAGTAAAAAAGTCTGAAACTGAGTGTCCCGAAGATACCACAAGATGCGAAGAACAACAGCCCAATGGAATGTAGTGGGTGAAGTAACAAACGGACTAACTACATGAACGACATGTGCAATATCTAAACGAGTGACAGTGAGATACACCAAACTACCAACAATAGTGCGATACAAACTTGGATCAATCAAGTCAGGGCCATCTGAAGGAGAATATCGAGCATTAACATCAAGAGGTGTATCGACAATCTTGCTATCAGTTAGATGAGCCCATTCAAATATATCACATATATACTTAGACTAAGAAAGAAGATAACCTTTTGGAGAAGAGGTAACTTCAATACCCAGAAAGTAACGTAGTAAGCCCAAATCTTTCATAGCAAAACAACGAGCTTACGCCAATTTTAGCATCGCAATTCAATCGACGTCAGCACCTATAATAATCACGTCATCAACATACAAAGATAGCAAAATACAACCGGCTCCTTTGTTTTTGATAAACAATGTTGAGTCATGCTGGCTAGGTCGAAATCCAAGTGAACAAACCATGGTAGAGAACTTCTCAAATCAGGCTCGAGGCGATTGTTTAACATCATAAAGAGCTTTTCTCAGCTAGCAAACTTTAGCAGGTTGATGAGAAACACCAGGAGGTAGAGTCATGTAGACTTCTTCTTAAAGATGGCCATTCAAAAATGTGTTTTCAACTTCCATTTGAGATATGCTCTATTGACGAACAGAGTCAACAACAATAAGGGTGTCAACAGTAGTCATTTTTGCAACTGGTGAAAAGTCTCCTCATAATCCATACCATACGCCTAAGAAAAACCCTTAGCAACCAATCTAGCTTTGTATCATTCAATAGAACCATCAGATTTGGTTTTAATTTTATAGACCTATTGAGAACCAATTGTTCATTTTCCTGATGGTAGATGCACTAAATCCCAAGTATGTGTCTGAAGTGGTGTAGTAAGTTTTTTCACCTGGCTGCCTCGATGGAGACTTGGGTTCGAATCCCACTACCCACTGTCCCCCTTTAATTTTCTTTATTTTTCAGCTTTTAGTGCTCCGATGGATACATGTCGTCTCCGTGTTCGGGGTTAAGCGATCAGAACGGGTGTACCCGTGTTCCACGATCTATGTTTCATGCTTTTCGATGGATTTAAAAAAAGTGGATTACAAACAGCCTCTCTATAGGACAAAGGCTCAGAAAGACGATGAACAACTGCTAAGAAGGAAACAAAAGAGCTAGAATAACAAGAATAATCAAAGTTTGGTAGCTGAGTAGACTTACGAGTACGCATAAGGCAGCGATGAGCAGGATGATTCACATTCTTAGGAAGTGATTGTGCAGGCGTAGAAGGATTGGGAGCAACACATGTATTTGGAGCCAAAGCACCAATATTTGTAGGGCTGCTAATAGGAACCCAACAAGAGTCAAGTTATAAAATGACAGCTTCAGTATCAAGATATCAAGAGTGAATTAATGGATGAATTAGAATAAGATCCAGTCATCTTATGTGCACTAGCAGGTATAGAAAAGAAAGGAATATGTTCAAGAAACACAACATAACGAACGACATTATTTTGGACTGACTGACCAAAACGACGATATCCCTTTTGACATGCACCATAACTTATTTTAACACATCCATCCTATCCTGAGAGTGCTTCTGACTTCAAAAAACTAAAAATAAAGTGGGAGACGACGTTAGATTCAACCAGTTCATTGATTTGTATTGATAAGACTTAATTCTGAAATGAGCTTCAAATGATGGAAGTTACATTAAGTTCTCTCTTTAAAACCATGTGCTAACTTCGTTTAAAAAGTCATAAGAACTGATTTTAGCATTACATTTTATTTATAATAAATTAGATAATGTGTTTGTAATCACCCTCTCATTTCAATTTTCCATACCTTTTCAAGGGATAATGACGTTGCTTCCAAATGGATTTTGGCTATGAAGCACGAATATCATCCATGAACAAACATAATATCTAAAGTCATACATGGAATCTACTGAGTTAATAGCTATGCTTTTTCTTTCCAAAACCCTAATTCTTCTTCCAAATGCTCTGGCACCATGCCAAATCAGAACTTGGAGGAGTAAGAATATTTCTTGATGCGGAGAAGTGTTACATATTTGCACAAGTTCGTAGATTTGTCTAGCAAGACTAAGAAGGAAAGACACTTATATATACTTACAACTGTACACGTGTTACAAATCATGTGTGTGTTTAACAAAATTAACAGTAACCATGAACTTAAGAGATACCATCGAATTAGACAACAGTATTCTAAGGCTAAATATCCCAATTTTCAATCTTAAAAAAAGTCTTAAAACTATAATATTACAAAATAATTTAGATTAGAGAATATTTTAGAGAATATATTAGTAGAGGCTGCTGGAGGTATGACCAAAAAGCTATCTTTGTGGTAAATTTTACTATGATGGGAAACCCCAACCCTTCAAATTTACTGAACAATATGCTATTTGTTTGTTGGTCAGATTGTTAAAAAACATTCTGTCTGACTAGCTTTTTTTAGTGTATTAGAATTTTGTTATGGCCAGATCAACATAAGTGGCTCCGCTTTTAAGAAATAATAAAACATGATGGTTGGGTTTTTGAACCGAATATGCATGAAAATAGGAGGGTTGGGTTTACGAGAGTTGACATCGCATGAAATTTTGTCCGCTATCAGCGCACCTCCGGTTTTCTCATGTTAGTGTACAATAGTACCAGTCCCATGGATGTAGGTGAACAAATATGGATCATGATAGCTAAGTATGCTATTAGCCAATAAAATTATTTTAAAAAAATATGCGTTGACAACGCAATTATGCAAATCAAAAGGAGGCATGAAGAGGGGCATCATAGGAGTCAAATTTCACATCAATATTACCTTTGTGAGATCATATCCAAGGATTTAGGACTGGTCATTCCACTTTAGTTTTCATTAATTGTAGAAGATTACAAGAAATTGCCTTTTCCTGATACAATAATCAGTTTAAAAAATATTAGTCTCATCTTTAACCAGCCAGCAAGCAGATTGCGGACAGGTATCTTAAGTTATCGGTATATCTTTGAAAATAGTGGAATATAACAAGCCCAGATTCATTAACAAGAATATAATGAAATATTACAGAACAGAAAGGAGACAGTCATTGACCATCAATTACCAACACAACATGGATTGATTACAAATGAAAGAACAAATTTAAACAAGCTGATGATTCATTTGTTTATTTTGAAAGCTGAGGTAATTTTTAGTAATAAAGATATAGAACTATTAAAAAAGGGAAATTTTATACAAATAATAAAGAGAGAAGCAAGGTAAAGCAATCACCTGCAAAGTTGACACCCAAATATGTGCAGCAATGTGGGTTTAAAAAATCCTGCAAGAAAGTGGTGATGTGGATGTTAGTATTCACTAATCAGAACAAATGGACAGTATTGTGCAAGTTGATCTCATTAATGAATTCAAATTAAAATGATGCTAAACATATCTCAACTATGTTCTTTAATGTGAAGCCTAAGTTTGACAACAGCTTATCCGCTTGTTTATAATTGGCTCCACTTTGTTTGAAGGATTGTTTATCTATTTTAGAATGCAAAGCTTGGAGATTCTACCCATAAACATGTCCTGCTGATGTTTCCTGCCATTCAATACATACTAAAATCAATTATTAGGTTTCTTATTATCAATAACGCAAATTGAAATATGCATGAAGAAGGGCAGAGAGGTGATCAAGTTTCAGATATCCTCCATGTGTCTGTGAGCTCATAGCAGAGTCAAAAATCTGTTAGATCCACGGGCTGCCCAGGCACAGGCCCATAGCCGCCGGCCCCTATCCCATGCGCGCGCACCCAATTAGCCAAGTAACCCTAGTTTCTTTTATTTATAGGGGCCAGCCGTCGCTTGTTTACGCATGCTTGATTATTGATATTTTGTGTGATTTCATAGGTAGACAAATGCGGACGTCCTCTTTGGCGTCTTGGGAGGAGAATACCCCTCTTTGGTATTCAATTATCTAGTTCTTGCTACTAAATTCTCTATAAAAATCGTGCCTTTTGTTAGTTCCTAACATTTTGGTATCAGAGCGTGACGATCCATGGCGGCGGCAACGAGATCGAAGGACAAGTTCGAGGCGTTGGAGGAAAAATTCATGTGAGAAATTGAAGGGGTAAAGAAATCGGTGGAATTGGTGGTTGAATCCGTCGAGCAATTGAAGGCAAGTCAAGCGAAAAACGACGAGCAATTTGCGAAGATCATCTCCCTCTTGACGGCTAAATCTCAAGACGAACGAAACCCTAATCCAACACCAAAGGCGGCAACTTTGAAGAAGGAGAAGGAAAAAGAGGAGATTTTTACCCAAAATCAACCCTATTACGTGGAAGAATTGGACGAGGAAGAATACGAAGGACCGTGGATGGTCGACTATCGCGAGGAGGTGCGGCGAAAGGCGGTGGAGAGTCAAATGGGGGGCGGCGGCTCTAGCCGCCCTTCTTGGGAGCCGCGCGCCAGCGAGGAGGGGCGGCCGCCCCCCCCCCCCCCCCCCCCCCCACAATCTGGGGGGCGGCCGCCGCGGGAGAGGGGCAGGGGACCCCCCCGCCTGCCACGAGCCCCGGCAGGACTGGCCAGGTCTTGCCGGGGGCCACCGAGGTTCGACGAACCTGCCGGACCTCCGGCCTTGTCGGAGGGCCGGCGGGGCCTGCAGGCCCTTCGGCCTTGCCGAAGGGCCCCGACAGAGTCCCGTTAAGGGCAGGAACCCCCTGCCAGCCGCCAGGGGGAACGCGCGCGGACAGCCCCTGGGGGGTTTTTTCGAGCCCTCCGAGCAGCGACCAGCAGAGGAGGGTGCTCGCGGACAGCTTGTGGGGGGGGATTTTTTGACCCTTCGGGGCGGTGGCCAGCAGTGTAGGACCCGTTTTATGGAGACGGACTTGGACGAGGCCATTATTATGATGGTGTGGGAGGCTACGAGGCGGAGTTCGGCGATGATGCGGGTTGGGATGACTTTGATGGCCGGCGTGGAGATTACCGAGGAGAATATGGGGGTCGCGGGGGAGTGCCACCCAAGCAGTACGAGACCCAGGATGGGAAGAGACAGCATTACCAACCGCATCACCGGGTGAAGGGGAGGCCCGAGCAGGGGCACTTTGGCGGAGATTTTAGGGTGCAGACGCTGGAGATGCCGCTTTTCACGGGAGAGGATCTACATGCCTGGTTATTCACAGCAAAGAGGTACTTTGCAGTACACCGCATGACAGAGGCGCAGAAGTTGGAGGCCGCGGCTATTTGCATGGAGGGGAGAGCTCTGGGTTGGTACCAATAGAAGGAGAGGAGGTAGCAGATTCGTGACTGGGAGGAGCTGAAGGACCTGATTCTGGAGAAGTTCCGAGATCCCCGTCTGGGGAACCTGCACGAGCAGCTATATGCCCTCAGACAGGAGGAGCCGGTGCGGGAGTACATCGAGAGGTTTGAGACACTGGCAGGACGAGTACATGGTGTATCGGACGAGTCACTAGAGGACACTTTCTTGAAGGGGCTGCGGTCCAGCCTTCGAGCCGCAGTGAGACCCTACAAGCCTCGGAGCTTTCAGAGGTCATCGAGATGGTACAGATGGTAGAGAACTCCCAGACTGAGGATAGGAGAGATGAGAGTAGCTACAGTGGACAGATACAACGGGACACCTCGATTGGAGCAGGTGGAGCGGGGTCACTACTGAGGCAGATCAGATGGGGCTTGAGAAGACGGGAAAACAAAACAACCCACCACCGGCTGGGGGCCACTTCCGAAGGATGACCGATACGGAGATGAGGGAGAAGAGGCAAAAAAGGCTCTGTTTCAGATGTGACGAGTGCTTCACTCCCGGACACCGTTGTGCAAGTCGTAAGCTGCAAGTATTAATAGCGGAGGCATACGAGGATGATGACGTGGAGGATGAAGGGATCGGAGGGAAAGACGACTCCCATTCGGAGTAGCACCACAAGTACTTTCATGCACCACCTTGAGGACAATGTGGATTTTCAGGGGCGGAGTAATGTTAGATCCACGGGCCGTCCAGGCACAGGCCCATAGCCGCCGGCCCCTATCCCATGCGCGCACGCCCAATTAGCCAAGTAACCCTAGTTTCTTTTATTTATAGGGGCTAGCTATCGCTTGTTTACGCATGCTTGATTATTGATATTTTGTGTGATTTCATAGGTAGACGAGTGCGGACGTCCTCTTTGACGTCTTGGGAGGAGAATACACCTCTTTGGTATTCAATTATCTAGTTCTTGCTACTAAATTCTCTATAAAAATCGTGCCTTTTGTTAGTTCCTAACAAAATCATAGGGACCTCTAGGTGGATGTCACAATCACTGATGTAGCTATCAAAAATGTTGTTGGGGTATCAGTTGTAAAAAAGGTTCTTTCTTTTCTTAAGAAATAACAACAAGAATACAATTATTGTGCGTAGAATTTTCTCGTGTATCCCAGTTTAACATATCACAATCTTAGTGGAGTTGCAATTTTTGTGCTGCTTGGGCGCATGGAAAGTGGATGAAAATAAAGACATTAACAAGGATAATAGTGATAGTGAAAGAGTGTGCAAATCATTTTCCCTACCTTCAAGATAAACACTTACAAAATAAGCTTGAAGAAAAATATCTTGAACTTTCTACTACTAAAAGTTTCGCTCTTTGAAGACGTGTTCATTGCTGAGAAAACCACGACATAGACAAACAATTCTCTTTCATTGTCGCCCTCTCTGGGTGGCAAATAAATTCATTGAATCGCACACTGAGTGTAACCAATAAAAGATAAAACACTTTCTTGCTTCATCAACCAGTAATGTCAATTGCAAGTTTCGACTCTGTATTGAGAACAAATCCATCTCTATCTGATACATGCTCACTTCAGATTAGCACTTGCTTGAGACACATATACATCTGTCTAGATGTAGTAAGATTTACACAATCCTATGCACTTACATATGTTCGAGATAAAAAATGGCATGAATCAAGCATCTAATAACATCACGCATTTGCAACAAAAACAATGTAGACAATTTACATGATCATGAATGGGCTCAGAAACTTCTAGGGATCCTTTGGTTAGAGAGCAATGCTAAGAATTATTAACATAACCGGTCTAGAACGTGATTAAATTTAACAAGAAGATATAATCAGTCTTTACCTGAGGTCTTGAACCACGTCCGAAACTTCATCTACTCTATGATAAGTTCTTCTATATTTCTGAGAAACAGGCATAGAGGTTTTCTATTGTAAATAGTAAACCCATATTTTTATTTGAAATATAACCATTCTCATAGGGTTCAGTTGCTGTGCATACCTTTGGAGTTCAGAGGCACATACAACCCTGCACGATTTCCACGCCTCTTTTCCGTTGGAATCCTCCAGGCTAATACACAGTTCATATTTCAGTTTTATATATATATATATATATATATATATATATATATATATATTGTTCTAATAGATTTATAAAAGATGTCCGTTAAAATCGAACAAGAACAAACATCTCGATTTCTGATTGGTAAATAACTAATCATTCAAACAGACAGACATTCATACACCCCACATAAATTCCTCGCTCACATGCAACAATTCTCTCTTGTGGAAATCAATGCACATGTGTGTCTTCAGGTTAAGTGCTTCGGGGTAAAATTTTGCAAAATTCTTTACTGGTATTCACTATAATGTGCATCGCACTAGATTCCATGCTGCAACGTGCCTTGTTAAAAAGGAAAAAACGAAAAATATTCTTTAAAATGATTACAGCACACTGTTTACAGTGGTTATATCTGATCTATATTCTTTATACAACAGTACACCATATTAGTATTTCCATCTGATCACAACTGGATGAAATCTGTGGCACATCTGAACTCGTGTAATCATTAGGATCATATGCAATATTCTTTCCTTGCATTGCCTCGTAAAAAAATCTTCAGCATGCTCTGACATCTTGTAATACACCCCCCCCCCCAAAAAAAAAAAAAAAAATAACACACACACACACACAAAACAAAACAAAACAAAAACAAAAAAAACACGCGCGTGCATGCACGCACACGCAAAAAGAACATTATCACATGCGTCCTGAAATCCGGAATTGAATATATCACTTAAACTCAACATATATAGAGATACCAAGGTTTGAGATATAGGTACATTATATGCCCTTTCCAGGTTTCGAACCCGGTCTATGTTTCCATTTTTACACTGGGAGTTGCACTGTATGCACCAGACCGAGAAAGGGAGCTGCCACCGCGGCCACCACCAAGACACACGCATGCATATGTACATGTATGCATGGGTGCACATGCATACACAGATAGTCCCGGATACATGCAAGAAAGATTGTGATATCTACGTCAACCTTAAATATATGTGTATTAAATGTCTTATTGTATACTAACCCCCAACATGTACATACATCCCAATGGGATGTACGAAAAGGTAATAAATATCAAGTAGTAGTCCATATTGAAAATTAAATATATGCATCTTAATAAGAAAAATCCTTAGCAAGGCCATTTTAAGTCTTTTTCCAGAGAAATGGCTATTATGGAGCATACATCTATGTTGACAAGGCTCAACAGGAAAGAAAGTTCTTTGCCATTAGTAAATGAGGAAACTACATACAAGCGAGAGGCTATCCATGAGCACTAACGTTAAATTGAAAAGGCCAACGGAAATTACAATAAGACCTTAAGCCCAGCTATCAAGTTGACATCGATCATCTAATTTGGCAACAAAATCCTAGCCAAGGAAATCAAACGGGTCAGCTAAAAACCTAGTAGACCATGTGGCATAGTAAATCTACGGTGTTGATAATACAATTAAAGCACATACAACTTCGCAAACCCAGAAAAATATGTGAAACTATGAGGCTACATAGAAGTTTAACCCAGAAAAAGAAGCCTTTGAATGTTCCTGAACATATATGCTAACACATGCAAAAAACTTAGGTGCTGAAGGTCTCATTCTTTACCGAGTAACTGCATATGAACTAATTTCATACTTTACAGAATAACACATACCAACAAATTTAGTACATATCATCTCAAGCCATCTCTTTTTTTTGTACCTCATGCATCAGCATATTTCAACATGCTCAATATAACAAAATTGTATCATTTTGCTCCTTTCTGCGTCTCCCCACTCTGCTAGTAATTGAGTCATTCGTAGTAGCTATAGGATCTCCACCTCGACCAGAACTCTCACTGCCATCGCTACCTGCGATAGTATCCTTATGTGGACTCTCCCCATCAACCGACACTCCTTTACCAATATCTCTGTCGATCCTGTGATTTGGAATAATTACATCCACCTCGTTCGGCACATCCACCTTGTTCGGCACCTCCTTGACTCCACATATCACGATGCTTTCTGAAGCCATCCTTTGCAGCATCGTCGACTCATCAAATGTCAAATGTCGACCAACCAAGATCTTCCTTGCATCTGGACTGCATAGTCTATAATACTCGACGCCATACATGTTTCCTACCGTGATACACTTACTTCCCTTGCCACCGAACTTGTCACCTTCCTCGTGAACGTAGATTAGACATCTAAACACCCGAAGATGATCTATAACCACTAGCTTTCATGTCCAAACATCCTCTGGAATTTTCCTGCCGATATCTGAAGATGGTATTTTTTCACCAAATTAGCTGCGGTCGATATAGCTTTGGCCCAAAATCCTTTCGACGAACCTGATGTAAATCTGAAACCCCTCACATTCTCTAGAAGTGTCCCATTCATCCGTTCAGCAACTCCAGTTGACTTCAACTGCGGATCTCCTGGTGTAGTAAATTGCCTCTTTATCCCTGCTCCTCACAGAATTCTTTGAACTTAATAGAAGTAAACTCGCCGTCATTATCGAATCTCAGCACTTTCAGCTTCTTTCACGCTTAACTCTCAATAAGGGGTTTCCACGCATTAAACTTCTTAAATGCCGCCGATTTTTCCTCTTGCATACACCCAAACTTTCTTGGAGAAATCATCGATAACCGATATGAAGTAACAAGCTATACCTAGAGAGTGAACTGGTGCAGGATCCCAATGTTGGTGTGAACATAATTAAGAATCATTCTTGTGTTATGCTTTCCCGCACCGAAACTAACCTTCGTCTGCTTGTCATAGACACAATTCTCGTAAAACTCCAGCTCCTTGAAGTTTACCCTTCTGATTAGACCAC
Organism: Scilla litardierei; assembly: GCA_030789695.1. NCBI lineage: Eukaryota > Viridiplantae > Streptophyta > Magnoliopsida > Asparagales > Asparagaceae > Scilla > Scilla litardierei. The sequence continues at coordinate 216,114,313 of CM061134.1, read as the reverse complement.
GCTTCCTCAAATCATCCAAGCTTCTCTCCACGACATGCCCAAGTCTGAGATGCCACAGCCTAGTCGAATAAATCTCATGCGAACTCTTAACACCAGTACTGGAATCTTCAATGATTATTGTCCCCTTCAGCAGATAAAAGTCCTTGACTTTTTCTCCTCTCATCACCATAATCGATCCCTTCGATATCTTCAGAACATCCTTCTCTATTGTATCTTTACAACTCATAAAATCCAATGCCCGTAAAGAAACTAGTGACTTCCTCAACTCTGGAACATGCCACACATTGATGACTGTACGCACCAGCCATCAAACATCTTGATTCTCACAAAACCAACTCTAACAATCTTGCACTCTTCATTGTTACCCATAAAGACTGATACATCATCCTTCTTCTGGTAGGTATGAAAGTACTCTCTATTTGGTGTCTTATGAAACGACGCCCCTGAATACATGACCCAAGTATGATTTGCAACATCTGAAGAACTTGCTGTGAGCACATTGTAGACCTCCTTACTTCTCGTGTTCTTTATCTGCACAATCGCAACTGCAGACGATGCTGGTATATCATTCGTGTCTCTATTCCTCCTCTCTGGATCGTCTCTCTTCCAATGTCTTGCTTTCTTGCAAATATGGCATATCGTGCCTCTGCTCCTCGATCTTGATCTCCTCATGTTGACGCCTCTTGCGTTGCTTCGCCTCGAAGTAAGTAGTCCATGTCTGTCTAAAACTCCTTTGCTCAAACCAACTCCTGCCATCTGATCTCTCAAATCCTCGTTGTAGAGCATCGCCTTCATATCCTCAAGACTAAGAGTATCCCGATTATAGATCATAGTGTTGACGAACGTTGGGTATTTTTCTGGCAACGACAGGAGCAAAATCATCACCTCGTGCTCCGTCTCTAGAGTCAATCCAATGGCCTTCATCTTCGTCACTAAACCATTGAAGATATCCAAGTGATCCTTCAACGAGTTCACGTCTCGCCTCTTGAAAGTGAAGAACGCCTTCAGCAAGATAAGCATGTTAATGACTGACTTCTTCAGGTTCAGCTTCTCGAGCTTCTCCCATAATCTCTTGATTGTAGTCTCCTTAGACACCTGATACGTCTCATCGTACGATAGCTGAGCTAGATGGTTGTCATCAACGAGTCCTCCATCTCCATCTTCTCCATTTCTGATATATCCGTCGGTAATGTCTCTGTGTCGTACACGACGATGTTGACATGATCCTTTCTCAAGATAGCCTTCATCTTGTGTTGCCATATCTCAAAGTTTTCCTTACTATCAACCTTTTCAATTTTGTAGTGTGTTCCTCCAACCATCGCAAACGAGCCATCCATATACAGACTCGAACCAATTACCTTTCCGATTGCATTATCTTTCGTAGAAAAACTTTCCGACATCGTCTTGGACTTGTTCATGAACCTTACTCTGATACCAATTGTTGGGCTCTTATATCACTTCTTGGGTGATACCAATTGCCTTGCAGAATTCTAAAATCGTTGGGACAATGAACAAAGCAAACGACGTTCTCTACAAAACATGTAACACAAGCAATAATATGAAAGATAACACAAACCAAAAGAAAAATACACACCTAACACCAAACATTTATACTGGTTCCATCCAATTCTTGGTGTATGTGTAGTTGGAGAGATCACTAATACTTCAATATTTTTGGATTACAAGCTATGACATTTGGTTGAAGAGAAACAACCAAACCCGCTAAGAAATCAGAGAAGAAACTATAGAGAAAACTCTCAACTAAGCCAACAAAAGCTCTCTGTTTGTCATCTATTTATTCATACATGTAGCCGCAAACTTTTCAGACAAAACCACACAAGAATCGCTCGAGAGTTTATCAAAAACCTAGCCAAACACCGTTGATATAGATTGACGGGTCTGCCTTGTATAACGGGTAGGAATCAGATCCAAATCCGATTCGAACTCATATTGTGCAGCCGCCCGCAACCCCGTTCCTCTCACAGCCACCCGATGTAAGCGGGATGCACTTACAAAGCGCCATGTGTCCCCCGCTTGGCGCACGCTGCTTCAGCCCACGCTGATTGTCTTTGGATCCGAGGTGAAGGTTGCAGATGAACGACGCATGTCCCGTCGTTTGTCACTCCGCTCTCCGCTTTGATCTCGGTGTGACACAGAAAAACTTTATTGGGCCTTGAGCGATGGGCTGTACCCGTGCTTGCGTTGGGCTACGCCTGTCCTCGAGCAAGCTGGCTGTGCCGATGCTCCACTGTGTATCTTGGGCTTGGGCATCTTGGGCTTGAGCCGAACAGTACGAAGTAATTCCGAGAATTAACTCCTTGGGCTAGGCTAAGAAAAAAATCATGATTTCGGATGCAAAAAATCTCTTAAAAATCCTCATAAATCCGAGATTAATATCGAGATATTTTTTGGTGTTTTGTATCACATTTTTCAACATTTCTTTCTTGCATTGTTCGTTTTTATAAATTTCCTTACAAGTTGTAACCAATAAAAACACCTGATATCCAATTTAAACCTATCGTGACATCTATGTTCCTCGACGTCACATGTTTAATGAGGAAGTGTGCATCATTTCTTTGAATATTTGCAGCAGTTCTAAGCATAATGATAGAAATTGCTAGGGAATTTGGAGGATGAAATTTAAAGATTTGGTAGAAATAGGATTTTTATTGATGGAAAAGGAAAATACAAGATAACTTGGCATCAATTTGAGAGGAGAACCACTCTCTTAGCTTTTGATTCGAGATAAAAGCCTAACTCTCCTAAGATCTAATCTAATCTGCTCCTAATCTCTTCTCTTCTTAATATTCTTCTCCAAATTCAACATGAAAACATTGGCCCTAACACCATTATATATATATGGACTAATTTGTCCAGGATTACTCAAATACCCATAATGCCTAAAATTACAAGCTTGACACCTGCACCTCAATTCTAACATTACTCTGCCCCAAAAACTACCTTGATGTCATGAAATTCGTGAGTATGCTACTCTAAACGGAAGGTGCATGTTCCCTTATGACTCTCTCTCTCCAGCTGCTGCGTATTCACCCTCTTCGACGACCAATACCTATAGAGCACGGTCTTGGCAACGATGTCCCGACCTGAACCTTTCGCCATAACGGAACCATAACCCCTTAGCGTGACTGTCCAGGATTTTCTGCTGTGTGAGATACGTGTACTTGTTGTCTGTTTGAGACTCGTCATTCTTCTCCTAAAACCGTCTGAACCATCGCTGGCTGGGACTTCTGAGCATCTGTCATGGCCTGAGTGTGAAATGTGGCCCCTTTCATCATTTCCTTGGTAGCCTGCCCCCACATTGATCATGGCTTCAACTATTTGGACCAACTCCATATCTTCTCCAAGTCCCATCGGCCCCAATATATGCATCTCGGCTCTAATTTTATCCTTCAGCACCTTCATGAAATATTCCTCTGACATCCCCTCAGGGATCACCTCACTCGACCCGAGAGCATCTCAAACTCTCACAGTATTCTCTAACTGTACTCGCATTGTGAGGGCAAGGAGCTACTCATGTAAATTTCACCACTGCGTATCTTGAAACTGATCCAGCAAGCAGTCCTTAAATGCTTCTTATGAACTAATAGGCTGTCTCTACTCCCATCATTAAAACCAAGCCAGAGCATTTCCTACCAAACAGATGTCGTTCGCCATCAGCTTTTCTTTCTCCGTTAAGCGTTCAACACGAAATATCTCTCCGCACGGTAAATCCAGACATAAGGATCCTCTCCATAGAAGACATACATTTTCAGCTTCATGACATTACTTTGCACTGAAAACCCCATGCACTGCTCTCCCTTGCCGAATTAAAATAGTTGGTAGGCATTCTACTGTGCACCGAGATCTTCCCACGGCCTCCATCGGCTTCACCATCACACCATCAGTCGCCTTCACCATAATCTGGATCTCCTACATCCTCGTCGAACCATCGGAAACCTCCATTACCATCCCAGTTGCCCATGAGGGGGCAACTGCCTCCTATGGGTCGTCTTCTTCCATCTCAAGCCCTCATTTGCTATCCCATGGCCCGCCATCCCTATGTGGTCCTCCTGTAGGCCAGTCATAGCCTCGCGGGCCTCCTCTGATGTGATCAGTCCATTCAAAGTCTCCACCAGCTCCCTCGGAGTCCAGATAGAAGCTACTGTGATCATCAAGCCTGCTTGAAGGTCTAACATGTCCAAAGTGCTGCCATCGAGGTCCAAGAACGCCTCCGTTTGAAAACCAGGGAATGCAGCCCCTGGAAGGCCACCCAGGGGTCATGGGCCCATGTTCGGCCTAGCCAAGGATCGTGGGCCCCAAGGCAACCCACCAAAACCTGCCATGGCCTGGGCATCCTGCCATGGCCTCACGGGCCCAGGGCGGCCCGCCTAAGAGCCCTAAGCCCTGGGAAGCCTGCCTAGGACTCACACACCTGGCAATGAGTTAGGGGGCCGCCGCCCACTCACACTTCTTTTCGAGGACTGTGGTGTCCTAGATCGACGTCGTAGAGATCCTCGTTGATCATATTTGATGTCGGTGGTTGTTGTTCCTTAAAGATGACAACTTTTCCTTGGTTGTCGGTTAAAAATCTCACCTTTCACCTCAGCTCTACCACGTTCGGTAGTTGATCTTCAGTAAAATCGTTAACTTTATCCTTGTCCTTGACCGAAGATCGCGTCTTTCGTCTTATATCTTCATCAGGACCTCCTCCATCTTCTAGATCTGGCTTCACCGGATACCATTTCTTCATTAGGGGTTTTAACGTTGCCTTTAACAAGGATTCCACTGACGATTGCACTCAGATGACAATCTTTTCCTCCATAGACGCAATCTTTCCCTCCATCGATTGAAAGGATTTCTTCAATCTCTCCACCTCGGCATCGAGTTTCTTCTCTAAAGCTTCGATATTTTTCGTTGCCGCCATCAAGATCCTGCTCTGATACCAATTTGATGGGAATTGCTAGGGATTTGGTGGATGAAATTTAGGGATTTGGGGGAAATAGGATTTTTATTGATAAAAAAGGAAAATACAAGATAACTTAGCTTTAATTCGAGAGGATGACCGCTCTCATAACTTTTGATTCGAAATAAAAGCCCAACTCTCCCAAGACCTAATCTAATCTACTCCTAATCTCTTCTCTTCTCAATATTCTTCTCCAAATTCATATAAAAACATTAGCCATAACCCCCCCTCCTATATATAATGGACTGATTTGTCCAGAATTAAAAACATACATCCTGATGCCCAAAATTACAAGTTTGCCACCCGCATCCCAATTCTAACACATGACAAGATAAATGGACATGAACATGAAACTAAGCTTACGGGGAAAATTAATATCAAAGAACTTTAAAATAGCATGAAATTGGTAACCAAAATATTATAAACCATAGCTCTAACCCAGTCAATGCTATCATTCCACAGGTCTGCAATAACATGTTAGGTTTATTACAAATTGAGTAAAGTCTAATTCACTGGGAAAAATCAGAACTGACTACATAATTGGTATAAGCTTGCTTAGACATGAACTTGCTCCATAAACAAAAGATGAAGGCTCCAAGTAAAAACCGATGTCAAAATTCTGTATTGTATGAGAACTTTAATTGCCAATAACAAATTGTACTAGTTGCAATGAGGCCAAGAGTAGAAAGGACTGCTTTCACCTTCTAACTTCTGCCCTTAGGTAACTTTTGTAAGATCTGAATCCAATATGATGGAGAAACCCCTAAGCATTACCGACAAGCTATGTAGCACAGACACGGATAAGGGACATGGTTTCAGCATGACATGGATAAGAGATACGGCTAATTCAGAACACTGAGTCTGACACACAGTGATATAAAGAACGTATGTGGTTCATGTGCATTGATATATAAATCACATTGAATCCTATAGTGTTTAAAATGTACTATAATAAAAAAGAGATGAACATTATGTATTTCAAAGACAAAAATTCACAGTTTCTAATTAAGTAACAAAATCAATCAAAACGATTTTTTTTAAATCATAACAATACCTATTCTAGTTCAAGTGATGTTTAAGTTTTGTTACGTAGTATCCACTTGGTTAAGAACATACATACATACATATATGTTTCTAAACATTTGGCTATATGTTTCTAAACATTTGGCTCTGAAGTATCAAAGACACGTGACTTGAGATTTTATATAAAGTGGATATGGTTCGAACACATAACTTTTTTGGTTTTTAAAGTTGGACATAGATTTGAAATGTTCAGTACGATTCAAGTAATGTTGGGCAAGTGTCAGTGTCCGCCACAAGTATATCATTCATTTTGAAGTGTCTTGTGCTCCATAGCTGACAAGAACCAAACTGGACAATGTTAACTTATTTCACTTAAACATTAATCACCAGTGAATCACAATCCCACCTAAAAAAGATTCTAGCCATGCAAGTCAACAATGGCTCCTACTAAGGTAACAAATTCTTTTTTCCCCCTAAGTATACCTGAAATACACACCAACATATCATAATAAAATAAATCAAACTTAAGTTCTTGACTAAATCTCTCTAAAATTTAGCCAAATAGATCATTAAATCTCACATGAATTGAATTAAATAAATTTAACCGTTTCAAAGATATGCTCAATTGCTGGTATCAACGACGTCTAGCTAATCTACCAAAATAATACATTAAACTAGCATATTTGAATGAACATTCAATTCATATTTTGAGTAAGAAAGTAACAAACATGGAAAATATTTTACTTATAGTAGAGATGTAAATATCATCACTCTTTAGATATTCAATCTTCTTAAAATCCTGAGTTCATTGGTTTAAAAAAAGTTCTAATCTTTTCTTCTGTCGGTTACTCAAGGAAATCAAACCAAATAAAATTTTTATTTCAATGGGATATTCAACTAGCAGTACTTAGTTAAGTCTCTATAACCTGTTAAAATAACTAATAAATATTAAGCATATATTTTAAATGTCATATTTGATTATTTAAAATAATTGTAAACATATTTTAAGGCTAACTTTTAGTTTCATTAGATATTTTATCCTCATAAACCATGCATTTGAATATCCGATTCCTTGTATGCAGAAGATTCTTTTTAAAAGGATCCACTTTGGAGGGATCCATACCCACTAAGACATCTAGGATACGTTAAGGTTTTCTTATGTTTTTCTCCATATTGTATATTTTATTTCTCTATTTTTCAATTTCTCTTTTATTATTTTCTTTTTTGATCACAAACTGTAGCCATTATCCTGAACCTTGCATCTCAGAAAATCCAACATCTTCCTTATGAGTTACCACTGATTAGGCAATACCGACATCACTGGCATTGAGGGAATCCATATCTATGGACTGTGTGACAATGATCGCTATATTACTACTCTGAAAACTCTGAGTTTAGGTTCAAGCTTGTGATGTCATACCCAAATGGGAAATTTCTTTTGGCAATAAGTTCTGGAATGTTACCAGAACATTCCATTTTTGTAAAATTCTGCCACGTTGGACACTAGTACACTTCCAGACACATGGACATATGTATCTCACAGCTTGGACATGACTCATACTCAATATACAAGAATATGTATCATTGTAAAAATCAGAAAAGATTAGAAAGAATATTGGAAAAGAATTCATATGAAAATTAAGCAAGAGATATATAATAAAAAGATTGATTAGTCTTATGTTTCTTTTACTCCAACATTCATCGAAATCAATTACATGCTCTTTCCTTAGCTCTACCATGGTAGTTAAACAAAAGAACTAAAAGAGCCTATTGCTTACCAAAATGTGGAATATAACATATAATTATATTATATTCTAGTTGTGTCCCATGTATCCAATAATTAACTATTTGCCATGTTGAACACTTTAGGACACTCGTACACTTGACACTTGTGTTCCATGTCCCTGTAGCACTAAGCTCTAGTGCAGACTACAGTTATGAAAATTTTCAAGCTGCATGCTACATTCAGGATGGTGGTTTCTATAGATGGGCATAGCGAGCTTTTGTGTTGTGATTGTTCCTGTTTATTACCAATCTCCTCTGAACATTTTGCAACCATGTTTCCAATGCACCACGTTTTTCTACATGCCATTGCCAATGATTTCATTAACAAGAGAAACGCAACCAGCATCAATTCATGGCAAAATTTATACCGAGGAAAAGGTCTGTAGAAAGAAAAAAAACTAAACTCCCAGCTATCTCTTAATTGCAGTATTTTCATACAACGGCCATCTGCATCAGTAATTTGATAGGCTAAGGTTCAAAATGTTTATCATCCTTCTACTTTTCAACATAGGTCACACTGGAAAGCTACTAAAATTTCCAAGAAAACGGAAAACCCAGCAACAATAGAAGCAGCAGACTACAACAAGCACAGCAAAGCGAAAGCATTCATCCAAATAGTTCCACAATTACACCTAGAACAAACAGAAAGATTGAATGTTATTAAGAATATTTTGATGAATGCTGATTCAACGGTAATAAACTAAGAAACCCCTATTTGAAACAATTACAACATATTATCACATTTTGCCATGAACAAAAACATGCAGAATTAATAAAAAATAGAATTAAAAAATCCTATATAATGGCATTATTCTATTGTATAAGATTTTAAGCTATAAAAGGCAACTGAATCAGAGAGACAAAACAAATTGACTGTGCAGTTGATGGCAAAACCAGTTTCTTCACCTCCCATTTGATTTCTGACAATGGTAGCTCTTAGCAGAAGATCAGTCCAACTTCACCGAGGAGAAAAGGTAGTGCACGAACCAGAAGGAGGACATGAACCCAACAGTGCCGGTTGCGAGCATGACGGCAAGAGCCATAAACAGAGAATACCCAATGTAGAGAGTAGCAGACACCGGGCCGCTCAAGCTCTTGAGATCAAACACAAGGTAGTTCACCGAGTATAAGAAGATATACAACGCGACAGATCCTGAGGAGAAGAATGACTTCCACCACCACATCCAGTCCTCCGCGCAGAGGTGCATGTAAGTGAGGACCAAAGAGACCTCAGCACACACAACAACAAGAAGTATCAACACAATGAACATGAAACCGAATACATAGTATACTCGACGCATCCAAATGCTTGACATTATAAAGAAAAACTCAATGAAGAGAGTGCCAAATGGAAGAGTCCCAGCTCCAATGACCAATAACCAAGATGGGTATTTCTGAGCAGGGATTTCTCTAGGGATTTGATTAGCTCTTACATTATACTCGAAGTGAGCTGTCTTAGCACCAACGAATCCACCAACAAGGGTAAGAGGCACAGAGATACAGAACCAAAGCAAGATGAGAATGACGAACAAAGAGAGGGGAATTGCCCCGGTACTGTGACTACCCCACAATAGGAAATTTAATATGGTCAATATCAAGAATGCCATTCCAGGGAAGAAACAAGCAACACGCCAAGAAACCGAGACCCAGCCAGAGTGATCCCCGTGTTTCATTGTTTTCCAAAGCCTCACAGCAACATAACCAGCCAAGATTCCAAGGGCAAGATAGAAGAAAAGCATTCCAGTGATCAAAGTTCCTCTAGAAGCAGGAGACATGAATCCAAGTGCAGCAAACAAGATTGTCACAGTTGCCATTCCTAGAATCTGAACTCCATCACCTATAAAAACACAGAGCAGAGTCGGATGGCTCGGAGACCGGAAGACATCGCCAACAATGAGCTTCCACCCAGAAAGCTCCTCATTCATCTGAGCTTGTGCTTCCTTGTCAAGTTCATCATACCGAGTCAAATCCCTCCTCACCGTCCTTAAAAGAATCACAAGCACAATTGCAGCTAAAAACGTGATAACCATCAAAGAATTGAGAATTGAGAACCAATGCACCTTCGCGCCTTCCATCTTCAAATAAGCATCCCATCTAGATGGCCACTTGATATCACTATCAACAAATGAGTACGCGTAGGTGAACACAATGGGTTGGTTCTCCTTCAGAGACATAGCAACCGTCGACGGATCGCACTGGATATTAGCCGGGTATTTATCATACATCTTCAAGTTCTTGACCAACTCCGGATCGTGCTGAAAGCTACAAGGCACGACCTCAAACCCAACAACCATATAACCTGGAGGCACATCAAGCCCAGACTTCGACTTATCCAAATCAGGTACTGATTCCACGGCATCCCCGGTACCCATCACTCTAGCCACATTGGTCTCCTCATACTTATGAATCAAAATGGTAAATTTCAAATGGTTGAACACGTAATAATTATCAGCAACCTTGATCCCAATCGGGTACCCGGTCCACCGAAGAAGATACGGAGAAAATTGGGTAAATGCCATCGGTCAACCATGGGTTTTAATTTTTACCACCAACTTTAAAAAGTTTGCTAGAATAACACCACAACTTAAAAAGAGACGAAAATACCCCCGTTCGTTCTCAAACATTAACACCCAACAAAATTAAATCCACCTGCGAAAACAATTGCAGTGGACGACGTTCTCCCTCCGGCGAGCGAAGCCCAGCATCTCGCACCGCCTCGAACTCCCCTCGACAGCCTCGACACCGCTCATCAACGCCAACCCACAACCCAACACCGACAGCACCCCCATCTACGTTGACGCCGAACTCCGACCACCCCGCTTCGCCGTACTCCGACCACCCCGCATCTACGGCAACGCCTCGCCGTACTCCGACAAAGCCCTATGAGCCAATATAACCCAATTTGCGCCAATTTGCGCCAATTTGCGCCAATATATGTCACGTATATTGGCGCATATTGGCGCAAATTGGCGCAAATTGGGTTATATTGGCTCATAGTGCTTTGTCGGAGTACGGCGAGGCGTTGCCGTAGATGCGGGGTGGTCGGAGTACGGCGAAGCGGGGTGTTCAGAACCCAACGCCGACAGCATCCCGCATCTACGTCGACACCAAACTCCAACCACCCCGCTTCGCCGTACTCCGACCACCCCACATCTACGGCAACGCCTCGCCGTACTCCGACAAAGCCCTATGAGCCAATATAACCCAATATGCGCCAATATACGTATATTGGCGTATATTGGCGCAAATTGGCGCAAATTGTGTTATATTGGCTCATAGGGCTTTGTTGGAGTACGGCGAGGCGTTGTCGTAGATGTGGGGTGGTCGGAGTACGGCGAAGCGGGGTGGTCGGAGTTCGGCGTCGACGTAGATGGGGGTGCTGTCGGCGTTGGGTTGTGGGTTGGCGGTGATGAGCGGTGTCGAGGCTGTCGAGGGGAGTTCGAGGCGGTGCGAGGTGCTGGGCTTCGCTCGCGGGAGGGAGAACGTCGTCCGCTGCAATTGTTTTCGCAGGGGATTTAATTTTGTTGGGTTTTAATGTTTGGGAACGAACGGGGGTATTTTCGTCTCTCTTTTTAAGTTGGGGTGTTATTCTAGCAAACTTTTTAAAGTTGGTGGTAAAAATTAAAACCCACGGTTGACCGATGGCATTTATCCAATTTTCTCGAAGATACGCATCCTTCTTGGTGTACCGGATCGCCGGAAGGTTATCAAGAATCAAGTTGACTTGGTACATCTCATCAATCCTCTTCTTCAAAAGACTGAACTTGTCCTTGGACAGATCGGACCGACAAAGAAACACATCGGATTCGTTCGTGTGCATCTTGAATCGGTACGGAGAGTTCTCGATTCGGTCTCCCATCAGGAGCTCGCCTAGGTTTTCCGCCGAGTCCTTGATGCCTTCCTGAGGCTGGCAAAAGGGAAGAGAGTAGTAGCTGAAGGGCATTTCGGTATCGATGGAGGTTATGGAATTAACTTTAACAGACAAGTAATCGCCGGTCTGGTACTTGTGAGGGTAGCTACCAGGGAGATAAAAGGCTTCCATAGATAGGAGCATTACGAAGCTGGAGATGACCCGGATGAAAAATCTCGAGCAAGATCCCATCTTTTCGACGGATTTGCTTTAAATCTCGGATATTTATTGGATCTGTGAGTTTTAGGGAAATGGATCGTGGATCTAACTAAATGTGGAGATTTTGCGATTGAAATGGGGAATGATGAATAATGTAACAGAGAAATGGATCAAAAGAGATGGAGTAAGAGAGAGAAGAACTGACCTTTTCGCAACGAGGAGAGAGAAATAAGCTCCTCCGACATTGAGCTCTCAGCAATGACAGAGAGTTTGGCGGATTTTGCGGGTGAGTTTGAGATTGGAGGAGAGGAGATTTGTCGGGCGCTACCACTACGTAACTTATATAATGGCAGCAACGGCGAGAGTTTCGCGTGCTGCTGCTTGCGGGAAGAGAATTGCTACGCGAACAGAGCTTTTGAGTTAACTGCTTAATTTTTCCGAAAATATCGAAACTACCTGTTTACAGAACTTTTCAAAAAAAAATCCCAAAAATATCTTTCGAATTGCTGAGTTCATTGAACTGCTAACTTCGATTGATTTTGAGATAACAGAAGGAATTACACCGTGAATCAAGAGAGAGAAAGGGATTTCTTGCGAGGTCAACCGACGTAGTAAATGGAGATTCAAAGATTTAGGCAAATTTGTGAACTAAATTTGAGAAAAGGAAACGAGAAGAGCAGAGCTGCTCGTTGTTCAGTTGTTGGTAAGCAAGGGTTCGAATTTTTTTGAAAATAAACCTAATTGGTTAGTATTTTTAGATGCATGTGTAAATTTCAACAACATTGATGCATGTTATTTTTCATTTTTTTGCTCAGATAGCAAAGACACAAAAGTTGGAAAAAATTTAGGTAAATTAATGGTGGTAAATCTTTTTATTCTTTTTTGCTCTCCTATGGGTTTCATGTTGATCTAAGATCGATCCGATCGATCAAATGGAGAGAGTATCTAACCATCATCAACAATTTATCTAAATTAAAAATCAAGTTGACCTAAATTTTTCCCAACTTACCGCCATCAATTAGACAATGCACTCATCATTGATTATACAATGCTGAAAAGATTGACCTCATCCTTAATTACACAATGCATTGTAAATTCTCAGTAGCATTGTGTAATCAAGGATGTGGGAATCATTTTGAGCTCAAGAAAAACATATTCACTTTGACTCAGTAAACAGATTCATAGATTTGATTATGCATACAGATTAATACTTTGATGCTTGAAACAGATTCATATTTTGAGTCTGCAAACTGATACACACTTTGATTTTGGAAACAGATGCATGCTTTGCTTCTTGAAACAGAATCATAATTTGATTAGACAAACAGATTCATACTTTGCTTTTTGAAATAGATTACTACTTTGTATCTGCGAACTGATGCACACTTTGATTCTGCAAACTAATACACACTTTGATTCTGCAAACTAATACACACTTTGATTCTAAAAACAGATTCATACTTTGAGTCTGCAAACTGGTACATACTTTGAGTCTGCAAACTGGTACATACTTTGATTCTGCAAACAGATTCATACTTTGATTATGCAAACAGACTAATACTTTGATGCTTGAAACAACTTCATACTTTGAGTCTGCAAACTGATACACACTTTGATTCTGGAAACATATGCATGCTTTGCTTATTGAAACAGATTCATACTTTGATTATGCAAATAGATTCATACTTTGAGTCTGCAAACTGATACACATCCTGATTCTAGAAACAGATGCATGATTTGCTTCTTGAAACAGATTCATAATTTGATGAGGCAAACAGATTCATATTGTGATGACCTGAAACCATAGTAACATTTTTAGATCACCCCGGTCATTTTTCCTATAATTTTTTGAAAGTTTAGTTGTTTTCGGATGTCGTGATCGTCTCGAGACCGATAACCATATTGATCCCAAAAACTGACTATTCCATTGTCCAAAAAATTTAACGAAAGTTATTGTCATACATTTCGGATCATTTGAATGTATGATAATTTTGCCAGAATTTCTGGGAAACATTTCTGTCAGGGGGCAAAACTATAATTTCGTTAATGTTATGAATAGGCCCATTGGGCCAATTGGGTATCCAACCCACTATTGAAAGATATAAATACATGGGTAGGGGGCTCTTAACCCCTTACACCTATTTCTCCCTAAATTCCCTTCACAACACGTTATCAGCACGATCACGCTCGTTGGAGGAGACGGCGGCTCGCGGGAAAGGAGATCCACAAATCGCTCAGAAAAAGAAGATCGTAATCTTCTCAACGGGGAGCGAAAAGGGCATCCTTCACCAACCGTCGCCTAGATTCCTCGTCGAATCTAGAAGGTAAAAATCCAAACTTTTAGATCTAAACCTGCTTTTCTCATTAGATCTGCATGTTTTAGGATCAAAAAGTTGATAAACTCGGTAAAATTCAACATTTTTAATAAGATCTGCATGTTTAAAACAATAAAAACTTGTTTTTTAGCGATCAAAATTGTTGAAAACCCCGATTTTTACCTCCCCGCCTTTGATCCAAATTTCCGTACGCCCATAGGGCGAAACGGCGGCGCGCCCTTCGCGCCGCCGGCGGAATCAATCGCCGCGGCCTGAGGCCGCGGCCCGCGCGCCGAGGCCGCGCAGGCCGCGGCGGCAGCCGCGGCCTCAGGCCGCGGCCCTGCGCTGCGGCCTGCAGGCCGCGGCCAACTGCCGCGGCCTGAAGCCGCGGCCCTGTGCCGCGGCCTCGGGCCGCGGCCAGTTGCCGCGGCCTGCCGGCCGCGGCCAACTGCCGCGGCCTGCCGGCCGCGGCCAACTGCCGCGGCCTGAAGCCGCGGCACTGTGCCGCGGCCTGCAGGCCGCGGCCCGCCGCCGCGGCGGCCGCGGCCCGTCGCCGCGACGGCGGCCGCACCCTTCGCGGCCAGCCGTCGCGGCGACACGCCGCGGGCCCCCCTTAGGGTTTCCTGAAACCCTAACCCTAACGGGTTATTTTTCGGGGGAGGCCCAATATTAACCCTAATGGGTTGTTTTCATGGCCCAAAAAGGCCAGAAAATTAGCCCATTCACACAAATTATTTTATTTATTTATTTTTTTTTGGCCCTAAAAAGCCCAAAATATGTAAAAGAAAATTTGAAAGGGTTTAAAGCGGTAAAATAAAACAATAAAATATGGATCAAAAAGGCAAAAGTTTTCAAAAAAAAAAAATTTTCTTGCACGTCGCACACAATTTTAAAATTATTTTAAATGCTTGTGTCTAGATTATCTGCGTGGTTGTATGTTGCAAAAATATTATCTGCGTGGATGTGCAAATATTAGGCTATGTTTTTAGGGATCAGCCAGGTTTCCGACACCGTTTTAAATTCCCGCAATTTTTCTTTTCTTTTGAGAGAAACTTTGTATGTGAGGATGAAAATGTAAAAAGAAGACCGAAGGACACCAAAAAGAAGCTGAAGGCGTTTCGCTCAATGAAGATAGGGGCTTCTCTCTGAAGTTCCCGAGTTGTAATTTATTTTCATGCCTTTTATTTTGATGTAACCTCGGACTGGACTTTTTATTTATTTTTCGGTGTCGGCTGGCTGATCCCCATAGCCTAAGGTCATTATTTCTGTTTTTCATTGTTTTTGCATTAAACTGCGTGGTTGATTAATTAGCTTTAATACCATGTTTTAATGTCGCAATGAAAACCATCAAACAGCATGCGTGATTGTTAATTTTTAGTAATTAATTATTCACATTACCTGAAAAAGCATGTATGTTAAAACCACAGTAATTTAAATTCATGAAAATGACTACATTACATGCGTTGATGTCTGTCTTATTTTCAGTCTTAATGATACATGCTATTTTGTTTCTGTACATGCTAGATCATAAAATGGCCAGACTCGCAAATGTAGACTTCTCAGTCCTGAAGGCTGATGGGTCAAACTACCTGAGTTGGCAGTTGGACCTGAAGTTCCATCTGCGCTCTCATGGTTTCAGTCTCACACAGACTGAAAAGGCAACAACTAGTACTGCCCCAGCTAACAAGGAGGCTTCAGTGGAAGCACCTCATACAGAGGAAGTTTCCGATATATTAAAGGCGAAAGCCATTATATATATCAGGAAACACTTAGACTCGACCTTAAAGGACGAGTACCTCACTGTAGAGGACCCTTACGAGCTGTGGGATGCACTCGAGGAGAGGTACCGACATCAGAGGGATGTCATACTCCCCCGTGCACAGTACGAGTGGACTCACCTCCGCATACAGGATTTCAAATCCGTAGCGGAGTACAACTCAGCTCTCTTCCGCATCACCTCATGCCTGAAGTTGTGTGGTGAACCAGTGACGGAGAAAATGTTGCTGGAAAAGATGTTTACGTCTTTCCATGAAAAGGACATGATCCTTATGCAACAATATCGAGAGAGGAAGTTCACAAAGTACTCTGACCTTCTTTCATGCCTACTTATGGCTGAACAGAACAGAGACCTGTTGGTTGCCACCCACAACCTGCGCCCTCCTGGCTCCGCTCCATTGCCACCTCCTGCAGAGGCCCACTTCCAGTCTTCCCAGAAGAAGAAGACGGACAAAAAGGCAAAATTCCAGAAATGGAAAGAACAGAAGCAGCGGAAGAAGGCCACCCACCATGCTCCTCCCCAGAACCAGAAGTTCGTGGACAAGAAGCAGAAGAGGATTCCCAACAAAGGAGGCACTCCCAAGAAAGACTGGGAGGACAAATGCTCAAAATGCGGGATGACGGGCCACTGGTCCAGAATCTGCCGCACAGCAAAACACCTCCAGGACCTCTACCAGGCAAGCCTCAAGCCTCGAGCTGAGACAAACCTGATGGAGAGCGCAGCGTTGGCAGAGACCTCATGGACTCCCGAAGATTTCATGGGAGATGATACTCTCTAGATCTGGACCACTTTTATGCAATTAGCAATGTATCTTAAATTTTTATGCATCGTATCTAGTTCTTTTTTCCATGTCAAACAATATCTTTTTAGCATTTATTTATGAAAGTGAATCTTTTATCTATATTTATTGCTTGAATGTCTTTCCCCAATTTTTTAGATATGGAACTTATCTGCCTAGTGGACAGTGCATCGACGCACTCGATCCTTCAAAACATAGACTATTTCACGAGCGTAAGTAGTTATTCTGGCCCACTGAGAACAATCTCAGGGCCAGCAAATATAATCGAAGGATCAGGGGAAGCAATTATATTGCTCCCCGGCAACACACAAATAACACTTAAAAATGCGTTATACTCCCCAAAATCCATCCGAAACCTCCTAAGTTTTAAAGACATCCGTTTAAACGGATATCACTTAGAGACGGTCGAGGAGGATAAAAGGGAATACTTGCTTGTAACGGCTCTTACAAATGGTTCAAAAACCATTGTGGAACGTTTCAAGGGACTCCCCTCGGGACTCTACCAAACAAGTATACAAACTCCAGAAACATCCATGGTGGAGCACCTGCAGTGCCCCCAAACACCAGAATTCCAACTCTGGCACAGTCGACTGGGACACCCTGGTTCGGTTATGATGTACCGCATCATAAAGAACTCCAGGGGCATTGACCTGAAGAACCTGAAGATTCTTCAAAAAGGCAAATTCCCATGTCCACCCTGTTACAAGGGTAAACTGATCACGAGACCCTCTCCACTGAAAGTGGATGTGGAGTCTCCCAGCTTTCTGGAAAGAATCCACGGAGACATTTGTGGGCCGATTCACCCATCAAGTGGTCCGTTCAGGTACTTTATGGTCCTGATAGACGCATCAACTAAGTGGTCACATGTGTGCCTACTGTCCACCCGTAACCTAGCACTATCTAAGCTTTTAGCTCAGATAATAAAGTTACGGGCCCACTTCCCCGACCACCAGATAAAGAAACTTCGTTTGGACAATGCGGGGGAGTTTACGTCACAAGTCTTTCTAGACTATTGCCAAGCTCAGGGAATTGAAGTCGAACATCCTGTAGCGCATGTTCACACCCAAAATGGGTTAGCAGAATCTCTAATTAAGAGACTGCAATGGATCGCTCGTCTATTATTACTTCAATCCCAGATGCCAGTGAATGCGTGGGGTCATGCAATTTTGCATGCTGCATCTTTAATAAAATTAAGACCCTCTGGAGGTCAGTCATCTTCTCCAATGCAACTAGCACTTGGAGCCCCACCAATTGTCTCACATTTGAGAATATTTGGTTGTGCAGTATACGTCCCCATAGCACCACCACAAAGGACAAAGATGGGTCCACAACGTCGCCTAGGCATTTATGTTGGGTTTGACACCCCCTCCATAATTAGATTCCTAGAACCCCTTACGGGGGACGTCTTTAAGGCACGTCTAGAAGACTGTGAATTCGATGAAACATCGTTCCCAAGACTAGGCTCACAGACAAAGAAGCCCGAAGCTTCAGAAAGTATCACTTGGGATACAAAAACTTTATGTCACTTTGATCCGCCAACAAGCCAGTGTGAGGAGGAGGTCCTGAAGATTCTCCACATCCAAAACACTGTCCATCTCTTGCCGGACAAATTTACTGACAACCAGAAGATTGTCAAATCACACGTCCCTGCTGCTAACACTCCAGCTAGGATTGACATACCGCAAGATGGATGCAATCCGCCTGCAGCAGAAATGGTTGGACCTCTCAAAAAGAGAGGACGACCACCGGGATCCAAGGACCAAGTCCCTCGAAAGAGCAGGACCCTTGGCAATGGTAAACAAATACCACCACAGGATGCTAATTTAAGCCCTGCTACCCCATCTCTCCCAAACTCTCATGAAGAGGAAAAACTGGGAGAAAATGAAGTATCGATACACTATGTACGAACTGGGGAGTATTGGGACAGAAAAAGCACAACAATAGATGACACATTTGCGTGTAATATTGCCATCAACGTCGCGTACTGCGACGATGATATTGAACCACGCTCTCTGACAGAATGTCAAAGCAGAGATGATTGGCCAAAGTGGAAAGCGGCAATATGAGTGGAGTTGGATTCACTCACCAAACGCAAGGTCTTCGGACCAATAGTCCAGACACCAAAAGGTGTAAAACCTGTGGGATATAAATGGGTATTTGTTAGAAAACGAAATGAACAGAATGAGATCGTACGCTACAAAGCAAGGCTTGTAGCGCAGGGTTTTACCCAACGTCCTTGGGTGGATTTTGAAGCCACATACTCCCCAGTCATGGACGCGATCACCTTCCGATTCCTCATTGGCATAACAGCACAAGAGGGTTTAGATATGCAACTCATGGACGTGGTTACTGCATACCTATATGGCAACCTAGACCGAGACATCTATATGAGATTGCCTGACGGTTATTCTTTGCCTGCAGCACTAAAAGAGAGAGACCGTGACATCTACTCAGTGAAACTGCAAAGATCATTATATGGTCTAAAACAATCTGGAAGGATGTGGTATAACAGACTGAGCGATTTCCTTGCACAGCAAGGATTTAAAAACGACCCAGTCTGTCCTTGCATCTTTATAAGAGCAAAGGCAACAGGATTTGTAATAATAGCCGTCTATGTAGACGACTTAAACCTCATCGGATCTCCTGAAGAGATCGCAAAGATTTCTAGAAGCCTGACAGAAACTTTCGAGATGAAAGACCTCGGAAAATCAAAATTCTGTTTAGGCCTTCAGATAGAGCATCTTAAAGATGGGATCCTGTTACACCAGTCAACTTACACATCGAACTTACTGAAAAAGTTTCAGATGGATAAGTGCCACCCCCTCAGCACTCCGATGGTCGTCAGATCATTGGATGTTCACAAAGACCCCTTCCGGCCGCTGGAAGAGGGGGAGGAAGTACTAGGCCCCGAAGTGCCTTATTTAAGTGCTATCGGTGCACTCCTTTACCTGGCTAACTGCACTCGCCCTGACATAGCGTTTGCAGTAAACTTACTAGCCAGATATAGTGCTGCACCTACACAGCGGCACTGGGCCGGAGTTAAGCATCTTCTGCGCTACCTCCAAGGGTCCATAGACTTAGGTCTATTCTACAGGAAGGGGCATCAACTGGTTTAGTTGGTTATGCTGACGCAGGTTACAGGTCCGATCCTCATACAGAGAAGTCTCAGACCGGATACATGTTCACATATGGCGGTACTGCCATATCCTGGAGATCTGTGAAGCAGACCATGACGACCGTCTCATCCACCCACTCAGAGCTACTCGCGATCTTCGAAGCAAGCAAGGAATGCTTCTGGCTACGCTCAGTGATCCAGCACATACTCACCTCCACCGGCCTTACGACCGGCGTACTTGCACCCACTCCACTACATGAAGACAATGCAGCATGTATAGCCCAGCTACAGGACGGCTACATCAAAGGTGACAAGACGAAGCATATATCCCCCAAGTTCTTCTGGACGCACGACCTTCAGAAGCAAAAACAGATTGAGGTACAGAAGATCCAATCATGTAATAACTTGGCGGATTTGCTTACCAAATCCCTGCCTACTAGTATCTTTGAGAAACTTGTATATGGGATTGGGATGAGGAGAGTGAGTAAATGTAAACTGGGTCAGGATGAGAGAACTATGAACTCATAGATACATAGGAGACTGATGTATAGATTCATAGGAAATCTGCAAGCCTGAAGCTTGGTCAGATAAGGGGGAGTCAACTGCAGAGTTGTACTCTTTTCCCTTGGCTACAGGTTTTTTCCCACTGGGTTTTCCGTAGTCAAGGTTTTGACGAGGCAACCTCGTTGACTCTGGATCCTGAAGTATCCACCCCTTGACACATCCCCAAAACAGGGGAAGTTATGGGTTAACTGTTCTTTCTTTAACAAGACAGTTACCCTAACTCGGATCCTGAAGAATCCACCTCTTATTTCAATGTTGATTGGATAAGGGGAAGTGTTATGAATAGGCCCATTGGGCCAATTGGGTATCCAACCCACTATTGAAAGATATAAATACATGGGTAGGGGGCTCTTAACCCCTTACACCTATTTCTCCCTAAATTCCCTTCACAACAGTTAATTAATAATTACCCTAACCCTAGATCTACCCTTAACTTAATTACCCTAGCCCACCCCTTTAATCCATGCTGCATGGTTCAGTGGATCTAACCACCAACCCTCACACAGCTCATCACGTTCAAGCCCCTTCTTAATTTCTAACCCTACACGTTTATTCCTATTAATCTTCCCCTTCTTCTTTGTTGGGAGAAACACGAACACACCAAATAAGTGGAATGATGTGGATAACAAACATGTAAAGATGAGAGTGGGAGGGTGATTGTTAGGATAGTGTATGATGGGACATTGCCACATTGAACAAACATGTGTGCAACGTCCCCCAATTGTTACAAGGATGTATGATCACAGACGAATGTGACTGACTACAAATAAATCAAGATGAATATAGTGAATTATCGACATTTTAAGCGTCAAATGAAAGTGAACTAGTTATAACCCGTGTCCACGGGCACGGTTCATTTAACATTTTCCCCGTGAAATCTATGTTCCCCGAAAAATTATTTACATAGCCAAAATTTAACAGAAAAATATATTACCATAAAAATATTTAGCAGCACGGGCACCTTCGGCGCAGGCGTCTTCGGCGTGGAACAACAAATTCGGTGTCGAACAACAAATTTGGTGCACGCGCCTTCGGCGCAGAACAACAAATCTTTGTAAAAAAAATTTAGCGCGGCGCGGGCACATGTTATTTCCCCCGCGAAATCTTTGTTCCCCGAAAATTATTTCCACACCCAAATTTAACAGAACAATAAATTAGCGTAAAAATATTTAGCGGCACGGGCACCTTCTGTGCGGAACAACAAATTCGGCACAGGCGCCTTCGGCGCGGAACAACAAATTCGACGTCGAACAACAAATTTGCCGCCCGTGCCTTCGGCGTGGGACAACAAATTAGCGCTAAAAAATTTAGCGCTGGCGCCGGAACAACAAACATTAGGGTATTTTTACGCTAATTTGTTGTTCTGCTAAATTGTTTTACGCTAAAATTTTTTATTTTGTTTAATTTAATGGATTATGATTCTCCACAATCTTTCCCAAGACATTTTTAATTTCAAAGTTTAGATTTCCAAAACACGTTTCCCCCCAAATTTAATTTCCACCCTCTTTCCCAAAGCACTTCTATTTCAAAGTTTATGTTCCCAATGCATTTCCCCCAAAAAATTTCACAAAATCCTATCTCAACCATTGATTTACTAAGATCAAATCTCAGCCACTCTTTATCTTGTCCTAGTCAGCCCTATAATTCAAAAAACGCTGTCAAATGTATAATAGATAGTCATAAACCGTGCCCGCGGACACTGTTCAGTTAAGATTTCCATCGCAAAATCTTTGTTACCCGAAAAATTATTTCCACAGCCAAAATTTAACAGAACAATAAATTAGCGTAAAAATATTTAGTGACATGGACACCTTCGACGCGGGCGTCTTCAGCGCGAAACAACAAATTCGGCGCAGGCGCCTTCGGCATGGAACAACAAATTCAGTGTCGAACAACAAATTTGGCGCTCACGTCTTTGGCGCGAAACAACAAATTAGCTTTAAAAAATTTAACGGGCCTTCGGCTCGGGCGAAACAACAAACCTCAGTGTATTTTTACGGTAATTTGTTGTTCCGCTAAATTGTTTTAAGCTAAAATTTTAATTTTTGTTTAATTTAATGGATCATGCTTCTCCACAATCTTTCCCAATGCACTTCTAATTTCAAAGTTTATGTTCCCAATGCACTTTTCCTCCCAAATTTAATCTCCACAATCTTTCCCAAGACACGGTTCATTTAAGATTTCCCGGGAAATCTTTGTTCTCCGAAAAATTATTTCCACAGCCAAAATTTAACAGAACAATAAATTAGCGTAAAAATATTTAGTGACACGGGCACCTTCGTCGCGGAACAACAAATTCGGCGCAGGCGCCTTAGTTGCAGAATAACAAATTAGCGTAAAAAAATTTAGCGTGCGCCTTCGGCGCGGTGCGGGTCCGGATACCCTGTTTTTTTTATGTTACCCAGACCCTACCCGGTAAGGGACCGGTTCTTAAAATTTGGACCCGGAACCTACCCAGTTGGACCCAATACCCGGACCCTACCCAGACCATATGGTTCCGGGTAGGTTCTGGGTACCCTGTAAAAAAATCTAATTTGTGACGCATTACGAACAATGATTTCCAAATGATCTATGCATGACAATAACCTTAAATACACATGACTAAATATCAATCTGGAAGTAAAATATTGTCTCTATTCTCTTTATTCAGTGATAAAGGTTTACTGATCAGTCATTTCAACTAGATAAAGCTAGACATATGGATGAATGATTCACGTTTACCTCTACTGCTCTTTTGAACGCATAAGAGAACAATATGATTTTTGATTCAAATGCATTGTTTGATGAACTTACGCGTTGCTCAGAACTTCAGGATGCAAGTTGTACTCCCTAATATTATTAGTTCAAATTAGATACATCCAGGGTGGATCACTCTTATATATTTTGATCCTTAATATTATAATAAATTAAAAAATTAAATATATAAAATATCGGTTCCGGTTCTTGGTACCCGTTCCCAATAAACGGGAACCGGAACCGGAACCGATACCCGTCGGTTCCTAATTTTCCTACCCTGAACCGATAACTATCTACCCAGAACCTACCCGTTCGGGTAGGTTCCGATCGGGTATCTGGGTACCCTATACCCATGCACACCCTTAGGCGCGGAGCAACAAACCTCAGGGTATTTTTACACTAATTTGTTGTTCTGCTAAATTATTTTACGCTAAATTTTTTATTTTGTTTAATTTAATGGATCATGATTCTCCACAATCTTTCTCAATGCACTTTTAATTTCAAAGTTTAGGTTCCCAAGACACTTTTTCCCCCAAATTTGGGTTATTTAGTACTGACCCCCTGTGTTTTCTCGGAAATTAGTAGTACCCCCCTATGGTTTCAATAATTAGTAAGACCCCCCTCCACAATTAGTATCACCCCCCCAGGGTTTCTCAAAAATTAGTATCACCCCCCTATGGCAGGGGGGTCTTACTAATTATTGAAACCATAGGGGGGTACTACTAATTTCCGAGAAAACACAGGGGGTCAGTACTAAATAACCCCCCAAATTTAATCTCCTCAATCTTTTCAAGGCACTTTTAATTTCAAAGTTTAGATTCCCAAGACACTTTTTCCCCCAAATTTAATCTCCTCAATCTTTCCCAATGCACTTTTAATTTCAAATTTTAGGTTTCCAAGACACTTTTCACCCCAAATTTAATCTCCACAATCTTTCCCAAGACACTTCTAATTTCAAAGTTTTGGTTTCCAAGACACTTTTCCCACCAAAATTTAAGCTTTCCCACTAAAATTTTTACAAAATCCAATCTCAACCATTAATTTCCCAAGATCAAATCACAGCCACTCTTTATCTTGTCCTAGTCAGCCATAGAATTCAAAAAACGTTGTCAAATGTATAATAGATGTACGATCATGGACGAAGGTGATTAACTACAAACAAATCAGAATGAATATAGTATATTATCGACATAATGGAAATCCGTATTTCCTAGGCTGCTAGAGCTAGACAAGTGTGGCAAAGATCAGATAAAACACAGAACATCCAAAAAGCTATGTATAATTCTTATAACATAACTACAAAGAAATGTAGCCAAATCCAACAGATCAGGTTCAGCTTAAATTGAAGGGCTTTAAAAATCAATTGTATCCATTTCTAGAAATCCAATGACAACAAATAAGAAGGTAGCTAGAAAGGCAAACTCATGAGGGCCTTCAAACTGGCTTTTCATGACTCTGTCCAGAGCAAGTAAAATATACAAACACGCGTCTTATAGACGTTGCAGAGTGATGAACAATGAATGGTGTATCCAAAGAAGCAATTCAAAACCCTTGAGTGACGCTAAGCTACCAAAATGGAACTGACTACAGTCGTGCTTGCAGATGAACTGTTGTTCATTATTACAACAGATGAATTTAGCTTCGGCCAACAAAAATGCATGATTAAATCTCCACCCAAGGAAGTCATATATAGGAAATGGGAAGTAAATCCCATTATAACTGAAAGAAAAATGGCAAGTAGAACCATTGCTCTCACTCTCGCTCCACAGGTATTCTGGTTCCTGATACTGGAGACATCCCTTCGGACAAAACACCAAGCAAGGCCTCGATAGGCACATATCCGCCAACAGCTTTATGGGGAGCATGCGTCTACAGAACTGCGATGGGAAGAACTATTAGACCTTGTAATCAGGAACCTTGTACTCGGGGATGTCCCTTAGGCCTAACTTGGAGAGCACAAAGCAGTAAGAGTCCCAATCTGTTCGCCGGAGATACTTGAGAAGTTTCTTCCTTCTCTGGACCATCTCATTAAGCCCCTTCCGAGAATGCTTGTCCTGTGCAAAAACACCAGAACCTCATCACAAATAGAAGTATAAATATGGCTTTTTAAGTGTAAAAAAAGGGAGACCCTCGACTCATACCTTCTTGTGCAAAACAGATGACAGATGCTTAATTTTAGTTGTTAGCTGGGCAACTGCAAAACCAATTTTGAGAATTTTCTCAATTATGAATGATGCCACAATTCCACAAGGCAAAACAAAAGCACATCATGTATAAATTACTCTAATTCAACAATGAAAAATTGTAATAGAAAACGACTTGGGAATGCCACCAACTGAAAATAATTCATCCCCTTCCTCCCACAGGAACCGTTTTCAAGTTAGGCTACTGGCTGAGTGCAAGCACTTTTTTGAAATTTACTTCTCATGCATGCTAGTAAGCTCATAAGAATTCCTGCACATAATGTTTGTTTTGCTTAACGTTCAATGTTCATAAACAACTAAGGATATAATTAAAGATAAAGTTAATGATATAATTGCTCTAGCACATCTGTTCAATGTTTCATCGTTAAGGATATAAATACACTAAGACAATGAAAAAGTGTGACATGCCTTGTGCTCCTTTGAAAAGAGAATGAAAAGGGGGACCAAGCAAATTCTATTTCTTCACTAAAGATGCAAATATTTCATCGCTAGGAGAAGTTCATTGGATTTCACATAGTAAGGTCCATCAACAATGTCGAAAGCATTAGCATCATGTGTAACATATACAGTCAAAAACATCATGGTTACAAATATAACTATTAAACATATGAAACGGGAATTTGATTCAGGAAGAAGCATAATCTAAATGAACATTTGCAAATACAATTCAGTGCATGAATATAGGACGATGAAAATAACTGCAAACATGTGTATGTACGCACAAATGTAAATATAAACATACATATTATCCCTATGTATGCTACACAAAAAAGTGAGCTGATGAATTCTCGCTGTAATAGCTTACCATATTCTAAAAACCTGAGCATATGAATAGGCCAAGCAATGGGAAAGTGCATAAATAGGGAGCAAGAAGACTACAAAAGACTAAACATGATTCCTATAAATGTATTATGTAATTAAAGAATAACTTATATTATAGGTTGGGGTATATCATACAGCTGATAGGAATATTGGATGGACAAATTACTAGCTACAAAGTGATCCAATTCAAAACTAAATAAGGTGTTTAAAGCCACATGTGGAATAAGACATGATAATCTTTGACGTAAGCGACAGAAGTAGCACCTACCCTTGGCATTTACGCACCATGCCAATTATAAGTCAACACAATGGAAAGAAGAACATAGAGAAAGGAAGGGATGGCTGGTAAAATGCAGAAAAAGGAGGCATTGTCCATCCCCATTCAATGCACCAGCTGCTCCCACCACAGCTGCCTATACTCTTGTACCTTATTGACCAATACAACATTGTTCTTAAAATAAGGGAGACCACACAGATAAGACTAGATCAGGCTACCCAAAACAAGCCCAACAGGAGTTGCACTTAGAAAAAGGCCTCGTGCATTGATCCCTAACCAACTCCACGTCATCATTGCAGCAGAAAGAAACATCATCCGACCATAAGAGGCCAAACCAACGATAGAAAATTAACATTGAAAAGTTATATTTTATTTGTTTTTCTCCTATTATTCTTTCCCCTCCTTGCTTTCTTCTATCTTTAAAACCACATAGCCCATGCTGCTTCAGCACGGTCCAGCTAAGTGGCTTCTTAGGCCCAATTTTTGACACATTAGATCTCAACGATTAAAAGTAAGGTGGGAGGAACTAAATTTATGGTGACAAACATAGAAGAACATAATTTTGAAATCATGTGATAGGAATCACACAAATATGAACTTATATTGAATAAAACAGCGATAAAAAGATAGGTTTGGCTACAATTATAGGGGCAACCACCCTCCCAAGACGTCAATAAGAGAGGACGTCCGCACTCTCCGAAAATCCCTCGAAGAACTCTCGAAGAAATCTCACAAAATATCAATAATAAGCATGAAAAACATCAATGACGGCTAGCCCTAGTTTAATAGTAAACCACCATCTAATCTAATTACAAGTATGCCATTAAAATATAATTAGATGCAAGAGGGACGAATACGCCCCTAAGTCGCGGCCGGCTCCAAGCAAGCACGCGGTTTGCCCAAGCGTCGACGGGTGTAAACCCGCAACCCATCAGTACTCCCTCCCCAAAGAGCCACCTTGTCCACAAGGTGAAAATCTGGAAATTGCCCTTGTCTTCGTAACCTGCTAAGCCCTAGCCAAATGGAGCTTCAACTCCTCCAAAATCTGATCTCTCTCTGCCAAATACCGCTCCACATCTGATATCGGTGTCGTCTCTTACTCATAATGCAGTAAATGCGGATGGTCTCTGTCATACATGATCCTTAAAGGTGTCGTCTGAGCTGCCGTGCGATAAGATGTATTATACCAGTACTCCGCCCAAGCCAGCCAACGAGCCCACTCCTTTGGATTCTCTGAAATAAAACACCGCAGATAAGTCTCCACACTCCGGTTAACCACCTCCGTCTGTCCATCTGTCTGCGGGTGGTAGGCTGTGCTCCATCTCAATATCGTCCCCTGAAGCCTGAAAAGCTCCTGCCAGAATCTACTAAGGAACACATTGTCTCTATCCGACACAATGGACTTTGGGGGGTCCATGCAAGCGAATGACCTCTCTCACAAAAACCTCCGCCACTGATACTGCGCCATACGGATGCCGAAGTGGTACAAAGTGTGCATACTTGCTGAGGCGGTTTACCACAACAAATATGACTGCATATTCTTCCGACTTCGGCAGTCCATCAATGAAGTCCATAGAGAGGTCCTCCCACACCTGATCGGGCAAAGACATCGGCTGTAGTAATCCTCCCGGGGACATCGCATGGTACTTGTGACGCTGGCAAACGTCACACTCTGCAACCATCTTCGCCCCATCCTTCTTCATTCCCTTCCAGTAGACCTCCCTCGCCAGTCTCTGGTAGGTTTTGAGGACCCCAGAATGCCCTCCTACTGCGCTGTTGTGGAACTCCTTGAGTATGGTCGGTATGTATGTCGAAGTCCGCGGCAAAACCAATCTCCCCCAATGCAATAACCGTCCGTCCTAAATAGAATACCATGGATACTCTATAGATCCCTGTAATAGCGCCGCACATATGCCTGCCAAGTCCTGGTCCTTCTCCACTTCCTGCTGCAATGGCTCCCAGTCCTAGAGCATTGAAACTGACAGGGCCACCAACTCTACCTCCTCTCGCCGTGAAAGTGTGTCAGCCGCCTTGTTCTCTAGCCCCGGACGAAACTCAGTCTCAAATCTATACCCCCATCAGCTTTTGCAGCCACTTCTGATGCTCCTCTGCTACCATGCACTGCTCTTTGAGGCTCAGCTGATTTGTGTGCACCAGAAAACCCCTCCGCAACAAGTACGGCCTCCACTTTTGAATAGACAGTACAATGGTCATCAACTCCCTCTCGTAGACCGATCGCAGCCTGGCTCTAGCGGTCAACACCTGACTGAAAATGCACTGAAATATGCAATGGGCCGCTGATCATGCATCAATACTGCTACTAGTCCATGTCCCAACGCGTCTGCCTCCACCACGAAGGGTCTAGAAAAGTCTGGCAATGCCAAAACCAGTACGGTGGTCATGGCCTTTTTCAATGCCTCAAATGCTGTCGTCGCCTCCTCCCCCCAAATGAATTGGTCCTTCTTCAGTAGCTCCATCAGTGGACATGCGATAGTCCCGTAATCCTGCACAAATCTGCGATGGTATCCTGTCAAGCCCAAGAATCCCCGCAGTTCCCTCAAGTGGCAGGGCGCGGCCAGTCTAGCATGCCGCAATCTTGGATCTGTCTGCTGCCACCCCATCCGCCGACACCACACGCCCCAGATACTTCACCTGTGACTGTTCGAATAAGCACTTCTTTTTGTTCGCGAACAGCTGATGGTACTGCATCTCCTAGAACACCACCTGTAGGTTGTCCAAGTGCTCCTACAAGGTACGAATGTACACCAATATATCATCAAAGAAATCTAGTACAAATCGTAACAGGTAAAGGCGGAATACCTTGTTCAACAAAGCCTGGAAAGTAGCAGGTGCGTTAGTCAAGTCAAAAGGCATGACTAGAAATTCGTAGTAACCCTCACGTGTCCTAAACGCCGTCTTGGGCACATCCTTCCACCGCATCCTGATCTGGTGGTAGCCCGACTTGAGATCTATCTTGGTGAATAGGGCTGCCCCATGCAACTCGTCCAAGAACTCATCAATAACCGGTATGGAAAACTTATCGGGTACAGTCTCCTTGTTCAAGGCCCTGTAGTCCATGCAGAAGCGCCAGCTCCTATCCTTCTTCTTCACTAACAGTACTGGACTGGAAAAGGGGCTCACTCTAGGCTGTATCACTCCCACCTGCACCATCTTTGCCACCATCCGCTCAATCTCGTCCTTCTGGTGTTGGGGGTAACGGTAGGGCCTCACGCTGATGGGGGACACCCCCTCCCGCAGTGCTATGGCGTGCTTGTGATCCCTCGGTGGTGGAAACCCCTGAGGCTCCTGAAAGATCTCCTCAAACTACCTCATTATCTGTTGTACCTCTCCTGTAATGGGCTGCTCTCCACTGGCCTCAGCGCCTCCCTCTCCCGTCAGTGAATATAACTCTACCAAGTATCCTTCGCCCTCCGTCTGAATGGTCATCACCATGGTCTTCAGTAAGACTAATACTCTGCAAAGGCTGGGATCCTCATGTAGTGTGATTGCTTTCCCCTCCTCCTGAAACTCCATCCTGAGCAGTTTCCAATTCACCGTCATCTCCCCCAACATATGTAGCCACGTCATGCCCAGGATGACGTTGGTGCTCCCCAGGTCTAGGGGCAAAAAATTGGCGATCACCTGCACCCACTGTAATATCAGTATCAGCCCTCTACAAACTTCCCGACTGCTCTCCTTCTTTCGTGTCCCCATAATGACACTAAAACTTCCAGTCTGTCAGCTAGAGCTCCTGCTGGGCCACCACTCTTCTGGAAATGAAGTTGTGGGTCGCCCCACTGTCATTAAGCACGGTCACCTCCTGGTCGCTGATATGCCCTCTCAACTTCATGGTATGGTTCGGTGTGAACCCCACCACGGAGTTAAGGGAAACATCTACAATGTCTAGCTGGTGCCCTTAGACTCCTCCTCGACCTCAGCGGTCTTGTCCTCTACCTCAGCCTCGTCCTCCTCATCCTCTAGCAGCAGTACCTGGAGCTTGCGCCCCGCACATCTGTGGCCTGGTGTGAACCGATCGTCGCATCTAAAACATAGGCCCTTCTACCGCTTCTCCCTCATCTCTGCATTGGTAATCCGCCTGAACTGTCCCCCAGCCTGTGGTGCACTGCTCTTCTCCCCACTCTTCTCCTTGGTGGCCGGATCTGCTCCCGTAGTGGCTCTCTGCTGCCCTCATCTCGCTGTCTGACTCCGGGAAACTGGTGCACTCCAGCCACCCCTCGCCTTCCTCTCCTCTATCTGACAATCCTCCGCCATCTGAGCGTACTCCATGGCCTCCATCAGACTTTGGGGCTTCTGCATGCGCACCGCTGCTCGTATAGTGGCCTTTAACCCCTTCATGAAGGTGCTCTCTATTGTCTTATCTGTCACCCCGTGCACCGGTCCTGATAGGACCTCAAACCTCTCTAGATAGTCTCTCACCGTGCCCTCCTGTTTGAGTGATAGCAGCCGCTCACGTACGTTCCCCAAGTGGGGGTCTCTGAACCTCTCTACCATCTGACCCATGATCTCCTGCCACGAGCAAAAAGGGCGCCTCGCATCCTTACAGTGAAACCAAGCGAGGGCCTTTCCATCCAGACAGATGCCCGTTGCCTCCAGCTTCTGCTCCTCAGTCATGCGGAAGACTCTAAAAAATCTCTCAGCTCTATAGATCCACGAGACCGGGTCCACCCCATCGAATATAGGCATCTTCATCTTCCTCAGTCTGTCCATATTGAATCCCCCAGTCCCCTCGTCCTCCGTCGTGTGTAGGCTGGCGGTAGTGCTACCACCTCTCCTGGTGTCGCTCATAACCCCCGTGGGGACCTCTCCCATGGGCACCATGGTCCCCCGTAGGCATCCTCCTCGGTCCACATGTCCACCCCCTTAGTCACCTCCAAATCTGCCCACTGGCCCCTCCTGGAAGTCTCCGTAACCTCCTCCCACGCCGCAGGTGCATCCGTTATGGAGGGGTGGTGGCAGCTGCCACCTGGCATCGCCATATCGATGGTCGGGAGGGTCCTGATACCCCTTGCCCCCATCTCTGTACTCCTGGAAGACCACAGGGTCAAATTCCTCCTCGAAATCGTGTGTCGAGTCCTCCCGATGGGGCTGGTGGTCACGAAACTGCTGAAAACCCCCTTCCCCTTGCCTCGAAACCTTCTCGCGGGGGCTCCATGTAGCCTGTGGGGCCGCGGCGTGCCTAGGGTGGCCCCATCGGCTATCCCCGGGGGGGGGCAGCAGCATCCCCGTTGGTCGGAGGGTCATCGCCAAAAGCCCCAGATGCTTCGTCGGCCCCAGGCGAAGTCTGGGAGGGCCGTCGTCTATGCGGCAGGTGTCTTGGGTGTCGGCAGGGCCCGTGGGAAGATCCCCCCCCCCCGTGTTTTGGCGCTGCATGTCCACCGCCTTCCGTCACACTTCCTCACGATAATCCATCTTCCACGGCTCCCCGTCTTCATCCTCGTCGTATTCCTCCTCCACGTGGACGTCCGCATCAAAAAGCTCGACTTTTTTCTTCCCTTTGATCAAAGGTGACATCTGTCCCGCTGATTTAGCATTCCAGTCCCCTTTTCCTCCTTTTTTCTATGTTGGTCGTCAACTGAAAAATTAGTTGCGCGAATTACTTATCGTTCTGCTCTTGCTTCGCCGCATCCTTTTCAATGGAAGCCGTCAATCTGTCGACGGAAGCCGTCAACTTTCCCAATGATTCCTCGTGTCCCGCTAGCGTTTTCTTCACCCCTTCGATCTCGCCCTTAAATTTCTCCTTCTAAGCCTCGAACTTGTCCTTTTGCCGATGTCATGGATCGTTACGTGCTCTGATACCAAATTGATAGGAATCACACAAATCTGAACTTATATTGAATAAAACAGCGATAAAAAGATATGTTTGGCTATAATTATAGGGGCAACCACCCTCCCAAGACGCTGATAAGCGAGAACGTCCGCACTCTCCTAAAATCCCTCGAAGAAATCTCGACGAAATCTCACAAAATATCAATAATAAGCATGAAAACATCAATGACAGCTAGCCCTAGTTAGTAAACCCCCTACTCTAATTACAAGTATGCCATTAAAATAAAATTAGATGCAAGAGGGACGAATACGCCCCTAAGTCGCGGCCGGCTCCAAGCGCGCATACGGTTTGCCCAAGCGTCGGCGGGTGTAAACCCGCAACCCATCAGCATGCCACAATGCTTTTTTAAAAACCATATTCAAAGGTCATAATGTGTCCCAAAAATATCTAGCTGTATGGATTTAAAGGATGAAACCAATTATGGTTATCGTGAAAATGCATTTGAAGAGTCCTAAAGAACTTTACGAGTGCACTAGGCTTGGATGGGTGGGAAGCCAAGGGTTTTGCAAAGACGGCAGAAGGTTACTTACGAATTGAAAATCATGCACTCAAGTACCGTATAGATAAGATTAACTATGTAAAGATAAGTGTAGTAAAACCCAATGTTTGAGGTCTTGGTCTTGGTTTCGATTTCGTGCTTCCGAAAATTTAGGTTTTGGTATCGGTTTCGGCCGTTTAAATGGTTTCGGATGTTAAATAATATCACTTATTTAGAAGGATTAGGTATATTCTACCATTTATTTAGAAGTTTAGGTATGTTCTATTAAAAACTAACAAAATAAATAACTTATGTTCTATTATTTATTTATAAGTTTTGCAAATTTTGCCATGGCTATTCACGTTACCCATTTTGCTAACATATTTACACTTTTTTATCTGTTTTATGCTTACCCATTTTGTCTTAATTACTGACATGATATCCTTAAGCTTCTTCGTATCACACTAATTCTTGGCTATTCACGTTACCCATTTTGCCAACATAATAAAATTTTTACAAGTTTGCCATTCTGTTGCTAAAGATAGTGGCAACCTTGTAAATAAATGCAATATACTTAGCAAAACGTGCAAGGTGAATAGCAAAGAATTAGTGTGGTAGTAAAATTACATGTTTTTGATAAGAATTTACATTTATTTACAAGTTTGTCATTCCCTTCTTTTAACCGAGATAAAAGAGAATAGCAAACTTGTAAATAAATGTAACCTGTTTAGCCAAAGGCGTAACTTTATAAAAGCCATTCCTCTAATATTCTTGGTGCATCCAAGTTCCAACAGTGTGCGGCGTTAAATGGATTTAAAGTTAAAAAAATCGACAGCTATGTTGCTCCCTTTCATGTTGCTCCTCTTTCATGTGTTCTAGCCCCAGCCGTGGCAAGACAAGAGGAAAGAGGCATCGAGATCGAAGGCAGGCGACGGCGAATGAGGTCAGCTGAACTTCCTTATTTTTAACTACTTCCTTTTACCTTCATTTTTCTCTATTTTTATGTTTCGTTTGCTTGTTTCGATTTAGGTTTCGATGCAGATTTACTTTCGATTTCTTTTATGTTTTGCTAGATTTCATGCTTTTTCAAGTGGATAAAGTTATAGCAAGATGTGTAATTTTTTTTAAATTCTCAGCCTTAGTGATTTTTTCATAAAATCATCTTGCCGGCTGGTATCGGCCGATACCTTTATCATCCATGATAAAATCCATAAGGTCAGCTAAGATAAGCATGCAAGTTCACTTGTGTCATTTGCTTGCAGTAAATTCACAAATTTGTTGATGTTCTTCATTGGATCTTTGTGCTTTCACCTTTGTAGAGATTCCCTGGCACTCAAGTGGCCATCATAGTGTAATATGTATCAGGAGTTATAAACATCAAATTTTCCTATTAGAGCCTAGATAAGTCTCATTATAAATCATTGGTGTCAATTAGATAAACAAAAAATAAAGTGCTTTTGAAATAAAAACCAAGGTTGATTTCCTATTGGGTTTACAAGCATGCACAAGATTGTCTCTAAGTTTCCTTTGATTGGCTAGTTTACGTCAAATCGTACGAGACAATTGTCATTAGTGCCTCATTATTGTTCCTTTTAATTTTTAAACCTAATCAATGTACACAAATTTCTGCTAACTGTGATAAAATCCAAGACATCATATATCCAGAAGAAAAAAAGTTGAGCTCGTACTCTGAACACGAGCAGACCCGCAATCTGACTCCGCCATCTTAAATTCATCTCTAACCTTCTTGAGCTCCAACTTCATTTTCTCAGATGAAGACATGTGATCAGGATGGAAGTACTGCAACAAACAAATTTCCGAGTTAAATCTATCCACAATGCTACGAATTTCCAACAAAATCCGTATTAAAAAACCACTAATGGCATACATTTTCCAACAGATGTTCCTGTGGTGGCTTAAGCATAAAGCTAGGCTTCGATGACATACCGATACCCGTCAAGACCGCAAACCTACTCACTGCACAAAACCAACCAACCACATAATAAGCCAGCATAGAAATCGCATTAAAATCGATGGCAAGCAGAGAAGAGCACAAGACACTTACTGCTTGCCTTTTTAGCATTTTCGGCATCTTTCAGCTTCAACAAACTACTTTTCAAATCATTGAACATGAGCTTTGCCCCGCCCTTCCTCCACTCCAACTCCTCCAGCTCCCTCAGCTTCACCAGCCTAAGGTTCAACTCGTCCAGTGAGAACCAATCCTTCTTCCCTCTCTCTCCCGCCTCTGGCCTAAACCTCCTCAACTTCTCGCCAAGCTCCTCATCCCCATACCTCTTCACAAGCTCTGTCTTCAACTCCTTGGCCTCCCCTTCCGTGCCCTCATCCTTCTCCTTCATCTCCCTCCCGAAAATCGACTCGGGAAGATTCTCCTGATCCCCAATCAAAGATGTGCGGGACGCATTGGACCTCTGGCCAAACAAGCTCTGAAACCTCCGCGGCTCCGTCGATGGTCTGATCTTTCCGATGCTCTCTTTGATTGATTCGTAAGACAGCCAGTCGCCATCGGTCCTGGAATTGGTGTCCTGATGACTAGCACTGTTGTTGAGGACATTTCTCTTGAAAAGCTCCTGGAACGAGGTGGAACGATTTTCGGATGGGCCACGGATAGGGCTAGTGCTTGGGTTAGGGTTTGAGGTTGTGGGGGATCTGCGTCTGTATTCGGCAAGGTGCTTCCGGATTTCGTCCAGAGAGGCGGTAGGAGAGGGCTCTGGTGGGGCGATGGAAGGCGGCGGGGGGTCATTAGGGATGCGGCGAGGCGGCGCCTGCGGCGATCTCAGGATCTCCTTGATGTCTCTGAACATCGAAGCGGGCGAAGATCGAGGAGGAGATGATGAGGCATCCTCGTTGTTCTCGCCATTGAAGTAATGTTTGGGGGTTTGATCGGGGAAAGGGCGGGAAGATGAGGAGAATGGCCGGAGAGCTTGGATGGGATTTGGGGTTAGGGTTCGGGATTGAGCCTTGATTCCAATACGGAGAGGGAGAGGGGCCATGGGAAAACTACGGTTTAGGGTGTTTGAGAGGGAGGAAGATGATGATCAGACTTTTGAGGTTTGTATGAATCGTTCGGGAAAGCAGAAGGGGTAATTTCTGCTAGGGTTTTGAATCGGGGAGGAGAGCGGCGCTGGTAGAGACTGAGACATGACCGGCCTGCGTCATTTTTTGGGATTAAAATGGAAGAGATTTCACGTAAAGGGGTGTTTAGATTTTTATTCTGTGAATTGCTACCCGCACATACCGAATTCCTTGTGCCAACAACCACTTATTCTCAAGTTTGCCATTAAAAAATTTATCCACCTTTACCGCCGTCCAATATAGCGGTTGTGCGTCCTAAGTAAAACCACCCCGACACTGCGGTTTTGCTCAGCGTGCACAACCGTTATCCCCTCTTCAGCTACGCACACAATCGCTAGAACGTCGACCGAAAAAATATTATTTCGGGAGCCTTGTTCTTCAGAGCTCGCTTCTTGATGTGGAGAGGGACGGAGACCGTCGGAATTTGGTAGTAGGCAATGGGTAGACGGTCAGTGAGAGAACGCAACAAGGTGATGGAGAACTTGGGCGTATGCCCAAGGAACCAAACCACATGTGCGAGTCGAGCAGAGGGGAGGAGCGACGAGTGGTAGACCAAGCAGAACGGAGGGAACATCCACCATGCATTGCCCACTCCCAAGAATCGGGGCCCTCCGTAACAGCGACAGCAGCAAGGTGGTGAGTGATTTGAGAGAGACCATCAGGGAGCATCCAACCATCTCCATCCCAAAAGTCCGTGACACTTCGGTATCTCAATGAGTGGGGAGTGGAGCACAGCTTGGATAGGGGCCACAGGGCAACTAGGGGTCATACTAGAAAGAGGAGGAGCGCCCGTCACCCACAATTCTACCGAAACAAGCAGCAGCCAAATCCCGACAACGGATGACGTGCTTCCAAGAACCCGAATCCATGACTGATGCCTCACATTGGAACAGAGGGGTGTACTTTAGATAGGCATTGCGCATATATGAGAAACAGGGAGAAGGAGAGTGGCGAAGCCTCCAGCTAGAGGAGCTCAGCACCAGCGGCCACCCCCACCTCGCAAATGCTACGCAACCCAATCCCCCACTCACATTTGGGGAGTGTTCGATCGTCTCTTTGCTCCGCAATCAGGAAGCGCAAATGTCGTTTTACCGCAAGCGAACAGTATATGTATATCGGCCATATGTATACACATATACCACATACATCCATCCATGCCATATGTATCAACATATTCATATATACACATGTAGTAGCTTCACACAACCACATATACATCCTTATTAATATAAATACTATAACACACTAATATTACTGTTCCAACAATAAGCAACAATACACTACTATTAATATACCAACATATCACTACACAATAACACACACTGCACACATTGCACTTCAATTTTGTATACATTAAACATGTATTCAAACATACATACACTAAATATCGCATACAACCTACTGTATATGGCACTAGGGACCATTACAAAATCGACTCGAAACTCTTGAAAATGAGAATAAAGCTCCGAAAGTAATATAATACGAGAAACGATCAAATGAGCTATAAAAATGAGTTTCGAGCGACTAAAATGGCGTGAAATGATGCGATAAACGTATAGAAAATATAGACACATCATGTGCCCAGGAGACGACTGTCCACGTCGTTCTTGCGTCCGGAAGACGACTATCCTGGTCGGCATTTCACTCGTGAACCAACAGTCACCGTCAGTTTCTCACCCGGGAGACGACCTTTGACGTGCCTTCCGGACAGGAGCATTTGCTAGCACAACATATAAATGCGGAAAGGAGTTTGCACCGTTATGGAGATAGTGAATAAAAGCGGAATAGTATAATGATTGAAACTTGTGGCTTTATGCAAATTACTTGAAACAATTTGGGGAGGAGGGAGAAGATTTATACAGATAGCTAAAGGATGAATGTGATTAAAAGGTTCATATTGGAGAATGTATGAATTTAAAGGCCTTGGAAAACATAAATGCCACTTCGGTCAAAACAAAAGAAGTTAGAAGGTCATGGGTGGTGTCTCCCAGGCATTGTGCAAGCTCCTAGATAACAAATGAGAATACTCTAGGTTCCCAAGCTCATAGACAACAAATGATGAATCCAATCAGCAATCTTGGACTCCTCGCTACGTCCAAATCCCTAGCCAATTGGAACTCCCAGTGTCCCAAGTTCACTCACTCGCAAACAACCTCACCTAGACTCCAAGGGCTGAAATCTCAAGGCTGGACTTTGATTTCTCTGATTCCTTTGTCCCACGTAGTTACTTCCACACTCGTGCATCACGTCGGATGCGTACTATAAATACGCCCCCGCAACACGAGCTAATCGCAATAAGGTCGAGCATCAGGAGGCGGCGGAGCACGAGTTGCGAAGCCAGCATGGCGGCCGGAGCAGCCTACGGCCTTTTCCGGTGCGTCTTCGACGCGTGCATCGCCGCCTCCGACACGGAGATCAGGAAACGGCCGTACCACAAAAACTGCGGCTGCGCGTTCCACGACCGATCCACGGGCGCTTCCCGTTGCAACCGAATCAAGAAGAAGTCGACGGTCTCCTATCCGATCAGGCGCAGTTTGAGCAGCAGATCAGCTGCAGGGCTGAAGGCCGCCTCGGCGCCGGATGCCGACCGATGTCGCGTTCACCGCGCCGCTGACGACCGCTTTGCCGGAAGGCATAGTTTAAGCTAGGGTTTTTTTTCTTCCATGTCTTTAGACACACCGTGGTTTTTGGGCATGGATGGGTGGAGGGCATTTTCTGTGCCATGTCTCAAGATCTTGATTTTGGCCTGGGGAAGTGCCCGCCATGTTATACAATAACTAGCTTTAATTGGAGTCATACCTGCAAATTTTCATTTTGACGCTCCACAATCGATCACTAGAGTACACCAGATATGAATCGACGGTTCATTTTGTTAAATGAGTTTATGCACCTCAAAAGTGAGGTGCATATCATAATTACCTTCTTGTTGTAAACTTGGCGGCTATGGAGACTATAGCTCTATATTTATAGTGGTAGGGTTACATAATGGGTCGATACCCACTAACGGGTAGGCCTATCAAAAGCTCGTTTATAACACTTCCCCTTATCCATCCATTGTTGTAAGCCATGTTGAACGCTTCAGGGTTCATGAAGCTTATTTGATCATGGGTCTGGAGATACTTCTGGATCTCTAAGTTTAAGAGTGCTTGCCTCATTAAAACCTTTGCCAAGGAAAACCAGTGGGAAAAACCAGTGGCTAAGGGAAAAGAGTACAAGTCTCTATAACTTCCCCTGATCGATGGATAACATCAGTGGTGGATACTTTTGGATCCAGAGTTAATGTGGCTGCCTCGTTAAAACCTTTGACTATGGAAAACCCAGTGGGAAAAACCAACAGCCAAGGAAAAAGAGTACAGCACTACGTTAACTCCCCCTGATAAGTACAAGATTCAGGCTTGTACATCTCTCAGTTGTCTCATCCCAATTCCTAGTACAAGTTTTCTAAAGGTACTGCGAGGCAAAGCTTTAGTGAATAGGTCAGCCAGGTTGTTGCAGGACTGGATCTGCTCGATGTCGATCTGGTTGTCCACTTGCTGTTCATGCGTCCAGAAGAGCTTGGGGGAAATGTGCTTCGTCCTGTCACCTTTGATGTAGCCACCTCGTAGTTGAGCGATGCAGGCAGCATTGTCTTCGTACATGGTGGTTGGCCCAAGATCTCCCGTCTTCAGGCCGGTGGTCTTGAGGATGTGGTTGATGACTGATCGAAGCCAGAAGCATTCTCTGCTAGCTTCGTGGATCGCGATGAGCTCGGAGTGGTTGGATGAGGTCGCTGTGGATGTCTGCTTCACGGATCTCCATGAGATGGCCGTCCCACCGTATGTGAATACGAAACCGGTCTGGGACTTTGCGGTATGTGGGTCGGACCAGTATCCCGCATCTGTGTAACCGACCAGGTCGGTGGATACACCTTTCTTGAAGTATAGTCCCATGTCTACAGACCATTGGAGGTAGCGCAGAAGTTGTTTCACTCCGTTCCAGTGGCGCTTTGAGGGCGATGAACTGTATCTGGCTAGTAGATTTATTACGAACGCTATATCGGGACGCGTGCAGTTTGCCAGGTATATGAGTGCTCCAATTGCACTTAAGTAGGGTACTTCAGGACACAGTGTTTCCTCCCCCTCTTCCAGCGGTCGGAAGGGGTCTGTTTCAACATCCAATGATCTGACGACCATTGGTGTGCTAAGCGGATGACATTTGTCCATAAGAAAGTTTTTCAGCACTTTCTTTGTATATGTCGATTGGTGCAACAGGATTCCTCCGCTTAAATGTTCAATTTGTAGGCCTAGGCAAAACTTCGTTTTGCCGAGGTCTTTCATCTCAAAAGTCTGTGTGAGACTTTTGGATATCGCATCTATCTCTGCAGGAGATCCGATGATGTTCAAGTCATCTACGTAGACGACGATAATTACAAATCATGTTCCCTTTGCTCGTATGAAGATGCAAGGGCAGACTTCATTTGTTGTGAATCCTTGTTGCACTAGGAATTCACTCAGTCTGTTGTACCACATTCTACCTGACTGTTTTAGACCATACATTGATCTCTGGAGTTTGACAGAATAGACGTCCCGAGGTCTTTCTGTCATTTTTGTCGGTAGTTTGTATCCGTCTGGGATTTTCATATAGATGTCCTTATCTATATTTCCGTATAGGTATGCAGTCACAACGTCCATGAGCTGCATATCCAGACCTTCCTTCGTGGATAGGCCGATAATGAAACGGAAAGTGATCGCATCCATGACCGAGGAATAGGTATCGTCATAGTCTATTCCTGGTCGTTGGGAAAAACCTTGTGCAACAAGGCGCGCTTTATAGCGCACGATCTCATTATTCTCGTTTCTTTTTCTCACGAATACCCATTTATATCCCACATGTTTAACACCTTTTGGTGTTAGGACTACAGGTCCAAAAACTTTGCGCTTCGAGAGTGAGTCCAGCTCTACTCCTATTGCCGCGTTCCACTTTGGCCAATCCTCTCTGCGTTTACATTCTGCTAGAGAGCATGGATCGGTCTCATCGTCGTATTCAGTGACGTGAGTGGCAATAATGAGCGCGAAGTTATCATCGATGATTGTGCCTTTTCTGTCCAGTACCTCCCCGGTACGTACATAGTTTAATAAAATTTCTCCTATATTTTCCTCTTTAGGGGTTGTTAGGAGTGGAGAGGTAGCTGGGCTGAGCTCAGCATCCTGTGGTGGTATCGTTATTGTTGCTCCAGGATTTTTCCTCTTTCGAGGATTCTTATCTTTGGAGCCTGGGGGTCGTCCTCTTTTTTGTTGAGGTATGGCCGCTTCTGCTGCAGGTGGATTGCATCCATCTTTGGGTATGTCAATCCTAGCTGGCGTATTTGCAGCAGGGACGTGTGATCTGACAATCTTCTGGTTGTCAGTGAATTTATCCGGTAAAATGTGAACTGTGTTCTGAATTTGAAGGATCTTCAGGATCTCTTCTTCACATTGATTTGTGCGCGGATCAAAATGGGATAAAGTCTTTGTGTCCCATGTAATGGTCTTTGAAACTTCTGGCTTCTGTGTGTTAATGCCTAGTTTTAGAAAAATGCTTTCATCAAACTCACAATCTGCTAGACGTGCTTTAAAGGCGTCCCCTGTAAGGGGTTCGAGGTATCTAATGATCGATGGTGAGTCGAAGCTATTATAGATACCAAGACGCCGTTGAGGACCCATCTTGGTTCTCTGCGGTGGTGCTATGGGGACATAGACAGCACATCTGAATATCCTCAAGTGAGAGATATCGGGCGGGTTCCCATATGCAAGTTGCATCGGAGAATAAGATTGACTACCTGACGGTCGTAACCTTATCAGCGATGCAGCGTGCAGTATGGCATGTCCCCATGCACATACCGGCAACTGGCATTGCATTAACAATGGTCTAGCGATCCATTGTAGTCTCTTTATGAGAGATTCGGCTAACCCGTTCTGGGTGTGAACATGAGCTACAGGATGTTCAACTTCTATACCGGTTGCTTGGCAGTAGTCTAGGAAGACTTGTGAGGTGAATTCCCCAGCATTGTCCAGACGCAATTTCTTGATCTGGTTGTCTGGGAGATGTGCCCGCAATTTTATAATTTGTGCAAGTAGCTTTGCAAAGGCTACGTTGCGGGTGGACAAGAGGCACACATACGACCATTTTGAAGATGCGTCGATTAGTACCATGTAGTACCGAAATGGTCCACTTGCGGGGTGAATAGGCCCGCAAATGTCACCACGTATTCTCTCTAGGAAGCTTGGAGACTCAGAGTCCACCTTCAGGGTGGATGGTCTCGTAATCAATTTCCCTTTGTAACAAGGGGACAAAGATTTGCACCCTTCCGAAGTAGCGTCAGGCTTTTCGGATTAATTCCACGGGATTGGGATATGATGCGACGCATCATATTCCTTCCAGGGTGTCCTAGTCTATCGTGCCAGAGTTTGAATTCTGGTTGATTTTGGCACTTCTGGTGCTCCAATGTGTTTGCTTCCATTGCTCTGATCCTTGTGTGGTAGAGACCCGACGGGAGTCCCTCAAAACGTTCGACGGTGTTTTTAGCACTGTTTTTATGAGACGTTACATCAAGGTATTCACTGTTTCCTTTGCTCACCGTTTCTAGGTGGTATCCGTTTAAGCGGATATCTTTAAAGCTTAACAGGTTTCTATGCGAGCTAGGGGAGAGAAGGGCATCTTTTATAAGTAGTTTTGTACTGTTGGGGAGCATAAAATGTGCTTTCCCTGATCCTTCAATGATACTTGATGGACCGGAAATTGTATTTACGGTACCATCGTATTTATTAATGCTTTGAAAAAAGCAGATGTCTTGGAGGATCGTGTGCGTAGAGGCACTGTCCACTAGGCATTTAAAGTCCATCTATTTTAAAAGAAAATATCACAGTATAAGGCACAAACACAAAGGAATATACTACGAATAATTAATTTGATGTCTGAAAAGTACTTAAACATGCCAGAAATAAGCAGATAAATTGTTTCTCAAAAGGAAAAAATTACAATGCATATTTAAAGTAGATAAATGTCCTCAGTCGAGCAGGTCATCGTTGGAGAAGTCCTCAGCGATGAACCTGATTGGTGACAGGTTTTCTTGAACCACCAGGTTTGTCTCAGCTTGCTTCTGGCTTGCTTTGTACAACTCCTGAAGGTGGCGTGGATGTAATGGTCTGTTTCCTTCAGCACGATAATTTGTGTATTTAACTTATTAAACTATTTTTCGACTGGAGTTTTATGATTTCAAAAATTTCTTATAAAAATATTTTGAAGTATCGGGGTAGTTATGGGGTATTTTAGTAAGTTCGGGTTTCATCAAATACCTCTAAATAATCCGGTAAAAATTCATTTTCGATTTTTACCGTTTTGGCTTAATGAATTAATTTTCTATACAAACATCATCAAAATGTTTTCATACTTCTACGGTATCATCCTATGATCATTTAGGGCTTTCCACATTAATTTCGTAATTTTCCGACGACAAATCAGAAGAGAACCCGTAAACCCGCTTCCTAAACGTTTTGGCCCACGACTCGTATTTTCGTAGCTCAAATCGTGAATCGGACTTCGTATTCACGATACTCGTGACGATACAAACCCGTGGGTATATTTTCGTAATTTTTCGGACACGTTTACTAGTAGGGACAAAATCGTAATTTTGTTACAAATTTTACCATCGCTAATTACCTTGCCTAATTACTAATTACATTAACCTAATTACTAATTACCCTAACATGACTAACATGTGTGGATGGATACGTTTAACTTTTCCTAATTTAGTCAAAAAGCAAATCTAATCCTAATCTTGCTTTTTGACTAAGTATTAAATGTTTTAATTTAAAATTAATTTGTTAAACCTATTTAAACCCCCCTAATCCCTCTTCTCATGCCATCTTCAACCTCCCCTCCGGCGAAACTCCGGCCAACTTTCCGGCGAACTCCCCCATCTCCAGTGAGCCCCCACTACCCTCTTCCATCTCCACATCTTCAACCTCTCTCAACCTCCCTCAATCTCTCTCTATCTCTCTCTAAAAACTCAAACAAACCCCATGAACCCATCATGGCCATGGCCAACTCCGGCCAACTCCGGCGACGGCCAGTGGCCGGCCACCCCACCACTAGCCCACCCCATCCCCCTTGGTCCCTTGCTCCTCCTTGCTCCTCCATGAATCAACCTACAATGAAGAAGATGATGAGAAAAA
This sequence comes from Scilla litardierei, assembly GCA_030789695.1. Taxonomy (NCBI): domain Eukaryota; kingdom Viridiplantae; phylum Streptophyta; class Magnoliopsida; order Asparagales; family Asparagaceae; genus Scilla; species Scilla litardierei. Next base: position 216,070,253 of record CM061134.1, on the reverse strand, counting down.
AAAGAAGTTGAAAAAAAAGGAGGGGGGAGTTTCACAGATTTGGGAAGGGAGGAAATGTGAAGGGAAGGGGAAATATTTAAAGGGATTTGATTTGCAAAAACTTTGTGAAGGGGATTTGTGTTCTTTTTAAAGGATTTTTGTGAAGAAATTTGTGAAGGATCTTTTATTGAAAGAATTTTTAGGGATTTTGGTTAAAATTTTAGAATTAGAAAAATTAGGGATTAGGAATTATTTTTATTGTATTTATACGTGTATACGTATACGTGCATATGTGCACGTAGTACGAACTTTGTAATCTTGATTATTAATGAATAAAATATGGGTGCGTGCGTGCGTGCGTGTGGTGTTTGTAGGTAGACATCCCGGGAAGACACCGACTCCCGGACACGGTACGAGACCCGCCCAAGGAACCAGATTACAACCGGTCACAACTACAGGCAAGTAAATACCGTATATATGTGTGTTGCAAGTAATTACCGAGTATATGCAAGTATCTACCGTATATGTGCTTGTTGTACTTGTGCTCATTGTATTGTTGAATGTTCAAAGTGAAGGGCCTATAAAGCCATACGGATACGGATACGGTTAATGTGATACGACACGGGGTATGGGGTAGTCTTGAGCTACGAAGTGTGCGGGAGTGACCGGGTCCACCCTTATTAGTTAAGCTGTACCATCACCCTGCAGGGGATGGTAGGTAGAGATTCCACGAGTTGCTCCGTGGGATGGGTGCACTTCTGGTTGCATATCGTGCACTCGGGCTAAGGCTGATGCACTAGCTTGTTACTATGTTACTATTGCTGACTTAATACCACTATCCTACTGACTAAGTCGAGACTACTCGAACGTGGCAGAGCGGCGTAATAACAAGCGGTCTTAAATTACAACCGAATCAGTGTCTAGAAAGGAACGGGAAGGGGGTTGGTCAACCAAGGGACTTGTTCCTGCGGTCTTTGAAGTGACCTGTGCCTTCAAGCCCTGACTAACTGGCTGATTTGGAAGTTAAGTTAGACTTCTTATTATTAGGCATGCCTACACTATTAGATAGTCAAGCGACGTTTGTTTCTCTCTTGTTCGTTCATTACATAGCTGCCTTTACTTTCTGTTGGTTTTTACTTGCCGCTTAGCGCTGGTATGTATTTCATTGTTTTCTCTGAAATGCATGTCAGACTACGAGCCGACGGAGTACGTGGAGTATTACACTGAAGACGATCTCGTTGACCAGGGATCAAAGGACGTTACTGAGCCCGCACCTACAGAGGAGTAGGAGTTTCCGATTCGACCACAGCATCGACTTGATTTCATCGTCAGTGTGCTTTCCTTACCATCGTCAGTGTGCTTTCCTTATTGCCAGTGTGCTATTTACTTCCGAGTGATGTACTTTACTTTTCTGTCGAGTCGATGTAGGCCGTACTATAAGGCCCAGTCCTGTACTACTTATCATCTATTGGGATAATAAAGATGTTGTGTGTTGTTTCTCTGAGATTGCATGACAAGAACCTGTCCTTCAATGGAATTACTACAGACGCTTATTGTGCATCAAACAAGGAAGAAAAAAAAATTCCTCCTTGTTTTATGTACAAGCGGACCTTCGTCGCGTCCTCACTCCCGGGTATTATGGGAAGCGGGGCGTGACAGTGGAGTACGACAATTTCTGGATCAGTGTCCAGTCATGCCACACCTGTGGCATTTATCTTCCCAGTCCTTTCTGGGGGCAGAAGTCTGGCCGTCGTCCTTTCTTTTCCACACATTTTTCTTCTTTCCCTCTTGGTTGTTTCTTGGAGGGGGTCCTCGAGCCTGCTTCTTCATGGTCTTACCCTTCTGGGGTTTGCCTTTGAAGTTGCCCATTTTCTTCTGGAAGGAGCTGTGGTGCGCTTTAGGCGCAGGAGCAGTGCCGGTAGGGCGTGAGTTGTGGGTGGCCAGAAGGAGGTCACGATTCTGCTCTGCCATCAGAAGGCATGAGAGAAGCTCAGAGTATTTTGTGAACTTTCGTTCACGATACTGTTGCATCAGTATGACATCCTTCTCATGGAAGGATGTATACGTCTTCTCTAACATGCGTTCCTCCGTCACCTTTTCACCACACAACTTCAGGCGTGAGGTGATGCTAAAGAGTGCCGAGTTGTACTCGGCAATAGACTTGAAGTCTTGGAGACGGAGGTTCTCCCATTCATATCACGCTCGAGGTAGTATAACATCTCATTGATGTTTATACATGTCCTCGAGGGCGGTCCACAACTCATACGAGTCTTCCACCGTTAGGTACTCGGCCTTCAGGGTCCGATCGATATGGCGTCTGATATAGATAATTTCTTTCGCTTTATCTATATCAGAAACCTTATCGCCTATAGCGATGGCGTGACTCAATCCCTGTGCTCGTAGATGGAATTTTATATCCAACTGCCAGCTTAAGTAATTCTTTCCTGAAGCATCCAAAACGTCGAAATCGACGCTCGCAATTTTGGCCATTTATCACTCTAGCATGTAAAAAGATAGCATTAATTAGATATTTTCACAGAAAAATAAATAATCAAGCACATCAGACATAAATATTTGCTGAGTGGATCGGCTAATCACCATAATTAATTACAGTCATTTACAGTCCCAAAAAGAAAGAAAGTACAACTCGGGAACCCCCGTGGGGCCCCTATTCTTCTGGAATAGTCCTTCATCTTCTTGAGGCGTCCGCCGGGCTTGTAATTTTACAAAATTATCCTCACTACATTTTTCTCTCAAAAAAAGAAAATAATGCATGAAAAATAAAATGGTGATCACTAGCCGATCCAAAACCACAGCAAATATTAATCATTCGTCGCAGGCAGTTATAATGCAGCAGGCATCATCACAGGCAGTTTATACATCACAGGCAGTTTATAATGGAAAATGAAATCTACCGTTTAAAAATTTTTGGACCACTAGGCAACGTCATACACCGTTAGGTTAGTTGACTAACGGCAGAGCGGTCGTAGGATCTTCTTAATTTTTAAACGTTTAAAGAAAATCATATAATCCAAATATAATGGCGATGAGTAAAAAATCACATGTAATTTTGTCCAGATTATAACGAAAAGAAATCGCAATTAAATCTGAAAATTTTTTGAAAATACGAAAAAAATTTCTGGGTCAGAAACCCTAGTTAGGGTTTTGGGGTACGCACGCCGGACCCGTAGCCGCTACTGGCGGGTGGGCCCGTCCGCCGCAGCAGGCGGCGGTGGGGGGGGGTGCCGCTGTAGGCGGCGGGGAGGGGGGGCCGCCGCTGCAGGCGGCGGGGGTTGCCCCCGCCTGTGGCGGCGGGGGTTGCCCGCCGCTGCAGGCGGCGGGGGTTGCCCGCCGCTGCAGGCGGCGGGGATTGCCCCCGCCTGCTGCGGCGGGGTTGCCCGCCGCTGCAGGCGACGGGGAGCCCCCGCCTCCAGGTGGCGGGGGTTGCCCCCGCCTGCCGCGGCGGGGGTTGCCCCCGCCTGCCGCGACGGGGGTTGCCCGCCTGCCGCGACGGGGGTTGCCCGCCGCTGCAGGCGGCCGGGGTTGCCCGCCGCTGCAGGCGGCGGGGAAGCCCCCGCCTGCGGCGACGGGGTTGCCCGCCGTCGCAGGCGGCGGGGAGGGGGGGCCCCGCCTGCAGCGACGGGGGGGTCCCGCCGCCGCAGCGACGGCGGGAAGGCCCCGCCGCTGCCGGCGACGGGGGGGGCGTGGGTGAACCCTTTTTAGGGTTTTGACGATTTTTGGAGAAAAAATGGGTAAAAACCCGATTTTTAGTGGGATAAACCAGTTTTATTCTACCAAAAGACGGTTTTTATTGAAAAAGGTTGATTTTTAACAATAAAAACGATACAGTTTTGATCGATTGATCCAAAAAAATTGAATCACCACATATGCGCATATGCAAAATTTAGATCTAGGGAGCAAGTTACCTCTAGATCCTACCCGCCGGATCTAGCGACGTTCGGTGAAGGAAGCCCGTTCGCGTCGCGTCCGTCCGGCAGAGGTTCGGCTCAGCTGACGAGCGTGCTAATAACGTGTTGTAAACTTGGCGGCTATGGAAACCATATCCCTATATTTATAGTGGTAGGGTTACATAATGGGTGGATACCCACTAACGGGTAGGCCCACCAAAAGCCCGTTTATAACACTTCTTTTATTTTTGGAAAAAGACAAGAAAGTGAAGGTCAGAGAAAACCCACGATTTGATAGTTTTTATCAAAAATAGAATTCAATCATGCATGTACCTGATTTTTGAGGTGCAGATAGTTCCCCTTTTCGTAAAAACAAAGAAATTATTGAGGCTTTCCTTATGTGAAAGAAAAATGCGAGTCTTGCTTCTCTCTCTAAGAAAAGCAAGAGTGTTGTGAAGGGATAATATCGAATTTGGTTAGTCGGTTGGAATCACGGTTTATCTTATAGATAAGACCGTATCTATTGTATCTTATCTGTATAGGCTCCTCTATATGCTATAAATAAAGAGCTGGGGTTCCTCTCCAGATGATGATTCATAACAAAGAGGAAAAATAATTATACATGAAAAGAGAGGAAAATTCATGTTAAAACAATTTTTTTAGTTCTCACTTTTCTTGATACAAAAAAAATGAGAGAAAAGTAAGCTAAACTAATTTCTTCCATATTTATATACTATTTGTGTTTTTTAGCAAACATAATTATTTATCATTTTCAAAAAAAAATCATGAGTAATACATGAAATTGCCCCAAAAAATCGCGAATAATTTGTGAATTTTTCAATAAAAACATGAATCATAAGCGAATTGTATTTACGAATTTTCAAATAACTCTCGAATTATTCACAATTTGTTCAAATAACTAGCGACCTTTTCAACTAACTCGCAAATTATTATTACCTTGTGTTAAACTCAACTATTTCAAAATTTGATGGGAATATTTCCGAGAACTTATGAACACGCATATTTGTTTATGAGTGTTTTCTCACTATTGAAGTAGTCGGATGAATGAATGGCTGTGGTAGCTGATGTAGGATGATGTGGACAAATGACTGGGCACCAAGCGAGCTGACCACTGGCTAAATAGGCACTGATACGAGCTATTGGAGTCAGCTGATCCGGTCTATTTTCGGGTTGCTTGGAACACAAGAAGCTCGTCATGGGGGTCAGATTTGGGGTCTGACCTAATCCCCTCCGATGCTTAAGTCAGTCAGTGACTCAAGGAGGGCTCGGGTAAATATGTCCGACATGTTAGGAGGTCATTTGCTAGTTCTCACACCGAGCTATGGAGGAAATGTGTAAGGTGGAGCAGATACCGGGATTGGAGTATCAGACTTTGGTGGTTGTCATAGAATGCGAATGTGGAATGAGCCAAGAAGTCCTTTCTTCGTTGTCTCAATGCTACTTATAGGCAGCAGATGTTAGAGGGTAACGTCCAAGCCTTTATGGAGCTTTATTGCATCTAAATCCCAGCCGTCGACATTGATCACGAGCTGGACGGTCGTTCATTGAATGCCCGCATTGATGACAAGCTGAACGGTCGGCATTGATGACGGAGCCCAACCGTCAGCTCGGCTGTCGTCTTAAATGAAGAGTTGGCTGGCCTCATGTGCAGGTCTCTGGGTCGTTGGGCCAAAGTCGTGGGCTTTACTGGGCTTGCTGGCTTGAGATAAATAACCAAACTGTCACTTGGCCGGCCCAATGCTATATCAATATTACTTATGAATTAAATCCTAAAAATAATGTAGCAGAAATAACTCTTAAACTTTGGTAATTTCAATGAGCAACCTAATAAGATAACTTTTCAACATTCTTCTTATGATTTTCTGCACAATTTTCTTGAGTAATCAAACATGGAAAAGAATCGCATTTCATTTTTCTCTTCTTTCTCTTTCTATTTCCTTTTTATTTCATTTTTGTTTCACCCGTTTTCTCTCACACCAAACACAGCCCAAGAGAAAAGTGGTTTAAAAAAGAGAGATTCAGGTCGACGCGTGATGGGCCAGAGACAATCCAACCCACTGCGAGTTGGGCCAGGCTTAATTGCTGGGCAAATGAAGCACATGGGGCGCGTTGATGACAGCGATCGCATCAATGCTATGACCGACCGCCCTCGCGCCATCTGCGCTGATACAAGACGACATCAAAGTGACTCCAGGACAGCACAAACGGTTAGCTCACCGCCCCATTTGCTGTACATTTTCTTTTGTTCTCCTCTTTTCTTGTGTCTTTTGCTAAACTTTCCTCATGTTAGCTTTCCTTGTGGTTTCAGATCTCAATGTCATTTTGGTCTCTTCCTACACAACGTGCCCTTTTGCCCCCTTTAGTCGGCAAGCGAACGAGCCCGCCAACTCTGACAGATTCTCTGCCTTCTTTATTCCTCCATTCCCTCCCAACAAACAACTGTTTCATCGGACTCGCTCTTCCAGTCCTTTAAATACAACGCATCTCTGTAGATCAACACAAAAGAGCCAGCCAAGACTCACGGCAGGCCTAGCCCTGTGCAACTGCTGCAACGGCATTGGAAAGCCATGGCCACCGCTGCCGCAGCGGCGCAGGGACGGTACCGCGTCTTCGACGGGTGCATCCCGGCCGACATGGAGATCCGCCGCAGGCCGTACCACCGCAACTGCGGCTGCGCGCTGCACCAGTCTCGCTCCCTCCCCCACGACGCGCCCTGCACCGGCCGGGTCTCGTACCCGATGCGCCGGTCGTGGAGCGAGGCTTCGATCGGCGCGGCGGCGGCCGATGGGGCCCGGATCTGCAGGGCCACGAGTAGTGTGCAGTTGAGAGATGAGGAGGATGTTTCGTCTTGCTGAATCTCGGATCTGGATCCTTCGGGGTGCATGTATGACGATCGATGAGCTACTAATCCTCTTTGATTTTGTTGTAATTCTTTTTTTGGTCATAGTTCGTGCCTAAGATGTATTGAGCTGGCTGGGCAATTAGTTAGTGCATTCTTTATCAAAGATTAAACAAATAACCATTCGTAGGCGTCCACTTGATTTTTAAAAGATCCAAACCTTTCGTAGTCTACATATGTGAAAATCATCCTTTATTTACTACTTGATCGATCGCAAAACAGTTCTATTATTCTAAAATATTATTATGAAACGATTAAATTTGTAATGTTCTGATCAAGAGTCAAATCCTCACAGGGATACGCCTGTCCTTATTTTCGACAAGTCTGCACTTCAGATAAAGAAGAGATGCCGATTATCTAAAAGAAAGTAGAAATCTCTATGGCAACAGAGATTCACCAATTAGATCAGCAGATAAATGCGAGAGAATCCAACAAAGCAAAGAGATATAGGTTATTTGGAGTACTTAATCAATTTCGGTTTTTCTTTTTATTTTTTGATAAAGAATGCATTAATTAATTACCCAAATGCAGAAATATTATCTGCAACAATGACCGCAACCAGGGAAGCAAATGCTGAAATATGTTTATCCGTTTGGTTCCAACTAAAAATACAGAAGCTTAAGCATCGCCTACCTCGACCCATCTGTTACCCACTCGCTTCACGACCCTCAGGACTCGCTTGGCTGGTTCCTTCCTTTTCTTCTTCACGTCCAGCCTCGGGTCGCCGATCGACCCATAGCCAAAGAAGGTAGAGCCATCGTATACCGGCTCCTCCTCCTCTGATCCGCGCTCCATGTACATTGTTTTTTCCATGTTCTCCCTCTTCGGCATGTTCCTTGCAACCGGAACCTCATTCATCTCGGCTTCCAGGTTATCAGAAGGCGAAGAACCAGCCGAACCTTTGCCCTCCATCGCCAAAGAGTTCCCAGCTCTCCCCAAGACTGAACTACTCAGCTTCACTCCCAGCTCCCGCAGCTTTTTGGCTTTAGGATCTTCCACCATCTCAAAATCTTCATCATCGACGTCTTCATTGATAGATGCCAACGCTTCTCCATCCATGTCATCGTTGTCATCGGATATTGTCAAGGTCGGTTCGGCCTTCCGTGCAGCAGCTCTTTTACTTGGTGCTGCTTTCTTTGTCACAACCTCCTGTTTCCATAGCTGCAAAACAAGCAGAGGATGTTAAGCACCTAAACCTTCAAGAATTAGTTTCCAAGTTTGTTTACATGTTTGGTCCGGCTAAGAGCTCGGCTATAAGCAGCCAGAAGATCTTTTAGTTCCAGGACTCCTTCACTCGTCCGCTGAAGAGTTAGGCTATGAGCAGCCAGCCGACCTTTTAGTTCCCGCATTCCTTTACCCGTCCGCTGAAGATCTAGGCTATTATAAGCAGCCATACGATCTTTGAGTTCCAGCAGTCCATCACACGTCCGGTGAAGAGCCAGGCTATGAAGAGCCAGGCAATAACGAACCAGCAGTTCATCACACTCATCATTTTCAACCACAGTTGTCTGGACAATGATTGAATATAACTCAGTAAACACGAACAAGGTTTATGCACCTAACAGCAATGCAAAGAAATTTAAATCAAGGGGCTAACCTCCTTCTTAGCCGCAGCTTTCCTTTGACCACCTTTAGGTTTGGGCTTTCCCGCTTCAGGAACCTTGCCTGTAAAAGAAGCAACCCTCAGTTAAGAAATATGCGGGCCATCAACATAATCCAAGTTCTTTTCAAAAAATTACATCAACGTACGTCCATGGAATTTTAAGGGCTAATTCCATGGAACCAATAAATGTGGGTACCAAAAAGTTTATTGCGTTTATTTCAGGCACCACGAAAGGAGTCATGATACATGGTAACTCTTATACTTGTGCAATTTGAGTTTACATATATGATGTGATATTATATATTAATACCGCATTGAGATATATAATGTATTCTGACACAACGTTGATGTATTTTGGATTCATCTATATAACTTGCATAATTGTTAAAATGAGATACATGTGCATTGTCATAATATTGTGACACTTTGCAACATCGATATATTTTGCCACAATGACATTTTGGATTCAATATTACTTCGGAAACTTACTTAAAGTTCTTAAAATTTTAGTTAAATTGTTTTTTAATCAAATGAAGAATATAGTTGTCTCATAATTCTTGTGAGAATAAATAAATTTATCTTACATGTCACTAATTCACTTAAGCATGATACACGTATCACATTGATAGAATAACTTTGACTTCAATGTTAGCTTGTCAACTTGCTTTAAATATATATGTCAATAAAGTTATGATATTTTGTAATTTGTTACATTATGATACATTGAAACCTCAACTGAAAACTAATATGCTGACATTATAATATATTCTATGTGCATGCGCCATGCTCATGATACAATGTGAGATATTGAGACATTGAGCTTATTAAGAAACATATTGAGATGACAAATTGCAAGAAAGAAACATTCTGCACAAAAATCACGGTCACACATGTTTGTATTTTGGCATATTGATATAACTTTTACAAGCATGTTAAACGATGATACATGTGATAGGAGACTGCCCAAATGCTGATACCAACACGAAGCAAATCTTGCTTGCATTATGATACTTCTGGAAGTTGAGTTTATATAGACACACACACACATTATGAACATTATGATACTTGTGGAAGTTGAGTTTATATATGGATCATTTCAGAATTATTATATATGATTCATGGATGAAAATAGATGAAAAAGAAAAGAAGAGAAAAATGCATCATTGCCCTAAAACTTTAGCTCCCATCTTCTATTCTTCTTGAACTTTGTGTCTATTATTTCAAGACCCAAAACCCATTGATATAAACCATTTCCCTTAGCCATATTATATGCACCAGTTTCATTTTCAAGGCTTAAGGATTTTGTACTCAATTGTTCTCAAAGTTCACCTTCGTGCGAAGAGGTTGCCTCAAGTGTAAAGGGGTGGTTGTGTTTGCCTCAAGTGTTGAGGTGGTTCACTCTCAGTTGGAGAGGGTTACAATCTCAGGTTTGTTGAGGTTGGGTTTCGTAATTGGCGAGAATTTTCGTCAAGTTGCGCGGTGTACTATTCTTCCGATTTGAAAGTTAATAGTGGTAATCTCAAGTTGTGACTTAGAGACTGGATGTAGGTCAGTAGATTGACCGAAGCAAGATAGAACACTTTGTGTTTGCAATTGTTCTTTGTTCTTTGAATTTTTCTTATCTTACTTTATATTATGAATGTTGTTTTTAATTCTAATTATTATTTCGCTGTATTTTTATCTAAGAATTATTTTGTTGTAAGCTATTCACCAACCGTAATTGCTTAGTGTTTTATCATCACATCCACTGTCTGGGACTCTACAGTATTGGCCAAGTAAGGTTTAATAGTAAAGTATGTATGACCAGAAACTATGTGGAAAAACACTAGAGGGGTGATGAATAGTGTTTTATGATAATGAAAAGAAATTTACGCCTAATTAAAATCCATAATGCAACTAAACATGCGGAATAGATAATGTGATAACACAGAAAATGCAAACACAAACAAATTATGTATCCTGATTCGGATTCCCCTGAGTCAAATCCCGACTCTCTAGAACTCTACTTCAGCAACCCACTAGCAAATCCCGCTAGTGATTAGTATCCACTAATATCCCACTTGCCAAATACCGACAAGTGTAAATCCAATACGACCTTTATCAATATTCCTACAACTCGGGAATGGTCCACTCTCACAAACCGAGAGTAATCTCAACAAAGAAAGGAGAAGAGAGTTGAAACACTTTAATATTAAATCAATTACAAAGCCTATGCCTTGAATAATGGCTTAATAGTATGAGGCAAAGAGATGTGTGTGATATGCTATAAATGATGAGAGTATGAGTACTTACCACTTGTCTCAAATGAGGAACAAATGTACGATGAAGATCGAATTTGAGTGCCTTGAATGCTTTTGGAAACAAGTGTAGAAGTTGTAGCTTTGAATGCTATTCAATGTAAAGAGTCTATTTTCTCAGTGTTCCAAGAATTCTGAAATAAATGCTAACAACCCTTATTTATAAAGCTCAAAAATCGCACAAAATCTAGCAAAAATCTCCAGCATTTAATGTTGTAAACGGCTCTTAACGGACAGAAATCCTAGTCACCAGTTGGCTGGAGTAGACTAATCAGTCGCCTGGGGTACTGCTGACATGGTAATTAATGATGTCAAACGGCTAGTTCCAGACGTCTGAAGAAGGCTTCTCAGACGTCTGGGTCCAAAGCTTCAGACACCTGATCAAACTTTGCTCAGAATTTGAGTTACTGAAAATGCATGTTGATAGTTGGCAGACGTCTGGAGTTCAACATCCAGGCGTCTATGCCACTGTGCAGTTGTCTGGATGTAAAGCTTCAGACGTCTGATCAGTCAGCTTGGTAGAAACAGAGTTTACTGGAATTTTGGCTTTATAAAGCGCCAAACGTCTGGAATTCATCACCCAGACGTATGTCTCACTATGTAGACATCTGGGATGATAACTTCAGACGTCTGATCAGTCAGACAGACAGTGTTCTAAAAATCGGCCTAGGCGGCGCCTAGGCGCTAGGCGGCCAGTAAACGCCCCGATTATGGCCTGGGCGGTCAATCTGGGCGTTTTTGGGATTAATCGGCCGCCTAAGCATTCTAGGCGGTGTCTGGGCGCTCTGGGCGGTTTCTGGGCGGTTTCTGGTAAATGGCTTAATTGCACAAGAGTATCTTTTAAATTTTATATTGTTGCACACAAATACTCTAAAGTAGGTAAACTTGATTTGATTTAGTATGTATTAAATATTTGATGTATTTTAAATAATATATATATTTATATTTATATATAAACATAAATATATTATAAAAAATAAATAAAATAATTAAAAACTGCAAATCCGCCTAGGCCGATTAATCCCCGATTAATCCCCGATTAATGCTCTGGGCTCTGGGCGCTAGCAATCCGAACGCCTAGCGCCTAGCGTTTTTTACAACCATGCAGACAGAAGAAACGGAGTTACTGGAAATATTGGTCCTCAAGAGCCAAACGTTTGGAGTTCATTACCCAGATTTATATCTTACTATGCAGACGTCTTGGATGATAATTTCAGATGTCTGATCAGCCTATCCGTGGAAACTAAACTACTGAAGTTTTAGCTCATAAAGCGCCAGATGTCTGGAGTTCATTACGGCTGGAATGATAACTTCAGACGTTTGTTCTGGGTTAGGGTTTAGCTATTGTAAAATGCATGCACGCCAGACGTCTGGATGACAAGCACCAGGCGTCTGGGGAGGCTGAAAAACTCTACTTCGAGCTTTTATAAGTTCTAACCATATGTGATTCAATTATGAATGAACTACTGTGTTGTGTACGATATGAATGTGAATCTATGCAATGCTTAACATTCTAATTCAATAAGAAGATGAAGAAATAAAACAATTACATATTAATCCCCTTCACTTCCTATTGAATGCCTTGAAGACTTCTGTTTGATTTTCGAGTCCTTCATTTGATTTCCTTGAATCATTGACTTTAGTTATTGTCGCATTTGATATTCCTTGAGTTATATTGACGATTGTTTCATTAGCTACAAAATATGGGATTAGTTACAATTAATTATGTTTGCTCATCATCAAAACCAAATTGAGGAATCCAATACTCAATAGAGTCACCAGAGCAGAGTCTACATTATTGCTCCAGTACCACATGTCGAGATGTTGTAGATAGCAAGTATAAACACTATAGGAGGGGTGAATAAATTTTTAATAAGTTCGACATAAGAGATCTAATTGAGTTACCTATGTTAGATTCTTAATCAACAAAAGCACTTGCAAAGATAAAGTATGCAACAGAAATAAACACAATTTGAAAGTAATGGAGATCAGCCACAAAATCACAATGCAAACACAGTAATTTTATGCTGGTTCAGTCTTCTCGACCTACGTCTAGTCTCCTAGCAAATTCCGCTTGAGAGTTCCATTATTACTTGCAAACACACAAGAATAATACAAACTCCTAAACATTTTAATCTAAGTGTTAGGAATCAACCCTTTCGAACAATTTTGAGAGTAAAAACTTTACCTTTCTCTCAAACAAGCCTTGAGAGAATACATAACATACAAGATCATGTATCCTTGAGTTGAAGTACTAGAGTGTAATATGGCTATAAGGATCTTTATTCTAAGGATTTAGAATTGGAAATCGAGATTTCTGGAAATTTTGGTCCAATGAAGAAGTTGAACAATTGAAGGGTATTTTGGCTAAATAGGGATTTTGCTTTTTTCTAAAAAGTAATGGAAGTTTTAGTAAACTTGATTTTTCTTGATAAGAAACTCCCTGAGAATTCATCTATTTATAGGCATGAATTTTTTTTAAAGAAAATCCCAAAAATATCCTTTAAAATGGTCATAAATGAATAGTTGCAAAATCCGGTTTTTGCAATGGTAATGTCGTTAGTCGATTAGTGTTCAACCATTAGTCGATTAATGGTATCGTTAGTCGACTAATGGAACTGCAATGGTCGACTAAGCTGACATACTAAAGTTACTGTTTTGAATTAGTCGACTAGAACTTATACTCTGGTTGACTAACCTCGACTAACTAACTTGTATAGTAAGTTCTCGGTCTTCTATTATCGGTCTTCTATTAGTCGACTATGGATTTAGCATTGATCGACTAATGCTGATGAAAATGCACAGAATTGGCTCGAAATCGGGGGAAATGATATGTGATGATACCAAATTATTTCTAAGTAATTTCTAAGGTTTTCTAAGTGTGTGTGAGGTGCTTCTTCAAGGCTTTAACAAGAGTTATATGGGAAAAAATTACATCAAATATACATTTTACATTGATTTCTTCATTGATGTAGTCTTTGATCTTTACATCATTGTCATGAGAATCTTCACTTGATTCGTTTCTTTACCTTGAGCACCATCACCTAGCTATTTATTCTCCTTATTTCTACATTCATAATGTTAGCACACCAAATATATTTTTTCAACATCAAAGAACTTATATTGGGGATAACTCAATATCCAACATTCTCATCCTTTTTGATGATGACAAACATATAATACTTAAAATCATTGAAATATACTTACACTCCTTGCAAACATGCATATTAGTTAAACAATCAAAATAAAGCTCTTCCTGCATCATTATAAGTTAGTAACAAGTACATTCAACCATGTATCATATGTATCATATCAATGCGCTATATGTGTCATAAATGACTGAATGAACCTAAGTGCTATTTAAGGTGTTTTCTTCATATTATTACACTTAAAGACATATAAGCATGTTTGTTCCATGATTATGTATATTTCTCATATTTATCCAATAATGTATATTTTACCATTTTATGTCCTATTTCTCTCCCTTTGCCATTAACGAAAAGATGAGAGTAACTCAATATACAATTTAAATTGAAGTATTATTAGTGTATCATTTCATAATTGATTCTCACTTATTACTCAAGTTTAATTTAGGTTCTTTACTCAACAAGTTGTAAATTGTTATTGGTATTCATGTAGCATTAATTTTAGTTAGAATTCATTTTAGTTATCATATATATAGGAATGCATGAAACTCTGTATCGACAAAGAGCCAAAATATCAATAATAATCAACCATGTATTAGAATGTATCAAGATCTCAAACATGAGCGCATGTACCAAGATAACACAGTGTTATGTCAATTCACAGGTCAATTAGGTGTACAACATTGCATTTTATTTATGAATTGAGATATCATTAATCATGAACCAAGATAATATCAAGTCCAAATATAGTGACTCAATATAATAGCATGTCAAAAGGAGCATGTGTTGGGTTGGGCATCATGCAATATGATTCGCATGGCAACATTGTAAAAATGTAATCAATGTGTCCTATTGTTGCAATGTCTATTAAATAAGTCATGTATAATATGTATCACAATTGGTGGGCACTGGGTAAATCCTATTTTTTAGGCAAGTCCGAATCCGAAACCAATTTAATTCGGATGGAAAAAAAATCCATGTACCGATTCGGATGAGTTGGGTCCGTTCCGAACCGTTCCGATTTTGCAATCGGAACAGCTTTTTTGACCCGAAATCTGATTCATATTTGGCCCAGCGGACACAACGCTCGCTCACCCAAGCCCAAATACAAGTCACATGCAGCGGTTGCTCAAGCATCTGCACCCAAGCCTAGTGACATAGCACGCTCACCCATCCTTTGACTACACTTCTCTACTTCATTTTCCCGATGTGGGACTAATGAGTCCTCACTCATGCAGCGCTCACTCTCTCCTACGAGCGCCTGCCCCTCTTCTCCATTGTATATACATTGGTGGCAATAAAGAGAGTCACATTGTTTAAATAGGTTATTTGGGCTTTAGGAGCATGAGCTTAATAATCAGGATCGTACCGAAAGGAGATTTTGGTGGGAGTTCTGGTTTTCGATTCCGAAACAAATCGGTCAAGTTTTTATACCTGAACCCGATTCCGATTTCGAATTCACCGAATATTCGGAATCGGAATCGGGTACGAAACCGGGTTCGGAAGCAGACCTGGGTTTTTTGCCCCTAGTCATAATGTATATCTCATATTGTATTTATTATATCCTATATATTAATATCTATCAACAAATATCACGGTAAGCAACATGTATAAATCATATCTTTTGTGTAACTTCATTAACTTCTTCAGTAAACTTCATTTGCTCACAAATTAAATATGAATCCACACGAGAGTATTTTCAAATATATCAGCATGCACATGTTGAGTCCAAAAATAAGTAACAAGATATTTCACCATTACAAATGTAAAACTTATGTCAATATAGTAAACGTGAATCCACAATTTTCATATCTCAAAAGAACTTTAAACTTTTTGCAAGTTTTAAATGGGAAAGTGAATCCAATGTGTCATCAAAGTATGATATATGTAAGTATGTATATGTATATGTATGTACATATACATATATATGTATGCATATATGTATACATATAGATATGCATATGCATAGACACATAAATACATAGATACATAGATACATACATTTATACGTACATACATACATACATATTTGATGGCCAAAGCAGAGGCATCCCTTACTATCCACCCTTTAAGGAGGACTGTGGCCATTTTCCACCTACTATTCGCTGACGACCTCCAGGTATTTTGCCGTGGTAACCCTCATTCTCTGAAAGGACTAAAGGAGCTGCTAGGTACTTTCAACTGCTATACAAGGCTGCCGGTAAATTGGGATAAGAGCTCAGCCATATTCAGTAAGGGGTCATGTGACCCTAGAATCCTTGCTGGCATCCTAGGTATTAAACTGGTTTCTTCCTTCACAATATACCTAGGTCTGCCCTTATCATCAAACTACCCCAAAGCCTCCATGTTCTCCAGGTTGGTTGACAAATGCAAGAAAAGGCTCTTGGGCTGGTCCTCATCACTGCTCTCCATATCGGGGAGGATTGAGCTTGTACGTACAGTTATCTATGGCATGGTAGCGTTCTGGATGCAAGCCTATCATATCCCCCAGTCAGTTATTCGTACTATTAATTCGGCCTGCAGGAAATTTATATGGGGTAATATTTATACTTGGGCGTGGAAGGACATGTGCTCCCCTAAGGAAGAGGGAGGTATGGGACTGAGACTCCTATTTGATCTTAATGTAGCAGCAGGCGTTCAATTGACCTGGAAATTCCTAACTGCTAATAGCGCTTGGGCTACTTATATGAGTGATACTTATAAGGCATCAGACCGTTTCTTCTGCTCCAAATCCAAGCCCACTCACTGTGGGGCATGGAATTGCTCCAATGTCGTGGTGGTACTTCTCATAGACTCATCAAGCACATCGTGGGGATGATGCATCTACCTCATTCTGGTATGACAATTGGCTGTCGTGTGGTCCCCTTGCCTACTTACAGGATGTCCCCCTGTGAGCTAATCATAAAGTGGTCAAGGATTATTGGACAACGAATGGTTGGAATGATGACCAGGCCATCCTAACAATTTGGCATGTCCTTCAGGCGTTCCAACTCAGCCCGGGGAGTGATTCTTGGGAGAGGATCTTGGGCTCGGATTGTACTTTCCGGTAGGCTTGGGAGGGTTCTCGCACCAGAGGTGATCCATTTGCTTATTATAGTGTAGTTTGGTACAGTCGTCATGTCCCCAAGATGGCCATCACCCTCCTTAGAGCATTTCATGATAAACTCCTTACCAAAGACACTCTACATAAATGGGGGTTGCCTCCAATCAGTCTTGTGTGCTTTGTGGAAAGACTTGGTTGAGAGCATTGGCCATCTGTTCTTTGAGTGTTCATACTCTCGATATATCCTCTGCAAAAGCTTACTAAAGTTAGGGATTACTTATTTAGCCCCTTCCTCACTTGGGGGGATGGGTGGCCTAATCCTCTCCCTATATAGTAAGAAGGGCAGCGTTGGTATCTTGGCAAAAACGGCATGGCATCCATGGTTTGGCACATTTGGATGGCACATTTGGAAACAACGAAACATGAGGATCTTTGAGGGAAAGAGGAAGGAGAAAACTTCTCTCTTTGTGGATATTGTAGCAGATGTAGTTATTGCGCTTTGCGATATTGAGAGAGATCACCCATCAGCGATCGAGGCCTTCTCCAATTGGGGCTTCCTTGACACTTGATCTTTTGTACATTTCCACGTTTTGACTCTCTAAAGGTGACTAGTAGGATTTAAGCTGTAGTGGGCGACAACGCTTGTGCCATATCCCCCCCTCTCCTCCTACCCACTTGCCCCCTTTATTGGTGTAGCTTTGTATATTTTTGTGCATTAATAAAGATTCTCACTTACCCATCAAAAAATGTATATACATACATACATATAGATATATAGAAGTTTTCGGGTGTGAAAGCACATGCAAAAAAACATTTTATCTTTTTTAGAAAAAAAATTGGCAATTTTTTTGATGTTTACTCTATACAATTATATATCACATGAAAAATAATGGGTGAACCCTGAGGGATTTGAACACCGATCCACCCATTACAAAATTTAACGGTTTCAGAACAATTGAACTTTTTGTAATACCTTGATCGAAGTCCAAATCTCATTATTTTTCAACCATTATTTCTTAGGAATGTATATTAACGTAAAGTGACGGTGGAAAAAAATTCAAAAAATTTAAAAACATTTTCGCACGGACAAATTCTGTGCGAAATGTTTGCATTTGAAAACATACATAGAATCAGGTGGTCGGACGGCTTAGATGGTGGCCAAGGAGGGGATTCCCTCCTTGTCCACTTGATTCCAATATATTGATACGGTCATCACGTATAAGAGGAGGCGTAGGAGGCAGAAGGAATACTTTTCTATGCGCACCGACTGTTTTGGGAAAGTTTCTTTATGCACAATTAGTTTTGCTAATTTTGATGTACGCACCACGCCTAAACATTATATAAGTAAGGGCGTGGACTAGGGTTAGGGCATCGAATATTGTAGCTGGCATTTGACGTTTTCCTAGAATTCTCCAGTGAGATCTAGAAGAGAACTTTAGACTTTTCCTTTAGCAAAAGCTATGAGAGAGGCCAACTCTCCCAAAATTGGCTATTTATCTTATTTTCCCCAATTCCTATCAATATATTTTCCCAAATTCTACCATACAAACCCTAGTCCATATCAATTTGGTATCAGAGCTTCGATCCAATGGCAGTGACAAGATCATCCACGATGAAATCTTTGGAGGAGAGGCTAGATGCGAAAGTCGTCGAGAGAAAGGAGTCGGAGGAGATGAAGGCCTTCGTTAAAAGGATATCGGCGACAGCTTGAACAAGATGAAGGAGATGTTCCAACAATTTGTGGCGCAAGTTACGCCACAAATTTCAAACTCGAAGGAAGGAACCACCTCAGATCTGAATCACCAATCAGATCTGAGTGCGAAGGAGATCCGCGCAACGAGAGGAAAGGCGGCGATGATCCCAATCATGAGTGTAAGATCTTGGGAGAAGAAGATTTGGATCTCGAGGGCGACGATTGGCAGAAGGATCTCTCTGAAACCCTAGGAGAGAGCTCCGATTGGCCAAGGAGCAGGGTGGCCGAAGGAGGCGGGCAACCCCGCATGGGGGCCGCAGAGGTCGAGCGACCCCACCTGGGGGTCGCTGGAAGCAGGCGACCCCGCCAAGGCTCCCGCAGGCCACTAGCGGGCCGCACGGGCTTCAAGGAGGCCCCTGCCTACCGCAAGGGGGACGAGGGTGACCGGGAGGAGCTCGCGTGGGGCGCGCGAGGTCTGAACGACTCCGAGGGCAACGATGGGGCTCCGGGAAGGCGACGGCGAGCTGTTAGACACGATCTGGAGTACGAGCCCAACCGCTATCATGAGGAGTATGAGGAGGACATGGAGCGAGATTAGGCAGGGGATATGCGGTGGGGCCATGGAGGGGCCAAATTTGGAGATCATCATCGTCAACAACCACCGGGTCGTTTCGATGGAGGGGATCCACGTGCGGATGACCGCATACAGAAACTCAAGATGCCGTTATTCGAGGACAATGATGCCACAAGATGTATCTACAAGGCAGAAATATATTTTGAGATGGCGAGGCTAACAGAGGTGGAGAGATTGCGAGCGGTCGCACTCAATTTGGACGGAGAGGCTTTGAATTGGTGGCGATGGAAGGAGCAGCAGAGACCTTTGAGGACATGGGACAAGTTCAAGGAGGCATTGCTACACCGTTTCCGAGATTCCCAGAAGGTGGAGCTTACGAGCAGCTGCATGCTTTGAGGCAGGTCGGGACAGTGCGCGATTACATCAAGCAGTACGAGGTACTTACTAGTAGAGTATGCGGAATGCCTGCAGAGTCCCTGGAGGGTTTTTTGGACGGATTAAAGCCTACCATTAAGGCTGAACTACACACCCTCAGACCTCAGGGGATTGAGGAGCAGATGGAGCTAGCACAAATGGTCGAGGACCGATTGGCCAAGGAGCGCTATGCCAGAGGGGCGTTTGGAGGGAACTTCTCCCGACCACAGATTGTTCCAGGGGGACAGCCGGATGCTGCAGGAGGTACACCAACAGGCACGGAGAGACCAGGAGATATAAGACCAGGGGCCTTACAAGAGAATGACAGATGCTGAAATGCGCAACCAAAGAGTAAAGGGGTTGTGCTTCAAATGTGATGAGAGGTTCACCCCAAGGCACAAGTGTTGCAACCAGGCCTTGCAGACATACGAGGTATACACAGAGGAGTTAGAGGAAGAGCAGGCAGAGGGGTCAGCGGCAGAGCACGAGGAGGACAGCGAGCCCCTGCTCCTGTAGGCAGCAGAGGTTTCACTCAGCTCCATAGCGGGACTTACACAGGTTCACACTATGAAGCTAGCTGGTAGAGTTCGAGACATGGACGTATTGATCCTGATAGACGGTGGGGCCACCCACAACTTTGTATCCCCTAGGGTGATTGAGAGGCACGGGATCCGGCTCACCGAGACAGAGGGCTTCGGGGTCATGTTGGGGACTGGCAAGGTGGAGCAGAGTATAGGCATCTGTCGTGACTTGACGGTGTCCATACATAGGAAACTGATCACATGTGATTTTTTGTCCTTGACCTTGGACAACGTCGACCTGATTCTAGGGATGCAGTGGCTGCAGTCACTAGGGAGACCAAGTTCAACTGGAAACTATTGCGGATGGAGTTTCATGTAGAGGGGAGAAAGGTAGTGTTGCTGGGTGACCCGAGTTTATGATGTTCGTCGGTGCCTTACAAGACAATGACGAAGACATTACAGATGGAGGGAGGTGAATTCCTGACAGAGCTACATGGGTTGATTACTGAAGAGACGATAAGCACGACAATGGTGCCAATGGAGGTGGAGCAGCTGTTGTAGGGATTCGAGGGGGTGTTTCTGCCCCTAGCGGCCTTCCGCCACCCAAGGATCATAAGCACGTCATCGTGCTGAGAGATGGGGTGTCTCCCATTGTGTGCGCCCGTACCGATACCCGTAGGTGCAGAAGGATGAGATTGATAAGCTAGTTCAAGAGATACTGCAGGCGGGGATCATACGTCCTAGTGCGAGCCGTTTTTCTAGCCAAGTGTTGTTGCTGGTGAAGAAAAAAGATGGCAGTTAGAGGTTCCGCATCGATTACCGAGCCTTAAATAAGGAAAATGTGCCTGACAAGTTCCTTATCCCTATAATCGACGAGCTGCTGGATGAGTTGCATGGCGCAGTGGTCTTCTCTAAGATCGACCTGAAGTCTGGATATCACCAGATTTGTATACAGAGGATGTGCATAAGACGGCCTTCAGAACTCACGATGGCCACTACGAGTTCCTCGTCATGCTTTTCGGGCAGACGAATGCCCCGTCACCTTTCAGTCATTGATGAATAAGGTCTTTAGGCCTTATCTACGGAGGTTCGTTTTGGTCTTTTTGACGATATTTTAGTATATAGTGATTCCCTACAAGATCACTTGGGCCATTTGGAGATAGTCTTGCGGGAGTTAGAGGACTGCCAGCTACAGGCCAACCGGAAGAAGTGCATGTTCGGACAGACGCAGATGGAGTACCTGGGGCACATCGTCTCGACGGATGAAGCGGCTAATCGGTCGAAGATTGCTGCTATTTGGATTAGCCGCAACCGAAGACGTTCCGAGCGTTACGGGGATTCCTTGGTCTCACAGGCTATTACAGGAGGTTCGTGAAGGGGTACGAAACCTTGACGTGGCCCCTTACCGAACAGCTGAAGAAAGACAGTTTCCGCTTGGTGAGGAGGCTACGAGGGCATTCCAAGCCCTCAAGCAGGCTATGACGTCAGTACACGTATTAGCACTCCCGGATTTCGAGAAGCAGTTTGTGGTGGAGTCTGATGCATCGGGTTTTGGTTTGGGGGCCATATTGATGCAGGAGTAGAGACCGATCGCCTACTTCAGTCAGGTCTTGTCAACCAGGGCCAGGTTGAAGTCCGTCTATAAGAGAGAGTTGATGGCTATAGTGTTGTCAATATAGAGGTGGCGGTCGTGCCTTTTGGGAGAGAGTTCGTAGTATGGACAGACCAGAGGAGTCTAAAGTACCTCCTGGAGCAACGCATGGTGGCCAAGGAGCACCAGTGGTGGTTATCCAAGCTGAGCGGATACAAGTTCGAGAATCACTACAAGCCCGGCACTGACAACAAGGCAGCAGATGCGCTTTCACGTCGAGACAAGGGGGTGCAGCTGGTAGCCCTATCTATTCCGGTGATGCTGGGAAGCTAGCCATTGCTAGCAGATATTGAGGCGAACGAAGGGCTGCGACAGATTAGAGAGGCCATTACTCAGGGATCAGGAGACTTCTCGGGTTACTCATTGGAGGGGAGCACACTTCTGTACAAGGGGAGGTTGGTGATTCCTCGTACGTATGTACACATTCCCATTCGTTTCCGAGAGTTCCACAGCAGTGCAGTGGGAGGACACTCAGGAGGATATCAGACGTATCAGCGGATGGCTCGGTAGCTCTATTGGCCGGGCATGAGGAAGGATGTCGCGCAGTTAATTTCAGAGTGTGACGTGTGCCAGCGTCACAAGTTTCAGGCGACATCACTGGCAGGCCTCTTACAGCCCTTGGATTTACCGGAGAGAGTGTGGGAGGACATTTCGATGGACTTTGTGAAGGGGCTACCACGATCAGAGGGCTACACAACTATATTTGTTGTAGTTGACCGCCTCAACAAGTACAGCTACTTCATTCCACTTCTCCATGCATTTACAGCAGCATCAGTGGCAGCCATCTTCTTGAGGGATGTGGTACGGCTACAAGGCTATCCCCGCTACGTAGTGTCGGACATGGATAAGGTGTTTTTGATCACCTTCTGAAGGAAGATGTTCCGGCTGCAGGGTACATCACTTCGACGGAGTACCGCTTACCACCCGCCGACGAACGGACAGACCGAGATGGTAAATCGGAGTGTGGAAACATACATCTGTTGTTTTGCTTCAAAGACACCCAAGAAGTGGGCCGGGTGGCGGATGTGGGCAGATTACTGGTACAACACCTTCTACCACTCGGCAGCGAAGATGACACCATTTCATATTGTTTATGGCCGAGACCCACCCCACTTAGTCTATTACAGCAGAGGAGCTACCCCAGTGTCAAGACTAGAGCAGTAATTGGAGGAGCGTGATCGAGTCCTGGAAGAATTGAAGCGCCACTTGTCACGAGCCCAGCAGATCATGAAGGAGAATGCAGATGCACATCGCAGGGATGTGGAGTTTGTAGTAGGAGAGCGGGTGTATCTGAAGCTCCGACCATACAGACAGCGTTCGATGGCTCAGCGGCGCAACAAGAAGCTAGCAGCAAAGTACTATGGGCCTTACAAGATTGAGGCCAGGATCGACAAGGTGGCCTACCGACTGACGTTACTCCTATCTACTCGTATCCATCCAGTTTTTCACGTCTCACAGTTACGTCGAGTGATTGGTGATCATGCGGCGTCAGGTACACTACCACCGACCCTGACAGACGACATGAAGGTCTTATTGGAGCCCAAGGAGGTCACAAGCGTACGATCAGAAACTACTGGAGCGAAAGAGGTGTTGATCTGTTGGTCGGGACTAACCGAGTGCGAGGCGACTTGGGAGCCTTATGATCAGATATCTCAGCAGTTTCCTGACTTCCACCTTGAGGACAAGGTGAAACTCCTGGGGGGGAGTAGTGATACGGTCATCACGTATGAGAGGAGGCCTAGGAGGCCGAAGGAGTAATTTTCTATGCACACCGACTGTTTTGAAGAAGTTTCTTTATGCACAATTAGTTTTGCTAGTTTTGTTGTACGCACCACGCTTAAACATTATATAAGTGAGGGTGTAGGCTAGGGTTAGGGCATCGAATATTGTAGACGGCATTTAATGTTTTCCTAGAATTCTCCAGTGAGATCTAGAAGAGAGCTTTAGACTTTTTCCTTAGCAAAAGCTAGAAGCACAACGGGTACCAAGTCTAGTCCATGTCTCGATAGGCGGGTTGAAGCCCTTTTTGGTGATCGAGGAGATGGGCAGATGGTACTTAGGCCAGAGAGAGGCTTAGGGGGTTCCCACTTTGTTAAGTTCCAGATTCAAATACATGCCAATTATTCGGGTTCTTCTTCGGCTGCCCTAGTTGGAGGGATAAGGTGTCTCATCCTACCCGTTTAGACCAAATGCAGTCAGAAGTGAATTACGAGTCGGACCAATCCGCGAATCGAGCGAGCTCCCCTTGCAAAGATGTGGTGGTGAACCTCTCATTCATCTTCAGTGCTCTCCGAACCGTGCGGGAAGGTTTTCCATCACACGGCTCACCAACTAGAGGGGCCAAATCTCCCAAAATTGGCTATTTATCGTGTTTTTCCCAATTCCTATCAATATATTTCCCCAAATTCTACCATACAAACCTTAGTCCGCATCTTATATATACACACATTAGCGAATGTCCGTGCCCAAAGGGCACGGTGAAGGTCGTTTCCCGAGGGCGACACCGACGAGGACAGCCAGCTTACGGGCAAAATGACGGGACAATCGTATCCTTGGTACAAGAACAATGAGGACAGTCGTCTTCCAGGCGCAATATCAATGGCGAAAAGAAACCCAGGGTCAGTGGTTGTAGGAGCACAAAAGAAGGAACTACGAAAAGCATAGGGTGCAAAGTGAAAAAAGTACGATGGTAAAACCGTAAATAATGAGAAGATAATGAGCCTTTGGGTTTCATGAAAAGAAATGGCAAGCTTGCAAATAAGGGAAATGTGGTGAGCTTTTGTTTGGGGGTTCCACCAAAAACACTCAACTCAGTACACAACTCATCACCCACACCACATTGCCCCCCCCCCCCCAAACTCCCAAACACTTTGTCCTAGTGGGACAAATGGGTACCACATGTGACAACTCTTTGTCTTAGTTGGACAAAATTCAAAAATATCCATCTGTATAATAGATAGATAGATAGATGTGTGTATGTGTCTATAATTGTTTATTAGTCGACTAGTTAGTCAGTACAGAAGCCAGCCAATTTCCTACCATTTAATTAGTCGACTAGAGCACAACTGTTAGTCGACTAATGCTTGATTAGTCGACTAATGCTTGATTTGTCAACTACATATTACTTCTAGATTATTTCATATGGTTTCATATGTGTGTGTGACATCTTCAAGACTTTAACAATATTCTAAGACAAAAAATAAAACATTACATCAATTACATATATGTTTTTAATGCCTTAATTGATGCAGCCTTTAGTCCATCTTCGTGTCGTAGAAATCTTCAAGTCCTCTTTGCCTTGGAGTCACACCATCATGTGAATTCGTCAAGCTTGCCTTGTGATCATGTGAATTCGTCAAGCTTGCCTAGTGATCTTGTGCTTGAGCAAACGTCACTTGGTCTTTGATCATCATTTTTTTTGTTGATGCATTATGCTTTTCTGCATAACTTAATAAATATATTAGCAAAAGCATGATTTTTACATATCATCAAACCATGTATTGGGGAATCCAATACCCAACATTCTTTCTCCTTGTGATGATGACAAACATTTATAAAATCAAAATCAAATATTTAACAAACTGAAACAAATTTAAATTTTTATTCCCCCTGACTACGTGCATACTTCTTCTGAACTGATGTTTCCTCTTTGATTTTGATGATGCCCCTTGAATTCTTATCCCCTTTGGCATCAGCAAAAAGATGGGAGTGCAAGTGTGTTAATGGCATCTCTCCCCCTTTCATTCTTAGGAATCGCATCAAAAAACTATATGCTCCCCATATTGAATATGATACCAAAAAATAAGGCATTCAAGATAATCGATACCCTTGTGGTGTGGGGTCTTTGGGGTTAGCCATTGGGGTTAGATCAAAATAACTCGAAATAATTTATTCTTATCCAAGACTATCAAAATTAGATTTTTAATCTTGATCCTTTTAGAATTAAACTTGGGTATCTTATAAGATAAACATTAAGCATGGATACCTTAATATTATTGGGTTCAAAAGGATAATAACTTAATAGAATCCCAAATCCATTTAAGATCCGATTTACTAAAATGCATATGCATATAATCTCTAGAATGATGCACATTATTCATAAGATTTTTGACATGCATTTTTATAAAAATTATATGCATTATTTGGAATCCATACAGAAATCATGAATTAACATAGTGAGTATGATGCACTTGATGCGATCTGGACGTATGAAAGAAGGATGGGGTTTGAGAGAGTTGCGACAAAGCAAGGGGTTGATTGGGGCTGATCCAGGGGCGTTTAGTAATTTTAGGCTCTAGGAGCAGTTTGGCAATTTTTGTAATTCTGGAAAAAACATGGCTTAATATGGGATGACGACTAGGGTTAGAGGATCGATGTCAATTATTGTGAAAAAACATTCTAGGAGTTGATTAGAACCCTAGTCCTTGGAGGTTTGGACTTTGATCTCGAATCTAAAGTTAGGAGAGCGGCATCCTCTTAATAGAGGTCCACCATCTTTGTAATTTGTTTAGAGATCTATAAAAAACCCTATCTTTTTCCCAAAGCGACCATAAAACCCCTATTTTTATCTATATTTCTATTGTGGATCACAACAAATTGGTATCAAAGCACTGATTTTGGCATCAATGGCGACGACAAAAACGAAAAAGTTTGAAGCTTTGGATGAGAGACTCGAGCCGAAGTGGGAGAATTAAAAAATCCGTGGAGTTTAGATCGTCAGTGGATCAGTCGAATCCGAAGTGAAGGCATCGGAAGTGAGGGTGAACGCGACGTTGGAAGCCATCATGCAAGCAAATCAACACATTATACCGATAAATCAACAGATCTCACAACAAATCGTGACGTTGTTAAAGGCGAATGATTCAGATCTGAGCAGATACGAATGCCACCGCTTAGATCCGGCGCAAAAGAGACGATCTTCGGTGAAGGATGAAGAATTCAGACAAGGTCTCCTAATCGACACGGATGAGTATCCCGAAGAAGCAAAACAAGACCTCACTGGGGACGGGGAACCCATCCACCCTCACTATGGGCCCTGCGACACAGGGGAGGCCCCGCACAGGGCATGCGACCCCGGCGGTGCTGTCAGGAGCCTCACGGCCCACCAGCCACCCGCTAGGGCCCTCCGAGCCCCTGTATGGCCGCCAGGGCCCTCGAGATATCATGGCGGCCCGCCAGAGACCTGCAGAGCCAAGAATTGATCACCCGAGGTCATGCAGCCTCCGAGGGGGTCCGTCAAGACCCAACGACTACCAAAGAGAGCGCCCAGAGCCTAGCGATGACCTAGAAGACCTCCAATGGCCATGGGGCCCCTGGTTTGCTGCTGAGAGGCGTCGGCAACCAATTCGGGACTACGAGGAGTTCGATGATTATCAAGATGAAGTGAAATATGTGGACGATGGAGGATGATCTGATGGGGGATGGCGACTGGGAGAACGATGGAGGCAGTTTTAGAGACTTGTATGCACCGTAGAGTCTGCACCGGTAGTATTATTATGACCAGTATCGATGGAGAGCAACACCGTGGAATTTCAATACAGACAGTATGGTCAGAAAATTAAATATGCCGATATTTGAAGGAGACCCTTATTGATGAATCTACAGGGTGAAGAGGCACTTTGAGATGACACGTCTTACTAAAGCAGAGAAACTGAGAGTGGTTGGGATATATTTGGAGGGTGAAGTCTTATCCTGGCATCAATGGATAGAGCAGAGACGGCATGTGTGTTCATGGAAAGAATCTAAGGCATACATACTTCACAGATTTCGAGACACCCAAGGGGGCGACCTTCATGAGCAGCTATTTACCCTTAGACAAGATGGGACTGTCAGACAATACCTAAAGAATTTTGAGATGCTTTCAAGCCACGTGCGGGGATTGTCTGAGTCCTTGGAGGGGAGTTTCATGAAAGGTCTCAAGAAAAGCATCCGTGCTAAGGTTTGCATGCAGAGACCGCGAGGACTGCTGGACACAATAGAGTTGGCACAGATGATAGAGGGCCGGCTCATAGAGGAGCAACATGCTAAGGGGGTGATGAGCGGTGTACCTTCCCGTAATAATGCTACAATAGAGATACAGAAATCCCCGACTACATGGGTCCAATCGAGCTAACAGGGAAACATTGAGCCTCGTGTTGATAGCAGGTTCAAGTGTCTTATCGAGACCGAGATCTAAAATAAACGTAAACAAAGAATATGCTTTCGATGTGACGAGAAGTTCACGGCAGTACATCATTGCTAGAACCACGCTCTCCAGGTCTTGATTGTCGAAGATGATGAAGGCATAGCAGCTGAGGAAGGAGCCCGGAAGGGGCAAACACCTCCATTTGGAGTAGCATGTCTCATAAATTTCATGACATCGCCTTAAAGACAATGATGTTCTTCAGGGATGGAGTAATGATGTGATCCGGACGTACCAAAGGAGGAGAAGGCTCAAGAGAGTTGTGGTAAAGCAAGAGGCTAATTAGTGTTGATCCAATGGTGTTTTAGTAATTTTAGGCCTTAGAGCAGTTTAGCAATTAATGTAATCCTGGGAAAAACAATGATTACTATGGGATGACGATTGGGGTTAAAGGATCTAATAAATTCTTAATTAATCTCATATGTTTATCAATTAATTCATTGAAAGCATCTAATAAGTTAAATTCTTCAAAATCTAAGTCCTAGTGTACCGCATTGTCGTCTAGTGTCGTGAGACATACATTCGCTCTTTCTTGTTGTCCTTCCTTTTCATCTTCGGAGGATGAAGTCTTATATGTTGACTCATCATGCTCCATCATTTGTCATAATTAATCTGCACAAGTTGCTCCTAACACATAGTTGAGGATAATATTATTTAAGGACGAAAGCAAAATATTTATTACCTTTTCATGAAGGATTGCCGTTTGTTTTTATCTCATTCGTCCATTTTGAGGTGGGTGATATAGGTTTGTGATAGGGCATCTCCACGAGATTTCATAAATCGATATCAATGGATTTGATGTAGATTTTCATCATATCCCATGATCGTAGCAGAAACTATCGAATATAGGAGGCCTTGTCGAGGAGTGTCCTTCAAGCAATGTGATGTTAGTTGACGCCATCCGATGACCCGCTCTAATACCAACTAGCGAGTCCCAGATGGGAGGCTAATACACTAAACCGCAACGGTTACGGTTAGTGAACGGCTTCTGACAAAATAATTCTCAGATAAATATGCATCGAAACAATAATGAGACTAAAAAAATATTCACAATATAAGCAAGATAAGAAAATTCAAAGCACAGAACAATCGCAAACACAATCTTTTTCCTGATTCGGTCAATCCCCTAATCTACATCCAGTCTCAGACAGTGGATGGGAGGCTAAAACACTAAACAGCTACGGTTAATGAATGGCTTCCACTAAAATAATTCTATAAATATGCATCGAAACAATAATGAGACTTAAAAACACATTCACAATATAAAGCAAGATAAGAAAATTCAAACCACAGAACAATTGCAAATACAATCTTTTTCATGGTTCAGTCAATCTCCTCATCTACGTCCATTCTCCAAGTCACCGCTTGAGATTTCCACTATTAACTTCCAAACTGGAAGAATAATACACCCTGCAATTTGACGAACAATCCTCGCCAATTGTGAAACACGACCCCAACAAAATTGATATCATAACCCTCTCTAACCGAGAGTAAACCACGTCAACACTTGAGACAAACACACCCATCTCTTTACACTTGATGCAACTTCCTCACACCAAGATGAACTTTGAGAAAAATTGAGTACAAAATTCCTCAATATTGAATATGAAGATTGTGTATATAATGTGGCTAAGGGAAATGGTTTCTATTCAATAGGATTTGGCTCTTGGAATAATAGAAACAAAGTTCAAGAAAAATAGAAGATTGGAGCTAGAGCTTTAGGGCAACGAGGGATTTTTCTTTTCTTTCTCTGTCTTTTTCATCTATTTTCATCTATAAATCATATAAAATAATCCCGAAATGATCCCAATATATATGTGTGAAATTCTAGGAGAGAACATCCCTAAAATGCACATTGCAACGGCTTGAAAACGACTATATGTGTAATTCCCGTTTAGTGCAACGTCTAATTAATTAGTCAACTAGATTACAACAATTAGTCGATTAATGGATATTAGTTGACTAGGAGGTGTTCATTAATCTACTAGTCAGTCAGTCCAGAAGTCATCCAGTTTTGTCATTTGATTAGTCAACTAGAGCACAACGCTTAGTCAACTAATTCTTGATTAACTAATTCTTGGTTAGTCAACTAGTCAGTGTACTATGGTCAACTAATCCTTACCAGCTAAACTAGTTTAATGCCAAAATTCTATTAGTCGGCTGTGGATCATGTTGATCGACTAATACACACACAAATACATTGGTTGGCTACGGAACCTAGGGTTTTTATGTATGAATTACTTCTTATTAATTCTAGATTATTTCTAAGGGTTTCATGTATGTGTATGTGATATCTTCAAGACTTTAAAAATATTCTAAGACAAGAAATAAAACATTACATCAATAACATTGATATGTCTTCAATGCCTTGATTGATGTAGCATTGGGTCCATCTTCTTGTCATAGAAATCCTCTAGTCCGCTTTGCCTTGGAGTCACACCATCACGTGAATTTGTCAAGCTTGTCTTGTGATCTTGCGTTGACATGCATGATTGAGCAAACTTCACTAGGTCTTTGGTCTGCATCTTCTTTGTTGATGCTTTAGACTTTAGTTAATGCTTTACTATACAACTCAATAAACTTGTTAGTGAAAGCATTATGTTTGATCATCATCTGAAATCCAATACCCAACAAATACAACATTGTTCTTAAAATAAGACAAACCACACAGATATGACTAGATCAAGCTACCCAGAGCAAGCCCAACAAAAGTTGCACTTATAAAAAGGCCTCACGCATTGAGAACTAAACCACTTCCGAAACATTCTTGCAGCAGACAGAAACAGCATCTGACCATAAGAAGACCAAACAGAAGATGGCAAATTAACATTGAAAAGGTATATTTAATTATTTTTTTCTCACATTATTCTTTCCCCTTCTTGCTTTCTTCTCTCTTTAAACCACATAACCCAAGCTGCTTCAGCATGGTCCAGCTAAGTGGCTTAATTTGACACACTAGATCTCAACGATTGAAAGTAAGGAGGGAGGAACTACATTTATGGTGACCAAAAGTGAAGGACATGTATTTGAAAGCATGCCACAATGCTTTTTTTCAACCATATTCAGTTATCGTCAAGTGTTCCAAAAATTTCTTGACGTATGGGAAAAGCATATAATGAGGATGAAACCTATTATGGTCATCGTGAAAATGTATTTGAAGAATCCTAATGAGCCTTACTATATACCTAATGCACTAGGCTTGGATTGGGAAGCCAAGGGTTTTGCAAAGACAGTGGAACGTTACGAGTTGAAAAACATGCACTCAAGTAGTTTATAGATGAGATTAACTATGTAACGAAAAGTGTAGTCTGCAGATTCCATAATGACATACAGATACCTACCAAGATCAAGAACCTATTAACAGTTCAAAACATACCAACCCACATAATAATTCAGTATAGAACCCACCTCTAACTCAATAGCAATCAGAGAAGAGCACCAGACACTTACTGTTCGCGGTTTTAGCATCCTTGGCATCCTTCAGCTTCAAATCACTAAATTCCAGCTTCAACGAACTCCTCGGCACGTCCTTTACCTCGCCCCTCATCAACTCCAGCTCCTCATTCAGCTCCTTGGGCTCCCCTTCCCCGCCCCCTTCCTTCTCCCTCAACTCCCCCCCGAAAATTGACTTGGGAAGATTCTCCTGATCCCCAACCAAAGACAGGCCGGACGCATTGGACCTCTGGCCGTACAAGCCCTGAAGATTCCGCAGCTCCGTCGATGGCCTGTTCTTCCGGAAGCTCTCTCTGATTGTTTCGCAAGACAGCATGTCACCTTCGGGACTGGAATTGGTGTGCAGAGGATTGTCACTGTTGTTGAGGGCATTTCTCTTGGAAAGATCCTGGAACGAGGTAGGACGGTCTTCGGATGGGCCACGGATCGGGCTAGGGCTTGGGTTAGGGTTTGAGGTTGTGGAAGATCGGAGTCGGGGCTCGGCAATGTGCTTCCGGATCCCTTCGAAAGATATGGCCGTAGAGGGCTCTGGTGGGGCGATGGGAGGCGGCGGCGGGTTATTAGCGATACGGCAAGGCGACGTGCGCGGCGATCTCATGCGCTCCTTGATGAACATCGAAGAAAGCGAAAATCGAGGAGGAGACGATGAGGCATCGGCGTTCTCGCCATTGAAGTAAGGTTTAGGGTTTGGATCGGGGAAAGGGCGGGAAGATGAGGAAAATGGGCGGAGAGCTTGGAGGGGATTTAGGGTTAGGGTTCGGGATTGGGGCTTGATTCTGATACGGAGAGGGAGAGGAGCCATGGGATAACTATGGTTTAGGGTTTTAAAATGGAGGGAAAAGAGGGAGCTTTTGAGCACGACAGCTTTTGCTTCGGCACCCATTTATTTACAAGTTTGCCAGTGAAAATTGTCCAGGTGCACAACTAGGATTAGGTTTAGGCAGAGAAGGTAATCTTCCTTATATCTTCATATATTGGTACATTTGGGCTCTGAGTTCATCATTGGAGGTGTTGAGATTCTTGAAATGAGCTGAAGTCTCCGCATTAATCTTTGTTTTCCCACTCATGAAAGCATCCAACGTCGCCTCTAAATTGGGTTTTGGGGCCGCCGGTGCATACTGTTGTGGTGGGCGATTGTAGTACCATGTCAGTCTGTAAAGCCCAGATGGCCTAAACCCATACTATTGTTGCTGAGGAGGCAGCTCTTGTTGTTGATGAGGTGTTGGTGGTGGCCTTTGTTGTTGTTGAGGTTGCAATGCTCCATTTGGGTTCCCATATGATAATCTAGGGTGATTTCTCGCCGTCGGATGTTGCCATTGATTTCTCTCATCTCCTTGCATGTATTGGACTTGCTCAGCCGGCACATCCGTTCCCTCGTAGTAACCTTCTAATGGGCCGTACCTTTGCTCGGCGTAGTCCTCATATGCCGCATTAACTAGAGCTCTATGAGTGGGGGAATAGCATCCAACCTTTGTTCAATCCTCGCCACCTGTTTCCAAAGGGCCTCGATATGACCATCAAGATGCGTAGCAATTTTTACCTCAGGGCCTCTAGTTGTTGATCGCTTGTCGCTCCCCTGCTGAGTGTTTGCGGCCATTTGCTTTAGCAATGATATGTCTTCATAAGCTTGCATGTCCAAGAGGGTGCCTTTAGTGGAGGTGTCGATAATGTTGGATCCTGACAAAACAAGGACGTTAGGATCGAATAATAAAGTCGAGACTTACGCTTGCGTATGCGGCACCGTAATCTCGGAACTTCGCCCTCGGATTCGCCATAACGGTCGATACTTCGTCACGGAGGATCAAAGCAGAGTTTCACCGCCTAAGAAGAACATAAGATGCCTTATGCAAACTTATGGCATGAAAAGTGTGGTATGAATGCCTTACCCTTGGGTCCTATTTATAGGCTTTAGGGGTGGTTATTGTAGGAAATAACCAATTATAAGCTTATTAGCCTATATTAGCACATTCATTTATCCTCTTCTTCATTCACTTATCAAGTGCATTTATGCACTTATAAAGTGACTTGTTCCCCTTATCGAGTGGCTTTTTCCACTTATCGAGTGGTCCTTTTCACACGAGAAAAGGTTCCATTCGTGCACGCCTTCGTGCACGCGACATCTGAGGTCCGTATACCCTCATACATCCCCTCATGGGTGTATTCATGTCGTCCATATCCAACATCTCCCACTCACACTTGAAGGGATTGTAAGGAAACATCTTTTCCTTTAACTTTTCTGTTTGTCATACCGAGAAATAGGCCGTGTGACCGTCATGCGCATAGAGTCCGCTGTTGTGCACTTGTTAGAGATACACAACACTCCTCGAAGTGCAAAGTTGAGTAGATCAACGCATGCTTTACCCTAGATTATTTCTTAACATTTCTTATACTTTATATTCAACAATTGAATCCCATCTGGATTACAATTGGCTGGCCAGCTTTGAATCTCTAAAGTCCAAATGTGAATATGAAATTAATCTTCCTCTTCTTGCGATCCTTTTGATCTTGACTTGACTCGCTTTTCTAACATGCCCCGCCGGACCGAATTAACCATAGTCTATGAGCAACATGCTAAGATAGCAATCACCCAGTCAAATCTTAAGGAACCAATTAGAGTCCATAAGGGTAACGAGTTAAGACCCATGTGGTCTTTGGGTCTCACATAATAGTAAACACAATTACTATTCTAACCCAATGGTCAAAATGCATACGTAAAATGAATACGTATTACAACATCACTCCTTTTCCAGGGAGCGTATGTCTTAATGATGTTGTAAGGATGATAACCAGACACCACAATGTCTGACTTTGAGTCCATTTTACTACTCAAATAATCTTCTGGACTCACATCCCGCATAAGACAGATAGGATTTCAAAATCCTCTTAGATCTTTTGAAAGCATCCATATGATGCAGATCTTTCATACGACCATTTTGTTTAAGTCATGATTCTAAATCATCCGTCTGACGATTTTGACTTTAAACAGGTCTCGTCTTTATTTTACCCGTCTGATAAAATAAAGGCGGTTGATCATGTGAGAGAGCCAACCTTAATCTGTCCGACATAGTAAAATTCAGCTGAGATTTCAAAAATGTACACAAACATTTTTTAAGAAATTCATATGCAATGTTGAAAAGAACTTATTCTTTTATTAAATTTGATCATTTACAGACATGGGAATTTACATTGGTACAACTCAGCTCTTACGCAATCCTTGAAATGATAAGTGTTTGTAAAACACATCTCTGGGGATCGCCTTCGTAAGCGGATCCGCTATCATCTCATGCGTAGATATGTACCTTATGTCCACCTTCTTGGTCTTATCATAGTCTTTTGCAAATTTGTAGCGGATATCAATGTGTTTGGTCTTACAATGAAATTTAGGATCTTTGACATAGGCTATAGATGCTTGACTGTCGCTGTGTATAGGTACAGCACTTGAGTCATTTGCATCAATTAGCCTGTCTAAGAACTTCCTAAGCCAAACAGCCTCTTGGACTGCCATGCTAAATGCTACAAACTCGGCTTCTATAGTTGAAAGTGCGATGCAGGATTGTTTCTTGCTACTCCAGGATATTGCACCAGATCCGAGTAGAAAAACATATCATGAGTTCGATCGTCGCTCATCGAGATCACCCGCCCAATCAGCATCAGTGTAGTCTTCGAGCCTCAAGGCATCTCCTTGATAGCATAAAGTATAGTCTGCAGTTCCTTTGAGATACCGTAATATCCTCTTAACCGCTTTCCAGTGTACTTGCCCTGGGTTGGATTGGTAACGACTTACCATTCTAACGGCAAAACAGATGTCCGGTCTTGTACACATCATAGCGTACATAAGACTACCAACTGCACTGAAAAATGGAACTTTTTCCATAATATCCTTTTCCTTTTGGTTCTTTGGACATGATTTCAGACATAAATTGGCGCACTTGCTTATAGGAGTATCAATGGACTTGCAGTCATGCATATTAAACCGTTCTAGAACCTTCTTTATATAAGTCTCTTGTGAAAGAGAAAGAAGTTTCTTCGAACGATTCCTTGAAATCTTAACTCCAAGGATATATGCGGCTTCTCCCATGTCTTTCATCTCAAAAACTGATGAAAACCAAGCCTTGATATCCATCACAAAGCCCTTGTCATTTCTGGCTATTAAAATGGCATCTACATATAGAGACATAATAACGTACTTGCTATTAATCCTCTTGATATATACGCAGTTATCTTCATCAAGCATGGAAAAACCATTTGATAAGACAACTTCTTGAAATCGTATATACCATTGCCTCGAGGATTGTTTAAGACCATATATGGATTTACGAAGTTTACAAACCTTATGTTCATTTCCTTCTTTTACAAACACTGTTGGTTGTTCCATATAGATCTCCTCGTCCAATTCTCCATTGAGAAAGGCAGTCTTTACATCCATCTGATGTAATTCGAGGTCTAAGCTAGCTACCATTGCCAGAATCAGGCGAATCGAGGTAAAACGGACAACAGGTGAGAAGGTCTCTTCGTAGTCTATCCCTTCCTGTTGCGTAAAACCTTTTGCGACAAGGCGAGCTTTATATCTGTCAATAGAGCCATCAGCCTTATGCTTGATCTTGAGAACCCATTTGTTCCCAATAGCTCTACGTCCTCTGGGTAAGTCAACTAAGTCTCAGACTTGGTTAACTTTCATGGATACCAACTCTTCCTTCATCGCTTCCATCCATTTGTCTTTCACAGTGCATGATACGGCCTGTTTGAAAGTAGCAGGCTCGTCATCATCTTTTAGTAAAGTCATAAAGGTTTGCGGAATTTCATCCTCAAATCTTAGAGGAGCCAACCTTGTACGACTACTACGTCGTATTTGAGATTCTTCAAGTCCTTATTGACTCGAATTTAGATCAATTCTAATATCACTCCCACTTGAAATGTCGTTAGAAATGCTCCCACTTGGATCATTATTCCCGTATGGAATAGGATTAGTGTCATTCGTATCATCCATTGGTGAAGTTTGAAACGTATTTTCTTATTCACCAAGAATTCTCCCACTCGAATGAGGTAATCCTTCTTGATCATTAATCTCAAATAGAGATACGTCCTGACTTATCACGCCCTGTCTTGGAAACTCGTTTTCCAAGAAAGTGACATCACTCGACTCAAATTCAATTAGACCTCCATTGTCTTCCTAACTAACGAAAACATAACCTTTGGAGTTTTCTGCGTATCGTATAAAGATACATTTCCTTCCCATTGGCCCAAGTTTGCCATACTTATGGGAGGAAATATGTGTGTAGGATGCACATCCCCAAGGTTTCAAAATGTCGAAGTCAGTAGACCTTTGGTTCCACAACTCATAAGGAGTGGAGCTAACTGATTTCGAGGGTACGCGGTTCAAGATGAAAGCGGCCGTCAATAATGCATCACCCCAAAAGGTGATTGGCAAGTTAGCTTGCGCCATCATTGAACGGACCATTTCCATTAAAGTCCTATTTCTCCTTTCTGCAACACCATTTTGTTGCGAAGTATACGACATAGTTACCTGATGTACTATGCCCTTTTCATCACAAAGTTCCTTAAAACTTGTTGATTGATATTCACCGCCCCTATCGGTTCGCAAGACCTTAATCTTGCGATCTAATTGATTCTCCACTAAACTTATATAGTTCTT
Source organism: Scilla litardierei (assembly GCA_030789695.1). Taxonomy (NCBI): domain Eukaryota; kingdom Viridiplantae; phylum Streptophyta; class Magnoliopsida; order Asparagales; family Asparagaceae; genus Scilla; species Scilla litardierei. Next base: position 216,033,217 of record CM061134.1, on the reverse strand, counting down.
AAAGCAGGTTAATGCTTCACTTTTGTGGGATATCAAATAGATATGTCCGAATCGGGTGAAATCATCAATAAAAGTGATGAAATATGACTTTCCGCGTCTTGTCTTGACATTCATCGGACCACATATATCCGAATGGATGAGCTGTAATGGAACCTCGGCCCTTGTGCCGGTTCCAAATGGCTTGCGACAAGATTTCTCTACAAGGCAATGTTCGCAGGTCGACATTTCAACCTTTGAAACATTGGATAGAAGGCCACGTTTGGCAAGTCTATCCATTCGTGTTGGTCCAATGTGACCAAGCCTTGCATGCCAACAAATTATATCAGACTCATAAGTCGATGAATTTGCAACAAGGAAATTTTCATTACAATATGAAGAGTCATACATTGTATTTAATACAATAAATCCTTTAAATACATACCCAGTACCAATTAAGGAATTATTACAACACAAGTCCATTTTACAATCATGAAAAAACCAGCTATAACCAAGACACATTAACACGACCACAGATATTATATTCCTTCGAATATCTGGAGCGAAGAGAACATCATGAAGTAGGAGAGTGCGGCCGTTGTCCAAGACTAGCTTGCAAGTCCCAACGTCTTTCACTTCAACACGTGTGTTATTTCCTACATAGATCCACTCCGTTCATTGGGGTATCCGGTGATACTCCACGAAGGACCGTCTGTCCCTTGCTATGTGGTCGGTGGCACCTGAATCAATTATCCAAAATGGATTAGATTCCACAAGAAATATTGAACTAGAAACACATATGTAACTAGTATATTTACAAGTTACCTCGTCGCCTCCACTCGTACACGAACGAGCATAGTGACCGAGCTTGTTGCACTTGAAGCACTTGATCCTCGTCAAGTCTTTCTTCTTGTGCCATTTCTTGTGCCCACCCTTATGTTTGGGTTTCTTGGTAGACTCAGGTTGCTTATTACGTTCATTAGTAGACTTCGAACGATCTTTCCGTTTCTTTCCTCCGTGTGAGGAACTAGCAACCATATGCACTTCTGCACTAGGTTTGGCAGACGCAAGCCGCTCTTCCTCTAATTCGAGGTGCTTGGAAACATAGCTTAAGGTCTTGATGCTCTCATTGTGAGTGAGATGCATCTTCATTTGGTCCCACCCATTTGGTAGGGAACGTATGACTGCTTGGATTTGTTGCTCATCAGTGAGCACATGACCTGCGTCCTTTAACTCTGAGATTTGATTTGCCATATGTCACAGATGTTTTCCCATGGAATGATCTGGACGTTTCTTGTATGAATCAAATCTTATAGTTAAGGCGCGAAGTTTGGACACCGATGTGCCACCAAACTTCTCCTCTAGCTTGGACCATATGTCCATGGCTAGGTCATGCTCTCAGAAGATGCGCATTATGTCATCGGCCATACTGCTCAATAACGTAATGCATGCAATCTTATTCTTCCGAGACCAAGCATCAAAAGCTTCCTTGTCTCGTCTGTGTTAGGCCTTAGTGCCCAACTCGGGTTCAATCTTTACGTTCTTTAGAGTTTCGAGCACTTCTTGCTCTTCTAGAACGTATTGTATCTTGATGGACTATAGTTTGTAATTATCGCCGTTGAGTTTTTCACCTATGTTTAACTCAGCGACGATATGTAATGCCCTACCAGCTACTGCACAAGTACTAGAGGGGGGGTGAATAGTACTTTAAAATAATAAGGAGTATAATTCCAAATTAAATTGCAAACAACTACCAAATCAATTTGCGGAAGCTTAAATTGAGAGACAACAACAAAATTAACAATGCAAACAAATGATGTTAATGGGTTCGGATCCACCCAAGTCTCCCCGACTTGTTCCCGGTGATCCTACGTCCCAACCACCCGGATCCCCTCCGGATACTTGAGTTAGAAACCCTAACTCAAGATTTCCACTATGAATATCTTGTGAAAAACCTTCACAAGATCAAATCATACAACAACGGCAATAGTGAATCCCACAACCCGGGATCACAACCTTCTCTCACAACCGAGAGAATCAACAAGCAATATAAATGAGTTATATTGAAATAAGCAAACTTACCACAAAATCCTATACCTTGAGTTTTTCTTACCCGATAGGTGAAATGGAGGATTTGAGGAAGATGAAGTCACCAAGACCTAGCACCAAGGAAATGACCAGCAATCGGTGCCTAGGGATGATTTGGAGACTTGGATCAAGCAATAGCTTGAAGAGCTCACCAAGAACAAGCTTCTCTCTAGATGGATTCTAGATCTAGAAATGAGAGAGAATGGGTTTCTTGTGAGGAAGAGAGCTTTAGATTTGAGTGAGAAAAGCTATCTCTTTTGATCTCAATGAATCTCTGAATGGAAGCTCTAACCTAGATAGAAATGACCTAGGTTCGTATTTATAGGGTCCCATAAAAACAACTTAGGTCATTCTCCAACGGATAGAAATCTGGGAGAATTAGTCGGTCAAAGAACAATCACTGACCGACTAGTTCATCAACTAGTCGGTCAGTCAAACAGCATGGACCGACTAAGAGAGGAACTGAGAAGAAAGAGAATTTCAGACCTAGAAATCTAGTCGGTCCAAGAAGACTTTCTGACCGACTAGTTTCACAACTAGTCGGTCAGTCAGTGAACGTAGACCGACTAAGAGGCAAAATGAAATAGTCTGAACACAAGTTGACTTAGTCGGTCCAAGAACAAAAGTTGACCGACTAGATTGTCAACTAGTCGGTCACCAAACGTTCTTAGACCGACTAACGATAAACAGTAGCTTAGGAGAAATTTAGCATGAACAGTAAGTCACAACTAGTCGGTCAAAGAAGCATCACTGACCGACTAGTTCACAAACTAGTCGGTCGGTGAGTCAACGTAGACCGACTAACTGTAAACAGTAAAGTCCAAGAAATTAAGGAATCAAACTAGTCGGTCCAAGAAGAGTGGCCGACCGACTAGATCACCATCTAGTCGGTCAGTACTTGTTCTTGTACCAACTAACATGCACAAACAAGTCCGAATCGAAGCGCGACGCTTCGAGGAAGTTAGAATGAACTTGTACTAAGATCCTAGAGCTACGATATGAGCGTTATGAAGTTAGAATCGTAAGATATACTCAAGGCTTAACATTCTATATATCGAAGCTAAAAAGACTATAAATAAAACCTTAATAAACGGTCTTCAAGAGCTTCGATTGATTCTTCATAACTTCCAAAACGGCGCAAGAGCTTCAACGAAGCTTTAGGCATGAATACGAGCTTTGGGAAGTGTTGAGATGTCGCTTTGAATGTTCTCGTGAATTTGGCGACGATCTCCAATACTGCGCTCACAAATTGTTAGTTCATGGATTATTTATGTTTGCTCATCATCAAAACCAAATCCGGGGAGTCCAATATTCAACATTCTCCCCCTTTTTGGTGATGACAAACCAACATAAATAATAATAAAAAATAATGATTCAAATGTAAAATACTTACTCCCCCTGCATTGATGACACGTTAATTCCAAAATGAATATATATGAATTGCATCAAGCAGACGAGTAAGATTAATAAAGAGAATCGATTTTCGAAATATCGGATTTTGAAAATCCTTATATATATCTTAACTCCCCCTGAATCTAACATATCAAACTAGATTCTTGGAAATTGAGTTAAATTTTCATTTGCGCTATTTATTATCATTATCTCTCCCCCTTTGGCATTATCCCAAAAATGGGGGGCATACAACGACAACAACTAGGAAATGGAAAATCCAACATCGGGAGTCGTAGACAATGATGATGGAACTAATTGACACCAAGGGAAAAATGATGAAATCAAATCAAGGTGTGCCAAATTGTCCATTATCAAAAAGCGATAAACAAAATCATCAAAAATAGTATTTGGTAATATTGTTTTTCATTTATTGAATAATGAAACATACTCTCCAATATTCAATATTCTTGGTTAAATTTGTGCATGGAAAACAATTCAATATAATTATAGACTTTCAATCTATTTAACCAAGCATTTAAGCATCGAGCGACGAAATCACATTGCATGGACATTGAATGAGAATTAATGTGCACGACGAAGGAAATATCACAACATGAACATCGATGTATATATAGAAGTGATAACATGATGAGTACATCCAAAAAGATATCGAATATAAAAAGTACATCATATCAAGTGCGACACATCATCTATATCAACATAAAAAAAAGATACAACATCATCATCAACATCATCCAAAGAACATCAAAATAACCAACATCGACATCCAGAAACTCAAAAGTGCATCAAAACAACCCTCAAACTCCATCCTATCCTAACCCAAAAACACTCTCAAAAAGGTAAATCATCCAATGAGCAGTGGAGAGTCCTCGGAACAAACGATCACGAGGAAGTGGCTGGATCTGCAGTCTCCGTGGGTCCAGTCGACGGAGTGGACTCAGGCTCTGCAGGGAGAAGAGGCGTCTCAACAGACGGGATCGTCGGGGTAGGTGTGGAAACAGCTGGCTCAACAGCAGGGGTCGCAACAGCAGGGGTCTCAACAGCAGCAGGTGATAGATGTGCAGGCTCGACAGCAGGGTCAGCAGCAGGCTCAGAAGTCTGAAGTGCTGAAGCAGAAGTCTCTGGAGCACCGGAAGTGGTGCCAACTCCAGGAGCTGAAGTGGTAGCAGCAGCAGCAGCAGCAGTGGCCTCATCGCCACGGGCTAAGGAAGTGACAAGCTCGTCAAGCTCCTCATCGTCCATCTCCTCGGCCTCAGAAACTGAAGGAGGAAGATCAATCCCCATCATACGAGCCATACGACAGACGACCTCCTCAGTACGAGCCAAACGTGAGTCGTGCTGACGAAGAAGGCGTACGACATCGTCTAATGTGGCAGGAGGAGCGGGGGCTGCAGCAGCTGAGGGAGTAGACTGGGAAGCAGATGCGGTAGACCTCTGCACGTGACGAAGCGCCGCTAGAGATTTCTTAACGGCCGTCGCGTTTAGAGGAGTACCCAAGGGACGCTCATCGTCAGGAGGTAGAGGGACTCGGAAATGACGAAACACAAGGGTCAACAGACAAGGGTATGGAATATGTACAGATTTATTGGTCTTGCGTATACACTCGAAAGAGTCCATCTTATCGAGTATTACGCGAGCCCAATTAATCTCGCAACCCAAGAAAAGAGCGTATATGAGCTTCAAAAATGGCTGGGATGGAAGTGAAGATGAGCCGTACTTGGGAAGCAAGCACGACTTCAGAATAAGATTCAGAACCCAGGCATTTGGCTTGAACGACTTTGAAGGAACTCCAATGAAGGCAGGAGGGATCACATGGAAGATGTCAGAAAGTACGGACTGATCCAAGGAAGATATATCATCGACGGAAATGTCTGAAGGCAGGAGACCAGATGACGAGCAGCCAAGAATCTCCCCCAAGATTTCTGCCGTGAGAACTATAGGAGTTCCCAAGACAGTAGTCTCGATGGAGTGACTAGCATCGTACTGGCCTCGAACACGATTGGCATAGAACAATTTCACTAGGCGAGGATATGGTTTAGGATTGGCCTTAAGATCGTATCGGAGATAATCAAGGAGACCACTATAGGAGAGAAGATCAGCTAAGCCAAGGAAGTCTAAAAACTGAACGTAGTGCTCTAATAGCATCGGGCAGTGTTCAATACGGTTGTAGGCCGCGAGACACATAGGGTCGTCGCGACACAACGATATGTCAACACCACCCGCTGGCATTGGGCCCTTTCCCTTTGGCTGGCGAGTCCTAGGACGAAGTGGAGGAGTGGGTTCCCTATGGCTATGCTCATCCTCAGGGATAAACTCAGTGTCGAAATCGGGAGGAGTAGAGGGTGAGAGGAGTATGGCCTTCTTGGTCTTAGATTTACGGGGTTTGACGGTCGCCGTCCTCTGCTTCTTCAGAGGAGGCGAAGACGGAGAAGCTTGGGTTGATTTGGCACGACGTTTAGGCTTAGGCGGATTCCTAGGGTCGGAAGGCCCTATAGACATAGGAGAAGCCCCAGAAGAGGCGATAGGAATCCTCGTCTTTGCCATGGTCGTGGCACGACGAGTACAACCAAACGACGGGAAGATCAAACACCCTAGCACAAACCCTAGAAGCTAACACACAAGCCCTAAGAGAGGAAAACCCGAAATACACAAGCCCTAGGTTAAATTTGAAACCCTAGGAGCTAGTAGTTGAAATCAAGGAGAGCAAACCCTAGAATAGGAAATGAGACCTAGGAGGAGGGGGTTTTACCTAGGAGGAGGAGACGACGACGGCGGACGGCGGCGATGGCCGGAGAGATGGCCGGAGTCGACGGGAAGTTGAAAAGGCTCGGAGGGGTTTAGGGATTTTGCGGGCTGGAGCTTAAAAGAGACCGACTAGAAAGAGCTTTAGTCGAATGAAAAGAGATATAAGTCGGTCGAGATCTGGAAAAGACACATTTGCCCTAACATACTTAGTCGGTCACAGTTCAAGTACTGACCGACTAGATTACGATCTAGTCGGTCGGTCAATGAGCTTGAACCGACTAAGTCGAAACAGAGGCAAACATGGATTTTTAGGGCTAGAATTAGTCGGTCGCAGTATACACACTGACCGACTAGTTTTCAATCTAGTCGGTCGGTAAATGTACTGTGACCGACTAAAGAAAGAAAATGAAAAGAGTTAGATGAAAGCTTGATCTAGTCGGTCTGAGTTCACTTGCTGACCGACTAGATGAGCATCTAGTTGGTTGACAAATGAACTGAGACCGACTAGAAGAGTCCAAAAATTGATAATTGATTTCTCTTCACAAACCACTTGGATGAAACATCTTAACACTCTCATTAGTCATCTAAATTACCCCATAAAACGTCGAAATCTTAAATACGACATTGAAATACGAATTCGATCATAAATTCAAACATATCACATAAAATTCCCAAAAATTCAATAAATCTAGCATGAACGAAATATCGCAAAATATAATAGCATGCAAGATAATTGAATGAAATATGAATCCTATATCTCGGATTCACCCATAATCCCCAATTCTCGACGCAACCGCACAAAGGAGTCCTCCTTTAGGGGTTTCGTGAAAATATCGGCGATTTGCTTTTGGGTTTCAACGTACACTAAAATGATGTCCTTTTTAGCAACATGATCATCTAAAAAGTGGTGTCGGACATCTATGTGTTTTGATCGGGAATGGTGCACCGGATTCTTTGAAAGACAGATAGCACTTTGGGTATCCACCATGATAGGGCTAGTATCACAGTGAATACCAAAATCCTTCAAAGTGTGTCTCATCCAAAGAACCTGGGCACAAGCGGCACCGGCGGCAATATATTCCGCCTCGGTGGTTGAAAGTGATACGGAATTTTGCTTCTTGGAAAACCAAGAGACAAGAGAATTTCCTAGAAAATGGCAAGTGCCACTAGTACTTTTCCTGTCGGATTTGCATCCCACATAATCGGCATCACTGTATGAGACTAACTCATACGTGCTAGATTTTGGATAAAGTAATCCAAAATCAAGTGTATAACTTAGATAACGGAAAATACGTTTTACCGCTACTAAGTGAGACTCCTTAGGTTGAGACTGATAACAAGCACATATGCATACGGCAAACATAATATCGGGCCTACTTGCGGTAAGATAAAGTAAGCTACCTATCATACCTCGATATAGACGAATGTCTACATCCTTACCGCCCGTATCCTTGTCAAGATGCGTAGTCGTGCTCATTGGAGTCTTTTTCCCGGAAGCACTTTCCATTCCAAATCGCTTAAGCAACTCCACCGTATACTTCGTTTGGTGGATGAAGATTGCATCGTTCAATTGGCAAATTTGGAGACCTAAGAAATATTTGAGTTCGCCCATGTGGCTCATCTCAAATTGGTCCTTCATAACATTAGAAAACTCTTCGCAAAGAGTGAAGTTAGTAGCACCGAAAATGATATCATCAACATAAATTTGAACTAATAAAATATCTTTATTCACGTGCTTAACAAAAAGTGTAGAATCGGCTTCGCCCATTTTAAAATTCAAATCCAAAAGAAAATTCTTTAGGCGATCATACCAAGCTCGAGGAGCTTGTCTCAAACCATAAAGAGCTTTCTTTAGTTTAAAAACATGATTTGGAAATTTTTCATTTATGAAGCCCGGAGGTTGAGAAACGTAAACTTCCTCAACAACATCTCCGTTTAAAAATGCACTTTTAACATCCATTTGAAATAACTTAAAATTTTTATGGCATGCATAAGACAATAAAAGTCTAATTGATTCTAATCTAGCTACCGGAGCGAAGGATTCTTCGAAATCGATACCTTCCTCTTGGCGATAGCCTTGAGCAACTAACCGAGCTTTGTTCCGGACGACGACTTGATTTTCGTCGGTTTTGTTCTTGAAGATCCACTTTGTCCCTATAACGGTGTGGTTCTTCGATGGCAAAGGAACAAGCTCACATACCTCATTCCTCTCGAATTGAATGAGTTCCTCCTCCATGGCAAGGATCCAAGCACTATCTTCGCACGCTTCAACTATATTCTTTGGCTCTATCGATGAGGCAAAGGCACAATTGGCGAAGTGGTGGACTTGAGATCTCGTCTTGACACTATCATTAATATTGCCAATGACTTGCTCATGGGGATGGTCGCGAACGGTATGAAGCCGCTTGGGAATACCTTGATCACTAGGCACATTCTCAACAACTTCATTAGTCGGGTTAGTCTCAATAGAATCAATTGAATCAATAGACTTAGAATTTTCAAACGAATCACATAAAACATCCATAGAATCATTATCATTTGAAATTCTAGAAGTAGTAAAATTCTCATTAAAAGAGACATGAAGTGATTCCTCGATCGTAGAGGATCTTTTGTTGTATATTCGGTAGGCTTTGCTACGTGAGGAATACCCAACAAATATCCCCTCATCCGATCTCGGATCAAACTTGTCCAAATTATCATATGTGTTTTTAATAAAACATTTTGCACCGAAAACACGAAAATGTTTAACTTGAGGCAATCTACCAAACAACAATTCATAGCAAGTTTGTTTGGTGCCGGGCCTCAAAAGTATTCTATTAAACACATAACAAGCGGTGTGTACCGCTTCCGCCCAAAATTGATAACCAAGTTGACTATCTTCGAGCATAGTGCGAGCACACTCCACAAGCGTTCTATTCTTCCTCTCAACAACACCATTTTGAGGAGGTGCGCGAGGGAAAGAAAACGTGTGAGTAATTCCAAGATCATCACAAAAATTTGAGAAAGACTCATTCTTAAATTCACCCCCATGATCACTACGAATAGTGACAATGGTGGTTCCGATGAGATTTTGTAATTTCTTCACAAATATTGTGAAGTTTTCAAAAGCTTCATTTTTATTACATAAGAAAAATACCCATGTAAATCTTGAATAATCATCAACGATGACTAGTCCATATCTTGCATTTCCTAAGGAAGCAACTCTAGTTGGCCCAAATAAATCTAGATGTAATAGCTCTAGTGGCCGTTTCGTAGAAATGCATTTCTTAGGTTTAAATGAAGATTTAGGAAGCTTGCCACGTTGACAAGAATCACAAAAACTTTTCTTTTCGAAAATGAGCTTCGGAAAACCTTTAATGGAATTTAATTTTGAAAGCTTATAAAGTGTTCCAAAGTTCACATGTCCAAAGCGTCGATGCCATAAGTGTTGTTCACTTGTGTTGGCAACGAGACATTGTTCATATGACTTAGGAAGATCCAAAATTTAAATATCTTTATGGCGTGTGCCGGAAAATAATAATTTATTATTATCATTTGAAATATGACACAATCCTTTCGCAAAGCTAACTTTGTAACCTTTGTCACAAAGTTGGCTTATTGAAATAAGATTATGATTTAAACCATTAACTAGATAGACATCACTAATTAAGGGTTTAGAAGGGTTACCCACTTTACCAACACCGACGATGGTTCCGCTCTCGTTGCCTCCAAATACGACGCGATTTCCATTTGCAATGGGAACCACTCCGGAGAGCAATTGAGCGTCACCCGTCATGTGTTTTGAACATCCACTATCGAGTATCCAATTCCCTTTGGAGATAAATTTAAATTTGTTGCTCCTCTTCTTTTTCTTTTCCTTGAGTACCTAAAGATAGAAACTTTCATATCATGGTACCCAAGGTCATTGGGTCCTCAAAAGTTAGACCTTTGGAAGCCAAGTCCAATTGGACTTTGACTTCCCCACATAATTTCTACTATGCACAACATCCGAAAAATAAGCATTCATATATACTTGTTTTTCATCCATGCTTGTGTCCTTTGGGCTCCAAATAGTGAAAATTTTGGGAGCCATCATCCTATTGGGTGCATGCATGCGTTGTTGGTTTCTACGTGATGCATGTCGTGGATAGGCATACGGAACATGATGGAATGGTGCACGACGAGAATTATTCATATGATGAGGTGGGTGAACATATGCATGTGTGGGAACACGTGCGTGAGGGTGTCTCACATGGTGTGCACGTGCCCGTGAACGTGTAGCATAGAAATCATCATATGTGTGAGATGGTGGAGTAGGACGTGTGTTCCTACGTGGCATGGTATTTGTATACATATAAGCATGCCCCTTTTTTGGAGGTCCACCCAAAGTGGGTTTCTTTCCAAAAGAGGGTGTGGACGAGGTGGAAGCACCATTGGTAGATAAACTACCAATAGAGTGTTTGCTACCACTCGTAGAGTCACCGGAAGTTGGCCTAACAAAAGTAGTGGCCGCTTTGGATGGACATCCCATCGTATACCCCAAACCAATATGGTGATTGGCCGGAAGTAAGTCACTTAGGATCTTATCCAAATGGTCCTTACCCTTATTGAATCTATTGATTCGGCCTAATGTGTTCTCATATTTCTCTTTGAGAGAACGCATAGAAGTATCTAATGTGGATACTTGCGATGTGAGCACATAAACACGAGATTTAAGATTCTCGTTCTCAATACTCAAAGTCGAGTTTTGAGAAGTTAAATCCGCTATCCTATGTTCTTCCGGATCATCAATGCTAACATGTTCAAGTTTAGATTTGAGATTAGCAATCTCATTTCTTAACTCTTCAACAACGGTGTCGTTGTTGGTGATGATAGTCTTAGTCGAGGTTTGAATGCTAGCTAGGTCATCTTTTACTTTAGTATATCTATTTACTAACTTAGTGTATTTAGACCATAAATGAGAGTTAGCATCCCTAAGATCATCCATAGTTACCTCATCGCCTTCGTCGTCGCTATCATCGGAAGAGGAAGATCCTTGATCATGCTCCTCTCTTGCCATGAAGCACATGTGCGCTTGCTCCACTTTCTCATCATCCGACTCTCCGCTTGAGGAATCCTCGGAGTCGGTGAATGTTGCTTCGACAAGTCCCTTTTTGTACCCCTTTTTGTACTTCTTTGACTTGTCGAACTTCGGCGCCTTCCACTTCTCCTTTTGCTTGTTTTGAGGACAATCCGCTTTGATGTGTCCTGGCTTATTGCATTTAAAGCACAAAGGTGGAGAGGCGTTAGTAGAAGTAAATTTAGATTTTTGTTTGAAGTTACCCTTTCGGAAGAAGTGATTGAACTTCTTTGCCATGAGTGCAATGGATTCCATGTCCATTTCTTCTTCCGAGTCCTCATCATCGGTAGAGGTGGATGAAGCCGCCTTGAATGCAATCGCCTTTTTCTTAGGCGCATCTTGGTTCAAATAGGACTTCATCTTTTCTTGTAACTTCACCTTGCTATCTTTGCGTACCTCGTATGACATCAAAGTACACATTAGTTGAACTACGGTATATTTGTTCATGTCATTACCTTCCTCGATGGCGAAGGTACGTTTTTCCCAAGACGAGGGAAGTCCTTCAATAAGCTTTGAGCACTTCTCCTTTTGAGTGTAGGACTTGTCGAGGGCCTCTAACTCGTTTATTATGTCAACGAAGCGAGCGTAATATTCTTTCATCTTCTCGCCCTGTTGCATATGAAACATTTCGTAATCTTTGTTTACGACTACGAGTTTAGAGTCTCTTACCCTACTCGTCCCTTCATGAAGAATGAGGAGGGAGTTCCAAATTTGATATGCACTCTTACATGTGCATATCTTATTGAAGTCCTCGGGCTCTAATGCGCATTGCAAGGCGTTCATTGCCTTGGCATTGCTTACCTCCGCGGCGATCTCCGCGGTAGTCCATTTCTCAAAGTCTTCTTCTTCGGGTTCAATGTATTCCTTCATTGTGGTCCTCCATAAGGATGCACTCCGGAGGAAGGTTTCCATCCGGCATTTCCAGTACCCGTAGTTGGTACCGTTGAAGAATGGAGGCCTCGTAGAAGAATGTCCTTCCATCACCGAAGATGCTCCTTCTCGGTTCCTGAAGGTGTCATAGTTGGAAGGTGGACGCACGGTCTTGTTGTCGTTGGCAGACATAGCTAAGTATCTGGCTCTGATACCAAATGTAATGCCCTACCAGCTACTGCACAAGTACTAGAGGGGGGGTGAATAGTACTTTAAAATAATAAGGAGTATAATTCCAAATTAAATTGCAAACAACTACTAAATCAATTTGCGGAAGCTTAAATTGAGAGACAACAACAAAATTAACAATGCAAACAAATGATGTTAATGGGTTCGGATCCACCCAAGTCTATCCGACTTGTTTCCGGTGATCCTACGTCCCAACCACCCGGATCCCCTCCGGATACTTGAGTTAGAAACCCTAACTCAAGATTTCCACTATGAATATCTTGTGAAAAACCTTCACAAGATCAAATCATACAACAACGGCAATAGTGAATCCCACAACCCGGGATCACAACCTTCTCTCACAACCGAGAGAATCAACAAGCAATATAAATGAGTTATATTGAAATAAGCAAACTTACCACAAAATCCTATACCTTGAGTTTTTCTTACCCAATAGGTGAAATGGAGGATTTGAGGAAGATGAAGTCACCAAGACCTAGCACCAAGGAAATGACCAGCAATCGGTGCCTAGGGATGATTTGGAGACTTGGATCAAGCAATAGCTTGAAGAGCTCACCAAGAACAAGCTTCTCTCTAGATGGATTCTAGATCTAGAAATGAGAGAGAATGGGGTTCTTGTGAGGAAGAGAGCTTTAGATTTGAGTGAGAAAAGCTATCTCTTTTGATCTCAATGAATCTCTGAATGGAAGCTCTAACCTAGATAGAAATGACCTAGGTTCGTATTTATAGGGTCCCATAAAAACAACTTAGGTCATTCTCCAACGGATAGAAATCTGGGAGAATTAGTCGGTCAACGAACAATCACTGACCGACTAGTTCATCAACTAGTCGATCAGTCAAACAGCATGGACCGACTAAGAGAGGAACTGAGAAGAAAGAGAATTTCAGACCTAGAAATCTAGTCGGTCCAAGAAGACTTTCTGACCGACTAGTTTCACAACTAGTCGGTCAGTCAGTGAACGTAGACCGACTAAGAGGCAAAATGAAATAGTCTGAACACAAGTTGACTTAGTCGGTCCAAGAACAAAAGTTGACCGACTAGATTGTCAACTAGTCGGTCACCAAACGTTCTTAGACCGACTAACGATAAACAGTAGCTTAGGAGAAATTTAGCATGAACAGTAAGTCACAACTAGTCGGTCAAAGAAGCATCACTGACCGACTAGTTCACAAACTAGTCGGTCGGTGAGTCAACGTAGACCGACTAACTGTAAACAGTAAAGTCCAAGAAATTAAGGAATCAAACTAGTCGGTCCAAGAAGAGTGGCCGACCGACTAGATCACCATCTAGTCGGTCAGTACTTGTTCTTGTACCAACTAACATGCACAAACAAGTCCGAATCGAAACGCGACGCTTCGAGGAAGTTAGAATGAACTTGTACTAAGATCCTAGAGCTACGATATGAGCGTTATGAAGTTAGAATCGTAAGATATACTCAAGGCTTAACATTCTATATATCGAAGCTAAAAAGACTATAAATAAAACCTTAATAAATGGTCTTCAAGAGCTTCGATTGATTCTTCATAACTTCCAAAACGGCGCAAGAGCTTCAACGAAGCTTTAGGCATGAATACGAGCTTTGGGAATTGTTGAGATGTCGCTTTGAATGTTCTCGTGAATTTGGCGACGATCTCCAATACTGCGCTCACAAATTGTTAGTTCATGGATTATTTATGTTTGCTCATCATCAAAACCAAATCCGGGGAGTCCAATATTCAACACGATATTCTTTGAAGCGGAAGACATTTTACTTTTAAAATGCTGCAAAAGACACAAAACCGTAGGTTTGATCAAAAACATTGCATTGAAAATTCTTAAAATATAATTCCCATTTGAAATGATAATAGAATATCCCATTTGGATTGTTCTAATTTCAACTCCCACTTGGAATGATATTTATAATTTGATAAGTTACTTTCGAAAAATATTGAAGATGTTACTCTAGAATCGGAAAGGTCACTATGTTTCCAATCACCATCTAGAGTAACTTTCAATATTTCCCCATCACTTTATCAAATAAAAGTACTCTTATAGTACTTTGCAGCGGAAAAGCGTTTTTGAAAACGTATTTTTCAAAACGTACGAAAAACGTATTTTTCAAAATTGTATATTTCAACCTAGTACCCTTATGATACTAGTGAAATATTCGGCACTTCCTGGCCGTTTGCCGGGGATAAGCCGTATCTGTGCCAAGACCGGATTCCCCCTGAGGGGATTTTTCTGCAAGCCATTGTCGCCGGCTCCCGTATGGATCCAGGCGCTTCCCCCCGTATGGGAGAATTTTACCGCAGACGACTGTCGTTGGCTCCGTATGGGCTAGTCGGCATGTTCGTGTTCGACCAAGGCCTTTTGCCGAATTGGTCGACCAAAACTCCCGGATTGGTCGACCAATACCAATGATCTGAAACCTCTCCCGGCCAGGGCCTCTGCCCTGGCCGAGGCCGGCCGAGGCCGGCCAGACCCTGGCCGAGGCCAGGGCATTGGCCCTGGCCTTTGCCAGGGCCGGCCAGGGCCGGCCCCTGGCCCTGGCCTGGCCTCGGCCAGGCCTGGCCGTGGCCTCGGCCAGGGCCCCCTGGCCCTGGCCGGTGCCGGCCGGGGCCGGCCATGGCCATGGCCATTTGGCCATGGCCGGCCACCCCCTTATATGGGGTTGCCGCACACCCCGCCGGAGGGGTGGCCGTGGTGGTTATTGGCCGTAGCCAACCCCCTCCGCATGGGGAGGGGGTGCATTGCCTTCATAGCCCATTTGGCCATGGTGATCAAGCACCAAAAGTCATCTTCCCCAATGGGAATAACTACAATCTTCTTCCTCGATGAAGCACCCGTTCGTCGATGAAGCACCAGTTTGTCGAGAAAGTAGTTATTCTCTAATGGCTGTGTGCCAAAATGAAAAATAACATACTTTAAAGTTTGTAAACTACACGCTCCACATGAAGAGAGTTCACATTCCCTATGAATGGAGACTCGGCATCCATGAAGAGTGCGAGCTTGACGATATGAACGGTCGGTTCTTCCCGTCACGGAGAGTTCCTGCCATATCCGTACTGACAGAAGACCCTAACGTGAAAAGAACAACCGCCGCGTTCTCTCCGTCACGAAGCGTTCATACCATATCCATAATGGTAGGATACCCATTCGTGAAAAAGACAACGCCTCATTCATCGGTTCGACGGGGCGGCGGTTTGACCGGGGCGAACCCGTATGGCTCTGATACCAATGTTGGATCCTGACAAAACAAGGACGTTAGGATCGAATAATAAAGTCGAGACTTACGCTTGCGTATGCGGCACCGTAATCTCGGAACTTCGCCCTCGGATTCGCCACAACGGTCGATACTTCATCACGGAGGATCGAAGCAGAGTTTCACCGCCTAAATCTCTAACTAGAATAGGATTTTAATGGAAGGGAGAAGAAGACCATAAGATGCCTTATGCAAACTTATGGCATGGAAAGTGTGGTATGAATGCCTTACCCTTGGGTCCTATTTATAGGCTTTAGGGGTGGTTATTGTAGGAAATAACCAATTATAAACTTATTAGCCTATATTAGCACATTCATTTATCCTCTTCTTCATTCACTTATCAAGTGCCTTTATGCACTTATAAAGTGACTTTTTCCACTTATCGAGTGGCTTTTTCCACTTATCGAGTGGTCCTTTTCACACGAGAAAAGGTTCCCTTCGTGCACGCCTTCGTGCACGCGACATCTGAGGTCCGTATACCCTCATACATTCCCTCATGGGTGTATTCATGTCGTCCATATCCAACAGATAATCATCTTTGTACTTGGTTGGAGCCCATTATAGAAGCTCTAAACAAGATCCCACTACATGACTCCAAGTTGCGGTCATTGATGCTGTAGATTTTTGAATCTCTCCCAAGCCTCATACAACGACTCCTGAGGAAGTTGCCTATAATTTGTGATCGCTCCTCGAATCCTCACCATTTTGGACGGTGGATAGAACTTGTTCACGAAGACTGTAGCCAACTGCTTCCAAGTCGAGAATGTATTAGAAGGATGCACTCGCAACCAATAAGAGGCCTTGTCCCTCAAGTGAACGGGAACAATCTGACTTTATACCGTCTTCGCTTATGTCTTTGGACTGGAAGGTGTCGCACTTCGCCAATAATGTGTCTATATGGTGGTTTGGGTTTTGTGAGTGTTCTCATGCAATATAGATATATTTGTGAGTACATTGATGAATATGGAATGTATAGTGCGATGTACGTGTTGTGATGATTTGTCTGTGTGTATGCCTATATTCTTGAATAAGAATGTGCATATATATGTGTATAATCTACGGTATAGTGTATGTATACATGGGTGTATAGTATATACATATAATGTTGTTTGTATTTCTATGGTAGGGAAACCTTTAGACTATTCAATCTCCGGTCAAACCTTTAGCATAGAAAGTCCGAGGGCGAACTTTGTTGTTAAGGTGGATATAATGTAATATCATGTTCCGTATATACGAGTATAATGTACGTATTTTTTGATGTATTTCTACGTATGAGATTTTTGGGTATTTTCATGAATTTTCCATAATTTTCTAATAAGTAAATAATTCTTAAAATGATTTTAGAACATCATTTGAATTATATAACTGAAGTATTTGGATGAAATATTATGTATTAGGATGGTAAGGTGTATTAATTCATATATTCTCATTTATTTAGAAATTAAATTCCTAATTTGCCATGCCATGCCACCACCTCCTTTCTAGGTGTCATTTGGAGATTAATTCTCACCTAGCCTACCTTTATGTGTCATTAGGAGGGTGACCATCACCTAACCCTAAGCTACATGGCATGTGGAGAGGATTTTAGGAAATGACTAAGCTTGTGCATAGTTTTAAAAGGAGAAAATTTTAAGAAAAAAATGAAAGAAAAGAAGAAAAATCAAGCTTTCATCATCTCTCTCCCTCTCCTCCCTTTTGCTTCCCCTTCCCACCACCACTCTCCTCCCTAAGCACCACCCATCCCACCACCAAAAACCCACATCCATTCATCATCATTCTACCTCCAAATTCTCTCCAAAAATTCCAATTTTGAAGGCCAAGCTAGGAGGTTGAAGGAGGAGACTAGGAGTCCAAAAAAAAATTCATCAAGGAAATAAGAAGGGCCAAAGAAAATTTTGGAGGACTTTTGGAGGTAGAAATTCCTATCACTTATAGTAGAATTTAGTTTTAGGACTAGGAATTTCATTTATGTTAATATGTTATGTGAAATTAGCTAGATGAACAACATGCTGAAATTTACATAGAATTGGCTGAAACTTTGGTAGCTTGCTGCACTTAATTGGCTACATGGAAATGCATGAAAAAAAAATTGTTGCTCATATTGTAGTCCTTAATAACTTTCACGTTTACAAGTTTTGCAAATTCGAATTGAAAACTCGGGTAAAAATTCAATTTCTGAAACTGGTCTGTTTTTTGACAGTCTGGACACCCTTCATTAAAATGAGTAGAAAACCATGTACACTTAGGGCCTGTTCTTTTGTAGGAAAGTATAAAGTGGGAAAGTTGAGAAGTGTGGAATCTGATGAGAGAGAAATTTGGTGTAGTGTGTTCTTTTGTTGGAAAGTGGGGTTGGATTATGGAGTTGGAAAGTTGAGGTGGGGCCCACTCCGTGTAGTGTGTTCTTTTGGATGAAGAAAGTTGGAGGTGGAAAGTTGGATTTTGGGTTGTGGTGATCCTAGGTAAGGTTACCTCCGGCCTAAATTAATTGTAAGTTATTTTTTAACTTTTGATTTTGGGGTGTGTTAACCCCAATATTCTCACCCGAGGTGACCACACACCTTGAGGGCCCCACCGAAGCTAGGATTCTTGTGTAATCCTAGCTTTTCATCCCAACTCCAAAACACCCCCATGGAATCCCAATTTCCCTGCCACGTCAGCTTTTTTTCCAAGAAAACTCAAAACACAAAAGAACACACAAACGGAAAGTGAGGTAGGAATCCAATGAATAGTGCATGAATAGTGATTTTTTCACTTTCTCACATCTACTTTCTTACAAAAGAACAGGCCCTAAATGAAACTTAATGATCTTGGTGCCGTTGGAAAGCTGGCTTCAAGATCTTCAACTTGTAATTTTCTTACGCAATTTTCAGAAATTCTAATTCTGTCTTTAACTGGTAGTAATTTGGACTTGAAAATACCTCAGTTTATGCTTCTGCAGACTGAAACTGTGCCTGTTATGAGAAAAATCATCATAATTCATATACTTGGAATTATTATCTGAAATCTAGTGTGCTTATGTAGAACCCATAGATCTACAACTTTGAAGATGGATCAGAAGCTAATTCTGTCTGTAAATATGTCTGCAGCGTCATTCTTTCTAGACTGGCAGTTTAGACAGATTCATATGCTAATCTTGCTTAGAAATTGTCATAGTGTATTTTTGTTCCAAGTTAATTTTGTTTATGCTAATCATGTTCTCATTAGTATGCTATTGGTACATATAATTATGTGGATGTTTCATGAAATATTTCATTATGGAAATAATGATGATGATGAGAAAATTCATGTAAGTTGAAATGAAAGTGGTATTGAGACCACTAGTTGATTCATTGTTAAATGAAGAAACGTCCTATCAAAAGAGAAAAGAAAACAATGAGTGAGCAGAGTTTGACATCGGAGGACTCGATCCATTTTTGAAATGGGTGAGACTCCAGATGTGGGTTTGGGAGAAACATGTGTAAATTATAGGAGTTAAGGAGCGGCCATATGATATGAATTCTCACCCGATGTGTCACTCCCGGAAGGAGGAGTTTAAGAGTGAATGTAATATCATGTTCCGTATATACGAGTATAATGTACGTATTTTTTGATGTATTTGTACGTATGAGATTTTTGGGTATTTTCATGAATTTTCCATAATTTTCTAATAAGTAAATAATTCTTAAAATAATTTTAGAACATCATTTGAATTATATAAATGAAGTATTTGGATGAAATACTATGTATTAGGATGGTATGTTGTATTAATTCATATATTCTCATTTATTTAGAAATTAAATTCCTAATTTGCCATGACATGCCACCTCCTCCTTGCTAGGTATCATTTGGAGATTAATTCTCACATAACCTATCTTTCTGTGTCATTAGGAGGGTGACCATCACCTAACCCTATTCTACATGGCATGTGGGGATGATTTTAGGAAATGACTAAGCTTGTGCATAGTTTTAAAAGTAGAAAATTTTAAGGAAAAATGAAAGAAAAGAAGAAAAATCAAGCTTTCATCATCTCTCTCCCTCTCCTCCCTTTTGATCCTCCTTCCCACCACCACTCTCCTCCCTAAGCACCACCCATCCCACAACCAAAAACCCACATCCATTCATCATCATTCTACCTCCAAATTCTCTCCAAAAATACTCCAAAAATTCCAATTTTGAAGGCCAAGCTAGGAGGTTGAAGGAGGAGACTAGGAGTCCAAAAAAATTCATCAAGGAAATAAGAAGGGCCAAAGAAAATTTTGGAGGACTTTTGGAGGTAGAAATTCCTATCACTTATAGTAGAATTTAGTTTTAGGACTAGGAATTTCATTTATGTTAATATGTTATGTGAAATTAGCTCAATGAACAACATGCTGAAATTTATATAGAATTGGCTGAAACTTTGGTAGTTTGCTGCACTTAATTGGCTACATGGAAATGCATGAAAAAAAAAATATTGCTCATATTGTAGTCCTTAATAACTTTCACGTTTACAAGTTTTGCAAATTCGAACTGAAAACTCGGGTAAAAATTCAATTTCTGAAACTGGTCTGTTTTTGGACAGTCTGGACACCCTTCAGTAAAATGAGTAGAAAACCATGTACACTTAATGAAACGTAATGATCTTGGTGCCGTTGGAAAGCTGGCTTCAATTTCTTCAACTTGTAATTTTCCTACGCAATTTTCAGAAGTTCTAATTCTGCCTTTAACTGGTAGTAATTTGGACTTGAAAATACCTCAGTTTCTGCTTTTGCAGACTGAAACTGTGCCTGTTATGAGAAAAATCACCATAATTCATATACTTGGAATTATTATCTGAAATCTGGTGTGCTTATGTAGAACCCATAGATCTACAACTTTGAAGATGGATCAGAAGCTAATTCTGTCTGTAAATATGTCTGTAGCGTCATTCTTTCTAGACTGGCAGTTTAGACAGATTCATATGCTAATCTTGCTTAGAAATTGTCATAGTGTATTTTTGTTCCAAGTTAATTTTGTTTATGCTAATCATGTTCTCATTAGTATGCTATTGGTACATAAAATTATGTGGATGTTTCATGAAATATTTCATTATGGAAATAATGATGATGATGAGAAAATTCATGTAAGTTGAAATGAAAATGGTATTGAGACCACTAGTTGATTCATTGTTAAATGAAGAAACGTTCTATCAAAAGAGAAAAGAAAACAATGAGTGAGTAGAGTTTGACATCGGAGGACTCGGTCCAGAGACTCCAGATGTGGGTTTGGGGGAAACACAGGTAAATTATAGGAGTTACGGAGCGGCCATATGATATGAATTCTCACCCGACGTGTCACTCCCGGAAGGGGGAGTTTGAGAGTGTTGGAGAGGCCGCTGATGCGCTCGTGACGCACCATGACGGTAACTGATGGGTTTCTCCGTTTGTCCGACAGAAAAACCGAGATGAGTCTCGCTCCTGTACCTTGTCCCGTTCGGATACAGAGTTACGAGAGGCCCCTCCAGTGCCCGTGTCGCTGGTGGTGGTACCATTTTTCACCCACCTTGGGTGAAGTCCGACTCCTTAGCATCCTACGGTTTACACGGGTTTCCAAACATGAGAATCAATAACTTACAGTAATTGTCTTTTAATTATAAATATTGTTATCCAATGCTCACTTGTTTCTCTGTTAAGTTAATGTTGTTAACTCATGCCGATCCATTCCATTGTTTATTATAAATGTCCAGTACTTGCATGTTAATATGTTCTCATACTTACCTCCAGCACTTGCATGTTATAACATGGTTATTTATGCATGTTCAAAAGTTCTTCCTTGATGCTTACACATTGTGTTGTGATTACTTTTATGCCCTAAGACCATTACTTGTTAGAGCACCCTCCCTAGATAGGTAGACCAGTTCTAAAACTGGGTCCTACTAGATTGTTAGGAGTTCCTACTGGGTCACACGTTGACGTGTCCCCGTTGACTTTTCAGGTTGGGGATAGCGGCTGGAGCCTTGGAGTTGGTGATCGGTTGTAAGATTGGGGGGCGAGGGGTATGATGAGAGACTTGTACTTTTGGCGTTTCTTTTTCGGGTAGACCTTTGTAGCTAGAGTTGTGAGGATGAAATATTTGTATTGTATAAGATTATTGTTGTCTCAGTGTAGCACATGGTATGATGAACTTGGAGATGTATAAGATTATCGTTGTCTCAGTGTAGCTTCCCTCTTTTGTATCCCTTGAACAAATGGTGTATATAAAAGAATGTATCAATGTATTGAATAAATGAACTATTGTACTTTTGTTTATTTCTCAGTGTTATATCTGTGATGGAGTTTTACTTGTACTTTCCAGCACGTGCGCAGTGGCCTGCAGAGTTTTCTGTTTCGAGCAATACTTCACTTCTCTCTCCTCGTTTTTCTTCACACCTGTAGTTTCGGGAATACCTGATACGGATTCGTACTTATTGGGTATCCTGGAAAGCGGGTCGTGACAGGTTTTCATGTGGATGCCCGTGAAAGGGGTCATGCTGCATCAAGTTGATCAACACAGTCTTTAGCTCAAAGCTTCCTGTCGCACGCTGCGGCCTCAAGATAGAAGAAGTACTAGAGAAATTTGGCTTTATATGGTCCCGGATGGACCCAGTTCGAGGAGGAGTAGCAGTACCCTCCGCCATTGGTTCAGTAAAAGTTTGACTCCTCTTTTCTGCTCCGAGTCTTCTTGCGGTTTTTTCAATCTCGGAATCAAATAATAATTCATCGTCAAGACCCCCGAGACGAGTGTTCATGCACAACAAAAACTCATAGAAATATCGTTAGTAGCAAAGTAATATATGTAAAAAGAATAAAGGATGGAAAGATAAGAAATGGTAAGATTTGCCAACAAATTCTTCAATATAGAAATAACCCAAGTAAAAGTATTACCTTCCCCGGCAACGGTGCCAAAAACTTGATGCACCCAGAACTAACACTTAAAACTTGCCTAGCAGTGGCACGAATGCCAAAGGCTAGATGCAGCCTAAATGTAACTCATTGACCGTATCGCAAGCGCACGGTGTCAAATTATTGTATAAAATATATTGATCCCACAAGGAAGTGAATGCTAATATGGTCTTGGGTGATTCCTAGATCTTCGGAATGTTGCTAGCAATCGATTTAAAAAGATTGGTTGTTGTGGAGTTATATCTCAAATAAGGATGTAATCAATAATAAAAGATTAAGGCGTTAGGACTCACCACTAGGATCATCGGATGTCGATGCTAGATTGGAACTCCTACGTTGCATTGGCTTTATTAGGGATTGCAGCATCTGAGATGTAGAACTCATGGCTCTATGCGCCATGGGTCTAACGTATCGCACGCTTACCCTACTCTCGCGATAGGCGTGACATGCAATCCGTGCATTAAGAATCAACAATATTCATACCACTCTCGTGGGTAGAATGATCTCCACCCATGCCACTCTCGTGGATATAGATTTGATATGTGCTTTGGTGGCTCTTAATAACGCAATGGTTGTAGTCATCAATTAGTAATATAGGATGTCGGTGGATCCCATCAACGAATGCGTCGGGCATGACTGCAAACCCTAATTGAATCCACTAACTCCCTAATTAAGTTCATAGGATACTCTTTAAGCTAATCATGACCACAGATCATGGACATAATCTCAATACGAGATCTCCTACAAACTTGGCCAGATCAACCAAAACACTTCCCTTTTTGGACCAACGCAACCTAAAAATCCTAACTTTACATCTAAATCCTAAGATCCTAGGGCTAATCCATTAACCCTAGATAGAACTACTCGTGAATCATAGAGATGGACATAGAAGATTCAATAAAAATAAGAGAGTTCATCATGGCATGCGAAAGCATCAAATAAAGCATAGAAAGTTTAGAAATCGTTACCGACACGTCGTAGCGCGATAGCAAACATAGGAGAATTAAGAATATCAAGCTTCCATGCAATAAAGATCAATAAAAATCCAAGCTTTAGTCTTCACAAAATAGCGACGGCACAAAACTTCTCTAGATCTAAAAACTATAATTAAAACTAATGGAAATATTAAAAGTCTAATCCCCCTCTGGAAATAGGGTAAAAATCGTGCTTAAATACAAGAGGTATGGACACCACAAAATCTCAGAAAATCTGGGCACTTGGACCCATCAACTTGACTGGTCACGTCATGCTACTCGGTCGAGTAGCGACGCCTGCTCGGTCGAGTTACCATAGGCTCCGCTTTGCTGCTTCTTCTGTTCTGGCTGATATGGGCTACTTAGTCGAGTAGAAGATCTGCTCGGTCGAGGAGCTTTGCTGCTCGGTCGAGCTAGGGCTCTCGGGGAGAAGTCCAAAATAGGTATTCTGTTTGAATACAGCTCGATCCAACTGGCCGTTCTGCTCGGTCGAGTAGGTGTGTCCATTTCTTCTGCATCATCTGTGTTTCAGCTCGGTCGAGTAGCATCAGCACTCGACTGAGTGGTCTGGTAAACTGAACATGTGCTAGAGCTAAATTCCTTATCTCTTGCTCTCTTCTCCTCCTCTCCTCCAATGTTCTTCCTTGCCTCGGCGAACTTTCATGGAACCTCGCCAATGACGTCTCGGACGTAGCGAATGTGTCCATGTCCCCTAAATAGCTCCAATTTGCTCCAAAACTCCTGAAAATCCACAAAGCTATACAAAATTTGAATATGACGTTAGAAGGGCGATAATATATGAAAATGTGGGTTTTGGAGGTGAATATGATATGGAATGATGCAATAAAATTATGTAAAATATGAACACATCATGGTGGCGAGGTGGCGCTGGGCGTAGTGGAGGCACGGGTGGACTATGGATGAGTACTTAGCCCGGCTGGGGCTATATCCTCGGAGGCCTGTGATGCCACGCCAGAACTGCTCGACGTCGAAAGAGGTAAGCTCCATGTCAGGGCCGTATGCTCTGTCGAGGTCGGGGATGTGATGGAAGCGTAAGTGGGCTCGGATCATGGTGTGTGTGACCACGACGTCACGATCGAGCAATCAGAAACAGATGCTATCACCCTCTCGTTCGATGGAGCTCATCGCCTCAAGGGTGAGGCGTGTGTAGGTGGATGTGTGCATGGCGAGGAGGTGATCAACGCAGGTGATCTACGCCAATGGTCTGGTATAGCCTATGTACACCCTGAAGGATGCCAAGGCTATCGAGGGCAGAGACGGATGCAAAACATGTGGGGATGATGGACCGGTGGGAGATGACGATGAAATGCTCACGATGAGTGTCGTCGCTGAAGACGATACCGTACGTCCTCAGGGTGGGTGGTGGTGGATGTGTAAGTGGTGGTGAAGGAGCGGTAGTGGGAATGGGAGCGGTGGAAGTGCGTGGGGCCTCTATCGCTAGAGGTGTGAAGGATGGGGATCGTGTGGGTGAGGTGAGGACGTGGAGGCGTTCGAGTGCTCCACAAATGATGGTGAACGGTGGCGATGGCACGACGGCCGAGAAGAGGAGGAACCGGGGTCGGCAGCCTTCCTCTTCTTGGCCGGGGGCTTCTTAGGTCGCAACCTAAGTGGCATCGTGTAAGTGGGGTGTGGCTAAGCTACGATAACCCATACAGACAGATCTATCTAGCTTTTGCGATTACAAACACATGTAAATTAAACTACATACCTTTCACTTCATTTCCGCAGAATACAAAGCGTCGTTTTCAGCAACATTTCTTTATCTCTGAAGCAATGCCCTGCGCCGCTTCTCCCGAGCCGAACCGCGTCCCGAGCCGAACTACATCCCAAACCAAACTGTGTCCCGAGGCGAGCAACACCATGTCGTCGAGTCAACCATACACTAAAGAAAGTTTGACCTTGAGTGGATCATCCATCAAGGCTTCGAAACTGATCCAAACTCCTTCATAGCTTTTCTAGAGCCCAATCATGAGCAAAGAAGAATTAGGAAGAAGAGGGAGCATGATCGCGTTTAATGGAGCTACTCAGATCTGGAGCTTGGTGCATGTTTCAAGGCGGGGGGTTGGCCCCTATTTCTATAGACGGCTGACCCCTACTCTCTTCTAAATTTACGATGTGTGACTAAATGTATTTGGAGAGTTTTCTTAACACATAACATGCATTTCACAATGGCAATGTTTGGTTAAATAAATCTCTCCAATCATTGATCTCCAAGAGCGATGTCATACATAATTGTGAAGAGGGTTGAATGGTGAACGCGTAGGAAAAAAATGACTCGCCATTCCGAGTTCATTTGACCCCTCAAACGAGGCTCCAAAATTAGCCCAACCCATACTTTGCTCAAAACACCAGCCTCCAGGAAAAAAGGGTTCTGAACCCTTTTTCTGTGGACCCCAACCCGCTGGGGCAGGCTTGACCTACCCAACAGGCGGGTCAGGTGCCCGCCCTTGCAGGCATCGGTACCCTCTTTCTAGGCAGGTCGGGTGCTTGCGGGCGAGGACGCTCGACCCGCAATGCCCTAAATGGGATTATAACCTTGTTTTGCTCTATCTTGCATATTTGGAGTCCATTTCTGACGTCGTTCGAACAATCATTTAGACCGAAAAGATCCTGTCATTCAGGTAACCTTTTCCTCGCATTTATAATTATATTAAATATGCTCGTAAATGTTTTACGACATATTTATTTCTCTTTTGCATCATATGCAAAATTCCCCCATCTAATATATTTTGAAGCTTTTGTCACAAACATTTTGTGACGAATTAATTCCCTTGCATCCAATGCATCATCTCCCTTAATTCTACCTATTACTAAACGACGATCTCACTCTGTTTGAGACCCTACATCCTAACCTTACTAAAGGCAGGGTTCGAAACCCCATACGGCAGTGATCACGAGCATCATGTGATGTTACTGTTTCGGTATCATAATTATGTGGTTAACTCATTGACATGAGTATTGTCAGGACCACCCTGACTGTGTCTGTGATGAATACCACAATTTTAGTCCCCCCCTCAAAACTATATCACCTATTCAAGCCTAGGGTACGGTCAAACTGTCAACCCTAATAGTTTTTAACTTGGCTAGTCTCCATCGGTCTTTAGTCAAATAACGTTGGACTTCTTCCAACATACTTTGGCCAAAGTTTTTCACTAAAAACCGAACTAACACATGCGACACTAACTCCCCATAACGGGAAGTCAAATTCTTTCTTTGTCATTACTCTCCTCGCATGCTTCAAGTGTCACCCAACCAAAGACCTTTCGACAGGCCTTGCCTCAAAGCTAGGTCAGAGATGAGATCTAAGAGACAGCGTTCACGTACCGGTTCGTATAATGACCTCAAGTCTAAGGACCAACTAGCATATCATCACTGAGAGTTATCACTGACAGATGTGTTATGTTAACTATGTGATAATTCTTGTTGGGTCGTTCAGTGAACTCATTCTCCAATGAGCACATGTGTCTCGTCTCTAACTTTGCCAAGTCGAACGACCATAAGATCATCGTCACCACTCGATGGTGAAGACAAAGACACAATGGTCTATCCGATGTTTCGATATCCTTTTTTCGAAACATCTACGACCGCGAACGATTTTGGGCTTATGCTACTAACGGTCAAACAATTTTCCATGATCGAGATCCTTATTTCGATACTTGTTTAACCTCGCATTAAGTCTCATGACTTTACCTAAGTTCTAATGTTGACTACATTATTATTAACTTAGGTAAATTCTTACCAAACAGCTTACTGTTATTTTGAGCAAGACGTTTGTACACATACACGAAGATAAATTGCCTCGAGGGTATACCCATCTCTCAACACTTCCAAGGTTTGGCACTCCTTACCTGAAAAATAGAGGGGGAGCACGTCAATGCGTGCCCCAGTAGGAACCAACTTGGGTTTGGAACTCCATTTTAAGTTTATCAATTCACAAAGCAAGCCAAGCAAAAGAGAGAATGTAACTAAGTGATATAATGAAAATTAAATATTAAATAAGGAAATCATACCTGCGGTCCAGTGACGAGCTACTGCAAGAAAGGGGTT
The DNA here is from genome assembly GCA_030789695.1 of Scilla litardierei. NCBI lineage: Eukaryota > Viridiplantae > Streptophyta > Magnoliopsida > Asparagales > Asparagaceae > Scilla > Scilla litardierei. Next base: position 216,005,616 of record CM061134.1, on the reverse strand, counting down.
AGCACGAATAATGATAATAACAACTACAACAACTACAACAACGATAATAATAACATGAGGCTTAAGCATCCAATATCAAATACGATAAGTGCAAGTGCCTGAGGCTTGACACCAAGCCACAAAGTACGACAAATGGAAGGGGAAGTGCTACCAGCAGTAGAAATAACACACAAATCTTATCTTATTATTTCATAATTGAGTTAAATGGAACTTGAGTAAACTGTGTGATACCAGGACCTGGACTTCACCCCAAATTTGGGGTGAATATAGCACACGGCGCAGTGGACACGGGCACTGTATAACACTGGGCCTCTCACCTCCCCCGTCCCTGGCAGGAGTGAGGCTATCCACATATAACCCAACCTCCGTATGACCCCTCCACTCCCGGTAAAGGTGAGTGGGTATAAGTATCCCCTCCACTCCCGATAAAGGCGAGTGGGTAAGCTCCACACATCACATAATCATCTCTCAACTTCACAGTCCAGGCCTCATATCCACAATTTACTCAAACCCCACCTAAAACCCGGGCTTTGCTAACTCACCCTCATTAGAGAGGACTGAGAATTATTCAATTTCATTGGTTAACATCATAAGTGACACGTTAGGGGTCTTGATGGCATGGATATGCACATATCACCTCAGCCGTCCATCATCAAATATAGGGTCATGCACTCACGTGGCATGCCCTCTATCACAACACATCACCCATTCACAATTACATTATATTCATGCCATTCAAGCCTCTAACTTCACCATTTATCAACATGGCACAAGCCCAATGCAAACACATGCATGTTACTCAATTTATTGGATTTTGCCTTCATTGAGGCATTTCATCGAACACGTGATGGGTGTCATTTATATCAAAGCAACTCAATAACATTTTCATGTGCCGAGAGTATGAACATTCATTTTACCAAACAACAATATTAATTAAGAATAATGGAAGCCAATTAACCACATTTAATGAATAAGAATAGCACTTAAAGTATTCAGCTTGCTGAAATTGCAAGAACATCCACAAAGATCAACATATTTCATCCACTTCTCTTGGGAATTTGACAAAACTTTATAAATAAAAGTTGAATATATATCTGTTGTGGATCTACAGATACAATTTCATGGAAAAATATGAAGTGTGTGATTTATGGTGAATTAATTGGGGAAGTGTGTCAAATCTGTTTTTCAGACAGATGTTTGGGTCTGTGTTCAAAGCCAATTTTGAGCATGTTCCAGCCAGAATTTCAACATAAGAGCCAAAATGCATTATGAGAAAAACTTGTTATCTTTCCAACAAGACCAAAATCATAGAATTCCAAGATTTGTACAGGTAGTTATGACAATTTTTCCAAACTGTGTCAACACTGAAATTCAAACAGACATGCTGTAAAGATGTATTTATTTCTCCTAATATCTGAATTGAAACTATATCAAATTTAATATGATTTTAGGGTAGAACTTCATAATCTACATGTTCATATTTTTTTTGAAACATGATTCGAGTTACAGTAATCAGGAACAAGGCAACATTAGACATCAAAGTTTCTGAATTTTAAAAGAGATAGATTTTGCTAAGAATTTCAAGGAGAAAATGGTGAAATTGAACATGATACATATATTTTTTGATTATCCCAATCACATATCAAGTATAACATGCTATAAAAACAAACTAACAAGAATTAATTTAATGAATTCCAAACCAAAGAAGTTCCTACCTCAATCTTGATTTTCTTCTCTTCTCTTCTTCCTTCTCCATCTTCTTCTTCTTCTTCTTCTTCTCCTCCTCCTCTTTGTTTTTTTTTGTATGGCTCAAGGAATTTCGGCCATGTCAAGGGGGAGGGGATAGGCATGGCTAAGGAGGGGTAAAAGATGAGAAGAGTGTAGAAGACAATGAAAGGAGATGAAAGGAAAGGATAAGAATGATTAAAACCTAGAATTTTCTTAAGAAATATCTCCACATCCTTATCTAAATCATCATGACAAACGTAAAATGACCAAAGTGCCCTTGCTTAAATGCCCCTCAACTTTCAAGTAATTACAAGTTTGCCATTACTTTATGCACCGACCACTTTAAGTATGTACGCTCAGCAAATCTAGTCAAAAAGACCGTTTTGCCCCTGACTTTTCTAAAAATTTACAGGGAGTGCCATTGACCCCTAATCCCTTTCACACTTCCATGGCTACCCCTACACACATCCACGCCCATCCATGCATGCGTACATGCATCACACACACGCGTCTAACCCATTCCTGCAGTTTTGCACCAACGACGTCCTTCGCATTTCTCCCGCGCCCAATCTCACTTTCTCGTCTCTTAGCCACCCATGACGGCCCAATCCCCTTACACTACGCTACATACATCGATGGCTACGTCGATTTCATGCCTACGTACGCATTGTATGTAAATATCCCGCGCGTATACAGCTAAAATACTCTTAATGAGCTTCCCTTCATCAAGTTCCAAGATTTGGCCATACTCTTCTTGAAGTCCATCCTTTCACCAAGCTTTTAGTCTCCAAAATAATATTATTCAATTGTTAATCATGAGACTAAAACATTGAGAGTCATCAACAACAATAGAATGTTGTGATCATCATCAAAACTATGTTGGTCTAAAAAGCCAATACCTAACATCAATAACAAAGAGAAATATGAACAAAAACAACACAAAAAGAATACGTAGTCTATCAATAAAGAATAAAATCGATATCAAATCGTGCCTACCTGGCAACTGCGCCAAAAAGCTTGTTCGCTCTCATGAAGCCTCTAATATTTATAATGCCACAAGTGCACGGTGTCGTGTAATGCTAATGGTTCGAACACAGGGAGGCGTTCATTGCATACCGCTTTCTTCTTCGTTCGGAAGCTACGCTAACGAATGGTGGTCGAATGAGAAATAAAGTGTGAAATCAATTGATAAAAGCTCAATAGCGTAGGGTATCCCCGCCATTGAGCTAGGGTTATTGTTGATTTAATAGTTGACGTTAGGGTATTTTAATGTCAATTGTTGGATTCATCGGGATTCGGAAGAGTTCATATAACCTAAAGACATTCTCCTACCTCCCACTCTCGTGTTGCATGATATGATAGTCCCTTATATTATCTCCTACCCCACGCTCTTGCGACCCTAAGATAGGACTATACTACCATATACTGATGCTGACTCTTGTCGATACATCGGTATACGTCAGGCACATTACACTCGACGAATGTCCCCAATCTTCCTCCGGACCATATTGGCGTTCGGGAATTAGACCTATATTAGGAGGGCTCTAATCAATGCCCAACTCTCGCCGGTCACACCGATGGTATGAATTATCGTAGGGATCGAAGCCCCGGATTGGTCCCGACTCTCGCATGCGGCCAATCCGATCGCCCACAAAAGAGGTGGTCAAATCTACGATGATAATTGGCATACTAATATATCCCAAATCCACAATCAGCCCAACAATTTAGTTGATTAATTTATCCAACCCATAGCTCTATTTCAATAGGGTTCAACCCATTGCACTAAATGAAAACTACTCACTATCCATTACAATAGAATCAATGCTAACCATGGGGGCATTGAGAAAAGCCATAGATTCAGAATATAAACTAAGATACTGGCAAACAATAGCAACGAGAATCAAAATAGAAAACTTCTATTAGGCAAATCTAAACTATTACAATAGTAACTAACCAATACAATAAAAGAGTGCTGAATAAAGAGCAAAGAAATCCCTTACAAAACCTCCAAAACCCTAAAAAATGGCAGAATAAGAGATGGGCTCGCTCAGGATGAAGGAGCTTATATACATCTCCTAAAAGACCAAAAGACCCATAACAACTAACCCAGTCGGTGCCCAAATCGACATATAAACCCTTTTCGACGCGAGCGCGTCGAAAATGACGCAGCCGCGTCGTCCAAATGCAAAAGTCGGGGCGACGGGGGATACATCGATGCGGTTGCGTCGATAGGGATGCGAATACGTCGAATTTGGCTTCGGAGCCCGCGTCATCTTGGAACGGTCACGTAGAGCAACCGTTTGGTCATAAGCTCTTCGGGATCACGCGACTGCATCGTCTTCTTCACATGACCACGTCTATTGCAAATTCTCACTTCGTCTCCTTAGTGATGCGGTCGTTTGGACATCGATGACACGGTCGCATTGAGTTGGTTTCTTGAGCCCGTTTAATGCGACCGTTTGTTTCATCGTGATGCGGCCACGTGGAGTTGAGTTCTGCTCCATTTGGCTGTTGTGATCATATGGCCGAGTCGAATCGACGCAGCCGTGTGTATCACAGTTCTTCTCTCTCTCCCCTTTTGCTTAATTCGAGCACCCGGCTCTGCTCCTTTCGCCTTCTCACACCTTTTTCACGCCTTATGGTCTCTAATCAGCATGTATTTACTGCAAAGCATAAAATGGATCATAAAAGTAAAAGAGGGAACCAAAATGGGGGAAACTGTGAAGTAAACGATGTAAAACGTATATAAAAGAGGGGGGAAACTTGTAACGACCCGCTCTCAGGGGGCCCGTTACTTATTTGATATTTACGCAGGTCCTGCAGGTTACCAGTGAAAACAAAATAGCCACGATGCAGAGATGTACAAAAATACCCAAATAGTGTCCAATTATTACAATCCATACTGTACAAGATGTCCCCACAAATATACATCAAGGAAGAAAAGTACATAAGTAAAAATAACTCTGGAAGATGTGGTCGAATTCTGGCGCTATTAGCTCAGGAGCATCTACCTCCATATGTACGTCGTCTGCGGTGCCACGGAGATGGAACCATAGGTAAGTCACAACAATTCTAAATATAGAAAAGAAGCAGTGCTCAAGTATGACAAAAGGAATTAAGTATATCAGAGTGAAAAGTAAAGTACTGAGTAACAACTGTACACAACTGAAAAGTAAAGGCAAACTGAACTGAAAGGAGAGAACCACTGTACTGTGGTAGTGCAAGTGTAAAGCAGGCTAGGCAAGTGAAACATACTACTGCTGTAGCTAAAAGTATGACAAGTAAAGTGCTGGTGACTGTACAAGTGTAGTAAGTAAAGTGTAAGTACTGCATAAAGTAAAGGTGACTGTCGTGAGTAAAGTAAAAGTGATTGTGCAAAAGTAGCTACACTACGTGACTCAAGTCGGAGAGTACAATATGTGACCATCGAGTTCATCTCTTGCCTGGGCGCGACCCAGACGAATGCCAAAAACACATGCAGCTAGACAGGATGCTGACATGCAGCATATTTTTGTTTGCCGAAACACAGGCAGCTAGACATGATTGCCAAAAACCCAGGCAGCTAGATATGTAGATTGAACTCCAGTCACTCCCGCACTCTCTCAAACTATGAGTTACCCCAAACCCCAGTGATTTGTCAAGTACAAGCTATATGTACATTTCCTTTTCATGATGTTCCACGAGATATTCCACAAGATATTCCACAAGATGTTTCACATATTACTAGTCAACCCAAGACAACTGGTTGACTTTTTATTGAAAAACAGGGAGTAGTAACTCATTCCAAAGCAGACTGTGCCAAAGCGAACTAAGGATAAAGACAAGTCCAACAACGGGGATACCGATTCCATACTTCGAGCATGTAGAAGTATTGTTTAGCACACAATTTACCCAAGTTGATGGTTGTATGCTACAACCACCAAAGTTGAAAGTTGGCAAAGTAATCTATAGTTGATTACTTTCCTATTAGATTAGGTCTCTAGTTCGGTTCAAGTCAAGTAGTCGTTCTGAGGCTATATGTAGTGTTCCTAAGTACATACAAGGACACTAACTAATTTTCTAATTTTAGAATTAGTCGTGACTTACTAATTTCGAGGCTGTCGTAGCTAGACGGGGTTGGAGCTAGAAGAACTGGTGCACGAGGATTGATACCTGCAATCACAAAAATACTCCGTTATTGAATATACTCATTTTTTATCTCATAACTTGGTCGTTTTGATTTTCTAAACTGGTCGAAACGTTGTCGAAAAATGTTCTAAATTTTTCTATAGGCTAGATATGATGAAAATAATTTTACAGTAGGAGAAAATATTTTTCTAAAGCTTATAGTAATTTTTAGAAGCCCAAAAATAATTTTAAAACTATTTTTCAATTAGTAACGTAATTATTCAACAATTTATTCTGGATGCAATCTGCATCGGAATGGTTCAAGTTAGCTGTCAAAATGACCGTATCGAAGAATACTATAGCATATATTTTTCTCACATATCATTGTACGTGAAAATAACAAGTTACGGATTTTTAATCGAAAATAACGTATTTAACTTTTAGGCTTAAAAATTAATGCGGGAAAAATTAAGCGTCTGATTGAGATGAAACTAGTGCCATTGGGTCCAGAATGTCATTTCTGATTTTCTGGAACTGGTTTTGTATTTTTTCGAGGCTTATATTTTTAGTTATCTATTTAAAACCATAAACCCATATTTTATAATTACTAAAATACGAAAATATTCGTATTTATACGAATTACGTATAAAATTTACGTTTTTACCTTTTTTTATTTCTCATGCACGTAACAGGGGAGGCGTCGGCGGTTGTTCGGGGGGGTTCGTCGTCGGAAGTGAGGGTGGCGGCGATCGGGGCGAGACGTCGACGGGGGTGGCACAGCGACGTGCTCGAGGCAGCGGCGGTGTCCTTCTCGTCGGAGGAGAGGGCGTGGCAGCGAGCGGGATTCTCTAAGCGGCGTGTATCGTCGAGCAGTCGGAGCTCCGGGGGCGCAGGCTGCCGTGGCGGTGGGTTCGCTTGTCGGGGAGAGGAGCTCCGGGCGTCGCCACGGCGGAGGGGAGCGGCTGAAGCGGTGCTGCGGCGAGGCACTTGGTCGAGCTTCGCTGTGACTTCGGGCAGAGGCTCTCGGAGGGAAACGGAAGCGAAGGGAGGAGCTCGCTGTCGTTGGTGCAGCAGTGGTCGTCGGGCGGTGCTGCAGCAGGGTGGTGGAGCTAGGGGGCTTCGGGTCGGAGAGTGCAGCTAGGTGGCGGCGTGACGAGCACATGGGGCAGCGGACTGTCGAGGCTTCGTGCTTGTGGGGTGAGTGGCAGAGATGGAAGAGCAGGCAGTGGCACGGGGTGGCGGCTTGGGGCGGAGCACCGGCGAGCATAGTTCGAAGAGAGGCGGACGACGAGATGAAGCGGGGGTTTTCGATGGTGTCGGTGATGGCGTATACCGAGGTAGATACTGTGTGTGTGGGTGTTTGCAGGGCGTCGAGGCGAGGAGGGCTGAGAGCTCACCGGAGCTGAGCTCGGGGATCTCTGTTGAGTGCGAAAGAGAGCAAGAGAGAGCTCGGAGTGAGGGGCATTTACGTGGGTTATGGGGGTGAAAATATATGAACTGGGTTTGCCGTGGGTTAGGGATGAAGAGGGTTTAAATAATAAAATTATTATTATTTTAATATAACCCGACTTAATTAAGTATTAATGAAGGTGGGTGGTTGTTATTGACTAAGGGTGGAAACGTGATTAGGGTAGGTGGGATTTTGACCACATTGGAAGAACATGTGAAATGTTTTTGAGATGCATGAACCACATGCATGAGTGGTGTTTGACAGGTAAGTGTAGGGGTAATGTTAACTAAGGTCAATTAGTAATAGGTAAATGGTAATTAGTGAAAATACTATTATATACGAAATTACGATTTTGCCCCTACTAGTAAACGTGTCCGAAAAATTACAAAAACATATCCACGGGTTCGTATCGCTGCGAGAATCGCAAATACGAGATCCATTTCAGAGTTTGAGCTACGCGGATACTGGTTTTAGGCCAAAACGTTTAGGAAGCGGGTCCGCGGGTTCTCTATTGATTTGACTTCAGAAAATTACGAAATTAATGTGGAAAGCCCTAAATGATCATAGAATGTTACCGTAGAAGTTTGAAAACATCTTTGTTTTAGAGTGTTTTATCACTACAGAAGCGTTGACCGTGAACTGCATGGTCAACGTGGTCAAGGGGCCGATTTGGATCCCTTGGGTGCGTCGAGCACGTGCAGACGCGACGCGAATCGGAGATGCAGACGACGTGGAACACGTCAGCTGGACCGGGTCTGGATCCTCAGCCTCAAAGGGGGCTGAGGGGAAGCCTCGGCCCGGTGTGAGATGCTCGGCCTCGGACGGTCGGACGACGAGGGGAAGCCTCGGCGCCTTGTCTTGATGCACGGCCGATGCGGAGCAGAGGGGGAGCCTCGGCTCGGATGGATGCGCTCGGCCTCGGTCGGTCGGACGACGAGGGGTAGCCTCGGTCGTTTCGCTTGATGCGCGGCCGGCGTGGAGCGGAGGGGAAGCCTTGGCTTGTGGATCTGACGTCCTCCTGAACAGACGAGAACACACGTCAGGGAGGCCGGACCTTGGTTCCGGCCAAATCCCCTCCGATGCCTAAGTCAGATGACGATCTGAAAGAGGAGGCTTGGTGGGGACGGTTCGACTCGAGAGGAGATCGGAACGACGTCCTCCGGCGCGAGCGGGGGGAAGGAGATGAAGTGGGGGAACTAGGTCGTTGATGGAGTACCTTAGGTTTTGTTACCTGAGATGCCGTCCTCTGTCCAGTCGTCCTTCTAGCCCTTTTATAGGCCTCTCGTCGCGATTGCCCACGACTCACGTCCCTCGTCCACCCCCAATCGTGCCCCCTCAATCCGCCTCCCCATCGCCGCTCCCTACGCCATCCCAGCACCTCCCCATAACGGCCATTAAGTGGTAGCGGGCCTGGGGGAACGGTTATCGCTGGAGTGGGTGAGTTACTTGCGCGTTATCGGGGCCGAGTCAGATCGATGATCGGGGGTCCTCTAGGGGGCCTCGTCGGGCGGGCCTGATCGCGTAGATGGGCTTCTGATCGGCAGTCGGGTTTCTGGGCTCGTGTCTTTCGGGCTTCAGCCAAATAGGCGTAACAATTGCCCCCATTGGTCGGGTCGATCGACCTCGGCCGGTTCGGCTCGGCCGATGTGACTTCCGCCGATTTCGACAGGCTCGTCAGTCGATGCCGACTCATTAATTGGTCGTCATCATGAGTTGGTCCGTTTGATACTTTTAAGGCGCGGGTTCCGAAGCGCCGTCGGTCCCCTGATGTCGCCACGTGTAACTGCGGGGTTATCCTCACCGCTCGCGGGGTCGTCTTAGGTAGAGAAGCCATCCCGTCATTTTCTTCTCTGTGTTGATCTTGATCCTGCCCGAGCTCTGCCCTATGTCGTCTTCCTCTGTCACTGGTTCGGGTCGGTCGGAGCGTGACGTCACTCCTGGCCTGGTGGGTAGTCCTCCTACGGCGATTCGTCGGCATGGGGGCGAACTTTCAGGGGTGCCCCTAGAGTTCTTAGCGTGGCCTTCGTCGGTCTGTGCCACCACCATCGGGAGTATGCGCTCCGCCTACCTGCTTTCGCCTTACTCGGCTCGCGCTCCTGGGTCCGACGAGCGGATCTGCCTTCCTGGTCCCAACGAGGTTGGAGTATACGAGAAGTGCTTCCGCTTCGTGCTCCGTTTCCCGCTCCACCTCTTTATCATCGAATTCCTTCAAGCCCACCACGTGGGCTTGTGCCAATTCTGCCCCAACGCCATCGGGCTCCTCGTCGGGTTCGTCGTCATCTGCATGCTGAGGGGAGTGGTGCCCTCCCTCCGTCTCTTCGCCCAGTTCTACCGCATGAGTCATCACCAGTCGGGGCATGGATTTACATCAGCGCCCGCCCGAAGATGAGCCTCGTGTTGGGGTTGCCGAGCTCCCTGAAACGTTGGAAGGGGGAGTATGTATTTGTCGTGTTCCCGTCGGGTGTACCTTTCCCGGTTCGATGGGGAGTGGCCGGCGCGGTCATCCTCGATCTGGGTGAGTCGACTGCCGCCGAGCTGCAGACGGCGAAGGCCCTGCTGGCGATTCCTTCGAGGGAGCGGATGATCGACGTCCTCTTCAGCAACCATAACTTGCGCAAGACGGTGTGGCCCTTGGGTAAGCTCTCTGAACATTCGTCATTCGGGGTTGCTCGGTCTCTTCTCGGTCTCTTACTTCTTCTTTGGGTGCAGGTGGATTCCCTCTCGGTTCTTCTCCCGCCAGCCCTCACGTGTTGGCCCCAGATCCGGACCCGCGTAAGAGGGACCATGTGTTGGAGGTCCGGAAGAAGCAGCGGGCCGTGACCTCAGCTGTTGGCTCCAAAAGGAAGAAGGGGCCATCTCCCTCCATCACTTTGTTGGAGTCTTCCAAGAGGGTCCGCGAGGGGGTCGAGGAAGTTGACGTCCCGTCACCCGTCGATCAGCACCGACCTGCCCCCGTTGAGGTTGCCTGGCCGTGGGTTAGCCCCTCGCCTCTCCCGGGCGGTTCTCTCCCTAATGCCTACGATCGGTATCTAGGCGCGTTCCACTCCGACCCATGCGAGTTTCCTTCGTCAGGGGAAGGCCTTCTTCGCCCACGCTTCCTGGTGGGGGAGAAGGAATCGGTGTTTTTGAGCCGCGGAGCTGCCGCACGAGTGGCCGAGAACAGTTGCCTCCCTCCTGATCAGGCTGTGCTGGATGGAGTTAGAGGTGACTGTTTGGCCATCTTCGTGATTCAGGCCGGCCAACAGGTAGAGTGTCTCTGCTTGTCCTCCCTCTGCTGCTTTCGCCGCCTTACCTTTGTTGCCTCGGTGCAGTTGTCCTCGGTGGGTCTTTCGATGAGGCGCCAGTTTACGGCGCTTCCTAAGGCCGGGTCCAACGCCGGGCGAGATCTTGAGGCCCACGGTGACGAGGGGGAGGCAGGTCAGTTAGATGAGGCGCGGGTCATGTCCTTGGAGACCCGCATAACTGAGCTGTCCTCTGCCCTCGAAGAGGCGGACCGTGAGAGAGCCTTGGCTTTGATTGCAAAGTCAGAGGCCGAGGCGCGGGTCGCCGAGCTTTTGGGAGACGCCGACACGTCTGGGGGAGCCGACAAGATCCCCGTCTCCGTTGCTGCCCCCGAGGCCCTGGAGCTCTCCGATCGTCTGGAGACGGCAGAGGAGCAGGTGAGGGCTCTCCTTGCTCAACTCGGCGAGAGATCCCTGGAGATCGAGGTGGAGAGGGCGGAGCACCAACGCCAGATCGAGACCTTGGAGGCTCGGGTGCGTGGGCTTGAGGTGGTGGATCCGTCCCAGATCGCCCAAGACGCTGTGGAGGAGTATGCCACCTCCTTTGTGGAGTAAGCCGTGGTCGAGGCGTTCGAGAAGGGTTTCGCCCGTTGCCAATCCGAGATCCAGAGGAAGTTCCCGCTATCGGGAATCAATTTCAAGGATCTCCGGGCGCACCCTGACGGCGAGACGGAGCGTGGGGGCGACCCAAGTGAACAGCCAGCATGTGGCTCCACGGGTGCCCCGGGAGATGTTTGAGGGAGGGGTATGCCCCCTCGGCCTCTTCGCACGTCTCTTTGTATATTCTTTTGTTAGGCGCACGCTTAGCAGGCGTCCCGTCGGGCGAGGCTTTCCTTGTCCCTAGGGGATTCTTGTGAACACATTTATCTGGAAAGGAACAAATTTAAATAAATTCATTTCGTAGAAAACAATACATTTATTGAAAGTACTTGCGTAAGTGTTCTGTGTTCCAGGCGTGAGTGAGAATCCTCCCCTCCATATTGGCTAGACGGTAGGTTGCGTGTCCGAGGACCTCGATGACCTTGTAGGGTCCCTCCCATTTAGCCGCTAGCTTCCCTTTGCGAGCGATATCTGGGTTGAAGCTTGCTTTCCCGAGGACCAGGTCCCCAAGGTGGAAACTCCTTCCCTTGACACGAGAATTGTAGTATCAGGCCACCTTCTGCTTCTGGCGGATGATGGTGGCTAGGGCTTGCTCCCGTCGCTCGCCGAGGAGCTCCAGACCGAGCTCCAGGCCTTGCGAATTCCGGTCTTCGTCAAAGCACTTGAGGCAGAGAGACTCTTCACCCAGTTCGACCGGTACCACTGCTTCGGCTCCGTAGGCAAGCATGAACGGGGTTTCGCCGATGGCCTCCTTGTGGGTCGTCTGGTATGACCAGAGTATCCCGGGGAGCTCCTCCGGCCATTTTCCTTCGGCGTCCTTTACTTTCTTTCGGAGGGGCTCTATGATGCATTTGTTGGCTGCTTCCGCCATCCCGTTGGTCTGTGGGTGCGTTACAGAGGCGAAGAGGAGCTTGATCCCCCATTCCGCGCAAAAGTCTTTGAACCCCGCAGAGTCGAACTGTTTCCCGTTGTCCGTGACGATGGCCCGCGGCACTCCGAATCTGGAGATGATGGAGTTCCATACAAAGCTTTTCGCTTTCTTCCACGTGATGGTGGCCAATGGTTCGGCCTCGATCCACTTGGTAAAGTAGTCCACCGCCACAATTAGATACTTCCGCTGCCCCCGACCCGGCTTAAATGGTCCGAGGATGTCGAGCCCCCATTTCGCAAAGGGGATGGGGCTCACGATAGGGATGAGCTCCGACGGGGGAGTTGAGGTGTGGTTGGCAAACCTCTGACATTCTTGGCACTTTTGGACGTAGCTCATTGCGTCTTGGACTAGGTTCCGCCAGTAATTGCCGTGCGTGGCTTGAATCGGAGGTCGAACTCACTCAATTCCACTCCCCAGTTCAGCATCCTTCCCATTCGATCGAATCTCTTGAGATTCTGCTCCAATTGCGAGTCGGTCAAGACCAATATGGTGTGGGATTGGAAGTATGGCCTGAGCCTTCACACTGAGAGAACGAGGGCATACGCCAGTTTTTCCATGGGCGAGTATCGCACCTCTGCTCCCTTCAGGATCCGGCTCGCGTAGTACACCGGCCATTGCACCCCACCGTCTTCCCTGATTAGCACCGAGCTCACCGCTTCCTCCGCGCGTGCCAGGTAAAGGCTTAGCGATTCCCCTTCTCGTGGCTTGGATAGGAGAGGCGGGCTGCGAAGGTACTCCTTGAGATCCGCGAACGCCCTGGAGTAGTCTTCGTCCCATGGTATCGCCTTCTTGTTATCTGACGGTTCCGCGATCGCTTTCCTCAGAACTTTGAAGAAGGGGAGCGATCTCTCCGCCGACTTGGACAGGAATTGCCCCAAGGCCGCGATGCGCCCGTTCAGCCTTTGCAGTTCTTTGATCGTCGTCGGCTCCCGCATATTGATCAATGCCTCGATCTTGTCAGGATTAGCTTCAATGCCACGGTTAGTTATCATAAATCCCAAGAATTTGCCAGATCTTACCCCGAACGTGCACTTCGTGGGGTTGAGTCGGATGTTGTGTCGCCGCAAGCGCTCGAAGGTTTCACGAAGGTCGGTGATATGGTCCTCCGGCTTTCTCGACTTGACAAGCATGTCGTCGACGTAGACCTACAGGTTCCTCCTGATCTGGGAGTAGAAAACCTTGTTGACCATTCTCTGGTAGGTGGCCCCTGCGTTCTTCAAGCCGAAGGGCATCTTCTTGTAGCAGTATGTTCCCCGATCCGTCGTGAAGGCTGTCATCTCTTCGTCCAGGGGATCCATCTGGACTTGATTGTACCCTAAGTAGGCGTCCATGAAGCTAAGCATCTCGTACCCCGAGGCATTGTCCACAAGGTGGTCAATGCGTGGCAGGGGGTAGCTGTCCTTGGGATAGGCTTTGTTGAGGTCGCTGAAGTCCACGCTCATTCGCCACTTTCCGTTGGGTTTTCTGACCATCACCACGTTCGATAGCCACTCCGGGTACCAGACCTCTCGTATGAAGCCGGCGTCGAGGAGACGCTCTACCTCCTCGGAGGCCGCCTTCATCTTTTCGCCACCCAGGTTCCGCTTCTTCTGTCTGACCGGCTTGAAGTTGGGGTCGGCGTTGATCTGGTGGACGATTACCTGGGGATCTACGCCGGGCATGTCCTCTGGTGACTGGTGGTACCGAAATGGTGCTCTCTCTCAAGCGCAAGAGTCCGTACAAGTAGTAAAATCTGGGAGTCCAGATGTCGAATCCACGGGAAGAAATCTGTTGCAACCACAATTCAAATCAAATAGAAATCATACGAAAAGAAACTAACCACTTCAACAATGGTGACGGTGATGGTGATGTGAACACGTGAACAAAATAAACATAGAAAACCGTGTGCGAAAATATCTATAAAAAGTATGCACATGGTATGGGTTCGTTAGGATCAATGATTCGTATTAATTTGGTTGATGAATATATCACAATGAATTCTCTTTTTGAGAGCAATTCACCGGGAAAAATATCCAATATAACTCAATGAATTCTCCTTTTGGGAGCAACTCATCGGAAGATGCCCTTTTGGGGGTTCAAACACAAAATTCAATGAGATCGTCGCTAAAGCTATAATACGATATGAAACTCTCTTTTGGAGAGATCAAAACTACGGTGTGAAACTCCCTTTTGGGGAGATCAAAACTCACCCTTTTGGGGCGATCATCAACTTAATTAATTCTTTTGGAATCTAAAAAAGTCGATTTACGAACACAGATTACAATTTTAGCGACGTTTAACGATTTAGCACATGGAATACAACCAAACTAACACAAATCATAGCCCCTAACTACTCCATACCAAGCACAATTAAGTTTTAGCTACTCATAATATCAGAATAAACAAGTTCCATAGCCAAATACATCAAGATTATAGCAAAATACAAGAGAAAAGCATCAAATACGAGGTAGAAGTTGAAGAAAATATCACCAATTCTCCTTGAAAAGACTTCAAACTCTCTGGAAATAATAAAACAAGCCTCTGGAATTTTACAGAATTTTTCAGGGGGAGAATACGGCTCCTAGAGCCTCCAATACGCCCAAAATACGCCCCAATCTGCTTGAATACGCTCAAAAAAACCTAAAATACCTTTTATAAAGAGATTGCGGGTTTGGGGAGTGCTAACGGGTCTAAACCCGCATCAAAATCATACCCGAATGCATCTGGGCCGCTCATCTCAAGCGGAGCAAACCACGGCCGTCCGATCAAGCGGGATTGAACCCAGAGCCGACACGTGTCCTTTGAAAATCGCGCGCCCGCTCCGCTTCGAACTCGGATCCGCATCGGAATCTTCGTGGTCGTTGGATCTGAATCTCGTGGCTCCGAGTTTGCCACGTCGCGCGGAGAAATACGTGTTGAATATTGGACTCCCCGGATTTGGTTTTGGATGATGAGCAAACATAAATAATTCATGAACTAACAATTTGTGAGCGCAGTATTGGAGATCGTCGCCAATTTCACGAGAATATTTAAAGCGACATCTCAACACTTCCAAAAGCTCGTATTCAAGCCTAAAGCTTCGTTGAAGCTCATGCAACGCTTTGGAAATAATGAAGATTCAATCGAAGCTCTCAAAGACCATTTATTAAGGTTTTATTTATAGTCTTTTAGTTTCGATTGATAGAATGTTAAGCCTTGAGTATATCTTACGTTTCTATCTTCATTTCGCTCATTTCGTAGCTCTAGGATTCTTGCACAAGTTCACTCTAATTTCCTCGAAGCGTCGCGCTTCGATTCGGACCTTGTTGTGCATGTTAGTTGGTACAAGAACAAGTACTGACCGACTAGATGGAGATCTAGTCGGTCGGCCACTGTTCTTGGACCGACTAGTTTCAGTCAGTTAAATCTTTGTTCTTTACTGTTTACAGTTAGTCGGTCTACGTTGACTCACCGACCGACTAGTCTGTGAACTAGTCGGTCAGTGATGCTTCTTTGACCGACTAGTTGTGATTTACTGTACATGCCAAATTTCTCCTAAGCTACTGTTTTCCGTTAGTCGGTCTAGAACGTTTGATGACCGACTAGTTGACAATCTAGTCGGTCAACTTTTGTTCTTGGACCGACTAAGTCAACTTGCCTTCAGACTATGTTGTTTTGCCTCTTAGTCGGTCTACGTTCATTTGATGACCGACTAGTTGTGAAACTAGTCGGTCAGACAGTGTTCTTGGACCGACTAGTTTTCTAGGTCTGAAATTCTATCTCTTCTCTGTTGTGCTCTTAGTCGGTCCATGCTTTGTGACTGACCGACTAGTTGATGAACTAGTCGGTCAGTGTTTGTTCTTTGACCGACTAATTCTCTCAGATTTCTTTCCGTTGGAGATTGACCTAACTTATGTTTTTGGGTTCCTATAAATAGGAACCTAGGTCATTTCTATCTTCAATAGAGCTGCCATTAAGAGATTCATTGAGCCCTAAAGAGATAGCTATTCTCCCTCAAATCTAAAGCTCTCTTCCTCACAAGAAACCCATTCTCTCTCATTTCTAGATCTAGAGAGAAGCTTGTTCTTGGTGAGCTCTTCAAGCTATTGCTTGAACCAAGTCTCCAACTCTTCCCTAGGCACCCATTGCTGCTCATATCCTTGGTGCTAGGGCTTGGTGACTTCATCTTCCTCAAATCCTTCATTCAACCTATTGGGTAAGAAAAACTCAAGGTATAGGATTTTGTGGTAAGAGTATTTATTTCATTTAAACTCTTTATATTGCTTGTTGGCTCTCTCGGTTGTGAGAGAAGTTTGTGATCCCGGGTTGTGGGATTCACTTTGCCATTGCATGTATGATTTGATCTTGTGAAGGTTTTTCACAAGATATTCATAGTGGAAATCTTGAGTTAGGGTTTCTAACTCAAGTATCCGGAGGGGATCCGGGTGGTTGGGACGTAGGATCACCGGGAACAAGTCGGGGAGACTTGGGTGGATCCGAACCCATTAACATCGTTTGTTAGCTTTGGTAATTTCATTGTTGTCATTCAATTTAAGCTTCCGCAAATTGATTTGGTAGTTGTTTGCAATTTAATTTGGAATTATACGCCTTATTATTTTAAAGTACTATTCACCCCCCCCTCTAGTACTTGTGCAGTAGCTGGTAGGGCATTACATTTGGTATCAGAGCCAGATTCTCAGCTATGTCTGCCAACGACAACAAGACCGTGCGTCCACCTTCCAACTATGACACCTTCAGGAACCGTGAAGGAGCATCTTCCGTGATGGAAGGACATTCCTCTACGAGGCCTCCATTCTTCAACGGTACCAACTACGGGTACTGGAAGTGTCGGATGGAAACCTTCCTCCGAAGTGCATCTTTATGGAGAACTACAATGAAGGAGTATATTGAACCCGAAGAAGAAGATTTTGAGAAATGGACTACCGCGGAGGTCGCCGCGGAGGTAAGCAATGCCAAGGCAATGAACGCCTTGCAATGTGCATTGGAGCCCGAGGATTTCAATAAGATATGCACATGTAAGAGTGCATATCAAATTTGGAACTCCCTCCTCATTCTACACGAAGGGACGAGTAGGGTAAGAGACTCTAAACTCGTAGTCGTAACCAAAGATTACGAAATGTTTCATATGCAACAGGGCGAGAAGATGAAAGAATATTACGCTCGTTTCGTTGACATAATAAACGAGTTAGAGGCCCTCGGCAAAATCCACACTCAGAAGGAGAAGTGCTTAAAGCTTATTGAAGGACTTCCCTCTTCTTGGGAAAAACGTACCTTCGCCATCGAGGAAGGTAATGACATGGACAAATATACCGTAGTTCAACTAATGGGTACTTTGATGTCATATGAGGTACGCAAAGATAGCAAGGTGAAGCTACAAGAAAAGATGAAGTCATATTTGAACCTAGATGCGCCTAAGAAAAAGGCGATTGCATTCAAGGCGGCTTCATCCACCTCTACCGATGATGAGAACTCGGAAGAAGAAATGGACATGGAATCCATTGCACTCATGGCAAAGAAGTTCAATCGCTTCTTCCGAAAGGGTAACTTCAAACACAAATCTAAGTTTACATCTACTAACGCCTCTCCACCTTTGTGCTTTAAATGCAATAAGCCAGGACACATCAAAGCGGATTGTCCTCAAAACAAGCAAAAGGAGAAGTGGAAGGCGCCAAAGTATGACAAGTCCAAGAAGTACACGAAAGGAAACAAGAAGGGACTTGTCGGAGCTACCTTCACCGACTCCGAGGATTCCTCAAGCGGAGAGTCGGACGATGAGCACGTGGAGCAAGCACACATGTGTTTCATGGCAAGAGAGGAGCACGATCAAGGATCCTCCTCTTCCGATGATAGTGATGAAGAAAGCGATGAGGTAACGATGGATGATCTTAGGGATGCTAACACTCAACTTTGGTCAAAATATACTAAGTTAGTAAATAGATATACTAAGGTAAAAGATGACCTAGCTAGCATTCAAACATCGCCTAAGACTATCATCACCAACAACGACACCGTTGTTGAAGAGTTAAGAAATGAGATAGTGAATCTCAAATCTAAACTTGAACATGTTAGCATTGAGGATGCGGAAGAACATGAGATAGCGGATTTAACTTCTCAAAACTCGACTTTGAGTATTGAGAACGAGAATCTTAAATCTCGTGTTTATGTGCTCACTTCGCAAATATCCACTTTGGATACTTCCTTGCGTTCTCTCAAAGAGAAATATGAGGACACATTGGGCCGAATCAACAAATTCAACAAGGGTAAAGGCCATTTGGATAATATCCTAAAAGATTTACTTCCGGCCAAACACCACATTGGCTTGGGGTATATGATGGGAAATTCTTCCAAGTCGGTCACTACCTTTGTTAGGCCAACTTCCGAAGCCTCAACGAGTGGGAGCAAACACTCTATTGGTAGTTCATCTACCAATGGTGCTTCCACCTCGTCCACACCCTCTTTCGGAAAGAAACCCACATTGGGTGGACCTCCAAGGAAGGGGCATGCTTATATGTACACCAATTCCATGCCACGTAGGAACACACGTCCTACTCCACCGTCTCACACTTATGATGATTTTTATGCAACACATTCCCGGGCACGTGCACACCAAGTGAGACACCCTCACGCACGTATTCCCACACATGCATATGTACACCCACCTCATCATATGAATAATTCTCGTCGTGCACCATTCCATCATGTCCCGTATGCCTATCCACAACATGCATCACGTAGAAATCAACGTCGCATGCATGCACCCAATAGGATGATGGCTCCCAAAGTTTTCACGATTTGGAGCCCAAAGGACACAAGCATGGACGAAAAACAAATATATATGAATGCATATTTTTCGGATGTCGTGCATAGTAAGAATTATGTGGGGAAGACTAAGTCCACTTGGACTTGGCTTCCAAAGGTCTAATCCCTTGGACCCAATGACCTTGGGTACCATGATATGAAACTTATCTATCTTTAGGTACTCAAGGAAAAGAAAAAGAAAAGGAGCAACAAGTTTAAATTTAGCTCCAAAGGGAATTGGATACTCGATAGCGGGTGCTCCAAACACATGACGGGTGACGCTCGATTGCTCTCCGGAGTGGTTCCCATTGTGAATGGAAACCGCGTCGTATTTGGAGGCAACGAGAGCGGAACCGTCATAGGTGTTGGTAATGTCGGTAACCCTTCTAAACCATTAATTAGTGATGTGTATCTTGTTAGTGGTTTAAATCATAATCTTATTTCAATAAGTCAACTTTGTGACAAAGGTTACAAAGTTAGCTTTGCGAAAGGATTGTGTCATATTTTAAGAAAGGATAATGAAAAATTATTATTTTCCGGAACTCGTCGTAAAGACATTTATATTTTGGATCTTCCTAAGTCATATGAACAATGTCTCGTTGCCAACACAAGTGAACAACACTTATGGCATCGACGCTTTGGACATGTGAACTTTGGAACACTATATAAGCTTTCAAAATTGAATTCTATTAAAGGTTTTCCGAAGCTTGTTTTTGAAAAGAAAAGTTTTTGTGATTGTTGTCAACGCGGCAAGCTTCCTAGATCTTCATTTATACCTAAGAAAAGCATCTCTACAAAACGGCCACTAGAGCTATTACATCTAGATTTATTTGGGCCAACTAGAGTAGCTTCCTTAGGAAATGCAAGGTATGGACTTGTCATCGTAGATGACTATTCAAGATTTACTTGGGTATTTTTCTTGTGCAATAAAAATGAAGCTTTTGAAAACTTCACAATTTTTGTTAAGAAAGTACAAAATCTCTTAGGAACCACCATTGTCACTATTCGTAGTGATCATGGAGGTGAATTTGAGAATGAGTCTTTTGAGACATTTTGTGATGAAGTTGGTATTACTCACACCTTCTCTTTCCCTCGTGCACCGCCTCAAAATGGTGTAGTTGAGAGAAAGAATAGGACGCTAGTGGAGTGTGCTCGCACTATGCTTGATGATAGCCAACTTGGCCATCAATTTTGGGCGGAAGCGGTACACACCGCTTGCTATGTGTTTAATAGAATACTTTTGAGGCCCGGCACTAAACAAACTTGTTATGAATTGTTGTTTGGTAGGTTGCCTCAAGTTAAACATTTTCGTGTTTTTGGTTCGAAATGTTTTATTAAGAACACATATGGTAGTTTGGACAAATTCGATCCGAGATCCGATGAGGGGATTTTTGTGGGATATTCTTCGCGTAGCAAAGCCTACCGGATATTCAACAAACGAACCTCGACGATCGAGGAATCGCTTCATGTCTCATTTAATGAAGGATTTGTTCCAACTAGAATTTCAAATGATAATGATTCTATGGATGTTTTATGTGATTCATTTGATAATTCTAAGTCTATTGATTCTATTGAGACTAACCCGACTAATGAAGTTGTTGAGAATGTTCCAAGTGATCAAGGTATTCCCAAGCGACTTCATGTCATTCGCGACCATCCCCATGAGCAAGTAATTGGCAATATTCAAGATAGTGTCAAGACAAGATCGCAAGTTCACCACTTCGCCAATTGTGCCTTTGCCTCATCAATAGAGCCAAAGAATATAGTTGAAGCATGCGAAGATAGTGCTTGGATACTTGCCATGGAGGAGGAGCTCATTCAATTCGAGAGGAATGAAGTGTGGGAGCTTGTTCCATTGCCTTCGAAGAACCACACCGTCATAGGGACAAAGTGGATTTTCAAGAACAAAACCGACGAAAACCAAGTCGTCGTCCGGAACAAAGCTCGGTTAGTAGCTCAAGGCTATCGACAAGAGGAAGATGAGCCACATGGGCGAACTCAAATATTTCTTAGGACTCCAAATTCGCCAAATGAACGATGCAATCTTCATCCACCAAACGAAGTACACGGTGGAGTTGCTAAAGCGATTTGGAATGGAGAATACCTCCGGGAAAAAGACTCCAATGAGCACGACTACGCATCTTGACAAGGATACGGGCGGTAAGGATGTAGACATTCGTTTATATCGAGGTATGATTGGTAGTTTGCTTTATCTTACCGCAAGTAGGCCCGATATTATGTTTGCCGTATGTATATGTGCTCGTTATCAGTCTCAACCTAAGGAGTCTCACTTAGTAGCGGTAAAGCGTATTTTCCGCTATCTAAGTTACACTTTAGATTTTGGATTACTTTATCCGAGATCTAGCACATATGAGTTAATCTCATATAGTGATGCCGATTATGCGGGATGCAAATCCGACAGGAAAAGTACTAGTGGCACTTGCCATTTTATAGGAAATTCTCTTGTCTCTTGGTTTTCCAAGAAGCAAAATTCCGTATCACTTTCAACCACCGAGGCGGAATATATTGCCGCCGGTGCCGCGTGTGCTCAAGTTCTTTGGATGAGACACACTCTTAAAGACTTTGGTATAAATTGTGATACTTGCCCTATCATGGTTGACAACCAAAGTGCAATATGTCTTTCCAAGAACCCGGTACATCATTCCCGTTCGAAACACATAGATGTCCGCCACCACTTTTTAGATGACCATGTTGCTAAAAAGGACATCATTCTAGTGTACGTTGAAACCCAAAAGCAAATCGCCGATATTTTCACGAAACCCCTAAAGGAGGACTCCTTTGTGAGGTTGCGTCGAGAATTGGGGATTATGGGTGAATCCGAAATATAGGATTCATGTTTCATTCAATAATTTTGCATGCTATTATTCTTGACAATATCTCATTCATGCTAGAATTATTGGATTTTTCGGGAATTTTAAGTGATATCTTAATTTTTCGTTCGATTTGTGCGTAATCGTCAAATTTCTGTTTTTCGATGTTTAATGGGGTAGTTTAGATGTCCATTGAGATTTTTGAGATTTATCATCCAAGCGTATGATGGAGAGAACTTGATTTTCAAGTTTTTGACTCTTTAGTCGGTTCATGTTCAGTGACCGACCGACTAGATTGAGATCTAGTCGGTCAGTGCTTGAACGCAGACCGACTAAATCTTGTCAGTCTTCTTGGATTCAGCCACTGTTTGCACCTAGTCGGTTCAAGCTCATTGACCGACCGACTAGATCGTGATCTAGTCGGTCAGTGCTTGAACTGTGACCGACTAGTTGTGCCAGGGGCTGTTTGGTCATTTGGGAAATCGACCGACTTAAACTCGATTTAATCGATCGATTTCCATTCTAATCGATCGAAAACTCTTTCTCCTCCGCTCAAAACCCCGACCCTTCCCCTTCCGATCGACTTCCGGCCTATTTCCGACCATCCCCGCCGTCGCCGGCCGTCGCTCTTCCTCCTAGGGTAAACCTACCTCCTCCCTCTCCTCTCTAGGGTTTTGTTTTCTGCTCTAGGGTTAGGTTTCTCTAGGGTTTCAAATTTCTAAATTTCTAGGGTTTCGGATTTCTAGGGTTGTGCTAGGATTCGTTGATTTGATCTCGTGTCTTGCTTCGACTATGGCAAGAACACGCATTCCGATCCCTTCCTCTGACCCCTCTCCGATGACCGTTGATCCAATCTCTTCGGATCCCGAGCATCCAACCCCTCCGAAGCGTAGAGCCAAGACCACCCATCCTTCGTCGTCTTCGCCTCCTCCCAAGAAGAAGAGGACGACGACCGCCAAGCCTAGAGGTCAACCAAAGCCCAAACCTAAACCCAAGGCCAAAGTTCTTGCCTCTCGTTCTTCGTTCCATA
The DNA here is from genome assembly GCA_030789695.1 of Scilla litardierei. NCBI lineage: Eukaryota > Viridiplantae > Streptophyta > Magnoliopsida > Asparagales > Asparagaceae > Scilla > Scilla litardierei. The sequence continues at coordinate 215,982,881 of CM061134.1, read as the reverse complement.
CTCCTACCGATTCCGATACGGAGTATAACCCCGAGACCCAGACTCATAGGGAACCCACTCCTCCTAGTCATCCCGAGTCTAGCACCCACCCTCGTACGTCTTCTCGAAAGCCTAAGGGAAAGGCTCCGATGCCGGTGGGCGGTGTCGATATTTCCTTATGTCGCGATGACCCTTTGTGTCTTGCGGCATATAACCGTATCGAACATTGTCCGCTGCTTCTGGAGCATTTCGTCCAGTTCAGCGACTTCATAGGGCTAGCTGATCTTCTGTCGTCGTCGGGTCTTCTCGATTATCTTCGATTTGACCCGAAGGCGAATCCTCGTCCTTACCCTAGATTAGTAAAGCTTTTCTATGCCAATAGGATCCGGGGTCAGTACGATCAGACCCACTCTATTGAGACGACCGTTTTGGGGACTCCTATAGTCCTCACTGCGGAAATCTTAGGAGAGATTCTGGGTATCTCTTCGTCTGGCCTTCTTCCTTCTGATATCTCGGTTGATGATATCTCTTCTCTTGATCAGACCATTCTTTCAGAGATTTTCCATCAGATTCCTCCTGCTTTGATTGGCGTGCCCTCTAAATCTTTTAAGCCTAATGCTTGGGTCCTAAATTTGATTCTGAAGTCGTGCTTGCTTCCCAAGTACGGCTCCTCATCTTTACCTTCCCAGCCATTTCTGAAGCTTATCTATGCGATCTTCATGGGGAGCTCGATTAATTGGGCTCGAATTATACTCGATAAGATTGATTCTTTCGAGTGTATTCGAAAGTCCAATAAATCAGCTCATATTCCTTTTCCTTGCATGTTGACCCTCGTGTTCCGTCACTTTCGTGTCACATTGCCTCGTGACGATGAGCGTCCCCTCGGTCCTCCGCTGAATGCGACGGCCGTCAAGAAATCTCTTGCGGCGCTTCGTCACGTTCAGAGGACGACTCCTTCAGCGTCTGTCCCTGCCTCTGCCTCTGCCTCTGCTTCTCCCGTTGCCACCCTTGATGACGTCGTCCGGATACTTCTTCGTCACGAGTCCCGCTTGGCTCGTACCGAGGAGGTGGTCTGCCGTATGGCACGTCAGATGGGTGTTGAGCTTCCTCCTTCCGTGTCTGAGGGAGAGGAGATGGATGAGATGGATGAGGAGGACGTTGAGGAGATCTGTCGTACTTCGACTCGTGCCCCCAAGGGCACCTCTGCTGCTGCTGGTACATCCTCTTCTGCTCCTGGAGCTGCCACCTCTTCAGGTGTTCCAGAGTCATCTGCTGTTGACCCAGTTTCCGAGCCTGCTCATGTATCTGCTGCTGCTGCTTCTGTCGAGACTCCTGCTGCTGCTGAGCCTGTTGCTGAGATCTCGACTCCTGCACCGACGATTCCATCTGTTGAGTCACCTCTACTCCCTGCAGATCCTGAGTCCACTCCGTCGACTGGACCCACGGACGCTGCAGATCCTGCCTCCTCCTCGTGATCGTTGTTCCGAGGACTCTCCATATACACTTTGGATGATGTATTCTTGTGAGAGAGTTTTGGGTTAGGATGGGGTTGAGAGATGCCTTGTTACATTGTTTTTGTGCTTTATGGTTGTTGGTGTTGGATTGTATGATATATTGATGATGATGTATTTCTTTTTGATGATATGTAGCGCTTGATATGATGTATCTCTTATATTCGATGTGATATCTTTTGGATGTACTCATGTTGTCTCCATGTATATATATGTTCATCATCGATCACTTTATCTTTTATACGTCGTGCAAATTGAATATTCGTTGAATATATTTGAAATGTGATATCGAATCGACGCATAACAAGTTGGTTAAATGGATTTTATAGAATTGTTTTCCATGCTCAAAATTAACCAAGAATATTGAATATTGAAGAGTATGTTTCTTTATTCAAGACATGAATAAACATTTGGTATTTTTGATGATTTTGATTATCGTTGATTTTTTTTTTTATAATGGAAAATTTGACACACCTTGTTTTGATTTCCACATTTTTTCCCTTGGTGTCAAGTTGGTCCATTGTCTTCGTCTACGACTCCAGATGTTGGATTTTACATTTCCTAATTGTTGTCGTTGTATGCCCCCCATTTTTGGGATAATGCCAAAGGGGGAGAGATAATGATAATAAATAGCGCAAATGAAAAATTTAACTCAATTTCCAAGAATCTAGTTTGATATGTTAGATTCAGGGGGAGTTAAGATACAAATAAGGATTTTCAAAATCCGATATTTCAAAAATCAATTCACTTTATTTATCTTACTCGTCTGCTTGATACAATTCATTTATATTCATTTTGGAATTAACGTGTCATCAATGCAGGGGGAGTAAGTATTTTTACATTTGAATTATTATCTTTGATTATTAATTATGTTGGTTTGTCATCACCAAAAAGGGGGAGAATGTTGAATATTGGACTCCCCGGATTTGGTTTTGGATGATGAGCAAACATAAATAATTCATGAACTAACAATTTGTGAGCGCAGTATTGGAGATCGTCGCCAATTTCACGAGAATATTTAAAGCGACATCTCAACACTTCCAAAAGCTCGTATTCAAGCCTAAAGCTTCGTTGAAGCTCATGCAACGCTTTGGAAATAATGAAGATTCAATCGAAGCTCTCAAAGACCATTTATTAAGGTTTTATTTATAGTCTTTTAGTTTCGATTGATAGAATGTTAAGCCTTGAGTATATCTTACGTTTCTATCTTCATTTCGCTCATTTCGTAGCTCTAGGATTCTTGCACAAGTTCACTCTAATTTCCTCGAAGCGTCGCGCTTCGATTCGGACCTTGTTGTGCATGTTAGTTGGTACAAGAACAAGTACTGACCGACTAGATGGAGATCTAGTCGGTCGGCCACTGTTCTTGGACCGACTAGTTTCAGTCAGTTAAATCTTTGTTCTTTACTGTTTACAGTTAGTCGGTCTACGTTGACTCACCGACCGACTAGTCTGTGAACTAGTCGGTCAGTGATGCTTCTTTGACCGACTAGTTGTGATTTACTGTACATGCCAAATTTCTCCTAAGCTACTGTTTTCCGTTAGTCGGTCTAAGAACGTTTGATGACCGACTAGTTGACAATCTAGTCGGTCAACTTTTGTTCTTGGACCGACTAAGTCAACTTGCCTTCAGACTATGTTGTTTTGCCTCTTAGTCGGTCTACGTTCATTTGATGACCGACTAGTTGTGAAACTAGTCGGTCAGACAGTGTTCTTGGACCGACTAGTTTTCTAGGTCTGAAATTCTATCTCTTCTCTGTTGTGCTCTTAGTCGGTCCATGCTTTGTGACTGACCGACTAGTTGATGAACTAGTCGGTCAGTGTTTGTTCTTTGACCGACTAATTCTCTCAGATTTCTTTCCGTTGGAGATTGACCTAACTTATGTTTTTGGGTTCCTATAAATAGGAACCTAGGTCATTTCTATCTTCAATAGAGCTGCCATTAAGAGATTCATTGAGCCCTAAAGAGATAGCTATTCTCCCTCAAATCTAAAGCTCTCTTCCTCACAAGAAACCCATTCTCTCTCATTTCTAGATCTAGAGAGAAGCTTGTTCTTGGTGAGCTCTTCAAGCTATTGCTTGAACCAAGTCTCCAACTCTTCCCTAGGCACCCATTGCTGCTCATATCCTTGGTGCTAGGGCTTGGTGACTTCATCTTCCTCAAATCCTTCATTCAACCTATTGGGTAAGAAAAACTCAAGGTATAGGATTTTGTGGTAAGAGTATTTATTTCATTTAAACTCTTTATATTGCTTGTTGGCTCTCTCGGTTGTGAGAGAAGTTTGTGATCCCGGGTTGTGGGATTCACTTTGCCATTGCATGTATGATTTGATCTTGTGAAGGTTTTTCACAAGATATTCATAGTGGAAATCTTGAGTTAGGGTTTCTAACTCAAGTATCCGGAGGGGATCCGGGTGGTTGGGACGTAGGATCACCGGGAACAAGTCGGGGAGACTTGGGTGGATCCGAACCCATTAACATCGTTTGTTAGCTTTGGTAATTTCATTGTTGTCATTCAATTTAAGCTTCCGCAAATTGATTTGGTAGTTGTTTGCAATTTAATTTGGAATTATACGCCTTATTATTTTAAAGTACTATTCACCCCCCCCTCTAGTACTTGTGCAGTAGCTGGTAGGGCATTACAATACGCTGCTTCGCTTTTAATTTGCGGGGGCTCGATTGACCGTTGGATCCTCTGTGTGTGGCCAAGATGAAGCCACGTCGCCCACAATTTTCGTTTCGCTTCGGGGTCGCCGGGAGCCGTTGGATGCAGCGGGGATTGGCTCGATCACTGTCGCGTGTCCTCAGAGCGACCGCTTTCTTCGTTGCTACGGGGTGAAGACGAACCGTTGGATCACAATCATGCGGTCGTCGGCGTCCCAAGTTACGCTCTCCGAGTTTTAAATGTAGGTGAAATCGGGACCGTCGATCTCAGCGGGAATGAGATGGATTTGTGACGCGTGGCAAGAGATTGCCGTTGCAACACGATCTTGCGGGCGTCTGTGGTCCGTTGGGTTTCAATCGGACGGTCCATAGCCAATCTCTTCGCCCGCTCTCCGCTGCGTCGATCTCAGCGGCTGACGACCGTTGGATCGAGATCCAACGGTAGATAAAAGGCTGCGTTGTCTTCTTGTGCTGCGCCGTCGGATGAGGGATCGACGTCCAAGATCATGCCACGTGGTCGCCAATAAGTGTGCAGCGACCGTATTTCGTATTTTAAGGGTATTTCTTCGGTATTTCTCCAATTAAATGGTACTCTGCATTCAAAAATTCATAGTAATTAGCACAGATCTCAGAAAAATACAAATAAATAGTCGTTGGAATCGTGAGATCGAGACGGTGCTAGGAAAAATATAAAATGTGCAGAAATACTCCGTTAATTGCTGTTTTGTGCTCAACTTAAGTGTTTTCTCTAATAAATAATTGTGTACAAAATACGTATGAATTAGAGAACAATGTAGCATCACATGAGCACAAAATAGGGCTAAATGGGGGGTTAAATATGTAATATTGAACCCGAATCACACCCCCCAACTAGCGATTTGCTAGTCTATAGCAAAAAGAGCGATAAATACGGATGAGTAATAAACAATAAGTTCTTTCAAATTACTCATGGCATGGCTCAATAATACGCGTTCCAACATGATCTTGACCATCAATATACACATCCATGAACAAAATCAATCACATGATATTTTCTCTAATTTAATATGAATAAATAACATGCAAGCATCGTTTTGCGCAAGCGAAAGTATAACACGTCGTTTTTCTCTAGTTTTCTTGTTTCCAAGGAGTTGGCCTATCAAAATAATCATTCAAGACATGAGTATTGAAGTTGCTTAGTATATTCACCATTTCTTTTCTTTTATTCGTTCCGCGTAACGCGCATCAAGCAACATTCGCAGAAAAAAGTATAACTTGGATCGCTCCATCAAATGAGTGAGTTTCCTGTCAATGGCTCCCAAATCAGACGATAATAGGGCATTAGGCCAAAAAGGACCCCTCGGACTGTACTACTCGAGCCAGCCAAGTTATTTATTAATGACATACTCATTCATTCATTTTTCATCGTTCATTTTTCATTTCATTTCTTTCTTTCTTTCTTTTTCTTTTGTAAGCAACTCAAAACCCATCTTTGAATATAAACATTAGAATCAAAGGCCAAATTCCTCTTCAACTTGAAGACTATTCTTAAAAATCGTGTATACTTAAGCGTTTTCATCACATTAGCATGCATGAAATAAACTCAAACTATTTCGAGATATTAATCATGGAAATTGAAAATTTTCTTGAATAGTATATTAACGGTAATTCCATGAAGGAAAAATAATCAACTCAAGCCATAAAAAATTTCAGAACAAAATCAATGTATAATCATCCGCATTCGAGGCATATGAAGGATTTTTAAAAGATGAGATTTGGTGATTTATTCTTCTCAAAAAAAGGTCCTAAGGTCTCATACACACCCCCCCAACTAAAGATGGACATTGTCCTCAATGTCGGAAGAGGTACGAGTTTATTCAAACAAGCAACCTAGAAAGCATATAAAAACTACACTACTGGAAAGAACACACCGTGATCAAATGGCGGATCCCGAATCTTTGATGGTGGAGGAAGTTGTTCAATTTGCTCCTTGCGTTCCTCGGTGATTATTCTTCCTCCAAAAACTAATTTGGACCCCAGCAACATAACTCCGAGCATCTCTATAAGCTGTTTGCCAATGTCCTGCGAGAGATGAGTTATGTCAGTCCAAATTATTTTAAGATTCCTTTCAATAAAATTATTCCAAACGTAGTCATCAAACTAAGTGAAATGAGTTAAAGCAAGTTGACGACTACTCCCTGAAAGATTTGCACTACTCTCTGTACGATGCCCGTTCATTGTGGAGAGGGATAAATGATTTTGGGACAAAACTGGAGGAGGGCATGGTTCTGACTCCATGGCGATAATCTCGAAACCCTTGTCCCTAGCTGTCTCCTCCTCTCGTTCATCCAAAATTGCTAGCTCGTCCTCTCTTTTGCACACACTTTCTGCCATGTGGATATTTATATTCGTGCCCTCGCTCGATATTCCTGCAATAGAAGATGAGCTCGTATTAGATTCTTTAAATTGAGTTTCAAAAGCATTACCTTCTTCTAAGCAAGCGGCAATCAAATTAAGATTTTCAATGGAATTTTGAATCTTCCGACTCCGAGCAAGGAAATTCTCCTGGAATTGATGGGATGTGGCCTCCTGTGTCTGAATAGTCTGGTAAGCTTCCTCTTTCAAGGATTGCAAAGGTACGTCTACGCTTTGCTCTTCTTGATCGAGGTACGAAGGCTCCGTTGAATCGCTCTCTGAAGTCTCTTCCATGGTTTCTTCGTTTTCTTGCAGAGACTCCATGTATTCCCACGCCTTTATCGGTGTCATGTCTCCCAATAATTCCTGCAGCTGTGGTTGTAGTCCATCTAGGAAGGACGCCATAAGCTCTTCATTTGTGAACCCGTGCTGCGGATAGCTCGATATAATGTCTGTGAACCTCCTCCAGGCCTGAAAGAAAGTTTCACAGTCAGTTTGATTAAAATTAACAATTTTGAGCTTCTCCATTCTATGTTTGTGTGCATTAGCATATCGTGCATCATAAAGATTGTTTGTGCAATAGAAGTTCATATATTCCATTTTGAAAAAAAATAAAATAGAATAATAATAAAAAAAGTTTACGTACAGTAAAGTGGAAAGATCTCACCAAAGGTCCTCTAAATGAAATAAACCGTAGTCACAAACCATTCCTCCCCGGCAACGGCGCCAAAAACTTGGTGGGACCGAAATAGTGCTCTCTCTCAAGCGCAAGAGTCCGTACAAGTAGTAAAATCTGGGAGTCCAGATGTCGAATCCACGGGAAGAAATCTGTTGCAACCACAATTCAAATCAAATAGAAATCCTACGAAAAGAAACTAACCACTTCAACAATGGTGACGGTGATGGTGATGTGAACACGTGAACAAAATAAACATAGAAAACCGTGTGCGAAAATATCTATAAAAAGTATGCACATGGTATGGGTTCGTTAGGATCAATGATTCGTATTAATTTGGTTGATGAATATATCACAATGAATTCTCTTTTTGAGAGCAATTCACCGGGAAAAATATCCAATATAACTCAATGAATTCTCCTTTTGGGAGCAACTCATCGGAAGATGCCCTTTTGGGGGTTCAAACACAAAATTCAATGAGATCGTCGCTAAAGCTATAATACGATATGAAACTCTCTTTTGGAGAGATCAAAACTACGGTGTGAAACTCCCTTTTGGGGAGATCAAAACTCACCCTTTTGGGGCGATCATCAACTTAATTAATTCTTTTGGAATCTAAAAAAGTCGATTTACGAACACAGATTACAATTTTAGCGACGTTTAACGATTTAGCACATGGAATACAACCAAACTAACACAAATCATATCCCCTAACTACTCCATACCAAGCACAATTAAGTTTTAGCTACTCATAATATCAGAATAAACAAGTTCCATAGCCAAATACATCAAGATTATAGCAAAATACAAGAGAAAAGCATCAAATACGAGGTAGAAGTTGAAGAAAATATCACCAATTCTCCTTGAAAAGACTTCAAACTCTCTGGAAATAATAAAACAAGCCTCTGAAATTTTACAGAATTTTTCAGGGGGAGAATACGGCTCCTAGAGCCTCCAATACGCCCAAAATACGCCCCAATCTGCTTGAATACGCTCAAAAAAACCTAAAATACCTTTTATAAAGAGATTGCGGGTTTGGGGAGTGCTAACGGGTCTAAACCCGCATCAAAATCATACCCGAATGCATCTGGGCCGCTCATCTCAAGCGGAGCAAACCACGGCCGTCCGATCAAGCGGGATTGAACCCAGAGCCGCCACGTGTCCTTTGAAAATCGCGCGCCCGCTCCGCTTCGAACTCGGATCCGCATCGGAATCTTCGTGGTCGTTGGATCTGAATCTCGTGGCTCCGAGTTTGCCACGTCGCGCGGAGAAATACGCTGCTTCGCTTTTAATTTGCGGGGGCTCGATTGACCGTTGGATCCTCTGTGTGTGGCCAAGATGAAGCCACGTCGCCCATAATTTTCGTTTCGCTTCGGGGTCGCCAGGAGCCGTTGGATGCAGCGGGGATTGGCTCGATCACTGTCGCGTGTCCTCAGAGCGACCGCTTTCTTCGTTGCTGCGGGGTGAAGACGAACCGTTGGATCACAATCATGCGGTCGTCGGCGTCCCAAGTTACGCTCTCCGAGTTTTAAATGTAGGTGAAATCGGGACCGTCGATCTCAGCGGGAATGAGATGGATTTGTGACGCGTGGCAAGAGATTGCCGTTGCAACACGATCTTGCGGGCGTCTGTGGTCCGTTGGGTTTCAATCGGACGGTCCATAGCCAATCTCTTCGCCCGCTCTCCGCTGCGTCGATCTCAGCGGCTGACGACCGTTGGATCGAGATCCAACGGTAGATAAAAGGCTGCGTTGTCTTCTTGTGCTGCGCCGTCGGATGAGGGATCGACGTCCAAGATCATGCCACGTGGTCGCCAATAAGTGTGCAGCGACCGTATTTCGTATTTCAAGGGTATTTCTTCGGTATTTCTCCAATTAAATGGTACTCTGCATTCAAAAATTCATAGTAATTAGCACAGATCTCAGAAAAATACAAATAAATAGTCGTTGGAATCGTGAGATCGAGACGGTGCTAGGAAAAATATAAAATGTGCAGAAATACTCCGTTAATTGCTGTTTTGTGCTCAACTTAAGTGTTTTCTCTAATAAATAATTGTGTACAAAATACGTATGAATTAGAGAACAATGTAGCATCACATGAGCACAAAATAGGGCTAAATGGGGGGTTAAATATGTAATATTGAACCCGAATCACACCCCCCAACTAGCGTTTTCTAGTCTATAGCAAAAAGAGCGATAAATACGGATGAGTAATAAACAATAAGTTCTTTCAAATTACTCATGGCATGGCTCAATAATACGCGTTCCAACATGATCTTGACCATCAATATACACATCCATGAACAAAATCAATCACATGATATTTTCTCTAATTTAATATGAATAAATAACATGCAAGCATCGTTTTGCGCAAGCGAAAGTATAACACGTCGTTTTTCTCTAGTTTTCTTGTTTCCAAGGAGTTGGCCTATCAAAATAATCATTCAAGACATGAGTATTGAAGTTGCTTAGTATATTCACCATTTCTTTTCTTTTATTCGTTCCGCGTAACGCGCATCAAGCAACATTCGCAGAAAAAAGTATAACTTGGATCGCTCCATCAAATGAGTGAGTTTCCTGTCAATGGCTCCCAAATCAGACGATAATAGGGCATTAGGCCAAAAAGGACCCCTCGGACTGTACTACTCGAGCCAGCCAAGTTATTTATTAATGACATACTCATTCATTCATTTTTCATCGTTCATTTTTCATTTCATTTCTTTCTTTCTTTCTTTTTCTTTTGTAAGCAACTCAAAACCCATCTTTGAATATAAACATTAGAATCAAAGGCCAAATTCCTCTTCAACTTGAAGACTATTCTTAAAAATCGTGTATACTTAAGCGTTTTCATCACATTAGCATGCATGAAATAAACTCAAACTATTTCGAGATATTAATCATGGAAATTGAAAATTTTCTTGAATAGTATATTAACGGTAATTCCATGAAGGAAAAATAATCAACTCAAGCCATAAAAAATTTCAGAACAAAATCAATGTATAATCATCCGCATTCGAGGCATATGAAGGATTTTTAAAAGATGAGATTTGGTGATTTATTCTTCTCAAAAAAGGTCCTAAGGTCTCATACACACCCCCCCAACTAAAGATGGACATTGTCCTCAATGTCGGAAGAGGTACGAGTTTATTCAAACAAGCAACCTAGAAAGCATATAAAAACTACACTACTGGAAAGAACACACCGTGATCAAATGGCGGATCCCGAATCTTTGATGGTGGAGGAAGTTGTTCAATTTGCTCCTTGCGTTCCTCGGTGATTATTCTTCCTCCAAAAACTAATTTGGACCCCAGCAACATAACTCCGAGCATCTCTATAAGCTGTTTGCCAATGTCCTGCGAGAGATGAGTTATGTCAGTCCAAATTATTTTAAGATTCCTTTCAATAAAATTATTCCAAACGTAGTCATCAAACTAAGTGAAATGAGTTAAAGCAAGTTGACGACTACTCCCTGAAAGATTTGCACTACTCTCTGTACGATGCCCGTTCATTATGGAGAGGGATAAATGATTTTGGGACAAAACTGGAGGAGGGCATGGTTCTGACTCCATGGCGATAATCTCGAAACCCTTGTCCCTAGCTGTCTCCTCCTCTCGTTCATCCAAAATTGCTAGCTCGTCCTCTCTTTTGCACACACTTTCTGCCATGTGGATATTTATATTCGTGCCCTCGCTCGATATTCCTGCAATAGAAGATGAGCTCGTATTAGATTCTTTAAATTGAGTTTCAAAAGCATTACCTTCTTCTAAGCAAGCGGCAATCAAATTAAGATTTTCAATGGAATTTTGAATCTTCCGACTCCGAGCAAGGAAATTCTCCTGGAATTGATGGGATGTGGCCTCCTGTGTCTGAATAGTCTGGTAAGCTTCCTCTTTCAAGGATTGCAAAGGTACGTCTACGCTTTGCTCTTCTTGATCGAGGTACGAAGGCTCCGTTGAATCGCTCTCTGAAGTCTCTTCCATGGTTTCTTCGTTTTCTTGCAGAGACTCCATGTATTCCCACGCCTTTATCGGCGTCATGTCTCCCAATAATTCCTGCAGCTGTGGTTGTAGTCCATCTAGGAAGGACGCCATAAGCTCTTCATTTGTGAACCCGTGCTGCGGATAGCTCGATATAATGTCTGTGAACCTCCTCCAGGCCTGAAAGAAAGTTTCACAGTCAGTTTGATTAAAATTAACAATTTTGAGCTTCTCCATTCTATGTTTGTGTGCATTAGCATATCGTGCATCATAAAGATTGTTTGTGCAATAGAAGTTCATATATTCCATTTTGAAAAAAAATAAAATAGAATAATAATAAAAAAAGTTTACGTACAGTAAAGTGGAAAGATCTCACCAAAGGTCCTCTAAATGAAATAAACCGTAGTCACAAACCATTCCTCCCCGGCAACGGCGCCAAAAACTTGGTGGGACCGAAATAGTGCTCTCTCTCAAGCGCAAGAGTCCGTACAAGTAGTAAAATCTGGGAGTCCAGATGTCGAATCCACGGGAAGAAATCTGTTGCAACCACAATTCAAATCAAATAGAAATCCTACGAAAAGAAACTAACCACTTCAACAATGGTGACGGTGATGGTGATGTGAACACGTGAACAAAATAAACATAGAAAACCGTGTGCGAAAATATCTATAAAAAGTATGCACATGGTATGGGTTCGTTAGGATCAATGATTCGTATTAATTTGGTTGATGAATATATCACAATGAATTCTCTTTTTGAGAGCAATTCACCGGGAAAAATATCCAATATAACTCAATGAATTCTCCTTTTGGGAGCAACTCATCGGAAGATGCCCTTTTGGGGGTTCAAACACAAAATTCAATGAGATCGTCGCTAAAGCTATAATACGATATGAAACTCTCTTTTGGAGAGATCAAAACTACGGTGTGAAACTCCCTTTTGGGGAGATCAAAACTCACCCTTTTGGGGCGATCATCAACTTAATTAATTCTTTTGGAATCTAAAAAAGTCGATTTACGAACACAGATTACAATTTTAGCGACGTTTAACGATTTAGCACATGGAATACAACCAAACTAACACAAATCATATCCCCTAACTACTCCATACCAAGCACAATTAAGTTTTAGCTACTCATAATATCAGAATAAACAAGTTCCATAGCCAAATACATCAAGATTATAGCAAAATACAAGAGAAAAGCATCAAATACGAGGTAGAAGTTGAAGAAAATATCACCAATTCTCCTTGAAAAGACTTCAAACTCTCTGGAAATAATAAAACAAGCCTCTGGAATTTTACAGAATTTTTCAGGGGGAGAATACGGCTCCTAGAGCCTCCAATACGCCCAAAATACGCCCCAATCTGCTTGAATACGCTCAAAAAAACCTAAAATACCTTTTATAAAGAGATTGCGGGTTTGGGGAGTGCTAACGGGTCTAAACCCGCATCAAAATCATACCCGAATGCATCTGGGCCGCTCATCTCAAGCGGAGCAAACCACGGCCGTCCGATCAAGCGGGATTGAACCCAGAGCCGCCACGTGTCCTTTGAAAATCGCGCGCCCGCTCCGCTTCGAACTCGGATCCGCATCGGAATCTTCGTGGTCGTTGGATCTGAATCTCGTGGCTCCGAGTTTGCCACGTCGCGCGGAGAAATACGCTGCTTCGCTTTTAATTTGCGGGGGCTCGATTGACCGTTGGATCCTCTGTGTGTGGCCAAGATGAAGCCACGTCGCCCATAATTTTCGTTTCGCTTCGGGGTCGCCAGGAGCCGTTGGATGCAGCGGGGATTGGCTCGATCACTGTCGCGTGTCCTCAGAGCGACCGCTTTCTTCGTTGCTGCGGGGTGAAGACGAACCGTTGGATCACAATCATGCGGTCGTCGGCGTCCCAAGTTACGCTCTCCGAGTTTTAAATGTAGGTGAAATCGGGACCGTCGATCTCAGCGGGAATGAGATGGATTTGTGACGCGTGGCAAGAGATTGCCGTTGCAACACGATCTTGCGGGCGTCTGTGGTCCGTTGGGTTTCAATCGGACGGTCCATAGCCAATCTCTTCGCCCGCTCTCCGCTGCGTCGATCTCAGCGGCTGACGACCGTTGGATCGAGATCCAACGGTAGATAAAAGGCTGCGTTGTCTTCTTGTGCTGCGCCGTCGGATGAGGGATCGACGTCCAAGATCATGCCACGTGGTCGCCAATAAGTGTGCAGCGACCGTATTTCGTATTTCAAGGGTATTTCTTCGGTATTTCTCCAATTAAATGGTACTCTGCATTCAAAAATTCATAGTAATTAGCACAGATCTCAGAAAAATACAAATAAATAGTCGTTGGAATCGTGAGATCGAGACGGTGCTAGGAAAAATATAAAATGTGCAGAAATACTCCGTTAATTGCTGTTTTGTGCTCAACTTAAGTGTTTTCTCTAATAAATAATTGTGTACAAAATACGTATGAATTAGAGAACAATGTAGCATCACATGAGCACAAAATAGGGCTAAATGGGGGGTTAAATATGTAATATTGAACCCGAATCACACCCCCCAACTAGCGTTTTCTAGTCTATAGCAAAAAGAGCGATAAATACGGATGAGTAATAAACAATAAGTTCTTTCAAATTACTCATGGCATGGCTCAATAATACGCGTTCCAACATGATCTTGACCATCAATATACACATCCATGAACAAAATCAATCACATGATATTTTCTCTAATTTAATATGAATAAATAACATGCAAGCATCGTTTTGCGCAAGCGAAAGTATAACACGTCGTTTTTCTCTAGTTTTCTTGTTTCCAAGGAGTTGGCCTATCAAAATAATCATTCAAGACATGAGTATTGAAGTTGCTTAGTATATTCACCATTTCTTTTCTTTTATTCGTTCCGCGTAACGCGCATCAAGCAACATTCGCAGAAAAAAGTATAACTTGGATCGCTCCATCAAATGAGTGAGTTTCCTGTCAATGGCTCCCAAATCAGACGATAATAGGGCATTAGGCCAAAAAGGACCCCTCGGACTGTACTACTCGAGCCAGCCAAGTTATTTATTAATGACATACTCATTCATTCATTTTTCATCGTTCATTTTTCATTTCATTTCTTTCTTTCTTTCTTTTTCTTTTGTAAGCAACTCAAAACCCATCTTTGAATATAAACATTAGAATCAAAGGCCAAATTCCTCTTCAACTTGAAGACTATTCTTAAAAATCGTGTATACTTAAGCGTTTTCATCACATTAGCATGCATGAAATAAACTCAAACTATTTCGAGATATTAATCATGGAAATTGAAAATTTTCTTGAATAGTATATTAACGGTAATTCCATGAAGGAAAAATAATCAACTCAAGCCATAAAAAATTTCAGAACAAAATCAATGTATAATCATCCGCATTCGAGGCATATGAAGGATTTTTAAAAGATGAGATTTGGTGATTTATTCTTCTCAAAAAAGGTCCTAAGGTCTCATACACACCCCCCCAACTAAAGATGGACATTGTCCTCAATGTCGGAAGAGGTACGAGTTTATTCAAACAAGCAACCTAGAAAGCATATAAAAACTACACTACTGGAAAGAACACACCGTGATCAAATGGCGGATCCCGAATCTTTGATGGTGGAGGAAGTTGTTCAATTTGCTCCTTGCGTTCCTCGGTGATTATTCTTCCTCCAAAAACTAATTTGGACCCCAGCAACATAACTCCGAGCATCTCTATAAGCTGTTTGCCAATGTCCTGCGAGAGATGAGTTATGTCAGTCCAAATTATTTTAAGATTCCTTTCAATAAAATTATTCCAAACGTAGTCATCAAACTAAGTGAAATGAGTTAAAGCAAGTTGACGACTACTCCCTGAAAGATTTGCACTACTCTCTGTACGATGCCCGTTCATTATGGAGAGGGATAAATGATTTTGGGACAAAACTGGAGGAGGGCATGGTTCTGACTCCATGGCGATAATCTCGAAACCCTTGTCCCTAGCTGTCTCCTCCTCTCGTTCATCCAAAATTGCTAGCTCGTCCTCTCTTTTGCACACACTTTCTGCCATGTGGATATTTATATTCGTGCCCTCGCTCGATATTCCTGCAATAGAAGATGAGCTCGTATTAGATTCTTTAAATTGAGTTTCAAAAGCATTACCTTCTTCTAAGCAAGCGGCAATCAAATTAAGATTTTCAATGGAATTTTGAATCTTCCGACTCCGAGCAAGGAAATTCTCCTGGAATTGATGGGATGTGGCCTCCTGTGTCTGAATAGTCTGGTAAGCTTCCTCTTTCAAGGATTGCAAAGGTACGTCTACGCTTTGCTCTTCTTGATCGAGGTACGAAGGCTCCGTTGAATCGCTCTCTGAAGTCTCTTCCATGGTTTCTTCGTTTTCTTGCAGAGACTCCATGTATTCCCACGCCTTTATCGGCGTCATGTCTCCCAATAATTCCTGCAGCTGTGGTTGTAGTCCATCTAGGAAGGACGCCATAAGCTCTTCATTTGTGAACCCGTGCTGCGGATAGCTCGATATAATGTCTGTGAACCTCCTCCAGGCCTGAAAGAAAGTTTCACAGTCAGTTTGATTAAAATTAACAATTTTGAGCTTCTCCATTCTATGTTTGTGTGCATTAGCATATCGTGCATCATAAAGATTGTTTGTGCAATAGAAGTTCATATATTCCATTTTGAAAAAAAATAAAATAGAATAATAATAAAAAAAGTTTACGTACAGTAAAGTGGAAAGATCTCACCAAAGGTCCTCTAAATGAAATAAACCGTAGTCACAAACCATTCCTCCCCGGCAACGGCGCCAAAAACTTGGTGGGACCGAAATAGTGCTCTCTCTCAAGCGCAAGAGTCCGTACAAGTAGTAAAATCTGGGAGTCCAGATGTCGAATCCACGGGAAGAAATCTGTTGCAACCACAATTCAAATCAAATAGAAATCCTACGAAAAGAAACTAACCACTTCAACAATGGTGACGGTGATGGTGATGTGAACACGTGAACAAAATAAACATAGAAAACCGTGTGCGAAAATATCTATAAAAAGTATGCACATGGTATGGGTTCGTTAGGATCAATGATTCGTATTAATTTGGTTGATGAATATATCACAATGAATTCTCTTTTTGAGAGCAATTCACCGGGAAAAATATCCAATATAACTCAATGAATTCTCCTTTTGGGAGCAACTCATCGGAAGATGCCCTTTTGGGGGTTCAAACACAAAATTCAATGAGATCGTCGCTAAAGCTATAATACGATATGAAACTCTCTTTTGGAGAGATCAAAACTACGGTGTGAAACTCCCTTTTGGGGAGATCAAAACTCACCCTTTTGGGGCGATCATCAACTTAATTAATTCTTTTGGAATCTAAAAAAGTCGATTTACGAACACAGATTACAATTTTAGCGACGTTTAACGATTTAGCACATGGAATACAACCAAACTAACACAAATCATATCCCCTAACTACTCCATACCAAGCACAATTAAGTTTTAGCTACTCATAATATCAGAATAAACAAGTTCCATAGCCAAATACATCAAGATTATAGCAAAATACAAGAGAAAAGCATCAAATACGAGGTAGAAGTTGAAGAAAATATCACCAATTCTCCTTGAAAAGACTTCAAACTCTCTGGAAATAATAAAACAAGCCTCTGGAATTTTACAGAATTTTTCAGGGGGAGAATACGGCTCCTAGAGCCTCCAATACGCCCAAAATACGCCCCAATCTGCTTGAATACGCTCAAAAAAACCTAAAATACCTTTTATAAAGAGATTGCGGGTTTGGGGAGTGCTAACGGGTCTAAACCCGCATCAAAATCATACCCGAATGCATCTGGGCCGCTCATCTCAAGCGGAGCAAACCACGGCCGTCCGATCAAGCGGGATTGAACCCAGAGCCGCCACGTGTCCTTTGAAAATCGCGCGCCCCGCTCCGCTTCGAACTCGGATCCGCATCGGAATCTTCGTGGTCGTTGGATCTGAATCTCGTGGCTCCGAGTTTGCCACGTCGCGCGGAGAAATACGCTGCTTCGCTTTTAATTTGCGGGGGCTCGATTGACCGTTGGATCCTCTGTGTGTGGCCAAGATGAAGCCACGTCGCCCACAATTTTCGTTTCGCTTCGGGGTCGCCAGGAGCCGTTGGATGCAGCGGGGATTGGCTCGATCACTGTCGCGTGTCCTCAGAGCGACCGCTTTCTTCGTTGCTGCGGGGTGAAGACGAACCGTTGGATCACAATCATGCGGTCGTCGGCGTCCCAAGTTACGCTCTCCGAGTTTTAAATGTAGGTGAAATCGGGACCGTCGATCTCAGCGGGAATGAGATGGATTTGTGACGCGTGGCAAGAGATTGCCGTTGCAACACGATCTTGCGGGCGTCTGTGGTCCGTTGGGTTTCAATCGGACGGTCCATAGCCAATCTCTTCGCCCGCTCTCCGCTGCGTCGATCTCAGCGGCTGACGACCGTTGGATCGACATCCAACGGTAGATAAAAGGCTACTTTGTCTTCTTGTGCTGCGCCGTCGGATGAGGGATTGACGTCCAAGATCATGCCACGTGGTCACCAATAAGTGTGCAGCGACCGTATTTCGTATTTCAAGGGTATTTCTTCGGTATTTCTCCAATTAAATGGTACTCTGCATTAAAAAATTCATAGTAATTAGCACAGATCTCAGAAAAATACAAATAAATAGTCGGTGGAATCGTGAGATCGAGACGGTGCTAGGAAAAATATAAAATGTGCAGAAATACTCCGTTAATTGCTGTTTTGTGCTCAACTTAAGTGTTTTCTCTAATAAATAATTGTGTACAAAATACGTATGAATTAGAGAACAATGTAGCATCACATGAGCACAAAATAGGGCTAAATGGGGGGTTAAATATGTAATATTGAACCCGAATCAGTGACCAAGCAAAGACGTCAAGGTTCGCCTCCAGGCACTCGACCAGTTGGCCCCTCAGGTCGTGGCTTAGCCCCTCCCGATTGAGACGAACCTGCCCTCGACGTCCGTGACCGGGATCTGCTCTTGTTCCTTCGCAGGGGTGGGTCTCGGCCCGCCCCTTAAGTCGAGCGCGGCCATCTGGTCGACTAGACGATCTTCGGGCCCTTCCTCCTCCAGTTGGTAGCAGGTATTCGGTCTCCTCGCGTCGCCTTCGACCTGCCCCATCCCCCTGGGCGTTTGGAACTTGATAGTCTGATGAAGGGTCGAGACAACTGCGCCGATGGCGTTGAGAAGGGGTCGGCTGATGATTCCGTTGTACTCCGACCCGATCCCTAATACGACGAATTCTACCGCCAGGGTCACCGAGTCTGGTGGGCCTCCGAGTGTTACTGGGAGGTGGATCGTGCCGATGATGGGGGTGGAATGACCCGTGAACCCTACCACGGGACCCGAGCGAGGTTGCAAGTCTTCCTTCCGCCGCCCCATCTTCTCCAGGGTTGACATGAAGAGGACGTCGCAGGAGCTACCGGTGTCGATGAGCAACCGTCGTACCATTGTTGTGTCGATGATCACCGACACCACCAAAGCTTCGTCCGATCTGTGTGCTGCTACTGTCGTGCCCGTCCTCCCGACCGGTAGGGCCGGTGAGGGTTTCTTTGTCTTCCCCTCACGGTCCTCCTCGCGCTGGGCCCGGGCCCTCTCTTGCCAACCATGGCGGGCCATGTCGCCTTGCGCCCGGGCCTTGCATTCCCTTCGCCGTGATGGGTGAAGCCGTGTCATTGCAGGTGTGGTTTGTTTTTCGTGCGATAGTTCGTTCCCACAGACGGCGCCAGATGTTTCAGAGTGTTTTCTCACTACAGAAGCGTTGACCGTGAACTGCCCGGTCAACGTGGTCATGGGGCCGATTTGGATCCCTTGGGTGCGTCGAGCACGTGCAGACGCGACGTGAATCGGAGATGCAGACGACGTGGAACACGTCAGCTGGTGTAACGACTGCTTTTCATGTATCTGGATTTAATATAATATAATATATGTTTTGGTGGATTTTCTCCTCATGCGTGGTTTTCGTCTCCGTAGCTTTCATTTTCGATCGATTCGTCGTATTTTCTCGTTTCTTCCTTAGGATTGTCGATTTCGAAGTATGTCACTCGTGACGGACTTCATGACGGTCGTATCTAACTATTAGATCAAGCCTAGGAATCTTAGGAATCGATCCCGGGGCCCCGCGCTCCGTATCGGAACTTTTTGTGCTCATTAGCTGGTATAAGAAGGGGCACCGACCGACTAGATGACGATCCAGTCGGTCGGTAATCCTTCTTGGACCGACTAGTTGGCTTTCTAAATTATTCAGGAGTTACTGTTTATCGTTAGTCGGTCTAAGAACGTTGGTTGACCGACTAGGTTGTAAACTAGTCGGTCAGCAATGCTTCTTTAACCGACTAACTCTTCATCTTAATTTTAGTTGAGTTACTGTTTACTCTTAGTCGGTCTAAGAACGTTCATCGACCGACTAGATGTTAAACTAGTCGGTCAGTATTTGCTCATGGACCGACTAACTCTAAAATCCTATTTTCGTTCAGAAGTTACTGTTTACACTTAGTCGGTCTGCGTTGGTCGACCGACCGACTAGTTGCCAAACTAGTCGGTCAGTGGTTGCTCTTTGACCGACTAATCTGTGTTAAAACCCTAATTTCTGGGCAGCCGCCAGCCCATCCTATTTAAACCCATCCCAAACGTTTTCTTCTTCCTCAACACGACCCAAAACCCTAAAATATTCCCCCTTGAGCCCCCATCTCCCTGCAAGCTTCATCCCTTCATTCCAAGCCCTAAATCCATCATCCAAACCATCCATCCACTCTTTCTACCTCTCATCTTCCCCAAAATCACCATTAAATCCCCAAATCCCCCAAAAACCCTAATTCTCCAAACTTCTCCAATCTTCTCCAGATCTGAACCTAGGGTTCTCCGGAGTGTTTCTTCTGCCTCCTCTTGGTAAGAAATCGATTCCTTGGTGTTTTCATAACCTAGTTGTATTTTTATGAAACCCTAATAAATTTCATGTTGTGTGATGATTGTTCCCTATAACAGCGATTTCCCCCGTAGAATAGCAACCGCGAGACGAACCTTTGTGATCGTCATCCCCGGTGCTAGGCAAGTGAAACTTGCCACTTAGGGTTTAGGCCATGTTTTAGGCCATTTTGCTTGTTGTAGGCGTAAAAGAGGCTAGGCGACGAAATGATACTCGCCTAGGCGCAAATTGGGGAACTAGCTTGACAACGAAGCTAGTTCCGACATTTAGCATGTTGCACAATTACCATGTCATGTTTACCTTCCATTAACGGTACGCAAATTAAATGTCATGTCATTGCATTCTTTAAGTGATCCCGTGATTGCGTAGCTTCGTTACACTACTTGTGTTCCTGGCTCGTGACCAGAAGCGAGCATAATGAGTTGCTAACCCCAACGCTCGATATATTGAATTGTGAACTAAGAAACAAGCTCCCGTGCGGGGCAACCCTGGCTCACTTGCTGGGCTCATGTGCAGGGACCCTGGCTTGTTTAAGTGTGGGATGGAGTAAGAGTTAAGCGGTCATTCAACTGGGAGTCTGCCTGATCCGCAACTGCAGTTGTAAGACGTAAACTCTGGGGTGGGGTAGTGTTTAGTGCCGATCGGCGTGAATGATGCACCATTCAGCTGAAGGGCGTAAACATCTACAAACAACAGTGAAACATGAATTGTGTTTAGTGCCGATCGGTGTGAATGATGTACCATTCAGCTGAAGGGCGTAAACACCTACAAAACAATGTGAATTGATTGAGTATGTTAGTAGCTTGGCTACTCTTGTCTTGTCCCGATGATTGTTCTCTTGTACTTATTGTTCACCATGTCTTAATTGTGCACTCATGTTATAACTGCCATGTCATGCATACTAAAACTACTAGGTTGCTAGTTGCCTTACTTTCAGTTTCCTTGCCCAAGTCTTTTAGACTTGCTAACATGTGCCCCTTTACTCTTTTGGGTGACACATGTTAGATCCTGAGCCTGAGTACCTCGTTGAGGACGAGGTGTTCGCTGACGCCGAGCCCGAGCTTGTATTTGACGGGGAGTACGTGGACACTGGGGACCAGTCCTAGTGTCTTCGTTGTGTTTTACTTTTCTTAGACAGTTGTTTTGTTATCGGTGCGTAGCACCAATACTTTGTTATGTCGTTGCTTTTGTTGGCCTTGTTCTGGGCCTTAGACTCTTTTCTTTTAGCCCGGTGGCTTTTCTGGATGTTGGACTTATTTCCTCGTTGGACAATTTATGAGATGTGAGATTTTTATTTCAGTCTCTCCTTGTGTTATTATTATTGTTCCGCTGTGGTTACAGGGACCTGCTTATGTATTATTGACGCTTATCGGGTTTGGGGCTTCACAGCTCCACTCTCGTGCGGACCTTCTCACGTCTCGCCTCCATTTTAGGGAAGCGGGTCGTGACAGGTTTTGTTGGTTGCCCATGCAGGTCCTTCTGTAACTGCGATTTTTGGAATAGCGATAATAATATTAGATGTCCAATAAATTAAGTTCGACGTCCGAGTCATAAGCTATGAGTCTAATTTGATTCGTTCTCTGTGTCACTAGATGACAGGAAGGCGTTTCACCCGTGGTGGGGGGTAGTGGTGCGCTCCCTCATGATGAGGAGCCTGAGCGGGAACCCACCAGCGGTGAGATGATGCGGATGATGCTGTAGATGATGCAAGTGCAGCAGGTCGTGCTCTTGCAAGTCCAGAATGCTCCACTTGCTCGAGCTGCCCAGGCTCTTCCGGATGTTCCTCGCTCTGAGCCAGGAGCGAAGCAATTTCGGGAGCTGGGTCCCGCATATTTTGATGGTTCTGAGGGTCCTCTGGCTGCCGATGAGTGGATTCGGAACATCGAGGACAATCTGAAGATGGCCAAGATCACCCCGGCTGGATGGGTTGATTTGGCGAAGAGGCAAATCAAGGATAATGCTCGGAATTGGTGGGATGCGGAAGAGAAGTTGTTGGTGGAGCCGATAGCTTGGGCTACCTTCAAGGCCAGATTTGAGGGTGAGTTCTTCCCGAAAGCTGCCAGGGAGGAAATGCTGCAGCGTTTTATCGATTTGAAGCAAGGGAACTTGACGGTGGACATGTATCACCAAGAGTTCATGAGGCTGAGTCGGTTTGCACCAAAGATGGTGCAGGACGCTGAGGAGAAGGCTCAGAGGTTCCTACATGGGCTTGCTTCGGAGCTCCAGAGTTTTGTGACCTCCTCTGACCGGGAGTCTTATCAGAAGGTTCTGGTCGCTGCCAAGAGGCAGGAGCTGCTCGTGAACCAGAGGAGGGGGTCTGTTGTTGGTGCTGGGAAGAGGCCTGTGGAACAGGCGAGGGCTGTGGTTAGACCTGGATTCAGGCCTACTCAGTCCGCTCAGTTTAAGAGGCCAGGAGGGCCTATTCTGAAGACTTGCCATTTCTGCGGCAAGCCTGGCCACATCAAGGATCAGTGTCGGAAGTTTTTGGGCTAGTGTCTGGTTTGCGGTGATGCTTCTCATGTCGCGAAGGATTGTCGGCATGCGGGTCCGCTGCGGAGGGCACCTGTTGCAGCACAGCCGTCGCAGCAGCGAGCGCCTGTTCCTGCTGGCCGTGGAGCAGCTCTTGTTCCGCAGAGGCAGGCTTTTCAGCAGGCTGTTCCGCCGAGGAGGCAGGCTTTTCTGATGACCGATGCAGAGAGCAAGGCTGTGGATGAGGTTATCGCAGGTAATCCTCAATCTAGCTGTTACTTTCCTAGCTGGTTTTGATTGTTAGATTGTGTTGTTTGCTTGAACATGGTTGTTTGCTAGACTAGGGTTTGATTGTTAATTGATTGTTAGGTGTGGTTTTGGTGTGCACATTTCCTGCACGAGTCCTCTTTGACTCTGGTGCATCGATGTGTATTATTTCTCGGAGCTTCGTGGAGAGGCATTCCTTGTCGACGTCCCCTCTTCCCAAGAGTTGGAATATTGTTACAGGGAATGGCGTGGTCTCGGTGCATCGTGGTTGCAATCCTTGCTCGTTGGTGGTCTGTGGACATGAGCTTTTCGCTGATTTCATTGTCCACGACATCATCAACTATGATGCAGTTCTTGGGATGGACTGGCTTACGAGCTTCTATGCTACGATTGACTGCAGGAGGAAGAAGGTGGTGTTCGAGATTCCTGGACATCCAGTATTTGAGTTCAGTCGTGGTAGCAGTTCGCTTGGTCCTGTCAGATTTCAGGCCAGGCCAGTGGAGGCTGTGGCTATGCAGATGGAGCTGGAGTGGCCAGCTGTGGTGCGAGATTTTGGCGACGTCTTCCCCGAGGAGATGTCTGGTCCGCCGCTTGATCGAGCTCTAGAATTTTCTATCGATCTCGTTCCAGGTGCGCAGCCGATTTCGAAGGCGCCGTATCGTATGGCACCTGCTGAATTGGAAGAGTTGCGGAAGCAGTTGGATGAGCTCTTGCAGAAGGGTTATATTAATCCTAGTGTGTCTCCGTGAGGAGCACCGGTGCTGTTGGTGAAGAAGAAGGATGGTTCGCGTCGCATGTGCGTGGATTATCGGGAGTTGAATGCGGTGACCATTAAGAATAAATACACGTTGCCTCGCATCGATGATATTTTTGATCAGCTTGGAGGTTCGAGGGTGTTTTCTAAATTGGATTTGAGGAGTGGTTACCATCAGTTGAAGGTGAAGAAGGGAGATGTTCCGAAGACAGCGTTCAGGACGAAGTATGGACACTATGAGTTCGTGGTTATGCCTTTCGGCGTAACTAACGCGCCCGCAGTTTTCATGAATCTGATGAACCTGATTTTCTACGACTTTTTGGATAAGTTTGTCGTTATCTTTATTGACGACATTCTGATCTATTCGAAGTCGGAGGAAGAGCATGCCTCACACTTAAGGACGGTATTGGAGATTTTGAGGAAGCATCGGTTGTATGCTAAGTTTTCGAAGTGCGAGCTTTGGCTGGATAGAGTTGCTTTTCTCGGGCATGTGGTGACTGGAGATGGTATTTCAGTGGATCCCGAGAAGATTAGGGCCATCAGGGAGTGGCCTGTTCCGTCGTCGGCGTCTGAGATTCGGAGTTTCCTAGGACTTGCTGGTTATTATCGGCGATTCATTAAGGACTTTTCCCGTATTGCTGAGCCGATGACCAGGTTGACGCGGAAGGATGTTGCTTTTGCTTGGTCGGGTGATTGTGAGAGTGATTTTGGTGTTCTGAAGGAGAGGTTGACGACTGCCCCTATTCTTGTTGTGCCTGATCGCAGCGGTGGATTTGAGATCTTTTGCCATGCTTCTGGCAAGGGTCTCAGTTGTGTGTTGCATCAGCATAGGCACGTTGTGGCGTATGCGTCTCGTCAGCTTAAGGTTCATGAGAAGAATTATCTGACGCATGATTTGGAGTTGGCTACCGTTGTGTTTGCTCTTAAGATTTGGAGGCACTTCCTGCTGAGTGAGAAAGTGAAGATTTTCACCGATCACAAAAGCTTGAAGTATATTTTCACTCAGAAGGAGCTCAACATGCGACAGCGTCGATGGTTGGAGCTTATGGCGGATTATGAGATTGATTTGCAGTTTCACCCTGGCAAGGTGAATGTGGTTCCTGATGCTTTGAGTAGGCTTCCAGCGGTGATGATTTTGACCTCGCAATGGAGGTTGCAGCAGGATTTTTGCGAGTCTGGTGTGGAGATTGTTCTTCCTGGAGAGGCTTCTTCGTTGATGTACATGCAGGTACAGTCGACGATCGTGGATCGGATTAAGGCTGGCCAGGCTGAGGATCCGAAGCTGGTGAAGATTCGGGAGCAGGTGGAAGCCGGTCTGCGGACTGACTTTTTGATTCATGAGGATGGCTCGCTGAGGTTTGGAGCCAGGTTGTGTGTGCCAGCTGGGGATATTAGAGAGGAGTTGATGGTGGAGGCACACAGTTCGCCGTATTCTGTGCATCCTGGTGGCACCAAGATGTACCAGGATCTTCGTCTGAATTATTGGTGGCATGGTATGAAGAGGAGCGTGGCTCGGAGTGTAGCCAAGTGCTTGGTTTGCCAGCAAGTGAAGGCGGAGCATCAGCGTACGGCCGGGTTGATACAACCGCTTCCGATTCCGGAGTGGAAATGGCAACACATCACTATGGATTTCGTGACTGGACTACCTCGGAGTCCGAAGCAGAATGACGCGATTTGGGTGATCGTAGATCAATTGACCAAATCTGCGCACTTTATTCCGTTCCGAGTGGGACAGTCCACTGAGGCGCTAGCGAGGAGATACATGGAGGTAAAATTCTGTTTACTCTCCGTTTTGTTTCCTTTTCCTAGTTTGGATAGTGATGTAACGTGAATCGTGCAGGAGGTTGTGCGACTTCACGGAGTCCCCGTGAGTATCGTGTCGGACAGAGACACGAGGTTCACATCTCAGTTCTGGCAGAGTTTGCAGAAGAGTTTGGGTACGCGTCTGAGTTTCAGCACGGCGTACCATCCGCAGACGGATGGCCAGTCCGAGAGGACGATTCAGATTTTGGAAGACATGCTGAGGGCGTGCATGTTGGATTTCAAGGGTTCGTGGGAGGACCATCTGCATCTGGTAGAGTTTTCCTACAACAACAGCTTCCAGGCGAGTATTGGCATGGCGCCTTTCGCCGCTCTTTATGGGAGGAAATGTCGATCGCCATTGAGTTGGGATGACGTTGGTGATCGGGAGTTGTTGGGACCTGAGATGATTGTGGAGGCCGTGGATATCGTCAGGAGTATTCGGGAGAGGTTGAGGATTGCTCAGGACCGTTTTAAGCATTAGGCGGATGCTAAACGTAGTCCTTTGGAATTTCAGCCGGGCGACCATGTGTTCTTGAAGATTTCCCCGAATCGTGGTGTGATTCGTTTTGGGAAGCGTGGGAAGTTGAGCCCGCGATACATTGGACCATTTGACGTTTTGGAGAGGGTTGGCGAGGTAGCTTATCGCTTGGCCTTGCCGCCATCTTTGGAAGGAGTTCACAATATTTTCCATGTGTCGCAGCTTCGTCGATACATTAGCGATCCGTCTCATGCGGTGGATTTTTCGGAGATTACCGTTTGCCCCGATATGACGTATGACCAGCATCCATTGCAGATTCTGGACAGGCGTCAGAAATCGCTTCGGAACAAGATTGTCAATCTTGTGAGGGTGATGTGGCGACACGGCTCACCTGGAGAGTCTACTTGGGAGAATGAGGATGAGATGCGAGAGCGTTTCCCGCTTTTGTTTCCTGACTCGTGAGTATTCGGAAATTCCGAGGACGGAATTTTTCTTAAGTTGGGGAGGATGTAACGACTGCTTTTCATGTATCTGGATTTAATATAATATAATATATGTTTTGGTGGATTTTCTCCTCATGCGTGGTTTTCGTCTCCGTAGCTTTCATTTTCGATCGTTTCGTCGTATTTTCTCGTTTCTTCCTTAGGATTGTCGATTTCGAAGTATGTCACTCGTGACGGACTTCATGACGGTCGTATCTAACTATTAGATCAAGCCTAGGAATCTTAGGAATCGATCCCGGGGCCCCGCGCTCCGTATCGGAACTTTTTGTGCTCATTAGCCGGTATAAGAAGGGGCACCGACCGATTAGATGACGATCCAGTCAGTCGGCAATCCTTCTTGGACTGACTAGTTGGCTTTCTAAATTATTCAAGAGTTACTGTTTATCGTTAGTCGGTCTAAGAACGTTGGTTGACCGACTAGGTTGCAAACTAGTCGGTCAGCAATGCTTCTTTAACCGACTAACTCTTCATCTTAATTTTAGTTGAGTTACTGTTTACTCTTAGTCGGTCTAAGAACGTTCATCGACCGACTAGATGTTAAACTAGTCGGTCAGTATTTGCTCATGGACCGACTAACTCTAAAATCCTATTTTCGTTCAGAAGTTACAGTTTACACTTAGTCGGTCTGCGTTGGTCGACCGACCGACTAGTTGCCAAACTAGTCGGTCAGTGGTTGCTCTTTGACCGACTAATCTGTGTTAAAACCCTAATTTCTAGGCAGCCGCCAGCCCATCCTATTTAAACCCATCCCAAACGTTTTCTTCTTCCTCAACACGACCCAAAACCCTAAAATATTCCCCCTTGAGCCCCCATCTCCCTCCAAGCTTCATCCCTTCATTCCAAGCCCTAAATCCATCATCCAAACCATCCATCCACTCTTTCTACCTCTCATCTTCCCCAAAATCACCATTAAATCCCCAAATCCCCCAAAAACCCTAATTCTCCAAACTTCTCCAATCTTCTCCAGATCTGAACCTAGGGTTCTCCGGAGTGTTTCTTCCGCCTCCTCTTGGTAAGAAATCGATTCCTTGGTGTTTTCATAACCTAGTTGTATTTTTATGAAACCCTAATAAATTTCATGTTGTGTGATGATTGTTCCCTATAACAGCGATTTCCCCCATAGAATAGCAACCGCGAGACGAACCTTCGTGATCGTCATCCCCGGTGCTAGGCAAGTGAAACTTGCCACTTAGGGTTTAGGCCATGTTTTAGGCCATTTTGCTTGTTGTAGGCGTAAAAGAGGCTAGGCGACGAAATGATACTCGCCTAGGCACAAATTGGGGAACTAGCTTGACAACGAAGCTAGTTCCGACATTTAGCATGTTGCACAATTACCATGTCATGTTTACCTTCCATTAACGGTACGCAAATTAAATGTCATGTCATTGCATTCTTTAAGTGATCCCGTGATTGTGTAGCTTCGCTACACTACTTGTGTTCCTGGCTCGTGACCTGAAGCGAGCATAATGAGTTGCTAACCCCAACGCTTGATATATTGAATTATGAACTAAGAAACAAGCTCTCGTGCGGGGCAACACTGGCTCACTTGCTGGGCTCATGTGCAGGGACCCTGGCTTGTTTAAGTGTGGGATGGGGTAAGAGTTAAGCGGTCATTCAACTGGGAGTCTGCCTGATCCGCAACTGCAGTTGTAAGACGTAAACTCTGGGGTGGGGTAGTGTTTAGTGCCGATCGGCGTGAATGATGCACCATTCAGCTGAAGGGCGTAAACATCTACAAACAACAGTGAAACGTGAATTGTGTTTAGTGCCGATCGGTGTGAATGATGTACCATTCAGCTGAAGGGCGTAAACACCTACAAAACAATGTGAATTGATTGAGTATGTTAGTAGCTTGGCTACTCTTGTCTTGTCCCGATGATTGTTCTCTTGTACTTATTGTTCACCATGTCTTAATTGTGCACTCATGTTATAACTGCCATGTCATGCATACTAAAACTACTAGGTTGCTAGTTGCCTTACTTTCAGTTTCCTTGCCCAAGTCTTTTAGACTTGCTGACATGTGCCCCTTTACTCTTTTGGGTGACACATGTTAGATCATGAGCCTGAGTACCTCGTTGAGGACGAGGTGTTCGCTGACGCCGAGCCCGAGCTTGTGTTTGACGGGGAGTACGTGGACACTGGGGACCAGTCCTAGTGTCTTCGTTGTGTTTTACTTTTCTTAGACAGTTGTTTTGTTATCGGTGCGTAGCACCAATACTTTGTTATGTCGTTGCTTTTGTTGGCCTTGTTCTGGGCCTTAGACTCTTTTCTTTTAGCCTGGTGGCTTTTCTGGATGTTGGACTTATTTCCTCGTTGGACAATTTATGAGATGTGAGATTTTTATTTCAGTCTCTCCTTGTGTTATTATTGTTGTTCCGCTGTGGTTACAGGGACCTGCTTATGTATTATTGACGCTTATCGGGTTTGGGGCTTCACAGCTCCACTCTCGTGCGGACCTTCTCACGTCTCGCCTCCATTTTAGGGAAGCGGGTCATGACAGCTGGGCCGGGTCTGGATCCTCGGCCTCAAAGGGGGCTGAGGGGAAGCCTCGGCCCGGTGTGAGATGCTCGGCCTCGGACGGTCGGACGACGAGGGGAAGCCTCGGCGCCTTGTCTTGATGCACGGCCGATGCGTAGCAGAGGGGGAGCCTCGGATCGGATGGATGCGCTCGGCCTCGGTCGGTCGGACGACGAGGGGTAGCCTCGGTCGTTTCGCTTGATGCGCGGCCGGTGTGGAACGGAGGGGAAGCCTTGGCTTGTGGATCTGACGTCCTCCTGAACAGACGAGAACACACGTCAGGGAGGCCGGACCTTGGTTCCGGCCAAATCCCCTCCGATGCCTAAGTCAGATGACGATCTGAAAGAGGAGGCTCGGCGGGGACGGTTCGACTCGAGAGGAGATCGGAACGACGTCCTCCGGCGCGAGCGGTGGGAAGGAGATGAAGTGGGGGAACTAGGTCGTTGATGGAGTACCTTAGGTTTTGTTACCTGAGATGCCGTCCTCTGTCCAGTCGTCCTTCTAGCCCTTTTATAGGCCTCTCGTCGCGATTGCCCACGATTCACGTCCCTCGTCCGCCCCCAATCGTGCCCCCTCAATCCGCCTCCCCATCGCCGCTCCCTGCGCCATCCCAGCACCTCCCCATAACGGCCATTAAGTGGTAGCGGGCCTGGGGGAACGGTTATCGCTGTAGTGGGCGAGTGACTTGCGCGTTATCGGGGCCGGGTCGGATCGATGTTCGGGGGTCCTCTAGGGGGCCTCGTCGGGCGGGCCTGATCACGCAGATGGGCTTCTGATCGGCAGTCGGGTTTCTGGGCTCGTGTCTTTCAGGCTTCGGCCAAATAGGCATAACAATCTTGAAGATGTTTGAATATAAAATAAATTCATTAAGCCAAAATGGTAATAACTGAAAATGAATTTTTATCAGAATATTTAGAGGTATTGGTGAAACCCGAACTTAAAATACTTCATGCTAGTCTGATATCTCAAAATATTTTTATAAGAAATTTTTGAGATCGTAAAACTCCTGACAAACCATTATAAAATAGTTTAAAAATTGAAAATACGTGAATAGTTGTATTGAAAAAATACGGACCGTTACAAAACTATATATGATTCACACTCATCAATTCCAAAATGAATGAACTTAGTATGACAACTTCAAGTGTCAAAATGCTTATAAAAACTTGGCAACATTTTTATTCTCAAATTAAAATTAGTATAACAACTTCAAGTGTCAACAACAAATCAAAATGATGATTTATGTGATAACTTTTGGTGTCAATATTGTTGGAATATTGAGACACGCCTAAGTGAATTTTGATGTTGTGCGCCAGTGATATGTGTAACAATGATTTTATTTCAAGTGTATATAGATTATTTTATAGATATGAAGGACAAAGCCATTGTGGAGCAAATCGAAAGACTTAAAGCCACAATCAAGAAAGCTACAAACTGAAGTATATGAAGGCCTTGAATTGTAAATCAATCGAAGATTTGAGATCAAGAGAAGTTGGCTCAACATAAAGAATGAAGAACAAAGAGCTAGATGTATATTTGTGTGAGCAATTATTAAAAATGTAAAGCCATAGTATATCTTACACACACATGTAAAATTCCGTGAAAAATGATTTTAAAATATATTACTTGTTGTGAATGTGGCGGCTACGGAACCTGTATCCATATATGTATATGAAAAGATTACTTAATGGATGGATACCCTAGTCCTAAGTGGGCTTCACATGGGCCTACAAAAGCCCATTCATAACACTTCCCCTTATCCATCCATCATTGTAAGCTTGGTATATGAATGCTCCGGGATTCATAGTGCTTATCTGATCATGAGGATTTGGATACTCCTGGATCCTAAATTAGAAGATCTTTCCTTGTTAAAACCTTTGGTTATGGATAACCCAGTGGAAAAAAACCAATAGCTAAGAAAAAAGAATACAAGTCTTTTTAACTTCCCCTTATTGGTGGATATCACTAGGGGTGGATACTTCTGGATCCAGAGTTAATGTGGTTGTCTCATTAAAACCTTTGGTTATAGAAACCCCAGTGGAAAAAACCAATAGCTAAGGAAAAAGAGTACAACTCAACATTTAACTCCCACTGTTGTGTACAAGCTTCAGGCTTGTAAGTTTCTCAAATGTCTCATCCCAATCCCTTTTACTAGATTCTTAAAAGCACATCGAGGTAGTGCTTTATTAAACAGATCTGCTAAGTTGTTGCAAGATTAGATTTGCAGAATGTTGATCTATTTTTCTTCTTGTAGTTCTTGCGTCCAGAAAAGCTTATGGGAGATGTGCTTCGACCTATCACCCTTGATGTAGCCATCTTGTAGTTTAGCTATGCAGGCTGCATTGTCTTCGAACATGGAGGCGGGTTCAAGGTCGCCCGTCTTCAGACCGATCGCCACTAGGATGTGGTGAACGACTGAACGTAGCCAAAAACATTCTCTGCTAGCTTCACAGATCGCAATCAGTTCAGAGCAATTGGATGAGGTTGCTCTCGTGGTTTGCTTCATAGATTTCCATGAAATGGTCGTCCCACCAGATGTAAACACAAACCAGTTTGTGACTTCTCGGTATGGGTAGCTGATCTGTAACATGCATCTGCATAACCGATTAGGTTGGAGGATACACCTTTCTGGTAATATAATCCCAGATCGATTGACCCTTTGAGGTAACGAAGAAGGTGTTTCACTCCGTTCCAGTGGCGCTTTGTGGGCACCGCACTGTATCTGGCTAGAATGTTTACTGCGAATGCTATATCAGAACGCGTGTTGTTTGCTAGATAGAGAAGTGCTCCAATGGCACTTTGGTAATGTACTTCAGGACCAAATGGTTCCTCCCCATTTTCAACAGACGAAAGGGGTCTTTATTAATGTCCAATGATCTGACGACCATTTGTGTACTCAGAGGGTGACATTTGTCCATTTGGAAAATTTTCAGCAATTTCCATGTGTAAGTGTATTGATGTGACAGGATTCCTCTACTGAGATGTTTTATTTGTAACTCAAGCCCGTATTTGGTTTTGCCTAGGTCTTTCATCTCAAAAGTCTTTGTAAGGCTTTTGGATATCCAGATATCTCTTCGGGGGATCCAATGAGATTTAAATCGTTTATGAAGACGGCATTAATCACAAATCATGTTCCCTTTGCTCTTATGAAGATGCAAGGGCAGAGTTCATTCTTGGTGAATCCTTATTGTACAAGGAATTCACTGCGTCTGTTATACCACATTCTTCCTGATTGTTTTAGACCATACAATGATCGTTAGAGTTTGACAGCATAGACGTCCCGATGTCTATTTGTCATTTTTGTTGGTATTTTGTAACCATCCGGAAGCTTCATATTGATATCTTTATCTATATTACCATATAAGATACAGTCACAATGTACATGAGCTGTATATCTGTAATGGCCCAGAGTGCCATATACGTTAGGGCCTACCTTTTGTGTGAAACATAATGTATGTGTATTTGAATGCGTGTGTAGTGTGTGTATTGATGTATTACTATGAGTGTGTTGTATATTAGTGAGGATGATGTGGTCTGTAATAAAGATGTGCTAGTAGTGGTAGTTGTATGGTTAGTTTTTATTAGTAGTATCATAGGATTTCTTTGCTATGTAATGTAGTGTGTTAATAGTAATGTATTATGGTAATAGTATTATTAGCATTAGTATTATTGGTATTATGCCATGATTAGTGATTATTGTATTAATAGTATTAGTGGTGGCATTCTTGTAATTAATGGGTGTGTATGCAAGGAAGAGTGACATATGTAAATGGGTGGCAAACTTGTAAATAAAAGGACTATTAGAAGTGTATTTTATTTACTTATTTACTTCTTTAATTGTTTCTACACTATTCCCCTCATTTATTTAATTACTTCTTTCCTTTTTCTTTAAGTAACTATCTTTCTACACTCTTCCTCTCTTTCTTTTCTTTTCCTTTTCATTTTGTCATTTTCTTTCCCCTCTCTCTTCTCCCATGCCATGTCTGAATTGCCTCCCACAAAAAAGGGGGAACACACACACACACACACACACACACACACACACACACAGAGAGAGAGAGAGAGAGAGAGAGAGAGAGAGAGCCAAAGGCAATAAGAAGAGAAAGAAGGAGAGGAGAAGGAGGAGGGTCATCCATGAGGTATGATTCCTAACTTGTGCTCTAAATATTAGTTAGGGTTTGTTGTAGTGGTTGAATTAGTAAGAAAGGTGTAATTTTTAGTTGAATCCAAGTGAAAGTTAGTATCTTTCTTAAACAATATGCCATATACATGCCAAAGCTTGCATATTCAAGTTAAACTTTAAGTATCATCATTAAAGGTGACATTTTAAACATAGATTTACCATTATCTCTTATAAAGATAACATCTTTATTAGGTAACATGCCATATTTGAGCCAAAGATGGGATCTTTTATGGTTATCTTAACTAAAGTTAGCATTATTAAGCTAGTGCCTAATTAGTCCTTAAATGTATGGATTTTTCATGGTAGACCTTAAGAAATTCATCTCACATTGCATATAACTACTAAAGCTTGCATCTTCATTCAATTTCCTTAACGAGAAGCTTGCATTTTAATTCTAGTTGCCTTTTAGTTCATTTCGTAAGTTTGCATTTTAATTCAACAGGCATTTTAGTTCATAACTTAAACTTGCACTTTAATTCAAGTTGCATTCTAGTTGCATTATTAATTCAACTTGCATTTTAGTTCATATCTTAGTTGCATTTCAATTCAAGTTGTAGAATTTGCTTGTGTCTTGCAACTTGTGTGGAATGATATGGAGATGGAAGAAAGTAGAGTGGTGGGATTTGTAATAACATGGCTATATTGGCAATATGTTGTGTTGTAAGAGGTGCAATGGTGATGGCTTAGTACATGGTGTTTGATGAGAAGCTTATGTTGTATGGAGATTGGGTTATGTTACATGCTAGTCTTTCTAATGCGAGTTGTTGCATTTTCATGCCACTTATTGTATTCAAATTAAGCCATCATAAGTGATGTTCCATTCATATATAATAATGCTAGTTATATGTTGTCAAGTTTAATGCATCCTTTATGTTGCATGCTTCATCTTCCAATATGCCACCCTAATGTTGCAATCTCAGATTAAATGCAATTTGGATATGTTAGCCTTGTTGACATATATATGCAAATCCAATATGAAGGCTTTATTGTTTCATTATAGCACTTTTATGTAGCCTTGATGTAGATTAAACACAATTCTCTAAATGCTGCATTTTAGCCCACTTAATTTAAATGCTAATAATGAGTAGGGACGTCTCGGTCTGCCATTTGGCAGGTGAGCACTCTAGAATGGGGTTGGAAAAAACTTGAGTACCAGGTAGGCATATGGGATGGACTGCTGTGTTTGTGGGCCACTCCTGACAAGCCAACAGAGGCGGGGAGTTGTTGCGGTTTTGGTTGAGTTGGTGAACGGCTTTTTTTGTAAGAGCTTGTCTTGGGAAGTCGTAGCATTCCACCCACCTTACCGGGTGAGGTACATGCCCGTATGCTTACTTGTTACCCAGGTTTCCAATCAAATTTTAATCACATACTTAAGTGCCATAAGATTGAAATGTTAAATTCTTATGCTCTATGTCTGACGTATCTGTTGTTTCTTTCATGCCTTATATGTGCCTGTTGTTTCTTTCATGTCTTAAACTACACTGTGACTAATAAATAACACTCCCAAATTAATACTTAGCTTTGGCACGAGTTGGGTTTGTTGAGTATTGATTCGCCGGATTTGGTTTTGGATGATGAGCAAACATAAATATATCGTGAACTAACACTTTGTGAGCACAGTTATGGAGATTGTCGCCAAAATACTACGTACATCTAAAGCGACGTCTCAAGACTTCTCAATACGCATGATTGTGTGCCTGAAGCTTCGTTGAAGCTCAAGGAGCAATATTGAAGTCAAGAGGAATGAAGATTGAAGCTTTGAAGACGGTTCGTCATGTATTATTTATTGTCTTCTAGCTTCATTAATTAGAATGTTAAGCCTTGAGTAGGACTTACTTTATTATCTTCATTTCGCTCATGTCTTAGAGCTAGGATTATCATAGAAGCCATTAGAAACTTTCCCGAAGCCTATCGCTTCTTCCCTCGGCTTCTAGTGCATGTTAGTTGGTTCAAGTAGAGTCACCAACCGACTAGATGACGATCTAGTCGGTCGGCAACTCTACATGAACCGACTAGAATGCCTTGCTCATTTCAGCTCATTCCCTGTTGGTCAATTAGTCGGTCAAAGAAGAGTCACCGACCGACTAGATGACGATAATTCATCTTGAAGTCAACCTACTCTATTTCGACTGTTAGTCGGTCAAAGATCATTCACCGACCGACTAGTTGTGAAACTAGTCGGTCGGCAAGTCTTCTTAGACCGACTAGTTGTCATCTCCTGTACTTCGACCTTTTGGCTGTTCAACCGTTAGTCGGTATATGTTGTATCACCGACCGACTAGTTGATGAACTAGTCGGTCAGTGATCCTTCTTTGACCGACTAGTCTGGTTCAGAATAGAGCCGTTGGGAACTTTTCCAACACGATTTTCCTTGCCTCGTATAAATACAAACTTGATACGTTTGAGGCAAGGTTAGAGGTCCATTTTCCAAGCATTTTCAGACCTAAGAGAAGATCTCTCCCAAGCTATTTCAAAGCTCTCTCTCCCTCACAAGAATCTCTCCCTTCACTCTTTGAGCCTTTATACTCAAGAGAGATTCTCTCCATTGTGAGCTCTTCAAGCCAAGAGCTTGATTCTAGTCACCATACTCCACCCTAGGCTTCCATTGCTGGTTAACTTCTTGAAGCTAGGGTTTGGTGGCATCATCTTCCCCAAAATCCATCTTTGCCCTAATTTGGTAAGATTTACTCAAGGCATAGGATTTTGTGGTAAGTGTTTCTTTATTTCATTTCAATCGTTATTTGAATTGTTCTCTCGGTTGTGAGAGAAGTGTGTGATCCCGGGTTGTGGGAGTCACATTTGTATTTTGTATGATTTGGTCTTGTGAAGGTTATCACAAGAATTTCATAGTGGAAATCTTGAGTTAGGGTTTCTAACTCAAGTATCCGGAGGGGATCCGGGTGGTTGGGACGTAGGATCACCGGGAACAAGTCGGGGAGACTTGGGTGGATCCGAACCCGTTACATGCTTTGTTTGCATATGTTTAATTCTTGTTGATTGTTGTTTATTCCGCATTGTCGTTTGTTTCTTGCACAATAATTAGGAATAACTATCTTGATTATTTTAAAGTACTATTCACCCCCCTCTAGTACATGTGCAGTAGCTTCACATGCACAACAATTGGTATCAAAGCCAAGGTCAAAGCTATGACAAATAACGACTACAATGTCTTCAAGGATCGTCAAGGAGCTTCTTCAGTCTTGGAAGGGCTATCCTCAATCAGGCCTCCTCACTTCAACGGTACCAACTATGGGTACTGAAAATGTCGGATGGAAACTTCCTCCGGAGCGCTTCACTATGGAGAGCCATATTGACGGAATATGTCGAGCCCGAACAAGAATTCACGAAGTGGACTCCGCGGAGGTCGCCACGGAGGTAAGCAAGGCCAAGGCAATGAACGCCTTGCAATGCGCTTTGGAGCCCGAGGATTTCAATAAGATATGCACATGTAAGAGTGCATATCAAGTATGGAACTCCCTCCTCATCGTGCATGAAGGGACAAGTAGGGTAAGAGATTCCAAACTTGTTGTTGTTAATAAAGATTTCGAATTATTTCACATGCAACAGGGTGAGAAGATGAAAGAGTATTATGCTCGATTCGTTGACATTACCAACGAATTGGAGGCTCTTTGGAAAACATACACCCAAAAGGAGAAAGTCTCGAAGATCATCGATGGACCTCCTTCTTGTTGGAGAAACGTACCTTCGCCATCGAGGAAGGTAATGACATGAAATCTTATACTGTCACACAACTAATGGGTACCTTGATGTCTTATGAGGCACGCAAGGATAGTAAGCTCATGATGAAAGAAAAGATGAAGTCATACTTGAAGCAAGACGAGCCAAAGAAAAAGGCGATTGCATACAAGGCCGCTCCATCCACCGATGATGAAGAATCGGAAGAAGAATCGGAAGAAGAGTTGGACATGGAAGCTTTGGCCGATATGGCAAAGAAGTTCATCCGATTCTTCGACAAGGTAAGTTGAAAAGTAAATCAAGGTTATTTCAACTAATGCTTCTACTCCCGTGTGTTATAAATGCAATAAGCCAGGACATATCAAGCCGGATTGTCCTCTATACAAACACAAGGAGAAGTGGAAGTCATCCAAGCACGACAAGTCGAGAGGGCACTACAATGGAGAAAGGCACAAGAAAGGACTTGTTGGCACTTTCACCGACTCCGACTCCTCAAGTGGAGAGTCGGACGATGAAAGAATGGAGAAAGCACACACGTGCTTCATGGGAAAAGAAGAACATGATCAAGGGACTTTCTCCGATGATAGCGAGGATGGAAGCGAGGATGAAGGCGATGAGGTAACAAATGATGAACTTAGAATAGCTAATGAACAACTTTGGAATAAGTTTTCTAATTTGGCTACTCGTTTTAATAAGACTAAAAATGAGCTAGATAGTCTTAAAAACTCGCCTTAACCTATCATCGTCAACAACGACACCGTTGTTGAAGGGTTGAGAAATGAGATTGTAAATCTCAAATCTCAACTTGAGCATGTTCATATCGAGGATTCGGATGAACATGTGATAGCGGATTTGAAGTCTCAAAACTCAACTTTGAGTATTGAGAATAAGAATCTCAAGTCACGTGTTTGTGCACTTGCATCGCAAGTGTCCACCTTGGGTGCTTCTTTGCATTCTCTCACCGAGAAGTATGAGTGCACATTGAGCTGAATCAATGAATTCAATAAAGTTAAGGGCCATTTGGACAACATCCTAAATGACTTGCTTCCGGCCAAACATCACATTGGCTTGGGGTATAAGATGGGAGAGTCATCCAAATCGTCCGCCACCTTTGTTAGGCCAACGTCCGGTGCTTCTACTAGTGGAAGCATACACGTCATGGGTAGTTCCCCTACCAATGGTGCTTCTGCTAGGAACACACCCCCATTTGGAAAGAAACCCACTTTGGGTGGACCTCCAAATAGGTGTCATGCTTTCATGTATGCCACGCCACGTAGGAACACACATCCTACTCCACATGTGAGCACATATGATGATTTTTATGCTCGCATCCACGAGCACGTGCACACCATATGAGACACACTCATGCACGTGTTCCACCACATGCTAATGTTCATGCTCATTATCATATGAATAATTATCATCATGCACCTTTGCATCATGTTCCTTATGCCTATCCACGACATGCATCACGTAGAAATCAACAACGCATGCATGCTCCCAATAGGAATAGGGCTCCCAAAGTATTCACCATTTGGAGCCCAAAGGACACAAGCATGAAAGAAAAACAAGTTTATATGAATTCGTATTTCGATAGTGTAGTGCATAATGATGATTATGTGGGGAAGTCCAAGTCCAATTGGACTTGGCTTCCAAATGTCTAATTTCTTAGGACCCAATGTCCTTGGGTACCATGGAATGATATTTTATCTTTAGGTACTCAAGGATAAGAGAAGGAGCTTCAAATCAAATTTTTAGCTCCATAATAAGTTTTTCTAGGTTCAATCCACCATGGGATACCAACCCTACCAACTCCGTGATTTGCAAAGTTTTTCATTCAATTGGAGTTGATGGTGCTTAAGTGATGCACCAAAGTAGGGGGAGCGTAATGTTGTAAGCATCTTCTTACATTTGATATACATTTGGTATCCATGTAGGTTGAATGCATATATTGTTAGATTTTATTACGATTGGTATCATTATGTTTCAATTTGTATGCTAGAATTGTGTATGCCATAGATTTATGATGTTCTATCTATGTTTGGCATAACATTTTTGCATATTACTTATGGTGTCATTTTTGCTACATTTGGTTTTCACATTGGATTTTTGTCTCTGATGTTGATTTCGTCGCTCGACGATATTGTCTTGGTTAAATAGAATTCTTTCTATGGAAACATAGAATTGTTTTCCATGCACTCTATTTAACTAAGAATGTTGATTTTGGAGAGAATGTTCCAAAACTCAATACGTGAAACTTATTTGAGTTTTGATGATTTCAGATTTCGGATTTCGATTTTCGCCTATGGCTTGATGATTTCGTATTTCGATTTTCGCCTATAGCTTGGTGATTTCGTTTTTCGATTTGCGCCTATGGTTGATGATTTCGTTTTTCATTTTCGCCTATGGCTTGGTGATTTCGTTTTTCGATTTTCGCATATGGATTGATGATTTCGTATCTCGATTTTTCGACTTTGGTCTCATTGGGCACGCTTTGCTTCTATTCGATATTTTACATTGATGTTTTTTGGACCGTGGTCGTATTCTTCGACTCCCATGCGTTATTTTTTAGCCATTGGTTTTGTCGTTGATCTCCTCCCGCTCTTTTTGCTAATGCCAAAGGGGGAGAGATATAATAATGACAATGTGCTAATTAATAATTCAAAGGAATTTACCATGAATCTAATTTGATGTGTTAGATTCAGGGGGAGTGAAGATATAAAATGGATTTAAATCCTATATGTCAATAATAGGATTCATATTTTATATTTCCCTCGTTGCTTCATGCATATGATTATTGTTGAATACGGAACTAACGTGTCTCAATGCAATGCAGGGGGTAAGTAAATTTCATTGAATCATTATTATTGCTTATTATTTATGTTGGTTTGTCATCACCAAAAAGGAGGAGAATGTAGAGTATTGATTCCCGGATTTGGTTTTGGATGATGAGCAAACATAAATATATCGTGAACTAACACTTTGTGAGCGCAGTTATGGAGATTGTCGCCAAAATACTACGTAAATCTAAAGCGACGTCTCAAGACTTCTCAATACGCATGATTGTGTGCCTGAAGCTTCGTTGAAGCTCAAGGAGCAATATTGAAGTCAAGAGGAATGAAGATTGAAGCTTTGAAGACGGTTCGTCATGTATTATTTATTGTCTTCTAGCTTTATTAATTAGAATGTTAAGCCTTGAGTAGGACTTACTTTATTATCTTCATTTCGCTCATGTCTTAGAGCTAGG
Organism: Scilla litardierei; assembly: GCA_030789695.1. Classification (NCBI taxonomy): domain Eukaryota; kingdom Viridiplantae; phylum Streptophyta; class Magnoliopsida; order Asparagales; family Asparagaceae; genus Scilla; species Scilla litardierei. The sequence goes on along the minus strand of CM061134.1, from coordinate 215,942,799 downwards.
ATTATCATAGAAGCCATTAGAAACTTTCCCGAAGCCTATCGCTTCTTCACTTGGCTTCTAGTGCATGTTAGTTGGTTCAAGTAGAGTCACCAACCGACTAGATGACGATCTAGTCGGTCGGCAACTCTACATGAACCGACTAGAATGCCTTGCTCATTTCAGCTCATTCCCTGTTGGTCAATTAGTCGGTCAAAGAAGAGTCACCGACCGACTAGATGACGATCTAGTCGGTTAGGAATCCTTCTCAGACCGACTAGTTGAGCTTTCTCTGTACAGCCTGAGTTACTGTTTCGAGTTAGTCGGTCAAAGAACGTTTGTCGACCGACTAGTTGAGAAACTAGTCGGTCAGAATTTGTTCTTAAACCGACTAATTCATCTTGAAGTCAACCTACTCTATTTCGACTGTTAGTCGGTCAAAGATCATTCACCGACCGACTAGTTGTGAAACTAGTCGGTCGGCAAGTCTTCTTAGATTTTCCTTGCCTCTATAAATACAAACTTGATACGTTTGAGGCAAGGTTAGAGGTCCATTTTCCAAGCATTTTCAGACCTAAGAGAAGATCTCTCCCAAGCTATTTCAAAGCTCTCTCTCCCTCACAAGAATCTCTCCCTTCACTCTTTGAGCCTTTATACTCAAGAGAGATTCTCTCCATTGTGAGCTCTTCAAGCCAAGAGCTTGATTCTAGTCACCATACTCCACCCTAGGCTTCCATTGCTGGTTAACTTCTTGAAGCTAGGGTTTGGTGGCATCATCTTCCCCAAAATCCATCTTTGCCCTAATTTGGTAAGATTTACTCAAGGCATAGGATTTTGTGGTAAGTGTTTCTTTATTTCATTTCAATCGTTATTTGAATTGTTCTCTCGGTTGTGAGAGAAGTGTGTGATCCCGGGTTGTGGGAGTCACATTTGTATTTTGTATGATTTGGTCTTGTGAAGGTTATCACAAGAATTTCATAGTGGAAATCTTGAGTTAGGGTTTCTAACTCAAGTATCCGGAGGGGATCCGGGTGGTTGGGGACGTAGGATCACCGGGAACAAGTCGGGGAGACTTGGGTGGATCCGAACCCGTTACATGCTTTGTTTGCATATGTTTAATTCTTGTGATTGTTGTTTATTCCGCATTGTCGTTTGTTTCTTGCACAATAATTAGGAATAACTATCTTGATTATTTTAAAGTACTATTCACCCCCCCTCTAGTACATGTGCAGTAGCTTCACATGGCACAACAATTGGTATCAAAAGCCAAGGTCAAAGCTATGACAAATAACGACTACAATGTCTTCAAGGATCGTCAAGGAGCTTCTTCAGTCTTGGAAGGGCTATCCTCAATCAGGCCTCCTCACTTCAACGGTACCAAACTATGGGTACTGAAAATGTCGGATGGAAACTTCCTCCGGAGCGCTTCACTATGGAGAGCCATATTGACGGAATATGTCGAGCCCGAACAAGAATTCACGAAGTGGGACTCCCGCGGAGGTCGCCACGGAGGTAAGCAAGGCCAAGGCAATGAACGCCTTGCAATGCGCTTTGGAGCCCGAGGATTTCAATAAGATATGCACATGTAAGAGTGCATATCAAGTATGGAACTCCCTCCTCATCGTGCATGAAGGGACAAGTAGGGTAAGAGATTCCAAACTTGTTGTTGTTAATAAAGATTTCGAATTATTTCACATGCAACAGGGTGAGAAGATGAAAGAGTATTATGCTCGATTCGTTGACATTACCAACGAATTGGAGGCTCTTTGGAAAACATACACCCAAAAGGAGAAAGTCTCGAAGATCATCGATGGACCTCCTTCTTGTTGGGAGAAACGTACCTCGCCATCGAGGAAGGTAATGACATGAAATCTTATACTGTCACACAACTAATGGGTACCTTGATGTCTTATGAGGCACAGCAAGGATAGTAAGCTCATGATGAAAGAAAAGATGAAGTCATACTTGAAGCAAGACGAGCCAAAGAAAAAGGCGATTGCATACAAGGCCGCTCCATTCCACCGATGATGAAGAATCGGAAGAAGAATCGGAAGAAGAGTTGGACATGGAAGCTTTGGCCGATATGGCAAAGAAGTTCATCCGATTCTTTCCGACAAGGTAAGTTGAAAAGTAAATCAAGGTTTATTTCAACTAATGCTTCTACTCCCGTGTGTTATAAATGCAATAAGCCAGGACATATTCAAGCCCGGATTGTCCTCTATACAAACACAAGGAGAAGTGGAAGTCATCCAAGCACGACCAAGTCGAGAGGGCACTACAATGGAGAAAGGCACAAGAAAGGACTTGTTGGCACTTTCACCGACTCCGACTCCTCAAGTGGAGAGTCGGACGATTGAAAGAATGGAGAAAGCACACACGTGCTTCATGGGAAAAGAAGAACATGATCAAGGGACTTTCTCCGATGATAGCGAGGATGGAAGCGAGGAATGAAGGCGATGAGGTAACAAATGATGAACTTAGAATAGCTAATGAACAACTTTGGAATAAGTTTTCTAATTTGGCTACTCGTTTTAATAAGACTAAAAATGAGCTAGATAGTCTTAAAAACTCGCCTTAACCTATCATCGTCAACAACGACACCGTTGTTGAAGGGTTGAGAAATGAGATTGTAAATCTCAAATCTCAACTTGAGCATGTTCATATCGAGGATTCGGATGAACATGTGATAGCGGATTTGAAGTCTCAAAACTCAACTTTGAGTATTGAGAATAAGAATCTCAAGTCACGTGTTTGTGCAACTTGCATCGCAAGTGTCCACCTTGGGTGCTTCTTTGCATTCTCTCACCGAGAAGTATGTAGTGCACATTGAGCTGAATCAATGAATTCAATAAAGTTAAGGGCCATTTGGACAACATCCTAAATGACTTGCTTCCGGGCCAAACATCACATTGGCTTGGGGTATAAGATGGGAGAGTCATCCAAATCGTCCGCCACCTTTGTTAGGCCAACGTCCGGTGCTTCTACTAGTGGAAGCATACACGTCATGGGTAGTTCCCCTACCAATGGTGCTTCTGCTAGGAACACACCCCCATTTGGAAAGAAACCCACTTTGGGTGGACCTTCCAAATAGGTGTCATGCTTTCATGTATGCCACGCCACGTAGGAACACACATCCTACTCCACATGTGAGCACATATGATGATTTTTATGCTCTGCATCCACGAGCACGTGCACACCATATGAGACACACTCATGCACGGTGTTCCACCACATGCTAATGTTCATGCTCATTATCATATGAATAATTATCATCATGCACCTTTGCATCATGTTCCTTATGCCTATCCACGACATGCATCACGTAGAAATCAACAACGCATGCATGCTCCCAATAGGAATAGGGCTCCCAAAGTATTCACCATTTGGAGCCCAAAGGACACAAGCATGAAAGAAAAACAAGTTTATATGAATTCGTATTTCGATAGTGTAGTGCATAATGATGATTATTGTGGGGAAGTCCAAGTCCAATTGGACTTGGCTTCCAAATGTCTAATTTCTTAGGACCCAATGTCCTTGGGTACCATGGAATGATATTTTATCTTTAGGTACTCAAGGATAAGAGGAAGGAGCTTCAAATCAAATTTTTAGCTCCATAATAAGTTTTTTCTAGGTTCAATCCACCATGGGATACCAACCCTACCAACTCCGTGATTTGCAAAGTTTTTCATTCAATTGGAGTTGATGGTGCTTAAGTGATGCACCAAAGTAGGGGGAGCGTAATGTTGTAAGCATCTTCTTACATTTGATATACATTTGGTATCCATGTATGGTTGAATGCATATATTGTTAGATTTTATTACGATTGGTATCATTATGTTTCAATTTGTATGCTAGAATTGTGTATGCCATAGATTTATGATGTTCTATCTATGTTTGGCATAACATTTTTGCATATTACTTATGGTGTCATTTTTGCTACATTTGGTTTTCACATTGGATTTTTGTCTCTGATGTTGATTTCGTCGCTCGACGATATTGTCTTGGTTAAATAGAATTCTTTCTATGGAAACATAGAATTGTTTTCCATGCACTCTATTTAACTAAGAATGTTGATTTTGGGAGAGAATGTTCCAAAACTCAATACGTGAAACTTATTTGAGTTTTGATGATTTCAGATTTCGGATTTCGATTTTCGCCTATGGCTTGATGATTTCGTATTTCGATTTTCGCCTATAGCTTGGTGATTTCGTTTTTCGATTTGCGCCTATGGTTTGATGATTTCGTTTTTCATTTTCGCCTATGGCTTGGTGATTTCGTTTTTCGATTTTCGCATATGGATTGATGATTTTCGTATCTCGATTTTCGACTTTGGTCTCATTGGGCACGCTTTGCTTCTATTCGATATTTTACATTGATGTTTTTTGGACCGTGGTCGTATTCTTCGACTCCCATAGCGTTATTTTTAGCCATTGGTTTTGTCGTTGATCTCCTCCCGCTCTTTTTTGCTAATGCCAAAGGGGGGAGAGATATAATAATGACAATGTGCTAATTAATAATTCAAAGGAATTTACCATGAATCTAATTTGATGTGTTAGATTCAGGGGGAGTGAAGATATAAAAATGGATTTAAATCCTATATGTCAATAATAGGATTCATATTTTATATTTCCCCTCGTTGCTTCATGCATATGATTATTGTTGAATACGGAACTAACGTGTCATCAATGCAGGGGGGTAAGTAAATTTCAATTGAATCATTATTATTGCTTATTATTTATGTTGGTTTGTCATCACCAAAAAGGAGGAGAATGTAGAGTATTGATTCCCCGGATTTGGTTTTGGATGATGAGGCAAACATAAATATATCGTGAACTAACACTTTGTGAGCGCAGTTATGGAGATTGTCGCCAAAATACTACGTAAATCTAAAGCGACGTCTCAAGACTTCTCCAATACGCATGATTGTGTGCCTGAAGCTTCGTTGAAGCTCAAGGAGCAATAGTTGAAGTCAAGAGGAATGAAGATTGAAGCTTTGAAGACGGTTCGTCATGTATTATTTATTGTCTTCTAGCTTTATTAATTAGAATGTTAAGCCTTGAGTAGGACTTACTTTATTATCTTCATTTCGCTCATGTCTTAGAGCTAGGATTATCATAGAAGCCATTAGAAACTTTCCCGAAGCCTATCGCTTCTTCACTTGGCTTCTAGTGCATGTTAGTTGGTTCAAGTAGAGTCACCAACCGACTAGATGACGATCTAGTCGGTCGGCAACTCTACATGAACCGACTAGAATGCCTTGCTCATTTCAGCTCATTCCCTGTTGGTCAATTAGTCGGTCAAAGAAGAGTCACCGACCGACTAGATGACGATCTAGTCGGTTAGGAATTCTTCTCAGACCGACTAGTTGAGCTTTCTCTGTACAGCCTGAGTTACTGTTTCGAGTTAGTCGGTCAAAGAACGTTTGTTGACCGACTAGTTGAGAAACTAGTCGGTCAGAATTTGTTCTTAAACCGACTAATTCATCTTGAAGTCAACCTACTCTATTTCGACTGTTAGTCGGCTCAAAGATCATTCACCGACCGACTAGTTGTGAAACTAGTCGGTCGGCAAGTCTTCTTAGACCGACTAGTTGTCATCTCCTGTACTTCGACCTTTTGGCTGTTCAACCGTTAGTCGGTCTACGTTGTATCACCGACCGACTAGGCAAGGTTAGAGGTCCATTTTCCAAGCATTTTCAGACCTAAGAGAAGATCTCTCCCAAGCTATTTCAAAGCTCTCTCTCCCTCACAAGAATCTCTCCCTTCACTCTTTGAGCCTTTATACTCAAGAGAGATTCTCTCCATTGTGAGCTCTTCAAGCCAAGAGCTTGATTCTAGTCACCATACTCCACCCTAGGCTTCCATTGCTGGGTTAACTTCTTGAAGCTAGGGTTTGGTGGCATCATCTTCCCCAAAATCCATCTTTGCCCTAATTTGGTAAGAATTACTCAAGGCATAGGATTTTGTGGTAAGTGTTTCTTTATTTCATTTCAATCGTTATTTGAATTGTTCTCTCGGTTGTGAGAGAAGTGTGTGATCCGGGTTGTGGGAGTCACATTTGTATTTTGTATGATTTGGTCTTGTGAAGGTTATCACAAGAATTTCATAGTGGAAATCTTGAGTTAGGGTTTCTAACTCAAGTATCCGGAGGGGATCCGGGTGGTTGGGACGTAGGATCACCGGGGAACAAGTCGGGGAGACTTGGGTGGATCCGAACCCGTTACATGCTTTGTTTGCATATGTTTAATTCTTGTTGATTGTTGTTTATTCCGCATTGTCGTTTGTTTCTTGCACAATAATTAGGAATAACTATCTTGATTATTTTAAAGTACTATTCACCCCCCTCTAGTACATGTGCAGTAGCTTCACATGGCACAACAATTGGTATCAAAGCCAAGGTCAAAGCTATGACAAATAACGACTACAATGTCTTCAAGGATCGTCAAGGAGCTTCTTCAGTCTTGGAAGGGCTATCCTCAATCAGGCCTCCTCACTTCAACGGTACCAACTATGGGTACTGAAAATGTCGGATGGAAACTTCCTCCGGAGCGCTTCACTATGGAGAGCCATATTGACGGAATATGTCGAGCCCGAACAAGAATTCACGAAGTGGACTCCCGCGGAGGTCGCCACGGAGGTAAGCAAGGCCAAGGCAATGAACGCCTTGCAATGCGCTTTGGAGCCCGAGGATTTCAATAAGATATGCACATGTAAGAGTGCATATCAAGTATGGAACTCCCTCCTCATCGTGCATGAAGGGACAAGTAGGGTAAGAGATTCCAAACTTGTTGTTGTTAATAAAGATTTCGAATTATTTCACATGCAACAGGGTGAGAAGATGAAAGAGTATTATGCTCGATTCGTTGACATTACCAACGAATTGGAGGCTCTTTGGAAAACATACACCCAAAAGGAGAAAGTCTCGAAGATCATCGATGGACCTCCTTCTTGTTGGGAGAAACGTACCTTCGCCATCGAGGAAGGTAATGACATGAAATCTTATACTGTCACACAACTAATGGGTACCTTGATGTCTTATGAGGCACGCAAGGATAGTAAGCTCATGATGAAAGAAAAGATGAAGTCATACTTGAAGCAAGACGAGCCAAAGAAAAAGGCGATTGCATACAAGGCCGCTCCATCCACCGATGATGAAGAATCGGAAGAAGAATCGGAAGAAGAGTTGGACATGGAAGCTTTGGCCGATATGGCAAAGAAGTTCATCCGATTCTTCCGACAAGGTAAGTTGAAAAGTAAATCAAGGTTTATTTCAACTAATGCTTCTACTCCCGTGTGTTATAAATGCAATAAGCCAGGACATATCAAGCCGGATTGTCCTCTATACAAACACAAGGAGAAGTGGAAGTCATCCAAGCACGACAAGTCGAGAGGGCACTACAATGGAGAAAGGCACAAGAAAGGACTTGTTGGCACTTTCACCGACTCCGACTCCTCAAGTGGAGAGTCGGACGATGAAAGAATGGAGAAAGCACACACGTGCTTCATGGGAAAAGAAGAACATGATCAAGGGACTTTCTCCGATGATAGCGAGGATGGAAGCGAGGATGAAGGCGATGAGGTAACAAATGATGAACTTAGAATAGCTAATGAACAACTTTGGAATAAGTTTTCTAATTTGGCTACTCGTTTTATAAGACTAAAAATGAGCTAGATAGTCTTAAAAACTCGCCTTAACCTATCATCGTCAACAACGACACCGTTGTTGAAGGGTTGAGAAATGAGATTGTAAATCTCAAATCTCAACTTGAGCATGTTCATATCGAGGATTCGGATGAACGATGTGATAGCGGATTTGAAGTCTCAAAACTCAACTTTGAGTATTGAGAATAAGAATCTCAAGTCACGTGTTTGTGCACTTGCATCGCAAGTGTCCACCTTGGGTGCTTCTTTGCATTCTCTCACCGAGAAGTATGAGTGCACATTGAGCTGAATCAATGAATTCAATAAAGTTAAGGGCCATTTGGACAACATCCTAAATGACTTGCTTCCGGCCAAACATCACATTGGCTTGGGGTATAAGATGGGAGAGTCATCCAAATCGTCCGCCACCTTTGTTAGGCCAACGTCCGGTGCTTCTACTAGTGGAAGCATACACGTCATGGGTAGTTCCCCTACCAATGGTGCTTCTGCTAGGAACACACCCCCATTTGGAAAGAAACCCACTTTGGGTGGACCTCCAAATAGGTGTCATGCTTTCATGTATGCCACGCCACGTAGGAACACACATCCTACTCCACATGTGAGCACATATGATGATTTTTATGCTCTGCATCCACGAGCACGTGCACACCATATGAGACACACTCATGCACGTGTTCCACCACATGCTAATGTTCATGCTCATTATCATATGAATAATTATCATCATGCACCTTTGCATCATGTTCCTTATGCCTATCCACGACATGCATCACGTAGAAATCAACAACGCATGCATGCTCCCAATAGGAATAGGGCTCCCAAAGTATTCACCATTTGGAGCCCAAAGGACACAAGCATGAAAGAAAAACAAGTTTATATGAATTCGTATTTCGATAGTGTAGTGCATAATGATGATTATGTGGGGAAGTCCAAGTCCAATTGGACTTGCTTCCAAATGTCTAATTTCTTAGGACCCAATGTCCTTGGGTACCATGGAATGATATTTTATCTTTAGGTACTCAAGGATAAGAGAAGGAGCTTCAAATCAAATTTTTAGCTCCATAATAAGTTTTTCTAGGTTCAATCCACCATGGGATACCAACCCTACCAACTCCGTGATTTGCAAAGTTTTTCATTCAATTGGAGTTGATGGTGCTTAAGTGATGCACCAAAGTAGGGGGAGCGTAATGTTGTAAGCATCTTCTTACATTTGATATACATTTGGTATCCATGTAGGTTGAATGCATATATTGTTAGATTTTATTACGATTGGTATCATTATGTTTCAATTTGTATGCTAGAATTGTGTATGCCATAGATTTATGATGTTCTATCTATGTTTGGCATAACATTTTTGCATATTACTTATGGTGTCATTTTTGCTACATTTGGTTTTCACATTGGATTTTTGTCTCTGATGTTGATTTCGTCGCTCGACGATATTGTCTTGGTTAAATAGAATTCTTTCTATGGAAACATAGAATTGTTTTCCATGCACTCTATTTAACTAAGAATGTTGATTTTGGAGAGAATGTTCCAAAACTCAATACGTGAAACTTATTTGAGTTTTGATGATTTCAGATTTCGGATTTCGATTTCGCCTATGGCTTGATGATTTCGTATTTCGATTTTCGCCTATAGCTGGTGATTTCGTTTTTCGATTTGCGCCTATGGTTTGATGATTTCGTTTTTCATTTTCGCCTATGGCTTGGTGATTTCGTTTTTCGATTTTCGCATATGGATTGATGATTTCGTATCTCGATTTTTCGACTTTGGTCTCATTGGGCCACGCTTTGCTTCTATTCGATATTTTACATTGATGTTTTTTGGACCGTGGTCGTATTCTTCGACTCCCATGCGTTATTTTTTAGCCATTGGTTTTGTCGTTGATCTCCTCCCGCTCTTTTTGCTAATGCCAAAGGGGGAGAGATATAATAATGACAATGTGCTAATTAATAATTCAAAGGAATTTACCATGAATCTAATTTGATGTGTTAGATTCAGGGGGAGTGAAGATATAAAAATGGATTTAAATCCTATATGTCAATAATAGGATTCATATTTTATATTTCCCTCGTTGCTTCATGCATATGATTATTGTTGAATACGGAACTAACGTGTCATCAATGCAGGGGGGTAAGTAAATTTCAATTGAATCATTATTATTGCTTATTATTTATGTTGGTTTGTCATCACCAAAAAGGAGGAGAATGTAGAGTATTGATTCCCCGGATTTGGTTTTGGATGATGAGCAAACATAAATATATCGTGAACTAACACTTTGTGAGCGCAGTTATGGAGATTGTCGCCAAAATACTACGTAAATCTAAAGCGACGTCTCAAGACTTCTCAATACGCATGATTGTGTGCCTGAAGCTTCGTTGAAGCTCAAGGAGCAATATTGAAGTCAAGAGGAATGAAGATTGAAGCTTTGAAGACGGTTCGTCATGTATTATTTATTGTCTTCTAGCTTTATTAATTAGAATGTTAAGCCTTGAGTAGGACTTACTTTATTATCTTCATTTCGCTCATGTCTTAGAGCTAGGATTATCATAGAAGCCATTAGAAACTTTCCCGAAGCCTATCGCTTCTTCACTTGGCTTCTAGTGCATGTTAGTTGGTTCAAGTAGAGTCACCAACCGACTAGATGACGATCTAGTCGGTCGGCAACTCTACATGAACCGACTAGAATGCCTTGCTCATTTCAGCTCATTCCCTGTTGGTCAATTAGTCGGTCAAAGAAGAGTCACCGACCGACTAGATGACGATCTAGTCGGTTAGGAATTCTTCTCAGACCGACTAGTTGAGCTTTCTCTGTACAGCCTGAGTTACTGTTTCGAGTTAGTCGGTCAAAGAACGTTTGTTGACCGACTAGTTGAGAAACTAGTCGGTCAGAATTTGTTCTTAAACCGACTAATTCATCTTGAAGTCAACCTACTCTATTTCGACTGTTAGTCGGTCAAAGATCATTCACCGACCGACTAGATGTGAAACTAGTCGGTCGGCAAGTCTTCTTAGACCGACTAGTTGTCATCTCCTGTACTTCGACCTTTTGGCTGTTCAACCGTTAGTCGGTCTACGTTGTATCACCGACCGACTAGTTGATGAACTAGTCGGTCAGTGATCCTTCTTTGACCGACTAGTCTGGTTCAGAATAGAGCCGTTGGGAACTTTTCCAACACGATTTTCCTTGCCTCTATAAATACAAACTTGATACGTTTGAGGCAAGGTTAGAGGTCCATTTTCCAAGCATTTTCAGACCTAAGAGAAGAGCTCTCCCAAGCTATTTCAAAGCTCTCTCTCCCTCACAAGAATCTCTCCCTTCACTCTTTGAGCCTTTATACTCAAGAGAGATTCTCTCCATTGTGAGCTCTTCAAGCCAAGAGCTTGATTCTAGTCACCATACTCCACCCTAGGCTTCCATTGCTGGTCAACTTCTTGAAGCTAGGGTTTGGTGGCATCATCTTCCCCAAAATCCATCTTTGCCCTAATTTGGTAAGATTTACTCAAGGCATAGGATTTTGTGGTAAGTGTTTCTTTATTTCATTTCAATCGTTATTTGAATTGTTCTCTCGGTTGTGAGAGAAGTGTGTGATCCCGGGTTGTGGGAGTCACATTTGTATTTTGTATGATTTGGTCTTGTGAAGGTTATCACAAGAATTTCATAGTGGAAATCTTGAGTTAGGGTTTCTAACTCAAGTATCCGGAGGGGATCCGGGTGGTTGGGACGTAGGATCACCGGGAACAAGTCGGGGAGACTTGGGTGGATCCGAACCCGTTACATGCTTTGTTTGCGTATGTTTAATTCTTGTTGATTGTTGTTTATTCCGCATTGTCGTTTGTTTCTTGCACAATAATTAGGAATAACTATCTTGATTATTTTAAAGTACTATTCAGCCCCCCTCTAGTACATGTGCAGTAGCTTCACAGGGCACAACAGGGTTTCCTATTTGGACACGCTTTGACGTGCTCCAATTTGTGGGTTCAGGTATTGGAGTTGGTGGCAGAGGTGGAGTTTGGGAGTAATGGCCGTGGTGTTGAGTGTAGGATTGGGTGGAGAGGAGACAGTAGAGAGACTTGTACTTTTGGGATTTTGCTTTGGGTATATGGATATATTACCTATAATGGATGTATAATGGATATTGGTGATGTATAAAGATTATGGTTACTCTTCGGTTCAGTTGTTGTCTCTGAGTTATTGGATAGTTTATATGGTTCTCTCTGTGTTTTCTGTGATGTGCTGTTGGTTTGTATTTTGGACATTACATGTGCTATCCCAGCATGCACAGTAGACCTGTCGGTTTCTTTTGTACGTTTCTTTCCTTCTCTCTTCGTAACACTCGCTGCTCTGGGATTATCCTGGACGGATTCATACTTTCTGGGTGTCTTGTGGAGTGGGGCGTTACATTTGGTGGCCCATGCAGGTCACCGCACTGCGGCTGCGTACGGATAGTGGGTGTAATATTCCAGTAGAGGGTAGACACAGCCTAAGGTGGGTAGATGGCCCTTATTGTCCAATGATATCCATTCTTAGCCTAGAACCCGTTGTATGTGTATGGTGGGCAGATGAGTACGAATATATATAGTTATATATGTTTGGATATATAGTTTTGTAAGTGTGAGTATATGTATGTATGTATGTACGTATGTATTCATTTATCGGTATAGATATGTTAGTATATATGTATGGTTGTGTGGCAGGTTTATTTATCTAGTTGGCTCTATATATTTGCAAGATACGTGTGCACATATTTTGGGTGAATGTGTACTCGTGTGTATCTATGTGGTGGGAGTATAAGGTTGCGTGTATATATGTACACCAAGATGGCATATGTGTAGCGTATAGTCATTGTATCGTAATGTGAATATGTTGGGTTTAGCCATTTTGTATAAGTATTATATATGGGTAGTTGTGGGTGTACATGGCTACTGAAAATATATATGCTTGTGTGGTTGTGTGTGGGATTAGGAGCTATGAGTACATATGTGTGTGTAGGGTATGTGCATGTATATATATATATATAGCACATGTGGGGGGACATATTATGTGTTTGCATTCTCGTGCGTACAATTATGTGGGTATGTTTCAACACTCGGTGTCTTGGTGCGTATATGTATGTCTAGTTGTCTCTGCTATGTGTATCCCTTATGTGCATCTATATATGTATATCGGTGATGTGTTCACATATTGGCGTATCAGTGCATCTAGAAGGAGACTATATGTACCTTTGACTAGGAATTTACGCATATATGAGTATATGTATAACTATTTGTGTAGATATAGGCATGCATCTTTGTATGGATGGTTGTGCTTATCTATATGTCTTTGCCTGTTTGTATGTATAAATACTTGTATATGTAGTTGCATGTATGTATGTATGTATGAGTGCTAATATGGATAGGGTGTATATGTGTGTGTGAGAATGTGCATACTTTGATGTATATATGGTGGTGGACTTGTATGTACCATGGAAGTGTTTGTGTATGGTTATCTTTGTATGTTGGAAGTAGCTAGTTATATGTGTGTGTATGTGTTATGCATGTGCGGGTGCCTGTTGTAGATATACATATGTGTGTACACCATATGCTATTATGTGTGCTTATATAGTGTACGAGCATGTGTAAACATATGAGAATATAGATGTGCCCTATCTGTTGTAACTATATGTATACTGTTGGATGTGTGTGTGTGTGTGTGTGTGTGTGTGTGTGTGTGTGCACACGCGTGTGCACGCGCGCTAGGTATATGGAACTTTTGTATGTCTATACATACATACATACATATATATATATATATATATATATATATATATATATATATATATATATATATATATATATATATATATATATGAGTATGGAGTAGTCTGTTTGTAGGAATAGCTTGGAACATAGGTGTGCATATGCATGCTCGGATGTATATACTAGTATGGTATATACGTAGTTGAGGTTATATATTAATATGCTTGGGAGGTTATGTGTTTATTGGATATTGTGTGCATGATAATTTATGCATCTAAAGCTGGTGTCATGCATATATTACTTGTGGTCTGCATGCCTGAAGCCATATGTTTTTGTGTGTACGAGTAAATGTATCCATTTATATATGTGGGTATCTTATGTGTGGATGTAAACAGTTGTATGTATGTGAGTGTATCGTGTGTGAGTAGGGGTTGTGTATAGTGACTAATACTATGTGTGTATGTTCCTCAGTGGTGTAACCAGGATTTTTTTTGCCCTGGGCAAAATTAAAGATGAAAGAATAATATTTAAAAATAATATTGGCTTTATACCACTGGTTTCATGCCGAACAAAGGTCGCAATGTTGAATTTCATTAACGATGGATGTTTATCACATCTAAGAATGTGCTTTAAGTAATTATGTAACTAATCAAAAAAATAATCAAACATATTTTGGATGTTGCTTTGAGAATTTTTTTCTAGGGAAATAAATTAGCATACATGATGCCACAATGGAAATGATAATATTAACCAATGAAAAATATTAAGAAATGAAAATGAAAAAGTCAGTCCTGATAAATTTTTACTAAGATCAAAATATAAACAAATACATGAAATCTCTATTAATCAAAGAAAGAAAAACATTCTATATTAAAATAAATAAGAAATTCAATGCAAAACCTAATTTTACTGCTTAAAAACTATTATACTAAATTTATACTGAATGGTAATATAGTGCAACCAAAACCCTAAGGTAATTAGAGCTAAATACGCAATCGAATAAATCAAAAAGATAGTTCTTGAAACTTAATGTTTTAGCAAAAACCCCATAAATGGGGAGAAAAACATAATTCAAGTAAAGAAAAACAATCATATCTTGAAGCACATGTATTTAGTCATTGCGTCAATTGGATGTAGAACTAGCAGGTGGAACCCCTAAAAACATTAAATTCTGAAAAATTACAACAACAAAACGCATCCAGATCTACGGGGAAAATTTGAAAAAAAAAGCATAAAACAAAAACACTAAAGAATTTTGATACTTTGAAATCGCCAGGAGAGAGGCCACAGAGTTTCAGAGAGATCAGAATGCAATAGTTACGCTTACAATAGAGAGATCGGATGGGGTCAGATGGAGATAAGGACGTGGACCTTTTGAAACTATAGTATCGGGCCACAAGAGAGAGCAAAGAGAGGCATAAAGAGAGAGAGAGTGTGAAATGAAATATAATATATAATTTTTTTTATTTTTACCCAGGGCAAGCCAATGATGGTTACGCCCCTGATGAAGAACATATTTTTTGTTGGATTTAATTGCAAAATTCCACAAGTGAACATGTTCAAACGAATGTTAATGCAAAAGTTAATTATAGACGGTTGGAAAAGCATCTGAAAAGTTGATTGACCAACTTAAAATGTTTTGTTAAGGAATTTATACAACAAGTTCTTTACACAAAATTGTATAACTTAATTTAGAGGTTAATAAATGAGGAATGTTTTTATAAATTTACAGTCTACACTGAACCCTCTAACCGAGGGAGCTAATAGGCCACCTTGTTATAATATATACAAAATTTTAAATTGTATAGAATTTTATCACTGAGGAAAAGTTTTATAAATTTACAATATATATCACATGCAGATTAATAGCATAACCCGCTTGTTACATTATTATATACAAAATAGTCCATGCTACAGTTTGGCGGTCTGGAACCGACAACCTTCAAATTTGAAGCACAGCCCACTAACCAAGTGGGCGAATAGGCCAGTTGAAGTCGATATATACGAAAGTTTATTTATTTCTTGCCCTGGGCAGCTGCCCAGGGCAAACACAATGTAGTTACGCCTCTGATGTTCCTTGTATATGATAGTAAATGTTTATGGTTATGTATGTATCCTGTTATATATGTGAGTATATGTGGATTACTTGTGACGATGTGCAAAATTGTATGTGTACCGAGGAGGTGTGTGACTAGGTGGCTGGAGATCATACATATACTAGGTGGTTGGAGATCATACATATATATGTACATGCTATTGATCACAGAAATAGTATTAGTGTCTACTTGGGTGAATGTCACGCCCCGCTTCCCATTATACTTGGGGGCGAGGACGCGAACGGGCCCGCTTGTGCTTAAAGCAATGAAGAAGTACTTTTTTTTTCGTCTTCCTTCTTTGACTTAAGCACAATAAGCGTCTGTGTATGACTACTTGATAGGTTCTTGCTTTGCGAACAATCGGAACAACAAATGATGCCATCATTACATTCGACATCAAGATTACATGTACACAAGAGAATTAAGGCCTACCATGGCCATTACAACAGTTACATGGAATTTAAAATACACCTGAAAGAATACAACCACAAGTATTAAACTTTTAAGGCAGCGCTGCGAAAGACTGCAGTCCTCAGTAGTAGGTCTCGTGCTCCTGGTTCTCTTGGTCCTCCTGCTCAATCTCCAAAAGAACTCTTCGGTGAACTCCGCCCAAGACCTAACGTATATTTCACAGACAAGGAAATATACGTCAGCGAGGGTCGCTCGGCAAGATTTAAAACGTTAGTGATAAAATGACCCTCGGCAAGATAATAATAAAGTTTGCAAATGATTTTAAGGGCAAGGAAAACACCACGGTGCACAACCGAGAAAAGTAAGGCAGCGTAATAAAACATGCAAGTGTAACAAGGTGTGGTGTACAGAGTAGTGAGCATGCAATGTGTAGTGTGGAAAGTAGACATGGCAAGGTGTGGTGCTAACATGGCAAGGTGAAGTGCGTACAGTAAACATGGCAATACGTGGTCTGCAAGTGGTAAACATAGCAAGTGTAGTGTATAAAGTAGTGAGCAGGCAAGGTGCAATGCGCAAAGTAACGATCAAGACGAGGTGTAGTGTGGAAAGTAACCGGCATGTCAAGTGTAGTGTGAATAGTAATAAGTATGGCAAGCGTAGTGTACATCAGTAAGCAGGACAATAAGTTTAGCAGGTTACACCTTAGTACCAGCAGAGGTAAAAGAGTGCATCAATCAATCTCCTATCTAGTGACAAGCCCAGTGTCTGAGGGGGAAGTGACAAGCATTACACCCAAGTCAACGGGAGCTACCCGCGACTCTCTACTCACCGACCCGGCCAGGTGTCGGTCAAGTTCATCACGAGAGTGCAATCTAGCATTCCAACCTCTACTACATTGAACTACCCCACCCAAGTGTTCTGCTGGAACACGAGCCAGCCTAATTCATATTACAAGCACGAACTTTTCAACTCACATGACATCACGATTTCACGACTTCGCCTCTTGGGCGCACAAGTTCACAAGTTCACTGTTTCAAGTGTTCCATCCATACGTTCCATCGGTATCCATTCACTCAAGTGTGTACAAGCAGGTAATTATCAGCATGGCAGGATTATGGTATGACACAATATTAGCAATTCACAGTTTAACAAATAAATGTAACGACACTTTGTAACACGTAAGAAGAATGCACACTTGCTTATGAAAAGTGGTGATGTTAACAGTACTAATGACATGCGTTAAATTTGAAAGTAGGCATGCGATAAAAATACTTGCAGGTGGTAATTACTTGCATTTTTGAAAAGTTTGTAGAAAGTAATATACTTGCAGGTGGTAAATACATGCGTCTTTGAAAACAGTGGTAGGAAGCAATATACTTGCGGTTAGTAAATACCTGCGTTTTTGAAAAGTTAGCAGAAGATAATATATTGGTACGAGTATATACTTGCCTGAAGTGATGTGAGTTTTGGGTGTTCCATGATCACAAGATTAGGCACGGATTAATCTGCGAAATCGGTTTAGTGATATCAATTTAATGATCAACATCCAGTTAAGATGTTTTAAATAGACTTACTATAAGATAATGTTAACTTACAAATTAACATCAACTATTAACTTAATATTCAACTTAAATAATCCTAACTTAATTAATCTTAAGCTTATTAATTACTAACATATAAAAAAAATCATTTACTAACCAACCTCTTTAATACTGTTAATAAACTTTATAACAATTAAAACTTTTATAATAATTACTTAAGATTTTATAATACTGATGTTAATAATAATAAAAATTAATATAAAAACTTTTATCTCACCCCTCCTCCTTTCTCGTTTCCACTCTCTCCGTCTCTTCCCTTTCTTTTTTTTCTTTCTTTTTTGTTCTCTGCAGGGCGAAGGGCGAAGGCGGCGCTGGCGGATCGGAGGCGGGGTCACCGCGGCGGGGTGAGGTCTAAAGCGGCGGCGATTTCGAAGCGGCGGCGGCGCTTCCCGAGGACGGCGACGTGCGGAGCTTCCAAGGCGGCGCGCTGGGCGATGGCGATGCGATCGGAGCGGCGGTGGCTAGATCCGACGGTCGGCGCGGCGGCGGCGGCCTCCAGGCGCACGGCGACGGGCGGGGATCACGGCAGCGGGGCGGTGCACGGCGTACGGCGACGGCGCTTGGGGCTTGGCGGCTCCGGGCGTTGAAGGCGAGATCCGGGAGATGTCTTGGGGGGTTTGTGATTTGTAATTTTGGTTGGATTTGGGTTGATTCCAATTGTAGATTTGGGATTTGGTTTCAATTTCTGTTTTGTGTTTTTGGGTTGTAAGGAGGGTGGATGGCTGATTTGCGGAGGAGGAGATGTTGGGTTGTTTGGTTGTATGGTGGAGGGTTGGTGGCTGAAGGGGTGATGATGGTGGAGGGTTGGTTTGTTTGTGATGGCTGATGTTGTTGTGTGGAGCTGCTGTTTGTGCCTATGGTTTTGTTGTTTCATTTCCCATGTTGATTGTTTTAAGAACGAGAGGAAGAGACCGGTTAAATGTGGGTGGTTGATGGTAGGGGAGGTGATGAATACAGCTGTTGGATGTTGGATCTCACCAACATCTCGGTCGGATTCAATTAGGTAGGGTGGGTTAGGTTAAGGTAAATAGGTAAGATAGTTAGGAAAAGTAATAGTTAAAAGTAACAATTTAATTGGTAGTCAACTTCTTAGCTAAAAGTAATTAGTAATTTAATAATTAACTTTTTAATTAAAAATAATTACGATTTAACAGGTAAAAATTACGCTATGGTAAAATTGAAAACTACGACGCGTTCGTGTCGACGCACGGACGAAAAATCGATTCTGACGAAAATAACTGAATCAGCAAGGTAAAAAGAAACGCACACAACAGTCAAACACGACTAGAAAACACGACTAGGAAACAGGCCGTTACAGTGAATATAGATATATATAGTGGGTGTGGGATGAATGTATGGTTGAGATTATGAAAATGATATATATACATGGTGCTCTATGTATGTGGATGTATATAAATGTGTATATCAAAACCTTGTATGTACCAATGGTGTATAGGATTGCTATTTGTAGTGATAAGGTGTTGTATTGTATGTATGTGACGTATAGATGTATAAGTATATATGCACCTTTGAGTAGTAGCATGGGAGGTATTGCGCCTTAACCTTGGCTGGTGTATGTATCTATGGTAAAGGGTGACCTTTCGTGTCTAGCCCTATCCAACCTCCGAGTTGACCATTATACCTCTCCGGTCTCCGGTTAGACCTAGGGGTGTGCGGATCCGGGTACCCTGTTTTTTATGTTACCCGGACCCTACCTGGTAAGGGACCGGTTCCTAAAATTTGGACCCGGACCCTACCCGGTTGAACCCTATACCCGGACCCTACCCGGACCCTATGGTTCCGGGTAGGTTCCGGGTACCCTGTAAAAAAAATCTAATTTGTGATGCATTACGAACAATGATTTTCAAATGATCTGTGCATGACAATTACCTCAAATACACATGACTAAAGATCAATCTGGAAGTAAAATATTGTCTATAGTCTCTTTCTTCAGTGATAAATGTATTCTGATCAGTCATTTCTACTAGATAAAGCTAGACATATGGAAGAATGATTCATGTTTACCTCTACTGCTCTTTTGAACGCATAAGAGAACAACATGAACTTTAATTCAAATGCATTGTTTGATGAATTTACGCGTTGCTCAGAACTTCGGGATGCAAGTTGTACTCCCTAATATTATAAGTTCAAATTAGATACATCCAGGGTGGATCACTCTTATATATTTTGATCATGAATATTATAATATATAAAAAAATTAAATATATAAAATATCGGTTCCAGTTCTGGGTACCCGTTCCCTATAAACGGGAACCAGAACTGGACCCGATACCCGTCGGTTCCTAATTTTCCTACCCTGAACCTATCCGAAACCGATAACTATCTACTCAGTACATACCCGTTCGGGTAGGTTCCAATCGGGCATCTGGGTACCCTGTACCCATGCACACCCCAGTTAGACCCATCACCTAGAAAGTCAGAGGACGGACTTTGTTTTGAAGGTGGGTAGAATGTAATGGCCCAGAGTGCCATATACGTTAGGGCCTACTTTTTGTGTGAAACATAGTGTATATGTGTTTGAATGCGTGTGTAGTGTGTGTATTGATGTATTACTCTGGGTGCGTTGTATATTAGTGAGGACGATGTGGTCTGTAATACAGATGTGATGGTAGTGGTAGTAGTTGGGTTAGTTTTTATTAGTAGCATCATTGGATTTCTTGCTATGTAATGTAGTGTGTTAATAGTAATGTAGTATGGTAAGAGTATTATTAGTAGAGGAAACGGGAAATAGGGTGTCACATGAGAGAATCTCTCCTGGGTCGGTTAAAAACCCTCAAATCTCCCCATGTTTTTTGGAAGATCCGCGCCGTTCATCTCGATCTCCACCCTCTAAAACACCTACCCACCAATTTTCAGCCCGATCCGAGGTGTTTTGCCCGTTCATCCACCCGACCCAAATTTAACGGTTTCGCATGAACATAACTTTTGCAAAAGGGTGGATGAACGGGCAAAACACCTCGGATCGAGTTGAAAATTGGTGGGTAGGTGTTTTAGAGGGTGGAGATCGAGATGAACGGCGCGGATCTTCCAAAAAACATGGGGAGATTGGAGTTTTTTTGACCGACCCAGGAGAGATTCTCTCCTGTGACACCCTATTTCCCGTTTTATTAGTATGAGGAAACGGGAAATAGGGTGTTAGTATAGAATCTCTCCCGTGACACCCTATTTCCCATTTTATTAGTATTAGTATTATTGTTATTATGCCATGATTAGTGATTATTGTATTAGTAGTATTAGTGGTGGCATTCTTGTAATTAATGGTGTGTGTGCAAAGAAGAGTGACATGTGTAAAGGGATGGCAAACTTGTAAATAAAAGGACTCTTAGAAGTGTATTTTATTTACTTATTTACTTCTTTAATTGTTTCTACACTATTCCCCTCATTTATTTAATTACTTCTTTCCTTTTTCTTTAAGTAAATATCTTTCTACACTCTTCCTCTCTTTCTTTTTTTTTCTTTTCATTTTGTCATTTTCTCTCCCCCCCTCTCTCTTCTACCATGCCATGGCCGAATTGCCTCCCACAAAAAAGGTAAAAAAACACAGAGAGAGAGAGAGAGAGAGAGAGAGAGAGAGAGAGAGAGAGAGAGAGAGAGAGAGAGAGAACCAAAGGTAAGAAGAAGAAGAAGAAGAAGAAGAAGAGAGAGAGAGAGAGAGAGAGAGAGGGGGGGGGGGGTCATCCATGAGGTAGAACCAAAGGTAAGAAGAAGAGGAAGAAGGAGAGGAGGAGGAGGAGGGGTCATCCATGAGGTAGGATTCATAACTTGTGCTCTAAATATTAGTTAGGGTTTGTTGTAGTGGTTGAATTAGTAAGAAAGGTGTAATTTTTAGTTGAATCCAAGTGAAAGTTAGTATCTTTCTTAAACAGCATGCCATGTTTATGCCAAAGCTTGCATATTCAAGTTAAACTCTTAAGTATCATTATTAAAGGTGACATTTTTAAACATAGATTTGCCATTATCTCTTATACAGTTAACATCTCTATTAGTTAACATGCCATATTTGAGCCAAAGATGGGATCTTTTATGGTTATCTTAACTAAAGTTAGCATTCTTAAGCTAGTGCCTAATTAGTCCTTAAATGGACGAATTTTTCATGGTAGACCTTAAGAAGTTCCTCTCACATTGCATGTAACTACTAAAGCTTGCATCTTCATTCAATTTCCTTAATGAATTTTGTTAAAAGCTTGCATTTTAATTCTAGTTGCATTTTAGTTCATTTCTTAAGTTTGCATTTTAATTCAAGAGGCATTTTAGTTCATATCTTAAACTTGCACTTTAATTCAAGTTGCATTCAAGTTGCATTGTTAATTCAACTTGCATTTTGGTTCATTGCTTAGTTGTATTTCAATTCAAGTTGTGGAATTTGATTGTGTCTTGCAACTTGTGTGGAATGATATGGAGATGCAAGAAAGTAGTGTGGTGGGATTTGTAATAACATGGCTATATTGGCAATATGTTGTGTTGTAAGAGGTGCAATGGTGATGGCTTAGTACATGGTGTTTGATGAGAAGCTTATGTTGTATGGAGATTAGGTTATGTTACATGCTAGTCTTTCTAATGCGAGTTGTTGCATTTTCATGCCACTTATTGTATTCAAATTAAGCCATCATAAGTGATGTTCCATTCATATATAATAATGCTAGTTATATGTTGTCAAGTTTAATGCATCCTTTATGTTGCATGCTTCATCTTCCAATATGCCACCATAATGTTACAATCTCAGTTTAAATCCAATTTGGATATGTCAGCCTTGTTGACATATATATGCAAATCCAATATGAAGGCCTTATTATTTCCTTATAGCACTTTTATGTAGCCTTGACGTAGATTACACACAATTCTCTAAATGCTACATGTTAGCCCACTTAATTTAAATGCTAATAATGAGTAGGGACGTCTCGGTCTGCCATATGGCAGGTGAGCACCCTAGAGTGGTGTTGGGGAAAACTTGAGTAACAGGTAGGCATATGGGATGGACTGCTGAGTTTGTGTGTCACTCCTGACGAGCCTACAGAGGCGGAGAGTTGTTGCGGTTTTGGTTGAGTTGGTGAACGGCTTTTTTTGTAAGAGCTTGTCTTGGAAAGTCGTAGCATTCCACCCACCTTACATGGTGAGGTCCATGCCCGTATGCTTACTCGTTACCCAGTTTTCCAATAAAATTTTAATCACATAATTAAGTGCTATAAGATTGAAATGTTAAATTCTTATGGTCTATGTCTGACGTATCTGTTGTTTCTTTCATGTCTTATATGTGCATGTTGTTTCTTTCATGTATTAAACTACACTGTGACTAATAAATAACACTCCCAAATTAATACTTAGCTTTGGCACGAGTTGGGTTTCTTACTTGGACACGCTTTGACGTGCTCCAATTTGTGGTTTCAGGTATTGGAGTTGGTGGCAGAGGTGGAGTTTGGGAGTAATGGTCGAAGTGTTGAGTGTAGATTTGGGTAGAGAGGAGATATGAGAGAGATTTGTACTTTTGAGATTTTACTTTGGGTAGAGGGATATATTACCTATAATGGATGTATAATGGATATTGGTGATGTATAAAGATTATGGTTACTCTTTGGTATAGTTGTTATCTCTGAGTTATTGGGTAGTTTATATGGTTCTCTATGTGTTTTCTGTGCTGCGTTTGTTAGTTTGTATTTTGGACATTACATGTGCTATCCCAGCAGTGCGTAGTAGACCTGTCGGTTTCTTTTGTACTTTTCTTTCCTTCTCTCTTCATAACATTCGCTGCTCTGGGAGTACCCTGGACGGATTCATACTTCTCGGGTATCCTGAGGAGCGGGGCGTTACAATATCTAAGCCTTCCGTAGCTGTTAAGCTTAATATAAATCGGAAAGTGATCACATCCATGGCTGGGAAATAATCTCTTCATAATCTATTCCCGGTCGTTAGAAAAAACCTTGTGCTACAAGGCGTGCTTTGTAGCGTACAATCTGATTATTCTCATTTTCTTTCTTAAGAATACCCATTATATCCCCCAGGTTTTACACCGTTTGGTGTTGGAACTACTGGTCCAAATATTTTGCGTTTCAAGAGTGAGTCCAGCTCTACTCTTATTGCATCGTTCCATTTTGGTCAATCCTCTCTGCGTTTACATTCTGCTAGAGAGTGTGGATCGATATCATCGTCATATTCAGAGACGTACGTAATTAGCAACATCGAACGCAAAGTTGTCATCGATGACAGTTCTTTTTCTGTCCAGTACCTCCCCAGTACATACATAATTTAATGATATTTCTCTTATGTTTTCCTCTTTTGGGGAATTGAGGCGGGGAGAGGTATTTTGGCTGAGCTCAGAATCCTGTGGTGGTATCGTTATGTTTTCTCCCAGAGTTTTTCTCTTTCGAGGAAACTTATCCTTGGATCCTATGGTCATCCTCTCTTTTGTTGAGGTACGACCGCGTCCGCTGCAGGTGGATTGCATCCATCTTTGGGTATGTCAATCCTAGCTGGCGTGTTTGCAGTAGGGACGTGTATCTGACAATCTTCTGGTTGTCAGTGAATTTGTCTGGTAGTATGTGAGCTGTGTTTTGTATTTGGAGGATCTTCAGAATCTCATCCTCACATTGGTTTGTATACGGATCAAAATGGGACAAAGTCTTGGTATCCCATGAAATGGTCTCCGAAGCTTCATGCTTCTTAGAATTTAAGTCTAGTCTGGGAAAAGTACTTTCGTCAAACTCACAGTCTTCTAGACGGGCCTTAAAAGCGTCCACCGTTAGGGGTTCTAGGTAGCTAATGATCGAGGGCGAGTCAAACCCTACGCAGATACCTTGACGACATTGAGGACCCATCTTTGTCCTCTGTGGTTGTCCAATGAGGATGTAGACTGCACATTCAAATATCCTCAAGTGAGAGATATTTGGTGGAGTTTCATATTCGAGTTGCATTGGAGAATAGGTTTGACTTCCAGATGGTATTATCATTATTAGTGATGCAGTATGCAAAATTGCATGTCCCCATGCAGTCACAACTGAGATTGCATTAGCAATGGACGAGCGATCCACTATAGTCTCTGTATAAGAGATTCAGCTAGCACGCTCTGGGTGTGAACATGAGCTATGGGGTGTTCAATTTCAATGACAGTTGCTTGGCAATAGTCTTGAAAGACTTGTGATGTAAATTCCCCAGCATTATCCAGACGTATTCTCTTAATCTGGTTGTCTGGAAAATATGCTCGCAACTTGATGATTTGTGCAGGTAGCTTTGCAAAAGCTATGTTGTGGGTGGACAGTAGGCACACATATGAAAATTTAGAAGATGTGTCTAGTAGTACCATAAAGCATCGAAATGGGCCACTTGAGGGGTGAATAGACCCACAAATGTCTCCATGTATTCTTTTCAGGAAGCTAATAGACTCTGAGTCCATTTTAAGTGAGGATGGTCTCGTAATCAGTTTTCCTTTGTAGGATGACAAGGAAAATCACCCTTTTAAAGGATCTTCGAGTTCTTCAAATTATGTCTACATGATTGGGATATGATGCGGTGCATCATTGTCGATCCGAGGTGTAAGAGTCTGTTATGCCAGAGTAAGAACTCTGGTTGATTTTTATTGTTTGAACATTGACTTTTGGTCCACAAATAAGCAGATATAAACATATTCTACAAAAGAAATAGGTTTAAATCGGGTTTTATGTATGATTACATCTAGATCCGTCCTCCAGATCTAGCGACGTTTGACGAATCATATGCATGAAAGATGACGACTGCGCGTGGTGGATCTACCTCCTCCTTGTCGCCCTCGCAAGATTAGGTCTTCGGAAAATTTCAGAGTATCGTGTTGTAAACGTGTTGTGAAGGCGGCGGCTAAGAAACATGTAGTCAATATTTATAGGAAAAGATTACATAATGGGTGGATACCCTAAACATAGGTGGGCTCCACATGGGCCTACAAAAGCCCATTCATAACATTACTTAATATATTTGTCTAATATAATATTTACAAATTATTTTTGAAGTATTTTTAAGTACAAAAAACTCCAGTATCGTATAATAACCATCTATTATAGTCTAATAGCCGACTATTTCTTCAGGAATTTTATCTAAACTCTCTCTCAAAATAATAGCCGACTATTCGAGAAAATAGCTGATTATCTTGGAGTGAGAGCCGAATATTGATTTCAACATAATATTACATTATTTCCCCCTTATTGGACCCCAATTTGTGCATATGTAAGTGCTAAAATAGCTCTAGTATGGTTATATTCAGAAAATCATATAATATTAGAGCCTAATCTCATAGTTTGCACAATTATTAATTTTTGATAACTAATTTGTGCTTCTTCATATTTTTCAGGAATAGTACTCGAGCCCATGATTCCAACGACTGTTCATTCATATTTTTCGGAGACCGGAAGAATTTTCTACAATTTTTGAAAGCTCACCAGTTCCAAAGAAAACGAAAAAAAAGAAATACAAAAAAATATAAAAATAACAAAGGCCCACATGCCAGCACGTTTCAAACAGAAAGCAATTGTTTTTTTAATTATTTTTTCCCATGTTCAATTGTAAACGTGCCATGATCAAATGTTAAACAAAAATATTAAAAAGAGAGCGGGCTTCCTCATTTTGCAAACGCGCGCGCGCATATTTTTTTTTAAAAAAATCAATCAAAAAGTTTAACGGGCCGGCCCGCTTGGCCGGCCCATTTATTTATTTGCAGGCGCGTGCAGCAGCTGAAGGCGTGTAGATGCGGGGTTTGAAGCGCGTGCCCGCCCAGATCCGACCCGAAAGCACAGTACAGACCCGCAATGTTCTTTAAAGCATATTGGATGCGTTTCTTGATGGATTTTGATGAATTTGGACTGATTTTGATCAGAATTCGAAGCTGAATGTGACTCTTCATCTTATATTCATGACCAGCAGCTCAAGAGACATAATTTGAAGGGTTTTGGAGTTTTATTTACATTGATGAAGGGGAAGATGAAGAGCCATGCACCATTAAACCCAAGAAGAATGTGGAGCATATAAATAGGTGTTTTCTCTTGAGCTATTGGCATCAGATTTTGGAGAGTTTTATCCTATGTATTTCTGATTATAGAGAGAGTATTTTGAGTGAGCTTTCAGAGGATTTTTGAAGGAAGAAAGGGGTGTTTCATTTGCAACGGAAGGAGGGTGTAAATTGGTGATATCTTCTCTCACTCTTTTGTTATCTTTTAAGTTCTCTTTTCTTATAAATAAAAAATGTTTTCTTTGTTTATATTCTCTTCTATTATCAACATGAATAGCTAAATTTTAATTGTACATGGTATGGTATAATTAGGAAATGTGATTTGTGCTAATTTGTATTGAATTTCTTCGCTTTCAAAGCAAACTTTGTTAAAGTTTTTATCTGTTTCTTTTTAACTTCTCATTCATCTTCCAAAAGATTATGAATGAGTTGATGATCACCCCACAAGAGTGAGTTTTGATCTTCCCAAAAGGAAGTTTGATCTATTGTTTAAAAGATAACTATTTTAACAACTACTTCATCGATTTTGAGTTTTAACCCTTAAAAAGCATCTTCCGATGATTTTCTCCCAAAAAGAGATATCATTGAGTTATCTCAATTCAACCAAACTAGTACATATCATGGATCCTAATGAAACCATACTATGTGCTTATTTATAAATATTTTCAAAAACAAAAACTTGCCTCACCCAAAATTGTGTTACTCTCAAATGTAAAGCGAAGAAACCTCAAAAACTTGCCTCACCCAAAATTGTGTTACTCTCAAGTGTAAGAGTTCGTGCAAGTAGTAAAGTTCCGGGAGTCCGGATATCGTATCCTCGGGAGAAATCCTGTTGCAACCACAAGTTTAAATCAATTAGAAAATTATCTTAGAGAAACTAACTACTTTGAATGGTGATGATTTAATGGTTTTGCTAGTGATTTGTTTTTAAGTTTATGGAAAAATAAGTGAAGAAAGTTTTTGTTTTTGAAAATATTTATAAATAAGCACATGGTATAGTTTCATTAGGATCCCTGATATGTACTAGTTTGGTTGAATTGAGATAACTCAATGATATCTCTTTTTGGGAGAAAATCACCGGAAGATGCCTTTTAGGGGTTAAAACTCAAAATCGATGAAGTAGTTGTTAAAATAATTATCTTTTAAACAATAGATGAAACTTCCTTTTGGGAAGAGCAAAACTCACCCTTGTGGGGTGATCATCAACTCATTCATAATCTTTTGGAAGATGAATGAGAAGTTAAAAAGAAAAAGATAAAAACTTTAACAACGTTTGCTTTGAAAGCGAAGGAATTCAATACAAATTAGCACAAATCACATTTCCTAATTACGCCATACCATGTACAATTAAAATTTAGCTATTCATGTTGATAATAGAAGAGAATATAAACAAAGAAAACATTTTTTATTTATAAGAAAAGAGAACTTAAAAGATAACAAAAGAGTGAGAGAAGATATCACCAATTTACACCCTCCTTCCGTTGCAAATGAAACACCCCTTTCTTCCTTCAAAAATCCTTTGAAAGCTCACTCAAAATACTCTCTCTATAATCAGAAATACATGGAATAAAACTCTCCAAAATCTGATGCCAATAGCTCAAGAGAAAACACCTATTTATATGCTCCACATTTTTCTTGGGTTTAATGGTGCATGGCTCTTCATCTTCCCCTTCATCAATGTAAATAAAACTTCAAAACCCTTCAAATTCTGTCTCTTGAGCTGCTGGTCATGAATATAAGATGAAGAGTCACATTCAGCTTCGAATTCTGCTCAAAATAAAGTCCAAATTCATCAAAATCCATCAAGAAACGCATCCAATATGCTTTAAAGAACATTGCGGGTCTGTACTGTGCTTTCGGGTCGGATCTGGGCGGGCACATGTTTCAAAACCCGCATCCGCACGCCTTCAGATGCTGCGCGCGCCTGCAAATAAATAAATGGGCCTGCCAAGCAGGCCGGCCCGTTAAACTTTTTGATTGATTTTTTTAAAAAAATATGCGCTCGCGCGTTTGCAAAATGAGGAAGCCCGCTTTCTTTTTAATATTTTTGTTTAGCATTTGATCATGGCACGTTTACAATTTGATACGTCTATTTTGTGAAGGCCCAACAGCATGGGCCCAAAGGCGCAGCCCACTGCGCGGAGCCCGGAAGAACATGGAGCTAGAAACCCAACTACCAATCAGAAGCCCGTCTGCGAGATCAGGCCCACCCGACAAAGCCCCTTAGAGGGCCCCCGAACGGCGATCCAACCCGGCCCCGGAAACGCGCAAGTCACTCGACCACTCCAGCGATAACCGTTCCCCCAGGCCCACGACCACTTAATGGCCATAATGGGGAGGTGCTGGCATGGCGCAGGGAACGACGACGAGGAGGCGGATTGAGGGGGCACGATCGGGGGCGGACGAGGGACGTGAGTCCTAGGCAGTCACGACGGGAGGTCTATAAAAGGGCTAGAAGGACGAATGGAGAGAGGACCGCATCTGAGGTAACTGAAACCTAAGGTACTCCATCAATGACCTAGTTCCCCCCTTTCATCTCCTTCCTCCCCCGCTCGAGCCGGTAGACGTCGTTCCGATCTCCTCTCGAGTCGAACCGTCTCCGCCGAGCCTCCTCTTTCAGATCATTGTCTGACTTAGGCATCAGTGGGGATTTGTCCGGAACCAAGGTCCGACCCCCCTGACGAGTGTTCTCGTCTGCGTAGGGAGACCTCAGATCCACGGGCCGAGGCTTCCCCTCCGCCCCACGCCTCCCACGCATCAAGCAAGACGACCGAGGCTACTCCTCGTCGTCCGACCGACCGAGGCCGTGCACGTCCGTCCGAGCCGAGGCTTCCCCTCCGCTCACGAGGCGCCGAGGCTATCCCTCGTCATCCGACCGTCCGAGGCCGAGCGTCTCACACCGGGTCGAGGCTTCCCCTCGCCCCCCTTGTGGCTGAGGATCCAGACCCAGCCCAGTCGAAGTGCTCCACGTCATCTACAACTCTGATTTGCGCCGCGTCTGCACGGACTCGACGCACCCGAGGGACCCAAGTCGGCCCCTTGACCACGTTGACCGGGTAGTCCACAGTCAACACTTTTGTAGTGAGAAAACACTCTGAAACATCTGGCGCCGTCTGTGGGAACGAACTGTCCCATGAAGAAACAAACCGCACCTGTAATGGCACGAGCCTGTAACGGAAAGAGACGCATGCCTCCCATCCCGGAGGAGGGGAATTGCGCACCTAACAGCAACCCTGAGGACGCACCCGACGGCAATCACCCCGCCCCCTCAACCGACGAGACTGGTGGGTCGGAACTAGCCACGCAGGGGCAGCTCTGCGCCATGGCCCAAGAGACCAACGCGAGCATCCAGACGTTGGTCGCGACGGTACAGCAGCTCGTCGACGCTGCGCCAGCCAACAGAGACGTGTTGGGCGACGACCATCGTTGGGCGGGGGGCCCCCCGCTCTTACGGTCCGCTGTGGTCGACGACCATGGGAACCGAAGACCGAACACGGAGCGTCGATTCACATTGCCCGGCTCCCATCAGGCGAGATCGCGCGCCTCCTCCCCTTATCGTGAAAGGAGCTGGAGAGAAACCAAATGCACGGGGGACGAATCGGTGACCGCGTCGTCTCGTCGGCCATGATCACCCCACCGCAGAAGAAGCGGTCGATGCCACTCGAGAGACCGATCACGGCGAAGCGGAAGCTCCCGCCGGAGGAGCCGGGAACGCCGGGTCGGCCCGACCCCCAGTGTCGCGAGGGCCGTGGAGCCGGCCCCGTCGGCACCGGTGCCCCCTCCACCACCGAGCGAGCCGGAGGTAGGCGGGTGTCGGACCCCCGGAGGCATCCACGGAGACCGGTGCTCCCTGTCGCAGAGAATAACCGACGCGCGGGTCCCCTCTGGATTCAAGATCCCGGCGCTGGGGAAGTACGACGGGATAGGAGACCCGGGAAACCACGTGATGGACTACGAGGGAGACATGTCCTTCCAAGGAGCCGACGATGACCTGCTCTGCAGGGGCTTCTATTCGACTCTCAGGGGAGCGGCGAGAACCTGGTACCGCAGCTTACCCGGCCGCTCCATCGACAGCTTCGAGGAACTCTCCCAGCTGTTCTGCAAACAGTTCATGGCCGGGCGTCAGGTAATGCCTGATGCTGAACATTTGTTTAACATAGTGCAGGGCCCGACCGAGCCGCTTCGACAGTTTATGCGCCGCTTCAACGCGGAACGGCTGAACGTAAACAGCCCTCCCGACCTTGTTGTCCAAACGGCCTTAAAGAAAGGGCTGCGCCATAGAGGCCTGAAGAAATCTCTGCATAACGATCCCCCGAAGGACCTCCCTGGGATCATGGCAAGGGCCGAGCGCTTCATGTTGACCGAGGAGACGTTGTCCATTGAGACGGGAAAGGCCAGACGAGGGACCAAACGCGGCGATAGCGAGCGCCGCAGCCCCGAAGGGTACCGGACCGAGAAAAGGACGAGAAACAGGCAGCGGGGATAGGGTACGAGGGACGCCACCCCAGACGCCGTCCTCGCTCAAGTGCAGAAGGAAGAGCGCGCCGATCGCCCCCCACCGAAGACAAAAAGAGGGGGGAAGAATGGGGAGAAGTACTGCAAATACCACAAGGAAAATGGCCACGACACTGAAGACTGCTGGCACCTAAAGAATGACATTGAGAAGTTGATGAGCCGAGGGCACATGAGGAACTTAGCCGACGAGCCGGCCCATAGAGAAGGAACCTCCATGCAGCTGGACAAGGGGAAGAAGGTCAACACCGTCCAAGGACCCCTCCGCATCATAGAGTAAGCAGGCGAGGCCCCTCCCCCCAGTCGCTGCCTAGTCAGGAGGAGATTATCTAGGTTTACATCCCTCCGTCTAGCTTTATTTCCTTTTTCCTCCAAATGTACTAGTCCACTAGGACTCTTAAGAGTACAAATGCATTCCTTTTTGTCTTTTATTTATTTTCAAGGGAAGCAACATTTCACTAAGGAGCATAAAAGTGAAGACCACCGCCTCACCGGATGGGGGGGGCAGACAAAACCGGTCCTAAGCCGCGGAGCTTCGCCCTCGCCGACCGACTCCACCGCTCGTAAGTCTGGGAGGCAATCCTCCCAGCCAGCATGGACGCCGACCGGTCCTAAGCCGAGGAGCTTCGCCCTCGCCGACCGACTCCACCACTCGTAAGTCTGGGGGCAATTCCCCCAGCCAGCACAGACGCCGACCGGTCCTAAGCCGAGGAGCTTCGCCCTCGCCGACCGACTCCTTCGCTCGTAAGTCTGGGGGAAATTCCCCCAGCCAGCATGGAGCCGACCGGTCTTAAGCCGAGGAGCTTCGCCCTCGCCGACCAACTCCTTCGCTCGTGAGTCTGGGGGCAATTCCCCCAGCCAGCGTGGAGCCGACCGGTCTTAAGCCGAGGGGCTTCGCCCTCGCCGACCGACTCCTTCGCTCGTAAGTTTGGGGGCAATTCCCCCAGCCAGCGCGGAGCCGACCGGTCTTAAGCCGAGGGGCTTTGCCCTCGCCGACCGACTCCTTCGCTCGCAAGTCTGGGGGGCAATTCCCCCAGCCAGCACGGACTCCGACCGGTCCTAAGCCAAGGTTGCAGCAACAAAGCAAAATGCGCGAGAAGTTCAAGTAAGTCAATTTCATTTCCAACAATTAACCAAGGTACAAAAGCGTGTCTTATTTACAGGAAATCGAAGTGGAGAAACCTCCCTACAAATAATCCGCCCTCGGCGGACAACAAAATTCGTCACCTACGGAAACTAGGGTAACGTCGGCAGAGCAATCGACCAAGAACACAAAGCTGCTGGCTTAGGCGATCATCCTTGCAATCAGCACTTGTCCGCTCCGAAGCAAAGAACCGGTAAAGAGGCCGATGGAGATTGCGGGGCCGGGGATCCATTTCAAGTAGACCGGCCCAAAGCGAAGCGGATGCTAAAAAATTTGAGGATAAAAACAAGGATGACAGGCCAGGAAGGACGACCTAGGGGGCCCGGGCTCGAGAGGACGCATCCTCGGGCGCCTCGCCCTGCTCGGAGCGAGGGGGATCGACAGGTGGAGGAGCTTGCCGGACACGCTCCGCGTAATCCCGGAAGGAGGACTGGACGACTTCGACGATCCGGGGGCCGATAAGGCCTTCATATGTACCGAAGGCTTCCCTGAGGACCTCGAAGATCCTCTTCCCCAGAGTCGCGATGACGCCCCTCTCCACCTCCTCTGCAAACCGCGCCACCTGACGGCGATCAGACAGTTCCCTCTGAAGCTCCTCTCTCTCCAGGCAAAACGACTCCGCCGCTTCCTCGGTCGACTGCCGAGCGTCCTCCAATTTTCCCTGGAGGTCACCCACTCGTCCCTCTAGCTCGGCCACCCAGAGCTTGAGTTTCCGAGACTCCATCTGGGCCTCCACTATAGCTGCCTCCGCAGCCCCGGCCCGCTCGCGGTCCCTCGCAGAGGACACCTCCAGCTCCTTCAAATGGACAGCCCGACGCTGCGACTCAACAACGAGTGTTGAACCCTGAAACGACAAGACATAAGCCAAGAAGAGAACGAAGGAAGGAAAAGGATAGCAAGATAGCCGAACCTGTTGAAGGATCCAGACCAGGGAGTCTGACACCTTGTCGGCGGGGATCCTCTCGAGGAGACTACGGTCCCGGGGGAGGACGGAGCCCTCGGCGAACTGCTAAGCCAGGGCTCGGTCGACAAACACCGAACCCCCAGGAGTGACCTCGAGGGAGGTCGAACTGCCCGCCAACAGGGTGCCGATTCCCGATATTGGAGGCGGAGACGCGGCGACAGGGGTGGTTGACGGGACCAACGGAAGATCCCCGGTGAACACCGCCGGGGGCACGGAGCACACCAGACTGGAGGGAGCCTCGCCTTCCCTCCTCCTCTTCCCCTCGAGAGGCTCGACAGACACCGAAGGGGAACGCTTCCGCCTCGAACCACCTCCACCCTCGGGGACAAGAGGGGCCACGCCAACCGCGAGGGAAAATGCACCGGACCCATCGTTGCCCCCCGCCTCTTGGGCTGGCAGGGCGGATCCGGCCCTTGCGACCCCCCCGGGGAGGAGATCGCCAGAAGAAGAGGCGGGAGGCGCGGCCACCACCTTGCCCACGAAGGGCTCGGCTCGACGGACCTCCTCCTCAACGGTCTGTCGAGGTGCCCTTCCAGAGGTGCTACCTCGGCTCCGAGCGGCTCCACGACGGATCAGCTCATCAACATCGCGGGTGAACTCGTGACCAGCCATTCCTGTAAGGAAAACCGAAATCAGGGTAAGCCACGGGGCAATCCAGGACCGAAAAAGCGACCTACCCGGAGACCACAAGACGGCCTTCAGGAGCAGGTCGTCCAACAAAGGCCAGACGGACTTCGCCTCCAAGGGGAGGGCCGACAGCAGCGCAACAGCCGCCTGATCAGTCTCGGAGAGGGCTAGCATTGGGCAAGGCCGACCCGACCCACCCCAACTTGTCAAAATCTGGGCATCCTCCAGGAAGACCACGAAGACGTAATCCGAGCTCCAGTCCCCCGACCAGCGGGGTAGCCCGATCAGGCATTCCCTCCCCGCGCGGGCTCGGAGGTGCAACCATGACCCTGGACCGACCGTCTGGATCTGATAAAAGTAGAAGAGAAGGGGGAGAGATGGCTCCAGACCACGAGTACAGCAGAGCATCACGAAGCCCGTCAGTACCGCGATCGAACAGGGGGTGAACTGGCAAAGGGGCACCATGAGATACTCCATGACTTGGATAAAGAAGGGATTGAGCGGGAAACGAAGACCTAGGCGGAACATCTCGACATAGACGCCGACTTCATTGCTCCTCGGAAGGCAGATCCGCTCGTCGACGAAGGGGACTCGAACATCGTACGGGTAACAGAGATACCTTCCCCGGATCTCCGCGGCCGCTAGAAGAGGAGTCTTCGACGGTGTTCTGAGGATAACCGAGGGTACATTAAGCCGCACGACAGCCGACGCCACATCATCGCCGGCATAGTCCGGGAAGAGCTTCCCCTTCCCTTTATCTCGGAGGAAACGGCTCCCAAAGGAGGAACCAGATCCCACAGACCGGAGCCCGCCCCGCCTGGACTCAGGAGGATCCCTCGCCCCTTGGCCAAAACCACCTATCCTAAGAGCAGCCATAATATGAAGATGGAAAAGGAGTTACCTGTTTGTTAATTTGGGGAAGACAAGGAAACGTAGGCGACGGGAGACTCCGAATTTGTGGAAAGCCTAGAACGGAGGGAAGAGCGAGGAAGAAGTTGGGATCAGCGCAGCTGGGGATCTTATATACCAGACCCAGGAGCGAATTCGAAACGCCTGACAGGAACGCATGGCAGGCCTCAAAGAGCCGGCGGCGTTTCGAAATCGGCGCCAAGGGAAGTCCAATCGATCCGCCCCATCATAACCTTCATTTATGACCACGCCTCGACTGACGCGCCACTCGGAACCCCAGGAGTCACATCGGTCAGACCGAGCCGGCCAAGGCCGATCGGCCCCACCGATGGGGGCAATTGATACGTCTATTTTGCAGAGGCCCAACAGCATGGGCCCAAAGGCGCAGCCCACTGCGCGGAGCCCAGAAGAACATGGAGCTAGAAACCCAACTACCGATCAGAAGCCCGTCTGCGAGATCAGGCCCGCCCGACAAAGCCCCTTAGAGGGCCCCCGAACGGCGATCCAACCCGGCCCCGGAAACGCGCAAGTCACTCGACCACTCCAGCGATAACCGTTCCCCCAGGCCCGCGACCACTTAATGGCCGTAATGGGGAGGTGCTGGCATGGCGTAGGGAACGGCGACGAGGAGGCGGATTGAGGGGGCACGATCGGGGGCGGACGAGGGACGTGAGTCCTGGGCAGTCACGACGGGAGGTCTATAAAAGGGCTAGAAGGACGACTGGAGAGAGGACCGCATCTGAGGTAACTGAAACCTAAGGTACTCCATCAACAACCTAGTTCCCCCCTTTCATCTCCTTCCTCCCCCGCTCGCGCCGGTAGACGTCGTTCCGATCTCCTCTCGAGTCGAACCGTCTCCGCCGAGCCTCCTCTTTCAGATCATTGTCTGACTTAGGTATCGGAGGGGATTTGGCCGGAACCAAGGTCCGGCCCCACTGACGAGTGTTCTCGTCTGCGCAGGGAGACCTCAGATCCACGGGCCGAGGCTTCCCCTCCGCCCCACGCCTACCACGCATCAAGCAAGACGACCGAGGCTACTCCTCGTCGTCCGACCGACCGAGGCCGTGCACTTCCGTCCGAGCCGAGGCTTCCCCTCCGCTCACGAGGCGCCGAGGCTATCCCTCGTCATCCGACCGTCCGAGGCCGAGCGTCTCACACCGGGTCGAGGCTTCCCCTCGCCCCCCTTGTGGCTGAGGATCCAGACCCAGCCCAGTCGAAGTGCTCCACGTCATCTACAACTCTGATTTGCGCCGCGTCTGCACGGACTCGACGCACCCGAGGGACCCAAGTCGGCCCCTTGACCACGTTGACCGGGTAGTCCACGGTCAACACTTTTGTAGTGAGAAAACACTCTGAAACACAATTGAACATGGGAAAAAAATAATTAAAAACACTTGCTTTCTGTTTGAAACGTGCTGGCCTGTGGGCCTTTGTTATTTTTTTATTTTTTTGTATTTCTTTTTTTTTCGTTTTCTTTGGAACTGGTGAGCTTTCAAAAATTGTAGAAAATTCTTTCGGTCTCCGAAAATATGAATGAACAGTCGTTGGAATCGTGGGCTCGAGTACTATTCCTGAAAAATATGAAGAAGCACAAATTAGTTATCAAAAATTAATAATTGTGCAAACTATGAGATTAGGCTCTACTATTATATGATTTTCTGAATATAACCATACTAGAGCTATTTTAGCACTTACATATGCACAAATTGGGGTCCAATAAGGGGGAAATAATGTAATATTATGTTGAAATCAATATTCGGCTCTCACTCCAAGATAATCAGCTATTTTCTCGAAATGCAAACACGGTTACCTTTGTGTACACGCGATAACGCTGTATAGACAAAGGGCTAGAATGACCCCATAAATCTCGTCTTTGACGTCATCCCCAATGTTTCATGGGGCCCCGGCTACTCAACTTGACTAGGAGAACCATTCACTTATTCACTTATTATATTTCTCATTATCAAATTATTAACTCAACCATCCACTCATTAAAAGTCACCAAACATATGCAAATGGCCAAAATTCCCATCCAATTTAGAACTAATCCACTCAATTGCTTCATCCTACCACACATAACATTAGCTTGCACAAAACTATTCCCAAATTATTTCAAGGGGAATATCATGACATATAAACAAGTTTCATACACGCCATATTAACATTTGATTCCAATGTGGAAAAGAAATTAAACCATGTCATTCAAACATCTATGAATTTGATACCAAATAACGATCCGAGAGAAATCACATGGAATTAAGCATTCAGAGACTAAACAAAAAGGAATGTGATGATGAAGCCTTCCCCAAACATTTTATTTATTATTATATTTATTTATTTATTTAGTCGTTTTTTTATAAAAGAAAGAAAGAAAGAAAAAAAATTGAAAAGAAAATGAAAAAAAGGCATGAGAAAAAAAGAAGAAATAGTCTATACTCTCCCCCCAACTTAAATTAAGCTTTGTCCTTAATGTAAAGGAGAGTAGTCATAAAGAGAAAACACCTGATTAGTTGCCACCCGAGGGTGGATCCGTAAGCTCGATGGTTCTCGCCTCCTTGATCCAAGGTTCATGAAAATGCTTCAATCGTTGACCTTTTACCTTGAACTCACTTCCTTCTTTCTCATTTAGCAATAAGACCGCTCCGTGTGGGAAAACTTATTTGACGATGAAGGGTCCA
The DNA here is from genome assembly GCA_030789695.1 of Scilla litardierei. NCBI lineage: Eukaryota > Viridiplantae > Streptophyta > Magnoliopsida > Asparagales > Asparagaceae > Scilla > Scilla litardierei. The sequence continues at coordinate 215,905,492 of CM061134.1, read as the reverse complement.
AACCACCTAGAGCGAAGTTTCCCAGGGAAGATGTGGAGTCTGGAATTGTATAGAAGAACCTTCTGGCCTGGTATGAATTCTTTCCTAAGGATCATTCTGTTATGAACAGACTTCATCCTTTCTTTGGATAACTTAGCATTGTCGTAGGCATCTCTCCTCGGTTTCTCTAGCTCTAATAATTGTAACTTGCGAGAGGCAAAAGATGAATCAATGTCAAAGTTCAATTTTTAACAGCCCAATAAGATCTATGCTCCAACTCAACAGGTAAATGACAAAACTTCTCAAATACTAGACGGTAGGGAGACATCCCTAAAATCGTCTTTTAGGCTGTCCTGTAGGCCCACAACGCTTCAGGTAAGTGTTGGATCCTGTGGATGGCAAACAACACTAGAAGGGGGGTTGAATAGTGTTGTATAAATAATAAATATTTTTCGTTCTTTAATCAATTAACACAAAACAAAACCTTCTAATGTTGCCTAAGAAACCAAGTAGAGTGATCTACGCTTGGTTCTTAATCAACTTAATTAATCTTCAAAACAAGTCAGAGATAAAACTCTTCTGGTAGTCGACTCCCTAAGAATAGTAGTCGACTCCCAGAGGGAAATTAAGCACAGCTTAGTTAAATAAATACTTAATGAAGATATATAAGATTTCACAGAAGTATAAGAGAGAAGCAGATACAGAAATTGATCTTGCAATATATTATGAATGAGTTACAAATGTAATACTCAATGAATCAAGATAAATAAAGCAGAGATAAACACTCACAGAGAGAATCAAACGCAAACACAAGGATTTTTATCCTGGTTCCCCACAACCCTGGGTACGTCCAGTCCCCGACCAATCCGGTACGAGATTTCCACTATTGCCTTAGCAATACAAATACCTAGCCACAACTAGGATTTCCGACCACCTAGACTTGTCTAGGATTTTACCCTTGCCTCACAACCCGAGGACTTTACCTTGCCTCACAATCCGAGGACTTTTCACAAACACCTTGCCTACAACAAGGATTTACAATCACCCTTATCACCAAGGGACTACAAGTAAAATCAAATCCAATACACCACAATGAATTAGTGGAGATTGGTTTTTACACCCAATAATTCTATAGCCAAGATTAAATTTGCAATAGTGCTTAACGTGGCTAAAAGAATTTAAATCATTTGTAGATCACACAAAGAATATGAGTTTATTCATTGTGATCTAGAATCTAGATGTGTTCTTAGATCACACAAAGAATATGAAATTATTCAATGTGATCTAGAATCTAGATGTTTCAAAAATCCTTTGAGAATATAAAAAATCAAAGAGAAGGATTTTGAAAACCAATTTGCAATAGCCAAATAATAATAATGATCTTAAAAAGAATTATAAAAGAATATAAGCAATAAGATCAGAAATTGAAAAACCGATTTGGCTATGAAGAACTTTGAGAGCGATGAGAACGATGAGATCTTTTGAGAGAATAAGAATTTTGCTCAAGAGTAAATTGGTGAGAAAAATGTTCTCATAGGGTCTCTATTTATAGAGCCAAAGGAGAATTCAAAATAATTCAAATCAAGTTTGACTTCAGCCCAAAAATCAAGCAATGAATAAATGAGAGAGTGAATCAAGGAATTCTGGTCGCACAGCAGGTAGTCGACTCCCTAACTTTGGTAGTCGACTCCCAGAGTGTCTCAGAGAAAATCTGCTACAACTGGTAGTCGACTCCCTAACTTAGGTAGTCGACTACCAGACTATCTTTTCTGGTAGAAGACAGAAATCAGTGTAGTGAACTACTGGGTGTTTGTAGTTGACTACAAATTGAAACTTAGCTTCTATGAAAAGAATGCTCTCAAATAAGTTTTAAATGAGTTTTAAAAACATTTTAGAAAATCATTTTGTGTGTGTGCAAATTCTTCTTGGCTTTGACATAATCCTAAGAAAACGAAAAACAACTCACACACTAGACTCTATGAAGAACTTGAAGCTATGGTTGAGCTTGAGCTAGTTGCATATGCTTCGCTTGAATTTGAGCTCCTCTTTAGCTTGAGCACATTCTTTGAGCTTTGGATTAGCGAGCTAAATTCATCTTCATCTTCTATGTGTGTGGTTGAAGTTCTTCTTCTCGGAGTATGTTTCGAGCTTCAATTAGCTTATTGCACAATCTACACACTTAAGTAGTATGATTAGTAATTTAACAACATTTGGTGTGATCATCAACAAAACAAACCACTTGGGGTGTGACTAGATTCCCATCACTCTACCCCTTTTTGATGATGACACCCAAATGAAAAACATATGAATAATATGAAATAAAAACAATGAGTAAGTGTACTTACTCCCCCTGCTTAGATGCGGTTTATTATTCATTCATGTTTTTGCTTGGTTCACTTTTTCTCCCCCTTGTCATCACAAAAAAAACATATTCGTATATATACCATGTGAAGAAAAAAATTTCATAGGCTCCCCCTTAAAGTTTGCATCATTGCAGTTGGGTCTCCCCCTTAATGTATGCATGGATTTAGAGATTCATTGGGAGCTCTTCTACTAATCCCTTATAGTTTTGGTACCTGAAAATCAATCAAAATAATTTTGGTACCCTTTCTTTGTGGGTCCGTGGGATTAGTCAAACATAATAATATAATTATCAACCAAGAGGGAACCAAACCCATTTGGGTTGAGATTTCCCATAAATAAATCTATAGTCTCTACAAAAATGGATATTGTTCATAAAACTAGAAATGTAATTGTCTTTCATTTGGATGGTTCCAATTTTGGGAATCCAAACTTTGACGTATCCATTTTCAGTTTTAGGAACTCTAGCTTGATGATGAGAGATCCTAGCCTTTTGATTGGTCATATTATAACCTAAGCCATGTTTGCTAGTGTAACGACCGCTTTTCATGTATCTGGATTTAATATAATATAATATATGTTTTCATGGATTTTCTCCTCTTGTGTGGTTTTCGTCTCCGTAACTTTCATTTTCGATCGATTCGTCGTATTTTCTCATTTCTTCCTTAGGATCGTCGATTTCGAAGTGTGTCATTCGTGACGGGCTTCATAATGGTCGTATCTTACTATTAGATCAAGCCTAGGAGTCTTAGGAATCGATCCCGGGGCCCCGCGCTCCGTATCGGAACTTTTGGTGCTCATTAGCCGGTGTAAGAAGGGGCATCGACCGACTAGATGATGATCCAGTCGGTCGGCAATCCTTCTTGGACCGACTAGTTAGCTTTCTAAATTTCTCAGGAGTTACTGTTTGCTCTTAGTCGGTCTAAGAACGTTCATCGACCGACTAGATGCTAAACTAGTCGGTCAGTACTTGTTCATGGACCGACTAACTCTAGAATCCTATTTTCGTTCAGGAGTTACTGTTTGCACTTAGTCGGTCTGCGTTGGTCGACCGACCGACTAGTTTTCAAACTAGTCGGTCAGTGGTTGCTCTTGGACCGACTAACCAGTGTTAAAACCCTAATTTCTGGGCAGCCGCCAGCCCAACCTATTTATACCCAACCCAAACGACTTCTTCTTCTCCAACACGACCCAAAACCCTAAAATCTTCCCCCTTCAGCCCCCATCTTCCTCCAAGCTCCATTTCTCCATTCCAAGCCCTAGAATCATCATCCAAACCATCCAATCACTCTATCTACCTCTCATCTTCCCCAAAATCTCACCAAAACCCATCAAATCCCCAAATCCCCCAAAACCCTAGTTTCCCCAATCTTCTCCAATCTTCTCCAGATTTGATCCTAGGGTTCCCCGGAGTGTTTCTTCCGTCTCCTCTTGGTAAGAAATCGTTCTACCGTTGTTTTCTTAACCTATTTGTAATTTTATGAAAACCCTAATTAATTTCATGTGTTTGGTGTTTGTTTCCACCCATAACAGCGATTTCCCCCGTAGATAGCATCCGTGTGACGAAGTGGTCGTCATCCCCGGTGCTAGGCAAGTGAAACTTGCCACTTAGGGTTTAGGCCATGTTTTAGGCCATTTTCTTGTTGTAGGCGTAAAAGAGGCTAGGCGACGAAATGATACTCGCCTAGGCGCGAATTGGGAACTAGCTTGACAACGAAGCTAGTTCCGACACATATCATGTTGCACATTTACCATGTCACGTTTACTTTCCATTATCGGTACGCAAATTAATTGTCATGTCATTGCATCCTTCATGTTTTTCAGTGATTGCATAGCTTTGCTACATTGCTTGTGTTCCTGGCTCGTGTTCCAGAAGCGAGCCCTGTAGTTGGAAACCCCAACGCTCGATATTGAATTGTGAAATAGGAAAACAATCTCCCGTGCGGGGCAACCCTGGCTCACTTGCTGGGCTCATGTTCAGGGACCCTGGCTTGTTTAGTGCGGGATGGGGTGAGGGTTAAGCGTCCAATCAACTGGGGGTCTGTTTGATCAACAACTGCAGTGTGTAAGGCGTAAACTCTTTGGGGTGTGGTAGTGTTTGGGGCCGATCGGACTGACATGCTAGCCATTCAGCGAAGGGCGCAAACATCTACAAAACAACCGTGAAATGTGAATTGTGTTTAGTGCCGATCGGTCTGAAATGCATGCCATTCAGCGAAGGGCATAAACACCTACAACAATGTGAATTGATTGAGATTGATAGTAGCTTGGCTACTCTTGTCTTGTCCCGATGATTGCTCACATGTACAAATTGTCTTGCCATGTTTTAAATTGTGCACTCATGTTATAACTGCCATGTCATGCATACTAAACTGCTAGGTTGCTAGTTGCCTTACTTTCAGTTTCCTTGCCCAAGTCGTTCGACTTGCTGACATGTGCCCCTTTACTCTTTTGGGTGACACATGTTAGATCCTGAGCCTGAGTACCTTGTCGAGGACGAGGTATTTGCCGAGCCCGAGCCCGTGTTTGGCGGGGAGTACGTGGACACTGAGGACCAGTCCTAGTGTCTCCGTTGTGTTATTACTTTTGCTTAGACAGTTGTTTTGTTATCGGTGCGTAGCACCCATACTTTGTTGTTGTCGTTGCTTTTGTTGGCCTTGTTCTGGGCCTTGGACTCTTTTCTTTTAGCCTGGTGGCTTTTCTGGTTGTTGGACTTATTTTGATGTTGGACAATTTGCGAGATGTTGAATTTTATTTCAGTCTCTCCTTGTGTTATTATTGTTATTCTGTTGTGGTTACAGGGACCTGTTTATGTATTGTGGACGCTTATCGGGTTTGGGGCTTCGCAGCTCCACTCTCGTGCGGACCTTTTCACGTCTCGCCCCCATTTTAGGGAAGCGGGTCGTGACAGGTGTAACGACCCACTTACGGGGGCCCGTTACTGCTTGGAACATGCACAAGTCCTGCTAGGCACCAATGAAGTCAACACAGGCTATGTTGCAGAAATACGCCAAAATACTGATAATGAAAGTGGTTTTTCAACCTTGTTACAACCCAACAGCTAACAGGAAAGGAAAATACAACAGAATTCAAAAGATACATCAATCCACACTAAAAACAACATAGCAAATCTCTCACACTCACTCTCAATACACAGGGTCCTGCTGGTCCTGCTGGTCGTACTCAACCACAAACTCAGCGTCTGCGGCCTCTGGTGCAAACTCCTCGACCTGTGAGATATCTGGCGAGTCCACCACAAAGAGAAGGGTCGCCAGGATCAGACGTAACTCAAAGTATCTCTATACATGGATATTGAAACAAATATACAAGCATGGCAATCTAAAAGTAAAGAGGTAAAGTGCAAAACAATACTGGTAAGGGAAAAAGAGAGCAGAAAGGTAACTTTGCAGTTTTACATCCATCATCAATTTCTAGCAGTTAAAAGTGCAATATTAAAAGTGACCATGTAACAAGAGTCTATTTGTGCCTATACCTAGACTGTGACTTATAATGCGGGGTACAGTAAGCAACCAAGAGGCCAACTCTTGCCGCGGGTGCTACCCGGGCGAACCAATTCTCTGAGTACTGTGCAATAATCTGTGATCTGTGATCTGTGATGGTTGTCACCGGCACTGTTATGGGTTGCTAGAACCCGCACAGTGACAACAAAGTCTGGACTAGTCGCTCCCGTACCCTCGCCATTATAAGTTACCCCAAAACCCAGTGTCAGTGCAATTTTACATTTCCAGTCACAATTTTCTGTCAATCATGTCAAGTAGCCCAATTCTCCCTTTACGATACTGTGCAATTTACGATACGATTCCGTGCAATTTTAGCTAACAGCTCAAAAATGGAAACACTGTAATAATGAAATAAAACTAGGTTGGCATGCATTGTTATTGTTTTAAGAACCCATGTCAAGGGTACGATGAGTTACCAAAAATCGCCTTGTCGTGAAAAGCGTGTTTTGAAAGGCGGTCGGTGTACCTGGTTCACACGGGTTACGAACGAGTTAGCTTAACGAATTAATAGTATGCTAAGAGGGCAAATTACACTAACTCTAATATATTAACTTATAACTAATTACTTATATTAAAAACTTTAACTTAACTAAAACTAAACTAACTTATTAAATAAGTTATCTTAATTACTAAAATACCGAGTTTAAAAATATAACCTAACTAATAACTTAAGTTTATAACTTATTAAACTTTAAAAAATATCAACTACTCTTTAGATATTGGATTAAACATATGATCTTAAAGCTTATAAACTTTAATAAAAAATATCTTAACTTACCCCCCCTCTCTCTCTCTCTGTTTATAGAAAATATATTTATAATGTTTAAAGTTTATAAACTTTATAATTCTCTCTCTCTGTCTTAACTTACCCCTTCTCTCTCTGTCTCTTCCAGTTTCTCTTCTTCTTTTTCTTCTTCTTTACGTTCTCTCTGCAGGAGCTCACGGCGGCGCACAAGAGGTGGGCGATCGGAGGCAGCTCAGGCGGGATCGGGGCGGATCTAGCGGCAGAAGGCGGGATCCGGCGGGGGCGGCGCGATTCTCGGTGGTGCTCGGGGAGGCCGGATCGGGGGCCTGGGGCGTCGGCGTGGGGGTCTGGAGGTGGCGCGAGGCGGGGGCGGTCGGATCGGAGGCGGGGGTGCTCCGGCGACGCGAGGGGAGGCCGGGGACGGCGGCTACGAGCGCAAGAGGGCGGCGCGATGCGGGATCGGGCGACGGGGCAGGGCTTCGGGCGGCGGCGACGGGCACGGGGAGCTGGGCGGATCCGATGTACGGCGACGGCGACTTCCAGGCGGTGCGGGGTCAGATCCACGGGCTAGGGCAGACGGCGGCTCTCGAGGGTGGTCCGGCGACGCGATGAGAAGTGGGAGCAGCCTGATCCGAGATGCGACGATCTGATCGAGGGATTTGGGGTTTGATTTGTTGATTTCTAATTGCTTCTGGTTTCTTTTGATTTTTGGATTGTAAAGGGTTTGTGGAGGTTGGTTGAATGGGGGAGAAAGATGGTGATGATGTTGGGTTGTGAGGAGGAGGTGGATGCTGATGTTGGGTTGTTGTTCGTTTTGCCTGTATGTTGTTTTAAGGACGATGAGAGGAGGGAAGAGACAGAATAAAAGAGTTGGTTGATGGTAGGGGGAAATAAAAGCGGGATGTCGGATCTCACCGATTCTTTCGGTGGGATTCAAGTGGGTAGGTTAGGGTTAAGGTAAATGGTAAAATAAGTTAGGAAAGGTAACTTAGTAAAATGAATTTAGTCAAAAATAATTAGCTAATTAGTAATTAACATTTAGTTAAAAGAAATTTTTGTGATTTTAAAATAGTTAGTAGTAATTAGCTATGGTTACGCGGCCGATGGTTACGCCACGACAAAACTAAAATAAAGACGCGCTCGCGTCAATGTACGGACGAAGATTACTCGGATGAAAATAACCGGATCAACGAAGTAAAAAAAAAAAAATACACGCACACAACAGTCAAAATACGACTAGAAAAACAGGCCGTTACATCCTACCCTCCTTAGAATAATTCCGTCCTCGGAATTCTCTACGGGGTATGGAAAAGGTAGGGGTAACGTCCTCGCATCTCATCCTCTCTCTCCCAGGTAGACTCTCCTGGTGAGTCGCGACGCCACATCACTCTGAGTAGATCAATTGTCCTGTTCCTGAAGACTTTTTGGCGTCGATCAAGGATCTCTACGGGTTGCTGCTCGTACGTCAAGTCTGGCCGAACTGCGATCTCTGAGTAGTCCACGACATGACTCGGGTCGCTCACATAGCGACGCAACTGTGAGATGTGGAATACATTGTGCACTCCCTCTAAGGCAGGGGGCAATGCAAGCTTGTATGCCACCTCTCCTACTCGCTCCAAAATATCAAAAGGCCCAATAAATCGGGGACTGAGCTTTCCTCTCCGACCAAAGCGAATCAATCCTCTGTTGGGCGAGATCTTCAGAAATACATGATCACCGAGCTGGAACTCCAGATGTCGACGCTTCGCATCTGCCCAATGCTTGTACCTGTCCTGAGCTAGCTGCAGCTTCTCTCTGATGGTCCGAACCACATCTACGGCTTCGGTGATTAGCTCAGGACCAACCAACTCTCGATCTCCTACATCATCCCAGCTCAAGGGGGATCGGCACTTTCTCCCATACAGTGCCGCGAAAGGTGCCATACCAATGCTAGACTGGTAGCTGTTGTTGTATGCAAACTCCACCAAATGGAGATGATCTTCCCATGATCCTTTGAAGTCCAGCATACATGCCCGCAGCATGTCTTCCAGTATCTGAATAGTACGCTCTGACTGACCATCTGTCTGAGGATGGTAAGCCGTACTAAAACTCAAGTGGGTTCCCAAGCTCTCCTGAAGACTCCTCCAAAAACGAGATGTGAACCTGGTGTCTCTGTCTGAGACAATGCTGATAGGAACTCCATGCAGCTTCACAATCTCATCCATGTACTTCTTGGCCAATACTTCTGTAGACTGGCCCACTCTGAAGGGAATGAAGTGCGCTGACTTGGTCAATCGATCTACGATCACCCAGACAGCGTCATTCTTCTTTGTACTCTTGGGTAGACCAGTCACGAAGTCCATCGTGATGTGCTGCCATTTCCACTCCAGAATGGGCAATGGCTGCAACAAACCGGCAGTTCTCTGGTGTTCAGCCTTCACCTGCTGGCACACAATACACTTCGCTACGCTCCGAGCGACGCTTCTCTTCATGCCATGCCACCAGTAATGCTGTCGCAGATCCTGATACATCTTGGTACCTCCAGGATGTATAGAGTAAGGAGAGCTGTGAGCTTCCTCCAATAACTCATCTCTAATGGCACCAGACGGTACACATATCCTGTCCTCAAACCTCAAGGACCCATCTGCATGAATCTTGAACTCTGGTCTTTGGCCTGCCATCACCAGATCTCTAATCTTCCGTAGCTTCTCATCCTCCATTTGAGTAGACTTGATCCTCTCTACCAGGGTCGACTGGATATGCATGCCCATCAAAGATGCAGTCATCCCTGGTAGAATCACTTCTATACCCATGTCTCGGATCTCTTGCTGCAACCTCCACTGAGTCGTAAGGGTCATCACTGCTGGAAGACGACTCAATGCATCCGGTACAACATTGACTTTCCCAGGATGGTACTGAAGGTCAATGTCATAATCTGCCATGAGCTCGACCCATCGTCTCTGACGCATGTTGAGCTCCTTCTGAGTGAAGAGATACTTCAGACTCTTATGATCCGAGAACACCTTCACGTGCTCACCCAATAGGAAGTGCCTCCAAATCTTCAGTGCAAAAATCACTGCCGCCAACTCAAGATCGTGAGTGGGGTAGTTCTTCTCATGGATCTTCAACTGCCTGGATGCATATGCCACGACTCGACCGTGCTGATGTAGCACGCATCCGAGTCCCTTGCCAGATGCATCGCAGAAGACTTCGAATCCTCCTGATCGGTCTGGAATAATCAAGATGGGTGCAGTCGTCAATCTCTTCTTCAGCTCCTGGAAAGCATCCTCGCATGCTTTCGACCAAACAAACATCACATCCTTTCTCGTTAATCGCGTCATGGCTCCTGCAATCTTCGAGAAATCTTTGATGAACCTCCGGTAGTAGCCAGCTAGTCCCAAGAAGCTTCGAATCTCGGTCACCGTTCGGGGGACTGGCCAGTTTTGAACAGCGGCTACTTTTTCAGGATCAACAGCAATCCCTGTTCCTGACACCACGTGGCCTAGAAATGCCACCTCGTTCAGCCAGAACTCGCACTTGCTAAGTTTGGCATAAAGCTGGTGTCTTCTCAGGGTCTCGAGAACCTTCCTGAGATGTTCTGCATGCTCCACGGCATTCTTCGAGTAGATGAGAATGTCGTCGATGTAGACTACAACGAACTTGTCCAAGTATTCATACAATACTTGGTTCATGAGACTCATAAATACCGCGGGTGCATTAGTCACACCAAACGGCATCACTAAGTACTCATAATGTCCGTATCTGGTCCTGAATGCAGTCTTGGGAACATCTTCATCTTTCACCTTCACCTGATGGTACCCTGTCCTCAGATCCAGCTTTGAATAAACGCTTGACCCACCGAGCTGGTCGAAAAGATCGTCGATGCGCGGTAGGGGGTACTTGTTCTTCACGGTGACTTTGTTCAGCTCGCGGTAGTCAACGCACATACGAAGGGATCCGTCTTTCTTCTTCACCAGCAATATAGGAGATCCCCAGGGAGATACACTGGGTCGTATCCATCCCTTCTTCAGTAGATCATCAAGTTGGACCCGCAATTCTTCTAGCTCAGATGGTGCTAGACGATACGGTCCCTTGGACATAGGCTGGGCTCCTGGCATTAGTTCGATGGCAAATTTAAGGGTGCGATCTGGAGGCAAACCTGTAAGGTCGTCTGGAAACACATCCAAGAACTCTCGAACCACTTCTGGTATCTCAGGCTCAGCGTCCATCGCGGCTGCTACTGCTTCGGTCGACTTGGCCTTGTACTTCACCGGTCCCACAGATCTGCTCCCACTAATGAACTCGAACTTCGGATGATCAGGAATGTCGAAGGCTACCCTCCTTCGACAACAGTCGATGGTGGCATGGAAAGTTCCCAACCAATCCATCCCGAATACAGCATCAAAGTTTGGGATATCAATCATCATAAAGTCGGCGAACAAAGCTCGCCCACAAATCACCACAGGGCATTGAGGATACCCACTGGTCGCCTTTATCACACCGCCACCCGTATTGACGTTCCAGCCGGTAGATAGGGTTTTAACAGGAACGGTATGGGTGCGAACGAATCGACTCGCTAGAAAGCAGTGTGATGCTCCCGAGTCGAACAAGGAGAGGGCGGGATTCCCAGCTACTAGCACGACACCTAGGTTCAAACACTAATCTAAGCAACCAATGCTAATGAAAGAAAAGATATACTAATAATGCAAGAATTATACCTGTGATCACTTCACCGGTGGCCTCGGCCTCTTCGACAGTCATGGTGTAAGCCTGGCGTCTCGGTGGTGGCTGCCTTGCCTGCTGGAACACCCTCTGCTGTGGAGGTAGTGGTGGACGCTGTGGGGCGATCCCAGTCGGGGCAGCACGAGGAGCTGTAGCTGGAACTGGGGCTGGAGCACGTGGTTTATGATGTGGGCAATTCCTAGCCACGTGCGCAGGGTCTCCACAAACCAAACAAAGGCCTAAAAATCCTCGACACTCAGATTTGAAGTGTCCAGACTTTCCGCAAAAGTGGCAAACCGGGAGGGCCTGCTGCTGTGGTCCTGGCCTCTTAAACTGAACCTGCTGAATAGGGCGGTGCATCTGTGGCCGTCTGCTTGGCCCAGCTTGGGTCGGTGGGGGCCTCGCAGATGCTGCCAGCATGCGTTCTTCCTTTTCCTCCTCTTCGACCATCTCATGGTTACGAGCAATGGCCAGAACTTCAGCATGTGTGGTCGGGCTAGCACCGACCATCATCCTTCGAATCTCAATATTGAGCCCCTGCTGGAACTGCTGGGCTCGAGTCAAAGCATTTGTAACCATCTCTGGAGCAAACCTGCTGAGCCTGGAGAACTCAGCGTCATACTGATCCACCGTCATCGAACCCTGCTTCAGGTTGATGAACTTCTTCCTCATCTTGATCGTTGCGTGTGGGGGAAAGTACTGAGCGTTGAAGGTACTTGTAAATACATCCCACGAAATCGGCAATCCCAAGCGGTCTTCAACCGCCTGCCACCAGTCTCTAGCACCATCTGTCAGTTGCCTCTTGACGACAGCCACCCAGGCTTCTTCTCGAATCTGAGATGCTCTCAGATCATCAGTGATGCGCTTGAGCCATTCTTCCGCCTGAAGATGGCTCTCAGTCCCTGCGAAGGTCTTCGGGCTCATCCCTCGAAAGTGATAAGCACTTGGGTCAGCTCGTTGCTCTCTGTGCAAAGCCTGTTCCAAGGCCTGTCCAAGCTGCTGATGAAGGGCATACATGCCCCGCATGCAATCTTCTGCAGACAACGGTGCAGTCGGGAATGCTGTTGCACCCGAACCGTTGTTGGCTCCATTGCCAGCATCATTCTGGTTGGGGCCCTCATTCGGGTGGTTGATCCCGGATCCAAAGGCACTGTCTTCACTTCCCGAAGTGTTCCTTTCCATGGCTTATCTGCATTCAATAAGGTTTGATCAGTCTCATTGAGTATTTTATACGACATATTCTGAACTTCCTGTATTGTTCATGTGGCTTTTAGCGCGAAGACCTGCATGGGCCACCAAACTTGTAACGACCCACTTACGGGGGCCCGTTACTGCTTGGAACATGCACAAGTCCTGCTAGGCACCAATGAAGTCAACACAGGCTATGTTGCAGAAATACGCCAAAATACTGATAATGAAAGTGGTTTTTCAACCTTGTTACAACCCAACAGCTAACAGGAAAGGAAAATACAACAGAATTCAAAAGATACATCAATCCACACTAAAAACAACATAGCAAATCTCTCACACTCACTCTCAATACACAGGGTCCTGCTGGTCCTGCTGGTCGTACTCAACCACAAACTCAGCGTCTGCGGCCTCTGGTGCAAACTCCTCGACCTGTGAGATATCTGGCGAGTCCACCACAAAGAGAAGGGTCGCCAGGATCAGACGTAACTCAAAGTATCTCTATACATGGATATTGAAACAAATATACAAGCATGGCAATCTAAAAGTAAAGAGGTAAAGTGCAAAACAATACTGGTAAGGGAAAAAGAGAGCAGAAAGGTAACTTTGCAGTTTTACATCCATCATCAATTTCTAGCAGTTAAAAGTGCAATATTAAAAGTGACCATGTAACAAGAGTCTATTTGTGCCTATACCTAGACTGTGACTTATAATGCGGGGTACAGTAAGCAACCAAGAGGCCAACTCTTGCCGCGGGTGCTACCCGGGCGAACCAATTCTCTGAGTACTGTGCAATAATCTGTGATCTGTGATCTGTGATGGTTGTCACCGGCACTGTTATGGGTTGCTAGAACCCGCACAGTGACAACAAAGTCTGGACTAGTCGCTCCCGTACCCTCGCCATTATAAGTTACCCCAAAACCCAGTGTCAGTGCAATTTTACATTTCCAGTCACAATTTTCTGTCAATCATGTCAAGTAGCCCAATTCTCCCTTTACGATACTGTGCAATTTACGATACGATTCCGTGCAATTTTAGCTAACAGCTCAAAAATGGAAACACTGTAATAATGAAATAAAACTAGGTTGGCATGCATTGTTATTGTTTTAAGAACCCATGTCAAGGGTACGATGAGTTACCAAAAATCGCCTTGTCGTGAAAAGCGTGTTTTGAAAGGCGGTCGGTGTACCTGGTTCACACGGGTTACGAACGAGTTAGCTTAACGAATTAATAGTATGCTAAGAGGGCAAATTACACTAACTCTAATATATTAACTTATAACTAATTACTTATATTAAAAACTTTAACTTAACTAAAACTAAACTAACTTATTAAATAAGTTATCTTAATTACTAAAATACCGAGTTTAAAAATATAACCTAACTAATAACTTAAGTTTATAACTTATTAAACTTTAAAAAATATCAACTACTCTTTAGATATTGGATTAAACATATGATCTTAAAGCTTATAAACTTTAATAAAAAATATCTTAACTTACCCCCTCTCTCTCTCTCTCTGTTTATAGAAAATATATTTATAATGTTTAAAGTTTATAAACTTTATAATTCTCTCTCTCTGTCTTAACTTACCCCTTCTCTCTCTGTCTCTTCCAGTTTCTCTTCTTCTTTTTCTTCTTCTTTACGTTCTCTCTGCAGGAGCTCACGGCGGCGCACAAGAGGTGGGCGATCGGAGGCAGCTCAGGCGGGATCGGGGCGGATCTAGCGGCAGAAGGCGGGATCCGGCGGGGGCGGCGCGATTCTCGGTGGTGCTCGGGGAGGCCGGATCGGGGGCCTGGGGCGTCGGCGTGGGGGTCTGGAGGTGGCGCGAGGCGGGGGCGGTCGGATCGGAGGCGGGGGTGCTCCGGCGACGCGAGGGGAGGCCGGGGACGGCGGCTACGAGCGCAAGAGGGCGGCGCGATGCGGGATCGGGCGACGGGGCAGGGCTTCGGGCGGCGGCGACGGGCACGGGGAGCTGGGCGGATCCGATGTACGGCGACGGCGACTTCCAGGCGGTGCGGGGTCAGATCCACGGGCTAGGGCAGACGGCGGCTCTCGAGGGTGGTCCGGCGACGCGATGAGAAGTGGGAGCAGCCTGATCCGAGATGCGACGATCTGATCGAGGGATTTGGGGTTTGATTTGTTGATTTCTAATTGCTTCTGGTTTCTTTTGATTTTTGGATTGTAAAGGGTTTGTGGAGGTTGGTTGAATGGGGGAGAAAGATGGTGATGATGTTGGGTTGTGAGGAGGAGGTGGATGCTGATGTTGGGTTGTTGTTCGTTTTGCCTGTATGTTGTTTTAAGGACGATGAGAGGAGGGAAGAGACAGAATAAAAGAGTTGGTTGATGGTAGGGGGAAATAAAAGCGGGATGTCGGATCTCACCGATTCTTTCGGTGGGATTCAAGTGGGTAGGTTAGGGTTAAGGTAAATGGTAAAATAAGTTAGGAAAGGTAACTTAGTAAAATGAATTTAGTCAAAAATAATTAGCTAATTAGTAATTAACATTTAGTTAAAAGAAATTTTTGTGATTTTAAAATAGTTAGTAGTAATTAGCTATGGTTACGCGGCCGATGGTTACGCCACGACAAAACTAAAATAAAGACGCGCTCGCGTCAATGTACGGACGAAGATTACTCGGATGAAAATAACCGGATCAACGAAGTAAAAAAAAAAAAAAAATACACGCACACAACAGTCAAAATACGACTAGAAAAACAGGCCGTTACAACAGGTTTTAGTGGTGGCCCATGCAGGTCCTTCTGTAACTGCTATTATCGGAATAGCGATAATAATATTAGAATGTCCAGTGAACTTAGTTCGACATCCGAGTCATTAAGCTGTGAGTCTAATTTTGGCCCGTTTCTCTGGCGCTAGATGACTAGGAGACGTCAGACCCGAGCTGGTGGTGGATCTGCTCTGAAGGCTTGCTATTTCTGCGGCAAGATCGGGCACCTCAAGGGGGCGTGCAGGAGCTTTCTAGGTCAGTGTTTGGTTTGTGGTGGTGCTTCTCATTCGGCGAAGGATTGTCGGCACGCAAATCGGCTGCGGAAGGCGTCGGATGGAGTTCCGCAGCAGCAAGCCCCAGAAGCTGGGCCGAGTCAGAAGGTGTGCCATCATTGTGGCAAGATTGGTCATAAGAAGGAATCATGCAGGAGGTTCTTGGGGCAATGTATTGCCTGTGGAGATCCCGCCCATGTTCTCAGAGAGTGCCCGAGGTTGAAGCAGCCTTGGAAGGCACCTATTGCTGCCTCGCCGTTGCAGCAGAGAGCCCCGGTGCCCGCTGGTCGTGGGGTACCCCTTGTCCCACAGAGGCAGGCTTTTCGGCAGGCTTTTCCGCTGAGGAGGCAGGCTTCCCCGATGGCCGTAGTTGAGGCTGAGGTTGTGGATGGGGTTATTGCAGGTAACCCTCAGTCTAGTTACCTTCTTCCTTTTTGACAGTCTTGTTTGTTTGAACATGTTTGGTTGCTTGAATATGTTATGCTGCTAGGATGGAATTTGATTGCTGGGTTGGTTGTTGAGTGTGATCTGGGTTGCACGTTTCTGGCACGAGTCCTCTTGGCTCTGGTGCATCAATGTGCATTGCATCCTGGTGCTTCGTGTAGGAGCAATTCTTGATGGCCCCTTTTCCTTAAATATTTAATTCCTTCCTATTCGATCGAGTTAAAATCCCTTCGTAGATTTTGAAGTCTATTTGTTGAAATTTTTAATCTCGTATCTTTTGCTAACCGATATTCCTCGTATTTTGGTTTTAAGAGCTTTACCACTATTTTGATTACTTTAGAATATCTTCCAAGATAAGTAGGATTTCAATTATTTTCATATATCAGTTCTAGGTTCATTGAACTCGTACTTTAAGGTCTGGTGTAAATCAGTTGTTGGGCAATCCGGGCCCCGCTAAAAAGTATTTCAAATGATATTTAATTGGAGTTCTCTTCATTTTTAAAAAACTTGTAAGCATTTAGCATGGGCTTAAATTTTCACACTATAGTTGATCGGATTTCATTCTTCGAATTTCAAAATTTCACCGAAATAATATATTAAGCTACTGCCGTAAAACATTTTCGGACCTCTTCGTTGCAAATCTTGACCTTTCTGAAGGTATCCCTTCGACTTCCTTTTTCCTAAGTTTAAATTCGTTCGAAATTTTAATATTTATATATTTACACTTCATGCTCCTTCGTTGACTTAAAGATCTCTAAAACTTTGTCGAAAATTTGGAATACTAACCCATTTTGTGTTTTGCCAGTCTATACCTTCCGTACCCATGAAAATACCTTGTCCCCTCTTATATAAATTTTATTCCGAACTGTATCTTTATTTTTGCCCAATTCGATTTATAAATTTCCTTATCTTACGTATGCCACAAAATTGACTCATCGCGTTTCCTTTAATATACTTTTCATGTTGCACATGATTCCAGCTTTCAACCAACCTAGGATATGTTCAACATTTCCCCTATTACAATTTTTGGAAAAAGAATTATGTCTTCATAACTTTCTCACGATCTAGACCTTCCATAATTTGGTTTTAAAGCTTATTACAAATTTTGACAAACCTACTACTAAGTTTTCCGTTCACCACACATGCTTTTAGAATAATTTCTAAACTAAGTTGAATTTCGAATGTTTTCATATATCCGTATTAGGCTCATTAGCCTGTATGTTAATAGCTTTGTGTAAAACGGTTTCTTTTGGCAAATCCCGGTTGCACAAAAAGGTGGTTTCAATATTGATTATTTGAATTTTTCCTGGCTTAAAGATTTTGAAAGTATTTGGCATAAATTTAGAATTCTTTCGTTAATTAAATTTCGTTTCAAGACTTTTGCCAACATTATTAAATCACTGCCGTATAATATTTTCTAAAACTACGTCCTTAATGTGCGTAAGAACGCTTTGTTTCCCTTCATGATGATTTCCGTTAAGCCAATAAATCATTTCCTCTTATTATGAGCATTCAACTCAAACTTATTTCTAACGACTGATTTTATCGATCTTCAAATATCGTTTTTCGGAAGGGAATTCCGACTTTTCAAAATATGACCGTTTTATACTTCTAGTGTTTCTGGTGATGTTGTCTATTGTGTGACATATACATACTCAGAGTTATTCGTGATATTATGAATTGTAAGTGTGTTAATATTTATGGATATGTGCGAGGATAGCTATGCCACTCTAGGGGCGTCTATGTATATAAGATTCTGTATTGGAATGTCTGAATAGGGTGTACATAGTTGGAGATACTTATGATGGTTGAAATAATATGATTGGTGAAACTATATGTATGCTGGGTGTGATAATAATGGGTGTACGTATAGTTAAAGTGGGTATGCCTATTATATGACCTATGTGTTGTACGTGTGAGTGTGTGCTCGTACGTAGTTACATATTGTGCGTAGTCGTGAGTAGTTATGAAATTGCTGCGTGAGTATATATATGGTAGTAGAAATATAATTTTGATTGGTATTTTGCTATTTGGATGTCGTATGCGTGTATACCATGAGGTATACACGGCTATTGCACATCTTGACTAATGGATGAAGTAAGTGTATTGGTGTGCCAATTATAAGTGGATGGATATGGTATGAATATATATACGATGCTTGGGTGTGACTATGGGTAAATACTTTTATTAGGGAGAGTATTGTAATTATAGGTGTGCTGATGTTTGTAAGAATATCATGATATATGAATTGGCTGAAATATGTGATATTACCTGGTTAGATATTAAGGGTGTTTGACATTTAAATATGTATGTGGTTATGTTGGTAGACGTGTATGCATTGGCTAGTATTGGCATATATATATATATATATGGATGCTATGTTATGTATATGGAATTATTCCGCTATGATTTTGAGTCTCACCCAAGCTGGGTGGGTACACTCTATGTACATTGATGTATTGTATGTGGTTAGTGTATAGTGATGAATGATGTATGTATAGTGTCAGGATTGTTTGTGCCGGTTGTGTTACACACACGATTGTGGGTGGCCATACCAATATATAGTTATGTGAGTTGGTCTTGTGGTATAGTTATTCACTAAGGATTTGGTTGCGTGAATATATATGTGCGCTAGCTAAACTAGGTGCGTAGATGTACTAAACTTATAGTGGTGTGATTGGTGTATATGTGAATGAAATATTGGCGTGTGTGGGTGTGCACCATGCACTGGTGGGTATGTGATAGTTATAGGATTTGGTGACTATGATATGTATGGCGTGTCGTAATTATAGCTATAGGACTATATATATATGAAGTGGTAATACGGTGAAATGTGTGCATGTATTTGAATGATTGTAAATGGTGGAATCATAACGATGATGAATGTATGTTAGATATAGTGAAATTGTTTTAACAATTGTATGGTGTGATTTCGCATGTTGGTTGTTTTGGCGTATACTAGGAGGTATATGGATTAGAGTATTCTTATTGTCATGTCCATAGATAGTTACTCATACGTGTAGTTTCCGATGGTATTTCCTAGAGTGAAATTATTTTCATATAAGTAAAAGAGACTTGGTTATTTTCATATAGTGTGTAATAAGTTCTTTATAGTTATATGGAATATACTTGCCTATATGAATGATTTGAATACGTGAATGGAGTTGTTTGATTATAATAAGTATAAGTGTACTATGTGCGTGAATATATATTTACTTCCGTGGTGTTAATAATTGACCACCTAGAGTATATATATAAGCGCTTGAAATAAATGTACTTGGTTGAAATTATGATGTGATATTGTTTGAGGGTAATTACTAGGGTGACTAGATATAGCTATAGTTAGAAAGTCCGAGGACGGACTTTATTCTAAGGTGGGTAGGATGTAACGACCGCTTTTCATGTATCTGAATTTAATATAATATAATATATGTTTTCATGGATTTTCTCCTCTTGTGTGGTTTTCGTCTCCGTAACTTTCATTTTCGATCGATTCGTCGTATTTTCTCATTTCTTCCTTAGGATCGTCGATTTCGAAGTGTGTCATTCGTGACGGGCTTCATAACGGTCGTATCTTACTATTAGATCAAGCCTAGGAGTCTTAGGAATCGATCCCGGGGCCCCACGCTCCGTATCGGAACTTTTGGTGCTCATTAGCCGGTGTAAGAAGGGGCATCGACCGACTAGATGATGATCCAGTCGGTCGGCAATCCTTCTTGGACCGACTAGTTAGCTTTCTAAATTTCTCAGGAGTTACTGTTTGCTCTTAGTCGGTCTAAGAACGTTCATCGACCGACTAGATGCTAAACTAGTCGGTCAGTACTTGTTCATGGACCGACTAACTCTAGAATCCTATTTTCGTTCAGGAGTTACTGTTTGCACTTAGTCGGTCTGCGTTGGTCGACCGACCGACTAGTTTTCAAACTAGTCGGTCAGTGGTTGCTCTTGGACCGACTAACCAGTGTTAAAACCCTAATTTCTGGGCAGCCGCCAGCCCAACCTATTTATACCCAACCCAAACGACTTCTTCTTCTCCAACACGACCCAAAACCCTAAAATCTTCCCCCTTCAGCCCCCATCTTCCTCCAAGCTCCATTTCTCCATTCCAAGCCCTAGAATCATCATCCAAACCATCCAATCACTCTATCTACCTCTCATCTTCCCCAAAATCTCACCAAAACCCATCAAATCCCCAAATCCCCCAAAACCCTAGTTTCCCCAATCTTCTCCAATCTTCTCCAGATTTGATCCTAGGGTTCCCCGGAGTGTTTCTTCCGTCTCCTCTTGGTAAGAAATTGTTCTACCGTTGTTTTCTTAACCTATTTGTAATTTTATGAAAACCCTAATTAATTTCATGTGTTTGGTGTTTGTTTCCCCCCATAACAGCGATTTCCCCCGTAGATAGCATCCGTGTGACGAAGTGGTCGTCATCCCCGGTGCTAGGCAAGTGAAACTTGCCACTTAGGGTTTAGGCCATGTTTTAGGCCATTTTCTTGTTGTAGGCGTAAAAGAGGCTAGGCGACGAAATGATACTCGCCTAGGCGCGAATTGGGAACTAGCTTGACAACGAAGCTAGTTCCGACACATATCATGTTGCACATTTACCATGTCACGTTTACTTTCCATTATCGGTACGCAAATTAATTGTCATGTCATTGCATCCTTCATGTTTTTCAGTGATTGCGTAGCTTTGCTACATTGCTTGTGTTCCTGGCTCGTGTTCCAGAAGCGAGCCCTGTAGTTGGAAACCCCAACGCTCGATATTGAATTGTGAAATAGGAAAACAAGCTCCCGTGCGGGGCAACCCTGGCTCACTTGCTGGGCTCATGTTCAGGGACCCTGGCTTGTTTAGTGCGGGATGGGGTGAGGGTTAAGCGTCCAATCAACTGGGGGTCTGTTTGATCAACAACTGCAGTGTGTAAGGCGTAAACTCTTTGGGGTGGGGTAGTGTTTGGGGCCGATCGGACTGACATGCTAGCCATTCAGCGAAGGGCGCAAACATCTACAAAACAACCGTGAAATGTGAATTGTGTTTAGTGCCGATCGGTCTGAAATGCATGCCATTCAGCGAAGGGCATAAACACCTACAACAATGTGAATTGATTGAGATTGATAGTAGCTTGGCTACTCTTGTCTTGTCCCGATGATTGCTCACATGTACAAATTGTCTTGCCATGTTTTAAATTGTGCACTCATGTTATAACTGCCATGTCATGCATACTAAACTGCTAGGTTGCTAGTTGCCTTACTTTCAGTTTCCTTGCCCAAGTCGTTCGACTTGCTGACATGTGCCCCTTTACTCTTTTGGGTGACACATGTTAGATCCTGAGCCTGAGTACCTTGTCGAGGACGAGGTATTTGCCGAGCCCGAGCCCGTGTTTGGCGGGGAGTACGTGGACACTGGGGACCAGTCCTAGTGTCTCCGTTGTGTTATTACTTTTGCTTAGACAGTTGTTTTGTTATCGGTGCGTAGCACCCATACTTTGTTGTTGTCGTTGCTTTTGTTGGCCTTGTTCTGGGCCTTGGACTCTTTTCTTTTAGCCTGGTGGCTTTTCTGGTTGTTGGACTTATTTTGATGTTGGACAATTTGCGAGATGTTGAATTTTATTTCAGTCTCTCCTTGTGTTATTATTGTTATTCTGTTGTGGTTACAGGGACCTGTTTATGTATTGTGGACGCTTATCGGGTTTGGGGCTTCGCAGCTCCACTCTCGTGCGGACCTTTTCACGTCTCGCCCCTATTTTAGGGAAGCGGGTCGTGACAGCTAGATTGTGGTTTTTGTGATTTAATCAAGCTATCTAATTTTCCTTTACCTTTATTGAACCTAGTAACATTATTAACCAAGTCCTCATGCTTTGCCTTAATGGCGGTCATGTTCTTTTCTAAGTCTCTAAACCTATTTCTTAGGTCTTTGAGTTCTACATTGAGCAACCTATTCTTTTCAATTAAATCCTTATTGTTGCTAATCAATTTTAGGTTCTCTTCTCTAATCTTTTCTAGCTCTTGATTAGTAGGATTAGAACCACAAGATTTATGCATCATTTTTAGAGTTAAAAGCTCTTTGAGTTGGACCTCATATAATGCATAAATTTTATGAAATTCCTCCTCATAATCAATTTCATCATCATCGCTACTATCGCTATCACTAGATTTATCGTATGAATTTACCTTGGGGTCTTCCCGTGCCATGAAGCACATGTAATTCCGCTCGTTCCTTTTGCTTGCTTTTCCTTCATTTTCAGATGATGACGAGCTATCGGAATCGTCTTCATCATCGCTTCTATCCCAAGCCCCAAAAGCTTTTCTATTTGGCCTTTTGCCTTTATATGAGTTCGTTCTCTTATCTCTGTTTTTCTTTAGAGGGCATTCATTCTTCATGTGGCCTGGCCTATTACATTCATAACAAATAACATCATTAGTGGAATTGAACTTACGGTTGTAGGACTTACGTGCCTTTAGGATTTTCTTGTATCCTTTGGAGATGAGTGCCATTTGTTTCTCCATCTCATCTTTGACTTCATTTTCGGACTCCTCCGTATCCGATGTTGCTTTGAATGTAAGGTTCTTCTTCTTTTCACCGTGTTCCTTGGTCTTTCGCTCTTGCACTTGGAGTTCATACGCCATTAGATTGCCGATGAGCTCCTCTAAGGTTAGCTTTGAAGTGTGGTTGCCTTCTTCAATGGCCGAAGCTTTGGATTGCCATTCGGGAGTGAGGGATCTAAGGATCTTGCATACGTGATCCTCTTGTGTGTACTTCTTTCCCAATCCCGCAAGTGTGTTGACGATCTCCGTAAATCTCGTGTACATCTCCGTTATTTTCTCGTCTTTCTCCATCATAAATTTTTCATACCTGCCAGCATAAAGAGAAGATTTTGACGATTTAACTTTTTGGTTACCTTCATGTGTTACCTCAAGAAGTTTCCATATTTGGTGCGCGGAGGTAGCCATGGAGATGCGGTTGTACTCCGTTGTGTCAAGGCCGCAATATAGAGTTGACACTGCCTTGGCATTTAGAGACACTTTGTCCTTCTCCGTCTTGGTCCACTTTTCTTCCTCAAGAGTGGGTTCTTCATAAGGATTCTCCACTATCTTCCATAGATCATAGGAGATAGAGAGAAGGTACATTCGCATCCGATTCTTCCAAGATCCATAATTTGATCCGTTGAGAAGTGGTGGTCTGGAGGAAGATTGTCCTTCGGGGAAATGATTGGTTGGCGCCATCTACAACCTTGCTCTGATACCAAGTGTTGGATCCTGTGGATGGCAAACAACACTAGAAGGGGGGTTGAATAGTGTTGTATAAATAATAAATATTTTTCGTTCTTTAATCAATCAACACAAAACAAAACCTTCCAATGTTGCCTAAGAAACCAAGTAGAGTGATCTACGCTTGGTTCTTAATCAACTTAATTAATCTTCAAAACAAGTCAGAGATAAAACTCTTCTGGTAGTCGACTCCCTAAGAACAGTAGTCGACTCCCAGAGGGAAATTAAGCACAGCTTAGTTAAATAAATACTTAATGAAGATATATAAGATTTCACAGAAGTATAAGAGAGAAGCAGATACAGAAATTGATCTTGCAATATATTATGAATGAGTTACAAATGTAATACTCAATGAATCAAGATAAATAAAGCAGAGATAAACACTCACAGAGAGAATCAAACGCAAACACAAGGATTTTTATCCTGGTTCCCCACAACCCTGGGTACGTCCAGTCCCCGACCAATCCGGTACGAGATTTCCACTATTGCCTTAGCAATACAAATACCTAGCCACAACTAGGATTTCCGACCACCTAGACTTGTCTAGGATTTTACCCTTGCCTCACAACCCGAGGACTTTACCTTGCCTCACAATCCGAGGACTTTTCACAAACACCTTGCCTACAACAAGGATTTACAATCACCCTTATCACCAAGGGCCTACAAGTAAAATCAAATCCAATACACCACAATGAATTAGTGGAGATTGGTTTTTACACCCAATAATTCTATAGCCAAGATTAAATTTGCAATAGTGCTTAACGTGGCTAAAAGAATTTAAATCATTTGTATATCACACAAAGAATATGAGTTTATTCATTGTGATCTAGAATCTAGATGTGTTCTTAGATCACACAAAGAATATGAAATTATTCAATGTGATCTAGAATCTAGATGTTTCAAAAATCCTTTGAGAATATAAAAAATCAAAGAGAAGGATTTTGAAAACCAATTTGCAATAGCCAAATAATAATAATGATCTTAAAAAGAATTATAAAAGAATATAAGCAATAAGATCAGAAATTGAAAAACCGATTTGGCTATGAAGAACTTTGAGAGCGATGAGAACGATGAGATCTTTTGAGAGAATAAGAATTTTGCTCAAGAGTAAATTGGTGAGAAAAATGTTCTCATAGGGTCTCTATTTATAGAGCCAAAGGAGAATTCAAAATAATTCAAATCAAGTTTGACTTCAGCCCAAAAATCAAGCAATGAATAAATGAGAGAGTGAATCAAGGAATTCTGGTCGCACAGCAGGTAGTCGACTCCCTAACTTTGGTAGTCGACTCCCAGAGTGTCTCAGAGAAAATCTGCTACAACTGGTAGTCGACTCCCTAACTTAGGTAGTCGACTACCAGACTATCTTTTCTGGTAGAAGACAGAAATCAGTGTAGTGAACTACTGGGTGTTTGTAGTTGACTACAAATTGAAACTTAGCTTCTATGAAAAGAATGCTCTCAAATAAGTTTTAAATGAGTTTTAAAAACATTTTAGAAAATCATTTTGTGTGTGTGCAAATTCTTCTTGGCTTTGACATAATCCTAAGAAAACGAAAAACAACTCACACACTAGACTCTATGAAGAACTTGAAGCCATGGTTGAGCTTGAGCTAGTTGCATATGCTTCGCTTGAATTTGAGCTCCTCTTTAGCTTGAGCACATTCTTTGAGCTTTGGATTAGCGAGCTAAATTCATCTTCATCTTCTATGTGTGTGGTTGAAGTTCTTCTTCTCGGAGTATGTTTCGAGCTTCAATTAGCTTATTGCACAATCTACACACTTAAGTAGTATGATTAGTAATTTAACCACATTTGGTGTGATCATCAACAAAACAAACCACTTGGGGTGGGACTAGATTCCCATCACTCTCCCCCTTTTTGATGATGACACCCAAATGAAAAACATATGAATAATATGAAATAAAAACAATGAGTAAGTGTACTTACTCCCCCTGCTTAGATGCGGTTTATTATTCATTCATGTTTTTGCTTGGTTCACTTTTTCTCCCCCTTGTCATCACAAAAAAAACATATTCGTATATATACCATGTGAAGAAAAAAATTTCATAGGCTCCCCCTTAAAGTTTGCATCATTGCAGTTGGGTCTCCCCCTTAATGTATGCATGGATTTAGAGATTCATTGGGAGCTCTTCTACTAATCCCTTATAGTTTTGGTACCTGAAAATCAATCAAAATAATTTTGGTACCCTTTCTTTGTGGGTCCGTGGGATTAGTCAAACATAATAATATAATTATCAACCAAGAGGGAACCAAACCCATTTGGGTTGAGATTTCCCATAAATAAATCTATAGTCTCTACAAAAATGGATATTGTTCATAAAACTAGAAATGTAATTGTCTTTCATTTGGATGGTTCCAATTTTGGGAATCCAAACTTTGACGTATCCATTTTCAGTTTTAGGAACTCTAGCTTGATGATGAGAGATCCTAGCCTTTTGATTGGTCATATTATAACCTAAGCCATGTTTGCTAGATTGTGGTTTTTGTGATTTAATCAAGCTATCTAATTTTTCTTTACCTTTATTGAACCTAGTAACATTATTAACCAAGTCCTCATGCTTTGCCTTAATGGCGGTCATGTTCTTTTCTAAGTCTCTAAACCTATTTCTTAGGTCTTTGAGTTCTACATTGAGCAACCTATTCTTTTCAATTAAATCCTTATTGTTGCTAATCAATTTTAGGTTCTCTTCTCTAATCTTTTCTAGCTCTTGATTAGTAGGATTAGAACCACAAGATTTATGCATCATTTTTAGAGTTAAAAGCTCTTTGAGTTGGACCTCATATAATGCATAAATTTTATGAAATTCCTCCTCATAATCAATTTCATCATCATCGCTACTATCACTATCACTAGAGTTATCGTAGGAATTTACCTTGGGGTCTTCCCGTGCCATGAAGCACATGTAATTCCGCTCGTTCCTTTTGCTTGCTTTTCCTTCATTTTCAGATGATGACGAGCTATCGGAATCGTCTTCATCATCGCTTCTATCCCAAGCCCCAAAAGCTTTTCTATTTGGCCTTTTGCCTTTATATGAGTTCGTTCTCTTATCTCTGTTTTTCTTTAGAGGGCATTCATTCTTCATGTGGCCTGGCCTATTACATTCATAACAAATAACATCATTAGTGGAATTGAACTTACGGTTGTAGGACTTACGTGCCTTTAGGATTTTCTTGTATCCTTTGGAGATGAGTGCCATTTGTTTCTCCATCTCATCTTTGACTTCATTTTCGGACTCCTCCGTATCCGATGTTGCTTTGAATGCAAGGTTCTTCTTCTTTTCACCGTGTTCCTTGGTCTTTCGCTCTTGCAATTGGAGTTCATACGCCATTAGATTGCCGATGAGCTCCTCTAAGGTTAGCTTTGAAGTGTGGTTGCCTTCTTCAATGGCCGAAGCTTTGGATTGCCATTCGGGAGTGAGGGATCTAAGGATCTTGCATACGTGATCCTCTTGTGTGTACTTCTTTCCCAATCCCGCAAGTGTGTTGACGATCTCCGTAAATCTCGTGTACATCTCCGTTATTTTCTCGTCTTTCTCCATCATAAATTTTTCATACCTGCCAGCATAAAGAGAAGATTTTGACGATTTAACTTTTTGGTTACCTTCATGTGTTACCTCAAGAAGTTTCCATATTTGGTGCGCGGAGGTAGCCATGGAGATGCGGTTGTACTCCGTTGTGTCAAGGCCGCAATATAGAGTTGACACTGCCTTGGCATTTAGAGACACTTTGTCCTTCTCCGTCTTGGTCCACTTTTCTTCCTCAAGAGTGGGTTCTTCATAAGGATTCTCCACTATCTTCCATAGATCATAGGAGATAGAGAGAAGGTACATTCGCATCCGATTCTTCCAAGATCCATAATTTGATCCGTTGAGAAGTGGTGGTCTGGAGGAAGATTGTCCTTCGGGGAAATGATTGGTTGGCGCCATCTACAACCTTGCTCTGATACCAAGTGTTGGATCCTGTGGATGGCAAACAACACTAGAAGGGGGGTTGAATAGTGTTGTATAAATAATAAATATTTTTCGTTCTTTAATCAATCAACACAAAACAAAACCTTCCAATGTTGCCTAAGAAACCAAGTAGAGTGATCTACGCTTGGTTCTTAATCAACTTAATTAATCTTCAAAACAAGTCAGAGATAAAACTCTTCTGGTAGTCGACTCCCTAAGAACAGTAGTCGACTCCCAGAGGGAAATTAAGCACAGCTTAGTTAAATAAATACTTAATGAAGATATATAAGATTTCACAGAAGTATAAGAGAGAAGCAGATACAGAAATTGATCTTGCAATATATTATGAATGAGTTACAAATGTAATACTCAATGAATCAAGATAAATAAAGCAGAGATAAACACTCACAGAGAGAATCAAACGCAAACACAAGGATTTTTATCCTGGTTCCCCACAACCCTGGGTACGTCCAGTCCCCGACCAATCCGGTACGAGATTTCCACTATTGCCTTAGCAATACAAATACCTAGCCACAACTAGGATTTCCGACCACCTAGACTTGTCTAGGATTTTACCCTTGCCTCACAACCCGAGGACTTTACCTTGCCTCACAATCCGAGGACTTTTCACAAACACCTTGCCTACAACAAGGATTTACAATCACCCTTATCACCAAGGGACTACAAGTAAAATCAAATCCAATACACCACAATGAATTAGTGGAGATTGGTTTTTACACCCAATAATTCTATAGCCAAGATTAAATTTGCAATAGTGCTTAACGTGGCTAAAAGAATTTAAATCATTTGTAGATCACACAAAGAATATGAGTTTATTCATTGTGATCTAGAATCTAGATGTGTTCTTAGATCACACAAAGAATATGAAATTATTCAATGTGATCTAGAATCTAGATGTTTCAAAAATCCTTTGAGAATATAAAAAATCAAAGAGAAGGATTTTGAAAACCAATTTGCAATAGCCAAATAATAATAATCATCTTAAAAAGAATTATAAAAGAATATAAGCAATAAGATCAGAAATTGAAAAACCGATTTGGCTATGAAGAACTTTGAGAGCGATGAGAACGATGAGATCTTTTGAGAGAATAAGAATTTTGCTCAAGAGTAAATTGGTGAGAAAAATGTTCTCATAGGGTCTCTATTTATAGAGCCAAAGGAGAATTCAAAATAATTCAAATCAAGTTTGACTTCAGCCCAAAAATCAAGCAATGAATAAATGAGAGAGTGAATCAAGGAATTCTGGTCGCACAGCAGGTAGTCGACTCCCTAACTTTGGTAGTCGACTCCCAGAGTGTCTCAGAGAAAATCTGCTACAACTGGTAGTCGACTCCCTAACTTAGGTAGTCGACTACCAGACTATCTTTTCTGGTAGAAGACAGAAATCAGTGTAGTGAACTACTGGGTGTTTGTAGTTGACTACAAATTGAAACTTAGCTTCTATGAAAAGAATGCTCTCAAATAAGTTTTAAATGAGTTTTAAAAACATTTTAGAAAATCATTTTGTGTGTGTGCAAATTCTTCTTGGCTTTGACATAATCCTAAGAAAACGAAAAACAACTCACACACTAGACTCTATGAAGAACTTGAAGCCATGGTTGAGCTTGAGCTAGTTGCATATGCTTCGCTTGAATTTGAGCTCCTCTTTAGCTTGAGCACATTCTTTGAGCTTTGGATTAGCGAGCTAAATTCATCTTCATCTTCTATGTGTGTGGTTGAAGTTCTTCTTCTCGGAGTATGTTTCGAGCTTCAATTAGCTTATTGCACAATCTACACACTTAAGTAGTATGATTAGTAATTTAACCACATTTGGTGTGATCATCAACAAAACAAACCACTTGGGGTGGGACTAGATTCCCATCACTCTCCCCCTTTTTGATGATGACACCCAAATGAAAAACATATGAATAATATGAAATAAAAACAATGAGTAAGTGTACTTACTCCCCCTGCTTAGATGCGGTTTATTATTCATTCATGTTTTTGCTTGGTTCACTTTTTCTCCCCCTTGTCATCACAAAAAAAACATATTCGTATATATACCATGTGAAGAAAAAAATTTCATAGGCTCCCCCTTAAAGTTTGCATCATTGCAGTTGGGTCTCCCCCTTAATGTATGCATGGATTTAGAGATTCATTGGGAGCTCTTCTACTAATCCCTTATAGTTTTGGTACCTGAAAATCAATCAAAATAATTTTGGTACCCTTTCTTTGTGGGTCCGTGGGATTAGTCAAACATAATAATATAATTATCAACCAAGAGGGAACCAAACCCATTTGGGTTGAGATTTCCCATAAATAAATCTATAGTCTCTACAAAAATGGATATTGTTCATAAAACTAGAAATGTAATTGTCTTTCATTTGGATGGTTCCAATTTTGGGAATCCAAACTTTGACGTATCCATTTTCAGTTTTAGGAACTCTAGCTTGATGATGAGAGATCCTAGCCTTTTGATTGGTCATATTATAACCTAAGCCATGTTTGCTAGATTGTGGTTTTTGTGATTTAATCAAGCTATCTAATTTTTCTTTACCTTTATTGAACCTAGTAACATTATTAACCAAGTCCTCATGCTTTGCCTTAATGGCGGTCATGTTCTTTTCTAAGTCTCTAAACATATTTCTTAGGTCTTTGAGTTCTACATTGAGCAACCTATTCTTTTCAATTAAATCCTTATTGTTGCTAATCAATTTTAGGTTCTCTTCTCTAATCTTTTCTAGCTCTTGATTAGTAGGATTAGAACCACAAGATTTATGCATCATTTTTAGAGTTAAAAGCTCTTTGAGTTGGACCTCATATAATGCATAAATTTTATGAAATTCCTCCTCATAATCAATTTCATCATCATCGCTACTATCGCTATCACTAGAGTTATCGTAGGAATTTACCTTGGGGTCTTCCCGTGCCATGAAGCACATGTAATTCCGCTCGTTCCTTTTGCTTGCTTTTCCTTCATTTTCAGATGATGACGAGCTATCGGAATCGTCTTCATCATCGCTTCTATCCCAAGCCCCAAAAGCTTTTCTATTTGGCCTTTTGCCTTTATATGAGTTCGTTCTCTTATCTCTGTTTTTCTTTAGAGGGCATTCATTCTTCATGTGGCCTGGCCTATTACATTCATAACAAATAACATCATTAGTGGAATTGAACTTACGGTTGTAGGACTTACGTGCTTTTAGGATTTTCTTGTATCCTTTGGAGATGAGTGCCATTTGTTTCTCCATCTCATCTTTGACTTCATTTTCGGACTCCTCCGTATCCGATGTTGCTTTGAATGCAAGGTTCTTCTTCTTTTCACCGTGTTCCTTGGTCTTTCGCTCTTGCAATTGGAGTTCATACGCCATTAGATTGCCGATGAGCTCCTCTAAGGTTAGCTTTGAAGTGTCGTTGCCTT
This sequence comes from Scilla litardierei, assembly GCA_030789695.1. Taxonomy (NCBI): domain Eukaryota; kingdom Viridiplantae; phylum Streptophyta; class Magnoliopsida; order Asparagales; family Asparagaceae; genus Scilla; species Scilla litardierei. The sequence continues at coordinate 215,874,903 of CM061134.1, read as the reverse complement.
CTTCAATGGCCGAAGCTTTGGATTGCCATTCGGGAGTGAGGGATCTAAGGATCTTGCATACGTGATCCTCTTGTGTGTACTTCTTTCCCAATCCCGCAAGTGTGTTGACGATCTCCGTAAATCTCGTGTACATCTCCGTTATTTTCTCGTCTTTCTCCATCATAAATTTTTCATACCTGCCAGCATAAAGAGAAGATTTTGACGATTTAACTTTTTGGTTACCTTCATGTGTTACCTCAAGAAGTTTCCATATTTGGTGCGCGGAGGTAGCCATGGAGATGCGGTTGTACTCCGTTGTGTCAAGGCCGCAATATAGAGTTGACACTGCCTTGGCATTTAGAGACACTTTGTCCTTCTCCGTCTTGGTCCACTTTTCTTCCTCAAGAGTGGGTTCTTCATAAGGATTCTCCACTATCTTCCATAGATCATAGGAGATAGAGAGAAGGTACATTCGCATCCGATTCTTCCAAGATCCATAATTTGATCCGTTGAGAAGTGGTGGTCTGGAGGAAGATTGTCCTTCGGGGAAATGATTGGTTGACGCCATCTACAACCTTGCTCTGATACCAAGTGTTGGATCCTGTTGATGGCAAACAACACTAGAAGGGGGGTTGAATAGTGTTGTATAAATAATAAATATTTTTCGTTCTTTAATCAATCAACACAAAACAAAACCTTCCAATGTTGCCTAAGAAACCAAGTAGAGTGATCTACACTTGGTTCTTAATCAACTTAATTAATCTTCAAAACAAGTCAGAGATAAAACTCTTCTGGTAGTCGACTCCCTAAGAACAGTAGTCGACTCCCAGAGGGAAATTAAGCACAGCTTAGTTAAATAAATACTTAATGAAGATATATAAGATTTCACAGAAGTATAAGAGAGAAGCAGATACAGAAATTGATCTTGCAATATATTATGAATGAGTTACAAATGTAATACTCAATGAATCAAGTTAAATAAAGCAGAGATAAACACTCACAGAGAGAATCAAACGCAAACACAAGGATTTTTATCCTGGTTCCCCACAACCCTGGGTACGTCCAGTCCCCGACCAATCCGGTACGAGATTTCCACTATTGCCTTAGCAATACAAATACCTAGCCACAACTAGGATTTCCGACCACCTAGACTTGTCTAGGATTTTACCCTTGCCTCACAACCCGAGGACTTTACCTTGCCTCACAATCCGAGGACTTTTCACAAACACCTTGCCTACAACAAGGATTTACAATCACCCTTATCACCAAGGGACTACAAGTAAAATCAAATCCAATACACCACAATGAATTAGTGGAGATTGGTTTTTACACCCAATAATTCTATAGCCAAGATTAAATTTGCAATAGTGCTTAACGTGGCTAAAAGAATTTAAATCATTTGTAGATCACACAAAGAATATGAGTTTATTCATTGTGATCTAGAATCTAGATGTGTTCTTAGATCACACAAAGAATATGAAATTATTCAATGTGATCTAGAATCTAGATGTTTCAAAAATCCTTTGAGAATATAAAAAATCAAAGAGAAGGATTTTGAAAACCAATTTGCAATAGCCAAATAATAATAATGATCTTAAAAAGAATTATAAAAGAATATAAGCAATAAGATCAGAAATTGAAAAACCGATTTGGCTATGAAGAACTTTGAGAGCGATGAGAACGATGAGATCTTTTGAGAGAATAAGAATTTTGCTCAAGAGTAAATTGGTGAGAAAAATGTTCTCATAGGGTCTCTATTTATAGAGCCAAAGGAGAATTCAAAATAATTCAAATCAAGTTTGACTTCAGCCCAAAAATCAAGCAATGAATAAATGAGAGAGTGAATCAAGGAATTCTGGTCGCACAGCAGGTAGTCGACTCCCTAACTTTGGTAGTCGACTCCCAGAGTGTCTCAGAGAAAATCTGCTACAACTGGTAGTCGACTCCCTAACTTAGGTAGTCGACTACCAGACTATCTTTTCTGGTAGAAGACAGAAATCAGTGTAGTGAACTACTGGGTGTTTGTAGTTGACTACAAATTGAAACTTAGCTTCTATGAAAAGAATGCTCTCAAATAAGTTTTAAATGAGTTTTAAAAACATTTTAGAAAATCATTTTGTGTGTGTGCAAATTCTTCTTGGCTTTGACATAATCCTAAGAAAACGAAAAACAACTCACACACTAGACTCTATGAAGAACTTGAAGCCATGGTTGAGCTTGAGCTAGTTGCATATGCTTCGCTTGAATTTGAGCTCCTCTTTAGCTTGAGCACATTCTTTGAGCTTTGGATTAGCGAGCTAAATTCATCTTCATCTTCTATGTGTGTGGTTGAAGTTCTTCTTCTCGGAGTATGTTTCGAGCTTCAATTAGCTTATTGCACAATCTACACACTTAAGTAGTATGATTAGTAATTTAACCACATTTGGTGTGATCATCAACAAAACAAACCACTTGGGGTGGGACTAGATTCCCATCACTCTCCCCCTTTTTGATGATGACACCCAAATGAAAAACATATGAATAATATGAAATAAAAACAATGAGTAAGTGTACTTACTCCCCCTGCTTAGATGCGGTTTATTATTCATTCATGTTTTTGCTTGGTTCACTTTTTCTCCCCCTTGTCATCACAAAAAAAACATATTCGTTTATATACCATGTGAAGAAAAAAATTTCATATGCTCCCCCTTAAAGTTTGCATCATTGCAGTTGGGTCTCCCCCTTAATGTATGCATGGATTTAGAGATTCATTGGGAGCTCTTCTACTAATCCCTTATAGTTTTGGTACCTGAAAATCAATCAAAATAATTTTGGTACCCTTTCTTTGTGGGTCCGTGGGATTAGTCAAACATAATAATATAATTATCAACCAAGAGGGAACCAAACCCATTTGGGTTGAGATTTCCCATAAATAAATCTATAGTCTCTACAAAAATGGATATTGTTCATAAAACTAGAAATGTAATTGTCTTTCATTTGGATGGTTCCAATTTTGGGAATCCAAACTTTGACGTATCCATTTTCAGTTTTAGGAACTCTAGCTTGATGATGAGAGATCCTAGCCTTTTGATTGGTCATATTATAACCTAAGCCATGTTTGCTAGATTGTGGTTTTTGTGATTTAATCAAGCTATCTAATTTTTCTTTACCTTTATTGAACCTAGTAACATTATTAACCAAGTCCTCATGCTTTGCCTTAATGGCGGTCATGTTCTTTTCTAAGTCTCTAAACCTATTTCTTAGGTCTTTGAGTTCTACATTGAGCAACCTATTCTTTTCAATTAAATCCTTATTGTTGCTAATCAATTTTAGGTTCTCTTCTCTAATCTTTTCTAGCTCTTGATTAGTAGGATTAGAACCACAAGATTTATGCATCATTTTTAGAGTTAAAAGCTCTTTGAGTTGGACCTCATATAATGCATAAATTTTATGAAATTCCTCCTCATAATCAATTTCATCATCATCGCTACTATCGCTATCACTAGAGTTATCGTAGGAATTTACCTTGGGGTCTTCCCGTGCCATGAAGCACATGTAATTCCGCTCGTTCCTTTTGCTTGCTTTTCCTTCATTTTCAGATGATGACGAGCTATCGGAATCGTCTTCATCATCGCTTCTATCCCAAGCCCCAAAAGCTTTTCTATTTGGCCTTTTGCCTTTATATGAGTTCGTTCTCTTATCTCTGTTTTTCTTTAGAGGGCATTCATTCTTCATGTGGCCTGGCCTATTACATTCATAACAAATAACATCATTAGTGGAATTGAACTTACGGTTGTAGGACTTACGTGCTTTTAGGATTTTCTTGTATCCTTTGGAGATGAGTGCCATTTGTTTCTCCATCTCATCTTTGACTTCATTTTCGGACTCCTCCGTATCCGATGTTGCTTTGAATGCAATGTTCTTCTTCTTTTCACCGTGTTCCTTGGTCTTTCGCTCTTGCAATTGGAGTTCATACGCCATTAGATTGCCGATGAGCTCCTCTAAGGTTAGCTTTGAAGTGTCGTTGCCTTCTTCAATGGCCGAAGCTTTGGATTGCCATTCGGGAGTGAGGGATCTAAGGATCTTGCATACGTGATCCTCTTGTGTGTACTTCTTTCCCAATCCCGCAAGTGTGTTGACGATCTCCGTAAATCTCGTGTACATCTCCGTTATTTTCTCGTCTTTCTCCATCATAAATTTTTCATACCTGCCAGCATAAAGAGAAGATTTTGACGATTTAACTTTTTGGTTACCTTCATGTGTTACCTCAAGAAGTTTCCATATTTGGTGCGCGGAGGTAGCCATGGAGATGCGGTTGTACTCCGTTGTGTCAAGGCCGCAATATAGAGTTGACACTGCCTTGGCATTTAGAGACACTTTGTCCTTCTCCGTCTTGGTCCACTTTTCTTCCTCAAGAGTGGGTTCTTCATAAGGATTCTCCACTATCTTCCATAGATCATAGGAGATAGAGAGAAGGTACATTCGCATCCGATTCTTCCAAGATCCATAATTTGATCCGTTGAGAAGTGGTGGTCTGGAGGAAGATTGTCCTTCGGGGAAATGATTGGTTGACGCCATCTACAACCTTGCTCTGATACCAAGTGTTGGATCCTGTGGATGGCAAACAACACTAGAAGGGGGGTTGAATAGTGTTGTATAAATAATAAATATTTTTCGTTCTTTAATCAATCAACACAAAACAAAACCTTCCAATGTTGCCTAAGAAACCAAGTAGAGTGATCTACGCTTGGTTCTTAATCAACTTAATTAATCTTCAAAACAAGTCAGAGATAAAACTCTTCTGGTAGTCGACTCCCTAAGAACAGTAGTCGACTCCCAGAGGGAAATTAAGCACAGCTTAGTTAAATAAATACTTAATGAAGATATATAAGATTTCACAGAAGTATAAGAGAGAAGTAGATACAGAAATTGATCTTGCAATATATTATGAATGAGTTACAAATGTAATACTCAATGAATCAAGATAAATAAAGTAGAGATAAACACTCACAGAGAGAATCAAACGCAAACACAAGGATTTTTATCCTGGTTCCCCACAACCCTGGGTACGTCCAGTCCCCGACCAATCCGGTACGAGATTTCCACTATTGCCTTAGCAATACAAATACCTAGCCACAACTAGGATTTCCGACCACCTAGACTTGTCTAGGATTTTACCCTTGCCTCACAACCCGAGGACTTTACCTTGCCTCACAATCCGAGGACTTTTCACAAACACCTTGCCTACAACAAGGATTTACAATCACCCTTATCACCAAGGGCCTACAAGTAAAATCAAATCCAATACACCACAATGAATTAGTGGAGATTGGTTTTTACACCCAATAATTCTATAGCCAAGATTAAATTTGCAATAGTGCTTAACGTGGCTAAAAGAATTTAAATCATTTGTAGATCACACAAAGAATATGAGTTTATTCATTGTGATCTAGAATCTAGATGTGTTCTTAGATCACACAAAGAATATGAAATTATTCAATGTGATCTAGAATCTAGATGTTTCAAAAATCCTTTGAGAATATAAAAAATCAAAGAGAAGGATTTTGAAAACCAATTTGCAATAGCCAAATAATAATAATGATCTTAAAAAGAATTATAAAAGAATATAAGCAATAAGATCAGAAATTGAAAACCCGATTTGGCTATGAAGAACTTTGAGAGCGATGAGAACGATGCGATCTTTTGAGAGAATAAGAATTTTGCTCAAGAGTAAATTGGTGAGAAAAATGTTCTCATAGGGTCTCTATTTATAGAGCCAAAGGAGAATTCAAAATAATTCAAATCAAGTTTGACTTCAGCCCAAAAATCAAGCAATGAATAAATGAGAGAGTGAATCAAGGAATTCTGGTCGCACAGCAGGTAGTCGACTCCCTAACTTTGGTAGTCGACTCCCAGAGTGTCTCAGAGAAAATCTGCTACAACTGGTAGTCGACTCCCTAACTTAGGTAGTCGACTACCAGACTATCTTTTCTGGTAGAAGACAGAAATCAGTGTAGTGAACTACTGGGTGTTTGTAGTTGACTACAAATTGAAACTTAGCTTCTATGAAAAGAATGCTCTCAAATAAGTTTTAAATGAGTTTTAAAAACATTTTAGAAAATCATTTTGTGTGTGTGCAAATTCTTCTTGGCTTTGACATAATCCTAAGAAAACGAAAAACAACTCACACACTAGACTCTATGAAGAACTTGAAGCCATTGTTGAGCTTGAGCTAGTTGCATATGCTTCGCTTGAATTTGAGCTCCTCTTTAGCTTGAGCACATTCTTTGAGCTTTGGATTAGCGAGCTAAATTCATCTTCATCTTCTATGTGTGTGGTTGAAGTTCTTCTTCTCGGAGTATGTTTCGAGCTTCAATTAGCTTATTGCACAATCTACACACTTAAGTAGTATGATTAGTAATTTAACCACATTTGGTGTGATCATCAACAAAACAAACCACTTGGGGTGGGACTAGATTCCCATCACTCTCCCCCTTTTTGATGATGACACCCAAATGAAAAACATATGAATAATATGAAATAAAAACAATGAGTAAGTGTACTTACTCCCCCTGCTTAGATGCGGTTTATTATTCATTCATGTTTTTGCTTGGTTCACTTTTTCTCCCCCTTGTCATCACAAAAAAAACATATTCGTTTATATACCATGTGAAGAAAAAAATTTCATAGGCTCCCCCTTAAAGTTTGCATCATTGCAGTTGGGTCTCCCCCTTAATGTATGCATGGATTTAGAGATTCATTGGGAGCTCTTCTACTAATCCCTTATAGTTTTGGTACCTGAAAATCAATCAAAATAATTTTGGTACCCTTTCTTTGTGGGTCCGTGGGATTAGTCAAACATAATAATATAATTATCAACCAAGAGGGAACCAAACCCATTTGGATTGAGATTTCCCATAAATAAATCTATAGTCTCTACAAAAATGGATATTGTTCATAAAACTAGAAATGTAATTGTCTTTCATTTGGATGGTTCCAATTTTGGGAATCCAAACTTTGACGTATCCATTTTCAGTTTTAGGAACTCTAGCTTGATGATGAGAGATCCTAGCCTTTTGATTGGTCATATTATAACCTAAGCCATGTTTGCTAGATTGTGGTTTTTGTGATTTAATCAAGCTATCTAATTTTTCTTTACCTTTATTGAACCTAGTAACATTATTAACCAAGTCCTCATGCTTTGCCTTAATGGCGGTCATGTTCTTTTCTAAGTCTCTAAACCTATTTCTTAGGTCTTTGAGTTCTACATTGAGCAACCTATTCTTTTCAATTAAATCCTTATTGTTGCTAATCAATTTTAGGTTCTCTTATCTAATCTTTTCTAGCTCTTGATTAGTAGGATTAGAACCACAAGATTTATGCATCATTTTTAGAGTTAAAAGCTCTTTGAGTTGGACCTCATATAATGCATAAATTTTATGAAATTCCTCCTCATAATCAATTTCATCATCATCGCTACTATCGCTATCACTAGAGTTATCGTAGGAATTTACCTTGGGGTCTTCCCGTGCCATGAAGCACATGTAATTCCGCTCGTTCCTTTTGCTTGCTTTTCCTTCATTTTCAGATGATGACGAGCTATCGGAATCGTCTTCATCATCGCTTCTATCCCAAGCCCCAAAAGCTTTTCTATTTGGCCTTTTGCCTTTATATGAGTTCGTTCTCTTATCTCTGTTTTTCTTTAGAGGGCATTCATTCTTCATGTGGCCTGGCCTATTACATTCATAACAAATAACATCATTAGTGGAATTGAACTTACGGTTGTAGGACTTACGTGCTTTTAGGATTTTCTTGTATCCTTTGGAGATGAGTGCCATTTGTTTCTCCATCTCATCTTTGACTTCATTTTCGGACTCCTCCGTATCCGATGTTGCTTTGAATGCAATGTTCTTCTTCTTTTCACCGTGTTCCTTGGTCTTTCGCTCTTGCAGTTGGAGTTCATACGCCATTAGATTGCCGATGAGCTCCTCTAAGGTTAGCTTTGAAGTGTCGTTGCCTTCTTCAATGGCCGAAGCTTTGGATTACCATTCGGGAGTGAGGGATCTAAGGATCTTGCATACGTGATCCTCTTGTGTGTACTTCTTTCCCAATCCCGCAAGTGTGTTGACGATCTCCGTAAATCTCGTGTACATCTCCGTTATTTTCTCGTCTTTCTCCATCATAAATTTTTCATACCTGCCAGCATAAAGAGAAGATTTTGATGATTTAACTTTTTGGTTACCTTCATGTGTTACCTCAAGAAGTTTCCATATTTGGTGCGCGGAGGTAGCCATGGAGATGCGGTTGTACTCCGTTGTGTCAAGGCCGCAATATAGAGTTGACACTGCCTTGGCATTTAGAGACACTTTGTCCTTCTCCGTCTTGGTCCACTTTTCTTCCTTAAGAGTGGGTTCTTCATAAGGATTCTCCACTATCTTCCATAGATCATAGGAGATAGAGAGAAGGTACATTCGCATCCGATTCTTCCAAGATCCATAATTTGATCCGTTGAGAAGTGGTGGTCTGGAGGAAGATTGTCCTTCGGGGAAATGATTGGTTGACGCCATCTACAACCTTGCTCTGATACCAAGTGTTGGATCCTGTGGATGGCAAACAACACTAGAAGGGGGGGTTGAATAGTGTTGTATAAATAATAAATATTTTTCGTTCTTTAATCAATCAACACAAAACAAAACCTTCCAATGTTGCCTAAGAAACCAAGTAGAGTGATCTACGCTTGGTTCTTAATCAACTTAATTAATCTTCAAAACAAGTCAGAGATAAAACTCTTCTGGTAGTCGACTCCCTAAGAACAGTAGTCGACTCCCAGAGGGAAATTAAGCACAGCTTAGTTAAATAAATACTTAATGAAGATATATAAGATTTCACAGAAGTATAAGAGAGAAGTAGATACAGAAATTGATCTTGCAATATATTATGAATGAGTTACAAATGTAATACTCAATGAATCAAGATAAATAAAGCAGAGATAAACACTCACAGAGAGAATCAAACGCAAACACAAGGATTTTTATCCTGGTTCCCCACAACCCTGGGTACGTCCAGTCCCCGACCAATCCGGTACGAGATTTTCACTATTGCCTTAGCAATACAAATACCTAGCCACAACTAGGATTTCCGACCACCTAGACTTGTCTAGGATTTTACCCTTGCCTCACAACCCGAGGACTTTACCTTGCCTCACAATCCGAGGACTTTTCACAAACACCTTGCCTACAACAAGGATTTACAATCACCCTTATCACCAAGGGACTACAAGTAAAATCAAATCCAATACACCACAATGAATTAGTGGAGATTGGTTTTTACACCCAATAATTCTATAGCCAAGATTAAATTTGCAATAGTGCTTAACGTGGCTAAAAGAATTTAAATCATTTGTAGATCACACAAAGAATATGAGTTTATTCATTGTGATCTAGAATCTAGATGTGTTCTTAGATCACACAAAGAATATGAAATTATTCAATGTGATCTAGAATCTAGATGTTTCAAAAATCCTTTGAGAATATAAAAAATCAAAGAGAAGGATTTTGAAAACCAATTTGCAATAGCCAAATAATAATAATGATCTTAAAAAGAATTATAAAAGAATATAAGCAATAAGATCAGAAATTGAAAACCCGATTTGGCTATGAAGAACTTTGAGAGCGATGAGAACGATGCGATCTTTTGAGAGAATAAGAATTTTGCTCAAGAGTAAATTGGTGAGAAAAATGTTCTCATAGGGTCTCTATTTATAGAGCCAAAGGAGAATTCAAAATAATTCAAATCAAGTTTGACTTCAGCCCAAAAATCAAGCAATGAATAAATGAGAGAGTGAATCAAGGAATTCTGGTCGCACAGCAGGTAGTCGACTCCCTAACTTTGGTAGTCGACTCCCAGAGTGTCTCAGAGAAAATCTGCTACAACTGGTAGTCGACTCCCTAACTTAGGTAGTCGACTACCAGACTATCTTTTCTGGTAGAAGACAGAAATCAGTGTAGTGAACTACTGGGTGTTTGTAGTTGACTACAAATTGAAACTTAGCTTCTATGAAAAGAATGCTCTCAAATAAGTTTTAAATGAGTTTTAAAAACATTTTAGAAAATCATTTTGTGTGTGTGCAAATTCTTCTTGGCTTTGACATAATCCTAAGAAAACGAAAAACAACTCACACACTAGACTCTATGAAGAACTTGAAGCCATTGTTGAGCTTGAGCTAGTTGCATATGCTTCGCTTGAATTTGAGCTCCTCTTTAGCTTGAGCACATTCTTTGAGCTTTGGATTAGCGAGCTAAATTCATCTTCATCTTCTATGTGTGTGGTTGAAGTTCTTCTTCTCGGAGTATGTTTCGAGCTTCAATTAGCTTATTGCACAATCTACACACTTAAGTAGTATGATTAGTAATTTAACCACATTTGGTGTGATCATCAACAAAACAAACCACTTGGGGTGGGACTAGATTCCCATCAGTAAGCACAAGCTCCAATCCTTCCTTGATGAATTCATCGTCTTCTGTAAGATCCCTTTAATCTCTCTATTTTCCAGCTCTGCTTGACCATTGGTTTGGGGGTGATAAGGGGTAGAAACCTTGTGAGTGACCCCAAACCTTTTCATTAAATTGGCGAACAAGCGGTTGCAGAAATGAGACCCTCCGTCACTGATCAATGCCTTCGGTGCTCCAAACCTAGAAAATATTCTCCTTGAGAAATTTTAGCACAATTGGAGCATCGTTCGACCTGCAAGAAATAGCCTCCACCCATTTTTAAACATAATCAATTGCAACCAATATATAAGTGTATCCAAATGAAGGTGGAAAAGGTCCCATGAAATCTATACCCCAGCAGTCAAATATTTCTATCTCTAGAATGTGGTTCAAAAGCATCATGTTTCGCCTAGTAATACCTCCCAACTGTTGGCAAGGAATACATGTTTTACAATACCTAAGGGTATCTTTAAACATTGTTGGCCAATAAAAGCCACATTGTAAGATTTTAGCTACAGTTTTATTAGCAGAGAAATGTCCTCCACACACCCCATTGTGACAAAATTGTATCACACTACTTATCTCATGGTCAGGGATGCACCTCCTAATAATTTGGTCACTACAGTATTTATAGAAGTATGGATCATCAAAGAAAAGGTATTTTACCTCGTTTTTGAACCTTTTAATATCTTGAAATGACCAAGTTTCAGGGGTCTTACCAGTCACTAAATAATTTACTATATCTGCATACCATGGCAAGGTGGAGATGCTAAAAAGATGCTCATCAGGAAAAGAGTCCTCTAAGGGTACTTCTGCTGAATCGAGGCCGACCGTCAATCGTGATAGGTAGTCAGCTACTAAATTCTCCACGCCCTTCTTATCTTTGATTAGGACATTGAATTCCTGCAACAATAAAATCCATCATATTAATCGAGGTTTAGCATCTTTTTTAGACAATAAATATTTCAAAGCAGAGTGGTCCGTATAAATCAAAATAGGAGATCCTAAAATATAGCTCCTGAATTTCACTAAGGCGAACACTACAGCCAGCAACTCCTTCTCTGTGGTCGTATAGTTCCTTTGTGCATCGTTCATCGTTTTGCTGGCATAGGAAATGACCACTGGATGCTTGTCTTTCCTTTGTCCAAGTACCGCGTCAACTACGTAATTGCTAGCGTCACACATGATCTCGAATGGTAGTGACCAATCTGGAACCTGCAAAATAGGAGCAGAAATTAGCAACTTTTTTAAGGTGTCGAAAGAATGTTGACACTCAGGTGTCCAATTAAAATCAACATTTTGAGATAATAAGTTGCTAAGAGGGCGAGAAATGGCACTGAAATCTTTAACGAACCGCCTATAAAAGCCCGCATGACCAAGGAATGATCTGATGTCCCTCACACACTTGGGACTTGGTAGCTTCTCAATTACTGCTACCTTGGCTCTATCTACCTAAATCCCCTCCTTTGAAACTACATGACCAAGGACAATGTCCTCAGTGGTCATGAAATGGCATTTCTCCCAATTCAATAGGAGGTTCTTCTCAATACACCTGTCAAGAACACGAGCCAAGTTAGCTAAACAATCATGAAAAGATCTACCATATACAGAAAAGTCGTCCATGAATACCCCTATAATTTTCTCAGTCATATCATCAAATATACTAAGCATGCAACGCTGAAAAGTAGCAGGGGCATTACACAGACCAAACGGCATTTTCTTAAATGCAAAAGTACCAAAAGGACAAGTAAAAGTCGTTTTCCCTGATCCTCTGGTGCAATCTCAATTTGATAGTAACCTGACGTCTAGGAAACAATAGTATTCATGTCCAGTCACTCTCTCTAAAATTTGATCATGGAATGGTAGGGAAGTGACCTTTCCTAGTTCGGGAGTTCAGTTTCCTATAATCTATGCACATCCTCCATCCTGTGGTAGTCCTAACAGGGATAAGTTCATTATTCTCATTTCTAACCACAGTGAGGCTAGACTTTTTAGGGACAACCTGAATGGGACTAACCCATTTGCTGTCAGAAATTGGATATATAATACATGCATCTAATAATTTTAGAATTTCACCTTTTACTACTTCTTTTAATGTGGGGTTTAACCTTCTTTGAAAGTCTCTAATAGGTTTGGCGTCATCTTCTAAGTAAATATGATGCATGCATACTATGAGACTAATTCCTTTAATGTCAGCAATGGACCAACCAATAGCCCCCTATGCTTTTTCAAAACTTCAATTAACGAACTTTCCTGTTCTAAAGAGAGTTTAGAAGATATTACCACGTGAAAGCTGTTTTCATCTCCTAGAAAAGCATACTTGAGAAAGTCAGGAAGTGGCTCGAGTTCAGGCTTTAGATCCTCCATTTCTGATGGTTTGAGAGTTGATGGATTTAATGGCAAGGCCTCAAACCTAGGCTCCCATATCGCATTGAGCTCCTTCACATCTTCCTGCACAAAAGAGATATCATCAGTATCCTCCACAATTGTTGTATCACTATCAAACTCAGAGATAATGAAATCATCCACCAAAGAATCAATCATGTTTACATCTTCAACTTCATCATCCACATTTGGAAGCTTACATGTATTAAATATGTTCAAGTCTAAAGACATGTTTCCAAATGTAATTTTTAGTTGACCATTCCTACAATTAATTAGGGCATTACATGTTGCAAGGAATGGTCTACCAAGGATGATGGGAGTAGAATTTATAGTTTGGGGTCCATGGATGTCTAGGACTATAAAGTCTGCAGGGTAATAAAATTTGTCCACATGGACAAGTACATCTTCAATACACCCCTTAGGAACTTTAATAGACATATCAGCTAGTTGCAATACAACAGATGTAGGTTTTAGTTCTCCTAACCCAATCTGTGTAAAAATAGGATAAGGTAAAATGTTGACACTAGATCCTAAATCCAATAAAGCATTTCCAATCTTTTAGTCCCAATATTACAAGTAATAGTGGGTGATCCAGGATCTCTAAATTTTGGTGGTGTATTTTGTTGAACTATGGAGCTAACCTGCTCAGTTAAGAAGGCACTTTTCTTCACATTTAACTTTCTTTTGATTGTGCAAAGGTCTTTTAGAAATTTAGCGTATGCAGGGATTTGGTTTATAGCATCAAGCAAAGGAATGTTTATTTGGCACTTTTGAAAAATTTCGCGAATCTCAGATTGGTACTTATCTTTTTTCTTTTGAAGTAGCCGTTGAGGAAATGGTGCTGAAGGTACATGTGGTGCATGCTCTTCCTCTTCAATGTCTTTATTGTTCATGACACCGTCAGTGCTCTCTTCCTGCACATGTTCTTGTGGTTGAATCTCGTCCTCTTTTTCAGGTTCGTTGCTTGGTGGATCAGGTTTTTGAATTTCCTTCCCACTCCTTAGTGTGGTGACAGCTTGGTAAGGTTTTACGTTGTTACCTGCAGAAGAAGATGAACCCATATTAGGATTATGAAATGGTTGTGATGGGAGCTTACCTTTCTCCAAAGTTGCCGTAAGCTTAGCCAGGCTTTCGCTCATTTGTTGGTTCTGGGTTTGTTGAGCCTGGAATTGAGCCTGTTGGTGTTGCATCTGGGCTTGTTGTGGTAGTTGGGTTGTTGTTGGGGTCCCCAACTTAGATTGTGATTGTTTCTCCATCCCCAATTTTTAGAATTGAAACCTTGATAATTGGTTGAGACTTGGTTTAACTCCGTAGTATTGTTTAGCATGCTCTTCAAAGCTGGAAGTGTTGGGCAAGTACTAGTGTCATGGCCACCAACCTCGCAAAGTGCACAGCTTTGTACAACCTCAACTCCTTTGGACCCTTTCAAATTGAGGGCTTGAAGCTTCTTTGTGAGCAAAGCTTCCATCTTTGCTTCCATCGCATCATCTGGCTTCAAAGCATGCATCCCTCCACGTGATGGCTGGGAAGGTGTTGATATAGCTCCTCTATCGTACTCTGAAGTAGTGTCCCATGTTTGTGCATTCTCTGCTATCTCCTCCAAGTAAGTCCTGTTGGATATGGACGACATGAATACACCCATGAGGGGATGTATGAGGGTATACGGACCTCAGATGTCGCGTGCAGGAAGGCGTGCACGAAGGGAACCTTTTCTCGTGTGAAAAGGACCACTCGATAAGTGGAAAAAGCCACTCGATAAGTGGAAAAAGTCACTTTATAAGTGCATAAAGGCACTTGATAAGTGAATGAAGAAGAGTATAAATGAATGTGCTAATATAGGCTAATAAGCTTATAATTGGTTATTTCCTACAATAACCACCCCTAAAGCCTATAAATAGGACCCACGGGTAAGGCATTCATTCCACACTTTCCATGCCATAAGTTTGCATAAGGCATCTTATGTTCTTCTTCTCCCTTCCATTAAAATCCTCTTCTAGTTAGAGATTTAGGCGGTGAAACTCTGCTTCGATCCTCCGTGACGAAGTTTCGACCGTTGTGGCGAATCCGAGAGCGAAGTTCCGAGATTACGGTGTCGCATACGCAAGCGTAAGTCTCGACTTTATTATTCGATCCTAACGTCCTTGTTTTGTCAGGATCCAACATTGGTATCAGAGCCATACGGGTTCGCCCCGGTCAAACCGCCGCCCCGTCGAACCGATGAACGAGGCGTTGTCTTTTTCACGAATGGGTATCCTACCATTATGGATATGGTAGGAATGCTTCGTGACGGAGAGAACACAGCGGTTGTTCTTTTCACGTTAGGGTCTTTTATCATTACGGATATGGCAGGAACTCTCCGTGACGGGAAGAACCGACCGTTCATATCGTCAAGCTCGCACTCTTCATGGATGCCGAGTCTCCATTCATAGGGAATGTGAACTCTCTTCATGTGGAGCGTGTAGTTTACGAACTTTAAAGTATGTTATTTTTCATTTTGGCACACGGACATTAGAGAATAACTACTTTCTCGACGAACGGGTGCTTCATCGAGGGGTGCTTCAAGAAGATGGTAGTTATTCCCATTGGGGAAGATGAATTTTGGTGCTTGATCACCATGGCCAAATGGGCTATGAAGGCAATGCACCCCCCTCCCCATGCGGAGGGGGTTGGCTACGGCCAATAACCACCACGGCCACCCCTCCGGCGGGGTGTACGGCAACCCCATATAAGGGGGTGGCCGGCCATGGCCATATGGGCCATGGCCGGACCTGGCCGGCCCCGGCCAGGGCCAGGGGGCCCTGGCCGTGGCCAAGGCCAGGCCAGGGCCAAGGGGCCCTGGCCGGCCTCGGCCAAGGCCAGGGGCCGGCCCTGGCCGGCCTCGGCCAAGGCCCCTGGCCGGCCTCGGCCAAGGCCCCTGGCCGGCCAGGGCAGAGGCCCTGGCCGGCCCTTGGCCAGCCTCGGCCAGGGCCGAGGCCCTGGCCGGCCCTTGGCCAGCCTCGGCCAGGGCCGAGGCCCTGGCCGGGAGAGGTTTCAGATCATTGGTATTGGTCGACCAATCCGGGAGTTTTGGTCGACCAATTCGGCAAAAGGCCTTGGTCGAACACGAACATGTTGACTAGCCCATACGGGGCCAACGACAGTCGTCTGCGGCAAAATTCTCCCATATGGGGGGAAGCGCCTGGATCCATACGGGAGCCGGCGACAATGGCTTGCAGAAAAATCCCCTCAGGGGGAATCCGGCCTTGGCACAGATACGGCTTATCCCCGGTAAATGGCCAGGAAGTGCCGAATATTTCACTAGTATCATAAGGGTACTAGGTTGAAATATACAATTTTGAAAAATACGTTTTTCGTACGTTTTGAAAAATACGCTTTCAAAAACGCTTTTCCGCTGCAAAGTACTATAAGAGTACTTTTATTTGATTAAGTGATGGGGAAATATTGAAAGTTACTCTAGATGGTGATTGGAAACATAGTGACTTTTCCGATTCTAGAGTAACATCTTCAATATTTTTCGAAAGTAACTTATCAAATTATAAACATCATTCCAAGTGGGAGTTGAAATTAGAACTATCCAATTGGGATATTCTATTATCATTTCAAATGGGAATTATATTTTAAGAATTTTCAATGCAATGTTTTTGATCAACCTCACGGTTTTGTGTCTTTTGCAGCATTTTAAAAGTAAAATGTCTTCCGCTTCAAAGAATATCGTCGTTGAGTTAAACAGAGGTGAAAAACTCAACAACGATAATTACAAACTATGGTCCATCAAGATACAATACGTTCTAAAGGAGCAAGAAGTGCTCGAAACTCTAAAGAACGTAATGATTGAACCCGAGTTGGGCACTACGGCCCAACACATCCGAGACAAGGAAGCTTTTGATGCTTGGTCTCGAAAGAATAAGATTGCCCGCATTACGTTATTGAGCAGTATGGCCGATGACATAATGCGCATCTTCCGAGAGCATGACCTAGCCATGGACATATGGTCCAAGCTAGAGGAGAAGTTTGGTGGCACATCGGTGTCCAAACTTCGCGCCTTAACTATAAGATTTGATTCATACAAGAAACGTCGAGATCATTCCATGGGAAAACATCTGCGACATATGGCAAATCAAATCTCAGAGTTAAAGGACGCAGGTCATGTGCTCACTGATGAGCAACAAATCCAAGCAGTCATACGTTCCCTACCAAATGGGTGGGACCAAATGAAGATGCATCTCACTCACAATGAGAGCATCAAGACCTTCAGCGATGTTTCCAAGCACCTCGAATTAGAGGAAGAGCGGCTTGCGGCTGCCAAACCTAGTGCAGAAGTGCACATGGTTGCTAGTTCCTCACACGGGGGAAAGAAACGGAAAGATCGTTCGAAGTCTACTAATGAACGTAATAAGCAACATGAGTCTACCAAGAAACCCAAACATAAGGGTGGGCACAAGAAATGGCACAAGAAGAAAGACTTGAAGAGGATCAAGTGCTTCAAGTGCAACAAGCTCGGTCACTATGCTCGTTCGTGTACGAGTGGAGGCGACGAGGTAACTTGTAAATATACTAGTTACATATGTGTTTCTAGTTCAATATTTCTTGTGGAATCTAATCCATTTTGGATAATTGATTCAGGTGCCACCGACCACATAGCAAGGGACAGACGGTCCTTCGTGGAGTATCACCGGATACCCCATGGAACGAAGTGGATCTATGTAGGAAACAACACACGTGTTGAAGTGAAAGGCGTTGGGACTTGCAAGCTAGTCTTGGACAACGGCCGCACTCTCCTACTTCATGATGTTCTCTTCGCTCCAAATATTCGAAGGAATATAATATCTGTGGTCGTGTTAATAGGTCTTGGTTATAGCTGGTTTTTTCATGATTGTAAAATGGACTTGTGTTGTAATAATTCCTTAATTGGTACTGGGTATGTTTTAAAGGATTTATTGTATTAAATACAATGTATGACTCTTTATATTGTAATGAAAATTTCCTTGTTGCAAATTCATCGACTAATGAGTCTGATATAATTTGTTGGCATGCAAGGCTTGGTCACATTGGACCAACACGAATGGATAGACTTGCCAAACGTGGCCTTCTATCCAATGTTTCAAAGATTGAAATGTCGACCTGCGAACAATGCCTTGTAGGGAAATCTTGTCGTAAGCCATTTGGAACCGGCACAAGGGCCGAGGTTCCATTACAGCTCATCCATTCGGACATATGTGGTCCGATGAATGGCAAGACAAGACGCGAAAAGTCCTATTTCATCACTTTTATTGATGATTTCACCCGATTCGGACATATCTATTTGATATCCCACAAAAGTGAAGCATTAACCTGCTTTAAGAACTATATGAGTTTAGTGGAGAATCAATTAGATCGCAAGATTAAGGTCTTACGAACCGATAGGGGCGGTGAATATCAATCAACAAGTTTTAAGGAACTTTGTGATGAAAAGGGCATAGTACATCAGGTAACTATGCCTTATACTCCGCAACAAAATGGTGTTGCAGAAAGGAGAAATAAGACTTTAATGGAAATGGTCCGTTTAATGATAGCGCAAGCTAACTTGCCAATCACCTTTTGGGGTGATGCATTATTGACGACCGCTTTCATCTTGAACCGCGTACCCTCGAAATCAGTTAGCTCCACTCCTTATGAGTTGTGGAACCAAAGGTCTTCTGACTTAGACATTTTGAAACCTTGGGGATGTGCATCCTACACACATATTTCCTCCCATAAGTATGGCAAACTTGGGCCAAGGGGAAGGAAATGTATCTTTATACGATACGCAGAAAACTCCAAAGGTTATGTTTTCGTTAGTCAGGAAGACAATGGAGATCTAATTGAATTTGAGTCGAGGGATGTCACTTTCTTGGAAAACGAGTTTCCAAGACAGGGCGAGATAAGTCAGGACTTATCTCTATTTGAGATTAATGATCAAGAAGGATTACATCATTCGAGTGGGAGAATTCTTGGTGAAGAAGAAAATACGTTTCAAACTTCACCAATGGATGATACGAATGACACTAATCCTATTCCATACGGGAATAATGATCCAAGTGGGAGCATTTCTAACGACATTCCAAGTGGGAGTGATATTAGAATTGACCTAAATTCAAGTCAACAAGGACTTGAAGAATCTCAAATACGACGTAGTAGTCGTACAAGGTTGTCTCCTCTAAGATTTGAGGATGAATTTTCGCAAACCTTTATGACTTTACTACAAGATGATGACGAGCCTGCTACTTTCAAACAGGCCGTATCATGCCCTGCGAAAGACAAATGGATGGAAGCGATGAAGGAAGACTTGGAATCCATGAAAGTTAACCAAGTTTGGGACTTAGTTGACTTACCCAGAGGACGTAGAGCTATTGGGAACAAATGGGTTCTCAAGATCAAGCATAAGGCTGATGGCTCTATTGACAGATATAAAGCTCGCCTTGTCGCGAAAGGTTTTACGCAACAGGAAGGGATAGACTACGAAGAGACCTTCTCACCTGTTGTCCGTGTTACCTCGATTCGCCTGATTCTGGCAATGGTAGCTTGCTTAGACCTCGAATTACATCAGATGGATGTAAAGACTGCCTTTCTCAATGGAGAATTGGACGAGGAGATCTATATGGAACAACCAACAGGGTTTGTAAAAGAAGGAAACGAACATAAGGTTTGTAAACTTCGTAAATCTATATATGGTCTTAAACAATCCTCGAGGCAATGGTATATACGATTTCAAGAAGTTGTCTTATCAAATGGTTTTTCCATGCTTTATGAAGATAACTGCGTATATATCAAGAGGATTAATAGCAAGTACGTTATTATGTCTCTATATGTAGATGACATTTTAATAGCCGGAAATGACAAGGGCTTTGTGATGGATATCAAGGCTTGGCTTTCATCATTTTTTGAGATGAAAGACATGGGAGAAGCCGCATATATCCTTGGAGTTAAGATTTCAAGGAATCGTTCGAAGAAACTTATTTCTCTTTCACAAGAGACTTATATAAAGAAGGTTCTAGAACGGTTTAATATGCAGGACTGCAAGTCCATTGATACTCCTATAAGCAAGTGCGACAATTTATGTCTGAAATCATGTCCAAAGAACCAAAAGGAAAAGGATATTATGGAAAAAGTTCCATATTCTAGTGCAGTTGGTAGTCTTATGTACGCTATGATGTGTACAAGACCGGACATCTGTTTTGCCGTTGGAATGGTAAGTCGTTACCAATCCAACCCAGGGCAAGTACACTGGAAAGCGGTTAAGAGGATATTACGGTATCTCAAAGGAACTGCAGACTATGCTTTATGCTATCAAGGAGATGCCTTGAGGCTCGAAGGCTATACTGATGCTGATTGGGCAGGTGATCTCGATGAGCGACGATCGACCTCAGGATATGTTTTTCTACTCGGATCTGGTGCAATATCCTGGAGTAGCAAGAAACAATCCTGCATCGCACTTTCAACTATGGAAGCCGAGTTTGTAGCATTTAGCATGGCAGTCCAAGAGGCTGTTTGGCTTAGGAAGTTCTTAGACAGGCTAATTGATGCAAGTGACTCAAGTGCTGTACCTATACACAACGAAAGTCAAGCATCTATAGCATATGTCAAAGATCCTAAATTCTATTGTAAGACCAAACACATTGATATCTGCTACAAATTTGCAAAAGACTATGATAAGACCAAGAAGGTGGACATAAGGTACATATCTACGCATGAGATGATAGCGGATCCGCTTACGAAGGCGATCCCCAGAGATGTGTTTTACAAACACTTATCATCTCACGGATTTCGTAAGAGCTGAGTTGTACCAATGTAAATTCCCATGTCTGTAAATGATCAAATTTAATAAAAGAATAAGTTCTTTTCAACATTACATATGAATTTCTTAAGAAATGTTTGTGTACATTTTTGAAATCCCAGCTGAATTTTAGTATGTCGGACAGATTAAGGTTGGCTCTCTCACATGAGCAACCGCCTTTATTTTATCAGACGGGTAAAATAAAGATGAGACATGTTTAAAGTCAAAATCGTCAGACGGACGATTTAGAGTCGTGACTTAAACAAAATGGTCGTATGAAAGATCAACATCATATGGATGCTTTCAAAAGATCTAAGAGGATTTTTAAATCCTATCTGTCTTATGCGGGATGTGAGTCCAGAAGATTATTTGAGTAGTAAAAGGGACTCAAAGTCAGACATTGTGGTGTCTGGTTATCATCCTTACAACATCAGTAAGACATACGCTCCCTGGGAAAGGAGTGATGTTGTAATATGTATTCATACTACGTATGCATTTTGACCATTGGGTTAGAATAGTAATTGTGTTTACTATTATGTGAGACCCAAAGACCACATGGGTCTTAACTCGTTACCCTTATGGACTCTAATTGGTTCCTTAAGATTTGACTGGGTGATTGCTATCTTAGCATGTTGCTTATGGACTATGGTTAATTCGGTCCGGCGGTGCATGTTAGAAAAGCGAGTCAAGTCAAGATCAAAAGGATCGCAAGAAGAGGAAGATTAATTTCATATTCACATTTGGACTTTAGAGATTCAAAGCTGGCCAGCCAATTGTAATCCAGATGGGATTCAATTGTTGAATATAAAGTATAAGAAATGTGAAGAAATAGTCTAGGGTAAAGCATGCGTTGATCTACTCAACTTTGCACCTCGAGGAGTGTTGTGTATCTCTAACAAGTGCACAACAGCGGACTCTATGCGCATGACGGTCACACGGCCTATTTCTCGGTATGACAAACAGAAGAGTTAAAGGGAAAGATGTTTCCTTACAATCCCCTCAAGTGTGAGTGGGAGATGTTGGATATGGACGACATGAATACACCCATGAGGGGATGTATGAGGGTATACGGACCTCAGATGTCGCGTGCACGAAGGCGTGCATGAAGGGAACCTTTTCTCGTGTGAAAAGGACCACTCGATAAGTGGAAAAAGCCACTCGATAAGTGGAAAAAGTCACTTTATAAGTGCATAAAGGCACTTGATATGTGAATGAAGAAGAGGATAAATGAATGTGCTAATATAGGCTAATAATCTTATAATTGGTTATTTCCTACAATAACCACCCCTAAAGCCTATAAATAGGACCCAAGGGTAAGACATTCATTCCACACTTTCCATGCCATAAGTTTGCATAAGGCATCTTATGTTCTTCTTCTCCCTTCCATTAAAATCCTCTTCTAGTTGGAGATTTAGGCGGTGAAACTCTGCTTCGATCCTCCGTGACGAAGTATCGACCGTTGTGGCGAATCCGAGGGCGAAGTTCCGAGATTACGGTGCCGCATATGCAAGCGTAATTCTCGACTTTATTATTCAATCCTAACGTCCTTGTTTTGTCAGGATCCAACACGTCCAAGCCTCGTCTGACTCCGTATCGAAGAATCCTCTGTTGCACACCATCTCTACGAATTTCTTCATCTGGGGTTGCAGTCCATCGTAGTAGAAGCCAATAATTCTGCTTTTGTCGAAGCCATTATGTGGACACGCTAGCAGCAGCTCATTGAACCTTTCCCACGCTTGGTAGAATGTTTCCTCGCTTTTCTAGGCAAAGTTCATGATTTGTCTTTTCAATCCATGTGTCCTGTGTATAGGAAAGAATTTCTTTAAAAATTCAGCCTGTAATTCAATCCAAGTAGTGATAGAACGTGGTGGCAAAGTATTCAACCAGTTTTTAGCCTTTTCTTTTAACTAGAATGGAAATAATTTTAGATATATCGTGTCTTCACTAGTCTTTCCATCAAAACATGTTAAACACACTTCTTCAAATCCTTTTACATGAAGATATGGATTTTCGTTGTCCATCCCATGAAAAGTGGGTAAGAGTTGGATTACCCCTAGTTTAAAATTAAAAGAATTTGCATCGGTGGGTAAAACAAAGCATGAAGATGTGCTAGTTCTAGTGGGTCTGAGATGATCTTTTAAAGTTTTAGGAACTCCAGTTTGCAAATAGTTTTCATTGTTGTTACTAGTGTTTTCATCATTGTTCATATTATTTTCAGCCAGTTGAAAGCGTCTAGTTAACCTCTTTGTCCTAGGAGACCTATGCCACATAAACCAAGCACAACTTCTTTTTTTAGAAAGGAAAAAAAAGAAATAAAAAAAATTCAAATTTTTATGGGTTTTTACGTTGAATAAAGAAAGAAGAAGAAAACTCAAAACAAAACAAAACAAAATTATGAACAACAAAGTGGAAAGATCTCACCGAAGATTCTCTGAATGAAATAAACTATGGTAGCAAGCCGTTCTTCCCCGGCAACGGCGCCAAAAACTTGCCTCAACCAAAATTGTGTTACGCTCAAGTGTAAGAGTTCGTGCAAGTAGTAAAGTTTCGGGAGTCCGGATATCGTATCCTCAGGAGAAATCCTGTTGCAACCACAAGTTTAAATCAATTAGAAAATTATCTTAGAGAAACTAACTACTTTGAATGGTGATGATTTAATGGTTTTGCTAGTGATTTGTTTTTAAGTTTATGGAAAAATAAGTGAAGAAAGTTTTTGTTTTTGAAAATATTTATAAATAAGCACATGGTATAGTTTCATTAGGATCCCTGAAATGTACTAGTTTGGTTGAATTGAGATAACTCAATGATATCTCTTTTTGGGAGAAAATCATCGGAAGATGCCTTTTTAGGGGTTAAAACTCAAAATCGATGAAGTAGTTGTTAAAATAATTATCTTTTAAACAATAGATGAAACTTCCTTTTGGGAAGAGCAAAAATCACCCTTGTGTGGTGATCATCAACTCATTCATAATCTTTTGGAAGATGAATGAGAAGTTAAAAAGAAAAAGATAAAAACTTTAACAACGTTTGCTTTGAAAGCAAAGAAATTCAATACAAATTAGCACAAATCACATTTCCTAATTACGCCATACCATGTACAATTAAAATTTAGCTATTCATGTTGATAATAGAAGAGAATATAAACAAAGAAAACATTTTTTATTTATAAGAAAAGAGAACTTAAAAGATAACAAAAGAGCGAGAGAAGATATCACCAATTTACACCCTCCTTCCGTTGCAAATGAAACACCCCTTTCTTCCTTCAAAAATCCTATGAAAGCTCACTCAAAATACTCTCTCTATAATCAGAAATACATAGGATAAAACTCTCCAAAATCTGATGCCAATAGCTCAAGAGAAAACACCTATTTATAGGCTCCACATTCTTCTTGGGTTTAATGGTGCATGGCTCTTCATCTTCCCCTTCATCAATGTAAATAAAACTCCAAAACCCTTCAAATTATGTCTCTTGAGCTGCTGGTCATGAATATAAGATGAAGAGTCAATTCAGATTCGAATTCTGATCAAAATCAGTCCAAATTCATCAAAATCCATCAAGAAACGCATCCAATATGCTTTAAAGAACATTGCGGGTCTGTACTGTGCTTTCGGGTCGGATTTGGGCGCGCGCGCGCCTGCAAATAAATAAATGGGCCGGCCAAGCGGGCCGGACCGTTAAACTTTTTGATTGATTTTTTAAAAAAATATGCGCGCGCGTTTGCAAAATGAGGAAGCCAGCTCTCTTTTTAATATTTTTGTTTAACATGTGATCATGGCACATTTACAACTATTTGGAGAGATAGCCGACTATCTGGGTCAACTAAAGACAGATTTAAAAATTTGCCATGATTTTTGCTAGCCGTTAGCTAGCCATTGTAGTTGACTTTGGGAGCAGATTTTTAGCTATTTGTGAGCAAATATTTTGCTACTATTTATCTATAAATAACTGGGTTTTCAGAAGTTTAAAAACAACAATTTCAATATCAAAGAAATCTCTCTTTTGCTCAAAGTGCTCACCGCTTAATTTTTTATCTTCACTAAATTCACAGGCTACTGCTTTAATTCTTGTGCTAAATCTTTCAAAGATCAATTTCAGTTTTATTTTAGCTTTTCTATAGTACTTGTTCCTTTTGATTCCAAGCTTAACGCTTTCTTTTTGAGATTCAAAATACAAGACTTTTGTTTTAATATTTGTGTAATTTTTAAAAGTTAATATTTTTTTCAAAGGTTAAAATACTTGACTATTGTTCTCTAAGGCCAAATTGCGAATTTTAGAGAATCAATTTTCAAGATAACTTTTTGATCAAAACGTGCTTTATATATATCATTTATTTGATCAAAAGTTTTCCGATTTTCTAAAGCTATATTTCATACTAATATACTATTGGCTTCTAGGAATTATTGTACTCATTTTTATATCAGTTGTGTAAGTATTTGGAGAAGACTTGGTGGTAATGTAATTCTCGTGTAATAAGTGCAATTGGCATTGTAAATCCTAGTTGGTTGTAACTATTGCGCGCGCGCGCTTCAAAACCCGCATCTGCAAGCCTTCAGCTATTGCGCGCGCCTGCAAATAAATAAATGGGCCGGCCAAGCGGGCCGGACCGTTAAACTTTTTGATTGATTTTTTTAAAAAAATATGCGCGCGCGTTTGCAAAATGAGGAAGCCCGCTCTCTTTTTAATATTTTTGTTTAACATGTGATCATGGCACATTTACAACTATTTGGAGAGATAGCCGACTATCTGGGTCAACTAAAGACAGATTTAAAAATTTGCCATGATTTTTTGCTAGCCGTTAGCTAGCCATTGTAGTTGACTTTGGGAGCAGATTTTTAGCTATTTGTGAGCAGATATTTTGCTACTATTTATCTATAAATAACTGGGTTTTCAGAAGTTTAAAAACAACAATTTCAATATCAAAGAAATCTCTCTTTTGCTCAAAGTGCTCACCGCTTAATTTTTTATCTTCATTAAATTCACAGGCTACTGCTTTAATTCTTGTGCTAAATCTTTCAAAGATCAATTTCAGTTTTATTTTAGCTTTTCTATAGTACTTGTTCCTTTTGATTCCAAGCTTAACGCTTTCTTTTTTAGATTCAAAATACAAGACTTTTGTTTTAATATTTGTGTAATTTTTAAAAGTTAATATTTTTTTCAAAGATTAAAATACTTGACTATTGTTCTCTAAGGCCAAATTGCGAATTTTAGAGAATCAATTTTTAAGATAACTTTTTGATCAAAACGTGCTTTATATATATCATTTATTTGATCAAAAGTTTTCCGATTTTCTAAAGCTATATTTCATACTAATATACTATTGGCTTCTAGGAATTATTGTACTCATTTTTATATCAGTTGTGTAAGTATTTGGAGAAGACTTGGTGGTAATGTAATTCTCGTGTAATAAGTGCAATTGGGATTGTAAATCCTAGTTGGTTGTAACTATTGCGCGCGCGCGCGCTTCAAAACCCGCATCCGCACGCCTCCAGCTATTGCGCGCGCCTGCAAATAAATAAATGGGCCGGCCAAGCGGGCCGGACCGTTAAACTTTTTGATTGATTTTTTTAAAAAAATATGCGCGCGCGTTTGCAAAATGAGGAAGCCCGCTCTCTTTTTAATATTTTTGTTTAACATGTGATCATGGCACATTTACAACTATTTGGAGAGATAGCCGACTATCTGGGTCAACTAAAGACAGATTTAAAAATTTGCCATGATTTTTGCTAGCCGTTAGCTAGCCATTGTAGTTGACGTTGGGAGCAGATTTTTAGCTATTTGTGAGCAGATATTTTGCTACTATTTATCTATAAATAACTGGGTGTTCAGAAGTTTAAAAACAACAATTTCAATATCAAAGAAATCTCTCTTTTGCTCAAAGTGCTCACCGCTTAATTTTTTATCTTCATTAAATTCACAGGCTACTGCTTTAATTCTTGTGCTAAATCTTTCAAAGATCAATTTCAGTTTTATTTTAGCTTTTCTATAGTACTTGTTCCTTTTGATTCCAAGCTTAACGCTTTCTTTTTGAGATTCAAAATACAAGACTTTTGTTTTAATATTTGTGTAATTTTTAAAAGTTAATATTTTTTTCAAAGATTAAAATACTTGACTATTGTTCTCTAAGGCCAAATTGCGAATTTTAGAGAATCAATTTTCAAGATAACTTTTTGAGCAAAACGTGCTTTATATATATCATTTATTTGATCAAAAGTTTTCCGATTTTCTAAAGCTATATTTTATACTAATATACTATTGGCTTCTAGGAATTATTGTACTCATTTTTATATCAGTTGTGTAAGTATTTGGAGAAGACTTGGTGGTAATGTAATTCTCGTGTAATAAGTGCAATTGGCATTGTAAATCCTAGTTGGTTGTAACTAGGTGTGTGCGTGGAAATTTCTAGCGAGTGAAACTAGGTGTTTGTATTGCTTGTTGCAATAATAAATTAAATCCTGATGGAGGTCGGGGACTGGACGTAGGCCAAGGTTGGGCCAAACCAGGATAAAATCTGTGTGTTTGCACTGTGATCATATCTCTTACTCTTTTTTTCTTTATTGTTGATTGAAACTTTTTATACCGCAGCAACTTATATTCAAGCATATTATATTGTTGATTAAGTACAAATTGAGGCAACTCGATTTGAGACTTAGGTAACTCATAAACGGATTTTTATTACGCTAAACAGTTTATTATTTGTTGACTATTCAATCCACATTCTAGTGTTGTCTGCCATCCACATGGATCCTACAAATATCACATATAAGAAATTAATCAATAATTTCATACTCAAATAGATCCATCCTCAATGTGACAACATCAGGTGTCAATACAAATTTAACATGATAATTTCGATATTACAACTTCTGGTATCAATAAAAATTGAAAGATGAAAAATGAGTATAAGAAGAATAATTTCAACAATAGAATTTGAACTTATAAGAAAAATCAAAACTTACTACTTTGTACTTCCTCAGAGTAGAAATCAAGACTTAGACTTTGTAGAGTCTTCGTGCTGATAACGTGTTGTGAAACAACTGAAGAACGAAGAACAATTGTAATTAGAAAACTCATAAGAAGAAGAATAGATAGCTGTGGAGTAGAGAGAATACTATTGATGTATATACCAATATTGTGATATATACAAGTGAGGTAGAGCACCTCTATTATACATTTGACAACCTTTTTTGAATTCTAGGGCTGACTAGGACAAGATAAAGAGTGGCTGAGATTTGTTCTTGGTAAATCAGTGGTAGAGATTGGATTTTGTGAAAATTTTAGTAGGAAAACTTAAATTTTGGGGGAAAAGCTTCTTGTGAATCAAAACTTTGAAATTAAAGGTGTATTGGAAAAGATTACGGAGATTAAATTTTGGGGGAAAAGTGTCTTATGAACCAAAACTTTGAAATTATATGTTTATTGGAAAAGATCGTGGAGAAACATGATCCATTAAATTAAACAAAGTAAAAAAAATAAGCGTAAAAAATTTAGCGGAACAACGAAGTTGCATTAAAAATTCTAAGTTAATACCGTTACCGAAAAATACCCAGAGGTTTGTTGTTCCGCGCCGAATGCGATTGTTCCGCGCCGAAGGCGCTTGTTCCGTGCCAAAGGTGCCCACGCCGAATTTGTTGTTCCGTGCCAATTGCGCTCGTGCGTTGTTCCGCGCCAACAAACGACGCCAGTGCAATGTTTTTTACGCTAATTTGTTGTGTCGCACCAAATGAACCAGCGCTGAATTTGTTGTTTCGCGTCGAAGGCGCTCGCACGTTGTTCCGTGCCAAAGGCGTCTGAGCCGAATTTGTTGTTTCGCGCCAAATGCGCCCGCGCCGTATTTGTTGTTTCGCGCCGAAGTTGCCCGTGCCGCTAAATATTTTTACGCTAATTTGTTGTTCTTTTAATTTTGGCCGTGGAAATAATTTTATGGGAAACAAAGTTTTCGCGGGAAAAATCTTAAATGAACCGTGTTCGCGGGCACGGGTTACGACTAGTCTATTTATATTACAAACTCACATGCGTGGGTTGACGAATATTTTTATCTCCGTGTAACAATTCATTAAACAATGGTTTAATGACTAGAAGTATGAATGTCTCTATCAATTCATCTTCATATCATCAAATGCATGAATGTAGACATTGTGTGCAATTCCATTCATTTGTAACATAGAAGCAGAAATGTGTATACATATTACTCTTTACATAACCAACACAATGATATGAATGTTCATTATTTCATAACATTTATAAGCTTTTCAAAAATATTGAAAAATGATTTCCGAGAGTGAAACAGTCCATTTGTATTAAGTGGTTCATCTAAGCCCAGTTGAAAAAAGCCCGAGAGCTAGTTTTCGCATCCACCGTTTAATCTGCACACATACCACTTGTTTAAAAGATTGTCATTACTTAGCACACATATAATTATTTACAAGTTTGCACTTAAAATTGCTCATCACACAAGCCAGTTTATGCAATTTCTGAAAAAGTCCATAGGTCTGTGTGCGTGGAGTGGTGAGGGGTTGGGGGCGGACCGATGGCGAGCTTTGCAGCGAGACATCGATTCTTGGGCCTCCAATAGTCTCTTGCAGAGGAGAGATCGAAAAAGAAGTACGATAGATCGAAGTATGAGAGATTACTATGTCCATCTTGCAAAGCATGAAAGCAGCCAAGTAGGGGATCACGATTAGCCATCTCTTGGGGAAAGCCACCTCATCATCTCCTTCCTCATCAGTCCTCACATCCAGCGATGGTGAAACCACTTCACTCATAGCATCCTGAAGCTTGATCGAATCTGAAACATCGAACGATTCTGAGTTCACGTCGGCACCGCCGCCCCGACCTCGGTCGGCCGCCCATTTCAATCAACATTTCTGGCAACTCACGATGCTCGGGGATCTCTGTTTCTGTTCGACGGGGGAGTGTAAAATAGGAAAATTGGGGAGGAAGTTTGAATGGCACACTGGTAAATGTTTAATGGCAAACTTGTAAATAAATAGTATGTGCGTAGAGTAGAACGATGGGTTCGAAAGTAACTCCCGAAAAGCATGGGTGGAATTTACCCTTTATTTAATTAGGGCCATCTATTAACCCACGAAGTTACCTTACGCACCCACAGTTTTGCTCACGCGCACATACCACTTATTTACAAGTTTGCCATTCAATTACATTATGCGCACATACCACTTATTCCTCCCCCGGTGCTACTGTCATTCCACACCGATTCCGACGACGATTTACTAGGATTTTGAATAGGCTGTGGGAAAGAAGGAGATGTGGGCTGGGGAGGTCGGAGGGAGGGGGCGAGGGAAGATGGTGAGGAGGGGGGGTGGGGTTCGGGAGGTCGAAGGAGGGGGAATGGAGCTGGGGAGATAAGAGGAGGATGACGACGTTCGTCCTTTAAGGGGAAGAGGGAGAGAGGGGGTGGTGAGGTTGGAAGAGGGGGATGGGGGATGGGGGATGGGACGGTCGTTGAAGGGGGTGGTGGAAGAGAAAGATGGGATGTGATGTCGGATGATGGGGGCGGCGTTGCATTTTCGGCCGTTTTATTCACAGTGCGCATACGGTTGCATGTTTTGGAAATTTGGCCATGAAGGCACATGGTGAGTGATTTCAGTGGCAAACTTGTAAATAAGCAAACTTGTAAATAAGTGGTTTGTGCACAGAGTAAGACGGTAGGTTCGCAAAGAAGTTCCCTTAACCCCCTCGTTCCTCCGAAGTTTCATTACCTTCGTGAAGATCTCGCTCTCCCTCACTGACACACACTCCAATGGAGCCGGACGTGAGCATGCAAAGCGGATCCATGATCCGCGTGGCCGTGATCCCCGTCGGCGGGACGATCCCACCGCCGACGCTGCGGAACTATGTTGGGATGCTGACGCGCCATGTGCGGGTGGATCTGTCGTCGATCAGCTCGTTCTACACGGAGTTCCAGAAGAGCCCGTTTGCTCACCAGCCGTGGGACACCGGAACCCTGAAGTTCAAGTACATGATTGGCGGAGCTCCGGCGAACCCCTGGGAGGACTTCCAGTCCAATCGCAAGATCCTCGCCGTGGTCGGGATCTGCCACTGCCCGACCTCGCCGGATCTTGATTCTGTCGTCGAGGAGTTCGCCGCTGTTTGTAAGGGGTACGGGGCTGCGGTCGCCACTCGGTGCTTCGCCTTCTGCCCTAGCGACGCTCAGGTGAATCGTAATCCCGAAAATTGAATTTTGTTGATATCTTAGTTATCTAGCCGCAGAGCGTATTGACTAAGCATAAAACTATGTTAATTTTGTTTGAAGAGCTTGAACTTACTATATGAAACCGTTCCTTTCTGAGATTTTGATGACAGATGAATCTAAGAAGGAAATGCTGAAATTTCAACACTCATATAAATCTTTATTTGAGGAATGAATTGGCAGTTGGCCCTAGGCGAATTTTGATATTCATATATATAAATTGAGATCTTGATGATGCGATTTGTATTGACCAAGTATCAAATTTTCTATGTATTAATTGAAATCACGATCCAATTGACGTATTAATGATATGCATTTACCTCTTATTATGTTGTCAAAATTTGAGCGTTGGCCATTTCAAATTGAGAACTAGCTTAGACAGTGTTAGCTATCAAGATTATGATTAATTTTACTGCAGTGGACACTAGCACTCTTATAAAGAAACTTAATTTTGAATAAATTGGCTGAAATTTCTGCATTATCTCGAGCTAGGTGCAGACTGTATCAGACCAAGCGTAAATATCCTGTTAATAATTGTTGGAAATAGTTGAAAATTGAAACATTGACTGAGTTTCTGAACTTATAATTTTCTGGTGCACAATATTATGTTGAAATTTGAAATTTGAAGTGGTTAAAAATGGAAATAGCTCATATGATGTTTACTTCTGAAAGTTGGAACCCATTTTAAGTTTTTCTTTTTTCTCCATCATTAGAATTGGAGATGAAGTTGCTAAATTTTTTCAGTTTCTTGGGTGCTTACAAGGGCAATGTGCTATTGGCTCCGGCTAGTGAGGTGGATCTTTATGTACTTAACTATTTCTCATGCTAATAAATATTGACACGTGATTGAAATTTCGTCATGAGGAATTTCAAGTTGATTGTAATTGTTAGATGCTATGGAATCTTAAGGGAGGTGCTATATCCATGGTTTTGTTAAGTGGTGATTTAGAGTTCTTCGGTATCATATTCTAAATCATTAAATTTGCATTGCCTATGAAATGTGGCTTACAGGTAAATAAATTCACAAAGAGATTTTCAAATTTACGTTGGCTTGTTAGCCAAGCATCGAGTCTCCATGATTTTGAACTAGAGCATAGGCGCCATGAGCAAGAGTGTTGCATGCCACAGAACCTTGATAGCTTGATAATGGGTTGTTGGGGGTACTTGTTTGGTTATTCACTGTGATCTCAAGACAAAGACCAAATTCCCCAAGGCGAGGAAAGGGCCTAGATGAAAACCAAATGGTTTGATTTTCTATGGGAAATCACATTTGTCTTGTAGGCATAAAATGAGCTCAATTACAAACACAATCACTTTCCCATAATTTATTTGGGAGTTTTATGGAAATTTTCTTAATGAGAAGCTGTGGATAACACATTTATGTTTTTGTTGTCAACTCACATGTTAGCTATACGATGAAAGTGCATAAAATT
The DNA here is from genome assembly GCA_030789695.1 of Scilla litardierei. Lineage (NCBI taxonomy): Eukaryota > Viridiplantae > Streptophyta > Magnoliopsida > Asparagales > Asparagaceae > Scilla > Scilla litardierei. The sequence goes on along the minus strand of CM061134.1, from coordinate 215,842,634 downwards.
TGGATGCTAACAAAAAACTTGATTTGCTGAAAATTTTGAAAAATATTATAGTTTTGACGGTAACCCAAGGAAAATTTCAGCTATACGATGAAAGTGCATAAAATTTGGATGCTAACAAAAAACTTGATTTGCTGAAAATTTTGAAAAAGATACTAGTTTTGACGGTAACCCAAGGAAAATTTCTTCTCGTTTTATTTTCACTCTATGAAATTTATTGCACTTAACACAAAATTTGCCAAATTTCTTAATCGATATGACATGCCTGGTACTAATTCTCTATAATAGGTAGTGGTAATTCAAAAGTGATAATTAAAGAACCTAAGCCAACTTTATGTTTTCAATTTCAGCTGAAAATGACACATTTTAGCTAAATCTGATGGATCATATATGACAGTGGGTCAAAATATTATACATGATATTATCATATGATATTATAAAAGAGCTTTCGCAACAATTAAGCCATAAAAATAAACAGGTTTAAGTCCCGATGAGGGAAGAGACCGAAAAACAGATATGGGGCAACAAATGGAGGGATAGATTGCTTAATGAAAGGTATGATGGGAAAGGAGAAGCTCACGTCATCATGATGTTCTATCTCATGGTCTAATTTACTCTTTGTTTGTGATTCTTTCGAGGAAGGCTTAGATCCAGTATCGGTAGCAGAAGAATTAGACTTGGGTAAGCCCGAGAGATGGCCTGGACCAGAAAGCTTTAATGGTGGGGGTAGAACAGTCAAAACAACTCATTATTCCTTCGATGAAAACAATGAAATCCAAATTTTTATCCAGTAAGGTTATGCTAATAAAATCGTTAAGCCACTTTTCATGAACCTTAGGTCATACAATGCGCGGCTTTTTGTTAAAAGATGAGGGGAAAACTATGTAAGATGTCGGAGAAGCCAAATATAGCAAACAACCCACATGTAATTCAGCGTGGGGAGCCTGCTTTGAGCTTGCATGACAAGAGCATGCCGTAGGCATGGTGCACGGGACCAACACTTCTTTTTCTCGCCACGCCAGCCTCTGAGAAATCTCAGCTATATGAGATATGGTCTAGTGGACAAGGAATGTAGCATAACAGACCGTCATGAGTTCCCACCATCCAAGGGGAAAAGATTCTGAATATTAATTTCATAGATTATACAGGTTTTATATTTTTATTCTTTATATGTCGATATTGCTGAAACTGAAAATTCTGAAAACTCAATCCTGAACAGTTCCAGAACCACCAAAACTCCTGAAATTGAAACTGATTTGAAAATTGAATTTTTAATCATTAATAAGAATAGTCCATGTCTTTGTAAATTTGTCTGAACATTCCAAAATCTAAGGCGCATTTCGGTATAAATTTTCTTTCTGTTCATAGAAATGAATCTACTCAGCAATTTGGGCACTGGTAGTTTTGATTTCGAAACACCATGAAAGCTAATGTTTGAAACTGGTATTGCAAAAAAAAAGGTAAGTTATCTTTTGTTTTCCAGAGACTTCGTCTTTTTATGAATAAGATTGGTGGGCAAACATAGGATGCTTTCATAGTTTGGATTTTGCAGAAAACATGTATTGTACTATGAATTTATTGGAAGTAATCACGTTATTGAATTGTAGGCAAGTAACTCTATATTCCTAGAAGTTATCTGGTATTAGGAATGCAATAATCATGTGATGATTTATTACATCAGTGACTGTTGTAATTTCTCAAATGCAGTCCAATGGCATGATCAACTTTTGCAATTTTGTTTAAGTTTAACTGTGATGTGCACGTTGTATTTGAGCTTGATTTATAACTAACTTGTTACGGACACATTTTTAACTAAAATTTTCTTCCTTAGTCAGTGACTGCTTTTCAGTCACTTTGCTGAGGGTCTGTACATAGTACATACTGTTTCACTCTGAACATTTTATGAATGAGATTGGTGGGCAAACATATGACGATTTCATAGTTTGCATTTTGCAGAAAACATGTATTTACTATGAATTTATTGGAAGTAAACATGCTATTGAATTGTAGGCACATAACTCTATATTCTTAGAAGTTGTCTGGTATTATGAAATAATAAAGACTAATGCATAATGTGATGATTTATTACATCAGTGAGTGTTGTAGTTTCTCAAATGCAGTCCAATGGCATGACCATCTCTTGCAATTTTGTTTAACTGTGATGTGCACGGTGTATTTGAGCTTGATTTATAACTAACTTTTTACGGACACATTTTTAACTAAAATTTTCTTCCTTAGTCAATGATTGCCTTTCAGTTACTTGGCTGAGGGTCTGTACATAGTACATACCATTTCACTCTGAACATTTTTAAAATATGTATGTACCTTTTGTGATGAAGGACAGTTAGAGGAGGGCCGTAAGAAGGAAAACAGTATTATACTGTTTCCTCCTTCTGATCAACAAGCACAGGAACTTCACATGCTAACGATGGTGCAAGATCTTGCGGCTTCATTATTGATGGAGTTCGAGAAATGGGTATTTCGTGCGGAATCAACAGGGACTATTTTGAAGACACCCTTGGACTCTCAAGCTAGTCTTGGCGCAGAGGAGGTTTATTCTTTAGGTGTTTTGAATATTTAACATTTTCTTTTAATCGTCTATAACATGTATGAATGGTAATCTGATTTTTAAATTTTTGTTAATCTCCAGGTGATTAAAGCCAAGAAAAGAAGGCTTGGTCGGGCACAGAAAACCATAGGGGACTATTGTTTGTTGGCGGGATCACCGGTTGACGCAAATGCCCATTATTCTACAGCAATAGAGCTAGCCAGGTTAACTAATGATGTTTTTTGGCATGCGGGAGCCCTCGAGGGTAGCGTATGTGCCTTACTGGTAGGTGGATCGGCTTGCTTATATATTAGTTCTTAATAGTTTGTCCAGTTGCGTTTCAATCACTTCTTTGATAAGATAAAGCACACACCTTTTGGATATGAACTTTATTGCTTCATTTTGACAATTTTGAATGTATTAATCAAACATTATGATTGCCTATATGAATTTTTTGGGGTGCAGATGGACCGAATGGACCAAAGAGATTCTGAGTTAGAGGAAGAAGTGAGGTACCGCTATGCAAATGTCATTCAGCTTTATCGCAGATCATTTTTGCAAGATAATGCACAAAGGTAGATAATGGTTACAGTTATGAATAAGTTTATCTCTTTACTTCATAGTTTACAATTTTTATTTTATATGTTTTGGCTTTTGCCTGTATAGGGCCAGTTCATCTGTGGCGTTGTAATGTTCATGCTAGAAAAATGTAGCGCAACTATATTTTTTGCCAATAAAATCTATCTATTATACAAATGGTGCATTTGTCCTAGGCGGATGGGGAAAATATGCCTAGGACAAATATCCCATCACCCCCTCCACATCACCATCCACCGCACTCAAATCTCACCCCAACCCCACTTAATTACATGTTTGCGACACCCTCAAAAAAAATCCAACCACATTAATTACATGTCTGCCATTCACCCCAAAAAAATCCACTTATTTACGTGTTTGCCACCCCACGGTTTTTTGCGTTTTGACCCCCGGACTTTGCACTTTTTGCCCCCGACGATACCGGCACGACCACCCACATTTCTCGCTCTTTTTCGGTAGCACACATGCACTCCATCCTCTTCGTGGTGGTTTTTTTGCTCCGTGCACTGTGTGCACAGGTTATTTCTAGTACTTCATTAAATTAGAGCTAATCATAACCGATTCACCATCTACGCATTCTCCCATCAAAATGGGGTCAGCTTTGAAGCTACATGAATTATTTTTCAAAGTTTCACGAGCAGTTATTAACCTCGTGCCAATCCTTGCTTAGTGCCATATTCGTGGCACAGGAAACTGAGGACAGTAGCGGGACTTTGTCATAATCTATGAATCATGAACACATTCTTAGTGTTGCATGGACATGTGGCATGGAAATTCCTTACAATGTAGGGTACGGGGGACATGACATTGTTAAACTAGAATATCTCTATTGCATTTGAGGCCCTAAGATTTGACGTTTGTCCGACTGGGACAAACTGGGCGGTAGAATCCCAGCCCATCTTTGTCCACATCGTCAGCCACGTGATCCCAATGTCCGCGATCCTCGCGTTCGTCCACGTGGGCGCTAGGCCTCAGGGCTCTGTATAGGCAATGTCCCCCCTCGCAATTCACAGTGCCCTTTGGGCGCTGGAAAGTTCTCCACGTGGGCGCTAGGCCTTAGTGCTCTGGTATATGCATGGCCCCCCCTCTCAATTCACAGTGCCCTTTGAGCACGTGAAAGTTCTAGTGTACTAATATAACACAACCTCTTGGGGGTCATGGGCTAAAGTCATGGCCTTCTGTTGCTCTCCATATTAATTATAACCATTCATTTGTTTACATCATTGATGGGGACTAACTAATATAAGCAGGCCGGTATGTGAACTGCTTTAGTACATAAAAGCACATCTATCTTTCTCTCTTGTTAAACGGGAAGAGGCAGTGACTTGTAGCAGGGGCAATGGGAGTGACTTGTAGCGGGGGCAATGGACCCGACTTAAATAAGGCCAAGCCCAGGTATTGTTAATTTACAAGAGTCCATGCCTGGTTATATACGGTGCTTGAATTTTTGAGCACAAGCATGTTCAAAATAAATGGGTTGGACTTGGTTTGAAATCAGACCTACATTATTAGGTAATAAATTTAATATATTAAAAAACTCTCTATGTTAATTAAATGAAGAATAGATAAATAAGTGAAAAATTCAATATGGGAATATTACAAACAATTTACCAATTGTATTAAAGACGAATTTTTTTGACATTTAATCAATACCATTCTTTATTGGGATTACTGTAGGACAGAGCTTTTGGACGGCCAATGAGAGGCCGCCATGTCAGCGCCCATGACCCAAGTTGGTCAGGTGCCATCTTTTTGACATTATTCTATTCTTTATTTTATCTTATAAATGAAGTGGAATGATACCTCTTCACCAAATATATTTACAACTACCATATATTATAAAATTCAATCAATATTACGTGCATAAAATAATCCATATATAGCAATAGGAACAATACATATAATTATCTTTTATAGAAAATCCTCAACCATTGGGGTTGAATAGTCAACACATTTGGGCCAATCTGGCCAAGTACCCGAGGCCTTAATATAGTTCGCTTAACAATCGGGTTGATAACCTAGGTCCGCGCCCAATTAAATTCTACTAAAATCCAAATTCTTAGTTAGATCATATGTTTTGATCATTTCTAGATACGGTTGCAAGTGAGTTGGGTATGATTGAACTCAATTAGGGGCTAACTCGATTTTTTCCTGATCCGTGTCCGACACAAAGTTTTAACAGGACCACCACGGGTCCTGCACAGAACCTGTATTGATATTTGTTTGGGAATGTGCCACTCAAAAACAAATCCAACGTGAACATAAACCGATCAAAACAACCCACTTGTAATGTGGATATCCTTACTCTTGACCCGACTAGAATGTAGCCCAATTTGATGTACTCCTTCAAACCCTATTCATCATATACAAGATATTTTACTTCCTATATTTTTTTATAGAGTGCTCTTTGCGCACATGTGTTTGTATGTGTTCTTGGGGTTAAAGGATAGAGATAGATTTGAAATTCAAGAATGTCTAATCAAAAGATGGATACAAGAACGGGGTGGGTTGGTTTACAAAGTTTTCGACCTTTGATTGGGATTTGAAATTAAGAATATGTGAAAAGATATCAATACATGTCATATACCAAATCATTTGGAATTGACAAAAGACGTAGATAGGAAAGATAGGTGTGATTTTTGAATTTCTCATCTCTGATTTAGATTTTATATCAAAATATATTAAATGATATGATTTTTTTTCAAAAATCAATTTACTTGGAGTTAATGGAGGATTAAGATAGGAAAAATGGGGATTATTTTCTAATTTCGTGTCCCGTGGTTAATCTTGCAGTCAAGAATATGTGAAGGAATAATATTGTATTTTAAAAAATCAAATCGTGTGTCTCATCATATATCTTTATCTTGTTTCTGCACTTTTTTTAACCCATCCAGTAATTTTAGACTCAAAACCAACCTTGGATCTGACCAGTTTGGACCAAACCACATTCATCTCTAATCTTGAAACCTGATCTAATAGAACCAATATTAATTCAGAATTTGATATAGACCCGATTTGAAAAATAAGGGGCATGACTTGGAATGATATCTAGTACCCATCTTTGCTTCGAATCAGGTATGTGTCATGACAAAACTTGACCTAACACAACCCATTTGCATCCCTACTCTGAGGTATATGAATATTTAATAATAGATCATTAATGCAATGGATTTTACATCATTATGCGCTTGAAAGGAACACTGCAATCTGATCAGGGAATCATAGGTGTCGAAAAGTCAATCCAAATACTGTAAGTTTGTTTCTTCAGGGTTTTGCACTAGTTGGTTTGATCTTTTAGGCTCTGAATGGAAGAGCATGTGAATTCTTCATGATGTGCTATTTATCATCATAGGCTCTTTTTATCTGTTTGTCATCATCATCATCATCACAGACTCTTATTCTTCTCACATTTGTTCTTTGTTTTGCTTGGGCTTAGATCAATACCAAAGCAAGCATTAAGTCCATATATATCTTTATTTTCAATTAACTGGTGTACCTCCAAGCCATTGGTTATTTGTTACCTAGAAAAAAGGTTACATCACGATTTTTTGTAATTTTGATGCCCATTCTAGTCATAATTGGTATATCTTTATCTACCTTGCAGGTTTTATGTAGCAGTTCTATGTCACCTAACTTAATAAACTACACATATGAAACACAACAGCAAATAAAGAACCAAACATCCCTAACAAGTTAAAGGGAACCTTGTGTCTTTGGCTGATTCGATTTGTTGCGTCTGAAATTGTGTCAGACACTCATGTTGTCCAATCATCTTTCGATGCTTATCCAGAATGCCCCATGTGTCTGGGACGCATTAATTTCAATTCATTTATGAATATACCCACTATTGCTTGTTCCTTTGTATTATTAGTATACGCCTTGATTGTATCTGACCCTTGTCCAATATAGCAATAACCTTTGTATGTCCATCAGAGTAGTAAACGTAAGCTGTGATACGCTGTATCTTACCTACCTATGAACTCATGGTGTTTGAACCTCTGCTGATATCATGTATCATTAACTGTTTATTCTGTTGACTTCGCTAAAGCCAATTTTTTGGGACAATTTCCTATACTTTCGTTAATATATGATACGATTCTAACTTTCTTTCTAGTTTGCATTCGTTCTGAATCTCTTAATATATTATATTAATTGAATTAATCAAGGCTAAGTTGTGCTGGCTTTGCAAATACGCAGCGTATTCAGATCCTCGATGCAATAATCACCATTCACTTCTTGTTAATTCAACACACTGAAACAAATGGTTTTATTTTATTTATTTATTTTCAGTTCCCCCTTTTTTCTTTTTGTTCTCCTTTGGGTTTTTTGTTTGTTTTTTGGGGATGGGGGAAATCATATGATCATTTCACAGAAATAATGTATAAGGCGTTATATCTGGAATATACCTAGAACCTAGAAATCCACTTTATTAAATATCGTTTTCAAAAAAATGTATGGGAATAAATATTTTTTTGGTCAATCAAGCATAAATGCGTGCTTAAATTTTTCATGAATATATTCCATCTGTCCATCCATCCCTTATGTTTTCCTTTGGTTTCTAATGTTGTTATCTGCTTATTGGTGGTTACATTATGTCATTGTCTTTGCCCTTTTTCGTCATATGCATATTATATGCTGCAAAATTATTCTTATTTATGTGAAATGTTGTCAAAGGCTATTCGTTTTTATTTCTTTGTTGTATTATCATTTAACAAATATAATCTGCCGATAAATTCTAGGGTTTCGACGGTGAGCTTTGAACTGGAGGCTGCACTGAAATTGGCTAGATACCTCTGTCGGTAAGACTGCTTACCTATTGTCTACCCGGATTTCAAACTTTAGTGTTTCTTTTGAAGCGAGATATGTAAAATTTCAAGAAACATGTCAATGTGTTTATATCGAATTCTCAATTTTCAAAGGATATCCTAATTATTTTTTCAGGTTAGAAAATTGGAAAGATAATAAAACAGTAAGTTGAAGTTTTTTTTTCAAACAGTTAAATCATGTATCTGTATTTTTGCTTATTTTAACTATTAAGCTTGCTACTAGGTGAGAAATTACTTTTTGTTTATGAAGTTACCTTTTCATTCTTCTACCCAAACCACTGATTTTTCATAAATAACTTGATGGTGTAAGAAATTGTTTGTACCCGTTTCTCTTGCTTGATGTTGCTCAGCACATAGAAATACACTAATGAAGTTATTTTTGAACACCAGAAGGCTGTGCTTGAAGGAAAGAGGTGTAGACATTATCTTGTTCAATTTTTTGGGAGCATGGATGGGTGTAAATTTCTTGTAAAACTATTCTATTCTGGCTTTTTCTATGTTCATGCGTTTCTATCTTTAGCTACTCCAAGTTTTCTTCATGTTTATTTATCCATATTTATATCAATTTAAATATATGCATATATTAAATGAAATATTTGCCCCCTCTATAAAATCTAAGTACTAATTGACCTTATGTATATATAAATTTTTGCTTAAATGTGTAGTTAATTGTTGTATGATCTTGAACTTACTTCAGATAATATCCAAATATAATTCTAGAAATTTAAATTTGAGATTTTCTATGTATTTGAATAAGATCTAAATTGAGAAATAAAAAATCATACACAAATACATTAAAATTTTATCAATGATTTTTATCAATTCTGTTTTTATTGGATAAATATTTAACTTTTTTTCCAGACAAGCACTTTACAAGTATCTAATATCGTTGTTACCCCCTGAGCCATAATTTTATTTTCGATAAACATCAATTATTTTAACACATGGTCAAAAATTATATTTTAATTCAACTTAGGAAAGAATAGTAAATATGTGTGCATACTAAATAGTTGTTTACTTCCATTCCGAGAAACTCTCCATTCTAAATAGTTATGTCTATGGTCAAAATCAAAGTGAAATTATATCTTTGCTAATAATTCTTAGAAGATTCTTTTCTCATCATATGTTCATAATATTGAGGGGTAGTCTAATGTGAAAATTGGCATGAAGATTTTGATGTTGGCGTCATTAGAATTCATATATCTTATTTGATTGAATTTGGAGTTGTCATGTATCTTATTCATTTATCTTATATTTTAATTTTGTAGTTAATTTCCTGAAGGCATATTATATTCTTTTGGAGTTGTTTTGAGCCTTAATTTTTCTGCACCTTGCTTTAGTTGTATTGTTCAATTGAGATACTGCCCTTGCTTTAATTGATTTACTGATTTTACTTTCTGAACTGTTATTTTCTTTTAACTATTTCAAGGAGAGAAAAGTGCCTGTTTTGCTGGAAATGGTTTTACATTTGCTCATGGCGGATTTAAATTTTTTGTTTTAAATCTTTGTGGTTCTATCTTCTTTTGGCAGGCGTGAGCTTGCTAAGGAGGTTGTAGACTTGCTGATGGGTGCTGCTGATGGAGCCAAGTCCCTGATTGATGCTAATGATCGCCTCATATTATATGTTGAAATAGCTAGATTATTTGGAAGTCTCGGTTATCAACGTAAAGCAGCCTTCTTTTCTAGGCAAGTTTCTCAGTTGTATTTGCAACAGGATAATACCTGTGCGGCTATAAGTGCCATGAAGGTTTTGTCACTGACCTCAAAGGCATACCATGTTCAAAGTAGAGGGGCCAACCCCAGCAGAAGCGCATCGGCCCTTGTAAGCATCATCCAAAGTTTTTTGTCATTGTGTGTCCTCCTTGACATAGCTGTCTCATGTGATGCATTTGATGGCTGTATTATACGTATGCCTCTTATTGTGAACCACAAAATTTGTGTCACTCTTTTCTCTTTCCCTTGTTATATAGATACAGACAAGGCACATGGTTACAACATGATATGGTGCATGCATATAAAACAACTTCGTAAAAAAATTAAGATACTTATATATAGGGCTGTTGACGAACGAGCTTGAACGAGCTTGAACAGAGAGCTTGGTTTTGTTCATGAACAAAATCCATGTTCAAGCTCTATTCGTTTACTAACCGAGCTCTAAAAAGCTGTTCAAGCTTGTTTGTTAAGCTTACCGAACGAACGTAAACGAACATTTACCGAGCTTGTTCACGAGTAGTTAATCGAACGTTCTGTCCGTTAACAAGACTTATCGAGCTTGTTCGTGAACATGTTCAAGAACATGTTCGTGAACACACAATCAATTTTGTTCATGAACAGATTTTCAATCAAACAAACAAACGTCAATTTTTAATTGGGAATAATATTATTTAAACATAATTGCCAATGACTAAATCAATTAAATAAAGGGATTAAATATTTGCATGACAAAAACAAATAAATCCAGCATAATAGCTCCATAGATCCCATTACAAGTATCCATTCCAAGCATAGTAGAAAATATAGTATATGTCTAAATTTACTATTTTCGGTACATGTTCATTCACGAACACTTAACGAGCTTGTTCATGAACATCATTTAATGAGCTTGTTCACGACCATTTAACGAGCTATTTCATGAACATAAATGAACGAACACGGTTAGATTCAAGCTCTGTTCGTTTACTAACAGAGCTCTAAAAATCTGTTCAAGCTTGTTCATTAAGCTTCCTAAACGAACGTAAACGTAAACAAACATGTACTGAGCTTGTTCACGAGTAGTTCGTCGAACGTTCTATTCGTCAACAGCCCTACTTATATATCATGCATACTACATTTGCTGTAGCACACAGCTCATGCACACACGCATGGTGCACGCTCGCAGATAGAAGCTTTTTAGCTGGCTTATGAGTTCTCGAAGGCAAAACTCAAATGGCTGAGTGCTTAAAGGCAAAACTCAAATGATTTTAAATTTCTGGCATATGCATGAAATAGTAATGAAAAAAAAATTAAATGTAGGAATATGTTTATAACTAAAATTTTAAATCCTTCAGAACCCAAGGAAAATTGGTATTTATAAATTTTACAGTGTTTAGATCATGATCAGTAATCCAGACTAGCATTTGTTTGCTCAGAATAATTGATATAAGAAAAATTCGTTTTCATGACATTCAATTTTGCCTACTGTATAGAGTGAAATAAACTTAAATTGATTTGATTGTTGGGGTTTAAGCAATCTATTAATCTAAAACCAATGACTGCTTGGATTAGTCTGGAGGGAGAACCTGTGATGCATACTGAAGAATGTCACATATCAAAGAGCAATCATGCTTATAAAATTATTAAAATAGAACAAGAAGGCAAAATAAGATATTGACAGAATACAAATGCATGATCTATCTGTTGATAGTTTATTTTTCCTTTTCTTCCTTTTGATCAATCTGATGAATCAGAAGTGTTTACTTTGTTGCTGTGAATCTCCCGGTGTTCGGCATCATGGTATATTGTTGACTTGTCTGTACACATGATCAACCATCTCTCAATGGTGCTTTCGGCGGGCATGGTACTACTTTAATGTCTAAATATGTCCACCATGGCTAGTGGATAAGGTAGCCCAATGTTTCTTTAAGTCAATTGTGCTTCCGAAATATAATAGATAAACATATAAGTTGACAAGTGATTCTGGGATTGTAAATAAGGACCATGACTGAAAACAAGATTGACTCAAAGCCATTGTAATATCTATTACATGCAAAATTTTGATTCTTAAAGCAACTATGGTAAATAATAATGTTGATTCTTAAAGCAACTTTGATAAATAATAATTGTGTGCAGTTTGCTATGTGACTGTCATGTTTTTTGATGTTCTACATAATATCTGTATGATCTTAACCGGCTGTTTTCTATTTTTATTTACTGTAGGAACTTGGATCTAGTCATACAGAGGGTGCAAAGGTGCATCCCCAGTCTATAATATCATTGTTTGAATCTCAGTGGAGTACCTTACAGATGGTTGTTTTGAGGGAAATATTGATGTCCTCAGTTCGTGCGGGAGATCCTCTTGCAGCATGGAGTGCGGCAGCTCGTCTTCTCAGATCATTTTATCCACTCATTACACCTGCAGGGCAGAGTGGGCTGGCAAGTTCGCTTACTAATTCTGCTGAAAGGCTTCCACCTGGGACGCGATGTGCTGATCCTGCCCTTCCTTTTGTTAGGTATGTTCCTGTTTAATTATTATGAAGCCTCTGTTATCCACTTAATGCTAATATGAGGAAGACATCTTCTCTAGTACTGTCATTGAAATATATCAGCCAAGGTCTTCTGGGGGTTATTTTCTCAGTAATTATTGTTTTAATGGGTAAAATAGTGCCGACTTGGTTTAGTATGGACTGAAAATACCTGAACAATTCTGATCATGGCCTTCTATTTGTATCTTCCTATTTAATTATTATGCAACATCTGTTCCCCACTGATTGATAAGCTAAACGAGCTTTTTAGCTGTAATTCTCTTTGTAGACAATAAATCATGTTTCCCTAGTTTGAATAATTCTTAATTTTTGAGGCAAGCTCCTGAATGTATTGGACCAGTTAGTTTGTCTTATCGTTCTCTTTTAGACCACATCTTATCTAAAGTTGATATTATTACAAGTTAATACAATAGGTGGATGATAGTTCATCTCAACTCACGTTAGGTTAATTGGAACATCACCTTCTGTTGTGCTGGAAAGGATATATACCTCACATTTATAGTCTTTCCCCACTAGTTACCATTCTCTGGTTATAGAGTCTTCCTTTCGTCAGGGAATCCATGTTTTTATCATTAGACCTTTTGTCTATGCAATTTTTAGATAGAGGTTAAGTTTCCTTTGAAAATATTGCACTTCTTCAGAAATTATGGAATATATTATGGACACTCAAAACATATTACTTTAATTGGGCATTTCATCATAATCAATATGGTGTAGAATGTTTGTACTTAATGAATAGCTATTATCTCCAGGTTGCATTCATTTCCGATCCGCCCTACTCAAGGGGATATCATAAAGCGGAATCCTGGAAAGAAAGAGTGGTGGACTGCTTCAGCTTCTTCTGGACCATTTATTTACACTCCTTTTAGCAAGGGTGGTTCAACTGACACCAACAAGCAGGCATTGACATGGATTGTTGGGGAACCATTTCAAGTTTTGGTTGAACTAGCAAACCCATGTGGTTTTGAATTATTGGTTGAGAGTATTTATCTTTCAGTTCATTCTGGTAATGTGGATGCTTTTCCAGTAAGTGTGAGTCTTCCACCTAACACATCCAAGGTGATTTTGCTGTCAGGGATTCCTACTAAAGTTGGGCCAGTTTCAATTCCTGGATGCATTGTTCACTGTTTTGGTGTTATTACAGAACACCTTTTTAAGGAAGTTGATAACTTGCTCCTTGGAGCGGCACAGGGCCTTGTTCTTTCTGATCCTTTCAGATGTTGTGGCTCAACTAAACATAAAAGTGTGCCCATCCCAAGCATTTCTGTTGTACCACCTCTTCCACTTGTACTCCCTCGTATGGTTGGAGGTGATGGTTCTGCCATCCTGTATGAAGGTGAAATTCGTGATATATGGATAAGTCTCACAAATGCTGGAACTGTGCCAGTTGAGCAGGCACATGTATCCCTAACTGGAAAGAATCAAGATTCTGTTATTTCCATAGCTCATGAAACTTTCAGTTCAGCTCTTCCGCTGAAGCCAGGTGCAGAAGTGACACTTACAGTAACCATAAAAGCATGGCAGCTTAGTTTGGTTGACTCAGACAATGATGCTAGCAGGAGCCCATCTGGAAATCCCCGAAGAACTTCTAAGGATGGAAGCAGTCCAATGTTGGTTATTCATTATGCTGGTAGCTATCTTGCCATTCTATATATATTTGTCCATCAATGTTTTGACATTATGTTTCCTAAGTTTATGTTTTTCGGCATTAATAACAATGACTGTTCATCATGATTGTTTATTATTCTACCAGGTTCTGGGTCATTAACTGCACGTCTTGTTTTAAGAGCACGTTTTATTTAATCATATGTTGTTAGAAATCTGATATGGATGGAAATCTACTTATTTTTCTAATAGACTTTTAGCTTAGGTGGTCCTTACGAACTCCAAATTGATAGTCTAATAAAGAGATAATAATACTTTCACCATCTATCACTCCAGTTAGTTTCCTTGTTAGTTAAACAAGATTACTTAATTCATATTAGTTTTTGTTTCTTTTCCAGGGCCATTATCACATCCCAGTGAATCCTCATCTTCAGAATTTCCTGTGCCTCCAGGAAGGCGCTTAGTTGTTCCATTGCATGTATCTGTCATACAAGGGTTGCGATTTGTGAAAGCTCGCTTGCTGTCAATGGAAATACCTGCACATGTTGGCAAGACAACCCTGAAAGCTGTTTCTATTGGTGAAAACATTTCTGAAGATTACACTCCTCGTAGTAGGGCTGAAAGATTGGTGAAGTTTGATCCTTACAGAGGAAGCTGGGGATTGCATCTACTTGAACTCGAGTTGTCTAACCCAACCGATGTTGCGTTTGAGGTTAATGTATCAGTCAACAGCCCAACAACTAAGGAAGACCATGATACTACAGAATTTGGGTGCCCCAAAACTAGAATTGATCGTGATTACTCCGCACGTGTTCTAATACCATTAGAGCACTTTAAATTACCTGTTCTTGATGGTTCCATATTTTCAAAGGATCCTTTAAGCAGTAAAGTCTCAAGTACAGCTGAATGGAATACTAAAGCAGAGATTAATGCTTCAATCAACAACTTAATCTCAAAAATAAAAGTCAGATGGCAATCTGGACGGAATAGCTCCGGGGAGTTGAATATTAAAGATGCTACCCAGGCTGCGCTGCAGTCTTCGGTGATGGACATACTACTGCCTGACCCTTTAACATATGAATTCAGGTTCGCGAAACATGTACATAAAACAGAGAGCGTCGATATTCTATCAGAGTCCAGTACAGAAGATGTTTTAGAAGACAGCCTTTCTGGTCGTAGTGGTGATGAAATTATTGTAAGGTCTAATGGTATTATATCAGCTCAAGAAATGACTAACATGGAGGTGTACATCCGAAATAACACCAAGGAGAGGATCCGAATGAGCCTAAGTATAACTTGCAGAGATGTTGCCGGAGAGAATTGCATTGAAGGAACCGGTGCAACTGTCTTGTGGGCTGGTATATTTCTCTGTTATCTCCGAATTCAATGTGTTTCTCATTTTTCAGTCGCATTACACGATTGTTTTCATTTTTATATGCCTGCCAGTATTCTTATATACAAATGTCTGCTTATGCAGATAATTGCAATTTAATTCAAATGATATATGCAGTGTCAACCACATGATAGATCTGCATTTTTTGTGTTTTAGTCTCATTAGGGGTATTTTGTGAATTTTCGGTTTTTAGGGGCGATTTGGAAAATTTTTAGTCTTTTTGGGTTTTTTAATTTTCCTTAGATCTGAACTCTATTTATAGGTGGGAGAGTCTAAGGGATTTATTATGCATATTTTGATAGAATTGATACAGAGAGGAGATCGTTCATCGTTATTCAGGAGAGTGCAGACGTCCTCTTTAATCGGCGTCTTGGGAGAGAGATTATCTCTACAATTGTAATCAATTTATCCTTATTATTTTCAGTTTAATATTAATAAATTTCAGATCTTTCTAGTTCCTATCAATTTGGTATTAGAGCGTCAAGATCCATGGCGGCTGTGACTAGATATAATGACAAGATCGATGCTTTTGAAGAAAAATACGACAAACTTGAGGGCGTGAAGCAAACCCTAGCGATGCAAAACCCTAGTGAAGATTTCACAGGAAACATGGAGAAATCTTAGCGTAAATCAGGCAACAACTCGTGTGCCTCGCGGCAAAAGGGGATGCCGCCGACAAAAACCTTATTTTTGGAGCAAAAGGCAGCAACTTTGGTACTCCGGGCAGAAAAGGAAGAAAAGAGATCTTGGAAGCAACTCTTTCAGAAATTGAGTGAAGCTCTCGAGGAATAAGAGGCGGAGGAAGCGGCGACGAATGCAAGAAAAATTGTGAAACTTCCATATCTGAAGGAGATGGAGAACGACGCAGATCCAAAGTCCACAAGCCTCGGCCACCTAGATCTGTCGTCGACAGGGGACACTGAACACGCGGCGGCCTCCCTTTGGCCGTCAGAGCTCCGGCGACCCCCCGGAGGGCCGCCACGAGTCATGTGAGCCACCAGAGGGCCGCCGCAGCTCCGGCGAGCCCCAGGGGTCATATGTGATGCCTTCGACCCACCGAAGAGCAACGACGTGTGTTTTTGAGCGCCGCCGACGCCGATGATATTGTGGACCGTCGCCACCACCCACGTTTGCATCCGTATGAGACGAACCCAACAGACCCACAATCGCAACCATCGACCGTCGGTGCTGTCGGAAAACCCCACGGAAAACAGTGGCGAGGGTTTTCGAGCATCGGCAGCGGTGTTGCCGGAAAAGTTTCGGACCGCCACCACTGCCATCAGATGTGCCCGGTCGCCATGAACGCATGGGACCAAGGATCACTGGCAACGGCCGTCGGTATCGTCGAAAAAGGCGATTGGCGTCGGTGAACTGCCACGGCTATAGTGGCGGCTCGATCCAGCCGCTCCCGAGCCGAAGCCGACGGCCCGAGCCGGCTAAGCCGAGCCGCCATCATTTTTTGGGATTTTGGGTGAATTTTGATGAATTTTCTGCGTGGCTTCCGAATTTTGACGATTTCGGGCCCATTTGGAGTCCAAATTCAGAGCAGAAAGTGATAGTGCGTAGAAGACTCAGATGCGGACGAACTACCACTCCTGGTGCAAGTTTTTGAGGAGCGCGGAGCCCGTGTATGGCACTTTTGACCTGGGAGGAGGTATGCAACCTAATTGGAGTAGTGCCGTCGTGGACTTCATGCATCACTTTGAGAATATGTTGGTTTTTTGGGAGACAGAGTAATGATAGATCTGTACTTTCTATGTGTTTTAGGCCCATTAGGGGCATTTTGGGAATGTTCGATTTTTAGGAGCGTTTTGGTAAATTTTCAGTCTTTTTGGGGTTTTCTGTAATTTTCCATATATCTGAACTCTATTTATAGGTGGGAGGAGCTGAGGGATTTATTATGCATATTTTGAGAGAATTGATATAGAGATGAGAGAGTTATTCGTTATTCGGGAGAGTGCGTACGTCCTTTTTAATCGACGTCTTGGGAGAGAGACTACCTCTACAATTGTAATTAATGTATCCTTATTATTTTCAGTTTATTATTAATGACTTTCAGATCTTTCTAGTTTCAATCACCACATTGCATTAAATATTTACTAGCCATAACATGTGCCATTAGGGTACATGACATTCAAAATCTTCCTTCAAAATTTCAACCACACCATTCAAAATCTTCACTCCCTTAAAAACATCAGTAGCTCCATTCAAAATTGTTCCTTTCAAAAATTTCAACCCAATTCAATTGCAATCACACCATTCAAAATCTTCCCTCAAGAAATTTAACGTATCATTCAAAAATCTCTCTTAAAAAATTTCAACCCAAATCAAACTCTTTCCTTCAAAAATGTCTAACACAACCAATTGGGCTTTAGGAGGGTTCCTCAAAAATAACACGGTCACATAAGGTTTTCCTCCTAAAAATATCATCACATTTCATCCTAAACATTGATGATTTCAGATTAAATCAAAACAATCTTTCTATTAAACACTTTGTCCTGGTTAGCGTTTCCATTCAAAATCTACCTTATTCTAGAGAATAGATATTTTTTGTGGGTGTTGTGAATGAGGAGCAGAGCACCATACTTGGCAACTCCCCACTTAGATGACTTAATTCTGAGATAAGACCAGTCAACCCTACTGGTTGGTTGGGCATACTTCAATTGGATTCGTTTGCATGTCGATTCATGCCTCACTTCATCACATTAGATGGGTGAAATGCGTTAACTGGTGGACTACTCCATATGTAGGACTTCTAATGTGTAGTCTGGGAGCTCTGATTGTGCTTGTGATTGAACAAGACATGTTCCTTTGATACGCACGCATGTACATTCAATATGATTTTCTCCAAACTACAGGTAGGGTCATCTCTTGTCCCGATAGCAATTACCTAGCCTCCTTTACCATCAGAATCCACATCAAGTCTGTCTATCCTTTGCTTCTTTGGGAAGAACGTGTCTCTCCAAACTGAGAAACTCATTGGTCTCTGTTGTTCAGATATTGGCCATCCCAAATGATCTTTCTTCATCTTGTACTCACATTAAAGCTACCTTGAACTATCCATTAATGCAATCAGTTCCTTTCTTATCCTTAAACATACTACTGAACTTCATACACACCTGTTTGACATGTCTCTTGATTGTGCAATATTCCCAGACGATCTTTGTTTCTTGATTGCTGTTGCCGCTCATCAATCGTAACATGCATTTCTTATCCATACAGCATGGCTTCTCTTGCAACTGTCTACTAGATTTCCCTTTGACTTCATGGACATTTTAATTCTCATCTTATTTCTAAATCATTTATACAACTTATCCAGTTCTTTTTGTTTTTGAAAGCTACCTCATCATGCTGTTCATACACACAATGATAAATTAACTAAGCTTTGTTTTAATTCAACCCAATCAGCACTAAAAAATTGTTTTCCTTTTTCTTTTTTCTTATTTTTTGGGGATGACGAGTGGCATTCATTAGACTTTATTATAAACAAATTTTAAGAAAAATTGGAAACAAAATTCAGTTGCTTCTATCCAATGTCTTAGGTAAAGTACCATCCGACTCTGAACATTGGTTCCAACTGAGGGTAAGTCAGTCATGCTGTTCATTTGACCCCACCTAAGAATGGTAGAATAAGTGTTGGCAAAACTGTAATGAAACACAAGAAAGTAATATCAACTAAGCAAGCTTGCAAGCAAGAACATGATTATGTAGCAAGCCTGTGGAAGTTGGAGATTATGCTGATTTGGGGCCTCACTTTCTTTACAAACGTGTTTCCATATGAATTGTAATTTTAAGAATTAAATGTTCCCATCTGATTTGTGGCTCAATGGGACTATCATCTGTTGAATAGATCATTGTTTCTGGGCCTCTTTTGGTGAAAGGGGGATGAGAGTGTTCACAACGGAGCATATTGTCCTTAAAAGTAATGTGTGGTAAATGATATTTGTGATGGATGAGTGAGAAATTGCTTCCAAATCAGAAGATTTTAATAGGCCCTACCGATGTGGGGTTTAAATTATGTTTGCAAACTGAATTTTAGAGGTGAAATGTGGAGGGATAAGGAGAGAGGAAGCGTTAGACATCTGTTAGCTATTGTATATTAAAAAATCTGCTGGCTCTGTAGATACTATGAACCTGTCAAATCCAAGATCTGATCCCACTAATGCAAATATTATCTTTTGTATATCTTTTTGTAATCAACTTCTCCAGATTAATTTCTTTGCATATATCATAATATGATCTAAAATTTCTTGTCACACTTTATGTACACTCAAAAGAGACAGTCTTTGCATACAAATTTTGAAAAGAAAATAAATTTTGACTAACATATAGTTTTACATCAAACTGTCAGCTTGCATACATATTTGGCAGGCAATCATTTCTTGCATCATAAATTTATCTGACGTCTCTCCAGTTATATTTTGTTTTTTTAAATATTATATATTTTCTGTCATATTGATTACTGAAATAATATCTGAAACTTTCAAACTGACCAAAAAACAAAACTGGAACATGACGAGCTGGCTTGCCATTTGGGGTACAGTGTCACATGCACACCGCACATATCAAGATATATGCAATCCATGGTTGAAATAATAGATATTGGCAAAATTAGGCTTGCTAAAGATAAAAACATGTAAAACACAAACTGGAAAGCTGTATGCATGCATTATTAACATTTGTAAGTGTTTGGAATCCAAGGAGTCAATTTGATGAACTCACTTATTCAATGCTGATTGGATGCAGTTTCCCGCCTATTTGTATGAATAAAGTATTATCTATGCGGTGGTAAAGACAATCACAGAACCAAGTTTATGAGCAAACATGCAAAGAGAGGAGGAAAACAAAGGTTGCATCCTTAAATCAAGTGGGTTGTGCCTAAGCCGTCTGCCAAATTGTTTATTGTTTATGACTTTGGAGCTGGTTAATGAGATGATTTAGATAGATAATGTATATCCTTGTATTGTTTTATTGATATACAATGCTTATGTAGGTTTCTAGGGATATTATATTTCTGGGTTATAAAGGAGCCCTCTAAGGAAACTGATGCGGATCCGCACCCGCACACATCCGGCGGCCAACATGGAGGGGCCCGACCCCCTATGGTGACTTACGTGCGGCGTAGGAGGCGTGGTACCACGTAGTGGGTTAGTCTAGGGGTATTCTAGTCTTTTCAGACTAGATTAGTAAATCCCCTCTTTTCTATTTATTAGGGCTAGCCGTCATTTTATTTTGTTATGCTTATTTTGTGAAGAACTTGTAGGCATCTCTTGTGAGGGATTTTAGACTTTTGTTCCGTGCATCAAAAGTTAGGAGAGCGAGTCTCCTCTCGAAAGAGGCTCAATTATCAATCTATTCATCGTTCTTCGCAATTTAAGATCCACAAAAATTCCACCTTTTAATAATTTTTTCCTCTTTAAATCTGAAATTAATTGATCGATCCTCTAGATCGTATCAAATTGGTATCAAAGCAGTGAGATCCGATGGCGACAAGCACGAGGTCAAAGGCGGATGGCGTGGATGAGAAGGTGCAAGGGCTTCGAGAAGAATTCAACCGGGAGATCGAGGGATTGAAGCAAACACTAGGGGGGTCCATCAAAGATCACGCCCATTCGCAGGAGGACATCCAAATTGAACTTCGGGCTATGAGAAGGGATGCCGCGCAAACGGGACGTGATATCCAAGGGTTAAAGGAGGCGACTTCAGATCTGAAATTTTTGAGGTCACGTCGTCGATTCCGGAGATAAAGGCAATGCTTCAAGCCCTAACGATGGAGAGAGGAGGAGATCGGGGCAAGAAGATTCAAGGGGAAGAAAACCAAGGAGAATCGACGCTTGAATCGACAAACCAGGAGCAATCGGAGAGGGCGACGGCTACGGCAACAATCCTAGAGCAAGCCGCAACCCCAGCAAACCCTAACAGGGCCGGACAGCAGCAGGGAAGGGCCGGAGGGCCCTGGAAAATTGCTGCAGGCCCATCTGGGCCTGCAGAGAGCTCGGCAGGCCCGAAAACCAGGGAGAATCGACGCTTGAATCGGCAAACCAGGAGCAATCGGAGAGGGCGACGGCTACGGCAACAATCCTAGAGCAAGCCGCAGCCCTAGCAAACCCTAACAGGGCCGGACAGCAGCAAGGAAGGGCCGGAGGGCCCTGGAAAATTACCGCAGGCCCATCTGGGCCTGCAGAGAGCTCGGCAGGCCCTTTTGGGCCTGCGCCAGGCTCTGCAGGCCACGCCTGGCCTGCAGAACAAGCGACAGGCCCAACGTCAGGGCCCAGCGGGTCTGCCGCGGCAGCTGCAGGCCCCGCTGGGCCTGCCGCGGCTGCTGCAGGCCTGTTCGGGCCTGCCGCGGCCCCAGCAGGCCCAAACAGGCATGCAGCGGAGCCTTGGGGGCCTGCCGCAGTGCAGGCAGCCCCCTGGGGGCACGTGACGACGCACACAGCCCCCTGGGGGCCCGCAACAGCACAGCCAGCCCCCTGGGGGCATGACGGAGGAGTACGGGCCCGAGACACGCCGATTGGGGCCCCATCGGCCCAATTTTGGAGACCAGAGGCTTATCCACAGGCACCAAGACCGCATGTTGATCCCATGCAGACTTTTGAGGGCTTTTCAGGGCGGGGACAAGGCCCGGGAGGCTACTTTAGGGAGCGGACGGCACATGTACAGCCACATAGAGGAGCAAGAGGACCCGTGTTGGCGCGACATCAGGAGTTCTCAGGGTACCATTACCAGCCTGAGGCGTGGGAGAGACCCGTTTGGCCTGAGGAGCTGTACGGGGTTGACGGGGGAGGACCCGTTGAGGCAGTCGGCGGAGGATTCGGCCGTGGAGGTGACCGCGGCAGAGACGTGGGACCACAGGGGGACATCAATGCAGACCGCCGACTGATGAAGCTGAAGATGCCGATTTTTGACGGCACGGATCCGGACGGGTGGATCTATCGGGCGGAGCGCTACTTCCAGGTGATGAGGTTGACGGAGGAGGAGATTTTGAGGGCCATCGGAATCTATTTTGAGGGCAAGGCACTGGCCTGGTACAGATGGAAGGTGGCGCGGACCCTTTTTCACACTTGGGAGGAGCTGTCAGTACTGATACTAGGCCGATTCCAGGAGACCCCAGGGGAGACTTCTATGAGCAGTTATCTGCTTTGAGACATGAGGGAACGGTGAGAGATTATGTGGAGAGGTTCGAGATGATGAACATTAGGGTGAAGGGGGTGACCGATGAGGTGATGATTGGGAATTTCATGAGGGGTTTGAAGCCCTCTATACGAGCAGAGCTGAGGATGCAGAGCCCAGGGACACTGGAGGATGTCCTTCGCCTGGCCCACAAGGCGGAGGAGAAGCATGCGGAGGAGAGGAGGATACGGGGAGCTTGGGGGACCCAGGGTTCCCGTCCCACCCCTGCAGCGTCAGCACCGAGAGCACCCACAGCCGCACCTGAGGCTAGAGGAGAGAGCCGCCCAGCTGCTCTGGGGCGGCGGATGACAGAGGCGGAGGTGAGGGAGAAGCGCGCCAAGGGGTTGTGCTTTCGTTGTGACGAGAAGTTCACTCCTGGACACCGGTGTGCTAGTCGCCTGCTACAGATCACCATGGTACCAGACGAGGAGGGTACGTGGGTGATGAGGAGTTCGAGGAGGAAGCGCCAGTGGAGGAGAAGTCTCACCTAGACTTCGCAGAGGTCTCCCTAAACTCTGTGGTGTGGTTCACTCTGAACCACACCATGAAGTTATCGGGGCAGTTAGGAGACGCGACAGTGACAGTGCTGATCGACAGTGGGGCCACCCACAACTTCATCTCCAGCCGGGTAGTGGAGAGACATGGGCTGCAATTGAGCACGCAGGAGAAGTTTACCGTGCTGCTAGGGACATGGAAGATGGAGGAGAGCAAGGGGCTCTGCAAGGGTCTGTGCCTGACCTTGCAGGGAGTGCAGATCATGGAGGATTTCCTGCCCCTGGAGTTGGGCAATGTTGACATCATCCTGGGCGTGCAGTGGCTGAAGAAGCTGGGGGACATGCATGTGAACTGGAAGCGCCTCAGGATGGAGTTTGAGGAGGGGAACCGGACGGTGGTGCTCACAGGGGACCCGACCCTATGTTTGTCGCTGGTGGCATTCAAGGCCATCACTCGGGCCTTACGGAGAGAGGGAGAGGGGTACTTGGTGGAGTGCGGTGTAGCGGGGGCAGAGCAGGAGCCGCAGGCAGGGGTTCCCGAGGAGGTTGAGCAGGTGTTGGGACAGTACCAGGAGGTCTTCCAGAACCCACAGGGACTACCGCCAGTGAGAGGGCACTAGCATGCGATAGTCTTGCAGGATGGCGCAGCACCGATGAGTGTGCATCCTTACCGCTACCCCCACGTGCAGAAGGATGAGATAGAGCGGATGGTTGGTGAGATGTTGCAGGCTGGGGTGATCCAGCCCAGCGTTAGCCCGTTCTCGAGCCCGGTACTTTTGGTGAAGAAGGACGGGAGTTGGTGCTTTTGCGTAGATTACCGGGCACTGAATAAGGAGACGGTGGCTGACAAATTCCCTATTCCCGTTATAGACGAGCTACTAGATGAGCTGCATGGGGCAGTGGTTTTCTCCAAGATTGACCTAAAGGCGGGTATCACCAGATCTTGATGAGGCCAAAGGACGTGCCGAAGACAGCATTTCGCACCCACGAGGGGCACTACGAGTTCCTCGTCATGCCATTTGGCTTGACGAATGCTCCTTCTATATTTTAGGCATTGATGAACGATGTCTTTCGGCCGTTCCTGAGGAGGTTCATACTCGTCTTCTTTGACGACATTTTGGTCTACAGCAAGATCATGGAGGAGCACGTGGGCCACCTGGAGGTGGTGTTTCGGGAGTTATTGATGCACCAGTTGTATGCAAACCGAAAGAAGTGCAGTTTTGGCCAGAGGCAGATAGAGTATCTGGGGCATGTGGTGTCAGCCACAGGGGTAGCAGCGGACAGGGCGAAGATAGATGCGATGTTGGACTGGCCGGTACCCACCTCTCTGAGGGCACTGCGGGGATTTCTCGGACTGACAGGCTACTACCGGAAATTCGAGAGGGGGGTACAGCACCATTGCCCGTCCACTGACCGATCAGCTGAAGAAAGATGGGTTCCAGTGGGGAGAGCATGCGACTAAGGTATTTGAGGCCTTGAAGGTGGCGATGACGACAACACCAGTCTTGGCGTTGCCTGACTTCAGCGTCACTTTTGTTGTGGAGACTGATGCGTCGGGCGTTGGTTTGGGGGCGGTTCTGATGCAGTTAGGTCGGCCGATAGCCTACTTCAGCCAGGTGCTTTCAGCTAGAGCACGGCTGAAGTCTGTATATGAGAGGGAGTTGATGGCAATCGTGCTGGCAGTTCAGAATTGGCGGCCCTATCTGATGGGGAGGGAGTTTGTTGTCAGGACAGATCAGCGCAGCCTGAAGTATTTGCTAGAGCAGAGGCTAGTGACGGAGGAGCACCAGCGTTGACTATCCAAGCTGGTAGGGTACCGGTTTGCCATTGAGTACAGGCCGGGGTTGGAGAATAAGACGGCTGACGCCTTATTGCGCAGAGAGGAGGGGGTGCACTTGAGGGCACTCTCGTTGCCCGTGTGGTTAGATGGGGAGCCCATGTTGCAAGAGGCAGAGGCCGATCCGGAGTTGAGACAGATTCGCGAGCAGCTGCAGGGAGGCGGGGAGGCCCCGAGGGGGTACTCCCTAGAGGGACGGAGACTGTTGTACCAGGGGCGGTTAGTGTTACCACGGGCATCAGCGTTCATACCAGCATTATTTCAGGAGTTCCACAGTTCGGTGGTTGGGGGACATTCCGGGGTGCAGCAGACATATATGAGGATGTCCCGAGAGGTTTACTGGCCTGGTATGAGGAGGGCGATAGCACACTTGGTTGCCGCTTGTGACGTCTGCCAGCGTCACAAGTACATGGCCATGGCGCCGGTCGGGCTACTGCAGCCTTTAGCACTGCCTGAGCGGGTCTGGGAGGAGGTGACGATGGACTTCATCGATGGGCTACCCAGATCAAGAGGGGTACTCAGTGATCTTCGTGGTGGTGGACAGATTGAGTAAGTACGCCCACTTCATACCACTGAAACATCCATACATGGCAGTTTCAGTGGCTGCAGCTTTTACTCGAGAGGTGATACGGTTACACGGTCACGGGATCCCAGCATACATAGTGTCAGACAGAGACCATGTGTTCCTGAGTGGGTTCTGGCGGGAGATATTTCGTGTCCAGGGGACAGTGTTGAAGAGGAGTACCGCCTATCACCCTCAGTCTGACGGGCAGACGGAGGTAGTGAACCGCAGCATAGAGACATCTGCGGTGCTTCGCGTCAGAGACACCGCGGCAGTGGTATCGGTGGTTGACATGGGCGAAGTATTGGTACAATACTTCGTACCACTCAGCAGCAGGCACACCACCTTTTCGGGTGTTGTATGGGAGGGACCCACCAGAGCTGCTTCGGTTTGGGGAGAGGCAGCCACCGGTATCAAAGGTGGAAGATTACATGGGGGAGAGGGAGAGGGAGAGGGAGAGTATACTGGAGGGGCTGAAAAAGCACTTGTTGCGGGCTCAGCAGGTGATGAAGGCTAGGGCAGATGGGATCGGCGTGATGTGCACTTTCAGGAGGGCGACATGGTATATCTGAAGCTGAGGCCTTACAGACAAAGATCGCTGGCGAGGAGGCGGAACGAGAAGCTGTCAGCTATATTCTATGGGCCCTTTGAGATTTCGGCCAAGATTGGCCAGGTGGCTTACAGGCTGAGACTTCCCTCGACAGCGACGATACACCTAGCCTTTCATGTTTCGCAGCTTCGCCGGGTTATTGGGGAGCAGACGGTGTCTTCTACCCTACCGCCCACCCTTACTGAGGAGATGGAGATGATGCTGGAGCCACTGGAGGTCTGGGCCGTTCGTCAGGGGCCGCGCGGGCATAGAGAGGTGCTGATACACTGGGCGGGGTTGCCAGATTGTGATGCGACGTGGGAGGCATACAGTGTGATCCAGGAGCAGATCCCCGACTTCCACCTTGAGGACAAGGTGGCTCTTTTAGGGGCGGGTATTGATGCGGATCCGCACCCGCACACATCCGGCGGCCAACATGGAGGGGCCCGACCCCCTATGGTGACTTACGTGCGGCGTAGGAGGCGTGGTACCACGTAGTGGGTTAGTCTAGGGGTATTCTAGTCTTTTCAGACTAGATTAGTAAATCCCCTCTTTTCTATTTATTAGGGCTAGCCGTCATTTTATTTTGTTATGCTTATTTTGTGAAGAACTTGTAGGCATCTCTTGTGAGGGATTTTAGACTTTTGTTCAGTGCATCAAAAGTTAGGAGAGCGAGTCTCCTCTCGAAAGAGGCTCAATTATCAATCTATTCAACGTTCTTCGCAATTTAAGATCCACAAAAATTCCACCTTTTTATAATTTTTTCCTCTTTAAATCTGAAATTAATTGATCGATCCTCTAGATCGTATCAGAAACCATGTGGGTTTATGGGATAGACTGATCCACTGATTTAAAATATCAAACAATTCCAATAGGTATTAGGCATATTGTATTGTATTTGGGCTACCCAATATGATACAATTGGACATGACAACATGACATGAATATTGCCGACTTTTTTTTTCTTTTTAAAGTATCAGATTCATCGGCCAAGACGGACTTAGGACCATTGGATATTATTGTATATACAGTTTCCCTAATTTTTGTTCTCAAAGTCATTGTTTCATATTTTTAAATTGTGAAGAGAAATGGAGCTGCAACGGATTACCTCCTTTAAACATAATTTTTAGTGGTACTTAAAAAATTAGGTCGCAGCAGATGTGACCAATCCGAAATGGCAAATATTATAAACATTCAGCCAATACCAAACCTTGGAATGATCCACCTTAGGCCACAGAATGGGTCTCCATTGAGTCTTTTGATTTACTACACAATGTTCATGAATTGCAAAAAGACTCAATGCAGACCCTTTATGTTTAGGTTGAGTTTGTCTGCTGGTTATATTGCTTGCCATTAATAATGTGTTTCGATAATTACAAGAAAGTTTCTTAATATTACAGCTTTGCCACTATTCTCTTCTTTATACACATGCAATTTTCGTTCCATTTTTACCCAATAGCCAATGATAGGCCATTCATATTAATTGGAAAAAGAGAAATCAAAGAATAGAAAAGAAACTATTCCAAACAGTAATCTGATTACACACTAGTCCAGCAAATAAAATAATTGTCGTCAAAGTTCTTTTTCAAAACATAAATCTATACCGGCCGAATCTTATTTATTTAGTCATCTCTCTCCAAATTCACCTTCCATGCGATGTTGTATGACATGTGCCCAGAAAAATAGAAGAAAAGAATATAGAGAGGGACTACTAGAGCCATTACAATGTCTAACCTTATAATGTTATAGCTGGGAAACCTGCACAAAGTCGAGCACTTCAAAATTTTAATTTGCATAGCAGTTAATGTTGTCTTTTATTTAAAGGATGGTTTAAATAAAATGTTCAATACAACTTACCATGACGAGGTGGCATGCATTAAGAAGACGTTCCAGATTTTTGTTTCATGCTAGGAAGCAGATTCACATGCAAATTACTTATGAGGTTACCATGTTCCAGATTTTTGTTTCATGCTAGGAAGCAGATTCACATGCAAATTACTTATGCGGTTACCATCTAAGTTACCCACCCCCCCCCCCCCCCCCCCCCCCCCCCCCCCCCCCCCCCCCCCACCACCACCACCACCACCACCAGGAGAACATTAAGTATGTTTCACATCTTTTTAAAACCAAAGAAACCAACAGCTTTTGATACAATCACTTTCAACCTGGGAGAACTGTGCACTGGTATTTAGACATGAATCCTGTTGGGGTCAAGAGTCTCTCAGTGCTTGACCATTATTATTGCCAGCTTATGCGAATGTATGTAATGTTAAAATTTCAGTGCGCAGGATGTAAGACGAACATGGCTCTGTCCTTGGTGGTGAGATCTCCGCATCATGGATAATACTTAACGAAGGAACCTTTGTAATCTCTCTAATGGTCAATTATTGACATAATGTTGTTTTGTGATTAACCTTGCATAAATAACAAGTCAACAGCTTATGTTCCTACACTAGAAATAAGAAAGAATATCATAAGCACCTCTTTTCTTATCATTGTGAAACATAAACTAAATGTACTACACTTTCTTCACATAGGCGGTGGCGGTGCATGGGTCATTGCTGTTGCCATTCTTTCTAACCTTGTTTGTTTCATGCCCCCAACAGGCACTCTTAATGGGATTAACATGGAGGTGCCGCCTCTGCAAGTGGTGATGCATTCGTTCTCGCTTTACTTTCTCGTGCCAGGGGAGTACACGCTCTTGGCTGCTGCTGTCATAGACGACGCTACTGAGGTTCTTCGAGCTCGTGCTAGAACTGATTCATCTGATGGGCCTATCTTTTGCCGCGGCTCTCCTTTCCACATTTGTGTCTCAGGGACTGCTTGATCGTTTCCAAGTTACTGCCGTGTAAAGAAACTCCTCGTGTTTGCAACTTGTAAATACTGCTCATAGAGCACTTCAGTCTTGATTCCGTGAATTTCATTTCAGTGGATTAAAGGGTATATGCAATTTATCTTTTGTCGACAGGAGTCTGAAGGCTTGAATCAAATGATGGATCTGATATACAATGCTATTTGACTTTCGATTTATTCATTGTAAATTCATTGCAAATTCAATAGTTTCGAAACAATAGAACTTCTTACAAAGGATGGATCAAGAGTTAAAGGTACTTATTGGGTTTTGAGGAAAAAAATTGAATTTCTTGATCACACTGTGCATGAATGTGCTGGTAGCTCATATTCCCAATCCCATATATTTATGTGGGTGTGTGCAAATTTGTGTCACCTGATATTTGCGCTAACGTGACATGTTTTCGTTAGTCGATAAGAAACAATCACGTGTGTTGTATTTGTTTTCATAATTTCATTGGCCAATGAAAACACATGATATCAGCGCACTTGACTAGTTAAGATCAGGTGCTGCTTATTTTCCATTAATCTCGTATATATCCATGTAATTATTTATGTGAGAAAATGTGAAATATGGTATCATTGGAGAAAATCATCTCTTTTGACAAGCAAAAAGTACTCTCCCTACGTATCTTTTCTTATACGTCTCTTTTCTTATGATCAGCACCTTTGAGTTGATTTTCTTATTCTAAAACCCTAAAACACCTTGTGATCTCTCGGTCTATTTATCCTTGATTTAAGGAGATAAAAAAAGTTATTTAGTGAGTTAAAAAGTTCTATTACCGCAAAACGGTTAAAACTGTTAGTCAGATGCATTTGCAAATATTTTATCTCACTTCATCATTTGTATAAAGGATTATCTAAAATCAGGTCACATATGTTCTGTACTCAGAGCCTTAATTGCCATACACACGTCACTGTACGTCACGACTACTTTTTTAATATAAAAAAAAACAGTTTTTTTATTTTACACACATCCTAACCCAAATTACCTCTCTTTTTTTTCTCCCCCCACACTTCTACCCCATTGCCCTTGTTGGTCGCAATAGCCGTCGCCACAGCACTGCAGCCCCCCTAATGACCTCTCCACTTCTCATCCCCTCCCCATCTCCCCCCTCTTTCTCCATTCCTCTCCTCTTCTGCCGCTGCCGGTGCCGGTGCCGGTGCCGGTGCCGTTGCGGAGGCAGTGGGGAGGCTGCGGTGGATGGGTTGCATGGAGGTAGAGGCGACGACGATGACGGGGAAGAAGAGAAAAATCAAACAAAGCCCAATGGGCCTACTGATTATCCACCCATATTGAATAACACACACACACACACACACACACACACACACACACGAGGCTAGGGGTTTCCTAGCCCTAAACCCTTCGTAACAGTTAGGATTTCACACAAAAAGATTGATAGGAATTCTCTTAAAATTGACCAACCTTAAATTGAGTTTTTCTAAAAAATAATATTAGATATCTACGATACATTTGAGGGATATTTTTACCGACTAGGACAAACCCAGTTTGTAGGGGTTGTCCTAGGTGGCGGGTAGAGGGGCATGTCACCTCATCCCCCACATGGGGTGTGAGGGGTGGATGCAATTTGTGGTGTGGGTGTAGAGAACCCAAACAAAGCCCCACTCCTCATTATTTGCAAGCTTGCCATTACTTTTTCATAAAAGCCAAATGTCCCTCTTTTTTCCACATATTTACAGGTTTGCCATCAATTTTTTTCCGCTTTGGATCCCTGCTTTTTTGCACTTTAACGCATGCTTTTCACCATTTTCCCTCATGTGGTTTGGGGGTGGGATTTATGCTATTGCTAGCAAAGTTTTTTGTTTTGCAATTTAACCTCTTTTACCACTGACAATACACACACACACACTTCTCGCTCTTTTGTCGATTGCGCGTGTGCACCGCATCCTGTGTATGAGTTTTTTTGGGTCACCGTGCACTACGTGCACAGGTTATTTTTAGCCATATAATATGTATGATGGATCTCTAATATACATGATAACATATCATATTGTTTTTCACACGGTATGAAGTTCATATACCATGTACTTATTATTACTAATGTCTTTTGAAACGTTATCAGATGTAATATATGCAATTGATCTTTCATATGACATGCATATTATTCTCTTTTTAAAATGAG
This sequence comes from Scilla litardierei, assembly GCA_030789695.1. Classification (NCBI taxonomy): domain Eukaryota; kingdom Viridiplantae; phylum Streptophyta; class Magnoliopsida; order Asparagales; family Asparagaceae; genus Scilla; species Scilla litardierei. Next base: position 215,811,775 of record CM061134.1, on the reverse strand, counting down.
AATAATGGAAACATATGACACACATGTGGATAAGTCACATATGTTTTCTTTACAGACGATCGAAACCGTCCATCTTGGTTTTCACATTCTAAAACGCAAAAACACCAAATATCTGAACAACAAGGGGGTTTGCACGTTCATCCACACGTCCCAAGTTTAACCGTCTCGGTCTCGCATGAATAAAACTTTTTGCTACAGATTGATGAACGTAAAAAGCTTATCATGTTTGCCAGATATTTGACGTTTTGGAGTTTTAAAAGGCAAAGAACAAAACATGATACAGATAAATGTTTAATGTGCTTCCATTGTTCTCTTCCAAAAGTCGGGCAAACCAAAAACTTAGGGCCTGTTCTTTTGTCCGAATATGATGTTGGAATCTCGTTTTTTCCACTGTTCATCACTATTGCTGAAGAATCCTACTTCGAAATCCTGCGGCCTGTTCTTTTGCAGGTAGAGGTTTTTGGTTTTCTTTGCCTACGTGGCCTGTGTCATTTGGAATCTTGATTGGCTTTTGCAATCCGAGAATTTGGGTCGGATTACAGAAGAATCCGTAGGATGTGGGCCCTTCTCTCCCCTCCCCCAGCAGCGAACGCGTTTTGTTTTTTGTTTTTCGCTTTGATTACTCCCGCGCGTGAACTGAAATGGGGCCCCGCTTTGATCTGCAAGCGATTAATAATTTTATATATTAATTAGTTAATATATTAAGTAATTAATTTATTTTTTAGTTTTTAGTTTAGGTATAAATACAACAAATTAAATTTTGGTGGACCCCACATCACTTTCCACCTCCAACTTTCTTCAACCAAAAGAACACACTACACGGAGTGGGACCCACCTCAACTTTCCAACTCCACAATTCAACACCACTTTCCTACAAAAGAACACACTACACATTAATTTCTCTCTCATCAGATTCCACACTCCCCCAACTTTCCCATTTAAACTTTCCTACAAAAGAACAGGCCCTTAGCTATTAACTAATTGAGTTTCTGGGCACATCAACCCATCTCTTTCGTTGCACGATCCACGTCTACGTCACCCCTGCCACCACGTCCAAAGCTTGAAAGCAACTTCTCAATGCACCATTTTATAATACATGCCAGATGCCTTTGCTATGTAAGGAAGGTATGTGCTATAAACATCGTATAGAATAGGTGTGTATATAGCTTTTTAGTGCACAATAGAAATGACAAATGAGACTGAAGTTTTTCCATATTTGTAAAAGAAAGTTGCATGCATCTTTATGAATACAAGTGTATATAGCATCACTTTATAAAGAATCCTACAACGCATTGTTCACCAAGTCTTTTTGGCCTCCACGGCTCTCGTAATTTAAGCACGCCATCAAGAAAATGGCCTTTATTACCACTGAAAGCTTGCATCGGTTAAAAAAAAATTGCTTCTTTAATCAGCAATTATATTTATTCATATTGTCTACACCGGAGAAAAAAAATGCTGTAGAATCAAAAATATTTTTAATTTATACCAACAATAAAAAAAAACAAGGGATCCCTTAATTTTATTTATGTATTCGTGTATTGAAATATAAAGAACTATGTAACCGATTATTCAAAAAATAATAATAGTAATCTTTTTTTTCTCCTTTTTTGTTGCATGTAAGCAGGAGAAAGGGTCCAAAATTATCATCCTACCCACTAATCCAAGTTGTAGGAGGGTAGGGGGACCACCCCGAACCTCAGAAGACTCTGCTCTGTGGGCCCCCAAGGAAACGCTGGGAACGTGGGGCCCGCTACTGACAAGAGCTCAGTCATATCAATGCAGGGCCCTGACGAGGAAGGGGGACCATCCGGCGGCGCTCTGAGTGTGGGGGACCGCGTTGGGCCCCGCGACAGTGCCCGGGGCCCCGGAATTCCGATCCGGACACGTGTCGGCATTTCGTTGGATGTACCCTAGGCGTGCCAGGAATAGGTGTGGCTTAGGATGTGGTCCCCGTGTTCTGGGCGCGACGCGTGTCCGAGGGGTCGCTGTCGGGACCGCTGGCAAAGAACCGAGGTTCGGCGATCGCCCCCTTTCGTGCTATTCCTTGCTTGTGTTGTCGATAGCTCCTTTTTTACCCCCTGCAACCCACTTTAGCGGATCAGGCCCTTTAAAAATTGTTATTTCGCATCCCTTCAATATCTTAACGAGTAGTAGTCTACGTGTAAAAAACAGTTTATATAATTATTTGTAAATGTGATATGTAATCGATGCAAAAATAATGTTTTACTCCATTTTTTGCATCGCCATGCTAGTTGTGAGCCGTTCCCCTACTTCCTCTTCAAGTCAGTAGCAATAGCCGTCCGGTACGAAAACCGGTTTAAATTCGGCGGCGCTGCATTTAGCTCTGATTTTTTTTATTCAGATTCTTTTTATAAAAGCCGGTTTAATTCCCGTAGCGGTTCACAAACATCAACGACCCACAACCGATCAGCTACCCCCAGTCTCGGCAGCCGAGTCGAGTCGCCGGCCATCTCCCGAAATGTCGTTTCCGAACAACTCGATGGTGCCGCCGGAGATGTACGGGACCGAGCACCACACCCCGGCGGTGCTCCGTACCATCCAGCACAACTTCCTCCACCTCCAGCCCGACTCATCGTCCTCCGGCGGGGCCCACCACCACAGCCACCACCAGCAGCACCACCAGTGGGCCCCGCCGCCGCCGGTGCCGGATGTGGACGAGGAGGAGGACGACGGCGTCGGGCCGGCGGGAGGGGACGAGCAGCTGCAGGAGGGGACGTGGCAGAACGCGAGGTGCAAGGCGGAGATCCTGTCCCACCCGCTGTACGAGCAGCTGCTTGCCGCGCACGTGGCGTGCCTGCGGATAGCCACGCCGGTGGACCAGCTCCCGAGGATCGACGCCCAGCTGGCGCAGTCGCAGTCGGTGGTGGCCAAGTACTCGGTCTTGGGTGGCGGTGGCGGGGGAGGAGGCGAGAATCCGATGCTTGTCGCCGATGAGAAGGAGCTCGATCAGTTCATGGTAAGCAATTAATCTAATTATTAGCCTAATTAATTATTATTATTTATGATTTCTTGATTTTTCTTTGATTTATTAGTTATTTTACTTTGGCAAATCAATTAGATAGACAGAGCATGTGGAGTACTTCGCAGAAGAAAACGACTGATAACAAATTTTTTTGATTTTTCTTGGAGACTGAGATATTGGCCTTTCTAGCCCAAGGAAGAAAATCAAAGAAATTTTTTGAGTACTGTTTTTTTTAAAAATGAAGAAATTAAGGAACTTAATGTATGTACGATTTTTAATTAGCACTAGCATTAGGTTTTATAGGACTCGGGAATTCTTAGTTTATGCATTGAAGAGGGACATTCGTCGCACAGGAAACGATGTGATTTAAAGTTTAGGCAAGCGAAAGGGAGGCATTGTTAATATTTTATTTCCATTAGTAATACTTGACTCCAACAAGCAGCGGATAAAATTTACAACAACATTTCTCTAACCCTAACCCTAACTTGCTCAAAGATTTCCTCGAAGCAATGGAAAATGAAATGGAATGTGTTTAATAACTTGTTTAGGAGAAAACCACTTTCTTGGTTTTTAATTTTTTGCTCAAATTTGATTTAAAGCACTTATGTTAAGAACGAAAAATAGACAAAAAGACATGGGTGTAGTAGTAGATGTATGTATGGTTAAATATGACCATGTTCAAGATTACAGTCGACACATTTCATTCTAAACAAAATGAGAAAGTGTCCAGAGCCTAAGAGTGAGGCAGGAGATGTACTTGTGCCCCTTGAATGCAAGGAAAGGAAAGGTCATTTTAGTCAGACTGAAAATGGAAGGCAAGTAAAAAAGAGCCACTGCTAATATTTTAACTCCAACAAGCTGTGAACACAATTTCTAACAATATTGTTTCTCCAACCCCAACGCTAAACCTAACCTACTTAACTGCATCTCCTTCTTTGAAATTCTCAATACGCAATATTAAATTGATTAGTTGAAACTTTTCAATGAAATTTATTAGTAGGTTTAGAATCTTTTATCAATCAATGTTTTAAATGATGCCGAAAGGCTTTGGAATTTCAAAGTGTGACATGCTAAAAACAATCTAAATACGGGGGTTTTATAAGAATTTGAATGTACAGAAGATGAGCACAAACATCTAAAGGTAAATGAGGAAAAATAGACGTTGGTGACTGAGAATATCTAGAGTTAAAAGCAGTTAGAACCATAATGCTACAAAACATTGTTGCAGAGGATTCGGCTTACAAGATAGCTATGGGAAAAGAGAGGCCACAAATGGCAAAAGGTAACATGAACATACCTTTCTTGAAGCAACAATGGAGGATGAAGTGAAGGAGAAAATTTTCTAAAAGACATGCATGTGTAACAATAATCATGTCAAAGGTGATGAAAAGGACAAGGCTGATCTGTTGGGTTTTTACATGAGATTTGCTATTTGCACCCCTATGAGTAGGGGTGCATATTAGAGTTTGTGCCATATTGCACTTAAAATAGAAAAAATTAGGTTGAGGTGATAATAAAGTTTAGAGATTTTCCAATTTTGGGAGGAAAAAAAGTCAATGCACCCCTACTCATTGGGGTGCAGATAGCAGTCTCCTTTTACATTGGTGTCTCTTTAATACAATTACATAGACTTCGGCTCTTCATACAAAGTAGAAGAGAGAGGTGTGAGGAGACATGTGATGTGACCGATTTTACATTTTTGGCAAAACATAAGTACATCCCCCCCCCTTTGGGGGGTGTATATAGCAAAGCCATACATTAATTGCAAAGAAATTAGATGAATTCAGTATGCGTTTCCCTTAAACTAGATGAGAAAGGGTATGTTTTGTGGGGGATTTTTTTTTTGGTGTTTTTTTGTGGGGGGGGGGGGGGGGTGACAATTGATACATATGAAATGACGTGGCTTAGAGGGACGATAAGTAAAAAGAGCCAATCAGTCAATAATAATATTTTTAACTCCAAGAAGTAATGGAAAATATTTTTCCAACACTAACCCATCTTAACTACCTTTCTTCATTTAGAATTCCCAAGTGGTTACATTTAGTTTGATTAGCTATTTTCATAACCCTTCAAAGAAATTCTTTGGTAGATTTAGAATCTTTCATTTATATGATAAATTTTTGGAACATTGCCGAAACATCTTGCAGCGTCAAAGTAAATGCATTATCCAAACATTCATCTTCTTCTATTAATATTTACCATGCTTCATTTTATCTTATTGCTCCTATAATCATTGGAAGCATTTTCCATTGATTGTTGGGCTTATGATAATGATTTTTATGTTTTTTTTGCCTTGTTTGGTGGTGGGGATTGGGTAGGGGTTAGCCCCTAATCCCTACTAATTCCGTCCGGACAACCAAAAATAAAAATATGCTGAGGTTATGGGGGTGGGAGTTGCATCGGACTGAAAAACACTGTTTTTAGGTGGCTACCAACCTCACATTTGAGCTAGGGCTGGGTTATACCTGTACCTCTCAACCACGCAGTTATGACATGTACCTATCTTAAATAGCCCCACTGTAGATTTTTGGGAAAATAGTGATTAGCCACAAATGATGGCTAACCCTTCATATTTATATTCCTCTCTTTTCTTTACACACACCCAATAACACACAATACTCCCCCTCAAGATGAGCAAAAGATATTTATCATGCTCATCTTGTTACAAGCATCCTCTACTCCTTTAGAGTTCAACCCCTTTGTAAGGCAATCAGCTAGTTGCTGTCCAGAAGTAATGTAGGAGATCTCCAACTGTTTCTTGTCCAATCTTTCTTTAATGAAGAACCTGTCAATCTCTATGTGCTTCGTTCTATCATGTTGCACTGGGTTGTTGGCAATGTTAATTGCTGACTTGTTATCACACAACAACCGCAATGGTCCTTCTCTCAGCAGGCGTAGCTCATGTAAAAGTGATCTCAACCAGATCATCTCACAGGTACTAAGCACCATAGCACGATACTCTGCCTCTGCAGTGGAACGAGCCACCAAATTCTGCTTCTTGCTGCGCCAAGAGACTAAGTTGCCCCCAACAAACACACAGTAGCCCGAGGTCGATCTCCTATCATCCATGCAACTGGCCCAATCCGCATCACAGTAGCCTGTCACATTCATGTGACCATGACTACCAAATAATATGCCTTTTCCTGGACTATTCTTCAGATACCTCAGTATCCTGAAGACTGCCTCCATATGTCCAGTCCTAGGATCATGCATGTATCCATTCATGAAACAGTCCATCACGCCTGACGCTAGTCCCAAGCCTCCTCCCAGTCTTCCTTTCCTGCAACACACAATGAGTAGAGTCAAAAGTAATGCTACAGTCGAGATCATCAACAATAGAGCCAACAGATAAAAGGTTGACTGGAAATGATGGGACGTGAAGGACTGAAGAGAGGCGTATGGAGGGAGTGCACTGAATAGTGCCAATCCCTCTAATGGGTTGGGATGTGCCATCAGCTGTCTGAACAGTTTCATGAATGGTATGTGGTTTATATGTGGAAAACTGTCTATATGCACCTGACACATGACTAGATGCACCTGAGTCAATAATCCACTTTATATGATCTCTACATGAAAGGGCTAATTGGTTACCTGATCCTGTGTGAGCGAAGTGGGCAAAGTTACTGAATGGCGAAGCAACATCTCTAGTCTGGTCTGCATGACTCTCCGAGCTTTCAGTAGTAGACCTGGACTGTCTCCGCTGCTCTAGATCTGACGCCTCAGCTGGCGTAGCCTCAATCATCAATGTCTCCTGTCGTCCATTAGCAGTAGCAAAGTTGGCCCGTGGGCCGCCGCGACCTCGTCCACGGCCTCCACGGCCCCAACGACCTCCTCCTCTGCCTCCTGTGTCACGTCCTCGTCCACTACCCTTCTGTGGGCAGTTAAAGCTCAGGTGCCCCTTCACCCCACATGTGTAGCACTCTCGATCCTCGCTCACTGCTGCCACTGCCGGTACAGCCAGTGCAGCCCGAGTGACCTGAGTACCCTCATCCTTCATAACTCTCAGTCTGGTCTCCTCCCGTGCCATTGCAGCTATGGCCTCCTCCAGAGATGGGATGGAGGATAAGTGACACATACTCGCCCTCCTGACCTCAAAATCTCCATTCAGGTTCCTCAGAAAATGTGTCACACGCCTACGCTTCACCCACTTCCTGTGTATCGCAGCACTCCTAGGATCAGGCAGATCAATAGGGTCATAGTGGTCTAACTCTGACCACAGCCTTTTCAACTCCGCAGAGTAGGCTAGAATAGACATCTCCCCCTGCTTCAAGGTGTCGACCTTGCCCTGAACCTCCATCATAAGCATCACATTCCCTGCTCCAGAATACATTTTCTCCACCATACTCCATATCCCCGCAGCACTCTCTATGGCCTCCACCATCACAGCAATGGGTGGAACCATCGATGTCATCAACCAAGCAGCCACCAGTGAGTTGGTGGTGCTCCAGACTTTCCAATCATCCCCATCCTTATCCACCGGTTCCTTACATGAACCCAAAACGACGCCTTCTAACCCCTTCGACTTCAGGATGAGAAGCACCCTCCTGGACCAACTGAGGTAATTCTTCGTCCCTTCCAATTTCACATCATTGGGCATCAATTCCAGCTTCTGCACGGGTCGTGAAGGCGTCGATCCACTCGAGAATCCCAACTCCTTCGAAGCAAGCAGCTTCGTTATCTCTCCAATGAAGGCCTTCATGTCAGCTGAGGTAAGATTGTCCCCATCTCTCCAGATCCGCAGATCTCTCCTTTCTCCCTTCTTAGATCCGCAGATCTACTTCTCCTTCTCCTCTTCTAGGTCATACCCTAACCGTAAATCTATGGAGTCCTCTTCATGGCTCTACCATAGATCTAGGGTTAGGGTTTTTTGGGGTTCTCTTTTGTGGCTAGTTAGGGCTTTGTGGCGGCTAGAAGAGGACGTGCAAGGGAATAGGAGAGAGAGGAGGATCAGCAGCGGAGCGGCAGCGGCAGCGGAGCGGCGGTGCGCGCAGGTGGCGGCGGCACGCGCTGCAGCAGGCGGCGGCGGCGGCGCGCGCAGCAGGCGGCGGCGGCGGCGCGCGCAGCAGCAGGCGGAGGCGCGGCGTGCGTGTGAGGGCGGCGGCGGCTGCGCGTGCGGGCTAGGGTTAGGGTTTTAGGGTTTTAGGGCTAGGGTTTTAGGGTTTTGGCTCTGATACCATGTAGATTTTTGGGAAAATAGTGATTAGCCACAAATGATGGCTAACCCTTCATATTTATATTCCTCTCTTTTCTTTACACACACACCCAATAACACACAATAAACCGGAAACCAGCAAGAATTCCATGATCAATCGCAATGCAACTCTTAATATCGACTTCCCGATTAATTATTCTCTAATTCACAATCTTGTTCCTACTATTACTACCCTACTACTATAACTCTGAAGCTGCTGACTGACTTGAACTACTTAACCCAATTGAATTTGGGTTACCAAATTCTAGTAGAAGCCTCAACAATGGAGAGGGCAAACACCTCTCTGATCTACTAATGTCATGCCAGATCCTCGGGCAGTAGGTGTGACATGATGCATCACCTTCATTGCTTCTTGTACTATGATGTAAACCACGAACTGTTGTCACCATGTATATAGGGATCCAAACCATTGATCCTGTAGTTGAAGTAAAAATATTGGTTAGCTGGAGCCTATTTTGTACTCAAGATTTTAGCTTAAACCATCCCAGCCAAACCATCTATTCCATCATTGTGAAGCTGGTAAATCTCTGTTTCCTCTGGTTGCTGTAGGGTTTGCTTCCATGTTTCCATTTCTAAAGAGTATTATATAGTTAGGCTATGATCACAATGAGTTGCGTTATATATACTTCATCTTTTGATTATACTGAAATCGCGATGCTATTTGTTTCTGTTCATTTATGTCCTTGCGCCTACCCATGTAAATATCTTTTTTTTGTTTTGGTTTTTTCTTTGCTGGACCTTTGTTTTTTCTACGTGGGATCTGTATGCATTACAAGATATATGTGTTTTTTGGCTGCCCAACTTTGTTCAAATATTCCGTCCAAGAGTGCCAATAAGTTTTTATAAATTCATTTAGAGCATCATTTACAACCACTGGACTGCTCAAGGTAACCTACCAGTTTGATTACCGTGCATTTCACAGTGCGTAACAGCCGGAAACAATTAGGCTGAGCCCATATCCATTAACATAGCCGCTCGATAAGACACCCAAGTAGCTCAAGGAGACTGACCTGGAATGAGGTCATATGTGTCCTCTGCTTACCGGCTGATGTCTTAGATGTTTATATAATCTAGTTGAACTCCAACGATAATTTGTAGCTGAAGCTGAATAGCTTAATGCAGTAATCGGCTAGTTAAACCAGTCTACCTGCCTGAATTTTCTCACTTTTCTTGTTATTCCATCCACTGCTTGATATGATCGCTTGCCTTGAATACCACAGAATATTCCAACATGATTACGCTTTAATAACTTGATGCTGCGGACATTGTCTACATGATCATCAAAACCTTCAAAATGGATTTAGTGTTTAAAAAAATAGTTCATAACTAATTCGTTGAGGACTACATTGTGTCATTGGTTCTCAATGGAGTCGGTATATGAAGTACGTCCGTCAAAGATTTTACTTGAAGCTTATGGTGGATCCTAGAAGGAAGAAAGAATTTATTTATGCAAAAAACAAGAATTCGAATAAACTCAAAGCCATCTTCAAGTTAGTCATTTTCCTTGGTAGGCGATGCTCTGCTATCCACGTAAACAAAACAAGCCAATTACATTCAAAATTCCTCCTCTGTTAATACTGCTTAATCTTGAACCTACAATCACTCTTGTTATACTCCATCATCTAAACAAACTCGCTCCAAGCTAGTCGGTGATCCACATCTTCTTGTTTTCTCATTGTAGATGTAGGAAATCACTACATAAAAAATCTAACACAGTAATTAGAATACTAGAGACATTGAAAAGGGAAAAAGAGAATGCTTACATGATTCATGTTAACATTGTTAGAATATAAAAATATTTCCTTAATCATCATCACAACTCTAGAGTTTTGATGTATTGGTAAGGAATTTCAACTTGGTATCAGAGCATCCCCAGGTTAACATGCCAGGAATGGAAACCCAATCCTGGCCAAAATGAAAGTCCTCCAAAATTAAAGCCCTTAAGTAAGCTGAGGGTTGTTCTTTGACAATAAATGGGGTACTCTACATAGATTATCAATCTCAAAATAAACTTTCGGATTTTTAATACAACAGTACGTTTCAGTATGCAGCAGTTATGCTTGTTTCACCGATGGAAACTTCTCCGAAAATCTGTACCGAAAATCTGTTGAAGTTATTACTAACAATCTTTCTGGTTGGATCCAAATTAGCCATAAATGTGACGAGGTTATTGGTTATGCACATGGAAAGCTTTTCCCCTTATCTCTATATTCTTGTTCTGCAATTTAATCATGGTTCATGGATCCTCATCTGTACCTGGAATCAGATTTCAGATTATGGTGGGTTATGATGGATGGTTATGCTTTATAACTTGATGGAAAAGTGGTGGGCAGACTTAAATGGGATTTGATATTGCTGAGTTCGACTGATGTTAATGTGTGTGGTCAACTAATAGCATTTGAAAGCGTTTATGGATCCTTATTTTCAATTTATTTTTGGTGCAGCCATTCTATAATTATTTGAAAATCTTAATGAGCCTTTATGCATGGTATATTTCAACAATTATACATCCATTTATGCATGATTTATGGAAAAAAGATTTGGGTATGCATTAACACAGTTGGGTGGCATAATTTTATTTTAATGCTATAGTTGTAGTCTGATCACTCTTTTGTTTTGTTTGCTTTTAGAAAGAATTAAATGATCATTTCAACTGAGGAATTTAAGAACTGATATCCTTAGTTGATACTCATATGATACTCGTATTCAGGTAGCTGCTGCTGCTGCTGCTCTGATATCTGTTTCTAATATTATTATTTTTTTGTTTTAGACACACTACGTCTTGTTGCTTTCTTCTTTCAAAGAACAGCTACAACAGCATGTCCGTGTTCATGCAATGGAAGCAGTGATGGCTTGCTGGGAGCTCGAGCAATCTTTACAAAGCCTGACAGGTAATTGGTCGCAACTTTTCAACATTGTAAGATGGCAATTTTCAACCATTTTCCCTCTTGCATTTAGATTTACAGAATGATATGTTAAAGTATTCTAATTTCTCGTTTTTGATTTTAATTGTATGAGTGCTGCTAATAATTTGAAAGATTTAGTGAATGGATTTAGTCTATTGTATAAATGGCACCTATATGATGGATGGGAGAGATGGTAAACAGTTTGTGCGGAGTTTGGAGTGAATTTCCTCGCCCGTGAATTCTTTTACATATAGCCAAGATTTAAGTATGAGTAAAAAATGCAGTTGTTCTCAAGTTAACCAAACCTTCCCATGGTTTTTATATTCTTTTCTTTGGATCGGACCGAACAATTTATCTAATCACCAATTCACAAGTTTGCATTGGACCATTGGTAGCAAATTACAGAATGCATCAATGCATAAATATCGTTGCAAATCTGTAGACGCAGTAAATGTGGGGACAGGATTCATAAAAGGAAAATGTAGAATGTAGAATTTTGATTTCTGTTCACCTTGTCAGAATGCAAATACGTATTGGCTAATAAAACTGTAAAGAACAGGCAAGTCAAAAAATATTGCATGGCTACCAACTAGAACCAACTTTAAACCGATGTACGCTTTGCCATTCACAAACAAGCCTGGGATATTCAATTATCTAGAGATAATTCCATATATTTGCTCAGTGCTGCAACAGCCGGACCTTGATCCAAATGTCTGGGTTCAACTACATGCATGGATCCTATTTTTCCAGTTTACTCTGTCCAGCACCCTTTTTTGTTTTGCGGTGTGGGAATTGTTGTGGTAGGTTGAGTTAGGGGAATAGACTGTAGCATGGTAAGTGGCCTAAGGGCACTCCCACCGGTCTGGTAAGTGGCCTCAGGGCACTCCCACCGGTCGCATTTTGTTTTTGGTGGTGTGGGGGGGGGGTTCCCAAAGTTAGATATAGGTCTTAACTTTAAAATGGCACTGATTTCAAGTCAATCAAGGTTTTGTAGCAAAGGATGTAGCATTTCTACCAACGTAGGCATGGGCTGAGTAAAACTGGGCAGTTTCTGGAAATCGAATTTTTTAAAATAGCTAGAGGCAAAATCAGTCTTTGGTCCAGTTGAAGAAATCGTAGAGGACTACTAAGAGTACAACATACTAAAATTTCAGATCAAAATTCTTAGAGTTAAGGTACGAATGGATAAAAATAAAATCGGACAGAACCTCCCCTGTATTGGGTGGATCTACCCTGTTTGTTCTTGATGGAATGAGATTCAATCTCAACATTAAAAAAACTGAATTTTGGTACTCATGCAATTGGAAATCCATGGGGGAAGTTCCCTACCTTGATGGGTGCTTGATGGAGCTTGGATGATGAAGAAGTCCCTAGGTTTTAGTTCCCTTGCATACATCTCCTCCCTCCTTTTTCTCCTCCTCCTTCATCTTCTCTTCTTTTTTTTTGGCAAATGAGGGTTTGTGTGGGGAGAGGGAGATTAAATGAAGGGATATGTTTAGGGATAGGTTTAAGCTATTTACAAGCTTGCCATTTCCTAATTAGGAAACTTTCCTAATAAGGAACTTTCCTTTTTTAGTAATTTTCCTTTTGTGGAAATTGCCATTTATGGAAACCCTCCATAATTACCAAAATACCATTTTCCAAAATAAAATCAATTTTATATTATTATTACTATGAAATTCCTCCACTTAATTACAAGATTGCCACTGACCAATGTGGTGATAGTTCCACTGTTTACAAGCGCTAAACACTGACTAGTCATGTTTCAAGAAGGTCGTGATGGCCATGAGACACATTTCCTAGCACGCATCCCAATGCGTGGGGATCAATCTCGATATCCGCATACACGATTTGAAAGACGAGGGTGTCCAAGACTAAACTCCACCTTTGAAATACCCATAGTGAGTCCACTCATCATGCTCGTGGTGGTGATGTATGCATGTGTCCATGCACGAATATACACGTGACTGAGCACAAGTGTGCATGAAAATGGCTAGTTAGTCAGTCAATGTATCCAGTCCGACTAGTTTACACCATTTTCCCACATTTCACCCTATCCTCTACACCACCCCTCGTGCTACCACCCAAGTATCACTATACACACTACGACCACACTACAACCCTCCAACACGCTTCCTAATGCATGTGAGCCTTAATAGGCAAGAAGGTCCTCCAAATAGGTCCCACTCTCTAGGTATCCTACACCATTACCTCCAATACGCCGTATATGGCCACAACACGTAACTCTATCCCGTAAACTGTACTACGAAGGGTTAAATCCTACATCCCTTAGAATAAATTCCGTTATCGGAATTACAAAAATATCAATAAGTAGAGTAGAAACAATTTCTTATATAAATATATACAAGTCTACCATGATACATTGATACGAGAGTATCACATAAACAAATATGGTTATTTCTCCCATCTCATCCTCACGTTCCCACGTGGACTCTTCAGGTGACTCCTGGTGCCACATAACTCTTACAAGATCCACTGTCTTGTTTCGCAGCATTTTCTGTCTCCGATCCAGAATTGCCACGGGCTGCTACTCATATGTCAAGTCTGGACGCACTGCAACTTATGTGTGGTCCACGATCTGACTAGGGTCACCTACAAATCCTCGGAGTTGAGATACATGGAACACGTCATGGACTCCTTCGAGAGATGGTGGAAGCACCAATCTGTAAGCCACCTCGCCAACTCGAGCTGAAATCTCAAACGGACTGACATACCTGGGACTCAATTGTGGGGTTTTCTGGGACCCTTAGGGCACAAAAACTCTATGCCCGTCCTAAGTCAGACGGAACATAGACAGAAAAGCAGCGGAAAAATAAACATGCTAATCTAATTAACATTAAACCATAAGGTCCAAGACCCTAATCCAAGATCTATGCCGACTTGGGATGGGTCTGACCATCCCAAGAAGGATCTAGCCTACTGCGATTAAATTAAACTAATGCTTAATTAAACAAATACCCGGAATCTCAGCCCTGGGGCAGGCGAGATGTTCCGCACCGTCTTCCGAGCCGCTCCCCGTCTCACGCCGAGCTGCTCCTCGAACCGCTTCCCGAACCGTTCCTCGAACCGCTCCGTATCCCGAGGCGATCATCCCGTGTCGCCGAGCCAACCACGCGCCGAAAAAAGTTTCACGCGAGTGAAACCTCCGCCTAGATTTCGGATCTAAATCCGAACTTCTTTGCGACTTTGCTAGAGCCCTCAGGAGCAAGGCAGAAATTTATAGGGAGATGAGAAATATTAATTTAAGCCTAGATTCGAGCGTGCTCCAACATTTACGAGAGCCGCTCAGATCTAGAGCTTGAGACGAGTTTTGAGGAGGGAAGCAGACCCCTATTTATATAGGCGGCTGACTACTCCCCTTCTCTCAAAATCCGATGTGGGACTAATAATTAGAGTTAATAAAATCAAGTTAGTTTGCCCTTCACAAAGTGCAAACTTCTGTGAATTTTAACTCCCTCACCGTTGAACTTCAGCATTGATACAACCTATCAATTCGAAGGGTGTTCAATGGTGAACGCATAGGAAAAAACCGTTCGTCAATCGGAGTTCGTTTGACCCTCCAATTGACCGCTTAAAGTTCAGCCCATGGCTAGTTTTTCACAAAAACTGAGCCGTCAAAACTGTTCTGCCCTAGGGACAGAATTTCTGCATTAATGGGACCCACCAGGCCAGCTGGGCGAGCCCAGACCAGGTCAGAACATGATCTGGGCGCGCCCAGACTGGCGCGCCTACACTGGGCGCCTGGACGGGCCCAGGCCCAGGCGCCCTGGGCGCCCAGGCCCTAGCTTGGGCCGGGCGCCCAGGCCCGGGCGCTCAGGCCCGGTGAGCCTGGACTGTGCCTGGGTCAATCCAGGCGCCCAGGCCAGACCCAGTCTGGCCTGGGTCAGCCTGGTCTGACCCGTTGAACTCTTTTGGGCATATCTTGAGCATTTGGTGTCCGATTTGGACGCCGTTCGTACCTGGGCGTAGACCGGGACATTCCCGTCTTACCCGTGAACTTTTCCTTGCGTTTATATTATTAAATATAGTCTTAAATATTTAAGACACATTTAATCTATTTTGCATCATATGCAATTTTAGTCCCTATCTAGGCTTAAATATCATTTGCATCAATATGCAATTTTCTCTTCATTTGCATCAAATGCAAATTATTCTCCCTAACTAATTTCTACCTATTACTAGACGAAGGTCGCACTCTGTGTGAGACCCTACAGCCTGACCCTTACAACAGGTTGGGCTCGAAGCCCTATACGGCAGTGACCACGAGCAGTGGTTGCCGTCACTGCTTCAGGAATCATCATTATGTGGTTAACTCATTGACATGAGTATTGTCGGGACCACCCTGACTGTTTCCGTGATGAATTCCGCAGTTATAGTCTTTTCGTCTTAACTATGTCGTGTAGATCAAGTCTAGGGTATGGTCAAACTGTCAACCCTAATAACTTGACTCCGGTTAGTTTCTATCGATCTTTAGTCAATTAATGTTGGACTTCTTCCAACATACTCTGCGCAGAGTTTTTACTAAAGACCGAACTAACTCTACGACACTAACTCCCATTGACCGGGAGAGACGAATCCTCTCTTGGTCATTACTCTTCTCGTACGCTTCAAGTGACACCCAATCAAAGACCTTTCAACAGGCCTAGCCTCGAAGTCGGGTCAGTGATCTAAGTGGCACTGTTCACGCACAGGTTTGTCAAAATGACCTCAAGTCAAAAGAACAACTAGCCTATCATCACTAAGAGTTATTATTGACAGATTGATCAATGTAACCAAATGATAACTCTTGTGGATCGTTCAGTGAACTCATTCTCTAATGAGCACCTGTGTCTCGTCTCCGACTTTGCCAAGTCGAACGATCATGAGATCATCGTCACCGCTTAACGGTGAAGACTAAGACACAATGGTCTATCTGATGTTTCGTTATCCTTGTCTCGAAACATCTACGACCACGAACCCTTTTAGACTTATGCTACAGACGGTCAAACATTTCTCCATGATCGAGATACTCATCTCGATACCTGTTTGACCTCGCATAAAGTCTCAGGACTTTATCTAAGTTAATATCTAATGTTAACTACATTACAATATAACTTAGATAAATTATTACCAAACAGCTTACTGCTATTTCGAACAAGACGTTTGTGCTATTCACATAGAGATAAATAGCCTGGAGGGCATCATTCTCCTACATCTCCCACTTGCACTCAGGCCCAATTATCCCGGTATCTTATACCGTTTTTACACATAAGTTTTCCCGACTTCATGTGGTAAAGCCTTCGTGAGTGGATCTGCTAAAATCGTCTACACTCTAGACTTAAGGTGTTTCTATGTTCATGTTAGACCAAACATTTGAATCTCATTCAAATAATTCACTTGGTCTTTCGGAATCCATAATATTTTATTTACTAGGATCTTATCCAGTTCATCGTACCTTACGATAATAATTTTAAATTTGTCACTGGTCATTTCAAATGGTTCATATTTATTTCTGATAAAGTGTCAAACCTTTTGAAAA
This sequence comes from Scilla litardierei, assembly GCA_030789695.1. Lineage (NCBI taxonomy): Eukaryota > Viridiplantae > Streptophyta > Magnoliopsida > Asparagales > Asparagaceae > Scilla > Scilla litardierei. Next base: position 215,795,135 of record CM061134.1, on the reverse strand, counting down.
CTTTGTCAAAATAAATGTTCCATCTCTTTGATGCCTCGCATGTAATTTATACGCTCCCACTGACCTTGAAAACTTTCTGGCCAATTCATATAAGTTGGTTCGTCTAAATCATATTTAGAAAAACGAACTTATAAGTGAATGCTCAAATTTTCATGGTCAACTTGAGCGTTTACATCGAGCTTGGTCCGAGTAGATCTGTACACATCTGCCGGTGAAAACGGTTTCATAATAATCCGTTTTATAGGAATTAGGATGAAAACCGTTCTCGACCAACATGATTGTACTTCACTATTTTCTTTTCTGCACCAATCTTTCAACTTAAAGATTTACTTGCAGTAAGTGAGGAAACATTTTCCTTGGGCACGTAAACTAAATTCCAAAATTTATTTACGCACACGGACCTATTCTGGTTGCATTAAGTTTTAAATCGGAGTTACTACTCCGAATTTTATCCCGGAAGTTGACTAAGTCATCATCAGTCATGATGTCTAACTCGACAATTCGTCTCACGAGATTCGAGTAATTTTACAACTTCCTTACGATTGATTTAATGAATATCTTATTGATAATGTCCTCACAGAACATTATCAAAACCTAGGCATTACTATCTGTGACTTAACCCAGAGGGATGACTTAACTCAGAGTCACTTACAATGGATCACACCAAGTCTAACTAAGTGTGATTCATATCTTTTAACACACCGATGTGTTAATAGACTTGACCTGAGAGAAAATCACATTTTCTTTTAATTACGCAAGATTATATATAGCTAAGTATTTGACTATTCGATCTAATCGAATCAGTTTAAATACTTTTGTCATTTCGTTCTTTATTTTATCAGACATGTGTTTCATCAAGAACACGTGTCTTAATAAAATATACGAATAACTTATTTTGGTTAATATAGACTCGGGTACATCAGTATGTACCAGACTGAGTTCGACAACTCATTCTCCCACTGTCTTACAGATGGGTTTTGGCCATTATATTTAAGAGGATAAGACTCACAAGTGTCCGCAGACTTCATAATACGAGAGGTCAGACCCCTCTTTATGTGACTTGTGAAGCTTAGTCTCTCGATACCGCCTAGTCTATTTTGCCATATAAGTCTGCTACTATCTTGTTTATTTATATATTAACATTTAATATATATATATTATCGTTATACATATTACTCATTGCTTCAGAAGCAATGTGACGACATTCGTCAAAATGTGTTAACTTTTTTGTATAACAATAATTATGAAATCGTGACATCAAAATATGTCATATTTTCATTTCCTCCTACTTATGCCTTTACTAATGATAAAATAAACTAACTTTCTCAATTGACTTTTCGGAGTGCCTTCTTCCTTTTCTAAATCATATTTAGATATTAAATAACCCAACATAAATAAATATCTATGCAAGCGTCTCATGTATCCAAACGCCTGAGAGTTGCAATCTTGAGTGTAGCTCAAGAAGTTGCTTGTCTCAAGATCCGGTTGGGATACATAGACTTGCATCGCTCATGCACTCGTATTCGACTCAAACGGCTTGATCGAATTTTCGAACTTTGCAGATCAAAATTGTTTATCCTTACAACCTTGAGGGTAGCTCACAAGTTGTAGGGAGAAACATACTTCGAATATCCTATATGTTCAAGCTGCCTCATATAAGGACGAGTGACATGTAGCGTGAATTTATTTGTTGGACCCAGAACTTAATAAAATCATATTTCTTAAGTCTGTTTCTTTAGAAGGTCATTTTAATGTCAACGAGAATATAGTTTTAATTCTATCAATTTGAATTTAACTTGATATTCAATTAATCAACCTATTTGACCAGTTAACTTATTTAATAAAATATTAGATTTGATTTCTTCGGTAAACATAGTCTTGCCCTAGTTTAGCATATGTTCAATATTAAATATAGGTAGAATGGCTTTTATCTATCTATATCCTCCCACTATTTTTACGATTGTTTCACAGCTTAATAACGAACGATTTAATCAAATTAAAATTAATGGGTAAGAGGTCCAATCACCTTGAGCCTAACAACCTTGAGTGTAGCTCAACAAGTTGCTCGACTCTGCGATCGGAAGATGACTCTTCATCGATCATATCAGATATGACTCTCTTAATCGGTTTTTGCCCCTAGCCATTTGTGATCATGAGTGTGCTCATTCAAATCACAATGTCTAGTCTAGTCGGACCCTTGTTTTCGTGTCTAGCCTGACTTGCCCCTTCGCTCGGTGTATTCACGACACGTCGGTTTGGGTCAGGTCTTAGACTTACATCAAGCCAGACTACATCGTTGAGTTAACTTACGCCGGCGCTCGGGTACGAGACGACGGTTTGGGTCAGTCAAGATTTCATCTTATGTATTTAAGGAGTTGGTTTCTACAGGGTTGCCATGTCACAGCTTGAGTGTATCTCAACAACTGTAACACGGGCCCTATAGTTGCTAACTCCTAAAACAAGGAGGGCGACGGCTAATCTTGAAAATGATCATTAACGTATTTGACTTAGATATAGTCCAGGGTGTCATACAATCATGATTCGCGACATTGCGGTCCAGCGGAACACAGCCAAGGAATTGACTAAGCCAGGATCACTATCCCTTAAAGGGTGATCCAGAGCTCTTAGCCAAGCACATTGACTGGATCATGTCCATTGAATGAAGCTTGTCATTTTTTATATGTGTGCCATAGACTAAACAGCTTTTATTAACAACTAATTAATCCTATCAACTAGTTGCATCCTTAAATTCAAATTTTTTAGGATTTGTTTAATAACTTTTATTAAGTCCTTATCAACTATAAGATTCACGTGCTATCCTAATCATTATTAGGATTTTAATAAATTATTAACGACGCTAAAAGCGAAGTCCTTTAATGAGAATTAATTTCATAACATTTATAATTAAAAAATCATTAAAGGGACTACCCTAATCAGGAATTAGGTCTTAAATTGTTGTTAATGTTTTATTAAAATATAGCATGTCATTAAAATTCAATAAATAAATTTTAATCATTTCTTAATGGCTAACCTAAAGGGTTGTCTTGTGTTATCAAATAAGGGACAAGGTTATGCATAGCCATTAACATAAGCTTACACTAATTTTATCGCATAAAATAAAAGTGTACAACTATTTAACAATTTAAATAGAACAATGTCTATCACATAAACAATTTTAGCATGCAAACATAAATTTAACATTTAAATTTAAAATATGATTTTAAAAATATTTTATTTTTATCTCATAAAAACTTGTTTTTAAAATCACAAAATTGCATGCACTTTAAAAAAATTTATCGCATAAAAAATTTTAACCTTTAAAATCAGTTTTAAAATATCTCATAAAATTAAAACATCATTTTAAAAAAACTTTCATGCTTAAAAAATTTATCATATAAAATTTTTAGGCACTTTAAACTTATCGCATAAATTTTAAAAGATTTAAAATTAGTTTTAAAAATTATCACATAAATTTTAAAACGTCATTTAAAAAATTTTCATATTCAAAAATTTATCACAGATTTTTAAACATCAACAACATTTTTAAAATTTATCTCATAACTTTAAAAACATTTTTATAAGTATTTAAAAGCATTTCACGTGTTTAAAGAAATCGCAGGCTAGATCGTAACACAGACCATGCTCTGATACCACTGTAGGGTTTTCTGGGACCCTTAGGGCACAAAAACTCTATGCCCGTCCTAAGTCGGACGGAACATAGACAGAAAAACAGCGGAAAAATAAACATGTTAATCTAATTAACATTAAACCCTAAGGTCCAAGACCCTAATCCAAGATCTATGCCGACTTGGGATGGGTCTGACCATCCCAAGAAGGATCTACCTTATTGCGATTAAATTAAACTAATGCTTAATTAAACACATACCCGGAATCTCAGCCCTGGGGCAGGCGAGATGTTCCGCACCGTCTTCCGAGCCGCTCCCCGTCCCACGCCGAGCTGCTCCTCGAACCGCTCCCCGAACCGCTCCTCGAACCGCTCCGTATCCCGAGGCGATCATCCCGTATCGCCGAGCCAACCACGCGCCGAAGAAAGTTTCACGCTTGTGAAACCTCCGCCTAGATTTCGGATCTAAATCCAAACTTCTTTGCGGCTTTGCTAGGCCCTCAGGAGCAAGGCAGAAATTTATAGGGAGAGGAGAAATATTAATTTAAGCCTAAATCTGAGCGTGCTCCAACATTTACAAGAGCCGCTCAGATCTAGAGCTTGGGACGAGTTTTGAGGAGGGGAGCCGACCCCTATTTATAGAGGCGGCTGACTGCTCCACTTCTCTCAAAATCCGATGTGGGACTAATAATTAGAGTTAATAAAATCAAGTTAGTTTGCCCTTCACAAAGTGCAAACTTCCGTGAATTTTAACTCCATCACCGTTGAACTTCAGCATTGATACAACCTATCAATTCGAAGGGTGTTCAATGGTGAACGCATAGGAAAAAACCGTTCGTCAATCGGAGTTCGTTTGACCCTCCAATTGACCGCTTAAAGTTCAGCCCATGGCTAGTTTTTTCACAAAAACTGAGCCGTCAAAACTGTTCTGCCCTAGGGACAGAATTTCTGCATTAATGGGACCCACCAGGCCAGCTGGGCGAGCCTAGACCAGGTCAGAACCTGATCTGGGCGCGCCCACACTGGCGCGCCCACACTGGGCGCCTGGCCCAGTCAGGCCAGGCGCCTAGGGCGCCTGGGCGCCTGGCCCAGGCGCCCAGGGTGCCTGGGCGGACCCAGGCCCAGGCGCCCAGCGCCTGGGCCTGAGCCCAGGCGCCTGGGCGCCCAGGCTCGGGCGCGCAGGCCCGGCGAGCCTGGACTGTGCCTGGGTCAAGCCAGGCGCCCAGGCCAGACCCAGTCTGGCCTGGGTCAGCCTGGTCTGACCCGTTGAACTCTTTTGGGCATATCTTGAGCATTTGGTGTCCGATTTGGACGCCGTTCGTACCTGAGCGTAGACCGGGACATTCCCGTCTTACCCGTGAATTTTTTCTTGCGTTTATATTATTAAATATAGTCTTAAACAATTTAAGACACATTTAATATATTTTGCATCATATGCAATTTTAGTCCCTATCTAGGCTTAAATATCATTTGCATCAATATGCAATTTTCTCTTCCTTTGCATCAAATGCAAATTATTCTCCCTAACTAATTTCTACCTATTACTAGACGAAGATCGCTCTCTGTGTGAGACCCTACAGCCTGACCCTTACAACAGGTTGGGCTCGAAGCCCTATACGGCAGTGACCACGAGCAGTGGTTGCCGTCACTGCTTCAGGAATCATCATTATGTGGTTAACTCATTGACATGAGTATTGTCGGGACCACCCTGACTGTTTCCGTGATGAATTCCGCAGTTATAGTCTTTTCGTCTTAACTATGTCGTGTAGATCAAGTCTAGGGTACGGTCAAACTGTCAACCCTAATAACTTGACTCCGGTTAGTTTCTATCGATCTTTAGTCAATTAATGTTGGACTTCTTCCAACATACTCTGCGCAGAGTTTTTACTAAAGACCGAACTAACTCTACGACACTAACTCCCATTGACCGGGAGAGACGAATCCTCTCTTGGTCATTACTCTTCTCGTACGCTTCAAGTGACACCCAATCAAAGACCTTTCAACAGGCCTAGCCTCGAAGTCGGGTCAGTGATCTAAGTGGCACTGTTCACGCACAGGTTCGTCAAAATGACCTCAAGTCAAAAGAACAACTAGCCTATCATCACTAAGAGTTATTATTGACAGATTGGTCAATGTAACCAAATGATAACTCTTGTGGATCGTTCAGTGAACTCATTCTCTAATGAGCACCTGTGTCTCGTCTCCGACTTTGCCAAGTCGAACGATCATGAGATCATCGTCACCGCTTAACGGTGAAGACTAAGACACAATGGTCTATCCGATGTTTCGATATTCTTGTCTCGAAACATCTACGACCACGAACCCTTTTAGACTTATGCTACAGACGGTCAAACATTTCTCCATGATCAAGATACTCATCTCGATACCTGTTTGACCTCGCATAAAGTCTCAGGACTTTACCTAAGTTAATATCTAATGTTAACTACATTACAATATAACTTAGATAAATTATTACCAAACAGCTTACTGTTATTTCGAACAAGACGTTTGTGCTATTCACACAGAGATAAATAGCTTGGAGGGCATCATTCTCCTACATCAACTTCCCCTGTCATCCAAAACAAATTGTACCACGAGTCGGTGAGATCTTCAAGAATATATAATCACCTGGTTGGAAGTCAAGTGGTCTTCTCTTGGTATCAGCCCAATGCTTATACTGATCCTGAGCAATCCGAAGATTCTCACGAACTGTTCGCACAACATCAACTGCCTCAACGACCATATCTGGTCCCAATAACTCACGATTCCCAATGCCGTCCCAACTGAGCGTTGACCGACACTTACATCCATTTAAAGCTGCAAATGGAGCAATACCAATACTTGCTTGATAACTGTTGTATGCGAACTCAACCAAATACATGTGATCTTCCCAGGATCCTTGAAACTCCAACATACATGCCCTCAACATATCTTCCAGTGTCTGGATCACACGTTCTGATTAGCCAGCTGTCTGAGGGTGATATGCTGTACTGAAACTGAGATTGGTTCCCAAACTATTCTGCAAACTTTTCCAAAAGTGAGATGTAAATCTTGAGTCTCGGTCAGACACAATACATATGGGAACTCCATGAAGTCTCGTAATTTCTTCCATATACTTCTTGGCCAAAGACTCTGTAAACTGACCAACCCGAAACGGAATAAAATGCACTGACTTAGTCAAGCGATCCACAACTATCCATACTGTGATGACCTTTTGATGTGCGAGGTAAGCCAGTCACAAAATCTATGGTCACGTGCAGCCACTTCCATTACAGAATAGGAAGAGGTTGAAGCAAACCTGCTGGTCTCTGGTGTTCGGCCTTCACTTGCTCGCATACAATACATGCCGCTACGCTCTTAGCTACCGCACGCTTCATACCATGCCACCAGAAATGTTGGCGCATATCACTATACATCTTGGTTCCTCCAAGATGAATGGAATAAGATGAACTATGAGCTTCCTTCAATAGCTCATCCCGGATAGCATCTGCATGTACACAAACTCGACTACCAAATCTCAAAGAACCATCTTCATGGATGAAAAATATGTCCGAAGACCAGCCTCAACCTGCTCTCGAATTACCTTCAACTTCTTGTCCTCTGACTGGGCTGATTTAATCCTATCCACCAGGTCTGATCGAACCTCTAATCCCATGCCAACCGCCTGCTCTCCTGGAAGCACAACCTCTATCTCCATCTACCTCACTGCCCATCGTAGTTGCGGCTGCGAGGTCAATCTCATTATTGCTGGCAATCTGCTCAGAGCATCCGGAACTACATTGACTTTGTCGGGATGATACTGAAGATCAATATCATATTCTGCTATCAACTCCAACCACCTTCTTTGCCTCATATTAAGCTCTTGTTGCGTGAAGACATATTTCAGACTTTTATGATCCGTATATATCTTTACACGTTCGCCCAACAAAAAATGTCTCCACAACTTCAATGCAAAGTTTACCACTGTCAACTCCAAATCATGTGTGGGATAGTTTTGCTCATGGGCTTTCTGTTGAGTATTGGTGTTTCATACCAATGTTATTTTGATGATGATCACAACAGTATGTTGTTGCTAATGACTTTCTTGTTTTAGTCTCTTAGTTTCATTTCAAGAATATCAATTTTGGAGACTAAACACTTGGTGCAAGGATGAACATCAAGTGGAGAAGGGCCAAAGCTTGGACTCAAGGGGTGCCAAAGCTTGAAGATGATGGGGAGCATCAAGGCATCAAGACTGAAGCCATAGACTCTAAAGAAAGCAATGCAATTCATGTAATATTTCATTTACTGCTTTCTCTCTTTTAAGTCTAGGTTTAATGTAATGCATTGATAGATGGTTTACTCATTCATGCATTTACATCTAACCATCTTAGTGAGCCTTAGGATTATCATAGAATCCAACCCAATAGGTCATCGTCTACAAACACTCATTTGGAGTCTCTGGCTCTCGTACAGTCGTCTGCTGAAGGTTTTACAGTCGAATGTGTGATTTCCAATCGCATGTTAAGCCTTCTACAGTCGACTCTGGTGCACTGCTTAAGTCAACCTTTTATTGACTCTACTTGAGCTTTTCGCATCAGTCGACTGATGTTCATATTACAGTCGTCTGTATATTGACTCTCTGTTTTTTCTCCATCTCCTGCAGCAGTCGACTGATAAAGGATAAATAGTCGCCTGTCTATTTTACAGTCGACTGTCATTTGTTCTTCAGTCGCCTGTATGCATACTGGGAAAAAGAGTGCAACTCTCTGTTTTATTCCATCCACTGCAGCAGTCGCCTGATGAAGGATATACAGTCGACTGTCTGTCGACTGTCTGTTTTACAGTCAACTGTGTAGTCTTCTACATTCGATTGTCCTGGCTCAGATATAGCCGTTGGGATTTTTCTAGCCGTTGAACAGTCGACTATCATTTGTTCATCAGTCGACTGTCTGTGACGTTTCAGCCCAAATTCTAGCCGTTACAGCTTTTTGCTTTTGGCTGTTTTCTTGGGTTTTGAGAGTTCCTATAGGGTTCCTATATATATGCGAGGGCTGAGTTCGTTGGGACTTCTTGATGCTATTGAAAATCTTTTGAGATTAAATAAGCCACTCTCAAACTCTCTCATTTCCCTCGTAGAGCTCTAAATCTCCTTCATGTATTGAAGTCAAGCTCAAGGAAAATCATCCAAGTGTATTTCTAGCAAATCTCATCACTTGGAGATCATCTTCCATGCCTTGCATTCATCTATGAATAAGTTCATCTCAAGGCATAGATAAGAGTATTTGTTTTACTTTGTTATTTTATTGAAACCCTAGCTTTCTGTGTGAGAGCTAGTTACTCTCTGTGTGAGAGTATAACCTTTTGTGTGAGGGTTGGTTGACTTCTCTCTGTGTGAGAGTTTGAGTCTCTGTGTGTGTGAGCATAAGTCTTTCTGTGTTAAAGCAAGGATTTCTCTGTGTGAGAATCCTAAATCCTCTGTGTGAGGTATCTCTGTGTAAGATTGTATTCACTTCTCTGTGTAAGAATTATAGTGGATATTGGTGTGGCTGGACGTACCCAAGTTTGGGGAACCATGGTAATTCTTGTGTTTGCGTTTGGATTGATTGTGTTGATTAATTCCTCTTGCACTTATTATTCTGCATTTGCAAGTTTAATTTTAATTGCACAATTTATTGCCATTACTCTATTCACCCCCCTCTAGAGTGTTTGTTGTTAGTATTGCAAAGTAGATGGTCCTTACACTTTTAACAATCTCGATGCATAAACGACCACACGTCCATGTTAATGGAGTACACATTCAATCCTTTTCCTGAAGCATCACAAAAGATTTCGTATCCTCCTGATCGATCGGGAATCGTCAACATTGGAGCAGTCGTCAAGCGACTCCTCAACTCATCCATCGCCTGTTGACACTTGTCGGACCACACATAAGGCACATCTTTCTTCGTCAGGTTTGTCAGAGGCGATGCGATCCTTGAGAAGTCCTTGATGAATTTTCGATAATATCCGGCAAATCCCAAGAAACTTCTAATTTCAGTGACCGATCGTGGAATAGGCCACTTTACTACCATCGCAATCTTTTCTGAATCCACAGATATCCCTTCACCTGATACATGTCCCAGGAACGCAATCTTTGTCAACCAAAACTGGCACTTGCTAAACTTGGCATATAATTGGTGCTGCCTCAGAGTCTCAAAAACCATCCTCAAGTGTTTAGCATGCTCGGCTTCATCTTTCTAATACACTAAGATATCATCAATGACTACCGCTACAAACTTATCCAAATAGTCAAAGAACACTTGGTTCATCAATCTCATGAAAGTAGCTGGTGCATTCGTCACTCCGAAAGGCATCACTAGAACCTCATACTGCCCGTATCGGGTCCTGAAAGCAGTCTTAGAGATATCTGAATCACGAACCTTTACCTGGTGGTATCCGCTCCGCAAATCCAACTTGGAGTACACCATGGATCCACCCAACTGATCAAAAATGTCATCGATTCGGGAAAGTGTGTACTTATCTTTCACAGTTGCTTTATTCAATTCCCTGTAATCAATGCACAACCTTTTATACCCATCTTTCTTGTTCACCAACAAGACTGGTGCTCCCCACGGAGACACACTGGGTCGAATCAATCCACGACCTGATAAATCAGTCAACTGATTCCGAAGCTCATCTAATTCAAGTGGGGCCATACTATACGGAGCCTTCGAAATCGGTTGGGTTCCTGGAATCAAGTCAATAATGAATTCTAATGATCTATCCGGAGGAAGCCCATATATATCATCGGAAAACACGTCTGGAAAATCCCGTACAACCTCAGGAAGTTCAACTTCCAAATCAATGGCTATCACATGCACTTCCACCGGTGCAGCTCTAAACTTCACCGGTTCACACACGTCTGTCCCATTATGATATACAAACTCAGCATGACCTAGAACTTGGAACACTATCCTCCGCCGTCTACAATCTATCTTCGCATAAAACATACTCAACCAATCCATACCAAACACCACTTCATAACTGGGTAACTCTATGATCAAGAAATCTACATATAATTCTAGTCCTGCCAATTCTACCGGGCAATTTCTCATACCAGATGAACTTAGAACAACCCCATTTCCGGTATTGACGTTCCAATTAAAAGTAAAAGCATCTACGGTTATCTGATTCTTATTCACAAACTCTCTTGCTAGGAAACAGTGAGACGCCCCGATATCAAACAATGCTATGGTAGGAAAAGATGCAATTCTAACAACACCTAACAGAAAAGCAAAGCTACTAAACATTCTACCCATGCCAGCTATAAAGAAAACAACTCAGAATAACTGAGTAACTCACTTACCAGTGATGACTCCCCTAGAGCCCTCCTCTGTTACTGACGTCAGCTGAAAAGTCTGACGCTGCTGAGGCACGAGGGCCTCTCTCCCAGCCATCGGATGCTGCGGTGCCCTCGGCGGTCTTCCCTGCCCTGCCTGTCCTGGCCTCTGCGGTAGTGCTGGTAGTGAAAGTCTCTGAGGGGCCGCTGGAAGCTGACGTTGTTGCTGCTGCTGTTGACCCAGCCTTGCCGCACCATAACCTCCAGGAAACACCTGACGTCCTCTTGGACATTCTATCTGAACATGTCCCTGGCCACCACAACTGAAGCACCTTCTCTGTAGCCAGGCTCGACATTCTCTAGCTATGTGTCACAACTTGACGCAATGGAAACATGCTGGCTGCCTCGGAGTTGAAGGTGCTATGGGTGGAGCTCCTGGCCTCTTAAACTGTGTCGTCTGAACTGGCCTCGAAGCTGCAATCCTCTGAGTCGTCTGTAATCGACTACCGGCTGCTGGTAACCATCCCAAAATACGGAGATGAGACTCATGCATCCTAGCAGCCGCCAACACTACCTCCTGGGTAAACAAAACTGCTGTCGACATTGCTCCTCTGTACTCTAGATCTAGGCCCGCTCTGAATCTCCGTGCTCTATCGGCCTCTTTCTCTACTAACTCAGGGGCATACTTACTGAGTTGCAAAAATCGAGCATCATATTGGTCAACAGTCCTCCGACCCTGCTTTAGCTGCTCAAACCTTTGACGCAGCTCATCCTTGGTAGTATCTGGGAGGTACGTCACCTCAAACAGCTTCCTGAACTCTTCTCATGTCAACACTGCCCCCTTGAGGCGTCGCTGATGGGCCCTCCACCAATCCCTAGCCGCAAAGGTGAAACATCTACGTGCTGCATCCACCTACTCACCTCGAGGGGCGCCTACCAAAGTCAGGCAGTCCTCCACGTGGCTGAGCCACTCATCAACCTCTAAGCCTTCCTCGTCTACACAGAATGACTTAGGTGTGAAGTCCTTGAACAATCTGTAGGTGGGAGTGGAAGTCGGCGTCGGAGTATTACCCTGCTGGCGCTCCGCTACACGCTCAAAAACTCCGGCCAAGATCTGTATCACGGTAACTGCGTCAAAAGACGTCGCCCCTGACGGTGGACTTTGCCCCGTCGGAGCACCTCCCGTGCCTCCGTTGGAGTTACCGTTTCCACTATCCATCCCGCTTCATGAGAATAAGATTCAGATTAGTAACATATATTGATATGTCAGAGCATAAACCGTGTAGTTGTTACGTGTGTCGCATTGTTAGTGGACCTGCATGGGCCACCGCTGGAAGAAATACTTGCCTCCACATATAGAGACTAGCAGATTGACTAGTTACCCAGATTACATTAAAACAATATGTTTGTGAGCTAATACATGATTAATTTTGACTATTTGTTTAACTGATGTTAACTGCAAGAACATTTTTTCATCGTTTTTGATTTCGCAATGGATTAAGACTTGAGTTTTAACGCAAGATATTTCTCCACAATATGACCATCGTTGATGAGGCATTTCACATTATAGATCGATGAAATAAATCTGATACTATGTCTGAAGAACAAAAATGGTGGTCATTGGGTTCATCCGGTGCAACATGGGGTGTTGATCCTTGAACATTGATCTCCACTTATCTGCATGCTTATGGCAGGCGTCTCCCCTGGCGAAGGCACAGGAGCAACCATGTCAGACGACGAAGATGACCAGGCAGACAGCGATGCCTACTTTTACGATGGAAGCATGGACGGAACAGACAGCATGGGGTTCGGCCCTCTCGTCCCAACCGAGAGCGAGCGTTCGCTGATGGAGCGCGTCAGGCAAGAGTTGAAGCACGAACTAAAACAGGCAAGGACATGGAACACTTTACGACAATTACACCCGTGGGGAGATCTCCGACCATATTGTTTGATCTCCAGGGTTACAAGGAGAAGATCGTCGACATCAGGGAGGAGATATTGCGCAAGCGAAGGGCCGGCAAGCTCCCGGGAGACACCACCTCCCTTCTGAAGTCTTGGTGGCAGTCTCACTCCAAGTGGCCTTACCCTACTGTAAGGAATTGATCATCCCTTCATTTAGAAACTGTAAAAGTTTCGACTCAGTAATATTTGGTTGGTGTTTTTCATGCAGGAGGATGACAAGGCCAGATTGGTGCAGGAAACAGGGCTGCAGCTCAAGCAAATAAACAACTGGTTCATTAACCAGAGAAAAAGAAACTGGCACAGTAATCCATCGTCGTCCTCTGTCACAAAGAGCAAGCGCAAAAGGTATGTATATGCCTATTGAATCTTGGTGATGATTAAAAACAACAACAAAATGTGTGGCTAATCATTGGGGAAAAAAACAGCAATGCAGGCGAAAACAGCTGAGGAAATACCTTCGATTTGGCTGTTAGGATGAGCAGAAACTTACAAGATATCTATATACATTGAAGAAAGCTGCGTTTCAAAGCTTTGATCGCGCAATGTTCAACTGTCAGATTCTTAGCTTTTGAAGCCGAGAAATGGTAGCATGTTCTTCCTAGCGGTTAGTATGAGTGCATACAAGTGTGGATGTACATGGCAATGATTTCTCAGGCCTCACTTTAGCAGCATAGGTCAGTGAGAGAGAGAGAGAGAGAGAGATGTTTATTTAGCTATATTGATGTGGTTAAATGGTAAGTATTGCATGCTTCTGTCAGTTTCGCTATCTTTTTTCCTTTGGAAAAAACGCATCATCATGCTTATGCAGTTGCAAAATTGATATAAAACCGAACACTGAAGTGGAGTTTGTTAAGTCTGTTCGATGCCAATGCCTCCATGTTCTGATGGTGCGAGCGAGAACCTCAATGCATTTACATAAATGAGATCGATACATCTACAGCTTTCAGTAACCAATGCCGTAAAATAACTGCTTAAACTGAAAGTAGCGTATCTGATCTCATAAACATGATGGCTTATATAATCAAACCTTATGGGTATTTGTTTGAAGAAATCGTCAAATTGAGATCCCCGCGGAAACAACCAATCCTAAAAGCTGATCAGGAATCTAGGACTAGCAAAAAATCGGATACTCAAATAACCCAACAAAGTCTCTACGATCTTGTAAAGTAAAGCTGCAAACGAAATATCAACATATAAATCAAATCGTAGACATAAAGGTTTACCCTGGTTCAGTTGCGCACAAGCTACATTAAGCAACTTCCAAGATTTACCTAGCTTTTTCTTTGCTTTAATTTTTTAACAAAAAAAAAATAAGGGAACTCGGAGGGGAAGAGAGCGATGGGGAGAACACAGTCCCATCTGTCAGATCAATATACCAATCAATGAGAGCTCATCCTGTCGCAGGAGTGATCCACGCAAGCGACAGCGAAGGGAGGGCAATCAGAGAAGCAAGAATCGGAATGACAACAGGCATTAATCACTTAACGTGGACCCACATGAAGTTCCTTGAAGATCTAACATGGGCTACGTGACTCTGTTTGGATCTTCTCTTGGCCTGAGCCGGCTTGCAATACTAAACAGTCTAAACTGCAGCTTCACCTTCAAGTCCTTGTTCATCTAAGGGCATGTTCTTTTGCCAAAGACAGGGGTGGGAATGGGAATATGGACACTATTCCTGTACTATTCACCTTATTTCAAGTTTGTATTCCAAGCGGTTGTTCTTTTGGGCGTGGAATAGAATCATACGTGGCTATTTCAATTTGGTAATGATGAGCACTTTTGTATTCCAAGCTTTTTGCTTGGAATACAATGGAATCCTTGGAAATGGTGGGCCCCACTCTCTCATCTCTTTCTCTCTCCCCCCTCCAACTCATCACCTTTCCATTTTTTCATTCCAACTCTCCAATCCCAAAAGAACACAAGAATAGAATGTGGACCCCACTTCCTATTCCAAACATCACTTTCCATACTCTATTCCATCCAAAAGAACACAAAACTCCATTTTCTCTCTCCTTGGAATACAAACTTTCCCATATTCCATTCTTCTCTATTCCAGCAAAAGAACAGGCCCTAATGTGATATCAATGAGCAATGTTTAGATCATTCAAAAAAAATAACAGAGAGTGAAGTTTTGTAGCCGTGTACGAGGCTTAGCCGTGCTCATGGGATCCCATGGTTCAGAATAATTTATGAAATCAAGCCAAACTTCAACTTAATTTACAAGATTTACTTTACATGAATGTACAAGTCTTAAAAATGTCTGAAAAAAATATTACAAACACACATTAATGGGTTGATCAAGCCAAACTTCAACTTAATTTACAAGTTTTACTTTAGATGAATGTACAAGTTATAAAATTTTTCAGAAAAAATAGAGAATTGCTAAAGACACCCCTAGAAATAGGGGTGTATATAATGATGGATTACCCAAATAGGAAATTATGTCACTTCATTTGGTTATTTCACATTATCTCTCACTTGCTTTTTTCTTTTCTTAGCACCTAATCATTGTATACACCCCTATGGTAGGGTGTATATAGTCTTCATCAAAAAATATTACAAACACACATTAATGGGTTGATCAAGCAGATGCATCAGGTCTTATCATTCTGAGTTTTAATTCGGAAATCACGGGACAATTAAATATCTCAAGTGGGCTTTGGTGAAGCAACTAGTTGCCATCCACTCAATCAACCATCTATCAGTCAATCAAATTAGAAGCCTCATAATTAAGGCTCTGTTAATTTCATTCTGGCATCTTATTTTTTTTATTTCTGATGTAAAAAAGATAAGAGAGAAATTACTGGATCTGAATAAGAACATATGAAGGAAGAAGATGACTGTAGTCCATCTGTCATTCGTTAAAGACACATCTTCATGGTTTTGAAGAGGTGCAATGCATTGAGAAAGAAGTTGTTCTCCAACACGATGCTAATGACAAGAGTGCTAATGATCAACAAGGGTCTTTAAACCAACCCTTCGGTTTTCCCCAAACCCTAATGTGATTGAAAGGATAAGGTGGTGGAATAATGGTTAAACGAGATAGTGAATGGGGGTTAGTCGGCAGAGTCTGTGTAGCGGCCGACGGCCGGTGGTTGGATGTGGCGGCGGCATGAGGAGTTGGAGGGCAAGAAGAGAGGGAAGAAGAGGAGGAAAAGATGAACAAATGGATATGTAGAGGGAGAGGTGGGTGTTTGTGGAGGGAGAAGAAAATGATGATGAGGATTGGAGGAGGATGATGGAGGAAGAACAAATAAATGAGAATAATGTGTATCATATGACAATGGAGGTTTAACCGCCTATATCAAAATACAAAAAAGTGAACGGTACAACAAGTACAAGCCCAACATCTTTTGTGTCTTGGTATATGAGGCTAAGCCTCAATTATCATATGATACCCATTATTCTTAAATGTAAGGAGGAGGAGGAGGAAGAAGAAGAGGAGGAGGAGGATTCCACACCTTTGTAGAATACGATCCAATTGTCCACACAAATGTCTTAAGTCTTTTGATACAATTAGGGTACCTAGATATAATTAAGGAAATATGCATGGCTTAGAGACTAAATCGCCTACTTGGGCCCCAAACCCGAATCCTTAATGCATTACGCTTACTACCATTAAACCACCCAATATGAGACGGTTGGGATTTTGATCCGATCCATATAGGAGTGGCAAAATGAGCCCGATCCGATCCGATCTGAACCTGGTCTCTTTAACTGGATATAAGTATGTGCAAATACGGGTCAAGTAGGATTCGGGTTAACCCGATCCGACCTGGATAAAATCTGGGTTGGGTATGGGCTTGAACTGTCAACCCGAATGATCCGAATTCGACGTGGGTTACTTTCTCTCTATATAAAAAAATTTAAATACTAAATTTAACACACAAGTGCAAGGAGAGTTGTGCTTATAAGGTTTGAATTGTTGTCCCCTTCTTTAAGAGATCTTGGATTCAATTCCCTTTACATACAACTTTTTAGTTACTTTTATTATTTTCGTTAATAAAATGGTACAGCTAATTATACTTCCCCGATGTCATCAGTGAGATTTAAGCGACGAGCTGCTGGCAATTATGCAACACTTAATAAATAGGCGGTGACTCTTAATAAATAGCCAGATATCGAAAAAGAGCAGTTGCGTGTAATTCAAATCTTAAACCGACTGATGAACCCGGACCCGAACTGGGTATTTTCCGGGTCACCCGAACCCGACACGACTTCAATCTGGGTCTGGTCAAATCTGACCCGACCCAACCCATTTGCCACCCTTGGATCCATCCAACATGTTGGGATTCGACCCGCAACCCATTAAGGCCTCCACAAAACAAAATATATTTTTGATTCCCTCCCCGGACTCATTCCAAGATAGGCACGTGTTCCTCAAATTCTAACCAGGTATGTTCCATCCTAATACAGTCCTATTAAAGATTATATATTCTGCCTCATATACGAAGTAGCATTCAATTCCACAAGGAAATGATGTAAAAAAATTATCAAAATGATGCATATTTTCCAGGGATATCCATAATATCATTAACGCTGCAATACCATGGACAAATTGGCAAATACGTAATAAAGAAAGAGACCACTGAAAAATATAGATCACAAATATGATATCAGTATATTCAAAAGCAAAGGAAATAAAATCGAAATGACAGAAAGAACAGTGTTCTTCAGGTTGATCCCCTTTCATTCTCTTTGCTTGTTCCCCTTCCCTCATCAAACCTCAGAAGTAAATGCCCACCAATCTTAACTTAAAAAAACAAGAAAACAAAGGAAACAAATTTTGAATCTAGACATGCATGCATATTCTTGTGCAAGACCATTTGATTTGATGATTAACAGCCAGCTAGCTTTTCTTCATTACTTGATTACAGTCTTACACAGATCATTTTTCAGGATTACAGAGCATTCGAAGAGCACAGCAGCTGATCAAAAGAACTCACTCTCCTGCTCATATTCTCAGTGCCCCTTGATCTCCTCTTCCTCATGCATGAGGAGGATGATGATGCACAGCACTGAGGGGGTGGCATCGGGATTTTGTAAGAAGGTGGCAAGGAAAAATTAGTCCTGGCTTTCGATCCTCGCAGTCTCCTGGCAGCAGCATCATAAGCCCTTGCAGCCTCCTCGGCGGTGTCGAAGGTCCCCAGCCAGTGCCTGCATTTACCAATCCTGTCCCTTATCTCTGCTGACCACCTCCCCCATGGCCTCTTCCTCACCCCGCGGTAACTCTTGCTGCTGCTCTCACCTCCTCTCTTCTCCTTCTCATTATCATCTTCAACAACATCCTTGGCCACTGCAGGATCCTCGCTGGGTCTCCCTGCTTCATGTGGTCTTTTTCCGTAGAGCGCGTAGTAGCCCACCACTGCTGCAATGCCATCAAGCCCTTCCTCAGGCTCAGGTTGTTGTGGTGACTCCAACTCCATTTCCATTTCCATTGGGTTGGGTCTTGAGAAAAATGAAGGGTTGAGGTATTTATTTGTGTGGGGGGAGTGAGGTGTGGTGACCATGACAGTGAGCTTACCCTCCACTAATTGAGGGGACAATCACGAAATGGTGATGCACTGTCTACCTGGTGATAAGCCAAGTGTACTTTGCTGCGGAAGCACAAAGGCCATGGGGGGGTGTGCAGGGTTTGGAGATGGGATCAAATTTGTAAATTACAGTTTGTTGATATTGGTACATCTGTGTGCGTCTGTTTCCGACTCACAGTCGCAGAGAATTTGGAGGAGGGAGATTTATCGATCGAAAAGTCTCATGTGTTTTGTCTATATAATAATGGGGTAGCGAAATCTAGTTTGAGTGTTGCAATTTTTTTCATTCATATTGCGACGTTTGTGACATAAGAATTATGAATTGCAAGAATCAACGACATCTCGAGGAAGGTAAGATATCAAGCATGAGAAGTAAAAATTTAATGCTTGTTGGTGGTTTCAAGATGGTAATATACCATCTCAAGGAAGGCTCGTGTCGTCATCATTAAGATATCCTTTGGTAATTATTAGATAATATCGGAGATCCCACATAACTACTTTCAGTTATTAGGGGCTTAATCAGATGAGATTTGTTGTAACATATTCAGTTGAGATTTGTTGTAACATATTCGGTTTAGTTGTTGAAGCTAAATAAGTTTAGTTGTTGCAACTTAATCAAGTTGACAACTCTATAAATTGTAATCTATTTTTGATCAATAGAAACAACTGATTCTGATCCTTTTCTGTCATGGTATCAGAGCACTAAAATTTTCATCTTTTCTTTTCATATTTTTTCCCCCATCTCTTCCGCTCTTATTTTCCATTATTCCTTTCACTCATCAATGACAACACTAAATACAGCCAACTCATCTGGATCAATCTTCGAATCCAATCAATCCCTCGGACTCACCCTATTTCATCCATGCAAATGAGAACCCTGCGTTGGTTCTCGTCTCTAATCCGTTGAATGGCCTAAATTACCATTCGTGGTCTCGTTCAATGAGGATGGCGCTCTCCTCCAAAAATAAGCTGCAATTCATAGACGGCAGAATTCCAGTACCGGAGAAGGCTGATCCGACCTATTCTTCTTGGTCGCGTTGTAATACGATGGTCCTCTCTTGGATCCTTCACTGCGTCACACCTTCCATCGCTCAAAGCATCATTTGGATCGATTCTGCCATCGACGTTTGGCAGGATTTGAAAGATCGATTTGCCCAGGGGGATGCTTTCCGCATCGCTGCATTACAACAAGAAATCTATAACCTAAAACAAGGTAACCTCTCTGTTACTGATTACTTCACCAACCTGAAGGTTCTTTGGGATGAAGTTATCAATCTACGTCCTATTCCATCTTGTACTTGCTCAACAAAGTGCTCATGCGGAGCATTAGATACTGTGCGGATGTATCAACAGAATGATTATGTCATTCGCTTCCTCAACGGGTTGGATGATAAATTCACCGTCGTCCGGTCACAGATCATGTTAATCAATCCTCTTCCATCAATCAACAAGGTGTTCTCTCTCGTCATCCAACAAGAAAGGCAAATGACGGGCCATGGTTCACCTGAAGCTGATATGGCTGCCTTCACAACCCGAACCGCAGCTCCTCAACCTGGCAATGGACGACGAACTTCTTTTCAATCACGACAACGCCCGATGTGCACTCATTGTGGTCTTGTTGGACACACAATTGACAAATGCTACAAAAAGCATGGTTTCCCCCCCGGCTACAAGCCACGCCATCGCCAAGAAGGAGGCCGTGTGAACATTGTTGATAGACCTCCCCTTACAGCTAATTTACAAGTGCCCAATTCTCTCGGTTTGGATCAAGCTTCAGGCACTCCTCCAGCATCCGCTTCCTTTCCATTTACCGCAGACCAATACGCCAAGATCCTTTCCTTAATTCAGTCCCCAACCAATCCATCTCATGAGTCATCCATTCCACAAGTGAACTCACTCTCTACCAATTTCAAATTGGGCAAGACACAAGAAGGTAACTTTTTTCCTAAAAACTTGTCCATTTTGCCATCACATTCTTTATGGATTATCGACAGTGGAGCTACTGACCACATTGTATCCTCTCCTGAATTTTTTACCTCTTACGTCCTTTCATCAAACACGTTTGTTAAACTGCCAAATGAAGAACGTGTTCCTGTTCAATCAATAGGCACAGTCCAGTTATCACCTTATCTTCATCTTACCAACGTGTTGTGTGTTCCAAAGTTTGCTTTTAACTTGATTTCTGTTAGCAAATTGATTAAACAAACCAAAACTCACTTGTTCTTTCATGATGTCTTTTGCCTCATACAGGATCAGCACTTGAGGACGATTGGTACAGCTAAGGAGCATAACGGCCTATATTTCCTGCTTCACAACGACTCTGCAACATCTCATACTAATCCCATATCATGTAATTCATCTATTACTGATATTTTTTCTTCCCCTTTAGTTGATGTGTGGCACTTTAGATTAGGGCATGCCTCTCCATCTCGAATAAAGCTTTTAGCAGACAAGCATCCTACTATTTCTTCATCATGCAATAAACCATGTGAAACTTGTCATTTGGCAAAACAAAAAAGAAATCCTTTTCCTTTAAGCACATCCAACACTTCTTTTTGTTTTGAGTTAATCCATGTTGACATTTGGGGACCGACATCCACCCCTTCTTTGCATGGCCATTCATATTTTTTGACGATTGTTGATGATTTTAGTCGCATGACTTGGTTATATCTCATGAAATCAAAATCTCAAACTCGCCCTCTTTTGCAACAATTCTGCTCCATGATTGAAAACCAATATTGCATGACAGTGAGACAAGTTAGAAGTGATAATGGGGTTGAATTTGCAATGCATGATTTCTTCTCTTCCAAAGGTATCATACATCAAAAATCATGTCCCTACACCCCTCAACAAAATGCAGTTGTTGAACGAAAACATCAACATTTACTTTCTGTCGCAAGATCACTTCTAATTCAGTCCTCTTTGCCCATCTCCTTCTGGGCAGACGCTGTTACTCATGCAACACATTTAATTAACCGCCTGCCCACACCCCTCTTAAACAATTCCACACCTTTTGAAATCCTTCATGATAAACCACCTACATATGATCACATCAAGGTCTTTGGATGCCTTGCTTTTGCTTCAACTCTACCATCACAACCTACAAAATTCCACCCAAGGGCACAAAAATGTGTGTTCATTGGTCACCCAATTGGCACCAAAGGGTATAAATTGTATGAATTGGATACTAAGAAAATTCTTATTTCCAGAGATGTGCGCTTTTATGAACATGTCTTCCCTTTTAAGCGACTCTCCACAACTACACCACATCCTGACTTGCTGCATTCGGTTCTCCCCCTGCCTTCATATGATTTTGATTATACTCCATCAGTGGATCAGCATGCTCAAGCATCTCCCAACCCTACACCACTGCCTCCATCCGATGTTGCATCATCTTCAGATCATATACCATCTGCTATTGTTCCTTTAAGGAGGTCTACCAGAATTCCACAGATTCCCGCCTATCTTCAAGACTATCACCATCATCTCCAGACTTCCTTAGCTGTTACCAATGGGCTCCCACTTGCTGCACCTGTCATGAAAGGTACTCCACACACTCTTGCTCATGTATTATCATATGATAAACTCTCCCCTTCCCACCAAATGTATGCTTTAACCATTTCTTGCCATATTGAACCTCAAACCTACAATGAAGCCATTCAGCACCAATGCTGGAAAGATGCTATGGATGCCGAAATCCGAGCTTTGGAGAACAATGATACCTGGACATTAGTTACCTTACCACCCTTCAAACATGCCATTGGGTGCAAGTGGGTCTACAGGATCAAATATAATTCCGATGGAACAATTGAGAGGCATAAAGCTCGCTTGGTGGCTAAGGGGTTCACACAACAAGAGGGTTTGGATTATTTCGAGACTTTCGCTCCCGTGGCAAAGATGACCACCATTCGCACTCTATTGGCTCTCGCTTCTAACCATAATTGGTTTCTTCATCAGCTTGATATCAACAATGCTTATCTACATGGATCATTAGATGAAGAAGTGTACATGAAGCTTCCTCCTGGTTTCCATTATCAAGATCCAAATATGGTGTGCAAGTTGAATAAATCGCTATATGGATTAAAGCAAGCCGGAAGGCAATGGTATGCGAAATTATCTTCTGCACTCTTATCACAAAATTTCATCCAAGCACCATCCGATCCGTCCTTGTTCATTAGATGCCAAGGTGACTCTTTTCTTGCATTACTGGTTTATGTTGATGATGTTGTCCTGGCCAGCAATAACATTGAACAGATCAACTCCATCAAATCTTATTTGCATGAAGCATTCAAGATTAAAGATTTGGGAAAACTCAAATTCTTCCTTGGCCTCGAAGTAGCTCGCTCTTCACGGGGTATTCACCTCTGCCAAAGGAAATATGCACTTGACATATTAAATGATTATGGGTTCTTGGGTTGCAAACCAGTTCCCACTCCCATGGTCTCTTCCTTGCGACTTACCTCTGGAGCAGAGGATGATCCTTTGGTTGATGCACTCCATTACAGAAGGCTAGTTGGTCGTCTCCTTTACCTCACAACCACCAGGCCTGATCTGACTTTTGTGGTCCAGCAATTATCTCAATTTGTGGACAAGCCTCGACATCAACATTTGCAAGCCGCTCATAGAGCTCTTCGATATGTGAAACAAGCACCAAGTCAAGGTTTATTTTTCCCTGCTTCATGTGAGCCTCTCCAAATTCGCGCTTTTGCTGATTCAGATTGGGCAACTTGTCCAGAGACAAGGAAATCTATCACCGGCTTTTGTGTCTTCCTTGGTGATTCATTAATTTCTTGGAAGACAAAGAAGCAATCCACGGTCTCTAAAAGCTCTTCAGAAGCTGAATATCGTGCATTAGCTACAACAACATGTGAACTACAATGGCTGGCATATCTTCTTCGCGATCTGAAGCAAACCTTAAAGGTTCCAACTCTTCTATTCTGTGACAACCAATCTGCAGTTCATATAGCTGAGAATCCTGTTTTCCATGAGCGCACGAAGCACATTGAAATCGATTGCCACATCACTCGCCAAAAAATTATTGAAGGCCTATTTAAGCTCATGCCGGTTCCCTCTCAAGCGCAGTTGGCCGATTTCTTCACCAAGGCTCTTCCTCTTGATGTCTTCACCGCATTTATTTCCAAGCTTGGCTTAGAGAATTTACTGGCGCCAGCTTGCGGGAGGGTATTAGATAATATCGGAGATCCCACATAACTACTTTCAGTTATTAGGGGCTTAATCAGATGAGATTTGTTGTAACATATTCAGTTGAGATTTGTTGTAACATATTCGGTTTAGTTGTTGAAGCTAAATCAGTTTAGTTGTTGCAACTTAATCAAGTTGACAACTCTATAAATTGTAATCTATTTTTGATCAATAGAAACAACTGATTCTGATCCTTTTCTGTCAGTAATCTCTATATACAGTGTTACGATCAAAGATCGAAACTTGTCAACTTCTCCTCTAAGCTCGCCAGACGAGCAACTAGCTCGTTTGTCGTCTGAGAAACCTGCCTCGCCGAACGCAAAGGTCGCACTTCGTCCCAGACTGGCCGATTGGTCGCACTTTCCCGTCCAAGCTCACCAGTCGAGCAACCACCTCGCTCATCGCCCTCCAAGCCCCCCCGGCGACCGAGACACAATGAGCAGCCTTGAGGCATCGAGCTTAGGTAACAAGCTCGACGCCCACAGGGAGCGACCAAGCGACCCATGAGCAGCCCCGCTCCTTGGGCGCACCTTGATGACATTTCAGCCTATCGAACACGACAAACATTCTTGAACGAGAACATCACTGGCACTTTCGCCGCCCGATAGCCTAACAAAAGCACGCCTAGCCGTTTCGTCGTCTGACTGTCTGACAAAAGCACGCATATCGCTTTCGGCTCTGACACCCTGACAAAAGCATGTCTAACACGCTCTGCTCTGACATCCGTGGCCAGCAGTTTGACATGCCAGCTCAGCACGCCAGCTCAGTCGAAGTTAACCGCCTTACTCAGCTATAAATAACCCTATACTTCCATCGACAAATAGGTTGGTTCATCAAAATTATAAACTCTCACACATCACACAAGAGCAAGTATCTTCCATATATTTGTTCTTCCACTTAAGCTCGCCCACGTAAGGTCGACCTACCTCTAGCTCGGCCTACATGTCCGACCCACATTCTAAAGCCCCAATTCTGACTTAAGCATCGGAGAAGCTAAGGGTTTGCATCCAACCCCGCCTTCTGATGAGCTGCTCTTTGCACAGGAAAGCTCGTCCAAGCAGCGAGAAACCAGCGACCAGCTCCAGGAGAGCGGCGTACAAAGGGCGACCTTGCAGGATTGATCTCGAGATCATCATCCGAAGTGCGCTCGGCCTCTACATTCCCTCACCACTTGTAAACAACCTCCTCACGTGTTGATCATCGTGCCCTTGATTCCACATTAAAACAAAATTCATTGTTTGCGGATTTACCCTGCAACAATTGGCGCTGTCTGTGGGAATCTTAGGGTCCCACTCATGTCAAATTCCGTACCCATCAATTGCAGACCCAACCGTGGAAAAGCACCCATGGAGGAGGAGTCATACTCTCACAGAAGGACTCCCCCGACGGACTTACCCCCTGAGGGGATGGCTGAGGCCATTCAGGCCTCAGCTCGTGCTCTCCACCAAAGTTTTGAGGCCTCCACCAAGATGATAAAAGATTTCGATGCGGCCAGATCCGGGGCACCCCCAGGCCCCTTTGAGCCCCAGAACTTGAGGCAAAACCTTCGTCCTCAGTTCGAAGAAGAAGCGGCCGCTTAGCGGAGAGGGCTCGTCGAAAAAATAGCAGCCCAGTAAAAACACCTTGATGAGGAAGCAGAGGCTGCTCGGCAGTGGCGGCTCGACGAAGAAGCTGCTGTCCAACAAAGATGCCTGAAGGAAGAGGCATGTGCCGCTCTACAAGCACGTTTAGATGAAGAAGCTGCCAGTCGACAGCTCCGATTTATCATCGCCGAGCGCGAGAGGCTTCGGAAGGAGAACTATGAGGTCCCGGAGGCGTCGACCCCGAGTCTACGGCACAGGAACACGTGTAATCTGCCGTCAGCGGAGTTCCCACCACTCAGAAGGAGCCCACACCGACTGTCACACCAATCTCCTAGGTGTGATGATCGACGTCGACAAAGTCGCGATCGGAGTCGGACCCCCGAGAGACGGGGACGGCATGTCTCTGAGCACTAAGGCGACTCACCTGGTGGGTCAGATGGTCGGCATGATGACCGAGGCAGTCATCACAACCTCCGAAGGTCGCCAGGGCGTCCCCCTACCCCGAGGAGGCTAACCCACTGGCCAGATGGGTGACCTCTTCTCCGATACCTCATAGGTTCAAGCTTCCCCAACTCGAGCTCTATGATGGTGCATGTGTAATGCCTCTAAGAGATAAAACAAGTATTCTCTCATCAACTATCTGGAATTTCACATGCTAACCACCATGTTGGACCAGGTGTACTTATGTGGCCAACCAGTTTGCAATTATACCCAAAGTAGGAAATTTATTAAAATGAAAGTGAATGGCAATGGTATACTTGTAAATAATTTTAATAGATTAATGGTATACTTGTAAATAAGTTGGGTGTGTGTTTTAATTAGAAGTTAGGCATGGCAACATTGTAAATACTTAAAGCCATAAAGATATTTTCTTTTCCCTTCTGTTCTACAACTTTCTCTCCCCTTCTAATTATTTTATTTTTCTTATCCCCCTTCCCTTAATTTCGTTGGCCCCTTTCCCTGGTCAAGCCGAAACCTGGGCAAACCAAAAAAAAAAGAAAAAGGAGAAAGAAAGAAAGAAAGAAGAAAGGAGAAAAGGAGAGGAAGAGAAGGGAAATTGGAAGGGAAAGAAAGGAGGCTTTGCAACTACACCATCAAGGGATTTCTCTAGCCTCATACAACAATCCCTATGTATTAGAAAGGTAGGAACCTCACCATACTCTTAATTTGTGGCTTTGTGTAAAATCTTATGTTTTTATTCTTTCCTTTGTGTAAAAGTTGATATTGGGAACAAATAGAGACATGGGTCAAGCTTAATTTTGTTTGGAGATCATATTTTGATGATGATTATTATGTTCCCATGTGATTCTTGAGCAAGACTTATTTTTTGGGGTTATAGCATGCTTATTCTTCAATAATCTTTATGTGGTAATTGGAAAAGTGTAGTAAATACAAGGGATACTTCGCCGAATTTTTTTGAACATGTTGGAAGTAATTGTAGGGGTTTTGACGAACCCTCAGAGCACGGATCTGTGTCCGTCCTAAGTCGGACGGACCACAGGGCATAAAACGCAGCGGGAAAACAAAACCGATCTAGCTAAACAATTTAGCTAGGCTCTGAGGTAGCCAGAACCTAGTCCGATCTATGCCAACTTGGGGTGGATCTGACCACCCCAAGAGGGATCTATTCTACAGCGACAAAATTAAATCTACACTAGAAACTGCTTAACCACTTACCCGGAATCTTGGCCCTGGAGCAGGCAAGATGTATCGCACCGTCTTCTGATGCTCCCCGTAGCCGAGCCGCCTTGACTCGATCCGCCTGAGCCGCCTCGCACCCTCGAACCGATCCCCCCGAGCCGACTTTTGCCTCCGAGCCGATCACACGCGGTAGAAAGTTTCACTTGAGTAGAACCCGCGTCTTAGACGTCTGGATCCGAATCCAAACCCCCTTCGTAGTCTAGCTAGGACTATTCTAGAGAATAGGAAGAAGAGAGAGAGAGAGAATAGTTTAGTCACCGATCGAGCTTGCTCTAAAATTCTGGAGCTACTCGATCGAGGACTTGGTGCATCTTTCAACGAAGGGAGTGCACCCCTATTTATATAGGGAGTCGACACTCCTTCTTTCGTTGCGAGCAATGTGGGACAATAGCTAAATTGAAGAGAATTCAATTAAGCTAATTTAGCTTAATTTGAAGTTAGAGAGCTTTTCATAAAAGCAAACTTCAACTAATTAATTCTCTTCGCTCATTAAACTTTAGACACCAAACAAGCTATCAATCCGAAGTGCTTCGAATGGTGAACGCGTAGGAACCAACGGCGAAGAATTTCAACTTCGTTTGACCCCTCAAACAATTCCCAAAGTTGGGTTAAAAATCAACTTTCGTAGCCGTCTTTTGGGGTTTCAAAAACCCCTAAAATAACTTAAGTTGCGGGCGCGCCCGCTAAGCTT
This sequence comes from Scilla litardierei, assembly GCA_030789695.1. Classification (NCBI taxonomy): domain Eukaryota; kingdom Viridiplantae; phylum Streptophyta; class Magnoliopsida; order Asparagales; family Asparagaceae; genus Scilla; species Scilla litardierei. Next base: position 215,767,537 of record CM061134.1, on the reverse strand, counting down.
AGCGGGCGCGCCCGCCCAAGGCATGGGAGGCGGGCCGCCCGCCCGCTGGGCAACGGGCATGCGCCCGCTGTGCAGCGGGCGTTAGCCCGCTGCTGCCAGCGGGCGGCGTCCGTTTTGCCTCTGTAGATGGGCTTGTTAGCCCAGTGGGTCTAACCCACCTTGCCTTGAACTGTTTTCACGTTTCTGGGCTCGTTTGAGCTCCGATTTGGACGCGGTTTGAACCTGTGTTTAGACCGGGATGATCCCGTCATCAAATGAATATTAATTTACGACACGTTTAATCTTTGTTTGCATCAGATGCAACATTTGTCCCTATTGCTATTACGACCAATTTTCACAACAAGCTTTGTGAATATTAATTATTCAATATCATCAAATGAATCTCTCTCAATTAATCTTCCTATTACTGAGACACGAACGCTACTCGGTGTGAGACCCTACAGCTTGACCTTACTACAGGTTGGGGCTCGAAACCCCTAGACGACGATCACCACGAGCAGTAGTTGTCGTCCCTGTTTCAGAATCATCATAATGTGATCGACCCTTTGACAAAAGCATCATTGGGTTTACATTGGCTGTGTCAGTGATGAATGCCGTTAGCTATAGTCCCTTCGTCAAGACTGTGTTCCTGTTGGCCTAGGGTATGGTTTACTGTCAACCCTATTGGACATCATTGGTCAGTATACGGCGGTCTTTGTTGTATTCGCGTTGTACTTCTTACAACGTACCCCGGCCGAGGATTAACATAAAGACTGTACTGAGCCTGTAACACTAACTTCCCTTTAACGGAAGTGACGAATCCCATCTTAGTCATCTACTCACCTCGAGAGTTTCAGGTGCAACCCAACCTAAGATCTTTCAGCAGGCCTAGCCTCAAAGCTAGATCATGGGTCTAGGCTACACCGTTCGCTCACGGGTTCGTACAAATGGCTTCAGGTCATAATGACCCGTTAACCTATCATCACCCTAGAGTTATTATAGACAGTTTAGTTAAAGTTAACCATTTAATAACTCTATTTTGGTCATTCCGTGAACTCATTCTCCAATGAGCACCTGTGTCTCGTCTCTGACTTCACCAAGTCGAATGACTATGAGATCATCATTACCCCAAGGTAAGACTAAGACACAGTGGTCTATCCGATGTGTCGATATCCAGTTCTCGACACATCTATGACCACGAACCGTTTAAGACTTACGTTTCTATTCGGTCGCTTACTTACTCATAATCGAGATCTTATCTAGATACGTAAGGACCTAACTATAAGTCTATGGATATTATCTAAGTATATTAATACGAATGATTTTATACTTAGGATAATAGGTACCATATACAGTATGAACAAGACGACTTAGGATAAATTGCCTTATGGGCATATATCCTCCTACAGTAATTTCATAACATTTCAAGCCCTATAAACTTAAGTTAGAAACCCCACATTAAGTATCTCATGTTCACTTCCTTAGAATTTCATGGTTAAAGGAGAATCCGTTTGAAAGAGAGGGTTAAATGTAAACTTAGTAAGGAGGTTTTTCTCAACACCCAAAGTAGAAGCTCTATATTAGTTTAGATAGTGGAAGAACCTCAGCTATGACTACCAACAAGCTCCTACAAGTTTTCCCGAAGCAAAACCTTCATTTCCATATCAAATCGGTGTCATTCCTATAGACAAGTGTATTTCTCCATAAACTTAGTAAGAGGGACTTATGAATATTCAAATCTCGGCAAGAAGTTAGTTTTCTAATAAGTAATAGTAAGCCTAAGCCTCATTAGTAGGTATTACATAAGTCTTTTAAAAACCCTTTGAAAAATTTAAGCTTAATGACCAAACCATGATTATTCCGTAAGAGGGTCTTGCCTACTATAGCAAGAAGTAAGATGCTAAGTTAGGCATTTATATCTATCAATAAATAGCCTTAGGGAATTCCACAAGATGTGCTTAAGAATTTCACTTGTATTTGAAGTTTAGGCTAAATTCTCTTCCAAATTTAAAACAAAAATGAAACTAAACTATTCCATTGCTTCCATTCTACTTTAGTCGTCTTTTCTTTTCCTTTCAATTAAGATTAGAACACATGGTTATGGGTTGTTTCCTTGAAAGTTACACGTATTATGTTTTCCTTTCTTTGTGTTTCCATTTAAGCGAATGATGATAAGTGCACTTACTTGTGCCTTGACGGCGATTGCGGAAATGGTTCCAACGCTCTTTAGTGGTGTTACTTTTACATGTGATGTCGATGGTATGATTTGCTACATTAAAGGACTGCATTGATTTTATACCTTTATGTTTCATATAACCTCGATGCTATGCAAGTTGATAAGTAATTTAAAATGAAAGCCCAGGATGTCTCTTTCCACCTTAATGTGGGTGAGCATCTTAGTGGATGGGGTGGGAGAACCAAAGCATTAGGTGGACATGGTGTGGACTGGACTTTCGAGGTTGCTTTTCTTTGGCCCTCCTACCGCAAGGAGTGGTCGTGCCCCTTTGGGGTGTGTAGTCTTTGGCCTTTGAGGTCGTGGCCCTTTGGGTCTTGGAGAGTGGTTGAGTTACATAGGCTCCTGACGAGCTAGCACGCCAGAGAGTCGGAGATTCCTTCCACATGCCTTATGGGTGAGGTCCAGTTCCCTTGTGTTCCGCCTGATGTCTAAGTTCCAACAACAAGCATTGACTAACAAATTTAGTATTAGCAACCTATATGCAGTGATGTGAATGTGGCATATGTGGTTGAGTTTCCTACTTGACACGCTGTGACGTGCCCCTTTTCCCCTCTCCCCAGGTACAGGTTTCGGGACGACATCACCCCTGCCGGACTACCGACGCCCTGAGGGCGACTCTTCCAGGCCAGGAGCCCATAGTAGTTAGTTAGAGCACGGGTGTAGGGGGTTGGGGGTAGGTTCTTTTGTGAGCAGTTATTTTTGTTTTTCCCCTTCAGTTTTTGTACCCCGTGCCTCTGGTGGTGGTATATGTACAGTACATGATATTGCGGTGTTGATAGTACATGCTCTATGTTGCACACTCGTACGCTCCCGCTTGTTGTGTACCGCCGCCTCGCTGTACCTTTTTGTGTTGTGCTGGAGCTTTATAGTTTGTGCTTTACTTTTGCAACTGTTTTTAATTGCATGTGTTGTTCTATCAGTTGCAGTGGCATGCTAATTTTCTTGCAGCACCTTAACGCTTGGTACCCTCGTACCGCGGCCGTCACCCCCGGCTCGTTTTGGGTGCCGGGGCGTGACAACATGCGATCCCATCGAGTATGTGCAGCGGTATAGAGGGGCAATGGAGATTCAAGGCGCAGATGATGCGCTCCTATGTCGGGCCTTCCAGAACACTTTGAAAGGGTCGGCCCTAGAGTGGTACAATGGTCTGCCCACTCGACCATCGAATCCTTCGGCGATCTATCCCACAGGTACTGCCAACAATTTTGGACGGGGCGAAAAAGGAAGAAACCCACGGACTATCTATTCTCGATAGTCCAAAAGGAAGGAGAACCCATCGGGAAGTTCTTGCATCGCTTTCAGGAGGAGAGGCTTGGTGTGACAGTCTGCGGAGATGAGCTCGCCATGGCGGCCTTCAAAAAGGGGCTGACTAACCGGAGTCTCCACAAATCTCTCCTCCAAGATCTGCCAACCGACCATGATGCGCTCGTCACTAAAGCGAAGAAGTTCATGCTGAGCAAGGATGCTCTAGGAACAAAGAAGGAAATTGCCAGAGCCGGGACGCCCCGCAATGAGCAACGACCTAATTTTCAGCCAAGGCAGGAAGACCGACACAGGGGCCGCAACAAACCAGGTAACCAAAGGCGTGACCCGAAAGGCCATCGACCGCAAGATCATCTCGGCCCAGTGCAGGAGTTCACCGCATCCAGAGAGCCACCACAGGCGGTCCAGAGGCCCGAAAGACCGCGGTGGACACAATACATGCAGCTCAACTCCCCCATAATTGAAGTGTTGGCCACAGCAACGAGGGTCGGACTTCTACCCGTCTCAGAGGATGAGGTCAAACCCAGTTACGAGGGATCTACAAAAATACCGTCAATATCACCGTGATTATGGTCACAATACCGACGATTGCTTCACTTTGAAGAGAGAGATTGAACGGCTGATTCAGGAGGGCCATCTCCGAGGGTTCGTCGATGGAAGGAGACCGGTTTGAGATGAGAGAGCGCCCCCAGGGGCACAACGGCTGAACCAACCCCAAAATGCCGAATAAGAAGCCCCTCGCTAGCCGAGGCTGGTCATGCGCATAGATGTGATATGCGACGGACCGTCCTCAGGTGGCGCCTCATCATCGGTTAAAAAGGCATATACTCAACAGGTGATGACGACGGACCTTGGCACAGAAGCAAAGAGGAGAAGAGTAGCTCGTCCCCCATCTCTTTCTCTGACGACGACTTGGAAGGGGTCGGACTACCGCATGACAATGCCATCGTCATCGAAGCTTAGATCAGGACGGCCATAATCAGCCACCTCTTGATCGACACGGGAAGCTCATGCGACATTATTTTCATATCAACAATCGAGAAGATGGGGTTGAAGCAAGCAGATCACTCGGTTCCCATCGTCGGTGTTATCACCCTGCCAATGTCTCTGGGGAGGAGCCGAGAATCGTCACTCGGATGACGTAATTCGTCATTGTCGACATCACGTCGGCGTATAACGGCATCATAGGGCGGCCATATATGACTGCCATAGAAGCTCTCCCCTCACTCCTGCATCAGATGATCAAGTTCCAGACTCTGCAGGGGGTCGGACAAGTGCGAGCGAGCCAAAGACTATCCCGAAGCTGCTACGTCGGCTCCACCAAACACAAAGAGCCCGAGCAGGCCCAGTTGGTCGAACTCGTCATTGATCGGGAAGACTTTGGTAATCAACAATGAAAGGCGACGAGCTAGCCCGCCATAGTTATGAGCATTTACTCAGATGTTATCAATAGCTTTGTAAATATAACTTCCATTTTCTATGCATACTCTCAAATATTGTCATCTCCATTCGAAAATTTCAGCTCTCCTCAAATATTCTCAACTCGCGTCGATCAATACTCTCGACATCCGACCCGATCTCCTCCCAACTCTCGTCCGCCCCGAATGTCGGGGGCACACATAAGGTTAAGGGCAAGGCTAAGTAAGAGGAAACGACAAGTCTCTATACTCTACAAAATGGAGTTCGGACACGTATTTTCATTGATCAAAATGTTGAAAATATGTACAAATATTTTCAGAGGCCGACCTTACAAAAATGGTCACACTGGCCGACCACACATCGGCCGACACTACAAAAAGCCCAAACCTCAAAAACAAAAGAGAACGAAAAACAAAAAGTCCTAAGCAAAGCCCCGAGACCGACCATTAATCCTCCACCCCAAAGTTCATGCGCCGTCCTGGTGGCCTTCGCCATGTTTTCCTTCGCCCAAGCATTCACCGCCTCCCCCCCGAGCACTGCCCCCAGCTTGCTCCTCAACGGTCGTCGTTTTTTCCTCGGCCGGCACAATAACCTCCTCCTCTTCGTCATTCGAGACTTGCAGTCTCAAAAAATCAACCTCAATCGAGGGATAAAGTTTCCCCATCCTCTCCTTTAATCTCTAGAGGCACGCCTCCCTGCCCTCCGAATAGCCCTTCTCCTTCATCACCGACATTGCCGGGACAACCTCCGTCATCTGGTAATGTTGGACCGCTTTCACCTGATTTGCTTCAAGCTTAGCCTTCCCCGACGCCACCAGCTCCTCCAGCTCCGCTATTCTCCTCTTTTCCTGCTCCAGAGCAGTCTCTACCTCGATCCTACGGGCCTCCTCAGTCTGAGCTCTCTCCTCGAACTCCTCCAGACACTTCTCTTGCTTCTGCATCATCGCCCTCTGCTCAGCGTACGACCCCTGCAGCTTCTCCAGCCGGGCCCTATGTCTCGCCGCTCTTTCTTCGACAGCTTTCTTCACCGCCTCAAGTTTAGCCACCTTCCTCTCCAGCGCAGCCTCGGCCTTGTTTATCCCAGACGTATGGCGCCGAAGGGAGACCATCATAGCAGTCTCCTGCACAAAAAATAGAGAGAAGAAGAATAAAGTGCACACCCGAATAAAGAGAGCTGTATCTTAAGAGAGAAGGCTGACCTACCTGCATGTTGTGCCAGATGGACGAGGTGCACAACCTCCCCACGTCCACGTTCATCAGAGACGCTCGGTCTCTCAGCAGTAGACTATTTTCGGTTAGCCGCGTCGCCACTCCTGCTTCGTCGAAAACCGATTCAGCAGCACCAACTGGATACGATGCCGCCAATAAATCCTCCGCCGACAGAGCTAAGAGCTCGTCCCTCTTTGACTTGAAAGTCACAAGAGTCGATTCACAGCTCGGATGAGCGGGCTTTTCCAGCACAGACGGCGGGCATCCGTAGGGCCAACGGTCTACGGTCGTCGTTCTCCCGCTGGAGTCTGACCCGACCAGAGACCCCTTGCACACGACCGTCCGAAGTGGGATCGCTGGAATCGGGTGTCTCTACTCCCTCTGAGACCCACGGACCTCCTGCTCAGTCCGCACCACTTCCTCGACGTCGACATCGATGTGAATAAGGCTAACCGAGGCAGCCACATTCTCAGTGAAACAGCCCGAGTCTACCGCACTTGCTAGAGGACCCGAAGCGAAAGTGGCTCTCACCACCTTCTGCTTCTTCGTCCGCTCAAGCTTCTCAGCCTTCGCAGTGGTCGGCCCCTCCCGACCTCTCTTCGGGCCGACCTTCGCCCCCTGCTTGGCTGCATACTCCGTGGCCAGTCTCACTCGCTCGTCAGCGACAGACTCATCGTTTCACCTACAAGAAGAAAAGAGATCAGGGTGAGCAAATCAGGAGCAAAAAACACAAAACTCGGATTACCTTCGGGCCAAATGTGCTTGACGGTCATCTCTTCCTTAGCGAGATCGTCAAATCTCCTTTCTGTCTCCGGGATTCCCCTCAAGATCTTGGCCCGCTCTACGTCGGTCGCCTCGAGGAGAACCTCCCTGTTCGCATCAGGATTAAGCACGCCCCAGTTTGACCTCCGTATCAGATCCTTGGGTGTCGAGACGAACACGAATCTCTCCTTCCAACCTTTGATCTTCCCCGGCAGGCCCATAACTAGGGGACGACGTCTCCTCGCTGAAATATAGAAGTGCGGCCCCAGTTTCTTGGTCTCAAAGAAGTATCGTAACAAGGGCAGGGTCGGACTAACCTCGGTTCCCGCACAAAGGACGAGAAAACCCACGATGCAACTGATGGAATTCGACATCAGTTCGAAGAGAGGGAGTTCAAGAAAGCTGAGAATGTGGAGAAAGAAGGGAGGAAGAGGAAAGCGGAGCCCTTGGGTAAAGCAGGCGACGTATACCCCGACCTCATAATCCTTGGGGAAGTACACCCGCTCAGTGGAGGTTGGAAGGCGGACATCGTAGGACGACCTGATGTACTTTGCACGGGCCAAGGGAATAAAGGAGGTCGGCGTGACAGATGCTACACCGGAGATCTCAACGGGGACGTCCCCGGCATCGGCCATGGTCTCGACGGCCCGATCAAACAGTCTGGGCTTCCCTATGGTCGGCCCTTTCCCTTTCCTTGGGTCCCTAGGGGCCGTGGACGACGAAGCAGCAGTGAGCGCGGCAACAGGTTCACCCTCGGGTCGGTCCTGCCCGACTGGTGGTGACTCATCCACCCTCTCCCCTCGTGTCCGTGGCGGAGCTCTCCGACGCTCCGCCTCCCCTACACCAACCCTCTATCTCTATCGAAGCGGTTGAACGCGAAGAAGAGGGAAAAACCATTTAAGAAGCAAGAAGGATACCTAAAAGAAAGAAGACGATCTGAGGAAGCGGCCGGAACAGTGGACGAGAGCACCGGCGACGGCATCAACGGCAGTTGAAAACTCAGAGAAAACTCGGAGAAGCTGAGAAGAAGGAAAAGTCTCTTGATGGATCTCCCCTCCCCTATTTATAGCAAGTGACGGTTCATCTCTGCCATCGAATTCAAGCCACGTGTCACGAATCCGAGTTCCTATGACGCCTCGACTTCCACACACCGTCACGTCAGCCACGCGTTATGTTCGAGGTGGCCGAGGCGCCTCGATCTTTTCTCGCCTTTCAAATCGAAAATGATGGCTGAAGAGGCGGTGGGCGGGCCTTTCAAATAAATTGCCGCCATGTCCAAAAATTCAGAACGAAAATCTCTCCCTCCACTGTCGAACAAATGGAGAGATTGTATATCATCCGAACTAGGCCAGGCTTTCGCCTCAAGCTCGAATGATGGAGGCAATTGTTACGACCAAAGATCGGAACGCCTCAACTTCCCCTCCAAGCTCTCCAGACGAGCAACCAGCGCTCGTCGTCCGAGAAGTCAGCCTCGCCGAACACAAAAGTCCCACTTCGCCCCAGACTCACCGATTGGTCGCACTTTCCCCTCCAAGCTTGCCAGTCACGCAACCTCCTTGCTCATCACCCTCCAAGTTTGCTCCCCCCCCCCCCCCCCGACCGAGGCACGAGGGGCAGCCTTGGGGCATCGAGCTTAGGTAACAAGCTCGGTGCCCACATGGAGCGACCAAGCAACTCATGAGCGGCCCCGCTCCTTGGGTGCACCTTGATGTTATTTCAGTCTATCGAACACGAAAAACGTCCTTGAACGAGAACATCACTGGCACTTTCGCCGCCCGACAGCCTGACAAAAGCACGCCTAGCCATTTCGCCGTCTGACCGTCTGACAAAAGCACGCATGGCGCTTTCGGCTCTGACACCCTGACAAAAGCATGACTGACACACTCAGCTCTGACATTCGCGGCCGAACTTTCAACAGTCTGACATGCCAGCTCAGCCAAAGCTAACCGCCTTACTCAACTATAAATACCCCTCTACTTCCATCGACAAAGAGGTTGGTTGATCGAAATTATAAACTCTCACACATCACACAAGAGCAAATATCTTTCATATATTTGTTCTTCCACTCAAGCTCGCCCACGTAAGGTCGACCTACCTCTAGCTCGGCTTACGTGTCCGAACCCACATTCTAAAGCCACAATTCTGACTTAAGCATTGGAGAGGCTAAGGGTTGGCATCCAATCTCCGTCTTTCTGACGAGCTGCCTTTTGCGCAGGAAAGCTCGTCCAAGCAGCGAGCAACCAGCGACCAACTCTAGGAGAGCGACGTACAAAAGGGCGACCTTGCAGGATTGATCTCGAAATCATCATCCGAAGTGCGCCCGGCCTCTGCATCCCCTCACCACTTGTAAACAGCATCCCCAATCACCCCCTCACTTGTTGATCATCGTGCACTTGATTCCACATTAAAACAAAATTCATTGTGTGCGGGTTTACCCCGCAACGTACAACACTTCATTTCAGAAGAGATAAGCTCATCCTAAATAGAAGTCACTTTTTTTCATTTCAAATCACACAAAGATACCGTCTAAATCACGGAGCTGTTTTGTTTATTCAGAACTAAGTGGGTAAAATGTACCCCCTCTGTTCCTCGGCTCATCCGTGTCATTGTTTGCCTGTGTCTCGTCCCGCTCGCTCATGTCATGACGTTGCTCGTGCTGCGCGTCACCCTGGCGTCAAAGACGAGACCCCCGCTGCTGCCTGTACCGACCGATTGAAGGGAGGGCAGCATGCAAAATCCAATGACTTGTTTTTTGTGAGCACATTTTCTGACACGAGCACAAGCCACAAGCAAAGGCAATGCTCCTTTTTAAATCAGAGGATGGATCCACATTGATTACTGAGTTAATTGGGTTTGAGAGAGTGCTTCTCTATGCCTTTCTAATTTGTCCATCTCGAGGTGTTGGATGCTGATAAAACAAGCACCACCTCGGGCAATGGCTGCATCAAGCACTAAACATATCATTAATCTAAGCATAATCATGCGCTAATTATATGTATACATCTATCAATGGTTTGACTGATTCCTTCTTTTGAGACAAGTGAACTGTACCTTTGGTTTTAGTTGCCCGTGTTCTCGGATTTTGATCTAATGAAGAATCACACTGTTTCCACCCATCGATATCCTTTCTAATTAGTAATCATTTGCATTTGGTTTTTTTGACAAAGGTTTAAAAATATTAACTTGGATGGCCTTGACTAATGCTAGAAACATTAATTTAGAAAGATTTAAGGATAGAAATTGGTTAGATTGATGTGCCCACATTAATTATTTACTTGTTTTAAAGTTTGAAAGATTTGAATGACAATTACGCCGTATTTACATGGATTGTTATACTATGTAAATAATATTTTATGAATTTTGTATATAGTGTATTTCATTTAGTAATAGTAGGGAAACATGTCCGAGCAACCTTTGTTAAACCAGTGCTATCTCCGAGCTTCCTTCAGCTTCCTACGTATAACACGAAGAGCTCATTGGGGAGGGTCGGGTTTGGGGTCCGACCTAATCCCCTCCGATACTTACGTCAGATGGTGACTCAAGGGAGGCTCGAGGTAACTATGGCCGATCTATTGGGAGATCAACCGATAGCTATCACGCCGAACTATAGATGGAATGTAGATTTTAGGTGGAGCAGATTAGAGGTTTATGAGTATCTGACGGTCAGAGAATTATCAGTGATTCCTCTCCTCTCTCAATGTCTGAGAGGCTACTTATAGGCAGCTGGTTTTGGAAAGACGTTAGAGGGTAACGGCTGAGCCTTTAATACCACTTTCATTGTTTTTGGCCTGAGTTGTCGTCATTGAATTGCCTTCACGAAGGAGCCCAACAGTCAGCTAAGCTGTCACCTTAAATGAGGAAACTATCGACGTCTAGACTGCTAGGCCGAAGCCATGGGCTTTACTGGTCTTGTCTGCTCAAATAATCATTGGGCCAGCCTACTGATATATCAATGGCCTCAATCTTCTGAGCTCATTCGTTATGGCAGTTGAGGTCGAGTGGTGTTGCAGTGCAGAGGTCGGCTGAGAGTGAACTCCGATCGTATAGCCAAGTTATCTCGCAAGGTCTTCTGAGAGTAATCCCCGATCATATAGCTAGATCGACCCACGAGTGCATCGGTTCCCAGTTGTATATGCGACCAACCCGTGAGGTCTTTTGAGTAATACCCAATCGTATCGGTAGATCAGCCCGCGACGACGTTGTCCCAAGATTGTATAGACGATCAGCCCATGAGATCTTCTGACAGAAATCACCGATCGTAAATCTAGATCGGCCCACGAGGGTGGCTACTTAAACGTATAGCAAGATCAGCCCCTGAGTTCATAAGAGTTATCTTGGATCGTATAGCTAGATCGGCCCACGAGGGCGGTTCCTTAAACGTATAGCAAGATCAGCCCGTGAGTTCATAAGAGTTATACTGGATCGTATAGCTAGATCGGCCTGTGAGGGTATCGGCCCATGATCATATAGCTGACCAGCCCGCGAGGTCTTAAGAGCTATCCTCGATCGTATAGCTAGATCAACCCGCGAGAATATCAGCCCCGATCATATAGCCGACTAGCATGCAAGGTCTTGATAGTTATCCCTGATCATATATCTAGATAAGCTCGCGAAGGCGTCGACCCCCGATCGTATAGCCAACCAGCCCGTGAGGTCTTCTGAGAGCGCTGACTTGTGGACCTACGCACTTTACAGAGAGTAAAGTTGGGAAAGCCAATCAAATGCTCTCTTGGAGTATATTTATCAAAGGTGTATTAGCTTGGCAAGATATAATCTTTCTTTGAAATGTAAAATATGGAAACGAAAGAAATAACACACGAATGTGCTCGATTTACTTGTTTTGTACCGATAATACCTCCGCGAATGCTTTGCATACCAAGGATGGATGTACGAGCTCTATTTCATCCATTATTGGATGTCCTTATAGCTCGTCCTTATAAGTCGGTGCCTCCTCTGCCATTATTGTACCACTCCGCTCTAGAAAAGAGCTGATCCAGGTTACGGTACAATTTATGATGTTGATATCTCATCAAGTCTTCACACAGAACCTCCTTCTTGAGTGCAGCGATGGTCACCTCGTTACTGTGGCTCTCGACATTCAGCCTCTCTGAATTGAAGTGCTTTAGGAAGCTTATTAATGTCTTTCCTTCTTTTTGCATAAAGGTGAATAGGTGGTCCGACCTCCAGTACCTCATTCACCATGCCATGAAGTGTTGGCAGAAGACTCAGTCCAAGCGCTTGAATGACCTAATAGACTGAATTGAAGTGCTTTAGGAAGCTTATTAATGTCTTTCCTTCTTTTTGCACAAAGGTGAATAGGTGGTCTGACCTCCAGTACCTCATTCACCATGCCATGAAGTGTTGGCAGAAGACTCGGTCCAAGCGCTTGAATGACCTAATAGACTGATACAGAAGTCCATTATGCCACTTCTTTGCGGCCTTCTTTAAAGTTGTTTGGGAAGCCCAACAGAGGAGTGAGTTGTCAGATCCATGTATCTCCATCAATCATTTATAGTTTTAAACGTGCTTGCGTGGATCGTCAGAGCCATCATATTTGTCTAGGTCGGGCATCTTGAATCTGGGCGGCAGCGGGGCTGAGGTAATTCTCTTCTTCATGGGGGTTTGCTCCTCATCCGAGCTCGGCGACGAGGAGCGATGACGTCGTACTTTTCCTCGGCGCCAGGATCTCCTGAGCCGGCTGTTGGGACGCTAGAAGAGGTGTCTTCATCCTCATCCGAGTTGTTGGAAGAGCTCGGATGGTGGTGGCTGTCTGTCTCTCCGAGCCTTCCTCTTGAGGCATGCGTGAGACCTACTGTGGCTCTCTCTGCATCGATCATTAATTAGCCAGCGTAAACACATGAGAGTTGGTTGAGAGTCAAAATTAGTTTTTATCCTTAATTTTATTTTTTAAAAAGTTCTTAGCATTGTTTGGTTTTTCCTTGAATCCCAATCCCGCATGTTGTAATTCAGGTTGATTGAAGCGGCAGTGATCTCTCCAATTGAACATATACCAAAGATCTAGTGGAACAAGTATAAATCTTAGTGTCAACTGCGTAATTCTGTTTTGATCTACGTTTTATTTCTTATCAATGCTATTGGTTATGAGTTTCGCATAAAAATCATCATTTACTTTCGTTGTTGAACCATGATAATTGATTTTCCGCAAGAAGATTGTATAATTTGACATGGTAGAAACAAAACACAATAACCCATAACAAAACACACATCTTAGAACCATGGTAGAAACAACTCAGTAAGGATCCCTCGACAAGGATTGTGTGACCCTCAACAAGAATTTGGTTCTTGGATCATGACCCTCAACAAAAAGTGTGTGATTATTTGCTTAGACGCTACCAACAAGTTCAAAGATGTACATATATATAAACAAAACCCAGACTCTTATCTCTCGCATCTCAGAATATATAACAGAAACTGGTTTCGCAAAGCCATGGCAGGCAACAGCAACCACACCACCATGGCGAGCAGCATCTTCATACTGATCCTCATATGCCACCCACTGGTTCAAGCACACGGCGAGCCGAAAACCCCAGGCGCCACCGGCGGCGCACCTCGCGAATTGCCAAACGATACGCAACAATGCGAAGAACACTGCGATGAAGATTGGATCGGCTGCGTCAACGGCTGTGCCACCTTCCAAGACAACGCGAGGAGGCAACAGTGCTACAACAGGTGCGATGATCAGGACAGGGACTGCGTCGTGCATTGCCCTTCCAGGCTCGTCCATGCCGTCTCTCTGCCGGTTGGAGGTCCCTAGTCCAGATGCCTACAAATATTTGCAGCATGTAAAGGAGTACTTGTGCATGAATAAATTTTATGTAATAAAGATATCGATCAACATAAAGGAAGGAACCTTATAATCACAAAACATGTCATCTACTATGTTATGGGTGCAGATACATAATCTTCAAGCAAATCAAAACGCATTCAAAGTTTAAGTGAATTCAACAAGGCATTGAAGTCAAAAGAATTCAGACAAGTAGGGCTGTTGACGAACAGAATGTTCGACGAACTACTCGTGAACAAGCTCGGTACATGTTCGTTTATGTTCGTTCGGGAAGCTTAATGAACAAGCTTGAACAGATTTTTAGAGCTCGGTTAGTAAACGAACAGAGCTTGAACATAACTATGTTCGTTCATTTATGTTCATGAACAAGCTCGTTAAGTGCTCGTGAACAAGCTCGTTAAGTGTTCGTGAACAAGCTCGTTAAGTGATGTTCGTGAACAAGCTCGTTAAGTGATGTTCGTGAACAAGCTCGTTAAGTGTTCGTGAACAAGGGCTTGAGTGAATTAAAATTAAAATTAAACACTCACCTCCTCAAATTGAATTAAACACATCCAGCTCTTCAACTTCCCAGCTTCCCACTCCTAGACTCCCAGGCTCCCAGCTCTCTTTTGGTCCATTGCCATTATTCATTCGTTTGTTTGAAAATCTGTTCATGAACAAGATTGATTGTGTGTTCGTGAACACATTCCCGTACATGTTCACGAACAAGCTCGATAAGTCTTGTTAACGAACAGAACGTTCGTTCGGTAAGCTCGGTTTACGTTCGTTTATATTTGTTTACGTTCGTTCGGTAAGCTTAACAAACAAGCTTGAACATGTTTTTAGAGCTCGGTTAGTAAACGAACAGAGCTTGAACATGGATTTTGTTCATGAACAAAACCAAGCACACTGTTCAAGCTCGTTCAAGCTCGTTCGTCAACAGCCCTACAGACAAGGCAGTTGAAGAAGCCAATATTGCATCAAGAAGCTAAATCTGAATTTTATTTGAATTTTCATTTTTTACATTGTCTTAGAATTTTAAGGCGTTAATTGAAGCTCGGATACATGAATTTATCAAAAATATTTTCAGAATGTTTGGAACAGTTTTCAAATGATTTCTTAAGTTTTATAAGTCACAGCCCATTATTTATAGGCCAACCAATCGACTAGTTTAACATGCATGCGATTAGGATTGACATAGTATAGAATGGCTAGAAGCATGTCAGAAAACAGTCGACTGCAGTTTTGGAACTAGTTGACTAGTTGTTGAACACTGATCGACTAGTACAACAACTACAGTCAATAGAGAGCATCAGCTCCTCAAGACATGCTTGAACTAGTCGACTTTATGTACATCAACTAGTTGATTAGCTGACAATTAGTCGACTAGTAATTAGCCATTGGTCTTTAACGGCAATTTTTTTACTAACCATTTTTTGACCGTTTAGGGGTATTTACTAGCCATTGGACTAGTAAATGATGTTTGTTCAGATTTTATTGTATGATTTTAATGCTCAATTTCTAAAGGTAAAAATTGATTTAAGTCAATTGTTTTAAAATAAAAAAAACCCCTCTTTTAGCCAAGTTTTTCAAGGTTCCAATATTTTGTTTGGTGATCTTCCAAGAGCCCCAGTTCCATCTTTTGAAGATCAAGTTCTTCTCTAGCCACTGTACATTCACAAAAGCTTCAAGTCAAGGCTATAGGCAATTGTATCAAAAGCTTTGTAAGTGAAAAATCCTCAAGTGTGATGTGGTGAGTTGGAAATCCTCATTTGTGAGGTGGTTTGTAAAAATACTCTTGCAAAGAGGTGCTTGTACTATTTGTTCATATATCAAATCTAGTCAAGTTGGACTTGGGTGCTGGATGTAGGTCATGGAGTGACTGAACATGGGTAATCTTTGTGTTTGTAATTGTCTATTTCTATGTTGTGAATTAGCTCTTGCTTAATTTTTGCTACATACTCTATTGCATGATATAATTATTGTTGATTAGGATTAAATTGTGTAACATTAATTGTAATCTTAGGTAGAATTTATAATAGAGTGCTTTTAATATTTTATAAACATTATTCACCCCACTCTAGTGTCTATTTGTCATCTACATGAGATCTAACACACCTCTCTTGTCTCATCCCTCTTGATAGACTTATCAAGAAAGCAATTGTCCTACGAAATTCCAAGATCGTTGAACCAATGAACAAAGCTAACGAATTTCTCTACAAAACTCACAACACAGCAATATATATGAAAGTAGCACACGAAAAAAAGGTAAACACGCACCAGATAATAAGATTTATACAGGTTCCATCCAAAATTTGATGCGCGCCAAGTTGGAGAGATCAATAATCTTGATTTACAAGTTATGGCATTTGGTTCGAGGAAATAACCAAACCTGCTATGAATTCAGATGAAGAAAACAATGGAGAAAAGATTTCAAACAACTCTCTCTAGACCCTCAGTTTGCATTTTGTATTTTCTATCAATAGCTGCAAACTTGTACCTGAAATTTCCTCGAAAATCGCACAACAATCACATCAAACCCCTAAGCGAAATACAATATATATACCTGAACGGGTCTGGACTGCACAGTGTGAATCCGGGTCAGAATCAGATATCAACCCGCTCCTCACACGCTCCCGCGTTCACTCCCCGGGTGTGATGCAGCTGGCCAGTAATGGATCGAGTGAGATCATCCCTTGTGCCGACTGGCCTAATCTGACCGATACTCATGTGAGGCATGATCTGTGTCTGCTACATGGCGCTCGTGGCGCGCACTCCACGCGTGCGCGCGCGCTTGCGCACGCGCCCGCGGGCTGCGCTTCAGGGCCGCATGTTCGACCACACTGTTCACCATATTTAAATCTGAGATTTAACTGTGGGATGGGCTTTACTGTTTTGAGTAAAACCCAACAATAAAATCAGTGGGCTGGGCTATCATAAATCCATGAGATTTATTTTTAGTGTTTTGTATCATATTTTTAAACATTACATTCCTAGCATACAATGTTAATTAGCATTCAGACAGTTGTTTTAAATAACCAACATAAAAAGACGAGAAGATTAATGTTAATCGAATCTAACAGCATCCTTTTCACCTAAACCAATTTTAGATAAGGCGAGTCTTCGTATGACCTATTGCATTGGAAAGCCTCTGAATTCATTTGATTGTACCACATCAAGAAACCGAGAGGGCAATGTATTATTTGTAATACTATAACTATAATTTTTTTGTTCAACTGTAATTTGTTGATTGAAAACCCATGTCATTACTTCTTGCCTAGCTTTAACAGATACTGTAGTGAGCACCATCTTCACGTTGGTCCTCATGTGCCCGTCTCTGGATCAAGCAAGCAGCAGAGATGTTACATACTAAGATATGAATCTTTTTCAACGCAGAAACAATATCTGTTAGCAATAATACCTGAATTCATATCCCAAAATATAATACCATATTCAGATCCATGAGAGACAATTGATCTAATTCACTCCATGCAACAAACATTAGCTTCAAAGTTCAGACCACCGTACTTGCCCTCTGGCCAAATTGTCTTTTTTTTCCTTTTTCTTTTTCTTTTCTTTATGTTTACTTTCCACAAGATAAGAGTTTATGACCAACATATGACACAACATCATGCATTTTCCACCACCCAAACACAAACTTGAGATCCCTCCAACATCTGGTGCTGCTTTCACGGAGATATGGTGATCATTTCTTCGAGCCATGAAAGGCCACAACCGGAAGAGGAAGATAACAAGTCACGGCAAGAAAGAGATGACAGAAGACGGCAGATCATTTCTGAACCTGGACATTGGCCTGCCCTTTCTGCGGAAGAGAAGCTGCCATAGATCGCAGCCTCTCAGCAACCTCTGTAAAGCTTGGCCTTTCTGCTGGATCTGCGGACCAGCATTTCTCCATCAGAGCTCTCCACTCGGGGTCGCAGGACTCTGGCACTGGTGGCCGCAATGTGTTGCTCACAATCCCGCCTGAAAGAAATTTGATCAACGTAATTACATCAACGACATTATAGCATTAACATGTGAGCATATTTATGGACGAACTAGAAATAACATGTGCATACAATGCACGGCACACACAAAAACCCCACGAACAGGATGCGGTGCACGTGCACAACTGAAAAGGAGTGAGAACTGTGGGTGTTTGTCGGTATCGTTGCGGGTGAAAGGGAAAAGTTATTTGAATTAGGGGTTTTTTGAATGTGGGTGCACTTTTGGGTTTTTTGTGGGAGACTTTTGGGGGCCCCACCGAGATGAGGTGGCATACCCATGGCCAATCCTTTGTTCCAGTCAACTTATGACTGGGACAAAGGCCCTCATTTGTATAATGGATTGACCAAAATACTACATCAAACTCCTCCAAATATTGAGGCCATCAACGGAACCTCGCAATGAATCCTACAAGGCCAGCAGCCTGGGTATGGAGACCTACCTTATTAGTAAAAACAATTCAAGCTCATGCAATCTCAGAGCAACAGTCCAAATTCCTCTAGACTAGAAACGGGTCTAGATTAGCTGGAATTTGCATTTGTATACATCACACAATTTTACCAAAAAGTCAATCGGAAGCACATTAACAGTAGACAAAAGCATCTGATAAAAAGAAATAAATGTAGCAGCCAAAGATGTATGCATTTGCAAGACAGAGCAATACCTATAATTGCTCCATAGTGCAAGTCAGCATATGGTTCTTCCCCAGTGAGGAGCTCCCACATCACAATCCCAAAGGAGAAAACATCAACCTGATAACATAAATTTAGGATAAGAGGAAGGGGGAAAAGCAATAGAGAGTTAACAAAAGGGACATGTTGGGGGATTTGACAAACCTTCTCAGAGACAAGGCTACTGCTGCCATTCAGAAGCTCGGGAGCCATCCACGGAAGAGTTCCTCGTACTCCACCAGAGATGAGGGTCTGGCACTTAACTTTGGATAAGCCCAAGTCACCAACCTGATAGGTGCAATAAGACTATGAAGCCATAATACTTGGGAATTGCAAATTACGAGAGAGTTCCTTTCTGCAATGCTTTATTTGCTCCTATTATAGTTCAAATGATAGGAGAATTTCTGTTTCAACTTTCTAAGCCATGAAAGAAAATCATAGTAGATCATTTTGCATCTCAACATCCTAAAGAATTTGCAAGCAGAAAACAAATACAAGCTATGTTTTGATTCATCAACATGCTGGCTCAGTCTATTCAAGTAAATAATCTATAGCTAGCATTTTATTATAGCTTATACAAGATCATTTGCTTCTTGGTTTGTTCTTTGTGGGGGAGTGGGTGGGTGGAGGTTTTTGGGGTTGCTAGTCAGAATATTAAAGTTCATGCATAACATGGATTGCTTTAGTTTGAAAGAAAAGAACCATAACATTTCCTGCAAAAAGTACCATCCTCTAGTTTGGAAGATCTACAGAGATGTTTACATAATCACAGGGTGGTGCTTACTGATGTCACTGGGAGGAGCTTCTATTGCTGCTATACTAGCAAAGTCTAGCAACCAAAAACCTGAAGGCAGCATGAAACATTATGCAATAAGGAGGTATATCTATATCCATAGGCGTTACTGATGTACCATGTGATGCATGTCATTGTCTGTATATTTAGAACAGAAGCAGGTTAATGGTCTTGTTGATTTGCATCCTTATCATTGATATCCAAGACAAGGCAATTCCAACTTGTTACCTTTAAACAGATTGCTCAACAAAAATAAAGCATGCTTCTCCTCATGATACTGAAGCAAGGACCGTATTACAAAGCTGTACCCATTGTTTCCTGGTTGTCAAATTGATTTGCATCGAGATGATAACAGGTCTTAAACAGAAAAATCGTATCCAATAATATAGGACCACAACTCTGTTGTCGACCCTTCAGAATATGTAATGCTCGTTTCGTGGTAATATGTCATTGGGGCATTACCCACTACTAAGGAAGCCACCAAATTTAACAAACAAACATCAGATTTACGACAAGTAAGACAACCACCTTATTTTTCAAATTGCAAAACAGGATACAGAGGAAGACAAAATGAAAGCCAAAAAGAAAAATCAATAGGCATCTAGAAGCAAGCAGTCTGAATCATGACAAATATGTTTAAGATGATAGAGTTCACCGTCATGTTAGATTTAAGCTCGACTACCAAACAAGTCAAACTCGTAGATACACCAACACCACGCTTGACTCCTCAGATTCATTAAGATAAATTATAAAAATATAAAATTTTACATGGCCAGAGTAATGGATGGCCAGAGTAATTGAAGAGAAATTGTAATTTTCATATTTAGGATCATTATATTCTCAGACAATTTACTCTCATACTGAATAACCCAAACTCAAGATTGACTTGAAGTAATTTTTAGAAAAACTTAAGGGAGTTGCTACGTGCACATACCGAATTGCTCTGCGCACGACCAGAGTTCGACCTATTTACATATTGTCATTCAAAATTTCTCACCCGCGCTCAACAAATATTAATCCCCAAATTACCCCATGTTGTGCGCGGTGAGCAAAAACACCGCCGGCGCGACCACGCGCCGACCATCGTCGTCGTCGCGAACATCAACTGCAAAGAAAATAGTAACAGCAAAGAACCGAGCAATGGATGGAGCGATCGAGTCGAAGATCTCGTCGACCGTGGCGACGTAGAAGGCGCGTCTCTCTTCTCGAATCTGTGATCGCTAATCTTGAAACCGTAGATTTCTCGTCGTCGTCCTCCGACGGTCTCCACCTCGCCACCGCCAGATCTGCCCCCTCCGCCAACCATCTGACCGACCATCATCACTGTCACCGTCCCCTCCATCCCCTCCGCATGACCATCGTCATCGTCATCTCCCCCAGCCATCATCTGCCGCCCCCTCCGCCACTGACAACCCCTCCCCCTCTCCCTCTCCCTCCCCATCCGCCGCCCCCTCCTCCGACAACCCAGCCCCTCCAACAACTCAGCAATCTTATTGAGTTGCGAACAAATAGTCCTACATTGGCTAATCATAGGGAGTGGGCCTTAAATATGGATCAGTATCTCCATGGTAACAGGCCTTCTGGAGAGACCCAAGAGCAAAACCAGTTGGACCAGTGGGCCCAAGTGTACAATATCATACCAATGTGGAGATCCGGTTGGTCATATTTAAGAAAAACATGGTATCAAAGCCAGACCCTATTAGTCTTACCGATGCTAGGGAGGATTCCTCCAAGTGCCGAACATTTGGCAAGCTCCAAGGAATGATGCAATGATCTGTGCATTGCACTCTATTGGAAAGACGACGGAGCTTCATTCCTTCGGGGGACACGTGTGTCCTTTACCCCCACACACGATGAAGAGAGAAGCTACTACAGGCACTTCACGTAAGGCGTGTGTCGCAACGCAGTGTTAGGTGGAGTTGGTCTTGAAGAGCAAGGCTCTTGACCACGGTCTATAGAGGCAATGGCTCTCGAGCAATATTCGAGCTTGACGTAAGGCGTATGTCATCAACGCAGTGGGAGCTGAATGATTGGCTCGACTGAGCAGTGACAGCTGGATGATCGTTCAAGGTGAGGCTCGTGGTCCTATGTGTTCGAGGAGAGGCTTGTTGAGTTGCAGACAAATAGTCCCACATTGGCTAGGCATAGGGAGTCTTGTGGGCTTAAATATGGATTAGTATCTTCATTGGTATGAGGCCTTTTGGGGAGACCCAAGAGCAAAACCAATTGGGCCAGTGGGCCCAAGTGGACAATATCATACCAATGTGGAGATCGAGTTGGCCATATTTAAGGAAAACAACATAATATCAGAGCCGGACCCTATTAGTCTTACCGATGTTGGAGAGGATTCCTCCAAGTGACGAACAACATTTGACGAGTTCCAAGGAATGATGCAAGGATCTGTGTGTTGCGCTCTATTGGAAAGACAACAGAGCTTCATTCCTTCATGGGACGTGTGTCTTCTACCACACACACGGTGAAGAGAGGAGCTACTCCAGGCACTTCATGTAAGGTGTGTGTCGCAACGCAGTGGTAGGTGGAATTGGTCTTGAAGAGCAATGCTCCCGACTACGGCATATAGAGGCAACGGCTCTCGAGCAATATTCGAGCTTAACGTAAGGCGTGTGTCATCATCGCAGTGGGAGCTAAATGATTAGCTCGATTGAGCAGGAGCAGATGGATGATTGTTCAAGGGGAGGCTCGTGGTCCTATGTGTTTGAGGGAAGGCTTGTTGTGTTGCGAACAAATAGTCCCACATTGGAAAAGCATAGGGGGTCATTGGGTCTTAAATATGGATTAATATCTCCGTTGGTATGAACAAGTAGATATACCTAATCAAGTCCAAGAAGATTAGCTTGAACAGTAACCGGGTTCATTCAAATATTTGTAATCTCCTCATCCAAGCACTCCAATATTTTGTTCTTGTTAGGAATTATATTACATTGACTTGTATAGGCAATGGGTATAGTGGCTGTAAACCAATACATTTTTAGTTCTCTTTATACAACGAATAATACATGGTGGGGAGAGTAACTTTTGTGACCAATTGTTAATTCTTTCAATGATTCCCAACATGGTATGTTTTAACTATAACCCTAGCCCTAATCAGCCCTTAATTAATTCTTCCCTGTCATCTCCTTCCTCCTCATCCGAACAACCCACCATCACCAAAGAATCCCATCGTCAAACTGCAAAGGCCTCTCCGATTCAACCTTTCAAGCATCTTCGTTGCATCGTGCTACAATCCAAGTCATTCGCCGCCACCTCCGTTACCTTGCCAACAAACTGTCGCATCCCACTGGCAGATGATCCAAAACACTGCATTGGAGCAATGCGAACCAATCAAACTCAATAGCCACGACCCTAATTCAATTCCAAAGACTCATAGACTCATCCCAAACAGATATAGGTCCCTCCAACCACAACTCAACCAAGGAATAAGGTTTCACCCGTTCCACCTCGGTTTCACCAATTTCATCTCGGTTTCGTTCAGTTCCAATCCATAATTAACATACAATTTTGGTTTCACTAAGTTTCAGAAGAAACCTAGTTGGTATCTAGTTGGTATCAGCTTGTTTCAGCATGTTTCAGAGCATATGAAGAAACCTTCAATAAAACTCAAAAATAAAGTAAGAATGGGGTAAATCTTGTTTCCCTGGTTATTAATAATATCATCTCACTTCAATTTATATTGTCATACAAAATCCAAAAATTTTAATATCTAAATGTAATTTTTTAATTTTGATTATGGGTTCAATTTTATTTTATATTGACAACTTTCATATTAGTTTGAAGTAATATTTAGGTCAACAAGTTGAGTGCTATAAGCTTGGTTATCTTGATTAGACTCCATTGGTGTACATGTTTATAGTACCACAATATATACAAAAACGATTTGGATGCTGACATTATTAGTGGTTATAAACACTTAGGCTTATATAATTTACCCACCAAAACCAAAACCAAAACCCCAAATTAAACCTTTGAAACTCACGAAACCCAGTGAAACCATTAATCTAAAGAGCCCACAACCGAAACCGTGTTTTCAAACATTGACATCCACCTTAACCGCCACCGCCGTCAACGCTCTTGATGTGTCATCGACTACTATTGCTGAGTCAATCATTGCTCCCCTTGACACATCTTCAACTACTGATTCAGACATGTTCCCGATGTATTTGGGTCTAATGATACACTCAGGTCTAACTACTTGTAATCCCTTTTAATCTATTCTGTTATTACAGAACAAGTGTAGCAAGAAAAAAACTGCAGCATGACAGAATCCAATTATGTTCTGATTCAAAAAGAGTCTCTTCTTTTTGTAGAATATGATTCTACAAGTGTTATTTCATGCACATGATTATTGTTGCTGCCTACGGTTTTAATACTACTACAGATCCTTATCTACTACTGACTGCTGCTCCATATCTACTACTGACTGACTGCTGCTGCTACCATCCTAACAAAGTGCTAATGTGGCTTATTTTAGAGATAACCAATCAATCTTGCATCCTTCCACTCCCCTAGAGTTTGCATATCTAAGACCTTTTCTAACACGATTGCGAAACTGAACTGCACAAATTATCTGTGTTGGGCCACATCATTTTGTTTCTTCATCGGTTTTCAAAAGCAGATGAAACACATCACCAATGATTTTCTAGACATGAAGTTCAAAGAGTAAGATGATTGTGTAACCAAAGATTACTAGTGCCTGGTTACCCAACAGCATGGAAGAAAAGGTGGGTATTGTGTGATGTTCCTTCAAATTACCAAGGATGTACGAGAAACGTTGAAAGAGATGTATTCAGATGAGAACTTCTCTAGGGTTACTAATATACATAACAAATTCTCTTTACAGCAAGTAATCATAATCCAACGGTTTGTTTTGCTAAGTTGGAAGGTATTCGCAATGAGCTAGACCACTATCAGCCTCATGTGTTGGATTTGAAGACACTACAGCGCTATAATAAGGAACTGGTCGTTGTTAAGTTCCTCTCTGGTTGAATTTATCTCTAACCAACTTAGTGCGTATGCAAATCCTTAGTGGTGATTCAGTCTCTTATCCTTCCTTGACTACCACTGGCATTCGACGAATGTCTACAGATAGTGGGGCTCTGTCAAATTCATCACGTAGGATAGAGAGTTATGCTATGGTTGGGACCATGTCAGAGGTCCAGGCCGTAGACATAATGGTGAAATAGGAAATCATGGTGACACTCTAGGTCAGATATCAACTTCTAACACGCAAAATATGTTCATTGTGGGAGAACCATGTCTTTGAAAGATGCTTGGAAAAGGTTGGACAGCTAACTTAGACATAGATATCATATAGTATTGCTGCTTTAGTCAACCCCACTACTATATATTCTTCAACATTAGATACTATGAGCATGTTAATACATAAACAATCAAAGCTACGCCAAAAAAAGGAGCATATCCATGAACTGGAAATGAGTCTCCGGCATATTCGTATGGGCTTCTGCCCAAGATGGAAGATGGAAGATATAGAACTGATTGCAGGCAAAAGCCCCAAGCAGCAGGAGGGTTGCAACTCAGGTCAGGTAGCATCGAGCATGTTAAGGTCGAGGCAGGCTTCAGTCCATCAAAGATGGTACCAACCAAAAATAAAGAAGTTCTATATGTAATAAAACTTTAAAAGAAAGTTGAGACGGTTAAGGAGACTAAGGTGGTAAAGGAGGATCGGATATCTTTGGATAGGGAATGACTCTTACCAAAAAAACATTTAGGTTTCATGTATAAATATGGAGGATAGAAGGAACGCTAATTTTAAGTTCAACAATATGCTTATTTTTATAGATGAGGACATTTAGCTTGCGCAATGGAGTGGTGATTGGGAGCCAACCTGACCTCCCCAAATCCTTGAATGTTGGTGGTGTGCAGTCGCGACAAGGAAAAGACGAATTTAAAGTGGCAAACATCCAAAAAATCATCAGTTAAGAGATCTATATTGTTCCCTCAAAGTTGCCCACTTCCCACCTATATAATACATTGCTTGCTTTCCATTTATCTTCTGTATATTCAATGCTAGAACAGGTCTATATTTTAGTCCGAGCATGAAACGGCTTCTTAGCTCCAGTCTTTGCTTGAGAGGCTCCTTTAGCTCAAGTCTTAGTTGTGTACTAGGTCGGTACATTTAACTTCCTCCGCATTTGCTTTAGGTATTAATGTTTTTATTATGACGCCTGATAAGACTTGGATAATAGATGCAGAAGCCTCAATACACATTCTAAGTATTAGAAGCAAACTTCATACCATGTTTGAAATCTTGACCTACATTGATAAGTACTGCTCGTATGGTATCGATTGCAAACATGCCTAATAGGTGATGCCACTGATACTAACTAAAATTAACTAATATAAGAAAAGCATAATTTTTGAATTACCAAACTTTGAAATTCTATTTTATTTCATATTATGTTCGAAAAGAACTCTGGTTTAACTGTCAAATTCAATGTTCAAAATGTTGGCATATTAATTGAGTTAGATAACAAAGAGATAAGATCACGAATAAAAAATATAATCTAAGAATAGATGGATTTACAAAAGATGAACTCTACATGCAACTAACAGCTATTTGCAGCTATGTTGAGTTAAAGCAGCTAATACATAAATTCCAATGCTTTTGATACATAGCATCCGATACCTGCGATATAGCATATCCTAATATTATAAACTGCCACAAATAACAAGCCCAATTTGAGATTTTGAACCTTGTTTCATCATCGGATCAGTCATTTGTTTATGTTCTCATACTATTTCCAATTCATCGTCGTAGTGGTGTGCAGTCGCGACAAGGAAAAAGACGAATTTAAAATGGCAAACATCCAAAAAAAACAACAGTTAAGAGATCTATATTGTTCCCTCAAAGTTGCCCACTTCCCACCTATATAATACATTGCTTGCTTTCCATTTATCTTCTGTATATTCAATGCTAGAACAGGTCTATATTTTAGTCCGAGCATGAAAAGGCTTCTTAGCTCCCGTCTTTGCTTGAGAGGCTCCTTTAGCTCAAGTCTTAGTTGTGTACTAGGTCGGTACATTTAACTTCCTCCGCATTTGCTTTAGGTATTAATGTTTTTATTATGACGCCTGATAAGACTTGGATAATAGATGCAGAAGCCTCAATACACATTCTAAATATTAGAAGCAAACTTCATACCATGTTTGAAATCTTGACCTACATTGATAAGTACTGCTCGTATGGTATCGATTGCAAACATGCCTAATAGGTGATGCCACTGATACTAACTAAAATTAACTAATATAAGAAAAGCATAATGTTTGAATTACCAAACTTTGAAATTCTATTTTATTTCATATTATGTTCGAAAAGAACTCTGGTTTAACTGTCAAATTCAATGTTCAAAACGTTGGCATATTAATTGAGTAATATAACAAAGAGATAAGATCACAAATAATAAAGATAATCTAAGAATAGATGGATTTACAAAAGATGAACTCTACATGCAACTAACAGCTATGTTGAGTTAAAGCAGCTAATCCATAAATTCCAATACTTTTGATACATAGCATCCGATACCTGTGATATAGCATATCCTAATATTATAAACTGCCACAAATAACAAACCCAAATTGAGATTTTGAACCTTGTTTCATCATCGGATCATTCATTTGTGTAGTTCTTGCTATGTCCATGTTATCATTAGAACATGTATTTTATATTCCAAAATTTCAGTCAAGTTAGTATCTATTAGCCAACTTACATAAAGTAAAAGCTGAAAAACTACTCAGTGACCTTTCCTTGTATTTCTGATGTACGAATTGATATGATGATTGGCCTAAGCAGTAAGAAAAATGTCATGTACTGCTTCGAGAATAGCGGTTCTTCTGTTGGTTTGGTTGTGTTGCTTCGCCTATATGTTTGATTGGCATTGTCATCTTGATCACCCGTTCTTATAGAAGCTGAAAACAAGTAATTCATGCTGTGTCTATTGTCTTATCCTTTGAATGTGAATCTTGGGAGTTAGAAAAGCATAATAATGCATCCTATCCAAGTCATACTATTAAGAAGAGTTTGTCTCTGAATTGGTTTGTCTCTGAATTGGTCTTTATCTGAGTTATCATCCAAACATGGTCGTATTAAGTCTATTTCTGGTTTTCGATATCTTTCATGGTTACACGCCTTAACTCAATACTCAATTGGTGTTAACCAATAGTCATAAATGTCTCAACTTGATGTAAAGAATGCTTTCTTTTAAAGTGATCTTAAAGAAGAGATCTAGATAGAACAACCATAAAGATTTGTTGTGTTGGATATTAAAGTGCCCCAATATATCTTTATATGATGATCAAATATTATGCGTGCACTAATATGATTTTTGCAGTTAGAAACCCTTTAAGAAGTAAAAAACAAGGTGTCAAGACTCAAGAAAGGATGACAACAACTATGACAATGACTTGGACATTAGTGACGTCGAGCACGATAAAATTATAATTTTTTATTGATGTATTTTTATTTACTTAACATAGTAATGATGTTCAAGGTTTAGCGATGCACACACAAACACACACAAAATCATATGTTTAAACTAAGAATTGTTATGGACTCAAATCTTATCTAAACCCTTAGATTTTAACTCAAAACTGTTTTTATAAGCATATTAGTTGACCAACCAAGTATAGTAGTCGACCACTAAATATGTGCATCATAACCAAAATCCCGAGTGTCATTAGTCAACTACCAGAACTATTAGTCGACTAATGTAGCTTCAGTATTTTTCCCGGTCACAGCTCAGTTTAGTCAATTAATATGTCTATTGGTCGACTAATGCATCAATTAATTGACTAATAAGTCCAGTAATCAACTCAACTAATGCAGTTCGGCCAGCATTTCTTTATACATGAGTCGTTAGTCAACTAATAAACATATTAGTTGACTAACGATTGTTCCGTTGGCCAAAACCTAATCAATTTCTCACCGTTAGAAGGGGTATTTTGATAATCTATTTTGATGGATTTTTTCCTCTATAAATAGGGAATAAAGATCAAATGTTTATGCAAGAAAATAGAAGAAAAATCATATCTTTGGCCAAAATAATCTTTGATTTCATATCTTCCCTTCAACCAACAGAAAAAGTAAAGTCCAAATTTTATTCTCCAATTCTCTTATCCTATAGAATAAATATCCAACTCACTAGCCGCCATTGTGTTCAAAAACACGTAAATTTAAAGATAAATAAGATTTGTAATCTTTTTCTCCTTAAAGCTTTACCACGATTGTTGAGGTGGTTTTGCTCTCTGGTTTGAGAGTATTTTCAGTGTTATAGTGTTGAGATTGGGGTGTGTAATTGGTAATTGGTAAGGGTATTTGTCAAGTTGCATGATTTTTCACTTGTGGATTTGCAAAAGGGTGATTAGTGAAAAATCTCAAGCAGTAAGCTTAAGAACTAGACTAGGTCAGAAAAACTAAACCATGATATATTATTGTGTTTGTGATTGACTTTTCTGGTTTGCTTTTCTCTACACTTACATATTGTAATCACTCATATTATTACGTTGTTGCAAGATTTTGAGTTTTTATTATGTAAGATTCAAAATGATATCTTGTTTGATTAAATTTTAAAGGCACCATGCACCCCCTCCCTCTAGTGTCTATTTGTCCATCCCTAGAGATCCAACATGTTGCTCGAAGGAAGAATGTCGTATGCAAGCTTAAGAAGGCAATCATTGATCTAAAGCAGTCGGCATACTCGGATTGACAAATTATGTAAGGTAGTTATGGAGACAAGCTTCAAGAAATGCTATACAGATCGCTCAATATCTATTTATTGTATTACTATATTACTATCCTTATCATTTACATTGGTGATATACTTTTAACCAACAATGATGTGTGCATAGAAAAGACCAAAGAGTATTTTGAAAAATATTTAATGATGAAAGAGTTACAAAGACGGTATCTTTCTAAGAGAATAATATAGAAAAGGTAGCACCTGATCTAATAGATCAGGTGCCAAGACACATAAAGTTGGAAGGTACAAGCTCCACATGGGCTTGTACTTTCACTAGGGCCCTCCTTTTTGTGTCTTGCATCTGATCTATTAGATCAGATGCCACCTGATCTACATGATTCCCTCTTTCTAAAGATTAAAATTGCCCATGACAAGTAGGTGTCCCAATGGAGGAATGCTACTAACTTATGATAGGAGACGAGACACATGTGTGCAAAACCTTAAATAATCCCATGGATATAGATTGCAGATTTATAGAATGAGTCAGAACAAGTGTTTGAGGATGTTTCTAGATAAAAATGACTACTGTTATGAGGTCAAAAATCACATATGTTGTTGTGTTAGTGGGTTAGTTTATACATAAGCCACGAAAGATTCAATAACAAGTAGCATTATGCATATAATGATTGCTTGAAAAGATTTATTGTATTAAAAATGGACTGTTGATAACTGAATGGTATCAAGCTAAAGAGGGCAATGCATGTTACAAGAGGGATATGAAGTTCACGACTAGCTATTGTACCTATATATGAGGAAATTTAGTCAACTGTAGTAAGTTGTGTATCGAGCTATAGCATAATCATATACAACACGTGAGATGATGTGGATTAAGACAATTATGGGAGATGGGTTTTTTTGGAGGAAGAGCATTGATAGATCTGCACTTTGGCCCATTAGGGTCGTTTTGGAAATTTTCGGATTTTTAGGGGCGTTTTCGGAATTTTTAGTCTTTTTGGGTTTTTCTGCAAATTTGTATTTTGTTCTGATTAATATTTATAGGCCATGTGTGGGCCATGTGTGGGGAGGGATTGGCTCATATTTATTTTGAGAGATTATTCATAGGAGAGGTGAAATTATTCCTCTACAACGGGCGAGTGCGGACTTCATCTTTAATTGGTATCTTGGGAGAGCGATCACTTCTTCAATTGTGATCGGCTATCTTCATCATTTTCAGATTTATCAAATAAAAATCAGATCTTTCCTTGGCTCCCACCAATTTGGTATCAGAGCCATGAGATCCATAGCAATGACGACGAGATCCAAAGACAAGTTCGACGCGTTTGAGGAAAAATATAACGACGAACTTCAAGGCATGAAGCAAACCCTAACGAAACTTGGAGAAACACAAGAGAAGTAAGGAGAAGTCATGGCGCAAATCATGCAACAACTCGTAGCCATCTCGGCAAAGTTGGACGACATCGACAAAAACCCTAATCAAGCAAAAAAGGCATCAACTTTGGACAAGGGGAAGAGCAAAATGCTGGAATTTGAAGAGGGTAAGGTCTCAGACATCGAGGAAGGGCTTTCAAACGAGGAGGAAGACCCCGGAGAGGCAGCAACTATAGCTTGCCCCTCAGGGAGGCCCAGCAGGGCCGCGCAGCCACCCTGGAGCTTTGGCAGGGCCGGGCGGCCACCCAAGACGCTCAGCTGACCTGCACGGCCCCCAGGAGAGTTGGCAGGGTCGACCGACCCCTGCCAGCCACACGCAGAGGCGGCAGGCCCATGTCGACCACAGGAGAGGGCCTGGGGCCCTGCCAACCAGCAACAAGGGTGCACAGGCCCTGGGGCTCATCGGCAGGGCCTGGCGGCCCACCCGCAAGGCCGCCCAAGGCCTGTCGTGGCCCTACAGGTCCGCCACCCCCTTAGGGCCCGGGCAGGGGGGTTCAGCCCCTGTCGATGCGTGGCAGGGGTTCCACAACGATCCGACTGGTCGACGAGGATTTTACGGCTTTCTGGCGACAATTCAGGACGACGACTACCGTGCTGGGGACTTTTGGGAGTACGACAATGAGTTTCGAGGACCCCTCGGCCCTCGATATACGGCAGAAAGACAACAATGTCCACCCCTAACCTGTTAGTACCCAAGAGATGACGACGTGATTAGGACTTAAGAGGAGGAGGATCGAGGATTCTATGTTGGCGGAGATGACCAGAAGATTATATGGGCAGAGATGGAGGCCAACAAATGGGCTTGGAAGGGCATAGAGACAGTTGGAGACATACATACCTGCCCCACCGCCCTAGACACTTCGAGGGGCAAGCTGAGCAAGTTACTTTTGGGGTGGATACCCGGGTTCAGAAGCTAAAGATGCACATCTTCGAGGGTGAAGATACATATGACTGGATATACATGGCGAAGAAATTTTTTTCAGTGACGTGCGTAACTGAAAAGCAGAAATTGGGGGCGGCAGCGGTGTGTTTGGAAGGAAAAGCCAGTTATTGGTTCCAACGGAGAGAGCAATGGTGTCGTTTCCGTTCTTAAGAGGAGATCAAGGATTGCCTGGTGGAGAGGTTCTGTGAGATTCGGGGGGAATTTGCAAGAGCAATTACTGGCTCTCAAGCAGGACAGCACGGTGAAGGATTATAGGGAAAGATTTGAGACACCGTAAGGACGAGTCCAGAGAATCTCAGATGAGACACTAGAGAAAGTTTCATGAAGGGTATGAAGCCCATTATTCACGCGGAGCTACGCCTGCAGAGACCCCCAGGATCTGATGGACGCAACGGAGTTGACCCAGATGGTGGAGTATCGACTTACGGAAGAGGAGAAATCTAGATGGACTGGATGCAGTTCCTCTTTCCACAGTCAACCCGTGGTAGGAGGACAACAGAAGACGGTGACATGGATAAACCGTCCATTCAGGAGACGAGCAGGATGACACCGCGAGGACACCTCAAGAGAATGACAGATGCAGAGATGTGGAAGAAGAGACAGAATGGGCTGTGCTTTAGATGCAACGAGAGGTTCATCTCAGGGCATCATTGTAGAGTGCGCAAGCTTCAGTTGCTGATAGCGGGAGAGAACGAGGAAGATATATTAAAGGAAGAAGAGCCAGGGAAGATGGACATCTCCACTTGGGTAGAGTCGTTGTAGACTTCATGCACCACCTTGAGGACGAGGTGGTTTTCGGAGGTGAAGTAATGATAGATTGCACTTTTGGCCCATTATGGACGCTTTGGAAATTTTCGGATTTTTAAGGACGTTTTCGGAATTTTTAGTCTTTTCGGATTTTTTTGCAAATTTGTATTTTTTTCTGATTGGTATTTATAAGCCATGGGTGTGGAGGGACTGGCTCATGTTTATTTTGAGAGATAATTCATAGGAGATGCAAGATTATCCCTCTACAACGGGAGAGTGTGGACGTCCTCTTTAATTGGTGTCTTCGAAGAAAGATCACATCTTCAATTGTGAGCATCTATCTTCATTATTTTCAGATTTATCAAATAAAAATCAGATCTTTCCTTGGTTCCTATCAAGCATATGTCTATGTTTTATGATAATCAACCCGCCATCTATATTGCTAATAATTAAGTGTTTCATACCATGATGGGTTTAAAGACAAATATAGTTGCTGGATTTTTCTGAAGGATGAGACTATAGCTATGTTTTGTGAAAATAGCCCGCTATCGCTATTGCTAATAATCAAGTGCTTCGTGATTAAACAAAACATATAGAGGAAAAATGACATTTTCTTTGAGATGTGACCAAGAAGTTGTTATACTTGTACCTTTTCATCAAAGCAATTAGCGAATATACTTACCAAGGTAATGTCTTCTAAGATGTTTCTTCATGTGGGAAGCTAGGCATGAGTAATATATATGCTCCAGCTTCAGGAAGAGTGTTAATTTTATATTATATTTACTTGTATTAGCATTGGGTATATGGGTACAATGACTGTAAACTCGTCCCTACTTACTTTTCTATTTATAATGAATAATGCAAAGAAGAGAGGTAGACTTCACTAACCAATTGCTAATACTTTCACTAATTTTCATCACTTTTTTTTCCTCCTAACAATCTTCTTATTCTTTAGTCTGTGATGGCCCGGTTGAATCCCAAGCTTCCATGGTCTTCCAGAAATGCTCGGCAAGAATCAGATTTTAAATTGTATGATGAGGATATGATTCAGACTCAGCGTGTTTAAGATTTTTTTTTTTGGAATTTTATCTGATTTTGGTCTTCACACATTACCCATGTGTTTTATAATTTTTCTAGTTTTCTTTTATTTTTTTAGTCGATTTTATGATTTGACAAAGTTTATGACTTTACGTAATCATTACACAGATAAGATTTGTGGCTATGCATGTAGATTTGTCTTTAAATAATAATGTATTAAACATTTTCAAGATTATTGAATTGGAAGAATTGTTTTCATGAAAAACATCTCATTCTATAAAGATCAATTATTTAAGGTAATCATCGCTAATTTATTATTATATATTTATGTGTTGAATCTTAGAAACAATGCATTTCCTATATATTTGGATTAGGATGGCGAACGGCCAATATTGATATTAATCTTTATTAAGATCTCGAAGATAAATATAAACGGAGCATTCGAGAGAAACCTTAATACTTTTTTGAATCTCTTTTCTTTTAAGGAGTATATAAGTAGGTACCTGAGGCACCCGGGCATCAGGTCCAAATTCTTTCCCTTCATATCAAGTTACCAATGTATATCCCAAATCCCAAAAAATTTATCCCCAACTTACTGATTCCCTACCACCTTAGAACCCAAGATCCATATCCACATTCTAGGTCTACTTTGTCCAACATCAACATACATGTCTAACCTACTCTAGCTCGACTAATGTTATCTGGAGCAAACTTTTGCTGATCCAAGAACAAACTTTTTGAGGATAATTGATGCAACAATCTTGAGAATAAGTTTTCATATCCACGTCATAGTCTTTATCAATGATTCAAATATCCATCAATTCCAATAAATACCAAGAATTCAAATTGGATTTTGATGGATTCAAGATGGTACCATTCCAACATGACCAGACGGGGTGAACATCGCCTACATATTTTCTTAGCATCAGTTCAGTCTGAGTGCTTTATCCAAATTTCTTTTCTTTAAAAATGGAGCAAGACTTCCTGAGGGTTCCTAGGACCAGTCCAGCAACCCACATACCTGAAAATCCAACCACTCATGAACTTCAATGATTTGGGTGTTGGAAAGATAACTCATTGGTCCTTGTCTTTCATCAATCGTGCAAATATATTGAATTCTCAGGGGCATCCTAAGATCCTCAAACTACAAATCATTTCCAACATTGGGATACGCCATGTGCACCTATGATGTAGAGACATGGCTATGCCAACACAGACACACCACGCTGAGACTTCAAAAATTCTTAAAATACAAAGGACAGTCAGGCGCGCATATCTAACACGCGCCTATCTAACACAACGGCTTCATGATAGAAGTGATCGTGCAACATAGACGTGCACATAGATTGAACTCTCACCAACTAATGTCATAATCAATATTTCATCAAGACACAAAAAATTCCATGATCATTCAAAAATGCATGTCAAAATGTTACTTATCTTAACTTTTATTTATTTTTTATTTTTAAAAATAAACAGCGCATGTAACTAATAGAAGATGGTCAATATTGTTGATACTGGTAACATTGATAGAACAAACCTTTGGCTCATACCAACACCAAGATTTCAAACCCAAATTTTATTGAACCACTTTACTCTTAGTGCTTTATGAATTTATCTATACTTTTCAAATGGT
Organism: Scilla litardierei; assembly: GCA_030789695.1. NCBI lineage: Eukaryota > Viridiplantae > Streptophyta > Magnoliopsida > Asparagales > Asparagaceae > Scilla > Scilla litardierei. Next base: position 215,732,891 of record CM061134.1, on the reverse strand, counting down.
CATGGTGTATTGGACAGAGAACTGTCCCGGTTTCACAATATCTGCATTAATGGATTGGATAAGGACCACATATGGGGTTTACCATGTTTGTAAGTAGAATCATAATCGACTACAGGATTGGATACAGACAATTTTTGGAAAGAAATCTATTACTCATATCCAAGGAAACAGATACAGATACGATTGCAATGATTGCAATACGGACAGTGACTGTTCCCAGTAAAAATGGGTAGGGCCAAACTTCAGATGTAGACATATCAATACAATGGCTATTCTTAGTATTATCTCAGATTAGCAAACATAATTTAAATAGGAATATGAAGGTTGAATATTCCCTCTTTGGTATTATAAACATACATGAAGTTGCTCGCTCCATGAATCTAAAGGACATACATGAACTTTGAAATGGATATACCATATCTCACATTTTCCGATCTGCCATTTTCAGAAACCATTCCTTAACAACTAAAGGGCACTAAGATGAAAAACGTATGCACAGTAATGGCTACCTAATGGTCTTCACCCCTAATGATCTTCACCAGAAGCTCATTTTTAGTCATAGAATAAAAACAAATTAAAAATGAAGGTTGGTCACATCCAATAAAACATGGCAGAGGAAACAAACTAAACATCATAAAGATAAGATACTTACAGAACTATTAAAAGGCTCACAAATATTTGTTAGAAAAATTATAGATAAATGAAGACAAACCTTGCATATGGGGCGCTGAGGATCCCTTAAATTAACAAGCAAATTGTCACTTTTTAAGTCAAAGTGCACAATATTCTTTCCATGCAAGTATTCCATACCAAATGCAACATCCATTGCTATCAGAAGGCGTTTACGCCGGTCAAGTGTCCTGTAGAAAACTAGAATTATAAGCACATTTTGACCTAGTTAAAACTTAAACTGACTAGGTAAAATGCGCGTGACAAGCAATTAGATAGTTTTGCATATAATATAATAGGTCATGAAATGAATATTTTCATACTTGTCATTCCTTTGTAAAACAGTTCGCAGAGAACCATTAACCATGTACTCGGTTACTGTTGCAACAGAACCCCCAGGGCCATCCAAAACAACACCATAAAACGCCACAACATTTGGATGGTGCAAATCAGCAAGTTTGCAGGCCTCATTCCAAAAATCAGCCCTCTGGAGATTATGTATTGGTAAAACCATCACACATGCACACAAAAGGAAAATGCATAAATGCAACCTTGGTGTTATGAATTACCATGCGATCTTGTTCTGAAGGCTTTCCAGCAAAGCACCTATCATTGATTCTCTTTATTGCAACATCAGATCCTCTCCACTTCCCATGATACACAGTTCCAAATGTTCCAGAACCCAACTCTCGCAATTCCTCAAGATCACTGTTCTTTATTATCTACAAATTAAACCAGAAACAAGGGTAAAAATATCACAAAGTAACATATAAGAAATATGATGCATTAAGGAAGCATAAGAAAGCCATTAGAACCTGCAACCGTCCAATGTCATCTGTGATGTGAAGCCCAGCCTTGGGTTTATTATCCTGTATGGCAAAGAATCTCAATAAATACAATGACCACGTATTAATTAAAAAAAAGAAATAAAGTTACCAGTATCACCTCTACTTTTGTATCATTGGACACCAACGGCCTCTGTATCTCTGCATTTCCTTCAGTAATCTTTCTTCCATCCACAAATTCAGTGTTAATTCCATGTGTATCATGAGAAAGAAAAACAGGAGCAGGAGGAAAAGGTGTATTAAGAACTGAAGATGCTACACCCTCAGCAACAGCCTGCAAATCTTGCTTGATTTGTTCATCCCCTGAGCCTTTAATCCAAAAAAAAATCCGTACCCACATGGTCAACTGAATGCAGATAAAAAGCACTCATCGTTAAAAAGGAAGAGTAAAGATATGAAAATGAACCTCTCTTTGGTTGAATAGGATCAAGAAGCAAGTCCCCTTTGGGCGAGTCAAGGGAGGGATTTAGTCCACCTTCCTCAAGCAGCGCAATTATTTCCGACTCAGTGCTATTTCCTAAATGGATCTGGATACCGGGGTCCTTCGGAGCTATGGACTCTCTGCTAGTCACCCTTCTAGGTCTTGGAGGCAATGGAGGTGCGCCACCTAAAATTTTCCTAGGATCCGGGTTGCAGAACAGAGAGTCTGTTTGAGATGGTTCTTGGAAAGTCTCCAAAGGCCCAGTTGGACTGGTAGTGGCATTTGATATCCCGAATTGAACATTGACGCCCTGAGAGACTGCATAGTGATTGAAAAGTTCTTTGGATTCATCCCTCAACTCCCCCATGGGGATCTTATTGACTGGTCTATCACTATAGGCAGCATCAATACCAGAAGTAAATACAGGCATAGCAAGCAAGCCTTCACTAGGAATAGGCGGCTCTACTCTTACTCCCAAATTGTGGGGGAATGGGCCCTGGTTCCCTGCCATGGTAAATGCCTGGCCAGGATCAGCAGCCACAAAATTGTGCATGCGATTAAAATCAGCAGTAGGTTGTGGCAGTTGTTCATTTGGCCTAACATAGTTTCTCTCTTGAACAACTCCGGCATTAACTACTGTCCTAGCAGGCAACATCACATTCCCTCCAACATGTGACATATATGCGTAAGTACCATCCACTGGCATGACAACGGCATTCCCCTGACCATTAAATCCTGCAGTCGGGCTTATATGAAGGCCCTCCATCATCCCGTTGATAGGCCTAACATATTCATTTGCAAATTCAGGTGCCCCCTCAGCATTCTTAACTGAACCTACATCCTTACCGATTGGCCTTGAAATTGCTTCCGGCTTAGAAAGATAGTGAGATGAGCCCACATTCTGCTGCCATTGCTGCTGCTGCAATTGCTGCATTTGAGGCAGCTTCCCCTGAAACTCTGGAAAATTTCCAAGAAACAAGCCATACGAAGATTGTGCTTGTGTATCAGGTGGCAACCCCATGTGACCAGGAGGAAGAAAAACCCTAGCATGATCTGCATTCTCCATATTCTGAACAAATGGCCTATCCCCTTCATACCGCCCATCAGAAACATGCGGGAACGCATATCCCCCTATCTGATGAGCCTCCACCTTGGGATCAACTACATTGTCAACTATACTCGGCAGCTGCACCCCAGTCCTCGTCGCATCCTCCGATTGTTGACCATGCTGACTGTAAAACACAGGACTTGCCACAGCACCCGGCGATGACCCGCTGCCAACATTCGGCACTATCGTATCCGAATGAGCATGCGGCAACATTTTCTGACACATATGACAATCATCCCATCTCGAATTCAATCCATAACCCTCAACATTTTGTGCATTCTGATAGGCAGGCGGCAACGGTGGAAACTGAGACAAAGGCTGAGCTGCCCAATTGCTAACTTGAACAGCCGACTGTACCGCCACGCTAACGTTTGCAGGCAATGTGGCCAAATTTGCAGTGGGGTTCAAATAGTGCACTTGATTGGGGTCCAAATACCCCTGTCCCACAAAATTCGAATTTAGGGTTTGAGGAGAAACGACATTACCTTCAGTGAATCCATCGACCGCCTCCATACCGCTGTTGGACGATCCAGCGCTAAATCCGCTGTCCTTCCTCTTCAAGCTGCCAGCACTGCTGCCACCGCTCTCTATCAAAGCCCCAATCCCATTCACCGCCTCGAAATACCTCTGCCCAGTATCACTCATATCAACCACCCCAACATCCGCCGCCGAATTCTCGGGCGAGAACAGGAAAACTCGGATCTTTGCCGACCCGTCGGCCGCAGACTCGGCAATCTTCTCGTACTCGTCCATCATGTTCTCGAGATCCTCGGGGCATGAGACGGAGATGAGGGCATCAAGATCCTCATTGGGGAGCTGGTACTTGAAGACGATAGGAGCAGCGCCGCCGCCGCAGACATCGGCCATCCTGCCTATGAGATCGGAATAGGGGATGTCCCTGTTGACGGAGATGATGCGGGTGTGGCCGCCGACGTAGCGGAGGGCGCCATCGCTGGGACGGGGGAGGATCTTGCCACCGAAGCTGCATAAAAGCTTCACCTTTCGCGGTGACGGCGGGGTCTCCGGCGGGGCGCGCAGCAGCTGCTGCTGGGTGAGGAACTGGGGGATGAGATTCAGGGGACGCAAATCTTTCGTCTGCTGCTGCTGCTGCTGAGGATCAAAAGCCATTTTAATTCTAAACTTAATTTAATTATTTCGTTATGCACGGCTGAAATTTTGGGGGAATTTGCTTGCTGAAGACAGAAGGGCGAGGGGATCTCGGCGCCGGGGCATTTTTCTTTCCGCAGTATTTAGCTGGGGCTGGGATTTTTGAAGGACCCAAGACTGGGACCAGACTTTGGAACCATGGGCCCTTGGCCTTGAATGGTGTGTGGAGCCGGGTGGGTTTTGCTTAGGGTTTAGGTGTGGGGCGTGGTAAGAATGGAGAATGGGGTAGAGTCGAAGAGGTTGAAGATGAAGGGAGATAGGCACGTGGAACGGGCAGTGGATGGAAGGATGACATGTGGGGGCAGGGGAAGGTCACAGCCGTTTGCCTTCATTGGGGTATCGTCAACGGTATTCTGCTCCTCCGGAACCGTTTAGTATTAGCTTATTCTTCCTCTATCGCTGCTCTTGTACTATTGTAATTTAAGTATCTTACATTTTCAATTAGGGAATTGCTACGCACACCTATCGTTTTACTCTGTACATGTCCAATCCTCTTTTAACAGCTCACTTATTTACAAGTTTGTCACTGGAATTACTTATCTCGTACAACCATGGTGAATTTCGGAAACTGCCCTAGATGTGAACGGAAAGTAAAACGGCTGAACGACAGTCGCCCCCTCCGCCGATCGCCACAGCCCCCCTCCCACTTCTCCGACCTCCCCCGTCCCGCCCCTCCTCCGACATCCCCAACCCCCTCTCACTCCTTCAATCTCCCCAGCCCACCCCTCCCCATTCCTCCGACATTCCAGCCCACGTCCCCCTCATCTCCACATCTCCCAAACCCTAGTGAATCGTTGTCGGAGTCGCCGTCGTCGGCGGTAGGAGGCGGGGCAGTTGGGGGCGGGAGCAGACGAGTGTAAAGGAAGAATAATGGCAAACTTGAAAATAAATGGACTGTGCACGGAAGTAATGCCAGACTTGTAAATAAGCGGTCATGCACAGAGTAAAAACGGTCGTGCGCATAGCCATTCCCATTATAATACCGATAAAAATAGAAGATAATATCAGTTTTCAATCAATACACATAGAGATGAGAATGGTCATGTCCAAAGTCCGTTTGGAATCTCAATCGGACAAAAGAATTAATGAAGTATTTGTAGGGACATGAATGGGAAAAGCTGATTGGATGTCCAATCCAATCCAATCGAACCTTGGACATACCCACTCTCATCTCTAGATACGCGTATAAAGGAGTAGGATAGGGCTAAAGTGTGGATGGGGAAAGGGAGGGGATAGGGACGGGTTAGTGTAATCCAATGTATTGAATAAAAAGGCACCGACCTGGGCTTTAGATGGTGTCGGATAGTGTTAAAAAGAGAGAGTGTTTAGTTTAAAGTTTGTGATGATTAGACTAGATTTAGGGAAGTGGACTGCATTGTTAATGTGTCAGAAACCAATTTTAATTATGTTAGTGGCCTGTGGTCAAACGGTTAACAGACGGCAGGGATTTTGATGAGGGACCCACTAACAGTTCTTAGACCGATTAATTTATTTAATTCCGTTAAATAATATGTTAAATTGCAAATATATCCTTTGAGAAATCTAGATTAATACCCATATCTGAATATCTAGTTTAATATCACTTATTTTTAACGGATTATTCAACAAAAATGCAAGGTGATTCATCACTGGGAGAGGATACAATTTCTGCTAACCAAAAAAATCAGTAACTCATAAACGAGCATATGCTTCATCTAGACCTCTATGTTTCCTCTATAGCTCGACGCGATAGCTATCAATTGATCTCCCAATAGATCGGCCTTAGTTACCATGAGTGTCATTTGAGTCAATATCTGACATAAGCATCGGAGTGGATTATGTCGGACCATAGATCCGACCCACTTTAACGAACGCTTCGTGTTGCAGGAAGCTGAAGATAGCCTGGAAATAGCTCGGACTTGGCTGAAATAGCTCAGACTTGACTGAAATAACTCGGACTTGGCTAAAATAACTCGGTTTGATGTCTATTCAGCCTGGTGTTAGATCTTCCAGTACCCAGTCAGCTACCAACGTCATCCTACACAAGCTATTGTAACCGTATCATCATCAAGAATCATCCACCAATATCGGTGGTAAGAAAACACATGTAAACATTTGGCACAGTCTGTGGAAAGTTCGAGTTGACATTCACGTCTTCAGCCACACCGACGATGACTCGACCCAACAATCAAGGACCTAAAAGGCCAATTACCGTAGGGGCGGATGTATGTCGCACCATGTGGATCCTATTTCTTCTCTCATGGAATGCCCAATCCGCAATTAGTGACTTTGGATCAGTTTCATGCGTTCTCTTGGGAGGTGAGCATCAACATTCAAGCTTTGGCTGTCATTATAGAACGATTAATGGCTGCGTAGATCCAGCCAACCGCGAGCCCACTAATCATCCTAACTCCTTCTCAGCAGCACCCAAAAGTGCCTCTCTTCATGACAATGGGCCAAGGAATTGTACCTCCTAACACGGAGCGACAGTTCACCCTGTCTTCTTCACCACAATAATAGTAACAGTGCCACATCTCCCCTTCGTCCTGAAGGAGTTTATGGCCACGAGACTAGGGCCACATCTCAACTACAGCCGGACTCATGGGCCCATGACCCTCACTCGGTGGAGCGGAGGACCGCTACCCTACTCTGACTAATGATCGACATAAAGAGAACCATCGTGGGCGAAGTCGCAATCCTCATCGTATGTCTCACGCAGGCCTCAAGAGGAAGGCTCGAAGAAAAAACATCCGCCATCCAAGCTCTTCCCATAGCTCAGATGAAGATTAAGGTGACTCTTCTAGCGCCTCCAACAGCTGGCACAGGAGATCCAGGTGTCGACGTGATGTACGGCGACATTGCTCCTCATCATAGAGCTCGGATGAAGAGCAACCCCCCTTGAAGAAGAGAATCACATCGGCCTCGTTGCCACCCAAATTCAAGATGCCTGACCTAAACAAATATGATGGCTCGGGTGATCCGTGTGAACACGTCCAAGACTATAATGGAGTGATGTATATACAGGGGACGATGACTCCATCATCTGTCGGGCTTTCCAAACAACTCTACAAAAGGCAATGAAGAAGTGGTACAATGGACTTCCTAATCGGTCTATTGGGTCGTTCAAGAGCTTGGCCCAAGTCTTCTGCCAACAATTCATGGCAGGGAGAATGAGAAAGCAGAGCTCGAACCACCTATTCACCTTGGTGCAGAAAGAGGGGGAAACATTAAGTAGATTCCTGAAGCGCTTCAATTCAGAGAGTCGGAATGTCAAGAGCTGCATTGACAAGGTGACCATCGATGCACTCAAGAAGGGGGTTTTGGGTGAATACTTAATGAAATCTGTGCATCATAAACCACCTCGCAGCTTGAATCAGCTCCTTACCAGAGCAGAGTGGTAAAGGGTGGCAGATGAGCTTCTACTTAGATGACCTAGTCCTGAGGAAGGCAACATTAATCTCCCCAGAGACCAAATGGGAAGGTCCGTATAAGATTACTGAAGTTCTTGGTCCTGCAACATACAAACTCTCAACAATGGACGATAGAGAGCCCGTTCATCCTTGGAATACAGAGTTTTTGCGGAGGTATTATCAGTAAAAACAAGTAAACTGATCAAACACTTGGGCTATTTTTTATTTCGATTTCTCTATTTTTCATTTCAAAGAAGATTATATCTTACCGAGCTAATATATCTTCGAGAGAGCATCAATGGGAAGACCTAATAAAGCCCAGCCCAATATGCAAGGAATTAGTCTAATTCATTTAAGGGAATAATGGGTATCATACGCCATATGAGGCCTCACCTCATATTCCCTCTCACATAAAGCAACCAAGTACAATCCCTTTGCTTTATGTGAGAGGGAATATGAGGCAAGGCCTCAAATGACGCATGATACCCATTATTCTCTTCGTTCAAAATATAGGGTATGAATGAAGACTAATATTGGAATAGTGTGCAAAGGCCTACCAAGCCCACTGGGTAAAGCCCAACCCAATCATGTCCTATTTAAGCCTGCCATTAAGTATTTAGGTCAGAAGTGAAGTCGCTAAAATACCCTTGGCCAATACCTCTACATATCTTGATTGATATACTTCTCAAAAGAAGAAAGAGAGGATTCTCAACTTTTAGGATACTACCGCTTAATTGCTATACTTTATTTATGTTCAAAAAGATACTAATTTGAGCATTAGGGCATGTTCTTTTGCTGGAATAGGGATGAATGGAATATGGGAAAGTTTGTATTCCCAGGAGAGAGAGAAAATGGAGTTTTGTATTCTTTTGGGTGGAATAGAGTATGGAAAGTGGGGTTTGGAATAGAAAGTGGGGTCCACATTCTATTCTTGTGTTCTTTTGGGATTGGAGAGTTGTAATGAAAAAGTGGAAAGGGAATGAGTTGGAGGGGAGAGATAGAGAGAGATGAGAGAGTGGGGCTCACCATTCCTAAGGATTCCATTGTATTCCAAGCAAAAAGCTTGGAATACAAAAGTGCTCATCATTACCAAATTGGAATATCCACGTAGGATTCTATTCCACGCCCAAAAGAACAACCGCTTGGAATACAAACTTGGAATAGAGTGAATAGTGCAGGATAGTGTCCCTATTCCCATTCCCACCCCTATTCTTGGCAAAAGAACAGACCCTTAGAGTAACCGAATCAGCAAGCCTCACCTTTACTTTGGCTTGACTGACATGCTTTGTCTATGGTATGTAAGCCACTAAAAAAATGTCTAACATCCTCGTTTAAGCCAAAAGCACTGATTTAAAACTCAACGAAATTATCCCAGATACTTATCTCAACAAAACCGAAGAGCATGTAGTTCTTTATATTTTAAAGGGCGAATTTTAAGAAACTCCCTTAACTTTGCTTCATTTTTAAGAACATCATTGAACCCTTTTTAATTTCAAGAAACCACATTCAACTTCGAAAAAAAATCCCTGAACCTTACCATATTTTTCAAGTAACCTACTAAATTTTACCTTGCTTTTTCAAGAAACTCTATTGAACATTTCAACAATTGAGGAGAAAATCGATTTTCTTGACAAATTGAAGAAAGTTTAGGGGGTTTTGAAAGTTAAGTGGGTTTTTTGAAGTTAAAAAAGTTCAACAAGATTTTTTTTAAAATGGAGCAAATTTGAAGTGTGTTTCTTAAAATTTATCCCTTTTCGAAATATATGCTAGTGTAACGGCCTGTTTTTTTCAAACACAACTATTTACGTGTTTAACCTATTTCCAAAAAAAATTAAACTATTTTTAAATGGTTTGTCAGGAGTTTTACTGATTTCAAAAATTCCTTATTGTTGTGAACGAGAAACAGGTTTGGAGAAGGGTTGAGGCTAGTAAACCCCTAGACTCCTTTATATAGTATTCATAATGGGTACTCATGTGGGTGGATACCCAATAGGCCAATTGTGTCCTATTCATAACACTTCCCCTTATCCAACCAATGTGGTATACTCGACTTTATGAATACTGAATGATTCATTAGTACTAATGAGTATCTTAAAGGGTGGATACTTCTAGATCCAAGTTAAGGGTAACTGCCTCGTTAAAAACCTTTTGCTATGGAAAATCCTGTGGGAAAAAACCGATAGCGAAGGGAAAAGAGTACAGCACTCCATAACTTCCCCTGATTTGGGGATGTGTCGAGGGGTGGATACTTCTGGATCCAGAGTCAATGTGGTTGCCTCATTAAAACCTTGACTATGGAAAACCCTGTGGGAAAAACCACTAGCCAAGGAAAAAGAGTACAACTCTACAGTTGACTCCCCCCTATCTGATCAAGCTTCAGGCTTGCAGATATCCTATATATCTATACATTTATCTCCTATGTGTCTATACATCCATCTCGTCTACAACATTCCGAAAGCAAAAGTAAAGTACAAGCATCACTCATCTATACAAGTTTCACGCATATAGGGAAGTAGCTGAAACTGAAGGAGCGCTGTGAACTTGGTAGACAGCTCCACGTCTCAATTGTCATTGTCTGCAAAGGTACTTCAGGACCTGGCTTTGTATGTTCTTGAACTGCTCCTTGGTTGATGAGTTTCTCGGGATGGTAGAAGGATGTAGACTTGGGAGGATTCTGTGTAGATCTTCAGGAGGTGGACGTCCCTTTTATACTATTCATCGCGATGATCTGTAACCTGCATATGTAAATACATTTAACGTGGAGGATTTTTCCTCAACCCTTGGAGATAGCGCAGAAGCTACATATCTCTGGTCCAGTGGCGCGCTGCAGACGCTGCACTGTACCTGGCTAATAGCTATACTGCTAACGCTCAAAAGAGACGCATGAAGTTGGCCAGGTAAAAGAGTGTTTCAAAGACACTTAAGGTACTTCTGGACTATATATATTCTTCCCCTCTTCCAGCTAACGGAAAGGGGTCTTTTAATGTATATCCATACGACCAAATAGGTGTATTTAGTGGAGAATGATTTTAATGTTTCTTCATCAATCGTCATTGTATGAAGTTTTCATCTTCGGGATGATTAATTAATATCATCTTCAAGATGATAGTTCATTTCCAGGATAATAGTTCATCTTCGGGATGATTGTTCATCTTCAGGATGATTAATGTCATCTTCAGGATGATGGTTCATCTTCAGGATGATTAATGTCATCTTCAGGATGCTAGTTCATCTTCAGGATGATTAATGTCATCTTCAGAATGATTGTATTCTGTAAGCCAAGAATTTATGCCTAGCTATGACTTTCATATCGTACCATATCATATTTGATAGTTAGGCTTTAACAGATATTTCGGTATTTTCTCTTCAGGAGATCCGATAATATTTTGAGTTAATAAAATAATCTCAATTCTTTTAATTTGCTTTCTTAAAAATAATACTATTTTTAAGATGTGCAAACAACAACCTTTTAGTATGAGTCCTTTAAGGATCTCAGTTTAGGTTGTCTTTCCTTTAATCATATTTTTAATATGTGTCCCAAAAAGAAAGGAAAGTAAAGAAAAATTTATATATGCAGTTGAAGAGATTTTATATCGGTAATGTTGTCACATCCAATAGCAACATCAACCAAAAATTCCATCTTCCTGCCATTCGTTGGGTTACGCCTTGATATAAACCAGTCGATGCATCAGATTCATCTTGTAAGTGAGTTCAGCTCATCTTGCTTGATTACTTCCTGGTTTGAGCGATTTATACCTCTAAAGCTATAGCAAATTAGAGTGCTTATAGCTAACGATTTTATTATAATTCTCCTACAATACGCAGTTATCCCACAGGATTTGATATCATTTTTGATACCAGGACTTCAGGTCCAACACCTCATATTTCATAAGTGAGTCCAGCTCACCTTATTATTGCCTTATTCCACATTATTATAATTTGGTCAAATCTCTATCTTTGCTTTAGGCAAAGCAGAGTTGTGGAATCGATATTAACTGGCAAAGTGAAATATGAGAGAATTTGTCGACAAAATGTGTTCTTTCTTGTCCAAAACTCACCCCGCACGTACTATAATCATTTGATTTCTCCCAGAGGTGTCTCCTTCACGACACGTTAAAGAAGTGAAGGTTCTGGGACGGGTAAAGAATATGGACAGATCCAGAATTGGTCCTTAGCAACCAAGTTGCAATAAGGTTCTGGATTTGAGCTCACTTTCCTGTGGTGATATTGTTTTTTCGGTCTCTAGGAGTAAATTTCTCTCTTTGGAGCCTAGTGGTATGTCCTCTCATCTCGTAAGGACATCCACTTCTGCTACTGGTGGATTGCATCCATTATATTTGGTATGTCAATCCTAACTGGATTTTTAGTAGCAGGAATGTGAAAGTTTTGACAATATTTAAATTGTCAGTCTGATTATAATCAGATCATATGTATTTACTTTTTAAATGGTCAATTTGAGCTTCAGGCTCATAGATGATTTGAACCAAAATAGGGAATTGAAGGATCTTCAGGATCCTTTTTACCATCAACACACAATCTATAAGACGTGTATAAATGCCTTACTCATACGAGATTTTGGAATCTATTCATCAAAGTTGGTTAGTCCTGATGAATGTGTTCTCTTTGTGGCATCATGACAGTTTATGTAGTGTTGCTTCAGGAACACTTACACAGCGTTGCAGACGTACCATCTTTTAGATGTGCTCTAAACCCATTCTTAGAAAATGTTTATATGGAGTTGATCAGACTCATATATAAAAAGGTTCTAATGGTGTGTTTATCTGAGTGTACGCAACCACTGTTGCTAATTATTTATGATTTCCCATTTTTATCCAAAGTTACCACTATTTTTAAAAAAATTTGGTTGGATAATGACCATTTTTAGAGGATATATTGATGAGTACACCAAGGGTACATCATCAGTCCTATTAAGGGAGTGGATGAGGCCTATTTATATCCCTTAAATACTCTCAAGAGACCAAAAGGTCTTCATTATCTTTAATGATGATAGTATATCATCTTAAATTCCTTTTGAGGAAGTGGGGAGAGTCAATGTCCCTGTGAATGGAGATGATCTCATTATCATTTTTCCCTTTTGAATAGGACAATGAAAGTTTCACCCTTTTTGAAGAATCTTCGGGTTCGTCTGGTTGATGATGTCTTGCATCATCAATCCAGGGTGATATCGATCTAAAGTTGGTCGATTTTGGACACTTCTGGTGTTCCAACTTAATTCCTCTTTTTGAATTTATGTGAGACTTTTGAAAAGTCCATTAAAATGCTCAAGTTAATTTTGTCCGGTATTAGTTGAACTGTGTTCTAACTGTGAAGGATTACATCTTCACATTGACTATTGTGCGGATCATTATGGGACAAAAGCTTCAGGCTTCATTTATTTCTTGAGTCATTAGGGATTTCGTTTTGACGAATATCCTTTGAAACTGTATAAGTTTCAGAGAGTATATGTCATCCTCATTTTATTTTTAGGGGTATTCACGATAGCAAATCATTCGCAGTAAAATAAAAATGTATTAAAACTACAAGAGAATAATACTGATGATTTTGTTAAGTCAACAAGTGACATAGTGTGATGTGTGCTCTTGAAAACATACAACAATAATCATGCTCATTAAGACTTATGTTATGACAACTGATTAAATTTGATTTCAAAATTTATTCGTCCTCAGGGATTAGCTAAATATACATAAGGTCAATTAGACTTTCGTCGTTTTGACTAGATATGTATGAATTTTTATATGACATAAGTTAATGCACATTCATGTTTGCAAAAACATGATGGCTCTTATCAGAACTTCTGGTCTGATATTGGCTTGCCATTGTTTACTCCATGTCGGGGTATATCATATCTTCCCTTTCCCATTTAATTCAAGACTTCCTCTGTTTTAAGTTTTCCTTATTTTTATTTCAGGTCATGTTTGATCCTGAACTTTCCCTGATTTCAATATTCCTTATTTATAAAGGACATTGAAAATTAGTCTTGCTAAGGAGACATAAGCAGGGGTTTGAGCAAATTATTTTATACTTCCACTTTTTTAATTAATAAGAGACTTTTAAAAGTCTATTTGAATGCTCGAGTATAGCTTCAGGCCATTTACTTGAGTCGTTCAAATTTTATGTGGATAGTTTATCATGCTCAGAGGGGAAAACAAATACGTGGCTACAAAATTTATAATTTCTCACGTGTCTATTAAGTCACGACTTCGGGCGTACACTTAAAAGTAAGGGGTAGATTCAAGAATCATAAATTGTAAAGTGAGATGACTCTAAAAGAGTTTAGCGGTGTTATGACAACTGCTGGTGTCAATATTCGATTATATAGACAATAAGTGTGAGAGGTCTATATACCACAAAGTGCGTATCTTTAAAAGATCGCATAAATAGTTTTTGCATAAGCCATCGTTTTTGTTGATATTGTTGTGAAGGGAAAAGTAGGGAAAATAGGTGTAGAGGGTTAAGAGCCCCCTACCCTCGTATTTATAGCTTTCAATAGTGAGTTGGATACCCAATTGGCCCAATGGGCCTATTCATAACACTTCCCCTTATCCAACCAACATTGAATAAGAGGTGGATTCTTCAGGATCCGAGTTAGGATAACTGCCTTATTAAATAAAGAACAGTTAATCCATAACTTCCCCTGTTTTGGGGATGTGTCTAGGGTGGATACTTCAGGATCCAGAGTCAACGAGGTTGCCTCGTCAAAACCTTGACTACGGAAAACCCTGTGGGAAAAAACCTGTAGCCAAGGGAAAAGAGTACAACTCTGCAGTTGACTCCCCCTCATCTGACCAAGCTTCAGGCTTGCAGATTTCCTATGAATCTATACATCAGTTTCCTATGTATCTATGAGTTCATAGTCCTCTCATCCTGACCCAGTTTACATTTACTCACTCTTCTCATCCCAATCCCATATACAAGTTTCTCAAAGATACTAGTAGGCAGGGATTTGGTAAGTAAATCCGCCAAGTTATTACATGATTGGATCTTCTGTACCTCAATCTGCTTTTGCTTCTGAAGGTCGTGCGTCCAGAAGAACTTGGGGGAGATATGCTTCGTCTTGTCGCCTTTTATGTAGCCGTCCTGTAGCTGGGCTATACATGCTGCATTGTCTTCATGAAGTGGAGTAGGCGCAAGAACGCCGGTCATCAGGCCGGTGGCGGTGAGGATGTGCTGGATCACAGAGCGTAGCCAAAAACTTTCCTTGCTTGCTTCGAAGATGGCTAGGAGCTCTGAGTGAGTGGATGAGACGGTCGTCATGGTCTGCTTCACAGATCTCTAGGATATGGCTGTGCCGCCATAAGTGAACATGTATCCTGTCTGAGACTTCTATGTATGAGGATCGGACCTGTATCCTGCATCAGCATAACCAACTAAACCAGTTGATGCCCCTTTCCTGTAGAATAGACCTAAGTCTATGGACCCTTGGAGGTAGCGCAGAAGATGCTTAACTCCGGCCCAGTGCCGCTGTGTAGGTGCAGCACTATACCTGGCTAGTAAGTTGACTGCAAATGCTATGTTAGGGCGAGTGCAGTTAGCCAGGTAAAGGAGTGCACCGATAGCACTTAGATAAGGTACTTCAGGGCCTAGTGCTTCCTCCCCCTCTTCTAGCGGTCGGAAGGGGTCTTTATGTACATCCAATGATCTGACGACCATTGGAGTGCTGAGGGGGTGGCACTTATCCATCTGAAACTTTTTCAATAAGTTCGATGTGTAAGTTGACTGATGTAACAGGATCCCATCGTTAAGATGCTCTATTTGAAGACCTAAACAGAATTTTGACTTTCCGAGGTCTTTCATCTCGAAGGTTTCTGTCAAGCTTCTAGAAATCTCTGCGATCTCTTCAGGAGATCTGATGAGGTTCAAGTCGTCCACATAGACGGCTATGATTACAAATCATGTTGCCTTTGCTCTTATAAATATGCAAGGACAGACTGGGTCGTTTGTGAATCCTTGTTTTGCAAGGAAATCACTCAGTCTGTTATACCACATCCTTCCAGATTGTTTTAGACCATATAATGATCTTTGCAGTTTCACTGAGTAGATGTCACGTTCTCTCTCTTTTAGTGTTGCAGGCAAAGAATAACCGTCAGGCAATCTCATATAGATGTCTCGGTCTATGCTGCCATATAGGTATGCAGTGACCACGTTCATAAGCTGCATATCTAAACCCTCTTGGGCTGTTAAGCCAAAGAGGAATCGGAAGGTGATCGCGTCCATGACCGGGGAGTATGTGGTTTCAAAATCCACCCCTGGACGTTGGGTAAAACCCTGCGCTACAACCCTTGCTTTGTAGCGAACGATCTCATTCTGTTCATTTCGTTTTCTAAGAAATACCCATTTATAACCCACAGGTTTTACACCTTTTGGTGTCTGGACTATGGGTCAGAAGACCTTGCGTTTGGTGAGTAAATCCAACTCCACTCCTATTGCCGCTTTCCACTTTGGCCAATCATATCTGCTTTGACATTCTGTCAGAGAGAGTGGTTCAATATCATCGTCGCAGTACGCGACGTTGATGGCAATATTACACGCAAATGTGTCATCTATGGTGGTGCTCTTTCTGTCCCAATACTCCCCAGTTCGTACATAGTGTATCGAAACTTCATTTTCTCCCGGTTTTTCCTCTTCATGAGAGTTTAGGAGAGATGGGGGTAGCAGGGCTTATAGTAGCATCCTGTGGTGGTATTTGTTTACCATTGCCAAGGGTCCTACTCTTTCGAGGGACTTGGTCCTTGGATCCCGGTGGTCGCCCTCTCTTTTTGAGAGGTCCAACCATTTCTGCTGCAGGCGGATTGCATCCATTTTGCAGTATATCAATCCTAGCTAGAGTGTTAGCAGTAGGGACGTGTGATTTGACAATCTTCTGGTTGTCAGTAAATTTGTCCGGCAAGAGATGGATAGTGTTTTGGATGTGGAGAATCTTCAGGACCTCCTCCTCACACTGGCTTGTGGGCAGATCAAAGTGACATAATGTCTTTGTATCCCAAGTGATACAGTCAGAAGCTTCGGGCTTCTTTGTCTGTGAGCCTAGTCTTGGAAACGATGTTTCATCGAATTCACAGTCTTATAGACGTGCCTTGAAAACGTCTCCCGTAAGGGGTTCTAGGAATCTAATTATGGAGGGGGTGTCAAACCCAACATAAATGCCTAGGCGACGTTGTGGACCCATCTTTGTCCTTTGTGGTTGTAACGACTGCTTTTCATGTATCTGGATTTATTATAATATAATATATGTTTTGGTGGATTTTCTCCTCATGTGTGGTTTTCGTCTCCGTAGTTTTCATTTTCGATCGATTCGTCGTATTTTCTCGTTTCTTCCTTAGGATTGTCGATTTCGAAGTAAGTCATTCATGACGGGCTTCATAACGGTCGTATCTTACTATTAGATCAAGCCTAGGAGTCTTAGGAATCGATCCCGGGGCCCCGCGCTCCGTATCGGAACTTTTGTTGCTCGTTAGCCGGTATGAGAAGGGGCATCGACCGACTAGATGACGATCCAGTCGGTCGGCAATCCTTCTTGAACCGACTAGTTGGCTTTCTAAATTGTTCAGGAGTTACTGTTTGTCGTTAGTCGGTCTAAGAAGGTTTGTTGACCGACTAGGTTGCAAACTAGTCGGTCAGCAATGCTTCTTTAACCGACTAACTCATTAGCTAATTTTGACAGAAGTTACTGTTTACTCTTAGTTGGTCTAAGAACGTTCATCGACCGACTAGATGTTAAACTAGTCGGTCTGTATTTGTTCATCGACCGACTAATTCTAAATCCTATTTTCGTCCAGAAGTTACTGTTTGCACTTAGTCGGTCTGCGTTGGTCGACCGACCGACTAGTTGTCAAACTAGTCTTTCAGTGGTTGCTCTTTGACCGACTAATCTGTGTAAAAACCCTAATTTCTAGGCAGCCGCCAGCCCAACCTATTTATACCCCTCCCAAACGTTTTCTTCTTCCTCCACTCGACCCAAAACCCTAGTTTCTCCCCCTTTGAGCCCCCATCTTCCTCCAAGCTCTATGTCTCCATCCCAAGCCCTAGATTCATCATCTAAACCTTCCATCAACTCATTCTACCTCTCATCTTCCCCAAAATCTCACCAAATCCCCTAAATCCCCCAAAAACCCTAACTCTCCAAACTTCTCCATTTGTTTCCAGATCTGGTCCTAGGGTTCTCCGGAGTGTTTCTTCCGCCTCCTCTCGGTAAGAAATCGATCTCTTGACGTTTTTATAACCTATTTGTATTTTTATGAAACCCTAATGAAATTTCATGTGGTTTGATGATTGTTTCCCCAAAACAGCGATTTCCCCCGTAGATTAGCATCCGCGAGACGAACCTTCGTGATCGTCATCCCCGGTGCTAGGCAAGTGAAACTTGCCACTTAGGGTTTAGGCCATGTTTTAGGCCATCTTGCTTGTTGTAGGCGTAAAAGAGGCTAGGCGACGAAATGATACTCGCCTAGGCGCAAATTGGGGAACTAGCTTGATAACGAAGCTAGTTCCGACTTTTAGCATGTTGCAGAATTACCATGTCATGTTTACTTTCCATTAACGGTACGCAAATTAAATGTCATGTCATTGCATTCTTTAAGTGATCCGTGATTGCGTAGCATCGCTACAATACTTGTGTTCCTGGCTCGTGACCAGAAGCGAGCATAATGAGTTGCTAACCCCAACACTCGATATTGAATTGTGAACTAAGAAACAAGCTCCCGTGCGGGGCAACCCTGGCTCACTTGCTGGGCTCATTTTCAGGGACCCTGGCTTGTTTACGTGTGGGATGGAGTAAGGGTTAAGCGGCCAGTCAACTGGGGGTCTGCCCGTTCAGCAACTGCAGTTGTAAGGCGTAAACTCTGGGGTGGGGTAGTGTTTAGTGCCGATCGGTGTGAATGATGTACCATTCAGCTGAAGGGCGTAAACATCTACAAAACAACGTGAAATGATTGAGATTGTTAGTAGCTTGGCTACTCTTGTCTTGTCCCGATAATTGTTCCCTTGTACAAAATTGTCTTGCCATGTCTTAAATTGTGCACTCATGTTATAACTGCCATGTCATGCATACTATAACTGCTAGGTTGCTAGTTGCCTTACTTTCAGTTTCCTTGCCCAAGTCTTTTAGACTTGCTGACATGTGCCCCTTTACTCTTTTGGGTGACACATGTTAGATCCCGAGCCTGAGTACCTCGTTGAGGACGAGGTGTTTGCTGACGCCGAGCCCGAGCTTGTGTTTGACGGGGAGTACGTGGACACTGGGGACCAGCCCTAGTGTCTTCGTTGTGTTTTACTTTTGTTTTGACAGTTGTTTGTTATCGGTGCGTAGCACCTATACTTTGTTATGTTGTTGCTTTTGGTTGGCCTTGTTCTGGGCCTTTAGACTCTTTCTTTTAGCCTGGTGGCTTTTCTGGATGTTGAACTTATTTTCATGTTGGACAATT
The DNA here is from genome assembly GCA_030789695.1 of Scilla litardierei. Classification (NCBI taxonomy): domain Eukaryota; kingdom Viridiplantae; phylum Streptophyta; class Magnoliopsida; order Asparagales; family Asparagaceae; genus Scilla; species Scilla litardierei. The sequence continues at coordinate 215,713,851 of CM061134.1, read as the reverse complement.
TATGAGATGTGAGATTTTATTTCAGTCTCTCCTTGTGTTATTATTGTTGTTCCGTTGTGGTTACAGGGACATGCTTATGTTTTATTGACGCTTATCGGGTTTGGGGCTTCACAGCTCCACTCTCGTGCGGACCTTTTCACGTCTCGCCTCCATTTTAGGGAAGCGGGTCGTGACAGGTTTTGTTGGTAGCCCATGCAGGTCCTTCTGTAACTGCGATTTTTGGAATAGCGATAATAATATTAGAATGTCCAATAAACTAAGTTCGACGTCCGAGTCATAAGCTATGAGTCTAATCTGATTCGTTTTCTGTGTCACTAGATGGCAGGAAGACGTTTCACCCGTGGTGGGGGTAGTGGCGTGATCCCTCATGATGAGGAGCCTGAGCGGGAACCCACCAACGGGGAGATGATGCGGATGATGCTCCAGATGATGCAAGTGCAGCAGGACGTGCTCCTGCAAGTCCAGAATGCTCCACTTGCTCGAGCTGCCCGGGCTCTTCCGGATGCCCCTCGCTCTGAGCCGGGAGCGAAGCAATTTCGGGAGATGGGTCCCGCATATTTTGATGGGTCTGAGGGTCCTCTGGCTGCCGATGAGTGGATTCGGAACATCGAGGACAATCTGAAGATGGCCAAGATCACCCCGGCTGGATGGGTTGATTTGGCAAAGAGGCAACTCAAGGATAATGCTCGGAACTGGTGGGATGCGGAAGAGAAGATGTTGGTGGAGCCGATAGCTTGGGCTACCTTCAAGGCCAGGTTTGATAGTGAGTTCTTCCTGAAAGCTGCCAGGGAAGAGATGCTGCAGCGTTTTATCGATTTGAAGCAAGGGAGCTCGTCGGTGGACCTATATCACCAAGAGTTCATGAGGCTGAGTCAGTTTGCACCAAAGATGGTGCAGGACGCTGAGGAGAGAGCTCAGAGGTTCCTGCAGGGACTTGCTTCGGAGCTCCAAAGTTTTGTGACCTCTTCTGACCGGGAGTCTTATCAGAAGGTTCTAGTAGCAGCCAAGAGGCAGGAGCTGCTCGTGAACCAGAGGAGGGGGTCTGTTGTTGGTGCTGGGAAGAGGCCTATGGAGCAGGCGAGAGCTGTGGTTAGACCTGGATTCAGGCCTAATCAGTCTGCTCAGTTTAAGAGGCCAGGAGGGCCTATTCTGAAGACTTGCCATTTCTGCGGCAAGCCTGGCCACATCAAGGATCAGTGTCGGAAGTTTTTGGGCCAGTGTCTGGTTTGTGGTGACGCTTCCCATGTCGCGAAGGATTGTCGGCATGCGGGTTCGCTGCGGAGGGCACCTGTTGCAGCTCAGCCGTTGCAGCAGCGAGCGTCTGTTCCTGCTGGTCGTGGAGCAGCTCTTGTTCTGCAGAGGCAGGCTTTTCAGCAGGCTGTTCCGCCGAGGAGGCAGGCTTTTCTGATGACCGCTGCGGAGAGTGAGGCTGTGGATGAGGTTATCGCAGGTAATCCTCACTCTAGCTGTTACTTTCCTAGCTGGTTTTGATTGTTAGATTATGTTGTTTGCTTGAACATGGTTGTTTGCTAGACTAGGGTTTGATTGTTAATTGTTTGTTAGGTGTGGTTTTGGTTTGCACATTTCCTGCACGAGTCCTCTTTGACTCTGGTGCATCGATGTGCATTATTTCTCGGAGCTTCGTGGAGAGGCATTCCTTGTCGACGTCCCCTCTTCCCAAGAGTTGGAATATCGTTACAGGGAATGGCGTGGTCTCGGTGCATCGTGGTTGCAATTCTTGCCCATTGGTGGTCTGTGGACATGAGCTTTTCGCTGATTTCATTGTCCACGACATCATCAACTATTATGCAGTTCTTGGGATGGACTGGCTTGCGAGCTTCTATGCTACGATCGACTGTCGGAGAAAGAAGGTGGTGTTCGAGATTCCCGGACATCCAGTATTTGAGTTCAGTCGTGGTAGCAGTTCGCTTGGTCCTGTCAGATTTCGGGCCAGGCCGGAGGAGGCTGTGGCTATGCAGATGGAGTTGGAGTGGCCAGCTGTGGTGCGAGATTTTGGCGACGTCTTCCCCGAGGAGATGTCTGGTTTGCCACCTGATCGAGCTCTAGAATTTTCTATCGATCTTGTTCCAGGTGCGCAGCCGATTTCGAAGGCGCCGTATCGTATGGCACCTGCAGAGTTGGAAGAGTTGCGGAAGCAGTTGGATGAGCTTTTGCAGAAGGTTTATATTAATCCTAGCGTGTCTCCGTGGGGAGCACCGGTGTTGCTGATGACGAAGAAGGATGGTTCGCGTCGCATGTGCGTGGACTATCGGGAGTTGAATGCGGTGACCATTAAGAATAAATACCCGTTGCCTCGCATCGATGATATTTTTGATCAGCTTGGAGGTTCGAGGGTGTTTTCTAAATTGGATTTGAGGAGTGGTTACCATCAGTTGAAGGTGAAGAAGGATGATGTTCCGAAGACAGCGTTCAGGACGAAGTATGGACACTATGAGTTTGTGGTTATGCCTTTCGGTGTAACTAACGCGCCCGCAGTTTTCATGAATCTGATGAACCTGATTTTCTACGACCTTTTGGATAAGTTTGTCGTTATTTTTATTGACGACATTCTGATCTATTCGAAGTCGGAGGAAGAGCATGCCACGCACTTAAGGACGGTGTTGGAGATCTTGAGGAAGCATCGGTTGTATGCTAAGTTTTCGAAGTGCGAGTTCTGGCTGGATAGAGTTGCTTTTCTCGGGCATGTGGTGACTGGAGATGGTATTTCAGTGGATCTTGGGAAGATTAGGGCCATCAGAGAGTGGCCTGTTCCGTCGTCTGCGTCTGAGATTCGGAGCTTCCTTGGACTTGCTGGTTACTATCGACGTTTCATTAAGGACTTTTCTCGTATTGCTGAGCCGATGACCAGGTTGACGCGAAAGGATGTTGCTTTTGTTTGGTCGGGTGATTGTGAGAGTGCTTTTGGTATTCTGAAGGAGAGGTTGACGACTGCCCCTATTCTTGTTGTGCCTGATCGCAGCGGTGGATTTGAGATCTTTTGCTATGCTTCTGGCAAGGGTCTCGGTTGTGTGTTGCATCAGCATGGGCATGTTGTGGCGTATGCGTCTCGTCAGCTTAAGGTTCACGAGAAGAATTACCCGACGCATGATTTGGAGTTGGCTGCCGTTGTGTTTGCTCTTAAGATTTGGAGGCACTTCCTGCTGAGTGAGAAAGTGAAGATTTTCACCGATCACAAAAGCTTGAAGTACATTTTCACTCAGAAGGAGCTCAACATGCGACAGCGTCGATGGTTGGAACTAATGGCGGATTATGAGATTAATTTGCAGTTTCACCCTGGCAAGGTGAATGTGGTCCCTGATGCGCTGAGTAGGCTACCAGCGGTGATGATTTTGACCTCGCAGTGGAGATTGCAGCAGGATTTTTGCGAGTTTGGTGTTGAGATTGTCCTTCCTGGGGAGGCTTCTTCGTTGATGTATATGCAGGTGCAGTCGACGATCGTGGATCGGATTAAGGCTGGCCAGGCTGAGGATCCGAAGCTGGTGAAGATTCGGGGGCAGGTGGAAGCCGGTCTGCGGACTGACTTTTTGATTCATGAGGATGGCTCGCTGAGGTTTGGAGCCAGGCTGTGTGTGCCTGCTGGGGATATTAGAGAGGAGTTGATGGTGGAGGCACACAGTTCGCCGTATTCTGTGCATCCTGGTGGCACCAAGATGTACCAGGATCTTCGTCTGAATTATTGGTGGCATGGTATGAAGAGGAGTGTGGCTCGGAGTGTAGCCAAGTGCTTGGTTTGCCAGCAAGTGAAGGCGGAGCATCAGCGTACGGCCGGGTTGCTACAACCGCTTCCGATTCCGGAGTGGAAATGGCAACACATCACTATGGATTTCGTGACTGGACTACCTCGGAGTCCGAAGCAGAATGACGCGATTTGGGTGATCGTAGATCGATTGACCAAATCCGCGCACTTTATTCCATTCCGAGTGGGACAGTCCACTGAGGCGCTAGCGATGAGATATATGGAGGAGGTTGTGCGACTTCATGGAGTCCCCGTGAGTATCGTGTCTGACAGAGACACGAGGTTCACATCTCAGTTCTGACAGAGTTTGCAGAAGAGCTTGGGTACGCGTCTGAGTTTCAGCACGGCGTACCATCCGCAGACGGATGGCCAGTCCGAGAGGACGATTCAGATTCTGGAAGACATGCTGAGGGCGTGCATGTTGGATTTCAAGGGTTCGTGGGAGGACCATCTACACTTGGTGGAGTTCTCTTACAACAACAGCTTCCAGGCGAGTATTGGCATGGCGCCTTTCACCGCTCTTTATGGGAGGAAATGTCGATCGCCATTGAGTTGGGATGACGTTGGTGATCGGGAACTGTTGGGACCTGAGATGATCGTGGAGGCCGTGGATATCGTCAGGAATATTCGGGAGAGGTTGAGAATTGCTCAGGACCGTTTTAAGCATTGGGCGGATGCTAAACGTCGTCCTTTGGAGTTTCAGCCGGGCGACCATGTGTTTCTGAAGATTTCCCCGAATCGTGGTGTGATTCGTTTCGGGAAGCGGGGGAAGTTGAGCCCGCGATACATTGGACCGTTTGACATTTTGTAGAGGGTTGGCGAGGTAGCGTATCGCTTGGCCTTGCCGCCATCTTTGGAAGGAGTTCATAATGTTTTCCATGTGTCGCAGCTTCGTCGATACATTAGCGATCCATCTCATGCTGTGGATTTTTCGGAGATTACCGTTCGCCCTGATATGACGTATGACCAGCATCCAGTGCAGATTCTGGACATGCGTCATAAATCGCTTCGGAACAAGATTGTCAATCTTGTGAGGGTAATGTGGCGACACGGCTCACCTGGAGAGTCTACTTGGGAGAATGAGGATGAGATGCGAGAGCGTTTCCCACTTTTGTTTCCGGACACGTGAGTGTTTGGAAATTCCGAGGACGGAATTTTTCTTAAGTTGGGGAGGATGTAACGACTGCTTTTCATGTATCTGGATTTATTATAATATAATATATGTTTTGGTGGATTTTCTCCTCATGTGTGGTTTTCGTCTCCGTAGTTTTCATTTTCGATCGATTCGTCGTATTTTCTCGTTTCTTCCTTAGGATTGTCGATTTCGAAGTAAGTCATTCATGACGGGCTTCATAACGGTCGTATCTTACTATTAGATCAAGCCTAGGAGTCTTAGGAATCGATCCCGGGGCCCCGCGCTCCGTATCGGAACTTTTGGTGCTCGTTAGCCGGTATGAGAAGGGGCATCGACCGACTAGATGATGATCCAGTCGGTCGGCAATCCTTCTTGAACCGACTAGTTGGCTTTCTAAATTGTTCAGGAGTTACTGTTTGTCGTTAGTCGGTTTAAGAAGGTTCGTTGACCGACTAGGTTGCAAACTAGTCGGTCAGCAATGCTTCTTTAACCGACTAACTCATTAGCTAATTTTGACAGAAGTTACTGTTTACTCTTAGTCGGTCTAAGAACGTTCATCGACCAACTAGATGTTAAACTAGTCGGTCAGTATTTGTTCATCGACCGACTAATTCTAAATCCTATTTTCGTTCAGAAGTTACTGCTTGCACTTAGTCGGTCTGCGTTGGTCGACCGACCGACTAGTTGCCAAACTAGTCGGTCAGTGGTTGCTCTTTGACCGACTAATCTGTGTAAAAACCCTAATTTCTGGGCAGCTGCCAGCCCAACCTATTTATACCCCTCCCAAACGTTTTCTTCTTCCTCCACTCGACCCAAAACCCTAGTTTCTCCCCCTTTGAGCCCCCATCTTCCTCCAAGCTCTATTTCTCCATCCCAAGCCCTAGATTCATCATCTAAACCCTCCATCAACTCATTCTACCTCTCATCTTCCCCAAAATCTCACCAAATCCCCTAAATCCCCCCAAAACCCTAACTCTCCAAACTTCTCCATTTGTTTCCAGATCTGGTCCTAGGGTTCTCCGGAGTATTTCTTCCGCCTCCTCTTGGTAAGAAATCGATCTCTTGACGTTTTTATAACCTATTTGTATTTTTATGAAACCCTAATGAAATTTCATGTGGTTTGATGATTGTTTCCCCAAAACAGCGATTTCCCCCGTAGATTAGCATCCGTGAGACGAACCTTCGTGATCGTCATCCCTGGTGCTAGGCAAGTGAAACTTGCCACTTAGGGTTTAGGCCATGTTTTAGGCCATCTTGCTTGTTGTAGGCGTAAAAGAGGCTAGGCGACGAAATGATACTCGCCTAGGCGCAAATTGGGGAACTAGCTTGACAACGAAGCTAGTTCCGACTTTTAGCATGTTGCACAATTACCATGTCATGTTTACTTTCCATTAACGGTACGCAAATTAAATGTCATGTCATTGCATTCTTTAAGTGATCTGTGATTGCGTAGCATCGCTACAATACTTGTGTTCCTGGCTCGTGACCAGAAGCGAGCATAATGAGTTGCTAACCCCAAAGCTCGATATTGAATTGTGAACTAAGAAACAAGCTCCCGTGCGGGGCAACCCTGGCTCACTTGCTGGGCTCATTTTCAGGGACCCTGGCTTGTTTACGTGTGGGATGGAGTAAGGGTTAAGCGGCCAGTCAACTGGGGGTCTGCCCGATCAGCAACTGCAGTTGTAAGGCGTAAACTCTGGGGTGGGGTAGTGTTTAGTGCCGATCGGTGTGAATGATGTACCATTCAGCTGAAGGGCGTAAACATCTACAAAACAACGTGAAATGATTGAGATTGTTAGTAGCTTGGCTACTCCTGTCTTGTCCCGATAATTGTTCCCTTGTACAAAATTGTCTTGCCATGTCTTAAATTGTGCACTCATGTTATAACTGCCATGTCATGCATACTATAACTGCTAGGTTGCTAGTTGCCTTACTTTCAGTTTCCTTGCCCAAGTCTTTTAGACTTGCTGACATGTGCCCCTTTACTCTTTTGGGTGACACATGTTAGATCCCGAGCCTGAGTACCTCGTTGAGGACGAGGTGTTTGCTGACGCCGAGCCCGAGCTTGTGTTTGACGGGGAGTACGTGGACACTGGGGACCAGCCCTAGTGTCTTCGTTGTGTTTTACTTTTGTTTTGACAGTTGTTTGTTATCGGTGCGTAGCACCTATACTTTGTTATGTTGTTGCTTTTGGTTGGCCTTGTTCTGGGCCTTTAGACTCTTTCTTTTAGCCTGATGGCTTTTCTGGATGTTGAACTTATTTTCATGTTGGACAATTTATGAGATGTGAGATTTTATTTCAGTCTCTCCTTGTGTTATTATTGTTGTTCCGTTGTGGTTACAGGGACCTGCTTATGTTTTATTGACGCTTATCGGGTTTGGGGCTTCACAGCTCCACTCTCGTGCGGACCTTTTCACGTCTCGCCTCCATTTTAGGGAAGCGGGTCGTGACAGTGGTGGTGTTATGGGGACGTATACTGCATAACCAAATATTCTCAAGTGTGAGACAATTGGTGGGGCTCCAAGTGCTAGTTGCATTGGAGAAGATGACTGACCTCCAGAAGGTCTTAATTTTATTAAAGATGCAGCATGCAAAATTGCATGACCCCACGCATTCACTGGCATCTGGGATTGAAGTAATAATGGACGAGCAATCCATTGCAGTCTCTTAATTAGAGATTCTGCTAACCCGTTTTGGGTGTGAACATGTGCTACAGGATGTTCGACTTCAATTCCCTGAGCTTGGCAGTAGTCTAGAAAGACTTGTGACGTAAACTCCCCCACATTATCCAGACGAAGTTTCTTTATCTGGTGGTCGGGGAAGTGGGCCCGTAATTTGATTATCTGAGCTAAAAGCTTAGGTAGTGCTAGGTTACGGGTGGACAGTAGACACACATGTGACCACTTAGTAGATGCGTCTATCAGGACCATAAAGTACCTGAACGGACCACTTGTTGGGTGTATTGGCCCACAAATGTCTCCGTGGATTCTTTTAAGAAAACTAGGGGATTCCACGTCCACTTTCAGTGGAGAGGGTCTCGTAATCAGCTTACCCTTGTAACAGGGTGGACATGAGAATTTGCCTTTTTGAAGAATCTTCAGGTTCTTCAGGTCTATGCCCCTGGAGTTCTTTATGATGCGGTACATCATAACAGAGCCAAGGTGTCCCAGTCTACTGTGCCAGAGTTGGAATTCTGGTGTTTGGGGGCACTGCAGGTGCTCCGCCATGCATGTTTCTGGAGTTTGTATACTTGTTTGGTAGAGTCCCGATGGGAGTCCCTTGAAACGTTCCACAATGGTTTTTGAACCATTTGTAAGAGACGTTACAAGCAAGTATTCCCTTTTATCTTCCTCGACCGTCTCTAAGTGATATCCGTTTAAACGGATATCTTTAAAGCTTATGAGGTTTCGGATAGATTTAGGGGAGTATAACGCATTTTGAAGTGTTATTTTTGTGTTACCGGGGAGCAATATAATTGCTTCCCCTGATCCTTCGATTATGTTTGCTGGTCCTGAGATTGTTCTCAGTGAACCAGAATATCTACTTATGCTCGTGAAGTAGTCTTTGTTTTGAAGGATCGAGTGTGTCAATGCACTGTCCACTAGGCAGATTAATTCCATATCTAAAAAGAAAGACATTCAAGCAGTAAATGATATGAAAAGAAAAGATTCTACTTTCATAAAAATAAATGCTCAAAATATTGTTTTGACATGGAAATAAAACTAGATACGATGCATAAAAGGAAGATACATTGCTAGCACATAGAAATGGTCCAGAACTAGAGAGTGTCATCTCCCATGAAGTCTTCAGGAGTCCATGAGGTCTCTAGCAACGCTGCGCTCTCCATCAGGTTTGTCTCAGCTCGAGGCTTGAGGCTTGCCTGGTAGAGGTCCTGGAGGTGTTTTGGTGTGCGGAAGATTCTGGACATGTGGCCCGTCATTCCGCATTTGGAGCACTTGTCCTCCCAGTCTTTCTTGGGAGTGCCACCTTTGTTGGACATCCTCTTTTGCTTCTTGTCCACGAACTTCTGGTTCTGAGGAGGAGCTGGGGGAGTGGCCTTCTTCCGCTACTTTTGTTCTTTCCATTTCTGGAATTTCGCTTTTTTGTCCATCTTCTTCTTCTGGGTAGACTGGAAGTGAGCCTCTGCAGGAGGTGGCAGTGGAGCGGAGCCAGGAGGGCGCAGGTTGTGAGTGGCAACCAACAGGTCTCTGTTCTGTTCAGCCATAAGCAGGCATGAAAGCAGATCAGAGTACTTCGTGAACTTCCTCTCACGGTATTGTTGCATAAGGATCATGTCCTTCTTGTGGAAAGACGTGAACGTCTTTTCCAGCAACATTTTCTCCGTCACCGTTTCACCGCACAACTTCAGGCGTGAGGTGATACGGAAGAGAGCTGAGTTATACTCCGCTACGGATTTGTAATCCTGTATGCGGAGATGAGTCCACTCGTACTGCGCACGGGGGAGTATGACATCTCTCTGATGTCTGTACCTCTCCTCGAGTGCGTCCCACAGCTCGTAAGGATCCTCTACAGTGAGGTACTCGTCCTTCAGGGTCGAGTCTAAATGTTTCCTGATATATATAATGGCTTTCGCCTTTAATATATCGGAGACTTCCTCTGTATGAGGTGCTTCCACTGAAGCATCCTTGTCGGTTGAGGCAGTACTTGTTGTTGCCTTCTCAGTCTTTGTGAGACTGAAACCATGAGAACACAGCTGGAACTTCAGGTCCAACTGCCAACTCAGGTAGTTTGACCCATCGGCCTTCAGGACCGAAAAGTCGACATTTGCAAGTCTGGCCATTGAATGATCTAGCAATATAAAAAAAAACAGCATGTATCATTTAAACTGAGTAAAATAGACATCCACGCATGTAATTCAAACATTTTTCATAACATGGATCGTATTAAAGTAAATTTAACATACATGCTTTTCACAGTTTCATAATGTGAATAATTAACAAAGGTTAACATTCACGCATGCTGCAGTTTCATTGTAACATTAAACATGGTATTAAAATAATTAACATCCACGCAATTAATGCATAAGCAATGAAAAAGAAAATTACTTAAGACTATGGGGATCAGTCAGCCGACACCGAAATAAAAAGAAGTACAGTCCGAAGTTACATCAAAAATTGCATGAAAGAATAAAATACAACTCGAGAACTTCAGAGAGAAGCCCCTATCTTCATTGTGCGTACGCCTTCAGCTCCTTTTTGGTGTCCTTCGGTCTTCTTTTTACATTTATATCCTCACTTACAAATTTCTCTCAAAAAAAAGAAAAATTGCAGGAAATTAAAAAAGTGTCAGAAACCTGGCTGATCCCTAAAAACATAGCCTATTATGCACATCCACGCAGATAATATATTGAAAACATACAACCACGCAGATAATCAATCACATGCATGTAAAGATTATATTAAATAATCTAAATTGTGTGTGACGTGCTAAAAATTTATTTTAAAAAACTTTTACCTTTGATCCATATTTTAAAGTTTTGTTTACCGCTTAAAAACCCTTTAAAGTTTCTTTTAATTATTTTGGGCTTTTTAGGGCCAAAAATAAAAAGAAGAAAAATTATTTATGTAAATGAGCTAATTTTCTGGCCTTTTGGGCCATGAAAACGACCCATTAGGGTTAATTGGGCATCCGCCGAAAAATTGGCCCGTTTAGGGTTAGGGTTTCGGAAAACCCTAGGGGGGGCCCGCGGCGTGTCGCCGCGACGGCTAGCCGCGCAGAACGCGGCCGCCGTGGCGATGGCGGGCCGCGGCCGGCACGGGGGCCGCGGCGTCAGGCCGTGGCTGCAGGGCCGCGGCCTGCAGGCCGCGGCACGGTGCCCCGGCCTGTAGGCCGCGGCGTGAGGTCGCCACCGGCGGCGCTTGTGAAGCGCCGCCGTTTCGCCCTACGGGCGTGCGGATTTTTGGATCAAAGGTTGGGGGTAAAAAAAGGATTTTTCGAGTATTTAGATCGCTAAAAAAGATTTTTATTGTTTTTAGGCATGCAGATCTAAAAAAAATTTGATTTTTACCGTGTTGTTAAACTTTTTGATCCTAAAACATGCAGATCTAACGTGAAAAGCAAGTTTAGATCTAAAAAGTTTTGATTTTTAGCTCTAGATTCGACAAGGGAATCTAGTCGACGGTTGGTGAAGGATGCCCTTTTCGCTCCCCGTTGAGAAGATTACGATCTTCTTGAATCTGAGCGATTGATGGATCTCCTTCCCCGCGAGCCGCCGTCTCCTCCAACGAGCGTGATCGTGCTGATAACGTGTTGTGAAGGGAAAAGTAAGGAAAATAGGTGTAGAGGGTTAAGAGCCCCCTACCCTTGTATTTATAGCTTTCAATAGTGGGTTGGATACCCAATTGGCCCAATGGGCCTATTCATAACAGATATTTATTTTATTAGGGGAAAGGGCGCTGACTTTTGATTTGATTTTGAACTTCAGGTTCATTTTGTCAAAGTGGATATGATATTAAACTTTTAGAAATCATGATTGGCTTGTTGTCATAAATATCGTCTTATCATGTGCCCATCATACATATAATATAAAGCTTGTAAACTAAAAATTATGCTCAGTTAAACTGAATTGAAACAAGTATGATGTATACACATGCTATTTATATGCTGCAGGCATTTTAAAAAAAATCTCATCGCAGATATATATTCTAACTATAGGCATTAAACTATATCAAAGTGATTTTAGCATGCTTTTTAACAGTTTCATTGTAACATTAACATAGCATGAAAATAGTTAACATCCACGCATTTAATGTATAAGCAATGAAAAAATAACTTAGAACTATGGGGATCAGCCAGCCGACACCGAAAAGAAAAAGACAGTCCGAAATTACATCAAAAGTTGCATGAAAGAATAAGTACAACTCGGGAACTTCAGAGAGAAGCCCCTTTCTTCTTTGTGCATACGCCTTCAGCTCCTTTTTGGTGTCCGCCGGTCTTCTTTTTACATTTATATCCTCACTTACAAATTTCTCTCAAAAAAGGAAAAAAATTGCAGGAAATTAAAAGTGTCGGAAATCTGGCTGATCCCTAAAAACATAGCCTACTTCGCACATCCATGCAGATAATATATGGAAAATATACAACCACGCAGATAATCATTTCACAGACATGTAAAGATTAATTAAATAATCTAAATAGTGTGTGACGTGCTAAAAATTATTTTTTGAAAAACTTTTTACCTTTGATCCATATTTTTAATGTTTTGTTTACCGCTTTAACCCTTTTTATAAAGTTTCTTTAATTATTTTGGGCTTTTAGGACCAAAAATAAAAAAGAAAAATTATTTGTGTAAATGGGCTAATTTTCAGGCTTTTGGGCTATGAAAACAGCCCATTAGGGTTAATTGGGCCTCCCCCGAAAAATTGGCCCGTTTAGGGCTAGGGTTTCCGAAAAACCCTAGGGGGGCCCGCGGGGCGCGCCGCCGTGACGACTGGCCGCGGCCGCTGGCCGCGGCCTGAGGCCGCGTCAGCGAGGCCGCGTCCGCCGCGACCTGAGGCCGCGGCTTCAGGCCATGGCCGCGGCTTCAGGCCACGGCCGCGGCTTTTCAGGCCGGCCGCCGCGGCCGATGGCCGCGGCGTTTTATCGCCGGCGGCGCTCGTAGAGCGCCGCCGTTTAGCCCTTCGGGCGTGCGGGGTATGGATCAAGGTTGGGGGGTAAAAAACAGATTTTTCAAGCATTTAGATCTCTAAAAACTGATTTTTATTGTTTTTAGACATGCGGATCTAAATAAAAATGTGATTTTTACCGTGTTTTTAAACTTTTTGATCCTAAAACATGCAGATCTACATGAAACGCAAGTTTAGAGCTAAAAGTTTTGATATTTACCTCTAGATTCGATGAGGGAATCTAGACGACGGTTTGTGAAGGATGCCCTTTTCGCTCCCCGTTGAGAAGATTACGATCTTCTTAGACTGAGCGGTTGATGGATCTCCTTCCTCGTGCGTCGCCGCCTTTTCCAACGAGCGTGATCGTGCTGATAACGTGTTGTGAACGAGAAACAGGTTTGGAGAAGGGTTGAGGCTAGGAAACCCCTAGCCTCCTTTATATAGTATTCATAATGGGTACTCATGTGGGTGGATACCCAATAGGCCCAATGGGTCCTATTCATAACACTTATAAAAATATTTTGAAGTACCAGACTAGTTATGGAGTGTTTTAGTGAGATCGGGTTTCATCAAATACCTCTAAAAGATCTGATAAAAATTCATTTTCAGATATTGCCGTTTTGACTTAATGAATTTATTTTCTATTCAAACATCTTCAAACCATTTTCAAACTTCTACAGTAGCATCCTATGATCATTTAGGGCTCCCCACATTAATTTCGTAATTTTCTGATATCGTTTCGACCTAGAACCAGCAAACCCGCTTCCTAAATGTTTTGGCCCAAAACTAGTATCCCCGTAACTCAAACCCTAAAACGGTCTTCGTATTCGCGATGCTCGTGACGATACGATCCCGTGGGTATGTTTTCGTAATGGAATAAAATATTTTTGTTTAATAATTAATTGGACCACGTGGAAACGTCATTACCCGTTAGGTTAGTTGACTAACGACAGAACGGTCTCAGGATCCTCATAATTATTAAACATAAAAATTAATCAAATAATCCAATATAAAAAGCGCGTCAATGATTTACACATATAATAAATCAGAATTATTTGGGAGAAAAATTTAGTCAAAGAAAAATCCTAATTAATTACTGAAAATAGCATTCGTTAGAAAAAATAACGGGGAAAACCCCCTAGTTAGGGTTTGAAGGCGATAGGCCATGCTGGCCCACACGGGGGTGGCTAGGGCATGCCGATGCGGGCGGCTAAGGTTTGCACCGCTACAGGCGACGCCCGGGGGGGAAGGGGGTTCGCGCCGCTACAGGCGGCGGCGGCGGCGGCAGGTCGCCGCTACAGGCGGCTGGAAGCCGCTTCGGGCGGCGGTGCGGCGGCTGGAGGCCGCCGCTTCGGGCGGCGGTGCGGCGGTGCGACGGCGGCTGCGGGCCGCCGAGCCGGGGGGTGTTTACGTGCGCGCACGGCTGCAGGCCGTGGGGTGGCGAAAGACCATTCTAGGTTTAAAAATTAGAGAAGAAGAAAGAAAAATAGATTTTTTATTGTAAAAAATCTATTTTTAAATTTTCAATCAACATTTTTCTTGTAAAAATTCGATTTTTAACATTAAAACGATTGAGTTTTCATCCAAAAATTGATTTAGAAACTCTTACTAATAGAGATCTATGTTAAAAATTTGATTTTTCTTATAGATCTAAGTTAAAAGGTATATCTAATATAAAAAAACATAGATCCAACCTCATGCGCATTTAAAATTTAGATTTAGGGAATATGAACGATTACCTCTAGATCCTACCCGTCGGATCTAGCTAAGTTTGGTGAAGGAAGCCTTTCTGCGTCCTCGCTATTCGTCCGTTGGCAGGGGTTCAGCTCAGCTGACGAGCGTGCTGATAACGTGTTATGATAGTGCCGGCTGCTGAACTCGTAGCCATGTATTTATAGAAAACAATTACATAATGGGTAGATATCCTAAGCACTAGTGGGCTCCACTTGGGCCTACAAAAGCTCGTTCATAACAAATTTATCTTCCCATCAATAATATAAAGCTTGTTTTGGCAAACTAGATGACAGTGAAAAATTTCTTTAAAAGCTTTTATTTTCATAAGCATCATGCTAACCTGAGTTTGCTATTAGGTTTTGAGTTAATATCAAGGCTATCAGTAAGTTTGCACTGGAGTTAATAGGTATCAAAACAAATCAGCCAATATAATTAGGTGGGCATTTTTGATGTCGACATTGGTTCCCCAATCCATTATCTACACAAACATAAGCCAACCCCTAACAACTGGCATTAATGCTTAGCTAGATTATCCATGGAGACTAGTGTAATGACAACCTGATGATAAGAAGAGGAGGGATCCTGGTCACTATACACTTTTTCCTAAACATATTAGCTTACCAAGTACATCAAGTATTTTTAAACATTGTTAACCTTAAGACATTAACTTTAACACCATTTGTATAGTTATAATATGTTAAATGACATCAATTTGTGTAGTACCATTGAACTCTATGCATCATCACCATCACATGATTGATTGAAAAATGGAAGATAATTATGCAAACAAGCTATTAGCAAACTTTGTTGTGTGATACTTTTCACACCATCACACGCTTCATTCATGAACTACAATGGAGAGGACACCGGTGTCCTGCAACAGGGGCACTGAGAGCTGCTCTCAAGCCACGGCATCGCACAGTCCCAGTGGAACCGGTGAGAGCACGGCAGGTGCATCAGGATGTCGCCGGCCCTGAAGTTGTCGAGGCAGACCGCGCATTCTTTCTGCTCCGACGCTCTCCACCCCAGCTTGCTCCAGCTGAACTTTCTGCCTCCCTTGTTCATGGAGAAAACCTCTCTTTGCACGTTGTTGACTATCATTGGTGCCCCCAATGTCTCGCTATTTTGCCTGCCATGTTATTCAAAATTAATTCGAGAGTTGGTTAATTTCTGTGATGGTTTTAGTTTAAATGGCAGATATTCACCTCTTGATCTCTAATGACCGTTGGGTCCTCAACCTCTCGTCCAGCCTCTCTTTGGCCTCCCTTGCAACGTCTCCAAGCTCCCCGCCATGGATTCCTTTGCTGAAACTGCTTGATCTTTTCTGTTAGATTTCCACAGACGCAGATTCAATCAACAAACTCAAAACAAGGAAGGAATATTATATTGATGAGAGACATGTTCATATACAGGGAAGCCAGAGCTCGGCTGAGAGTACTCGAGGCCGCTGTTGTATAGGCAAAACGACGACCGCCTCGATCCGGCGGAGGAATTCATCGACCCGCCCTGATGAAACCGCCGCCTGCGGGCGCTCTCCACGCCCGGGAGCATTCCGGCCATGTCTAGCTAGCTTCTAACTGACCAAAGCTTAGCTAGTAAGATATGCAGCACAAATCATATTGGTGGTGTCAAAGAAGAGAGAACAAGAATGAGAATGGCATCCATCAACTACCTGAGCTCAAGGGGAATGGAATGCAACTTATGATGAGGATGATGGTAATTAGTGATGGGGGAGACAGAGGGAAAGAGACAGATAGTGCCTTGAAGGTTCCAATGTAACAGGCTCCACAATATTTATACGTCACATAACAATCATCGACGGTGCTTTCATGTTACATTATTGTTTTGCATGATTGACACTTTCTTGTTGCTTTTAGGCTACAGGATTTTCTTCCTTGATTTTTTATGTCACCATTGATTTCTCCACTTGGTAAAAGATGGTGAAGCGTGGTGGTGGTGGTGGTGGGGCTTGGAGTTTTGTGGGACACAGCAAAATGGAAGAATCCAAGAGGGGGATTTGGAGGAGATCCAAGTAGAGGGTAGGGGTCGGTTTCAAAAGGCTAAGTGCCGCTGCTCTGTCCTAATTAAGTAATTATATGTTTGTTTTTTGTTAACATGCTAATCTTGGATTGGGTTTTCTAGTCTTGCTTGACCGCAAAGACTTGCACGATTGATGAGGTAGGTTTGGGTCCATTCAGACGAGAAAAAGATTGCATGCATTGTGACGTGAAGAGATAGAACTAAGTGATTTGGCTCCTCATGAGTCTCGGCTTCTTCCGATTTCGAGGGGCGAGAACAATATCAGGATGTGTGACCTCTTATGTTTGTTGTCAATGGTACGCGCCTATATTTGGTTGCACCTCTCTCACTTCCTCGTCAGATCTATCTTCTTCTTTCTAAAATCTTCATCGACGCCCCCACACCCTCTTATCTATTCTCGTTCGATCACCGTGGAGGAGCAAGTCAAAATAGAAAAACTCTCTTTCGTTTCTTCTTTCGTTTCTTCCTGTACTATTGGTTTCTTAGTGGCACATTACATTTGTTGTGCGCCGTGCGGAAGCAAACAGATCGTCGAAGTATCTAGCACGAAGAACAAATAGAGAGAGAGGAAACAAAAGATTTAGGCCGCCTTAACGAATAAGGAAACACTTCTCTTGATTTCAATTAGGAGATACAAAAGACACTCAACTACTCCTAAGAAATCCTCACAAATGGCTCTCTCAAAAATGGCTCCCAATGATCCTATGGAACTTCCAATAGGACCTCATACAACGTTCCCCAATGCTTCAGTAGAAGCTCAATTAGATTCACAATTTTCAATGATACCAACTAAAGCCATTGCTCTCTTTTTATAGGGCTAAAGGGGGAGGGGGTTGGTGCACCAACCCCCCTTGGGTTGGTGCACTAACCCACCAACCCAAGGGACTAGCAAAAGGGCAGCTCACATGTGGCTTATCGAGCCAACAACCACAAATCTCCACCTTGACGAGATATTAGGTCTAGGTCACACAATCGACCGTCAACGCTCCTTCTTGGTGAGAATCATCTCGTGTTTCTGTCATCTTGTCTCGAAAGGCTCATATGGCTCCGCAGAGCCTCATTGCCCCAGAAGGGGCCACCAAAGTCATCTAATATCGTCAACATACAAGTCTGAGCCACACTCAAACTTGACTCCAATATCGACCTTCATAAGCTTGTCTGTTGAACAATCACTAGTGTCAAGTAGCTCCACTCGATCATTGGCTTCATCAGTCGTCGTTGATTTCATCTCATCACACCAATCTTTCCTTCGTCCACATAGGTCGCCATTGTGTTCCACCTCACCGAATAAGGTCGGAGACTCATCACACCTGACAAAGAAAGAAAACGAGACCCTTCTTATAGGTTGGTATCTCTCATACATTAGTCTCCAAACTTTGATATAATCCATCCGTTGTGCAAGTTGTGGGGACAATGTATCTCCACCATACTGACTTGAATCATCACCTCTATTAGCACCACCTCTCCAAAGATCATCCAATGACGTCGTCTTTGATACGTGCGAGCTTGAGTCAGTAGCTCGCTCATCTGAAACTCTCGTCGTCTTCATCATCATTGTACCTTCCAAGTAATAGAGGTTGCCTTCACGCTTTCCTTTCTTCAGAATCATTGCTCCTTGTGTCACCTTCAAAGCGTCGTTCTCCATAGTCACTTTGCTCCCTTGTGCTTCTAATGAACCAAGCGATATCAAGTTGTACTTCACGTCGGGCACATAATAAACATCGCATAAGTCCCGTGTGACACCATCACTCATCTTTATGCAGACCGTGCCAATGCCCGCCGTCGTGCATGCTCCATCATCTCCAAGAGAAACTTTACGCTTACTACCTTCATGGAAAGTAGTAAAGTACACTTTGTGGGGTGTCATATGGAACGAGCAACCCGAGTCAAGCACCCATCCCCTTTTCATCACCCCTTCCGTCGCACCAACTAGGACCCACTCATCCATCTCCTCGCTTTTGACGATGTTGGCGGTAGCATCCTTCTTCTTATTAGTGTTTGGGCACTCCCTCGTCCAATGTCCTCTTTCCTTGCAAAAGGCACATTGATCCCTCTCGATGTCTGTGCGCGGAGCTCTATTATTGTCCCTTGTCTCGAATATATGGTTCCCTTTGCGGTCTCCACCTCTTTCATTGCTCCGACCTCTAATCACGGTAAGCGCTTCGGACCTTTGACCCCTCATCTTCTCATCATCCTTCTGGTTAAAATCGAAACGATGTGCTCATAGTCTTAATTCAAAGAGTTGAGGAGAATCATCACCTTGTCCTCATCTTCCACCTTGACGTCGATGTTCCTCAAATCTGTGAGGAGGTTGTTGTAGTAGTCGAGGTGTTCTTCAACTGAAACTCCTTCCTCCATCTTAAGGCCAAAAAGCTTCTTCTTTAGGTGTAGGCGATTCTGAATATTCTTCTTCATGTACTTCTCACCAAGCACATCCCATAACACTTTCGTGTTCGTCTCCTCCATGAAAGGGTACGCCTTCTCCTTTGTCAAGTAGAGCCGGATCGTGGCGCAAGCGGTCCGGTTCATCATCCTCCACTCCGAGTCCAACGTCATAGTCGGCCTCTCATCTAGTACTTGATCTTGACCAAGTTGGTTCAAGATGTCAAGTACTTCGCATCTCCACAGGCCGAAGTTGATACACCTGTCATGCCATGTTTTGAACCATACGTGTATTCTACTGTATACACGTGGTATTTCTACTTATGATGCATACGTAGGCATGAAATAAATGTGGATATTGATGTCTATACCATAGTGTATGAGGGTTGTGCCGTAATAGGTGGCTAAGAGCAGATAATACGAGACGTGAATGCGGGAGAAGTGTGAAGGACGTCGTGTGTATTATATAACGCGTATGTATTAGATGTGTGTGTGTGATGCATGTATGCATGCATGGATGTGCATGGATGGGTGTAGGGAGAGCCATGCTAGTGTGAAAAGGGAATTGGGGTCAATAGCATCCTCGTAAATTTTTAGAAAAGTGAGGGGCAAAATGGTCATTTGGACAAAAGAGGGTGTTTGTGTATAGTAAAAAGGTATGTGCATAAAGTAATGGCAAACTTGCAATTACCTATAAGTTGGGGGTATCTTGGTCATTTTCCTCATGGAATATTCCATTCTTGGAAGAGAAGAAAAAGAAAAGAAGAGAGAAATCTAAAGATCTCTCTCCCTCTTTCTCTCATTTTTCTCCTCATCTCCTCTCTCCCCTCTCCCCTCTCCCCTCCATGTTGGCCGCCCACCCTCCTACCCCCATGGCCGAAATTCCTTCAGCCAAAAAAAGGGAGAAAGAAGAAGAAGAAGAAGAAGAAGAAGAAGAGAAAAAGGAAGAGAAGAAGAGAAAGAAAGAGAGTAAGTAAACCCTAGGAGGTTAGCTTGGATGAAGATGACCATGAACCTAGGAGGCATGGAGATGAAGCATGTGGCTTGAAAAGTATCCATCTTGAGGAAGGAATCCCTTTCCTAATGGTTTATTATGTTAATTTATGTTAAATCAATTTAGTTTCATGCAATTATCATGGCTGATTTTTGTGGACAGATTCTATTGTATGTTCATACGCATATATCTCTTAATTTAGGGATGACTCAGTTCTGAAATTTTTTTATACATGTAGATCTTGAAGTTCTACTCTAAAATCATATAAACTTTGATATATATTCAATTCAGAAATTAGGAGAAAAAATTCCATCTGTACAACATGTCTGATTGACATTCAGTCTGAACACAGTTTAGTAAAATTGATCTCAGTCACTGCACACTCCATGGAATTTTATGTTCTTGGTCTCGTTGTAAAGTTAACAAGTTTTTCTACAACTTCATCACAGTGCATGTTTTTTGAAATTCTGACTAAAACATGTCCAAAATTAGCAATCTTTACAACCTTTAGAATCTGTCTGAAAAACAGATTTGATAGACTTCACCAAACAATTCACTATAAATCATATATTTCATATTTTTGCATGAAAGTTTTTAGGTGAATCCAGAACTAATAGATCTACAACTTTCATGTAGGAAATTTTGTTAAATTCTCAATAAAAATTGATGATATATGGCCATGTATTTTCACTGCCTGCAATTTCCAGCAAGCTGAAACATTAAAGTGGTGTTATGAATTGTGTATTGTTGCTAATTTACCCTCTATAGTGCATGATTATTGTTGTTACATGAAAGATAGATTCTTGGTATGTGTTGCTAATAGATTTGCTAATGTGCTCATGGACATGTATATCACGCCCACCACGTGTTTGTGAAAATGCTTCAATGGAATAAAAGTTGAGGAACATGAGATAATGTGCTTTCATGAACCATGTCATGGATTTGGGATATTGTGAGACATGTATGGAATGGTTTCATAAGAGATGTGCTAATGAGTGGTGATGGCGGGCATGCCACTTTGGTGTATGACCCATGTTGATATGTGATGTGGCTATGATGGAGGGCATGACACTTCGGTGCATGACCCAAATGGATATGAATGAGTAATGTTGACACTGTGAAACCATGCCATCATGACTCTTATAAGATGACTTATGATGTTTAATTGATGATTTGAAATGTCTCTGTCCCCTCTGAAGGGGGTTGAACGACTAAAACTGGGGTTTAGGGGAAATTTGAGTAAACTGTGGATATGAGGCCTGGACTACGAAGGTAGGGAGATGATGATGTGATATGTGATGATTATTCTCACTCACCTTTACAGGGAGTGGAGGGGCATTGACATTTGTGATGATGTGGTTTGGGTGTGGAGAGGTATATGGTGAAGAGCCTCACTCTTGCTATCGTCCAGGGAAGAGGGGGAGATGCCCGGTGTACAGTGCACGTGTCCACTGCACCGTGTGCAAGGGCGGAGCTACACTTGGGCTCACCTGGGCTATAGCCCGGGTGAGTTTTTGACTATAAAATATTTTATATGTAATTCATTACATTACGAACATAGCTCATTTAGGAGAGAGAGCGGAGAACTGGGGTTAAGGTCCCTTGTTTGAATCTAGTTGTGGTCAGGATTAATTTTGATTTTTATTACCTCTTATTTTTTGCATATTGAAACCCAAATAACTGTAAAATGGTGTCTAAATTTACAAAGGTTTTGACAAATCTTCAGTCAATGTTTACTATTCTGATAAATGAAAGTATATACAGTGTTAAACCAGAATCGGAAAAAATGTCATGATAATTAATCTAATTGGCATCTTACCTTGTGCAATTTTATATTTTTGTGTAATAGACTGGTTTTCTTTTTGTTGGAATTTTACTTCGAAAATTAAGAAATATAATGAAGAAAGAGGCTATTTCTGATAAAATAAATATAGAACGTCGCTTGCCTTCATGTTGGCACTCAACAATAATAGTCTATTTGGCACATTTCCACTATCTCTGGCTAACATAACCAACGCCCATCGTTATAAATTCCTAAATGGAGACTAAGAGGAAGAGTAGCAGTTGCTGCGCGATTGAGCACTCAACAAAGCGTCAAGAAAATCACTATCGTTTGCGGCCATCGTGTTCGTCTACTGGACCACAGACCACGGCTATTGCCTTCGTCTGCAACCATCACCTCATCGAGTTCATCGACGGCCATCACCTTCGTCCACAGACCGTGACCATCTCTATCTGTCTTAGCATCACCTTGATCTTGGTATGATTCTCATTATCGTCTTCTTCTATTTTTCCTTTTGGGCCTAAGACTCTTATAATCGAGTGCTTTGAATTTTATGTATTTGTTGGTAGCCAAGGGTTGAAATAAATCTTGGCTCCGCCCTTGACCATGTGCCATACTTACCCCAAACCTTTGGGGTGAGGCCCTTGAGGCAGATTCCCTTACGGGGCAGGGTGAGAGGCCCGGCGTACAGTGCACGTGTCCACTGCGTCGTGTGCATTTTCCACCCCAAATCTTTCGGATGAGGTCCAAGTCATGGTATCACATAGTTTACTCAAGTTTCCAACTAATTCAATTATTAAATAAGATTTTTGCATGTTACTTCTTCTACTGGCAGCACTTCTCTCTACTTGTATTGATGTGACACTATGTACTTGTAGTTGTCTTGTTGTTCCCTTCCTTATATATTATTGGTAGCACTAACTCTCTTTTGCAGCAATTCACTCCTTAGCGGCAGGTACATCTCTATCCCATTTGCTTTTACTTCATATCGTGGTATATCTTACTTTATGCTATGTCACTTAGCCTCCATGATCATACCTTAACTTATAACCAGATTAATTAAGCTAGTAACAACATAATTTACCATTAGCGTTGGGCTATCCTACCGGGACACGCATTGACGTGTTCCTTCCACCTTTTCAGGTGGTAGCAGGTGGAGTCTTCGGCAGTTAGATTGGAGATGGAGTGTGGGGTAGTTTAGTGAGCTGAGTTGTAATTGTAGTCGTAGTGAGAGAGTTGGGTGCGAACCTTGTGTAAATCTTGTACACTGGTATGTATATAAATATTAATGGACAATTGCTCTTCTTGTTAATTCTGTGTTGTTATTTATTTCATTGCGGAGCATTACGTGTACTCTCTTAGCACGTGCGCAGTGGCCTGCGGTTGTTTCTTATCCTCTCCCTTGTACTCTTTCTTTCTCACCCTCGCCTCCTTAGGAGTACCTGGGATGGATTCGTACTTTCCGGGTATTCTAGGGATTGGGGCGTGACAACGCCCATCGAACTTCTCAATTTCGAACTTCGTATTGGATACGATAGTTCGCGTTGTTGAAGATTGCGCCATTGAAGTAGAAGGATTGTCGTCGCCATCTTAGCCCATCTTCTTCGTCTAGATCTTCGTCTCCAAAGCTCTGATACAAATTGTTGTGCGCCGTGCGGAAGCAAATAGATCGTCGAAGTATCTTGCACGAAGAACAAATAGAGAGAGCATACAAAAGATTTAGGCCGCCTTAACGACCAAGGAAACACTTCTTTTGATTTCAATTAGGAGATACAAAAGACACTCAACTACTCCTAAGAAATCCTCACAAATGGCTTTCTCAAAAATGGCTCTCAATGATCCTATGAAACTTCCAATAGGACCGCATACAACTTTCCCCTATGCTTCAGTAGAAGTTCAATTGGATTCACAATTTTCAATGATACTAACTAAAGTCATTGCTATCTTTTTATACTGCTAAAGGAGGAGGGGTTTGGTGCACCAACTCCCTTGGGTTGGAGGGACTAGCATAAGGGCAGCCCACATGGGGCTTATCGAGCCAACAACAACAACATTCCTCTTCTTTTTGAAGGGTCATTCTCATTTCCGGTGCTATCCAAATTGGTCAACGGATTCTGTATAAGAAAATGTTACTATTTATTCTATTTCGTTAAAAACAACGGAAGAACTCTGTTAGCAAGAACAAAGAGTTATCACTTCTGGTTAAAGAGATATTGGGTTGGGATCGAGAAGATCATGTTTTTCATAACAAACGGTAACCTGTGACAGTACTACCTACTAATATTTCCGATCATATCAACTGTATCCTTTTCAACATGAAAATTGACCTGTATCCTTTGAATTACAGACCATTGAAAAAAAGATCAAAGTAGAATTCTTCCTAGCATCAACAAAAATTTGACGAATACCGATTTTGTAAGAATTTCGATATTCTAGGACTGATGTGTACCCCTGTAATGCAAAAAGATTAGAGGTATGCAAACCATGACTTTCTACAGAGATGCATAATAATTAAAATCGATTTTATTGAAATATTTCCGTGTAATTACATAAGAGGATGAACAAACTATTCATGGATAGCCTGCAAAAAGATATTGAGTGCATCACCACTCTCACTTATGTGAACATACACTTAACACACAATATGCCAAACCAACATACTTCACTGACCAAGAGAAGGAATAGCACTGTAAGTCCTCAAGACCTTGCAACCACCGCCTCCCTTGGAGCCCCTCTTCAATATATCAGCCATCGCGCCGGCCACGGACATGGCCGGATTGATCCTGACGGTCTTGTTGAACTTCTTGCAGACCTCCATGTGGGCTCTAAGGGCCTCCTCCCTCACAATGTGCGTGGCGAGGCCTAGCCGGTCGAGCTCCACCTTGACCGCCTCCGAGCAGAGCCCGCACAGCCAGCGGCCGCAGAACCGGTCCCTGACTCGCCTCATGTATGCCCGGGTGCAGTCATCGGCCAGGCCGCAGCACTCGCACTCGGCCTTGACCACTTCGTTTTGGCCAGAGTGGTGGTGGTGGGAGGGGAGCCTCAGGTCCATGTACTTTGAGATACCGCCGCCTTCGGACGACGAGTTGTCGGAGACTACTGCTCTGTGGATGAAGTCTAAGGACAGCCTCCTTGAGTTGGTTCTTGGAGCCATTGTTCTTTTGTTGCTGCTGCTGCAAATATTGTGCTGTGCATTTGGGGAAGTTGGTGTGGGTTTTTATAGAGTAAACGATATTGGAAATTTACATGCATGGTCATTATTTTTGAAAAGACTGAGAAATTCACGATTGGTCCGATCTTATCAAACACGTATTCTGGTAATTTAAGTTGTAAAGTTAGCCGTGGACATCTTTATGTACGTCTCAGTCATGCAAGGGTGGTCACGAGTGCTGTAACAGTGACATTGCCCCCCAAAAATGGGGATGCTCCAAGCCTCAGCAACCTCTCAAATATGGTGGCCGCCAGGGGTGTGATTGTAGCCAATGGAGAGACCTAGTGGCCAGCATAGACTATAGATTTCAATGTGAGAGAGAGAGAGAGAATCATGGAAACCATGAGATATGGGGTGCTTTCCAGGGTAATAACGGTAGGCACGGATAGAGTCAAATGCCGTACCAAGACTCCAAGCTCTAGAGATCCGAGACAAACCTCCTGGCCGACGAATTCAACGCAGCTAAAGTTATAAGAAACTAGAGGTTATGAAGAAGGTCCGGAGTCTTGCAGATCAGACTCTTCACGGGCCTGAATCAATCTTGATCAATAGTAGATCAAGGTCAAATTGTAACCAGGGTGGAAATATTCGAGCTTGGGTTTCAGTTACGGCTTCCCGTCTCTGATGTTATGTTCAGTCATGAATCGGAGGCAATGAAAAGCTATTCGTTAACGCTCGTAGTCTCTATATCTAGTAAATATGTTGTAAGCTGCTGCTTGCAGCATCACTACAAGGCCCTTGTTCGCTATGGATCGATATAATAGACACACAGTCGTAGCCAATTCTGTTAGATTATGTTTGGATTACAGCATTTTTGGTCCAAAAGGGAACTTGATTCAAGTAAGTTATCACTGGATATTATGAGAGCGATTATACACGGATGTCCGAAAACAATATATCTATGGGGTATATTACTTACAGATCCCCGGTTACATCACCAATATGTACACGTCCGTTCTTTGCGTGATAGGCAGATATTTACAACTTTCACACGGTGACCTCTGCAGTGCCCTGTGCAGATGTACCCTTGCAAACATCCCCACGACATAGCGGACATATCCTGCAATAAACACTTGAAGGTTGATGTCTGATGATAACGAACATAGTTGCATATAATACAATGAAAAAAATAAAGAAGGTGAGGAGGTGAGTGCGTATACCCATGTATTTCTTTGAGCCACTTATCGACGCATGACATGTGAAACTCATGTCGGCATGGAAGGATTCTTATTTTATCACCTTCCTCGTATTCATCCAAGCAGATGTAACACCTGTATTGATATGGATAAAAGAACAATATGACACCAAAAAAACACACTATTTGTCAAATAGAAAGTACCAGGTCTTAAGCATAAAGGGCAATATAGCTAATAATGCCAAACAAAATCAACATATTTGAATCATAAGATGAGAAATTTCCAATTCTCGAGAATCGGTCTAATGACATATCCAAAAGTGGGATACAAATAGATATACAATACATTGATGCACGAATCTTGCAAAATAAGCCATCAGACTACTAACGATTTCACAGACAATGTAATGTCTAAGATAGTTCAGCCTAGCATGCAGGTGGCTTCTGGAGTGCAGCAAGGATAACGAGGGTGAATGTTCTAATGTTAAAGCCTTGGGTATATAGCTGCTAGAAGCTTTTTATTGGAAAGAAGATAGTATCCCTTTGCAGAATGCCAAATCTACTTGTACAAACAAAAACATGCATTATAAACACGGTATCAATCATTGAGTAGACCATTTAGTAAACAATAACAAACAACAGGATTTCCCATGCTATGTATGCATGCTTTCTTTATGTGTTTCAATTGTGTAGCTAAACTGTTTGAAATCTGAAAATGGACCAAAGAAATAAAAATGGCAGTTTGGCTAGGTTAACCCATAAATAATCAACCTGGAGTTGGTAATGTTTCCTTTGCTTTGTGCATATATCCAATCACGAACTACTATTCTCAAGACTTAAAGGGAAGTCAGAATTGTGAACCAGCAGAGATGACACCCAAGTAAATTTCAGTAAAATACCGCACACATGCAAATTTTTACGAGATAGCGGGGAACTTGTCATAGTCGTTAAAGATATTCTAAAAATTTGATATCAAGCAGCCAACCAATTCACTCAATCTCATTATTCTTTAATAAATTGTGGACATCCAGAAGATAAACTTGTATAATTTTGCATGTTTATAGCTATAATTTTTTTATCTTTCATTAGATAATGCAAAAAATGGAATTTGGTTTTAATTAAGTTATCAACATCGTCTTAGTCTTTTCCCATCAAAACGGGGTTGGTTATTGTTGCAACATTGGAATTGCTTATGGCACACGGCACAATTGAAGCCAAAAGTGCACCAACTAGATGTCAACTCAGCAATCCTAAACGGTGAGCATGAAGAAGAGGCGTATGTGGAGCAACTTCAAGGTTGTATTGTCAAAGGAGACAATAACAAAGTTTTATCGCATGTGCAATGCAATATATGACTTGAAGCAAGCACCGCTAGCCTTTAACAGAAAAATCTACTGGTAGAATTGATAAGAATTGATAAGAGGATAATTTTGCATGTTTATCCCCACATTCATGGGTATTTTGCGCATATTATTTGCTTAATTTGACTATAATCCACGCATTTCTTCAATATCATTCAATATTAGAGCTTATCATCTCTTCACATGCAAAATATGACTCTTATCTCTTCACATGCAAAATATGACTCTTATGACCTAATTTTTGTCCCTTCTTATTTTTCAGTCGAAGATGGCGTTCTCTCGATTCCAACGGATATTTTTACGGATTTTTTTAGCTCGGAGCTATGTTCTACAATTTTTGAAGGATAGGGCAGCAGAGCAGGAAATTCCGCACGACCGTGCCCAATAGCATAGGATTTGGCACGGCCGTGCCAAATCAACATGGACATGGTCAGGAAATGGCACAACCGTGCCAAATTGAACTAGAGATTAGCACGGCCGTGCCAATGCACAGATCAGGCTGCGACTTAATTTTTGAACCCGTTTTGTGGGGGATTTTGTGGGACATATAAATACGATTTTTAAAGAAGATTTTAGGACGGTTTTTCCTAGGGGGTTTTGGAGTGTATGTTGACGGCTATTGCTTTTACTTTTTGAAGACTTTTGTTAACTTTCTTTGCGATCTTAGATTGGAGACTTGGACATCTATTGCATCTATCAATTTGTAACCATTTTCTTAACTATTCCCTTTAATTGTATGCTATCATATATGAACTGTGTCGTTATTATTTCCATGATTGGTGAGTCGTATTTTTGTCTAAGGTTGAGTTGAACCATATCATGTATAATTCTGTGGATTGATCTCTTTTTTCTCAGTTTATTGAAATAATTGTATAAGGTTTAGTCTTGAATGTGCTTAATATTAATCTATCTCTTTATTTGTTATCAAACCATAATCACCAACAAGAGTTGGGGTTTTGATTTGATGCACTTCGATAGTTAAATTAATTTCTACTAAATGAGAATTATCAACGAGAGTTGGAACCTGAATTAATTAGAACTACTCATTTAGAATTATCAATGAGAGTTGGATTATACATTACCTGAGTTCTTCCACATGAGTAGGCAAGAACAAAGGTTGTGAATTATTTATTGTTGATTAGTAATGCATTTATCATGATTTGAGACCCACGAGGTATGTGTTAACTCATGATAGATAGACCTATTACGCTTTGAGAGAAAATATTGGGTAGCAATATAAGGAACAATAATCTTATCTGACGCATTAGTTCAATAATTTGACTATTGAGATCAATCCCGCAATCAATTCATGATAGTGTGGATACTTAGCCTTAGAATTTTTCCTAACTGATAAATCCGTAGTTAAATTCCTCATAATCAGTTCAAAAAGCGTGTGGCTAACTATAGTTTGAGATTGGTTGGTATTTAGTACCTAACTTCCTCGTGATCAACCCGTATTGTGCTACGACTACCCCGTGCGCTTGCGATAATTATATACCTTGAACAAGAATGATTTCAAAGAATTCTAAGTGATCCATCCTTATGTGTCAACAAATGATGACACATTTTGGCTTGATGAGATATTTCCTGGGATTCAAGTGAAGCAACATGAAGGAGAAAGATTAATAAATATTGGGATATTTTGAAGAAATTTAATAAGTTGTAATGCAAGCTGGTTCCCATAATAGTAGTTCTGAACATGATGCTATCTATGAATGGTGGCACACCAAAGGTGGATGACTCGAGCTGCAAGAGCCTGGTCGGATCACTAAACCATCTCACAATACAGGGCCGGATATTCTTTATGCAAGCAATGGTTTCAGACATGAGCAACCCAAGCTACACGATATTGCAACAAAGCACCTTCTCAGATATCTAAAAGGGAAAAAGATTCCAGCATCAAATAAATAATAGAAGACACACACTAGTCAGCTACACTGATAGTGATTGGGCCGACTATATTGATGATTGAAAAGATGAAAGATTAGGTGGTGGTGATAGAGATCAGATCAAGAATATTTTTATTTTTATTTTATTTTGAGTTTTAGAATTGTAGTTATTTTAGAATCTTTTATTTATTTTTAAGAATTTTAGTCTCTTAGAGTTTAGTCCCACATCAGATGGGAATAGAAAAGGTGTTCTGTTATAAGCCTATAAAAAGCCAGAGACTAGTTTTATTTTCAATCAAGGAATCAATGAGAAATTTTCCTCAAACTCAGATAAAGTCCCCCTCCTTGTGAGAAGCCTCGGAAATCTTTAGGAAGAAGCCAAGAAATCCTACTTCATCATTTCTTCCCCAAATTCCACCCAAATCCTCCATCAAAATCCATATATCTATCCGGTGTTACATCAATTTGGTATCAGAGCCGAAACCATATCTTCGCTCTTTTCGATTTCTGATAAAGAACAAAAACAACAAGATCACAAAAAACATTAACCCTAAATTTTCCACCTCACCTCCACTTCACGCGGCCCCGAACCGCCGTCGCCACCTCATGCGTTCTCCTCAACCATCACCGTCGTTACCAGGAAATCCCCACTCACTCACTAACCTTGTCGGTGCCCGAGAACCTCGTCACCGTCAAGCAATAATGTCAGAAACACAGTCTAAAACTCGCTCGAATCCTGTTGCCACCTCAAAACAACCCGATCGACCTTGCCGTCACCTCTGCAAGCCTCATTGACTTTATCGACAGAAGCCGCAGCCCTAGGCAACCATAGTCGCTCAAAATCCTAGGAACTACCGCTATCAAGAGTTTCAACGCTCGTCGGCGCCACTATCGATAATGACTGGGGTCATCAACCCCACCAAAGTCCTCCACAGCCTCGGCGACACCCCAACAAGAAGAGAGACATAGAAACGCATTTAAAATCTGTCGAAAAAGGCGTCGACGTAGACCAAGCCGACGATGCTATAGTATGAGCCAGCCGAGCTGGTTGAGCTGAAGCGCCGGCTCAGTCGATACTGTTCGTCGGCTAGGACGGAGCCGATGCCGAGCCGATCGAAGCCTGCTCAACTGAGCCAAACCACGAGTCGGGACTTGAAACAGTAAGCAGTTTCAATTTTTACCTTAATTTCAGGAATTTTTTGCACAGTTCCGCTATTTTAAAGATTCTTGCTCATTTGACGTCCAAATTCAGCGACATTCGTGTTAGTAGAGAGCTGACTCAACCAACTACACATATGTACCCTCCATACAAGATCTATTCTAAATTAAGAGATACTATGATGATCAACCACTATGGATGAGAGATAAACAATTCGCTTCCTTAGAAGCCAATGTTTGTGAGGGTAGGTCCGAGACTTGTCAGCTTAAAGATCGAGTGGAACGCCTAGAAAACACTATACAGAGGAAACAAAAAAGTAACTCACGCCAGGGCTTACGCTAGAGATTGATCCAACACCTGAGGTAGAGTGTGACATTGAATATTAATTGAAGCTAGATCCTGACCAATAGATTGAGAGACAATTTGAACCCGAGCCCGAGTTGGAGTCACATCAAGAGCTCGGGTCCCTCCAAGAGTCAAATTTAAAACCAGTGTTTGATTCAATGCTACATTTCGAATCAGAGCCACAGCTTGATCCAGTACCACATTTTGAGCCAGAGCTCTATTTAGAGCCACCTGTTGAACGACGACATAACTGCATATAAAAGCGACACAGAAGCGGATCGAGCATATCGAGTTTGTTATCACCGATCCTTCCCATTTAACCAACAAATAGGTTCTAAATACTTTTCTATCTTTTGTGAGCTGGGAGAAATTTTCAGAAGACGTTCATCGACAAGTCTGTATCCGGTTATACTTCAGAGTTTATGGACGTGTCTTTTCTAACTACAAGGGACTACTAATTAATGCTCAGTTGTGCTACTTTTGACGTCACTCACCACGAGATGAAGTTTTCAAGCCAGTAAAAATGATATGGACCAGATCAAGAATTTTTATTTTTATTTTATTTTGAGTTTTAAAATTTTAGTTATTTTGGATTCTTTTATTTATTTTTAAGAATTTTAGTCTTCTAGATTTTAGTTATACATCAGATGGGAATAGGGAATGTGTTGAGTTGTAAACCTATAAAAGGTCATAGACGTATTTTACTTGCAATTAAGCAATGAATCAATGAATTAATCAATGTGAAAATTTCTCCAAAGCCTGAGAAAGGTCCCCCACTTGGGTGAGAAGCCTCAGAAACCCTTGGTGAGAAGCCAAGAACCCCCTGATTTATCGTTTCTTCCCCAAATTTCCCCCAAATCCTCCATCAAAATCCCTAAATCTATCCCGTGATACATCAGGTGGCAATTGGATTGGGTCAGGTTGGGTTTGGATCGGATCATTGGCGGATTGACCCATTTACCCCCCAACCTATACCCAACATGTTTATTCACCGGTCCGAAGGTACCGCCTACCTATACCTAACCCACAGGTCAACATGTCAACCCACAAATTCTCATTTAACTTGTGAGGAAACTAACCATTTAAGAGTTTAAGATATCTAAATTAGATGGAACTAAGTTAATTCAAAAGCGGATCACAACTAAGGAATTTCTGATAAGGGGAATTTATATCAATAGAGATGATTGAATAATAGATTAAAAAGCATAAATGTATATGAATATAATTTACATAATATATAAAAATACATATAGATAAATGCATATTAAATGTGTAAGGGTTACATTGTTAAATCCGTGCCCCGATCCATTTGATAAATGAGTTGATGGATTCGGGTCATAAATGTGTCAACCCATTTTAACATGACCCAACCCAATTTAAAATGCGTCGGTCATGACTTGGGTTGGCGGGTCAGGTTTGGGTTACCACCCTTATGCAAGGCCTATGTTATCGAGGTGCTGACTAGTCGTCGACTAGTCGCCGACTAGTCGAGAGTCGGTGGAGGACCGACTTGAAATTTTTTAAAAGTCGGAAGGTGAGTCTGACACCGACTAGGCGTCGACTTGGTCCGACTTTTTGACTGATTTGGTCCGACTTTTGGTTCGACTTGGTCCGACTTGGTCCGACTTTTTCAGCATACTTCTACAATCAAAATACAAGCGGAAAAATTGTTTGTCTCCCGTTCTAACTTCGTGATAATCAAAACATTCACAATGGATCGAGTTGAATTCTAAGAGGAAGCCAAGAAGGCCTTGAAACTCTTCCCACCAAGAGATTTTCAGCAGATGATCATCAGTAATGAACTCTAGAAAATGTTCACTCTAAAACTGCGACCGGCAACATTCGTTTCCATGTAGAGATCTCATCCTTAGCGTATATTTTCTTATTTCGTCATAGAATCCAGCTGTCTCATTGCCTTCTTCCCTATGATCCTTTCGACTGATGGTTGTTCACCTCTATCGCGAACCAGGTGTATACTGATTGAACTCTAATATGACAGTATCTGCAAAAATATGCAGGCAAAAGATTAAAAAATAGTGAATTTTTATAGACTGTATCTGAGCTAGAAAATTATATGTCCAATACAAACCTAAAAAAGAAGAAACATCAGATAAATGAAATAAAATATGTTGACATCTGGGTGCGACTAATCGTCGACTAGTCGCCGGCTCGTTCGACTAGTCATGAGTCGGTATTTGGCCGACTCGTCGCCGACTCACCTACTTAACTGCATAGTGCAAGGCGATATCACGGTCTCAAAGAAGCAGTACATAGTGAATATGTCATCCACATAAGCATGTATATATCAACAATGCATGCCGCAAGTAAAGCATTATGGATTCGAAAAATTCTCTCGAATTTACAACAAAATCAAGCGTAGGTGACAAAAGCAGTATGGCAAATCGGTAATGCCATGACAAAAAAATTTGTATTCCATGTCGGAACAAAGCATATCAAAATTCAAAGTCATGTTATCAAAGTATGTGTAGACGATCAAGTAATCAAGTTGTTGTTCATCACTATCAATGTGGCAGACATCTTTACAAAAGCACTTTCTATAGAAAATTTTATGCAATTCAAAAAGAAACAAAGGGTTACAAACTGAGGGTTGCTAGATCTAATAATATCGAATCAAGAAGTATCCCAGGCAATAAATCTGGATCTAGATATCTTCTTAAGTTTGATGATCAATAATGTAAGAAACGGATGAAAATGAAAGCTAAGGTCGGTTGCTTGTTGGCTAGGTGAGAAAAATATCAAAATTTTTAGGGGTATGTCAGTTCTAGATTGGCTATAAATCGAGATGAGGTTAGCAAATAAAAAAATATCCCTGTGTTTCTTATCCTATTATTCTTGTACCACTTACCTTTTACAAAGTGCTTTGTCTACAACTAATTCCGTGTTAAGTTTCTCTCCTATAATTTTAAATTGAGCCAATCAACAATTCCACTGCTCCAACATTCCAACGTCAGAATTTACTTCGAATTCTTGCCTAAGAGTTTCCCAAGCAACGTTTGACTTGGTGGCACCAATGATTCTAAGGAATATGGATCTTTCCCATCCTTGTTGGCTGAAACAAAACTTCTCCAAGTCCTTTTTGTTTTCTTTGTACTCTATTTGCTTGTTTTCCCTCAACAATTGTAGTGTCCGAATCTTTTGGCTCGAATCCAACTGTCCATCTTTAAAAAGCCATAATTATTGGGAGATGAATAGTCTTCATTTGGACACTCAAGAAATAATAATGGGGACACGATTTTGAGAGTAGCTAAGTAGGGATGTTACAGAAGGAGATGATGATCCCGCTTTTTCGGGTGGAGAAGACACGAGGATGGCTCTGCACCAAAATAGTTAAAGAAATGAAATTGATGATAGGTGTATTCCACAGTTTAGAGAAGATAGACTTAGTAAAAACTTAGTTGTGGAAGAAAGATTTTTAATAGACAATGTGTATGAAAGAGATAGGTTTAAAATAAGGGACAAATGATAGCTTTTATTGGGTAAATTGCACTCAAAACACATGTTCTCTAAGGTATTGCAACTAAAACCCTAAAAACCCATAATATTTGATTAAACACTCAGACCTACTGAAATCTAACATGGCATTAGCTCTAAAGATGAGATCTCGTAGTCAAATTTACGGGCTTTCTACTGAGATCAATCAATGAGTCATAGACATGTGTCACGCGCGGTTCACATATAATTTTAGTTGGACCGAGTTAACGCCCATAAAATTTAAATGGGTCCAAGTGTTAGTATCAACGATTGGAGTTTATTAGTTACCAGTATCTTATAGACACAGTGTTTGAGTGCACCTAACCCTTTTTATTTAACTCTCTTACAACTTTTTTTCACATAATTTTTGATCATTCATCTCATTTTATAGCCATGCTAGAACCAACATAACCCCTACAAAAATATTCAATGTTTTTATAACCTAGCTGACGTACAACTGACCTTAGCCTTCATCTTCATCCTCTTCTTACATCATTGGCAATGTCATTCATGACATCATATAACTCTAGAAGACTTCTAGAAACTAGATTTTTTGTCTTGGAAATTTTTATTACAAACTATTATATCTAACATTTATGAAGCATAATGGCTCAGGAAAGATCCAATGATTAAAAAAGTAGTGACACTCAGGCCTTTGCTACATGGACCAATTGTTTCTTATTGCACCTTCCTCACCTGTCCTAGAAATTTTTTTCTTTTTTATTTGGTTTTCTTTTTAAAAGGTGTCTAGGGGTTGTGGTAGGGAATGCATGGTGAGCGGAAATAAATAAACCATTTGACAGCAAACCAATGGTCAGAATATCATTTTTCATTGACATATTTCTACGATTGGCCCTTGCCTTTCACCCCAGATCGATCCTCCAAATTCAGGACACAAGCCTAACGAGGAAATTATGTCCAACATAGAAGGCCGCCACAAATCAACAAAAGACCAATTAGCAAGTAGGAAAAAGACTACCTTACTGATCATGTAATTTAAACCCATTTAACCAAGAATTCTTGTAGTCTAAACTCTAAAGCATCCATAAGAAGAGGAAAGATGACAAAATTGCTTAAGGAATGAATAAAAGTGTACGTGATAGATAAGTCAGAGGGCAAAACAGAATGTTTCCCAGTTTGTCATATTATGGTGCAAGAAAAGTGAATATCCATTCTATGGAGCAACATTCTCATTTATGAATCCTTTCTGGGAAGAGTCATTCATAAACTGTGGTGCATCATATATGCACCACATCATACACAGAAATTTCATTCTGAACGTTTTTGGGAAGGAAAGTGAATAATGTTTCCAAGTTGTCATATCGGAATTCACAAAAAGTGAATACCCTTTCTGGGAAGCATCGCTAAATAAGGTATGAATCCTTTCTTAGGAAGTCTTTGGTAAATTGTGGTGCATCAGATGTGCCCTACACACGCAGGACTTTCATCCCAAAAAAATTTCATGTGAAGCTACCATTCTGAAGCAGACAATATAATGCATTTCATGCAATATAAAAAAAATCATCTTTCATACATATGGTATTGTGCATTTGAAGCAACCAAGAATAGATGCAAATGTATCAATGTATAATTCATGCCTCAAAAAGTATGCCTGCTAGCAGGCACAAACCAAAAGAACAATGTGGATCGAAACGTGGTCATCTAATAGTTTTCACAGTAACAGGAAATCATAAAAATGGATTTTCAAATCAAGAGGTTTACTGTTTTATGTCATCTGCAGTTCTGGTGGCATCATGCTTTATGTGACTCTTGACAGGCAAAGAATTTACAACAGATTCTGGTGCAGGAAACGACACCATTGAAAGTGATAAGGAAACTGGTTGTCGATGGATTTCATCCAAGACCTGCAGACAGAAAAAAGCATATGACTCAGAGAAAAAAGGGAATAGAATAGAGTAGGCAGTCACTCAGATATAACAACGCGATTGGGGTAGTATTTAATTGCGCGCTACACAAAAGAAGTTACTTAGTTAAGAAAAAATTAGTGGCAGAAAATGCATTGCAGGACCATATTCATAGTTGTTCAGATTCCCAACATAATGTTGAATATGTGGAGCACAATAACCAATAAAGTGTTTTTAAGAACTCCGATATGGTTTACATTCCAAGTTGAATATAATCAAACTCACCATAATGATTTTCTCAATACACAGAGATCGCAATCAAAAAGGCCATGATCATAGACTCACCTACAACTGCTGCAGCTTTATGGATCCCACAACCATTACAAACAGTTAAAATGTTCTATTGAGAAAGATAAGATATAAATTTCAAAATAACATTGAGATTTTAAGAGTAACCGAATGAACCTTTTTCAAGAGTTAAAATCTTGATTTCTGCACCCTATGGTCTTTTAATTTTTTAGGTTTTTGAAAAGATAGATGTGCAGAAAACCTATTTTAATAAAATAGTTGTAGAGCCAGAAATATGGTGCGGCGCGGGTCAGAGAGGGGGCGCGCGATGAGTCCAATGAACTAAGGAGGCCGGTTCAAGTGTATCAAAGGAGAAGGCGACTCGGGTCCATCACGGACCCGGTGTCAAACTTGTAGTTTCGCAACTACGAGGGGGGTCATTTAGTAATTCAACATTTGGCTAACCCCCCTTAAGCAAGGGCTGGCCGGCCCTAGGAGGATTATCGAAGAATTGATCTGAAGGTAATTTTATTTCCTAGAACCCTGGAGCAATTTTCCCGTTAATCTCCTATTGTTAGATTTGCTTTAGATTAATTATTCTAGCATTTAATAGTAATTTCAGATCTGTTCTTCATATCAAAACCCCATTTTTGTTAGCCCAAAGCCATAAAAATCCCACCTTTATCCCCACAAAAAGCCCTAGACGCGTCAAATTGATATCAGAGCAGTAGATCCATAGCGAGCACACGATCTATGGAGCGGATCGAAGCGTTGGGAGAGAAAGTGGAGAAGATTGAGAGCAGAATCAGCGAGGGATTTAACGATGTCAAAAAAGAGACCGCGGAGATCGTCGCGGCCGCATCCGCATCCGAAGCGCGATTGATGGCAACTATGGAGGCAAATAGATTGCAGATGATGAGGGACATAGCGGCGATGATAGCTAACATCAATTCCAAGATGGATCCGAGTAAAAAGGAACACCTTTGACAACGAAGAAAGATAAAAATGTGATTTTTAACGAAGGGGTTCCGGAGGATGTTGAAGACGAAGGCATATATCCGCACGGACCGCTCTCCGCAGCTGATCCAGAGGATTGGGAGGCTTTTCCAGCCACGTTGCCGCCGCGAGGAGGATCATCGGCCGTCGGGATGGGGCGGGTGACTCACCGATAGCCCACGGGGGCTCCGGCGAACCTGCAGGAGGGACAGCAGGTGCCGCCCGCCTCTCCTGGAGCCTCCGCCACCACCTGGAGCCACTCCGGAGGAGGCCTGCAGGCCCAGTGACCTCCGACTAGCCTTCAATAAGCGCGGCAGATGCCGCCCTCCCCTCCCAGAGGTTTCGCCGCCTCATGGGGCAACGGCGGAGGCCCGCTGGCCCAAAACTGGGGCCGACATCCCCTCCGCACCCATGGGGGGCTTCGCCCCCCCCCCGGTTCCTTTCGAGGGCAGCCCGACCACTTAGGGGCTCCGCCGTACTTTCGGTGGCCCCGACAGCCCCTCGA
The DNA here is from genome assembly GCA_030789695.1 of Scilla litardierei. NCBI lineage: Eukaryota > Viridiplantae > Streptophyta > Magnoliopsida > Asparagales > Asparagaceae > Scilla > Scilla litardierei. Next base: position 215,676,154 of record CM061134.1, on the reverse strand, counting down.
CCTCGTCAACACCACCTGGGCTCAGTATGGGGCCCAAACATTTCATCCACTATTAGATCCGGGCTGAGACAGCTGCAACCAGTGGGCCTGCGAGAGACGATGACTTCAGCTAGGATGGTTGAGGACCATCATGAGACTAAGAGGAGGGCTCGTGGGGCGTGGAGAGGCACTGCTTTTCGGGGACAGGCGCCCGTTGGATGACAGAGAGCTGATCCTACCCAGGGGGCCGCTCCTGCCCAGGGGATACATCCGTTGCCACGGGCAGCAGGGACAGGAGACCAGAGCCACGGCCAGGGGGCAGGTACGGAGGATGACTGAGGCGGAGATTCGGGAGAAGCATGCAAAGGGAATATGTTTCAAGTGTAATGAGAGGTTTACTCCACGACACCGCTGTGGAGATTGGACTCTTCAGATACTGATAGTGAACGATGACAAGGAAGATGACGATGTAGTAGTACTAAAGGCTAGAGAGGATGAGGAGGCTGAGCACCAGCACTTGGATTTGGCAGAGGTATTCCTCAATTCCGTGGTGGGGTGCACACCGAACCACACCATGAAATTGGTGGGTCAGGTGGGCGGCCAGGAGGTGATCGTGTTGGTAGACAGTAGGGCTACCCACAATTTCATCTCCAGTAGGTTGGTGAGAGAGCAGAGACTGCAGCTGAGCGACACATGGAGGTATGGAGTAGTGATGGGCACAGGTCAGGTGACACACAGTAGCGGCGTCTGTCAGGTGTGATCGTGACGATACAGGAGGTGCAGATTGTCACGGATTTTCTTCCCTTGGAGTTAGGGAGTACTGATATCATCCTGAGGATGAAGTGGCTGCAGACATTAAAAGAGACCAGAACAAACTGAAAAATGCTGAGGATGGAGTACCAGGATGGGGGGAGGACAATGGTCTTACAGTGAGATCCCAGCCTCTGTCGTTTTTTAGTGTCCTACAAAGCCATGACACGAGTGATACACACGGCAGTGGGTGGATTTCTGGTCGAACTACAGGCGGTGGCGGCAGTAGAACAGAGGGAGGATCATACTCAGGCAGTGGCACCAGAGATAGAGCAGCTATTGAGCCAGTACGAGAATGTGTTTCAGACCCCCACAGGGATTACCAGCGCACCGAGACCACGAGCACGTCATTGTCTTACGAAAGGGGGTGTCCCCCATCAGCATGCGCTCCTATAGGTATTCCCAGGTGCAGAAGGATGAGATTGAGAGGTTAATAGAGGACATGTTGCAAGCAGGGGTGATTCAGCCGAGTACGAGTCCCTTCTCCAGCCTGGTTTTGTTAGTAAAGAAGAAGGATGGCAGCTGGAGATGTTGTGTAGACTACATGGCTTTGAATAAGAAAACCGTCCCAGATAAGTTTCATATTCCGGTGATCGATGAGCTTCTTGACAAGCTCCATGGAGCGGCATGTTTTTCTAAAATCGATCTCAGGTCAGGTTATCACCAGATACGGATGAGGGCAAATGACGTGCACAAGACGGCCTTTAAGACTCATAAGGGGCACTATGAGTTCATCATGCCGTTTGGCTTGACGAACGCTCCAGCGACATTCCAGGCATTGATGAACAAGGTGTTCCGGCCCTACCTACGGAGATTTGTCCTGGTATTCTTCGACGACATCTTGATATACAATCGCAGTGTGGAGGAGCATGTGGGGCACCTACAGGCAGTGTTATATGAGTTGCAGGACCAGCAGATGTGTGCAAATAAGAAGAAGTGTCTGTTTGGTCAGCCACAGGTAGAGTATTTGGGGCATATCGTCTCGGCTGAAGGGGTGTCGGCATATCGGGCCAAGATTGCAGCAATGTTAGACTGGCCATTACCTAACATACTACGAGGCCTGCGGGGTTTCTTCGGCCTGAGAGGATACTACAGAAAATTCGTCCAGGGGGTATAGCTCGATAGCGTGGCCGCTTACAGAGCAGCTGAAGGAGGACAGCTTTCACTGGGGTGAAGAGGCCATCAGGGCATTCGAGGCCCTAAAGCAGGCAATGACGACAGTGCCGGTCTTGGTACTTCCAGATTTCAGCATGCCCTTCGTGATAGACACCGACGCTTCAGGGCAGGGGTTGGGGGCGGTGCTGATGCAGGATCAGAGAACTATTGCATATTTCAGCCAGACTCTGTCAGCACAAGCGAGGCTGCAATCAGTATATGAGCAGGAGTTGATGGCGATCGTACTCTCCATCCAGAAATGGCGGCCTTATCTGTTGGGAAGAAGGTTTATAGTGAGGACCGACTAGCGTAATTTGAAGTATTTGTTGGAGCAGCGCATGGTCACAGAAGAACATCAAAAGTGGCTCTCCAAGCTGGTCCATTACACATTCAAGATTCAGTACCGATCAGGCTTGGAGAACAAGGCGGTAGATGCCTTGTCCCGCAGAGAGCAGCCAGCAGAGATAACAGCCATTTTCGTACCGGTACTCCTAGACTGGGAGCCGTTGAGCACATAGATTGAGGCCGATACGGGCTTAGCACAGATACGGGAGGCACTGCAGCAGGGTTCAACGGAATTTCCGGGATACACCATGAGTGGGCAGCGACTACTTTACTAGGGGAGACTGGTGATTCTCAGGGGTTCCATACTTATACCACTGATATTACAGGAGTTTATGACAACTCCATCAGAGGGCATTCAGGGATACAGCAGACCTACAGAAGAATGTCTAGAGAGCTATAATGGCTGGGCATGAAGAAAGACATTGCTAAGATGATAACCAAGTGACGTCTGCCAGCGTCACAAGTACATGGCAATGGCACCGGCGGGACTTCTACAGCCATTGGCCCTTCCTGATAGAGTTTGGGAGGATATCAGCATGGACTTCATTGAGGGGTTACCACGATCAGAGGGCTACAATTCCATATTGGTGGTGGTGGATAGGCTCAGCAAGTATGCCCACTTCGTGCCGTTGAAGCACCCCTACACAGCAGTGACAGCTGCAACAGCCTTTATGCGGGAGGTAGTCTGCCTGCATGGTTTCCCTACTTCCATAATATCTGATCGCGACAAAGTATTTCTGAGCAGTTTTTGGCGGAAGCTGTTCAAGGTTCAGGGGACAAAACTGAGGAGGAGCACAACCTATCATCCAAAGACAGACGATCAGACAGAGGTGGTTAATAGGAGTGTTGAGACCTATTTGAGGTGTTTTACTTCAGATTCGCCGAAGCAGTGGGTCAGATAATTAGCATGGACAGAATACTGGTACAACACCGCGTACCACTCGACAGCGCAGAGTACACCTTTTCGGATTTTGTACGGACGGGACCCACCACAGTTGATCCACTACAGTAGAGGTACCACTCCCGTGTCGCAGGTAGAAAAGCATCTTAGGGAGCGGGACAGGTATTTGGAGGAGCTGAAGAAACACTTACTACGGGCCCAGCAGATCATGAAAGCTAAAGCGGATTAACACCGGAGAGATGTGTAGTTTGTCGTGGGGGACCGGGTTTACCTTAAGCTCCGGCCTTACAAACAAAAGACGTTGGCCCATCGGAGCAATGAGAAGCTAGCAGCCCGCTACTATGGGCCATTCGAGATTACCGCTCAGATAGGAAAGATGGTGTATCGTCGGCAATTACCCTCTACATCCACCATTCACCCCGTTTTCCATGTTTCACGATTGTGGCGTGCCATTGGGGACTATACACTCTCACCTACCTTGCCGTCCACCTTGACAGATGACATGGAGGTTCTGCTTGAGCCTCAGAAGCTGACTGGTGTTAGACTGGCCGCAAATGGGACATAGGAAATGTTGATCAGATGGAGAGGCCTGCCGGAATATGATGCTACTTGGGAACCCCGGGCGGTGATACGAGACCAATTTTCAGACTTCCGCCTTGAGGCCAAGGTGGCACTTTTGGCGGGGAGTAGTAGTGCGGTGCGGGTCAGAGAGGGGACGCGTGACGAGTCCAATGAACCAAGGAGGCTGGTTCAAGTGTATCAAAGGAGGAGGAGACTCAGATCCACCACGGACCCGGTGTGTCAAACTTGTAGTTTCGCAACTCCGAGGGGGATCGTTTAGTAATTCAACATTTGGCTAATCCCCCCTTAAGCAAGGGCCGACCGACCCTAGGAGGGTTATCGAAGAATTGATCTGAAGGTAATTTTATTTCCTAGAACTCTAGAGCAATTTCCCCTTTAATCTCATATTATTAGATTTGCTTTAGATTAATTATTCTAGCACTTAATAGTAATTTCAGATCTGTTCTTCATATCAAAACCCTATTTTTATTAGCCCAAAGCCATAAAAAATCTCACCTTTATCCCCACAAAAAGCCCTAGACGCATCAAAATATTTCCCAGAAGATGGCGACAAATAATCCAAGGAAAACAACATCAACAAGCGCCTTTCCCAAACCCACGGAGATGATATATACACCCTCTCATCATTCCTATTTATTCTGCATTGGATGCAGATTTATCTCCTCTGCCAAATAAACCACCACCATACTCTTCTTTACTCCCATCAACTTAGGAGCTCCTACAACTATATTACCCCTAACTATCAGATCCACTGCATATTCCAAACCACTGCCATTTATTTCACATCATCTGATCAACAACTGAAGGCTTAGCTACTGCTAACTTCTTAACAAGGCCCCAATTTCTAAGCATTCCTCTATTAATTATCTCTCTTTCACAGTCTCAACACCATCCCTGTGAAGCATCAACATTAGCAATTCAGCTACGTCAGTTTTAGACAACTTCTTTCCTGTCTGCTTACCATTGTGACCACAAAGTACAGTGATTTCATTTCAACCGTTGTAAGATAGAATTTTCCTTCAGCATTATAGGTGTATTACAGCACAATACTCTGGGAGTATTTCTCCGAATTAGTCACCTACTTTAGATCAATGAACGACAAGTCATGGTACCAGAACTCGAAGAACAAACCTTGATTACACTCAACCCAGCAATGAATTACTCCCCTCACACTAGGGGCATTACAGCCCATCATACGGACTACCACAGTACCCTAACAGGGATAGCGGAGGTCTTGCTTCGAGTCGTCACACTTATCATAAAGTGACATCAGAACTACAGAAAACCACATCATTCAATTTTAAGCAACACAAGCAGCGGAGGTCATCCTTGGATAACTTCCCTAGCTTGAACTTTTGATTGTTATAAACTAAATTTGTCCTATGAATTAAAATCCTTCGGATTCTACAGTATCTTCAAACATTTCTACCTTTGAATTATGAACTATCTATCATTATCCTCTAAATATATATTTTCTAAGAACAATATATGCCAGCAAACCTCATTCTAAAAATTAAGAATACAAGAATTGCAAGTTTAAAATAAAGATGAAGAACATGGATAAAACCATCTGATGTCAGACACTAGACGGTATAAATGTAGAACATACTTTCCAAGGTCAGATTAACAGAATGTCCAGCAATAATATAAATGAGAAACTTCTAAAAGTTGTATGGGAAACAAGTCATTTCAAACGCTATATAACAAATTATAAGCCAAGAATGTAAGATCAAATGAAGGTTACACGATTAATGGCCAACCTTCAAAATAGTGCCGTCAAATAGAGACATCCCAGCAAGCCTAATCAGTCCAGAAATGCATACAAAAGCTCACCTTAATCTGTTAATCATATTCTTTATATAAAAAAGTCACAGAGCCTCAGCTCTTCTTAAAATGGGAAGAAACCTACAGGCTAAACTCCAAGCAACTGCTTAGTTTGACCAAGATTTTTGATGCACGGTGTCACATCCTTTCTTTCCTTCAAGCTTGCCTTCCAACACACCATCACAAAAACTCATTCATTTTTAAGCCTGACAATTGCAAAAGTGTCTTTTTGATGGATGGCGTCCTATATAAATGCGATTAGGGCAGCCAAATGGAATCTCAATGATAGATTTATGAAATAACTTGATACTTTGGTATCCTCTCCACTTTCCTAAGTAACAATGAAGTTATGAGATCTCTATTTATTTGGGCATTTACTTGATTCCTCCGCTTTCTCGGCCTTAAAACTATAACCAAACAGCCCAACCCCGCTTATTCCTTGAAAAAAAAACCAGAGCCATCTTCTCTATTTCGTCTTCCTGAGACCAAACAAATATCCTCTCTAAGACATCCAGGCAAGCATAACTTCTGCCTAAAAACTTATCCAAAATCACTCCACTTAATAACTTGAACCGACAAGCTAAGACAAATACATAATGATTTCGGCCTTTAACTATCATTGGATGCAATGAATATGTAGACTATATTGGGACATATAACCTTGTATAGATGATTAGTCGTATCACTTCTCAGACAAATGACTTGGGCCATGCTTGTGTTGGTTTCTACGTTATGTTGGATGATTAATTTGATTAGAATATGGAAAATGATTATGCCCACATTACTTATAATTGGTGCATGCCTCTTATTTACATGATTGCATAGCATTACAAGTGGTATTATTGACAGTTCCTTTAAGCATAGGTCAAGCCATAATATGTGATTAATTATAGGCCATTTCGACCCTCATTCGGGTTGTGACAATGGGATTGTCTCCTATACCATGATATGCGAAACATATTCCTATAGCTGTGGTATTGAGACTTGAACCTATTATAGATACAACTAAACTTATTTCTTTTAATGAATTGTTAACTTGATTTTCAAGCTTTAAGAAATATGTATACATATCACTGTATGCAAATAATATGGTATCATGCTAAATAATGATTTATTCTAGAAATGAAATCTAGTATATGTTCAACATAGTTTTTCACCGTATATGCTCATTATATATGCTAATATGCTTGCTACATGACACTGCATTATACATGCTTACTATATTTACCATTGTATCTTTTACATGATATTGCACTTTGATATTATAGTAATATATTGATAGATCATTATACCTAACATCGTATCTGCACATGATTATCGAAGTTAATGTACATGTTGACTACACCACATTAAGTCGATGAACATGATACTGTATGTGTACAATGATTTAGCCATTACCCTAGTACATGCTACTGGGTATGGGAACCTCATGGTCTCACAAGATGTGGTAGTAATAAGGATCCTTAATGTATCTATTTTTTCCATCATCCGGTAATAGATGTGATGCTATATTACTGTATTTGTGTTTTTCACCTTCCACCAATAGATATATATTATACTACATGTTCTGTATTTTTCCTCTACCAGTAATGGATGTAATGTTATTTACTTTTGGCAACTATAGATGTGCAACTAAAGGACACATGCCCTTGATTATAACCAAGTAACACATCATACCGTCGGACATGAACTTCACACCAGAATAGAAACAATGCACTGTTAATGGTATAATTTGGTGACAATATCTTATAATGATTATCTTGCTTAGTTATTACATGTCTATTCATTACTATTGATCACAGTTCATGCTTTAAGTATTTGCTATCTACACTATTATATGCTGCCATGCTACATTGTATACACTCATCATGTCTTTTATTATCCATGCTGCTATTTTACGTTCATCTCACGTTTTACGTTATTTTTCATATTGGAAAAACATACTCAAGCATTGACTTGCTAACTAATATTTTTTCTTTTTGTTTGTTATTATTTTTTTAAGAAATATCCGCTATGCACATAGATTTCAAGAAAATATTCAGATAGATCTAGTAGAACAGGACTATATTGAAATACAAACTCGACACATGAGTTTTCTTACCATTTTTCATATTTCATCTTAGATCCATATTATTATCTTTCTTGTTTCCTTATTATCTTTCTTTATTACCTTCATATATGGCTTATAGAAGATGTATGGTTTTAATTGTAGTTTCTAATTAATAAACAAAAGAACATGCAGTTTTATAGTCGATGTTTAACGTATCTAAGTCGAGAGGGTGAATCCTACTAAACTTAAATACATATGATCTTGTCGTGTTTCTGTTTCCTTACTATTTTAAGAAGTGTGGTGTGACCTGTCATCATGAGATTTGTTATCAGCTAAGAGTCTCAGACATTCTAACTACTAAACTTAAATACCTTGCATTCTAACTTATTTACGACGCAAATGACTGTTTAAGTACCATAAATTGAGTGTTTTATTTGTTTTTTAAACCACCAAACATCAAATAAAGAGTGGTAGGCATCAACACACCTAAGATCATGAATTATAGTGTGGAGTAACATTATGCACTTAAGATCATGAATTATAGTGTGGAGTTATGTTAGCACTTGATTCTGCTTCGCGTCATGAATACTACATAGAATTAGTGTAAAAACACATCCTTTGGCAAGAGCATAGTCTCTCATTGATGTCATGATCTATCAAAGTCTTTGCATCTACATCAATCCATTGAAATTGTGGCGAGGGTTGAGTTCTAATTTTATGTTTTAACACACCTCTACATGTCAATCGCGCTATTATGGCCTGAAACGTGATCATTTGTGCAATAGTATTATTTAAAATATGCACTTTAATTGCATGCCCTGATGGATTTTGACTTAAATTCTCTGGTGCCATATTAATGCCATTGACACTGCAAAACTCAAAATAAGTGGTGAGTGTTGGCAGTTTTATTTCTATATTCTAAAAGTACCAAAAATTTATGATTCCTGGATTCTAGACCAAACTTTTTAAGGATTCGTGCCAGCTAGCCATCTTCTGTTAGTAGAGAACTTATGATTCTTTGGCTGGTTGCAAACCTAAGAGCAAAATTACACCCTGAACCAGAAAGATTTGGAAAATTTGAGGAAGATTTTAGTGGAGAGGTAGATTTAAGGTTCCGAGGCTTCTTACCGAGAATTACGAGGCTTCTCGCCAAGAATTTGGACCTTTCACAGATTTTGGGGATTTAAAATTTTCCAGCTTTCATTGATTGATTCGTCAATTAAAAATAAACCAGTCTTGATGCATTTTGTAGTCTTTAAAACCAATACTCTCTCTTCTCCCAATCGATGTGGGAGTAAACTTTAAATTAATTAAAACACTTATAAATAAATAAAAAAGAGTCAAAATAACTAAAGACTCAAAGGACTCAAACTCAAAATAAAAATTATAATTATAACTATAATTATAATTAAAAGTATGTTATCTCAATTGGATCCATATCATTCTTCCCTACTTAAAAACTTCACCACCTAGTGAATAATGACAATAGTGGCACAATTAGGCAAAAATCAATTAGAAAAGATGTATATACGAACTTTGAAGTTTAACAGGATGCAAATTGACAGGATGAACGTCTTCTGAACATTTCTCCTAAATCACAAAAGATAGAAAAACATATGAAACATGTTGGTTGGTAGAGTGTAGATGATCTGTGATAACAAACTTGATGTGCTTAATCAAATTCAGTGGTGTTTATATCTACAGCTTGGAGACATGTTCAACAAATGGCTCAAAATATAGCTCTGACTCGAATAGCGGTGCGCTCTGGCTCAGGCTTGGACTTGGAATCTTGTTCTGACTCGTTGGCTCGGGCTCCAAATTCAGGCTTAGGCATAGATTTTATCTCAATCTCATATTTAAAATCTCGTTTGTGCTCATGCTCAGTCTCACACATTGTCTTAGTTGTTGGCTCAAACTATATCGTGGGCTCTGGTTTGGGTTTCATCTCGTGTTCCATCTCCCATCATTCAAACATTTGAAGAATTCCATTGTTGCTTTTATATATCACTTCAAGCGAATCCTTCTCAACTTTGGACTTAAGAATTGTTGGGATGCCCGGAAAATTAATCAATGCATGGAAACATACCGACTTCGAAGAGTGGTTTTGGATATTGACCATCGAAGACAAGAAACTTGACATTTCATACACCAAGATAGCGCTTCTCCACTTAACTTGTAATATGCATATGTATATTCTACTTCATTTAAAAAATCAAAATGGGAAAAGAAATATTCTAAATGGTACTCTTAATCATCATATTAAAACATATCATCAAATACATAAAGGGTGGGACCCGTCTAACATCTCAGGCATATAACTTGTTGGAAAATAACAACCTTTATAGTAATCATCGTAGTACTCTATAAATTAGAGCAGATCTTTCTGTACAAAAGATGAACATGTTCACGAAGGGTGGGTGTACTTGATTGAGTTAGCTAATCACTAGCGCGAATGAAACTAAATTTGAAATTCAAACGGATTTGAAATCTTCAAAACAACGGGACTACGTAAAAATTCAGCAAAAAAATCGCCCAAAATTATTACGTCTCACTGTGCGATCCACGACTCGTGCCGAGCTGTCGATCGGGTCAATGCGGCTCGGCTGGAGCAGGCTCAAGTCGGGTCGGGTAAACTCGGATGGAGCCGATAGTCAATACCGGCTTTGTCGACCGCTCCGCTCGGCTCGACATGTCAACTTGGCTAGATATCAGGTCGACTTAACGGAGCCGACACTGTAGCAGATTGGTGAGATCGACACCGACCGTGTTTTTCCAGCAAAATCGTCGACAGTTCACCGCCAAACTTAGGCTGGGGGTTCGCCTAGAGGTGGTAATTCATTTAATGGGTCGGCTCCCCCGACCGTCGTCGGTGGTGGCACAGACGAACGTCAAAAGCTTCTTAAGGCAACGTAGCAGACAATATTCGACGACGGTCATGTAAGCGGCTTCGTACGGCGTTGTCGATGGAGTAGCGAGCCTTTGGGGGTGCTTGTGTGGACCAGAGGAGAAGATTGAGCAAAGGCAGCAGCAACTAGGGTTAGTGTTTGGGTTTGGGTTTTGAGTTTTTGTGTTTTTAATATGGAGATTGGGATAGAAAGATGAGATCTTTCGGCTTTGATACCAAATTTGATGTAAAACCGAAAAGATTTGGAAAATTTGAGGAAGATTTTGATAAAGAACATTTAGATTTATGGTTCCGAGGCTTCTCACCAAGAATTCTGGGGCTTCTCACCCAGGATATGGACCTTTCATATGGTGTGCGGATTTAAAATTTTCAAACTTTCATTGATTGATTGATTGATTAAAAATAAACCGGACTTAGAGGCGTTTTATAGGCTTTACAACCAATACTTTTCTTCCAATCGATGTGGGACTAAACTCTAAATTAATTAAAACACTTAAATATACATATATAAGACCACAAAATAACTAAAGACTCAAAGGACCCAAAATAAAAATAAAAATAAAAAGGATGCCATCTCGATTGGATCCCTATCACACTCCTTACTCAAGATTTAACCAGCCAAATTTTTTATATCAATCATCACACTAATAATTCAGAATTGAACAATGCATTTTAGAAGAAGACAACAAAGAAAGGCTGAATCTTAGTTCCATTGGCGTACCAAGTGTTGGTTACACATGAGTTCAGTGTGTTTTTCTATGCTCATTGAATTGGGCATACAATTCGGCACTTGTTAATTTTTCTCGCATTTATTTGGGTCCAAGCCTGATTTCAATGTGGGCAAGTCTGGGGCCTTGGAGCAGGTGGGACTGTGTGCCATATTATAGGCGACTTCCATATATATAAGCTGACAAAATTCAAGTGTCCATCCAATTGACCCAAAATCCAATCCACTAAGATTGGTTTTGTAAGGAAATAAAGGTTGCAATAAAAAGTTAATTAGGCTTTAGGCCAGCAAATATTAGGGGTTCAGTTACTGTCTTTCACTTTCGCACGCAGAACACAGATTAAGGTTCTCGAGAATTTTAGGAGTTCTTCCCATTTTCCATTGTTCTTTTTTGCAAACATGTTAGTTCTAAGCATGCTACTTTTATTGATATATTTATTTATTGAGTGTTCTTCTTTTTCTTTCCAAAAACAGCAGGTGAATTAACTCTAAAACAGTTGTCTCTAATTTTTTTTACTGTCATCTTTCCATTATGAAAATGTGTAACTAGGCTTCTAAGTAAAGTATCTCTGTTTACACACACACACATGCCGAATTTTGCATATGTATTTGTCGGTAGTGTATGAATAATACATGAACGTATACCCGGTTTTTTGGCGTCTCTATTTTTTATTGCCAAATTGTTATATGTATTTTAGAATGACAAAGTTATATAATATATGTATGTTGCCAATACCGCACCTTTGATGTATGCCAAATGACTAACTTAAATCAGCACCATGTTTCTATTACATGGTCTCATCGGGAGAACAGCTGAATGCAGCCAATCATGCATGACATGTAAACAGATTTTGCAAGTAATCAAAGACCTGGGAGCTATAAAGGCATACATACCTCAAACAAGGCTTCGGCTAACATAACAATTCGTGAAATGCTTGTTCGGGTACTTGACTCTGCATGCCTGAAGAGTGAATCACAAGAACATCCGCCATCTGGGTGGAGCCCTGATGGGCAAAATGTAGTTTCTCTCCTATCATTATTAAAGCCAAAATGGAATCGTTCCCTTATCTGCACCGAGGAACCCATTAGGTCCAGCAAATCCAGGAAAACAAAAGGATGTAGGAGATCTATTGGTACGAAATACAAGAGACTTTGCAAAATAAGAGCTCAAATGTCTTAAACGTATTGATGCAATAAAAAAGTTTTACAGCAGAACTTAATGAATTTTGAAAGGCATGTATGAAACACAAAGACGTCATAAAATAGAAGCCTGTATGCCTTAAACATATTGAAGCAACAAAACAGTTTTACAGCAGAACTGAAAAAAAAAATTTTGAAAGGCTGCAAGACCTTGCAAAGAAATTAATGCATCACATTTTCATAAAGGAAAACTTAAACCATAGACATGGACTAGCTGCAGAAAACAAATTATTACATGAATAGGAACTAATGGATCAATTGCAAAACAAGTCAATTCTATATAATGAATATTAAACAGAAGCCATAGTTTCTACGACTCAACCTAAAACTCTTTGAACGCTAGATCTACTTCAAGATTGAAAAATGCATATACTATCCCAACACATGTATGGTGTAATATAAAGGGTACATTTACTCAACAGGTTTAGAATTAATTAACACGTGATGCACAACTTGAAGAAATTAAACTGGATAAAGGATCACCTCGGATCTGGAATGCCATCTTCGTCCACTTGAACCGTAGCCTCTGCGATGCAGGTACATCGAATCGCGGTCAAACCTACTTCCAAAGAGATCATCACTAATATCTAGTAACCATCTATCATGAGATCCTAAATCGGAATTGTCCTCAGTTGATGATAGTACCGATGAGTCATGATTCCTTCTAGTAGTATGCCTTGAAAAGGCATCCCAGAATAGTCCTCTACCATTCCTTCTTGCTTCATAGCTATTTACATCTCCAGTGCTATCTGGTATAATATTTGAAGATATGCTCACCACATCAACATGAAGTACACTTTCATGTCCCCTTTCTCCCACTGTGATGAAATCTACACCAGATGAAGTCGCCTCAGAGAGAGGTTCCTCATTCAACAAATTTAGGCTTGAAGATAAGCTGGATTGAGCAGAGGGAAAAGTTGAACTAGCTCCATGAATCTCAGTTGTCAAGTTCCCATTGGCAGGCATATCCTCAGTTGCCAACTGAGAAATACCACTTGAAAACATCACTGGAGAAGGTGGGGAAAAAGAGTCATCTATTGACTCAACAGCCTCCGCAACTGGAACAAAGTTGGCATCTGTATTTGTTGATGGTGGTTCAAGATTATTTGGTTTTGAAGAAGTACTTCCAAAATTAAAAGTTCTCTTGGAATGGGTTTTGTTCAAACCAGAACTTGCACTTGATAGACAAGGAAAAAGCTCCTTGCTTTCAGAGAAGCACTTTCCAGAATCGCTGGTTTCAGCATTTTGCGACAATTGCGAGCTTTCCTTAAGACCACTATCAATGTGTGCTAGATTAGATCTCAAATGTTCATTCACGGAGCTTGAAGAGCTACTTCCTGAGGTCAGAGGAGATTCCATTACTGTACATTGGAGATGATTGTGTGCCATAGAACCATCAAGCCTTGCTGGTAAAACCACTTTCTCTGACGGCAGATCTCCAACCTTTATGGCAAACAAATGTTGTAGTTAGTCTATGCACCTGATGCGGACTTGGACCCGCATCCACGTGAGGCCGGCGGCCACTTAGGGGGGACCCACCCCCCTATAGTCACTTACGTGCGCCGTAGGAGGCGCGGTAGCACGTAGGAGGGTTAGTTAGGGGTATTCTAGTCATTTTAGACTAGATTAGTAATTCCCCACTTTTCTATAAATTAGGGTTAGCCGTCTTTGTTTTATTTTATGCTTATTGTGTGAGAAACATTGTAAGTGTCTTTTGTGAGGGATTTAGACTTTGATCCGTTCATCAAAGTTAGGAGAGCGAGTTCCTCTCGAAAGGGCTCAAGTTATCTTGCTATTAGTAGTTGTTTCCCATCAAAAATCCAATAAAAAATCAATCTTTTCCAATTTTTATCCCTTTTATTCGCTGATTTTCCATTGATACGATCCAAATCGTATCAAATTGGTATCAGAGCGTTGAGATCCAATGGCGACGAGCACGAGGTCAAAGGCGGATGGCGTGGATGAGAAGGTACAAGGGCTTCGGGAAGAATTCAACCGGGAGATCGAGGGGTTGAAGAAAACCCTAGGGGAATCCCTCAAGGACCATGCGCATTCACAGGAGGACATCCAAGTCGAACTTCGGGCGATGAGGAGGGATGCCGCGCAAGCGGGACGCGACATCCAAGGGCTAAAGGAGGCAACTTTAGATCTAAAAGGGGCAACTTCAGATCTGAAAATTTTGAGGGAGGCTACTTCGTCAATTCCAGAGATAAAGGCTATGCTCCAAGCCCTCACGATGGAGAGAGGAAGAGATCGGGGCAAAGGGATTCAAGGGGGAGAAAATCAAGGAGATTCTACCCTTGAATCAGCGATTTGGGAGCAACCGGAGGGGATGACGGCTACGGCAACAATTTGGGAGCGAAACACAACCCCCCAAAACCCTAGGAGGGCCGGCCAGCAGGAATTTGGGCCGGCAGGCCCTCCTGGGCCTGCGGATGGGCCGGCAGGGCCCTCAGGGCCTGCGGCCACTACCGCAGGACCCTCAGGACCTGCGGCAAGTGAGGCAGGCCCTGTTGGGCCTGCGCAGCCCGCGACAGGCCCAACTGGGCCTGCCGCAGCTGCGGCAGGGCCCAGTGGGCCTGCCGCAGCAGCTGCAGGCCCGGACGGACCTGCTGCGGCATCGGCAGGCCCATTCAGGCCTGCCGCTGCCCCAGCAGCGCCAATCCGGCCTGCAGCCCAATTCTGGGGGCCCGCCGAGGTGCAGGCGGCCCCCTGGGGGCCCGCGTCGACGCCAACTACTTTCCGAGGGCCCCCGGTAGCGCAGACGGGCCCATGGGGGTCAGATGGAGGTGGATGGGCCCGTGACACGATGATTGGGGCTCCAGCAGCCCAATTCTGGAGACCGGAGGCTCACCCACAGGTACCGAGACCACAGGTGGACCCCAGACAGGCATTTGATGGCTTTCCGGAGCGGGGACAGGGCCCGGGGGGCTACTTTGGAGGACGGACAGCGCCGGTACAGCAGCCCAGAGGAGCCGGAGGACCCATGATGGCGCGACAGCAGGAGTTTCCGGGGTATCATTATCAGCCCGAGGCGTGGGAGCGACCCGGGTGGCCTGAGGAGCTGTACGGGGCTGACGGGGGAGGACCCGTTGAGGCAGTCGGCGGAGGATTCGGCCGTGGGGGAGACCGCGGTAGAGATGGGGGTCCACAGGGAGACATTAATGCAGACCGCCGCCTCATGAAGCTGAAGATGCCGATTTTTGACGGCACAGACCCAGATGGATGGATCTACCGGGCGGAGCGGTACTTCCAGGTGATGAGACTGACGGAGGAGGAGGTCCTGAGAGCCATAGGGATCTACTTCGAGGGGAAGGCGTTGGCGTGGTACAGGTGGAAGGCGGCACGGACACCCTTTCGCACTTGGGAGGAGCTCTCCGCGCTGATACTAGACCGGTTCCAGGATACCCCGGGAGGAGATTTCTACGAGCAGTTATCTGCTTTGAGGCAGGAGGGGACGGTCAGGGATTATGTGGAGAGATTCGAGATGTTGAACAGTAGGGTGAAGGGGGTGACTGACGAGGTGATGATCGGGAATTTCATGAGGGGGTTGAAGCCCTCTATCCGAGCAGAGCTGAGGATGCAGAGTCCGGGGACATTGGAGGATGTCCTTCGCCTGGCCCACAAGGCGGAGGAGAAGCATGCGGAGGAGAGGAGGATACGGGGAGCTTGGGGGACCCAGGGGACCCGTCCCACCCCCGCAGCGGCAGCACCGAGAGCACCCACAGCCGCGCCAGAGGCTAGGGCAGAGAGTCGACCTGCGACTCTGGGGCGACGGATGACAGAGGCGGAGGTGAGGGAGAAGCGTGCCAAGGGGTTGTGCTTCCGTTGCGACGAGAAGTTCACCCCTGGACATCGGTGTGCTAGTCGCCTGCTTCAGATCACTATGGTACCGGACGAGGAGGGGTACGGAGCTGATGAGGAGGAGTTCGAGGTGGAGCAGGAGGTACCAGTGGAGGAGGAGAAGTCTCACCTAGACTTCGCTGAGGTGTCCCTAAACTCTGTGGTGGGGTTCACTCCGAACCACACCATGAAGTTGACGGGGCAGCTAGGGGACGCGGCGGTGACGGTGTTGATCGACAGTGGGGCCACCCACAATTTCATCTCCAGCCGGATAGTGGAGAGACATGGGCTGCAGTTGAGCACGCAGGAGAAGTTTACCGTGCTGCTGGGGACAGGGAAGATGGAGGAGAGCAAGGGGCTCTGCAAGGGTCTGTGCCTGACCTTGCAGGGAGTACAGATCATGGAGGATTTCCTACCCCTTGAGTTGGGCAATGTTGACATCATCCTAGGCGTGCAGTGGCTGAAGAAGCTGGGGGATATGCGGGTGAACTGGAAACGACTCAGGATGGAGTTCGAGGAAGGGGAGCGGACAGTGGTGCTCACTGGGGACCCGACCCTATGCTTATCGATGGTGGCCTTCAAGGCCATCACTCGAGCCTTACGGAGAGAGGGGGAGGGGTACTTGGTGGAGTGCCGTTTAGCAGGGGCAGAGCAGGAGCCGCAGGCAGGGGTTCCAGAGGAGGTGGAGCAGGTGTTGGGGCAGTACCAGGAGGTCTTCCAGGACCCACAGGGGCTACCACCAGAGAGGGGGCACGAGCATGCGATAGTCCTGAGGGAGGGCGCAGCACCGGTGAGTGTGCGTCCTTACCGCTACCCCCACGTGCAGAAGGATGAGATTGAGCGGATGGTCGGGGAGATGTTACAGTCGGGGGTGATACAGCCCAGCGTTAGCCCATTTTCGAGCCCGGTCCTTCTGGTGAAAAAGAAGGACGGGAGTTGGCGTTTCTGTGTAGATTACCGGGCTCTGAACAAGGAGACAGTGGCTGACAGGTTTCCTATCCCTGTCATAGACGAGCTGCTAGATGAGTTGCATGGTGCAGTGGTGTTCTCCAAGATTGATCTGAAGGCGGGGTATCACCAGATCCTGATGAGGCCAGAGGATGTGCCGAAGACAGCATTTCGTACCCACGAGGGCCACTATGAGTTTCTCGTCATGCCGTTTGGCTTGACGAATGCTCCTTCTACATTCCAGGCGTTGATGAACGACGTTTTCCGGCCATTCCTGAGGAGATTCATACTCGTCTTCTTCGACGACATCCTGGTCTACAGCCGGACTATGGGAGAGCACGTAGGCCATTTGGAGGTGGTGTTCCGAGAGTTACTGAGGCATCAGCTGTATGCCAACCGAAAGAAGTGCAGTTTCGGTCAGAGGCAGATAGAGTACTTGGGACATGTGGTGTCCGCCGCCGGGGTGGCAGCAGATCGGGCGAAGATAGAGGCGATGTTAGACTGGCCGGTACCCACCACTCTGAGGGCACTACGGGGATTTCTCGGGCTGACAGGTTACTACCGGAAATTCGTGAGGGGGTACAGCACCATTGCAGGGCCACTGACAGATCAGCTGAAGAAGGATGGGTTCCAGTGGGGAGAGGCAGCGGCCAAGGCCTTTGAGGCCTTGAAGGAGGCGATGACCACAGCACCAGTCTTGGCGTTGCCCGACTTCAGCATCACATTCGTGGTGGAGACTGACGCGTCAGGAGTAGGATTGGGGGCGGTCCTTATGCAGCTAGGGAGGCCGATAGCCTACTTCAGCCAGGTGCTTTCCGCTAGAGCACGGCTGAAGTCTGTCTACGAGAGGGAGCTGATGGCTATTGTGCTCGCGATCCAGAAGTGGCGGCCGTATCTGATGGGCAGGGAGTTCGTGGTTAGGACCGACCAGCGCAGTCTGAAGTATTTATTGGAGCAGAGGTTGGTGACAGAGGAGCACCAGCGCTGGCTATCCAAGCTGGTAGGGTACAGGTTCGTCATTGAGTACAGGCCGGGGCTGGAAAATAAGGCGGCAGACGCCTTATCACGCAGAGAGGAGGGGGTGCACTTGAGAGCACTCTCGTTGCCGGTATGGATAGATGGCGAGCCCATGTTGCAGGAGGCCGAGGCCGATCCAGAGTTGAGACTGATCCGTGAGCAGTTGCAGGGAGGCGGAGAGGCGCCGCAGGGTTACTCGCTAGAGGGGCGGAGACTATTATACCAGGGGCGGCTAGTATTACCGCGGACGTCCATCTTCATACCCGCCTTATTTCAGGAGTTCCACAGTTCGGTGGTGGGGGGACATTCCGGGGTGCAGCAGACATATATGAGAATGTCCCGGGAGGTTTACTGGCCTGGTATGAGGAGAGCCATAGCCCATTTGGTTGCTGCTTGTGACGTCTGCCAGCGTCACAAGTACATGGCCATGGCGCCAGCCGGACTTTTGCAGCCCTTAGCACTTCCTGAGCGGGTCTGGGAGGAGGTGACGATGGATTTCATAGACGGGCTACCCAGGTCGGAGGGGTACTCCGTGATTTTTGTGGTGGTGGATAGGCTGAGCAAGTACGCCCATTTTATACCGCTGAAACATCCGTACACGGCTGTTTCAGTGGCTGCAGCCTTCACCAGGGAAGTTATCCGGTTACATGGGATTCCAGCCTCTATCGTCACAGACAGAGATCAGGTTTTCCTGAGTGGGTTTTGGCGGGAGATATTTCGTGTCCAGGGTACTGTGCTGAAGAGGAGTACCGCCTATCACCCACAGACCGACGGGCAGACGGAGGTAGTAAACCGCAGCATCGAGACATATTTGCGGTGCTTCGCGTCGGAGACACCTCGACAGTGGTATCGGTGGTTAGCCTGGGCGGAGTATTGGTACAATACTTCGTACCATTCAGCGGCAGGTACGACCCCCTTTCGGGTATTATATGGCAGGGATCCACCAGAGCTACTGCGGTTTGGGGAACGACAGACACCAGTCTCCCAGGTAGAGGACTATATGAGGGAACGGGAGAGCATTCTGGAGGAGCTGAAGAAGCATTTGCTGCGAGCTCAGCAGGTGATGAAGGCTAGGGCGGATGGGCATCGGCGGGATGTGCACTTCCAGGAGGGTGATATGGTCTATCTGAAGCTGAGGCCTTACCGACAGAGATCGTTAGCGAGGAGGCGGAACGAGAAGCTATCAGCGAGATTCTATGGGCCTTTTGAGATTGCGGCCAAGATTGGCCAGGTGGCTTACAGGTTGAGGTTGCCATCGACTGCGACGATACACCCGGTTTTTCATGTATCGCAGCTTCGGCGAGCCATCGGGGAGCATACGGTGTCCTCTACCCTACCACCTACACTTACTGAGGAGATGGAGGTGATGCTGGAGCCACTGGAGGTTCGAGCTGTTCGACAGGGACCGCGTGGGCAGAGGGAGGTGCTGATACACTGGGCGGGGCTACCAGACTGCGATGCTACATGGGAGGCCTATCGAGTGATCCAGGAGCAGTTTCCACACTTCCACCTTGAGGACAAGGTGGCTCTTTTAGGAGGGGGTATTGATGCGGACTTGGACCCGCATCCACGTGAGGCCGGCGGCCACTTAGGGGGGACCCACCCCTCGATCTCCCGGTATAAATGTTAGACCAACATACAATGTGGTCAAGGGTAGAACTAGTACACAGATTATCAGAGCAAAACGGATGGAAATTTTGGATAATAAATACTAAAAACTGACAGACAAATGAAAAAATTTTGAACAGCAATTAGAGCAAAATGTGTATACACAATAAGGAGATGCTACACTTTGCTTCTAAAGAAACTAGCTAAACCGTGACAGCAAAGAACTCAACTCTCCCAGAATCATGATGATAGTGGTTCCAAAAGGCTGACAACTATAAGACTATTATAGAAACAGACTAAATTATAAATATCTATGACAAGAAATAGTCAGTTTGACCAATCATTGATCCGACAATGATAATAACATTCCATGAGATGTTCGCTCGCCTGGAATTTCAATATGGAAAAAATATGGATGGGGATGGGGGGAATTGGAGTGAACAAAACATTTCACCAAGAATTTAGTCATGCTTTTAAGAGTCAAACATTCAAAAGTCAATAAACAGGCAATATTAGGTTACAAATAGGGCTATACTGTTGGGGTTTTGGCGGACCCCCAGAGCTCGGATCCGTATCCGTCCTAAGTCGGACGGACCACGGAGGCACAAAAGCGCAGCGGAAAAAACCAGAAATCGTATTTCTACACTAGCTAAACTATTTAGCTAGGCTCTGGGGAGCCAGAACCTAGCCCGATCTATGCCGACTTGGAGTGGGTCTGACCACTCTAAGAAGGATCTACACTAAGCGACTAATTAAAAATTACGCTAAAAACGCTTAACCACATACCCGGAATCTTGGCCCTGGAGCAGGCAAGATGTACCGCACCGTCTTGAGAAGCTCCTCGTAGCCGAGCCGCGTTGACCCGATCTCCCTGAGCCACCTCGCACCCTCGCACCGATCCGCCCGAGCCGCTTTCGCCTCCGAGCCGATCACACGCGGTAGAAAGTTTCACTTGAGAAGAACCCGCGTCTTAGACGTCCGGATCAGATCCAAACCCCCTTCGTAGTCGTGCTAGGACTACTCCGGAGAGTAGGAAAATTAGAGAGAGAGATTTAGTCGCCGATCGAGCCTGCTCTAAAATTCTGGAGCTACTCGATCGTTGACTGGTGTGTTTTTCAACGAGGAGAGTGCACCCCTATTTATATAGGGAGTGAGCACTCACCCTCTCGTTGCGGGCAATGTGGGACAATCCATATGAAGAGAAAATTCAATTAAGCCATTTGGCTTAATTTCAATTTTAAAGTTAGCCTTTCACAAAGTCAAACTTTAACTAATTAATTCTCCTCGCATACTAAACTTCAGACACCAAACTAGCTATCAATCAGAAAAGCTTGGAATGGTGAACGCGTAGGAACTGACGGTGACGAATTTCGACTTCGTTTGACCCCTCAAACAATTGCTCAAAGTTTAGCAATTTTTCACAAAATTCGTAGCCGTCATTAGGGTTTTTAAAAACCCTAATTGACATAAGTTGCGGGCGCGCCCGCTATACTTAGCGGGCGCGCCCGCCCAAGGGGGGAAGGGCGGGCCGCCCGCCCGCTGCTGCAGCGGGCCGTGCCCGCTGCACAAGCGGGCGCGGGCCCGCTGTGCAGCGGGCCAGCGCCCGCTAATGCAGCGGGCGCCCGCCCGCTGCACACAGCGGGCCACGCCCGCTGCTGCAGCGGGCCGCGCCCGCTGTGCAATGGGCGTGAGCCCGTTGCAGCCAGCGGGCGTCGCCCGTTTTGCCCTTGCACATTGGCCTTTTGGCCCAGTGGGTCTAACCCACTTCCCCTTGAACTCTTTCTGCGTTTCTGGGCTCGTTTGAGCTCCGATTTGGACGCGGTTTGAACCTGTGTTTAGACCGGGACGATCCCGTCATCCAGGTAACCCTTTCCAACAAGTTTGTTCCTACTAAATTCGTTGTAACTAATTTACAACACGTTTAGTCAAAGTTAGCATCTAATGCAACGTTGTGTCCCTATTGCTAATGCGACTAACTTTCACAACTTAACTTGTGAATATCATCAAATGACATTTCTCTCTATTCTATATTCCTATTACTAAGACACGAGCACTACTCGGTGTGAGACCCTACAGCCTGACCTTACTACAGGTTGGGGCTCGAAACCCCTAGACGACGGTCACTACGAGCAGTAGCTGTCGTCCCTGTTTCAGAGTCATCATAACGTGATCGACCCTTTTGACAAAAGTGTCATAGGGTTTGCATTGGCTGTGTCAGTGATGAATTCCGTTAGCTAAAATCCCTTCGTCAAGACTGTGTTATTGGTGGCCTAGGGTATGGTTTACTGTCAACCCTATTAGACAACATTGGTCAGTATACGGCGGTCTTTATGGTATACACGTTGTACTACTTGCAACGTACCCCGGCCGAGGATTAACATAAAGACCGTACTGAACCTATAACACTAACTTCCCTTTAATGGAAGTGACGAATCCCATCTTAGTCACTTACTCACCTAGAGAGCTTCAGGTGCAGCCCAACCTAAGATCTTTCAGCAGGACTGGTCCTCGAAGCTAGATCATGGGTCTAAGCTATACCGTCCGCTCACAGGTTTGTACAGATGACTTCAGGTCTTAAGGATCAACTAACCTATCATCACCCTAGAGTTATTAAAGACAGATCATTAAAGTTAACCATTTAATAACTCTAACTTGGTCGTTCAGTGAACTCATTCTCTAATGAGCACCTGTGTCTTGTCTCCGACTTCGCTAAGTCGAATGACTATGAGATCATCATTACCCGAAGGCAAGACGAAGACACAGTGATCTATCCGATGTGTCGATATCCAGTTCTCAACACATCTATGATCACGAACCGTTTAAGACTTACGTTTCTATTCGGTCACTTGCTTACTCATAATCGAGATCTCATCTAGATATGTAAGGACCTAACTATAAGTCTATGGATATTATCTAAGTATATTATTACAAATCCTTTTATACCTAGAATAATACGTACCATATACGGTATGAACAAGACGTATAATCAAGATAAATTGCCTTATGTGCATATATCTTCCTACATATACATAACTTAATTCAGAGATGATGTAAGTAACATTGAATCAACATTCATAAAACTTCGGCACAAACTACCATACCCACCCCCACAATAAATTTAAAAAAATAAAGGTTTTGTTGCGCTAATTTAAAATCAGTGCTGATATTTAGTGTTGCACAGTTAAGAACAACCGCAAAGGAAGCATAAAATGGTTTGTTAACATAGACAATGTCATACTTGGTCATATTTGTTCTGCCGGTCTTCTAATGAGATCTTCACCTATCAACGAAGACGATGCTAGAAGGATCGCGGGATGGACAATTAGGCCGAGGGCATTTTTGTGAAGTTTTGGGTATTTTTGCAAAGTTTGGGTTTTTGGGGCGCCTTTTGTAATTTGGGCTATATCTGCCCTTATATGTTTGGGGTGGGGTTTTCATTTGTTTCTCATGCAAAACTTGAGAATTAAACACTAGCTTAGAAGAGTATAACCCCAGATCAAGTGAGAGTAAGCTTTATCTCTTATATTCAAGCTTGGAGTGTTGATTTTCTCTCAAAAGAAACCCCTATCTTGTATTCCACTTTTGATATTTATAAAAAAATCTCATCTTTTGTCTTTCAAACCCTAGCTTCTCGTCAAATTGGTATCAGAGCAAAGATCCACCATGACGAACACAAGATCCAAGGAGAATGCAGATGCCCTAGAGGAGAAAGTTGGAGAAATTGAAACCTCAAAGGAAACCCTAAATAAACACCAACAAAAAATGGATGAAAAGATGTCATCTTTGGAGACCATTTTCAAGTCTTTCATGAAATCTCAAGTGAATCAGCGCCATGATGAAGAGAGGCCCAAGAACGACAAGATCCGGAAAAATCATTCAGATCTGAGCCGAAAAGAGCCACTTTTGAGCCAGGAAAACGGGCAAATGGTGATCGTGGAAGACGTTTCACTGGAAGAAGACGAGGAGTGCGCGTGGGGTCAATTTCCCCCTCAATCAGCTTAGGAGGGGGGATCGGGGCCTGCAGGGAGGCCGATCGGCCCCAAACAGCTGACCTGGGAGGGCGACGAACCCTCCCAGGCCACCGCCTGGCCTCGCCTGGGCCAGGCGCCACCGTCGGACCCTGGCGAGGGTCCGACAAGCCGTTGGGGGCCTTGCGAGGCCCCCGCGACAATCTGGGGGACTCACAAGCCCCAGATGATCTTCAGGGGGTGTAAGCCCCCTGCGGCTGCGAATGGGCCTCGCTGGCCTACAGTGCTGTCGCGGGGGGGTGGCTGGCCTTGCCCGTAACTCCAAGGGGAGTGGAGTGGTTTCCGCAGCCGTTCGAAGAGGTTTTTGGTGATTTCACAAGCCGACGACCCCCGGTGGCTTTCCAGGGAGGCCGCGGGCCACAGTTGGGGGCCCACGGTTCGATGAAGCATACGAGGACGATTTCGGAGGCCGACGACCCCCGGGTAAACGATGGACAGTTTCAGAACTAGTGGGAACCCGTGGGGTGTGATGTGTGGGTGAAGGCCAAGAGGACCGTGGAGAGCTGGAGGACCCCTATAAAATACATATCAATAATTTCACGATGGTCAGCCTAGGGGAGAACCGAACAAGGGATGTGCGGACCCGAACACAAGGTGCGGAAGTTGCCGGTCTTCGACGGGGAGGATCCCCATGGATGGATCTATCGTGTGGAGTGGTACTTTGAGACAAACCGGATGGCGGAGATGGTGGTGGTACAAGCGATAGGCATATGTTTGGAGGAAAAGGTGTTGTCCTAGTTTCGGTGGAGGTAGCAGTGGCATCCGATATAATCATGGATGGAGTTCAAGTGTTGCATACTTGACCGTTTTAGAGATGCCCAAGACGAGGGTTTACACGTGCAGCTCTTGACCATACAGTAGGTTGGCACCGTCATGGAGTATCGGGAGAATCACTTTCGGGCCGCGTGAGAGGATGACAGAGGAGACCTTGGTGAGAAGTTTCATGAAGGGGCTCAAAACAGAGATTTGGGTGTTACTTCGAGTGCAGATGCCTAGTGTGTTACTGGAGACTATGGAGCTAGCCCAGATGGTGGACAACAGGCTCGCGAAGGATCGACTGGCCAAGAGAGTTTGGGGCGGGTCCACTTTTCATGGCTCGGTGCCTCCAAGAGTGCAACGGGCCCCTGCAGGGGTCTAGACAGGGGGAGCTCAGGTGAGCAAGGAGAGGAGCAGCGGTCCACAGCTTAGTGGATAGTTTCGACGCATGACCGATGTAGAGATACAGAACACGAGGGCGAAGGGAATGTGCTTCAGGTGTGACGATAAGTATGCCACAGGTCATCGCTGTCGAGATCGTACACTCCAGGAGCTGCTAGTAGATGAGGATGAGGACGAGGTGGAAGAGCTGAGCGAGGAAGATGTGGAGCAGGAGCCTCCCCATTTGGACGTAGCGGAGGTGTCACCCAACTCCGTAATGGGGTTCACTTCGAACTACACTATGAAGTTGATCGGAAGGATCTCGGAGCAAGAGATTATAGTGCTGATTAATAATGAAACCATCCACAACTTCATATCCAACTGCATGGTGGAGCAGTAAGGGTTGCACTTGGTGGACACCGGGAGCTTTGGGGTCATGATGGAAATGGAACAAGTGGAGCATAGTAGGGTGATTTGTCGTGACACGGTTTTGACCTTCCATGAGATACATGGCGTGGAGGATTTCCTGCCGCTCGACCTGGGCAGCACAGATGTGATTTTAGGCATGAGGTGGCTGCAGTCCCTGTGGAAGACGAAGACCAATTGGAGATAACACGGGATGGAGTTTCAACACGAGGGAAGAGTCGTGACGCTTTAGGAGGACCCCAGTTTGTGTTGACCCAAGGTTTTCATGAAGACCATGGCGAGGGCCTTCCAGTCTGTAGGGAGAGGTTTCTTAGTGGAGTTGCATAGGTTGGAGGCTGAGGAGGAGTTGGAGCAGGACATTCCCCCGGAGCTGCGGCAGGTTTTACTTTAGTTTGAGGGAGTGTTTCAGACTCCCCACGGGCTTCCTCCCTCGCGGGACCACGAGCATGCTATCGTCCTTCGCGAAGACGTCTCACATATCAGTGTACGACCATACCGTAACCCACAGGTACAGAAGAGGGGGATTGAGAGGATAGTGAAGGAGATGATTCAGGCATGGGTTATACAGCCGAGTGTGAGCCCTGTCTCTAGCCCGGCACTGTTAGTGAAGAAGAATGATGGGAGCTGGAGGGTTTGCATTGATTACAGGACACTGAATAAGGAGACGATGCCAGCCAAATTTTACATCCCTGTGATCGACGAGCTGTTGGAAGAGCTACATGGAGCAGTGGTTTTCTCCAAAATTGGCCTGAAATCCGGGTATTACCAGCTCCGTATGAGAAGTGAGAATGTGGCAAAAACCGCCTTCAGGACACACGAGTGCCACTACGAGTTTCTGGTCATGCCATTCGGCTTGACCAATGCCCCCGCCACATTCCAGACATTGATGAACATGGTGTTTCGACCCTATCTGAGGAAGTTTGTGCTGGTATTCTTCGATGACATTTTGGTCTACAAACGGTCAATGGAGTCACGTGTGGAGCATTTGACGACCGTGCTGAGGGAGCTACATGAGCATCAGATGTTTGACAATCGGAAGAAGTGCTTATTTGGCCATCGGAGTGTAGAGTACTTGGGTCACATTGCCTCAGCGGAGGGGGTGTTGGTAGATGGATCGAAGATAGCGGCCATGGTGGATTGACCACTTCCTACCACCCTACAGGCGTTGCGTGGATTCATGGGGCTGACGAGCTACTACATGAAGTTTGTCAAGGAGTACAACACCATTGCGTGGCCGCTGACCGAGCAGCTGAAGAAAGACAATTTCCATTGGGACGAGGAGGCCATTCGAGCTTTTAAGACCCTAAAGAGGGCCACGATGAGCGTTCCCGTTCTTGCGCTTCCGGATTTTACACGGCCATTTGTGGTGGAGACAAACGTGTCTGGCTATGATTTGAGTGCCGTGTTGATGCAGGAGGGCAGACCGGTGGCATATTTTAGCCATGTTTCATCAGTGAGGGCTCGTCTCAAGTCAGTTTATGAGCGTATGCTGATGGCTATTGTGTTGGCTGTGCAGAAATGACGACATTATCTACTTTGGAGGCGATTTATAGTAATGACAGATCAGAGGAGCCTCAAATACCTTTTGGAGCAAAGCATGGTCACTGAGTAGCATCAAAAGTGGTTGACCAAGTTGATGTGTTACCACATTGAGATCCATGATCGAGAACAAGGCGGTCGATGAACTATCGCAGAGGGAGATTGATTCACACTTGTCGGCCTTGTCGACGTCGGTTTGTTAGATTGGGAGCCCCTGTTGCGAGAGATTGAGGAGGATGAATGTCTAGCAAAGATCGGGACAGCACTACTACAGGACCCTGCAACACGTCCTGGGCATTCACTAGAAGGTGATCGCCTCTTATAAAAGGGGCGTTTGGTGTTACCGATGGGGTCGATCCATATTCCGAGGGTGTTACAGGGGTTTCATGGGAGCACAGTAGGTGGCCACTCTGGGGTCCTGAAGATATACCAGCGCCTGGTTCGGGAGCTTTTTGGGTGGGAATGCGGAAGGATGTGGTGGATATGGTAGAGAAATGTGACATATGCTAGCGCCAAAAATATTTATCAACGGCTCATGAGGGTTTGTTGCAACCTCTCTCTTTACATGACCGAGTTTAGAAGGAGGTGACTATGGATTTTATCGACGACTTGTCGAAATCAGAGGGGTACTCTGTCATCATGGTGGTGGTGGATAGGCTGAGCAAGTATGCACATTTTGTGGCACTACAACATCTCTATACTGCAATGACAGTGGCGACGACATTCATTAAGGAGATCGTGAGGCTTCATGGGATTCTGGTCTTTATTGTGTCGGATCGGGATAAGGTCTTTCTTAGCTCCTTTTGGAAGGAGTTATTCAGGACAATGGAGACAGTACTGAAGAGGAGCACCGCTTTCCATCTCCAGACTGACAGCCAGACGGAGGTCGTCAATAGGACCCTTGAAACGTACCTACGGTGTTTTTCTCCGAGTCACTGAAGCAACTGGTGAGATGGCTGACTTGGATGGAGTATTGATACAACACATCTTTTCATACCTCTGCTTAGACCACTCCTTTCAATGTCTTAAATGGACGGGATCCTCCATATTTACTTCACTATGACCACCGCTCTACCCCAGTTTCCCAGGTGGACCAGTATCTTGAGGAGAGGGGCCACAAATTGGAGGAGTTGTGACGCACTTAACGAGGACACACCAGCTTATGAAGAACCGGGTAGATGAGCTCAAGTGAGATGTTTAGTTCGAGGTAGGAGACAGTTTGTATTTGAAGCTGCGACCATACAGACAAAGCTCATTGGCACGTAGGCAGAACAAGAAGCTATCTTCACGATACTTTGGATCGTATGAGGTAGAGTCCTGGGTTGGCAAGGTGACGTATCGGCTGAGGTTGCCACCAGATTCAGCTATCCACCTCGTTTTTCACGTGTCGCAGCTCCGTCAGGTCATTGGGGACCATGCCTCCTCATCTTTGCCTCCAACTCTAACGGATGACATGGATGTGCTTTTAGAGCCGACCGAGCTGAGAGGGATTCACCAGGGGAGCACGGGGGTGCGGGAGGTGTTGATTAAGTGGACCAGCCTTCCAGATCATAAGACATCCTGAGAATCTTACAATATTATTGTACAACGATTTCCAGACTTCCACCTTGAGGACAAGGTGGTTCTTTTGGGAGGAGTAATGATGAGATCATCACCTATCAACGAAGACGTCGCAAGAAGGATCGCGGGATGGACAATTAGGCCGAGGGCATTTTTGTGAAGTTTTGGGTATTTTTGCATAGTTTGGATTTGGGGGCGTTTTGTAATTTGGACTAAATCTGCCCTTATATGTTTGGGCTGGGGTTTTCATATGTTTCTTATGCAAAACTTGAGTGTTAAACCCTATATTAGAAGAGTAGAACCCTAGATCAAGTGAGAGTAAACTCTCTCTCTCTTAGATTCAAGCTTGGAGAGTTGGTTTCCTCTCAAAAGAAACCCATATCTTGTATTCCACTTTTGATATTTATAAAAATCTCATCTTTTGTCTTCCAAACCCTAGCTTTTTCATTATCTTCCTGATAGTAATGGATGGAAACTGGCGCAAAGGACACACACATGATGGGGTTTTGATGGTGGTGGGTTGATTTTTATCATAGACAATGTCATGTTAGCTCACATTTGTTCTGCCGGTATTTCTGATGGAAAGCAAGGGATAGACAGATGGGGGTGGGGGTGCTGTTGTTGGTTGGTTGGTTTGTTTGTTTTATTGGGTTGGGTGAGGCTTGGGGTTGTTGACTGAGAGTTCTAAGCAAGATTGGAAACATTGGTGGAGAAAAAATGGGAAAGATTTAGAGGACTCTTTTTCTTTTTAGACAGGCTCGTAAGCTTACATCATATCTCCTAATAGGGAAACCCGCCATCTAGTTAGCATTTGTGATTTGTTGTGTGGTGAATTTGGGACTTTGCATTTTAGTTCAAAAATCCCTCGCACACTATTTGATAGGGAGATTTGAACCCATGTCATCCTATAAGGAAAGGACTTGGCATACCGCTTGAGCTAAGCTCAAGAGATATTAATATTGCATGGAGATACGATTTCACACCACAAGATAAATTAAGAAATTCCCACAAGGCATGCATAATTAGACTGCATGGAAAATATATAAAACAGGGTGAAGAGTATTTATTAATTCGTCATCATGATCAACCCTTCTCCCATCAAAATGGGATTGGATACATAAAATCTACACTATGATTTGAGAAGGCTACAGCAATTTGATGAAATTTTAAGACCCACTTTCAACTGGGGCATCAATTAGAAGCAGTGCCAAGTTGCTGACGGAAGGAGACTACATGTATAAGAGTGACTTTGCCATTCCAGTTTGCAGATGGAAGAACACCTCCCTTACCAATTATGAATTATGCAGCAGCTATGACTCGTTTTTATTTATATATTTATTTATTGAGTTTAACATCTGAATTTCGTGAATATAGTGCAGATCCATCTTTACCTTCTCTCCTTCCTCGTCTGACCTATTTATTCTTCCAGCCAGAACTAAACCAGAAACAGAAATCTCATTATAACACCCTACTCACTACCAAAATTATCAGCTTTCATCCATCAATTGAACCCTAGAAACAAGATTACATTAGAATTTATCAAGCAAAATTTTGCATTAAACGGGATATGAACCCCTAAAATAAGAAGTTGTCCCAACGCACCCCTACTCACTGACCATGGTTCCTGTCTCCCTGATACCATATCTCTGCGTTGACTTCCGCCCAAAATCATAGATCAAGAATTCATCCAACGCCACCAAAAACAGTATCATTTCAATAGCTCAAAGAGAGAATCATAACCAAAAAATGACAAAATTTGTGAAACTGGAGGACCTGAGGAGCTGTTGCTGTTGCTGCGGCGCCGCCGCAGAGGAAGGCGGCGAAATTCAGCTTGGGTCGGTGATCGGTCCGCGGCCGCGAAGGCCGAGACCCGATCCGGCTGCTGCCAGAACCCATTACTATTGATTATTATTGTTACTATTTGACGATGCCCTAAAATCAATGTGCGGAGAGAGATAGAGAGCGCGCGGGGGGAGGGGGTACTCGGGTACCACCCGTCAAAATTATTTGTCTTTTTACTTTTTATTTAAATCATTAGTTTTATATATTGATTTAGTTAGATTATAAAAATCAGGTGTATCTGTGTTCCACGATCCATATTCCTGTTGTGAATGGGTATTTACTGGGTTGATGAGTTATTGGGCCAACCTAAGTGGTTGGGCCCATACCCACTTGTATTCTCCCCTTTGGCTATAAATATAGACTTGAGGGCTCTCCCCTCAGTAGTTGATTCATAACACGTTATCAGCACGAGTCTCTAAAAATTTTTTCCCACAAATTTTTCCGTTCGTTGCGAAGGCGAAGGCGAAGGCGAGACGGTAGATCCACGAGCGCGGTGCAAGGCTTCCTCCATCAAGGGTCGTCATCCGCGTAGGGCTTCGAGCAACCGTCGCTATATCCGGAGGACGGATATAGAGGTAAAAACTCTAAAAACAAGATTTTTAATCATACGTATGATTACCCCTCCCCTAGATCTCACAAGATCGTCATGGGGATTCATCGTCGCCTTGAAAACGACGGATTTTTCATCCCAAAAACCCAATTTTTAGGGTAAAAACTCAATTTTTAGGGTTAAAACCCTAATTTTGAACCCTCCGGCGGCTACCCGTCACCGGACCCCCCCAAAACCCTCCCCTCGCCGGAAAAACCCCCCCACCACCATGGCCGCCTCCCCCTGCAGGGGGGGCGGCCCCCGCCGCCGCCCCTGCAGGGGGCGGCGGCCCCCATGTCCGCCTCCCCCTGCAGGGGGGGCGGCCCCCTTGGCCGCCTCCCCCTGCAGGGGGGGCGGCCCCCCGCCGCCGCCCCTGCAGGGGGCGGCGGCCCCCGAGGCCGCCTCCCCCTGCAGGGGGGGCGGCCCCCCCGCCGCCCCTCCTGCAGGGGGCGGCGGCCCCCGAGGCCGCCTCCCCCTGCAGGGGGGGCGGCCCCCCCGCCGCCCCTCCTGCAGGGGGCGGCGGCCCCCGAGGCCGCGCCCCCCTGCAGGGGGGCGGCCTTGGCCGCTCCCCCCCTGCAGGGGGGGCGGCCTCCGCGGCCGCGCCCCCCTGCGGGGGGGCGGCCCCCGCCGCCCCCCCGCAGGGGGCGGCGGCGGCGCCGGCCGCGCCCCCACCCGCAGGGGGCGGCGGCGGCGCCCGCCCCCCCCAGAAACCCTAGAAACAAAAAAAAAAATTACCAGATCTGTGGGCCTGAAGCCCACAGCAGATCTGTGGGCTTCAGGCCCACAGATTTCAAAAAAAAAAAAAAAAAAATTCCAGATCTGTGGGCATGAAGCCCACAGCAGATCTGTGGGCTTCAGGCCCACAGATTTCAAAAAAAAAAAGGAAAGAAGAGAAAGAAAAAAAAAGCCTATGGGCCCGAAGCCCACAGGTCGACTGCGGGCTTCAGACCCGCATGTTATTTTATCTGAAAAAAAAAGGGGGAGGCAAAGGGCTATAAATTTGCCTCAAAAGGCAATTTATTAGCCTAAAAATTAATTTAAAATGGGGATTTAAGGGCAAAATATTCGT
Source organism: Scilla litardierei (assembly GCA_030789695.1). NCBI lineage: Eukaryota > Viridiplantae > Streptophyta > Magnoliopsida > Asparagales > Asparagaceae > Scilla > Scilla litardierei. The sequence goes on along the minus strand of CM061134.1, from coordinate 215,644,070 downwards.
GAAAAATCACGGTAAATTACGGGACAAATACCGGGCAGGCGAGGACTTTTTGGGATTCTTGGAGGGGGCTTTTGGGATGATGAGGAAAACTTTTTCCTCTGACAAAGAAAATGTTTATTTTGGGCTCTTAATCAATTTAATTGATTAAACCCATTCAATTTACAACCTTTGCATTGTAATGATTTTTTTTTCTGCAAAAATCATATTTACATGCTTTGCATCTCTGGTATATTCTGTTGGATATTATATGCGTGGTTGTGCATTGTATTTAAAACTTAATAATTAGAAAGATCCTGCGACCGCTCTGCCGTTAGTAACCTAACGGTGTATGACGTTGCCCAGTGGTCCAATAATTATTAAGTGTTTAAATTATCTATCCATCTCTGCGAATATTAAATGCCTGTGATGCCTGTGATGAAAATGTCTGATGAAAATGTTGATGAGCACAATATTTCTGCATGAATTGCTAAATGTGGTTTTTGGATCGGCCGTTTAGTCCCACAGTTTATTTCCCGCACTTTTCTTTTATTTTTGAGAGAAATTGTAGTGAGGAATTTATGTAAATGTCAAAGAAAGAAGACCAACTTCCACGAAGACGGAGGCCACGCTTGAAGATGGAGATATCATATGGGACCCACGGGGTTTCCAAAGTTGTATTTTCATTTTCTTTAAGCTGCAAATTTGTATAATTTGGACTGTGGACTTTTTTGGACTCTTTCTTGTGGGACTGGCCGATCCACACATTTAGCTTTTCGTTAAATATTGCCTCCACATGAAAATGTTTTCTCTGAATTAATTATTAATTCATGCATAATTGTGCTCTACTAGATAAATGGCTAATATTGCAAGCGTTAATTTCGAAGTACTGGAAGCATCAGAGAGAAACTATCTAAGCTGGAAGCTAGATGTAAAGTTTCACCTGCGGGCAAAGTCCCTCATCGCTGCTGTGACTGAAAAAGAAAATGTTAGCAATATAGAGAAGGCGCAAGCCATCACCTATATTCGCCGCCATGTGGACAAGACCTTAAAGGCTGAATACCTTACGGTCGAAGATCCATTTGAGCTATGGACTGCCCTTGAGGACAGGTATAAACATCAGAAAGATGTTATACTCCCAAGGGCACGATATGAGTGGGAGAACATGAGACTACAGGACTTTAAGTCCATTGCTGAGTACAACTCAGCACTTTTTAGCACCACCGCACGCCTGAAGTTGTGTGGTGAAAAAGTCTCAGAAAATCGCATGCTGGAAAAGACGTATACGTCCTTCCATGAAAAAGATGCGATACTCATGCAGCAATACCGTGAACGCAAGTTCACCAAGTATTCCGAGCTGCTGTCATGTTTACTCATGGCCGAGCAAAACAGAGAGCTTCTTCTCTCCACTCACAATATACGCTCTCCGGCACTGCCCCCCACCAGAAGCTCACTATTCCTCTTCCTTCAAAAAGAAGTGAGATAATAAAAGAAAAGAAAGACCACAAAAGGGGGGTCAACAGAAAAATGTCAAGGGTCATGTACAGCAGCAGCGAAATAATGAAAGTAAGCGGAAGTTCACGAGGCACAAAAAAAATAGAAATGATATCCCCCCACCCAAGAGGGAATGGGAAGACCAGTGCCAAAATTGTGGCATGAAAGGCCACTGGTCCAGACTGTGCCGAACTCCGCATCTTCTCCAGGATTTGTATAAAGAGAACAAGAAAAATAAAGCTGAAACAAACCTGATGACATCTGATGCTCCAGTTAAGTTTTTCAGCTGACGACTTCGAAAATAATGGCATGCTTAACTAGCCTTTTACTTTTATCTTAGCAAATTGTTATGAGAGCTTTTTGTATTACGCAATCTGTTTTGATTGAAAAATTTTAGTAGACAATAAATGAAAATGTTTATCTAAATATGCATGTGCCGATACGTTTCATCTTTTGAAACTGCTCTCATAAATGCTTAGTAGACAATAAACACGTACGATTTCTATCAATACAAAGCCCAATATCAGGGCTATATTGAAGATCCAGGGAATGCAACACAGTTGCCCCCAAACGACACAAAAATAATGGATGCACTAATCCCTCCGAATTCCAAAAAGAAACTTTCTAAGTTTCAAGGACATCCGTTTCAACGGATCCCATTTGGAAACAGCAAATGTAAAAGAAAAATTACCGTATGCAACGTCTCAAGAAAAAGGAGTAAAATCCACACTTGAACGTTTTGAGAGCCTTATAGGCCTCTATCATACGAAGATTCGGAGAAAGGAAGCAGAATTAAACGGAGCACCTGAAGTGCCCTACATCAGCCAAGTTTTCACTCTGGCATGTTGGACTTGGCCACCCTGGATTTGTGATGCACAGCATCTTATCCTATGGGTATGACTTGAAGAACCAGAAGATTCTTCAGAAGGGAAAATTCCCTCGCATCCCTTACTATAAGGGAAGACTAATTGCAAGGCCATCTCCACAATAAGTTGAAAAAGAATCTCCACGCTTCCTCAAAAAAGAATACAAGGAGACAGATGTGGATAAAATCCACCACCCCTAGTGGGCTATTTTGGTACTTCATTGTACTAATAAATGCATCCTCAGAATATTCATACGTATGTCTACTACAAGACCCGCAACTTAGCTTTTCCAAAGCTATTGGCACAAGAATAAAAATGTTGCGGGCACATTTCCCAGACAATAAAATGTTGTAAATAAGTCTGGTTAATGTTGGGAAATATACCTCCCAGTCTTTTCAAGAGTATTGCCAATCAACGGGAATTGAAAATGAACATACAAGTGCCGCATGTTCATACCCAAAATGGGTCGGCAGAGTCACTGAAAAGTAGACTCCAATGGACTGAACGTCCATTAAATCCCGATTGCCTATGGATGCATGGGGACATGCAAACTCTGCATGCTGCATCGTAAATGAAAATAAGACCCTCTGGAGGTCAGAGTCTCCAATGCAACTTGCATATGGAATGCCACCGAACATTTCTCATCTGAGAATCTTCGGTCGCGCAGTCTTAAATCCCCATTGCACCACCAAAGAGGACCAAATCGGTACTCAGCGTCGCCTAGGTATCCATGCAGGGTTTGACTCACCCTCACTTATAAGATACCTAGAACCCCAAACGGGGGACGCATTTAAGGCACATCTTGAAGACTGTGATCTCGATGAGACGAGTTTTCCCAAAAATAGGCCCAGATACTGGAAAATCTGGCGCGAAGAAAATTATAACGTGGGATACAAACAGCTTGACCCACTATGATCCGGTAACAATACAATGTGTAGATGAGATCCAGAAGATCTTCCACACACAGAACACTGTTCACCAATTACCGGAATCATTTATTGACAACCAGAAGATTGTCAGATCACACATCCCTGCTGCAAAAACTCCAGCTAGGATTGACATCCCCGAGAATGGATGCAATCCACCAGCAGCAGAAGTGGCTGATCCTCAACAGAAAAGAGGCAGACCACCGGGCTCCAAGGACAGAAACTCCTGGAGACCTTAAGACAATACTACCACAGGACAATGAGCTCCTGTCCACACCATCACCCTTCCCGGAATCCACTGCAGAGGAATTACCGGGAAAAAGTGAAATTAAGTAAATGTTGTACGTACTGGGGAGGTGTTGGACAGATAGAACATAAATTGTCGACAATATATTCACGTATTATATTGCCATATACATCGCAATGGCGATGATGTTTGTAAATTATCGTTCCACACTCCGTTGCTAGAAGGAAAACGTAGAGATTGGCCAAAATGTGGAACGTGGCAATAGAAGATGAGCTGGACTCACTTATGAAACGAGAAATGTTCGGACCTGAAGTCCAGACACCAAAAGGTGTCAAACCTGTGGATAAAACAAAGTATTGCAAACATAAGAAAAATAGATACAAAATCGTATGCTATACGGTACAACCTATAGCCCAAGGAAAATTTCGCTGAAACTAGGGATCGAACAAATTCAAATGAGCATGTCTCATAAATGATGCATCAGTCTCCCTAAGTTATCAAAAGCGGATACCTTACGATTTGGCGAAGGAAAATTTTGGATATGCTGTTATTGGATGTTGTGACGGCATACCTTCGTGGATATCTTGTAAAGATAATTTCCACATTTCCTTAAAATGCCTGAATAGACTTCGGGACGTCTATTCAAATGAAGAAATATAAGTATAACAAATAAATGTACAACCAAGAGAATCACTTGAGAAGTCAATGATTCCTACTGAAGGTTGTTTTTGCATCTATGCAAAGAACATGATTAGAGATCTTAGTTGTAGACAACTAACATCTCATCGGATCTCCTGAAGAGAAAACCGAAATAAATGTACTAGCCTGACTTTTAAACATGAAATAAAAAAGACCTAGGCAAATATAAAGTCATGGCTCATAGAATCCTGTTACAAACGCCCAGAAGTGCGTTGGAGATATTAACAGGACCATTGTCATCCAAAGTACACCTACGGTGGTACACTTACTGGATGAACAAAAAGAACCCTTCCGATCGCTGGAAGAGGGGGAGGATATAACTGGTCCTAAAGTCCCTTATCTTAGTGCAATCATGCACTCCTGGCTAACTGCATCTGTCCCGGTATAACAATTGCAGTAAACTCATTAGCCAGAGATAGTTGGCACCTAAAAAGGGCCATTAGACCTGAGTTAAGCCTTCTGCGCTTACTCCAAGGGTCGAAATATTCGGACTTACAAAATGTAGTAGCATCCTCCAATGTTTATGCAAATGCAGGTTTCAGGTCCAGTCCCTATGCTGAGAAATCACAGAACGGGTACCCACAGTGGGATGGCCATCCCCTGCAGATCTGCAAAGCAACTTATGAAGGCAACATCATCCTATCATTCCGAGATCCTCACCATTCCAGAATCACACCAATGGTGTATTTGAGGGCGCCTGGTGGTACATCACATCCCAGTGACGACTGGGATAGAGGCTGGTTCTGTGGAGCTAACCATATAGTCTGAAGACCACATCAGAGGCGACAAAACTTAGCAACCTCCTCAGAGTCCCTGGATTCAGCAGCTGCTTGATGGTGACAAAATTTGTAATTTGTGTACATTTTCGGAATATTGTAAATAGGAGTGATGAGATAAGCCTAAGAGATCTGAAAGCCTAAGAGCTTTTACAGATCAGGGGGAGTTGAGGGAATTTGTACTCTTTTCCCTTAGCTATGGTTTTTCCCACTGGGTTTTCCATAGCCAAAGGTTTTAACGAGGCAAATCAAATCAACTCTGGATCCCGAAGTATCCACCCCTCTGTGACGCTCAGAATCCAGAAGTATTCATGAGCAGAGTCACTTGTACAAATCAGGGGGAGTTAAAGAGCGTTTGCACTCTTTTTCCTTAACTATGGTTTTTCCCACTGGGTTTTCCATAGCCAAAGGTTTTAACGAGGCAAATCTCACCAACTCAGGATCCTGAAGTATCCACCCCATGTGAGACCCAAACAGGCTCAGAATCCTGAAGTATTCATGAGCGGGGTCCACAACCATGGCTGGATAAGGGGGAGTGTTGTGAATGGGTATTTACTGGGTTGATGAGTTATTGGGCCAACCTAAGTGGTTGGGCCCATACCCACTTGTATTCTCCCCTTTGGCTATAAATATAGACTTGAGGGCTCTCCCCTCAGTAGTTGATTCATAACAATTCCCTGTTTTTTGATGGGTTAAAACATATTTCTTAACTGTTTATGTGGTACAATCGAGAGATACGAACAGTGTTAGAATCCGGATAGCAAGTGTGTCAAAAAAAAGGAAAAGAAAATTGGCCTGAAAATTTGCATTTGTCTCATTGTAGAATAGCCATTGAGATAAACAACATGATGTGTAGAGCTTGGACATCGATTTAATTAACTTGGTTTAAAAAATTCTTTCTAAAATGCGTTTGCTACCATCTATCTAACTCCTTGACCTCTCGTTTTAATGTTTGCTTGAGTTCTTCTAAGCTCATGAATCATCCACATGAGTTGGATGAGGTGGACAAGTACTTAGGTTGTGATCAAGACCATCCGTCTAGTTTGTCCGGTAACCATTGGTGAAGACAAAGACCCTTTGGTTTTTCGTTTAGACGATGGAGATAGGAGCTTGTTTTTTTAATTTTACCCTCTCTCTTCCATCCACCATATCTACAAACAGTGTCTACCAGTCCTGAACAATAACAGAGAAGAGCAATGACCCACCCACAATCATGAGACTTCACATTGGAGAAGTGTGCGTAATTTTGCAAAACTACCTCGTACTTTTGCGGAATTCCAAAAAAAATACATCTTACTATTATATAATCGCAAAACCACTTGAACTTATTATATTTCGATAAACCTCCTAACGCCCGTTAACGGAAAATTGAATTGACAAAATTACTCTCACTTTAATAATATCGTGTGACCCATCTCATTGCAGCAAGTCGATTAATACTTAATTTCACAAAAAATGCCTCGTACTTCCGCTGAATTCCCAAAAAACTGCTTTTTACTATGATATAATCGCAAAATTTCTTCATATTTTCATGTTAGGTTTCAGAAAAGTCCCCAACGTGATGGCCACTTGTTTGACACGAGCACGTGATGGTCAGGTGTCAAGTAATGCCCAAAATGTCATTTGACTTACTTTTATAATGTGATTTGGATGTTATTATTTCAAGAAGAAAGTAACAGGTCAAGGAAAAGAATTGTGCAGCCCTTCCACATTACAATCACAGATCTGTGCAGGATTTCGGCTGAGATATTTTCGTGTTCGTCATCTCGTCGTACGGTGTGTTGTTGCTTTTGTGGTGGGGCGGTCGTCCTCAAGAGATCTGGAACAAAAAAGAACACTGATCTTTTGTTTTGGAGATGTCATAATTGGAAGACGATGGACTGCAGCTATTTCAGGTGGGCAACCAAAGAAGAAATTTCCAACAGACCAACAGACCAATCATGAGAATTAGGGCTTCGTCTTTACATTCTCATGATTGATCTATTGGTTTGCTTGAGATTTCTTTGTTGGTTGCCCACCTAAAATAGCCGGAGTCTATCGTCTTCCAATTAGGACATCTCCAAAACAAACAATCGAGATTCTTTTTTGTTCCAGATTTCTTGGGGGCGGCCGCCCCCACCGCGAAAGCAACAACATGCCAGGATGAGATGATGAACACGCAGACATCTCTGCCGAACTCCTACACAGATCTTCGATTGAAATGTGGAAGGACACGCAATTCTTTTCCTTGGCCAATTACTTTTTCTCTTGTAATAATAACGACCAAAAAACATTATAAAAGCAAGTCAAAGAGCATTTTAGGCGTTAGTTGACACCTGGCCATCACGTGCTCACGTCGAACAAGCGTCCGTCACGTTGGGGCCTTTTCTGAAATTTAAAATGAAAGTACGAGGTTGTTTTGCGATTATATCATAGTAAGAGAATGTTTTTTCGGAATTCAGCGAAAGTATGAGATAGTTTTGCAAAATTAAGTACACATTATAAAAGTAAGTCAATCGGCATTTTAGGCATTACTTAACACCTGTCCATCACGTGCCCACGTCAAACAAGCAGCCGTCACGGTGGGGGACTTTGAGATAGTTTTGCGATTATATCACAGAAAGAGGTAGTTTTTTTGGAATCGAAAGAATGAGGTAGTTTTGTGAAATTAAGCCAGAGAAGTCTTGTTTAAGTTGCCCCCACATTTTGACCGCAAGACTCTTGAGAGTTGGTCATGGATTATTGCCATAAGTCTTAACCATATTCTTCGCATTTGTTGGGTTACATTTACGTTGGGGATGCTCTTTGAAAGTTACTGTTCCATCCTGTTTCTGACGGCACACACTGCTAAATGCAGGAGGAGCTGAGCTATGATGTAGGTGAACACTTTGATCTCCACGAGATTGTCACTTCATGTTTCCCCTTAACTCTCATTTGTTCTGGTAAGCATCCTTGTTGCACTAAAATTCTAAATCATCTTTAGGTTTGTTTGGGATGTATCGTTTGTAACGTTAGAGATAGCATCCCACCAGGTTAGGACCCAGACCTAGGTACATACATGTATGATCACTGAGGAAACTTTGGTTTGCAGTTTTTCGACATTTTTGCAAATTACAAATTTTCTGACATGATCAAGACCGTAAAAAAAATTATGAGTATAATTTACTGCTCGTTGTAAGTTGTACAAGCTTTATATGCAAAACCATTGGATTGCAGCCTTTTAGAGGACAAAAAATTGTCGTAGCTTTTCATATTTGAACGAAAATGAGTGCTCTATAGGATCATAGTCCATTTCTGTATTTTTTTTTCCTTTGGCCGTGCATAATCTAATGTTCCTACTCTTCTATGTTACTAACATTGTGAGCATATTGTTTTTTGAGGTTTTGCACTGTAAAGGAAATCTTGGAAATACGATAAATTCTTGGTCCTTTTCCTTGGGTTCAAGATCATGTCTTTTAGCAAATTTGCAGTTGAAAACATTGAGCAAATAAAAGTAGGATGGAGTTGGATGGTAGCTCTCTGTGGGGGTAGGAGACTCTGTGTCATACTAGCAGTTGGTTAAAAATTTCGCTGTTAAACATCAACTAGTATAAATCTGAAAATTTATAATGTGCCTTGGGTACATCAAGGATGCAGAATAGATGTATTCTTAGACCAAGAAGCTCAAAACTAATCATGCCATTACATATCCTCATATAGATGCTTTCATTTAGTCAGTTCACTTTCTCATTGAAGAACTATAATTTCTCTAATAATTACATAACTTGGAAATATTATATATACTCGCGTAATTGCATTTTTTTAAGCCCACGAAGCAGTAGAATTTTATTGTTGTTGTATCCAATATGATGGGAATACACGTTGGATTCAAACTAGTCTCTTAAAATTTGAGTCGATTTCGACTTTGTATACTCTGAATACTTTTATATTTCTTTTATTTGAATTATTTTGTATTTCTTTTTTTAAATCTTTTGAGTTTCCTGTGAAGGAAGACTCTTTCAGTTGCTTTTATTTAGGAGCTTGAGTTATATAATAGGGGTTTGAGTATGAGTCTATATAGGAATTTGTTTCTTCTGCAATAAATATTAGTGAACTTTCTAAACACGAGTGATTGAATAAAAGTTGAGTTTTATAAAAGTCGCTTGCAATCTATGATATCATTTGCATGAGACGTGAGTGTGCGCGCGCGCACACGAAATCACCTGAGCGTGATATACAAAGGAATTTTCAATGCACGAGATATTGAAGTGATTGTTTGGTTTTCATGATGAAATGTGTTTGATTTTCATGATGAAATGCCTAAAACCTAATTAATTCTTTAGTTATAGACATCCCTAATTAGTTCTTCTTAAATTCTTCCACCACATTGTTATCCCTTTTTGTTCCACATCACAAGATATATCCATATTCTAGATTTTGAGAATTGTTTATCTGAATATCTATATCGTTTTGCATCCAAAACCATATCTGTACATGTGCAATCTGGTCTTTATTCACTATTTGACTTGAATTAGCAAATCAAATGGCACAAACATAGGGATTGTGAAGCATGAGTATTTCTATCTTAAATCTGTACTTGTACATTGACACATCGACGCATGTATCATATGCCGATATTTTCTTGGACACTCCTTAGACACGTCTACGTGTTGTTTATTATATACTAGAATTTCTAATTTAGAACACTTTGTGAGAACATTGAAGACCCGTTTACAAGGCTCATATGCGTATTCACATAATATGTTCCTATATGTTTGAAATCATCATCATCATCATAGCATTCATAATGGTCAGTTTCATGGACCTAATAGAAAAAATATCGGATCATGATCATGTCGGATCATTCTTATATGTTTGAAATATTTATTTAATTATATTTATAAATGCATGACTATATCTTAGTGAAAAAGGTTGTAAAATGTTTAAAAGTATGATGATTTTAAGTATGTTTCAATAGAAACTATAGATACATTAAGCTAATATATAAGAAGTCGAAGAGCCAAGAACTCATCATTTTTCGAAATCATGAAAACATGTGGTATGCTGTAATCATTACATAATATTACATAATCAAAAATAACTCGGTACTTTTGGATGCATAAACATGTTAGTGTATATATGTATGCACGTACATACTTGCTCATGTGTCTATAAATGTTTTAATGTCTTGTCGTCATGTCCATGTAATCATGTATCCTAAATCTAAGGTATTGGTGTCCTTGTGTGTCGATATCGTGTCCGTATTTCATGTTCGTATCCATACTTCATACATATGTAAACCATGTACGTGTCCATACTTACTTTCTAGAGCTTGTCTAAATCATACGTTGGCAACTTACATTGTTTAATGTCATCTTTTATTTTTATTTGTTTGTTTGGTGTGTATGTGAATATGAATATAATATTTTATATAGCCATGCCGATGTATACTACCATCTACTAATTTGATGCGTCCCGTGTCCATATTCCTACCGGTACCCACACCAATACTTGTGTCTATGCTGCCTAGCATATGGAAATATCGTCAAAGAATATGGAACCGTCTTTCAAACTTTTCCTTCACATATTCGTTATATAAAGATAACAAGCACTTCTATAATTGAATTTTAGCCTGTTATATGCTTTGCCTTAAACAAATTCTCTATATTCCATGTTGCCAGATAGCACAGAAGGATCGACATGATGCTTCTTTCGTATCAAATATCCTCAAAAATTCATGATTTTTCAAACACCAACCTCTATGTCTACCACATACCCCATCATGCATATTGGACAAATGAAAAGGCTAAGATTTTTAACTTGTGGGGGTGCCTATTGAAAGTTCTCAGAGAACATGCAACGCCATCAAAGACAAAGGTTCTTAATGGCAGTGGCATACTGTGAAAAGGAGTAATAATATGTTTGTAAACCAAAAATATAAATAATATGTTTTAATTCTTAATTATTTTTACATGTTTTAATTCTAATTTATTTTAACACTTCTTCCCAACATCTGTGTAATGTTTTCCTACGATATAATTACCAGTTCTGTTTTGCAATTGCATGATTTGCATCCTGCTCTCACATTTGAACACTTTCCTTCTTAGGTCATCAAAACGACCAACTCAAGAATGCCATAAGCAGGACGCCAGTGCCTCATGCATTTGCATATGGCCTAAATGCTACAAAAATATGTTCTCACTCCTTGCTTTCCATATAGGAGGCTAATCAAATATACGTGAACCGTGACAAAAAACAGTCATATACCGCAGGATGAAAGATTTGTTTAAGAACAAAAGCAATCAGTGCTCACCGTCAGGAAAATTACCACAAATGTTCCGCAGCATTTTATTATCCACAAAGAGAGAGCTTTCACCTAACCAAACATACCAGCATGAATCATGAAAACTTACAGAGGATTAAATACTGTATCTCGGTCAATACATGGCTGCATATATCTTCACGTTCATGTCTAAGCTGACTCCAACCCTCCAACCTATAGATTCCGACACTTTCGACCTGGCCGAGAACGAGAAGCAATCGACTCCTAATTCCCTTTCCCCACAAAATGTGATGGCTGCTGAAAGACGCTGGATGACTTATTGTCACGCGAAATGACAAGCGGGCTTCAGTAAGTTCATAGAGTTCACGACTCCCATCGGGCACTTTTTTCATGTAACTGGTTAGTCGAAGTAAGGAAATGAAGCTTGACCTCATGCTGGGACCCACATTCCGACTTAGCTTAGCTTGGACTCAACCCATCAGGAATTTATACATGAGGTGACTAAATTTCAGTAAATCCATTCCAGATCTTGCCTATATGAAACATATGTTGCAGCACATTTTGCGACATTCTCTGAAATGAGAGGACAGTCTTCAACTATCAAGGTGTCTAGCTTCGTTGATCCCACAAGTGGCTTCAGCCCAGCGTCACTCACCCCTAAGCACTTTGAAATCTTCATAGTTTTCAATGAAGGAAAATACATAACATAATGTATCCCTTCATCGGTCACATCCTGGCACTTCACAAGCTCTATCAACTGCAAGAAATGTGCAGAACGGAGAGCATCCATCCCGACATCATTAAAAAAACAAACATTATTGAGGACCAACACTCGAAGTGGGCAACTTTGAACCAGGCTGAGGATGCTGTCTTGGGTAAGACCAGAGAAGAATGGATTTTGGCAATCCGAGAAAGATAACTCAAACTCTTCCAACATGGGACAACAATTGGCTAGTTCCTTCAGTCCACTATCAGTTAGTCTGGATGCTCCGAAGATGGCCGCCATTAATCCGTTAGGTAGGTTGAGTGATATCCTTTTAAGGTTGCAGGACTTCCGAGACATAGCAGACATGCTGCTATCTTCCAGCCCGCTACACATGTCCAAAGAGAGATTCTCTAGTGCCTCGCATCTCCTTAAAATATAAGAAAGTGGTCTTGCAGATTCCAAAAAACAATTTACCAGACTAAGCTCCCTCAAATTATCACAACGGAGCTCATGCATCTTCCATTTACTCACTGCCCACTGGCCAGAAAACTTGCAATACTTATAATTCGTATCCAACTCAAACTCCAAATGCCTTAGCTTTTTCCACCCCGGACCCAAAATTAGAAGATCATCCGGCCCAAGACGCATGCAATTCTTTATAGAGAGAAACTCTAAGTTTCCATGCTTGCCAACGTATTCTAGCCACTCGACACTGCTAACCTTCATGCAACGACTGAGGTGGAGAGCGGAAAGATTCCTACAACCAACCGCAACCGAAAGAAGCCCGTTGGAGCTGATTCCAGGTAAAAAATTCAGCTTGAGTGCCCTAAGGCCATTACAAGATGCTAAATGACCAAGACCAGTATCATTGATGAACGAACAAAAGCTCAGAGTAAGATCGACAAGTTTAGGACAATGGGAAGAGAGCACAAGAAGTCCTTGATTGTCTAATTGTTTCCCCATATTCGACATCCAACCAGAGTAAGCAATCTCCAGCCTTGATAGGTTTCGAAACCGAATGCAAAGTGAAGTTAATGCTTCGGTGGCAGGATGTAATCCACAACCAACTTTTAAGAAATCTCTGTAATCGGCCTCGATATTACATAGGCGGCTGGAGACCATGGAAAATGCATTTCTATCCGACGTTTTATCGATCCGCCTCAAAATCTCCGAAACCAAAGCATCGGGCAGGTTCTCCATGGGAAACCCTAAGCTTTTAAGCTTCTATGTCCTAAGGGCTGTAGCAAATTGGATCAAGAACACGAACAATGAGACAAAAATGACAACTTTGTTGAAATAATTCACAACGACGCTGTTTATTTCCTATCATAAAATCATAACGAAGATTTTTAAGAGAACCCGACTGAATAAAATTAAAGAAAAATCGAATGACATTAAGCTGATAAAAATTTTAAACTAACAACAAAAACTAAGAAAGACAATTGATCAACAAAAACCAAGATTGGGAATTTGAGAAGCAAATAAATGTTACCTGATAATAAGATCTGATGTGAAGCACCGATTCCTACGGAAATACTAGATGCGGAATAAAAATGGTTTGAAGTTCTTCGTTCAATTTTGCGTTTAAGTAATGAGTCTCAAAATTTCGGAGATTTTGTTTGTTTTTCTCCGTTCTCTCTCCACCTTGGTGTCGAACTGGTGCCAAAAGGACCTAAACTGAGGGAGTTCCTATGCGAACAGACTTATTGCTCATTACACCGACCCACTTTGCCAACATAGCTACAATTTTGGATGGGGAAATGATTTGAGAACCCACCGTTTTACTCACGCGCACGTATCACTTATGTACACGTTTGCCCCTCAAACTTTTTTGAATATTTTCATTTTTTACCCCGTCCACTTACACACCGTTTAATTCCGTCATTGCCGCCGACGAGGACTTCACCTCTTCTCCAGCCTCCTCTGTCACCCTCCACATCCACGGCCCTTCCTCCGACAACCCCGCCCCCGCCCCATCCCCCGCCCCCGCCCCCGCCCATGTCCTCCACATCCCCGTCCCCCTCTTCCACATCCCCCTCCGACCCCCTACCTATCCCCCACCCCCTCCACTCGGCCTCATCCTCTGCCGCGTCCATCTCCCTCGACCGCTCCGTCGACCTCCTCATCCCATCCGCGCCGTGAATCACGATGTTCTGGCAAACCCTCACTGCCGTCTTCTCCGACCGCACATGGCGGCCGACGAGTGACGTGGAGTGGGCAGGGGAGGTCGGAGGAGGGGGCGGTGGGTGGGGAGGGGTCGGTGGAGGGGACAGGGAAGCCCCGGCGAAACCCTGACGGAGCCCTGAGGCTTTTTCGGATATTTAGCCCTGGGAGTGTGCGGTGTGTAATTTCAGTGGCAACTTGTAAATAAGTGGTACATGCGCGTGAGTAATGGCAAACTTGTAAATAAGTGGTATGTGTACGTGAGTAAAATGGTAGGTGCGCAAATCAACTACTACTCGTATACTCGTATTTGCTCAGACATAAAATTCTACATTACCTCCATACCTCGGCGCAATAACTATCGATCGATCTCCTCAACAGATCGCCCATAGTTACCATGAGCTTCCTTTGAGTCACTATCTGACTTAAGCATCGAAGTGGATTAAGTCGAACCCCAGATTCGACCCTCCCTAACGAGCCCTTCGTGTTGCAGGAAGCTGAATGTAGCACCGAAAGAGCTGGGACGTGGCTAAAATAGCCCAGACTTGGCTTCAATAGCTCGGATCGAGGTCTGTTCAGCCGGGGTTAGATCGTCATGTATCCAGTCAACTGCAACGTCATCTTACGCCGGCTACTATAACCGTATCATCATCCAACATTATCAGTGGTGAGAAAACACACATAAACAAATTCCAAAGGCATAAATTCTCCACTCAATAATTAGGATTAATGATGCACATAAAATGTGCGTTATAACAGTTTGCATATGGAACAAATGTTCTTTTATTGCAGAAAACTGTTCCAAAACGCAAGCTATCCAAATTCTTTTTTTTTTTAAATCTTTATAAGAAAGAAATATAACATCATCCACACTACTTGGTCAAATTGAATCAATCTGAACTAATTTTTTTTTTCATTTATAATAAACACCAAGCTAAAATAATTGAATGGACATTGCTTTATCTTATAGGCAATTGGATGGTGGTGTGAGTGAATCCACCAAATAAAATTTACTTAATTTAAAGCTAATGAAATGGAAAGATCAAAAGAGAGAGAGTTGTCTGGATACAATTGCCCTATGAGTTGTGTCAGCATGCATGGCCTCTGGATGATGGCTAAACCCTAATATAATCCTAATGTTCAAGATACAAGAGGCCTAGAGAGTTAATGGCTTGCCCACAGATCTCCCAACCAGTAGGTTTTGACCAATTAAAGCAACATATACTCTTCTTTTCCATAATGGGGTTCACTGTTCCACCCCTTTTGTACCACTGTGAATCAAGCTCTGTGTGGTGCAATTCATGCAACTTTTGCATGATAACAAAACATAGATTTCTTTAATTTGGTTGTGGATGGATATGGTTGCAATATAAAGCCTTAAGAGGCAAGAAGACTGCTCCCATTTGATGGCAACTTCTTGTTTGTTTTATGGTGTTTTCTCATCACAGATGTTGTTGAAGGATGACCCAAAAGATGCCACTGATGTGGATGACATGGGCAGCCTTCAGGGTGCTGGACAAGCTAACTCCGAGTTGAAGGGACTTCGGGCCGAGCTATGGATGACGGGCAGAGTTGTGGCCGAGCTATATATCTCTCCAGCTGTCTACAACACGGGAAGCTCGTCAGGAGGTCGGATCTGGGTTCCGACCGAATCCCCTCCGATACTTAAGTCAGTTGATAAGAAAGAAAGGATCGGTGGAACTATGTCAGGCCTATTGGGAGGTCGTCCGCTAGTTCTCAGGCCGAGATATAAGGAGGAATATAGAGTTTGGTAGAGCAGATTGTGTGTATATGAATACATGAGTGTGCGATCTCAAAGATTCGTCCACCTCTCTTGTTGGTGGAGATTGGTATTTTTAAGCGATGGTGTTGTGAACGCCATCTGTCCATAACTCTCGCGCGTTGCCAGCAAAATTTCTTTGTGATTTGAATAATGAAAGTTTACTCGAGATTTTATTATCTAAGGACTAAAGACTAAAGACTCGTTCATCGTCTTCTTTCTTTTCAATTAATTTTTTCTTCATTATCTTTATTTATTTCATTCTATTTTAGAGACAGTTAATATGTAGACTTACTCATGAAGTCTTAACAAAACCATTTAATGGTGGGCCCCACCGGGACCGCCACGATCGCTAGCGTGGTGGTTCCCATTTTGGCCGCCAACTCTGCACACCTCCTTGGCCAATTATTTAGTGAACAAATTATTATCAATTTTTCAGTGTGAAAAGGAAATTTTGAAGCATGGAACAATTAATAATACAAGTAAAGCGACCCCATGATTGTCATTTAGAAGGGGAAATTTCAACTGACACGTAACTTACTCAGCATTTTGAGTGAATTACCATAAAACTTTTTAGTCACAGTAACCAACCCTTTTGGGTGAATTTCCTTAGAACTAGAGTGTTGATGTTCAGCTAACGAGCAGTTGCTCAGATGACATTCTTTCATCCATTCATTCTGAGAGATGCGAGATCAAGACCCGTTCGACGTGTGGTTTTACTATTTTATTTTTTCATGTATAAAAAAAGAGTGCTGCTATTCATATTACACATATAGCTAAACATTACACGTTTACAAAAAGAGAATAATGTCTATCATACGCCATATGAGGGCCTCTCTCATACGTCCTCTCACATAAAGCATCCTAGTAGAAGCCCACATGTGCTTGTACTTGGTTGTACTTGGATGGTTTATGTGAGAAGACGTACGAGAGAGGCTCTCATATGTCGTATGATAGGTATTGTTCTCTTACAAAAAAATGGTAATATGTTTAGCAAAATGCGTAATGTGACTAGCAGCAACTATCCCATTTAGTCAACAAACCTTGGAGTTTTCGTGTGGTCTATAAACTTCCAAGAGAGACAGGTGGCAATCTGTAAATTTCCTTTACGACACACGTGTTGTCTTTTTTAATCTCTCCCTTTTAGAAATGTTAAAAACAAAAAAGAAGTACAAAGGAAAAATATCTCTGTTCCTTCCCCACTTGGGAAAAAAATCTCTTTTTTTTGCGTGTATATAAACCTGCTGCCTTAATTCCTCTCTTTTGCAACTTAAATTCTGCTCCCAACTTCTCTTTCTCCGCTAGTGGCACAGGATCTTGACCTCAATATAATCATCTTTCTCTCTCTAGATTCTCCGTTTGGTCTTTGTGGGAGTCATGTGTGTTGAGGAGCTTGCAGAAAGTGGGCAAGTGCTTGAAAGATCAAGTTATGGGATGGCCCTGATGGAGAAAAATCCTGATTTGGCTCCGACCCATGTGAGTGGTTTGATCCTTTACTGGGTTTTGCTGCAAAATTTCATGTTTTTGTTTGGCATCTGGGTTCCCTTCTATTTTGAGTAATTTCAGATTTGTTCCGTTGTTTCTTGGGCTAAAAACAATACAAGGATAGAGAAACCAGAATAGCTTTTGGTTGTTTATGCATTTAATTCTGTTTGGATAGCTTCAAGTCGAGAATGGTGTTTCTTTGGTGTTCATCACAGATTGATAGAATTTTTTAGTTAGTATATTCATTTTGTGTTTTTCAATTGCTTTTTCATCCTTCTGCTGGTGAATATTTTCCTTTCGAGTGCTAGACGTAATTTTGTTCTTTGGATACTGACAATTTGAAGGCCCTTTTTAATTAAATTAAGTCAGTGGTAACTTATTTTTTTTTTTTACTTATTAGAAGCTTGTTTTGGATTGCTTTATGTATACTTTATTATCTGTTCTCTGAGATGGATTGTTTGTAACTATCGTGCTTTAATCTGGCACATTAGTTTCCTCATGGCTAATTGGCGTTTTTGATATCAGACAGTATGATGTATTTATCTTATATGATAATTATGGTACAAATTATTTGGTACTCCGTTAGATTTTGATCATATGTAAGTTATTTACTTATTGGTGGATGAGCAATTATAACTGCATGATAGATTCAGTTCGAAGGTTCATGGTTTGTTACTTGATAACATATTTCATTATAATGTTCTCAATGATTTTGACATTTATGTACAATGACTTTATTCTCAATGACTTGAACATATGCAAAGTTGTTTGCTTTCTGCAATTATGATTACTTTATTAACTTTTTCTTGACTATGATGAACAAGCGCAATGTGAGAGAGAGAGAGAGAGAGAGAGAGAGAGAGAGAGAGAGAGAGAGAGAGGTTGTCTCATGCGGTCGAACAACTCATCATGCGGTCGAACAACTCAATGATTAGAACCTACGAAGAGTAGTTTAATTGTCTACTGCAATAAATACTAATTAATAACTTTTTTCGAGTAGAGGGTGGGAGGAAGGAGCATGTGATAGTCTATTAAGCATATAGGCTACTATGATATAAAGCTAATGAAAGCAGTGTTGCAAAACTGATGAAAATTACAGAACTAAATTAAGGAGGGATTCTAAGTGCTTTGATTTGTGTAGTCCCTGCACTTTAGACAGTCTCATAATGTCAGGCATGTGTAGTGGTTTTCGCAAAGTTGGAGACAATAAAGGCATCAGATGGCACATATGCATAACCCTACTGTGCGTGAGGGTGGATATCATGGTGTGAAATCGGCCCGGCCGGGCCCAAACAAAATCCAGGCCGGGCCGGCCCGGCCCGGGCGGGGCGAATCCAGGCCCAGCCCGGCCCGCCGGGCCGGGCCGGGCCGGGCCGGGCCGGCTCCCTACCCCTGCTTTTAAGCCCATAGAGGCTATTTTTTGACAAAAGCCCGGGCCGGCCCGGCCCATGGGCTGGGTACCCCAGCCCGGCCCGGGGGCCGGGCCCGGGCCGCAGCCCGGCCCGGGTTTAGGAACCCGGGCCCGGGCCGGGCCGGGCCGGCGGGCCTGACGGGCCCCGGGCCAAATTAACACCTTGAGGTGGATAATACTAGTTTTGAATGACGTGATTAAAAGGACTTTAGCAATACAATCAGCAATTGTTGATGTTCAAAAGCTAGTGATATTATATATTAATAATGTCAGTGGTGATGGGTGTCGGATATTTGAAAAGTTGGCATCTTAATGTTGAGTCAGGGGTGTTGTTGGGGTATCTTAATGACTTGGTGATTGTCAACTTATTTCATCAATAAGTTGTAGTATTGCTTAAGGTAATTCATGTATTTTGATTAAAAAGGAGGGGTTTTAAACAACATGGAGTGAAGCCTGAGTGCCAGGACAACAGATCTAGTTGGAAATTTGATCCTTAGAGCCAACCAGCTAATGTCATGTAAGTTTCATGAAGGTGATTCAGTGGTTTGATGGTGTTGAAAATAGATGCTGAAGAAAACCGAAAGAAGATAGGAACGATGTTACCAAAATGAATGAAAGGGGCTGAGGCGCGGACTAGGTCGCTTTCTTTAAGACGTTTCGCGGCTCTGCCCAAATTTGTGCAAGCAGTGGATAGCCCCGACGTCCCCAGGATAAAACAGCCCAGATGAACATCTGTGATCGATCAAATCTGCACTGGAAGAGATCGAGGAAGAACAACACCCAAAAACACTGCTCGGGATCAAGGAAGAACAGGAAAAAAGACTTTTTAAGGGAAGAATTTTCGCAGGCAGAGGAAGAGATGGCAGAGAAAATTTTTTCGCCCTCCAATGTAAAACAAGCTCTGTCCTTTTATAATGAAAATTTGTAACGGAAAAGAATTAAACCGAATTTAATTCTAGATCTGGAATTAATGCGTGTTAATTTCAGATCTGGGATTAAAGGCGGTAATAAAATCCGGATTAAAACAAAAAAAACGTTTAGATTTGTAAACGTTTGAATTTGAAACGTTTTAAAACCGTTTGAAATTTGAGATCCGGTTTATTAAAATAATTATATATAAATAATAATTATTTTATCCAAAAATATAATCACCGCGCGCACGCACGTCACGTCACGGCCGGCAGGCCGGCGGGCGGCGGCGGCGGCGCGCGCGTGTTGAACCCAAGTTCAACTAAGTCATCTCCCCTTCACAAAAGAGCCATACCCCAAGGGGCACACCCTTAAGGCACAACAAGCTCTTTATATACTCCTCCAAGTCTTTTTGCCCAACCAATGTGGGACTAAAGAAAAGGAGGGAAAACCAAATGAGCCCAAATCCTTTTGAAAAAATTCAATAGTTTCCAACAATCCCCCACTAGAATTTTTAAAAAAAATAAAACAAAAGTATATTTCATCGAGCAGTATATAATATAAGACTTGTGCATAAATAAAGGTGTCTATCGACTTAAACCTTTATATAGTGTTGATGATTTAGATTTAACTAGAGTAACTCGTAGTTTTGAACTCTATCTCTAACATCATCACACACACAACCTTATCACGGTGTTGTTCATAAGCCCGTGCTTTACGGCCTTGCACGTGTATCCCAGTATAGTGAATGCTCTAGATAATTTTGCCCAAAATTCCATAGGAAGCGGCCACACTTCCACATTCACATAGGTGATTCTATCAAGAGTACTCCTGTAGCTAGGTACCCCACTCCACATAGAGTATAGAATTCATTAAGAGTTAATATAAACTCATCCTTTTTTTTCGCTTCAGGATATCATGCTCAATATGATTCTTCTGGAATAGGACTAATAATTATACTAGCATGATTCTTCACATATCACTTCATAATTTGTTATTACCCTTTGAACCTATTTCTCGGGATCTCCGGTCTATAGGTTGGGTTTCCCTCACAAGTGACTCATCATTCTAAGGGCATGAGTCCCATTCCTTTCGAGGTTTTAAAAACCTTTTCTCGAGCTAATCCTTTCGTCAAAGGATCAGCTAAGTTATCATCAGTACGTACATGATCCACTCTCACAGCTCCAGAGTTCATATACTCTCTAATAGTGCTGTGCTTACGACGTATTTGTCGCCTTTTTCCGTTATAATAACGGTTCTGAATTTTTGCAATAGCTGCAGTACTATCACAATGGATCAAGATAGCTGATATCGGTCTATCCCATAACGGATGTTCTGATAATAGGTTTCTAAGCCAACCTGCTTCTTCACTAGCTGAAGCTAATGCAATCATCTCAAACTCCATGGTGGATTGAGCTAAGATAGTCTGTTTCTTGGATTTCCAAGATACAGCTCCACCAGCTATGCTAAAAATATAGCCACTAGTTGCCTTGGAGTCATCTGAAAGGGTGTTCCAATCAGCATCGCTATATCCTTCAAGGACAACGAGAAACTTCTGATAATGTAATCCGAGATTCATGGTCCTCTTAAGGTACCTCATGACTCTTTCAATAGCATACCAATGCTCAATACTAGGTCTGCTTGTAAACCTGCATAGTAATCCTACAGCATAAGCTATATCAGGTCTAGTGCAATCAGCAGCATATCTCAGACTGCCAATAATGCTCGCATACTCAGTTTGTCTAACACCTTCGCCGGTGTTCTTGAACAATTTAACACTAGGATCATAAGGAGTACAAGCTGGTTTACGATCAAAATAATTATATTTCTTTAGAATCTTTTCAACGTAATGAGATTGATTCAAAGAAATTCCATGTTCAGACCTAGTTATTTTAATTCCAAGGATTACATTTGCTTCACCAATATCTTTCATGTCAAAGTTAGCACTTAACATGGTTTTAACTTTGTTCACAACATGAATGTTTGAACCAAATATCAGCATATCATCAACATAAAGACATATAATGGTGCAAATACCATTATCAGATTTATAATATATGCATTTGTCACTTTCATTAACATTGAAACCATCAGAAATAACAAGGTTATCAAATTTTTCATGCCATTGCTTAGGTGCTTGTTTCAAACCATAAAGTGACTTATCTAATTTGCATACTTTATCTTCTTGACCTGGAACAACGAAACCTTCAGGTTGATCCATATAGATTTCTTCTTCTAATTCACCATTTAAAAAGGCTGTTTTAACATCCATTTGGTGTATAACTAAATTATGTATAGCAGCAATAGCTAATAGTACACGAATGGAAGTAATTCTAGATACAGGTGAAAAAGTATCAAAGAAATCTATGTTTTCTCGTTGTCTAAATCCTTTGGCTACGAGACGAGCTTTATACTTATCAATAGTTCCATCAGGTTTTAACTTCTTCTTAAGTATCCACTTACATCCTATAGATTTACATCCAGGAGGTAAGTCAACTAGATGCCAAGTTCTATTAGACTCTAGAGAGTCCATCTCATCATTAATAGCCTCTTGCCATAAATTGGCATCCAAAGAGGATAAGGCCTCGGTAAGATTCCTAGGATCTTCTTCTAAGTTATAAGTGTAATAGTCAGGACCAAAGTCTTTAGCAACACGAGCCCTCTTACTCTTTCTAGAATCAATTTCTAATCCTTTATCAGACTCAGGAAGACTAAGGTCTGGTATAGGATATAAACTAGAGCCCCCACTATTCTTAGATTTAAAAGGAAACTTATCTTCAAAGAAATCATCATCATTAGATTCAATAATAACACGTTCTTTCAAATCATAAAATCTATATGCTTTGCTATTTACAGCATAACCAATGAAAACACATTCATAAGCTCTACTAGCAAGTTTTCTCCTTTTAGGATCAGGAATCCTAACATAAGATAAACATCCCCAAGTTTTAAGATAGGACAGATTTGGTTTTTTATTCTTAAAAACTTCATATGGAGAAATTTTACTTTTGGATTTAGGAATCCTGTTAAACACATAGCATGCAGTTAATAAAATTTCTCCCCACCAATGAGAAGCAGCTTCAGAGTTAAGCATAGTTGCAACAACAGATTCAGCTAAAGTTCTATTTTTTCGTTCAGCTTTACCATTCATTTCAGGAGAATAAGGAGCAGTCTTCTCATGAATAATACCATGTGAATTATAAAATTCATTAAAAATTGTTGAGTCATATTCAGTTCCTCGATCACTACGTAATCTCTTTATCTTTTTATTACACTGATTTTCAATTTCAGTAACAAAAGATTTAAACATATCAAATGCATCACTTTTATTTTTCATTAGATATACAACAGTATAATCAGACCAATCATCAATAAAAGTTATAAAATATCTTTTTCCATTTCTAGTCAAGACACCATCAAATTCACATATGTCAGAATGAATTAAATCAAGTGGCTTTGATTCTCTTGAAACAGATTTATGTGGTGTCTTGGTTATTTTGGCTTGACTACAGAATTCACATTTCTCAAAATCATCCAAAGACAATTTAGGAATAAGTTCTAAGTTACTCATATTTTTAATAAGGCGTTTGTTAACAT
The DNA here is from genome assembly GCA_030789695.1 of Scilla litardierei. Taxonomy (NCBI): domain Eukaryota; kingdom Viridiplantae; phylum Streptophyta; class Magnoliopsida; order Asparagales; family Asparagaceae; genus Scilla; species Scilla litardierei. The sequence continues at coordinate 215,620,794 of CM061134.1, read as the reverse complement.
GACAAAGTCTAGCATGCCAGATATTAAAAGAACACAACATATAAGCAGAAGCAGAACCTTTATTAATATCAATGTTCAACTTAAACATACCATCAGTGGCATACCCTTTCCCAACAAAAACATTGTTTTTAGCAATGGTATACATATCAGCACCTATAGTTTGAGTGAACCCAGCCTTGTTGAGAAGGTAGCCCGAAACCAGATTCTTCCTCATCTCTGGAGTATGCATGACCTCTTTAAGAGTTACAGTCTTTCCAGAGGTAAACTTCAAATCTACATCGCCTATACCAGCAACAATAGTGGAGTGGGAATCTCCCAACAGCACTTTCTTGTCCTTTGTTTCAGAATAGGACTTGAATTGTCCACGATCATAACAGACATGGCGCGAAGCACCAGTGTCTATCTACCACCCTTCAGTACCTCCAATTGCATTGACTTTAGAAATCATTGCAATCAAATCCTCTTCGGTAAGGTTCGCCTGCGGTGCAGGACGACGCTTATTCTGACAGTTCCGAGCCAAATGGCCAGGCTTGTTACAGTTATAACAAATAAACTGTACCGAATCATTCTTTGAAGGGGGTTTTTGGCCATTCTGAGTTCTAGGAACATTTTTGTTCTGGTTGAATCGATTTCGATTCTGATTCTGATTCTTCATGAATTTACCTTTAGGTTTCAGAATAACAGATTTCTTACTGTTAGAAACAGCATTAATTTCTTCCTTTTTGTCTTGTTTACGGGCCTCCTCCTCAATCCGAAGACGAGTTATCAAACTTTCTAAGGAAAATTCCTTAGTTTTGTGCCTAAGGGTATTTTTAAAATCTTTCCAAGCAGGGGGTAATTTGTCTATGAGTACAGCGACTTGAAATTGTTCATCTAGAGTCATACCTTCAGAAACAATTTCATGAGCTATCTTCTGTAGCTCGTGAGACTGAACCTTCACAGACTTGTCGTCTGTCATCTGGAACTTCAGGTAGCGACTGACTGCGTATTTCTTTGAGCCAGCCTCCTCTGTGTCGTACTTCTTCTGCAGTGCTTCCCAGACTTCCTTTGCTGTTTTGTGAGAACTATAGTAATCATAGAGATCGTCAGAAAGACCATTAAGAATATAGTTTTTGCACAGGAAGTCATGATCATCCCAGGTTTGGAATTCTTTGAGCTGAGCATCAGAAGGATTTTCGGGTAGAAGCAGAAGAGGCTTTTCAGTTTTACAGACGTAAGCAACAGTTTTGGTGGTAAGGAAAAACAACATTTTCTGTTGCCAACGTTTGAAATGGGATCCAGAAAAGCGGAAGGGTTTGTTTAGGTCAGAGGCAACAATCACAGTTTCGGTTTCAGAAGTCATGGCAGAAGAAACGTCTTAAAATTGTTGAAAATAGATGCTGAAGAAAACCGAAAGAAGATAGGAACGATGTTACCAAAATGAATGAAAGGGGCTGAGGCGCGGACTAGGTCGCTTTCTTTAAGACGTTTCGCGGCTTTGCCCAAATTTGTGCAAGCAGTGGATAGCCCCGACGTCCCCAGGATAAAACAGCCCAGATGAACCTCTGTGATCGATCAAATCTGCACTGGAAGAGATCGAGGAAGAACAACACCCAAAAACACTGCTCGGGATCAAGGAAGAACAGGAAAAAAGACTTTTTAAGGGGAAGAATTTTCGCAGGCAGAGGAAGAGATGGCAGAGAAAAAATTTTCGCCCTCCAATGTAAAACAAGCTCTGTCCTTTTATAATGAAAATTTGTAACAGAAAAGAATTAAACCGAATTTAATTCTAGATCTGGAATTAATGCGTGTTAATTTTAGATCTGGGATTAAAGGCGGTAATAAAATCTGGATTAAAACAAAAAAAACGTTTAGATTTGTAAACGTTTGAATTTGAAACGTTTTAAAACCGTTTGAAATTTGAGATCCGGTTTATTAAAATAATTATATATAAATAATAATTATTTTATCCAAAAATATAATCACCGCGCGCACGTCACGTCACGGCCGGCCGGCGGGCGGCGGCGCGCGTGTTGAACCCAAGTTCAACTAAGTCCTCTCCCCTTCACAAAAGAGCCATACCCCAAGGGGCACACCCCTAAGGCACAACAAGCTCTTTATATACTCCTCCAAGTCTTTTTGCCCAACCAATGTGGGACTAAAGAAAAGGAGGGAAAACCAAATGAGCCCAAATCCTTTTGAAAAAATTCAATAGTTTCCAACAGATGGTGAATGGTGGAAACCTAAGGATATTTCCTTTATCGAATTTGGCATGCTAACATCTTAAAATAGCAAGCCTTTTGAGGAATTTACAATGCAGCAATCATGTGGAATTCCAGATTTGAAAATAATTGGCCGCCACAATCATATGTCTCTGGTTGCAGTGGAATCGGCATTTCGGGGCATGATTTTTTGACGCCTGCCTAGAACATGGTTGCAGAGACTAACGTTCTGTAGTTTGGGGGTATTGTAGGGTATAACTCTATGAAACAATAGCACCATGTTGCACGCTACTAAATTATTGGGAAATATGTGATGCTCCAAAAATACATCCGGAGTCTAGATTATCACATAAGGGATCAGGTTCCAAGTACAGGGTCAATACCATGAATGTTTAAGTTTCGGTAGTGTACAGGTTCATGGTACTGCTAAAACTGTCCAATCCTAAAAATTATGCACACTGACACCCACCCTCATGTTTCCACATTTATATGCACATACAACACCTGCAGACAAGTATCATATTTATGTGATTTCCCTCATTTCAATGTGAATGAATAGAACTAACATTTTAGATTACTTTCTGTCAAGACCAAGGTTTGAAATCAAGGTTTCGGTCTTGGCATTGCCTGTGTTGGAAGTATCGGGTGATATGTATCGGTATTATTAGACAGTAGGTGTTAGTTGCCTTAGCTGGCAAACTTAACATTGCTATTAGTTGCATGTAGATCTTCATATTCATTTAGTGTTTCATTATTTATAAATTATCTCTATCATCCAAGCTAGTATCTTATCCTCGTCTAACCCACCCTAGCCACATGTCATCTTCATCATGTTATTTTTATCAATTATTTAAATCAATCAATTTAGTTTCAGCTTGTTTTTATTTTAATGTTCTATGTCTTAACATACTATAATTAATATAGTCTAATTCTATGTCTTGCAAAACTTGAAGAGTTTCTCATGGTGCTTATAAAGAGGGGTCCATTTTTATCACTCTAACAAATCTGGTCAGAGGTCAGACGTCGTTGATATATACCAATATTAGCCAATTTTTTGAAACCTTAATTTTAATTGTTAAATAATAATTTTTTCATTCATTATATAAAATCATCCAAGCCGCTATCTTCTATTTATCTAACCAACTCCATGGATGGCCATCTTCATGAATTATCTAAATCAATCTTTTCAGTTTCGGTTTGTTTTTATTTTATAGTTCGATATCCTGATCTTGTACTATAATCTATAATAGAAATAATCTGGTAATTTATCTTGCAAATCTTGAAGACTTTTCTTTGTGCCAATAAAGAGGGTCCATTTTTATCCCTTCAACTAATCCGACCTTAATTGTTGATATGTATCAATATGAGTCAATTTTTTCAAAACTTGAATTTAATTGTTAAATACGATTTTACGACTATATATAATAAAGTTGATTTTCAAATTTAGGGAACTATAAATCTACTCTTATATTAGTTGTCTGATATGAACCAAAACGAAGATTTGATTTTTTATTAATAAAACTTAAAATATAAAGATACATTATTCACAATTAAAGGGGCGATCACCCTCCCAAGACGCCAATTAAAGAGGACGTCCGCACTTGCCCGAAGAACGATGTATAATCTCACCTCTAATATCAATATTCTTTCAAAATTCACCTAATAAATCCATCAACATCTCCCACCTATAAATATAGTTTAGACATAAGGAAAAACCCCAAAAAATACTGAAAATTCCCAAAACACACTTAAAATGTGAAAATTCCCAAAAAGTCCCTAATGGGCCCAAAACAACTAAAAAGTGCAGATATATCACTATTCTGTCCCTGAAAACCACCTTGTCCTCAAGGTGGTGCATGAAGTCCATGGCGGTCCTACTCCAAGTGGCGATGTTCATACCATCCGGGCTCTTCTTCCTCCATTATGTCCTCTGTCTTCCCCCGCTATCAGCAACTGCAGCATACGTACCCCACAATGATGCTCTTGGGTGAACCTCTTGTCACACCTAAAGCACATCCCCTTCTATCTCTTCTCTCGCATCTTCGCATCCGTCATTTTCCTGAATTGTCCTCCTGATGGTTGCACTCCGCTATTCTCCTAACTAGATGAGTCTGTCTTTGTCATGGTCTTCTGCTGTGCTCCAATCGTGGGTTTGCTGTGGAAAGAGGAGCCGCCTCTAGTTCCTCTAGATTTCTTATCCTCCATCAGACAATCCTCAACCATCTGGGCTAACTTCATGGTGTTCATCAAGTCCTGGGACCTCTGTATGTGAAGATCTGTACGAATGGTGGCCTTCAGTCCCTTTATGAAGGTGCTCTCCAATGTCTCATCAGAGATCCATGTACACGTCTGTTAAGGCCAAAATTGACCGAGACAGTTGTCAAGCTGACGTGGGCTCTTCGTGCTAAGTCGGAGCCTTGTCAGCAGATGAAGTGGGACCCAAGGTTGGAAGAACCAGGGTCGAGTGATGATAGTTGATGATGGTGCGGTGCTCAATCGACCTTCGGGCGGCTGTTGCGTCGATCATTCGGGGCAAGGAAGCTCGGTGACGACCTTCGACGCTGGATGATGACCGTCGATCTGCACCACAAAGATACGTTTGGGGGGTCGGATCTGGGTTCCGACCCAAATCCCCTCCGATACTTAAGTTAATACAGGAACTTAAGGAAGAGAGTGAGCTTGGTGTAGCTGAGATCGACCCACGAAGGTTCGTCTCAGGACTGGCGGCGCAAGCTCTAAAGTGTAAGAAATATCAGCTGAGAAAGTGGAGTTCTATGTGTTAGACCTTGTACCTTGAAGATGAGACCTTACGTTGTATTTATATGCGTTCAGGGTCCTTTTGGAGACGTTGGGGAGATAACGGCCCCATAATCCTATTATGGGGCCACGATCTCTCCCCTTTAATAGGAGTAAATGTTATACACGTTTCCGCGAATTACGAGCCCGTCTTTAATCCCACATTCGAGTGCGAGGAATGCAACAGTCGACCGGCCAATGGGCTTTGACCGAGTCGAAGTCGGGCTTCTCTTGTAGGCCTCGTGGGCCTTGGTCATCGATCGGTCAAGTCATCTCGAGTGCCGGCCTAATGACTCAACAATGTCCCCCGTCGCACGACCTCAAAGGGTCTATACGTTGAAGTCAAGCGACGTTACATCGTATTAATGGGGACACGTCAGTCGAGAAAATAGCACTCAAGTTCCAGGCGCCAAAACACCTGCATCGTCGATTCAGATGATTTGTCGGTTCGAAATCCAAGATACTCAGAGCCTTTGGATTTTCAACGCGTGTTGCATCATACAGTTGTCGCCTTGCCTATATAGGACGGTTTCATTGACATAGTGCGAAAATATCGTCTTCATTCTCTTTGCTTTAGATTTTTCTTCCTTCGAAAGAAATGGCTTCGTCCTTCAACCCTACTTCTGAAGGGAGTTTGGTCACCGTTATGCAGAAGAATAAGGACGGGATCATGTAGCTGGGTATGCTCGTGAATCTGAGATCCAACGTCAAGGCTGGCCAGATTCCCGAATTTCAGAAGAGTTACGTCCGTCTCGATTACCAAGTCCGAGCGCCTGGGAGGGACGAGAGAGTCCATCGTCCCGACGATCGAGAAGTGGGAGTATACGTCAAAGCCTTCGAACGAGGCATTCGATTCCCCATGCATCCCTTCATGCGGTACATCTTGTGTACCCTGAACATTTCCCTCTGCCAGTTGATGCCGAACGCCATTGGCATGTAGATGGGTTTCATAGCTCTGTGTGCGATGAAAGGAATTGAACCGTCTCTGAGACTGTTTAATTATTTTTCTTGATCACTCCCCTCAAGACCCCGGGTTGGTATACGGTAATGGCCCGTCGAAGCAGAGAAAGTTGTTGGAAGACCTTCCCACCTCTAATCCCAAATAGAAAGACGAGTTTGTGTTTGTGGGTTTTCAAGGAGAGGCAAGCTTATACACCAGTTGGGGTGCCCTTGACTTGGGTCTTGCCGAGGATAAGCCGCTGACTAGCGAGGAGAAGAAAGCCGCCGACACACTGACGAGTCTGCCAGAGGATACGAGGTCGGTCAAGTGGCTGTGGTCTGACGACGTGCTGCGTCGGACCGTGTGGACGAAAGGTTGGTTTGATCGTGCCCACCAACTGTTCGACCTTCGTTTTTCGACCTAACTCGTTTGTTGTTTTTGTAGGCATGGCTGGTGTGGATTATCAGGTGGATCCCGCACTGAGGGAAGCAGTCGATGCTTCTATCAAAGAGGCGGAGGTGAGCATTTTGTCTTCTCGGGTGCCGATTGGGGTGGAAAGGATGGCCCCAATGTCGGAAGATCGACCCATCGTTGTTGAGAGGGTTGCTCAGGTGGCCCGTCCTCAGAAGAAGGAAAAGCCCGCCTCCAAATTTGAAGTAGTTGCGCTGGAGGGTGCTAAGAAGAGGCGGCGACTCGTTCTCAGCGACTCGGAGCCTGAAGCCGCGGAGCAGGTCTCCTGGCCAGGGAGTGATATTCTTCACGAGAAAGATTCAGGGAGGGCTCAGGTTCCACCAGAGCTTCTCGTGCACAAGAACTCCTGGCCTTGGGGGTGTCTGTTCCCTCCTGTAGGGTTGTCTGAAGACATCCCGACGAATATAGGCCGATTTTGTTAGAGAGCCGATTTACTCAGGCCCTATTCGACTGCTCTGAGGAGGAGCTCGTCCGGGGGATTTCCATTGAGACGAGGAGATTTCGCTCTTCTTGATTATGAGGCTGCCTCCCGCGTTGCTGAGAATGCGACCCTTCCACGGGACAGAGCTTCCGTAGAGAGGGTCGACTATGAGCGGCTTGCGTCGATAGCTGTTCATACCAGTGTCCAGGTAATTATTGCTCCAGTCTCCCTCTTAGGTAATACCGACACAGATGTTGACCGCTGTGTGTTGTTTGCAGGCTCTCGTGGCCACCGCGGCGTTGCGTCGTCGCGCTCCGGAGGTGGCCAATCATAGGGTTACCTTGGAGGCCGTTAGGTCGGGCGTGGAGAGATCTCAAGTTGAGCTAATCAGAATTAGCCTTCTCTCTGAGACGAGATTGAATCGCATTCGAAAACTCGAGCATGCGTTAAGCGAGTCTCGTAGGAGAGAGGCTGAACAACCCGCCTTGAGAAAGCGAGCGGAGGATGCTCTGTGGAGGAGAGAGTCGAAGCCGAGGTCATAGCGGAGAGGATGGTTCAGGAGTTCAAGGATTCATTTCCCGACTTCGACAAGTTATACAAGGAAGGCTACGAGCGATGTCGATTGGAGATGAAGAACCGATTCCCTGACCTCTCCGTAGAGATCGACAAGATCCCGGTGATTTTTCCCGATCTTGGTGACGATGAATCGAGCCAAGGCACGGGGGAAGCTGCTCCCACCGATGATGCTAACACCGTGGCTGACGATGATGCAAGAGCGGATGCTACAAAGGACCCAGAGTCCACGGTCGTGCTGGATGGGGATCAAGGGCATAGCCATCCATTGTAGGGTCTCGGCGTTCTTTTTACGCCTGTTTTAGAAATTTTTGAATGTATAGGGGGTTGATGTAGATGTAAACAAAAACAATTTTTTGTAATAGGAGTGCCAGGAGAGTTGGCATGCATATCCATGTTTGTCGTTGCATCTCTTTGTTTGCTGTTGTATGTGTCGTGTGGTGGTCGTAATGCCTGATGGCCCCTCGATGGGTTAGGTACTGCTTTAGGACGATCGAGGATAAACCATCAAACCATGTTTAGAAGTTGATCATCACGTTCTATTATGAGGGAGCGATTTTCTCGATTCACGACTGACGGCACATGAGTCATTCAGGGACGAAGGGGTGGCCCTTCGTCTTACGGCTGACGATGCTCTGTAAGAGGGTCGTTCAGTGGGGATGGGTGGCCCTTCGACTGACGACACATTAGGGGATCGTTCAGTGGCGAAGGGATGACCCTTCGACTTACGGCTGACGACATTTTAGAAGAATCGGTCAGTGGCGAAGGGGTGGTCCTTCGATTTACGGCTGAAATGATATTTTAGAAGAGTCGGTCGGTAGCGAAGACTTACGGTTGAACAATATTTTAGAAGGGTCGGTCAGTGGCGTAGTGGTAGCCCTTCGACTTACGACTGACCGGTAATTTAGAAGGGTCGGTCAGTGACGAAGGGGTTGCCATTCGACTTACGGCTGACGATGCTTTGTAGGGGAGAGTGAGAGAGTCGTCCAGTGGCGACTTACGGCTGACGACCTATTTTAGGAGAGTTGTTCAGTAGCGAAGGGGTGACCCCTCGACTTACAGTTGCTTACCTATTTAGGAGAGTCGTTCAGTTGCGAAGTGGTGGTCCCTTCGACCTACGGCTGACGCTCTCTAGGTGGGTGAGTCATTCAGTAGCGAAGGGGTAGCCCCTCCGACTTACGGTTGACGATGTTTAGGTGAGTCGTTCAGTAGCGAGAGGATGACCCCTTCGACTTACGGCTGACACTCTCTAGGAGATTCGTTCAGTGGCGAAGGGATGTCCCCTTCGACTTACTGCTGACGACGTTTAGGTGAGTTGTTTAATAGCGAATGTGTGACCTCTTCGACTTACGGCTGACGACGTTTAGGTGAGTTGTTTAGTAGCGAATGTGTGACCCCTTCGGCTTACAACTGACGACCTATTTAGGAGAGTTGTTCAGTTTCAAAGGGGTGGTCCCTTCGACTTACGGCTGACGACCTATTTAGGAGAGTCGTTCAGTTGCGAAGGGGTGGCCCCTTCGACTTACGGCTGACGTCTCTTAAGGAGAGTCGTTCAGTTGCGAAGGGGTGGCCCCTTCGACTTACGGCTGACGTCTCTTAAGGAGAGTCGTTCAGTTGCAAAGAGGTGGTCCCTTCGACTTACGACTGACGACCTATTTAAGAGAGTCGTTTAGTTGCGAAGGGGTGGCACCTTCGACTTATGGCTGGCGTCTCTTTAGGTGAGTCGTTCAGTAGCGAAGGGGTGACCCCTTCGACTTACGGCTGACGCTCGTTTAGGAGTCACTCGCACGGATTTCATTAACATGAATTCAGTTTACCCAAGCTTCCCGAGGATCGGATCCTTTTTAGAGGGGAGTTTTGAGGGGATAGTTTTTGTAGATTTCATGAAGGCTTAAGAAAGCAAAACTTTATTTGATGAAAAAGACATGCTTTATTGAAAAGGAGTGACAAAGAAAAACAAAAGGCGTAAAGGTTTCCGAACTTTGTTGTCCAACGCCTCTTTATTCGCCCTGAGCTCAGATGGCTTGCTAGTCGATCACATTGGTGACAGGTGACCCCGTCATCTTGTCCTTCTGCTTCGAGGATCTCTCCTTGCTAGGTTGATCGTTAGCCGGGGTTTTGGGGTGTTCTCGCTTGACTAGTGTATCAATCTCTTTTTAAGAGTCCAACAGTCGTTGATATCGTGCCCATAGTCGTTGTGGTACTTACAGAATTTGAGGTCGTTCCTCTTCTCATATTTGCCCTTCTTTGCTGTCTCTTGGATCAGCTCCTCTCGTGGGGCGTAAGCAAATATCTCTGTCTTAAGAGTGCTCGGCTTAGCATAGGTAGGGAGCTCCTTACTTTGTGGACTCCTCTCTCTGGGTCTCTTGTCTCGAGACTCTTGGCGAGGGGTTTCCGAAGTCGGTTTCTTTCGCATTGTGTCGCTGCGACGGGCGGGTGTGTCTTTTGCACTAGTTCCGATTAGTTCCTCCGCTTCTTTGGAGACGGTGAACCGATTCGTTATATTGAGCATTTCGGCGACGGTGTTAGGGGGAACTAGTGGATGGCCCTTCGCATGTGTTTGTTTTGGACCGCCTGAGTGAGCGCTGCTATGACAGTTACGTTCGACGTCTCTTCTACTTCGAGCCTCCGTGGGTCGATCTCAGTACTGACGGCGCAAGCCCTAAGATGTAAGAAATATCAGCTGAGAAAGTAGAATTCTATGTCTTAGACCGTGTACCTTGAAGATGTGACCCTACCTTGTATTTATAGGCGTTCAGGGTCCTTTTGGAGACGTTGGAGAGTTAACGGCTACCCATTATGGGGCCACGATCTCCTCCCTTTAATAGGAGTAAATGTTATACACGCTTCCGCGAATTACGAGCCCGCCTTTAATCCCACTTTCGAGTGCGTGGAATGCAACAGTGGACCAGTCAATGGGCTTTGATTGAGTCGAAGTCGGTCTTCTCTTGTGGGCCTTGTGGGCCTCGTGGGCCTTGGTCATCCATCCGTCGAGTCATCTCGAGTACCAGCCCAATGGGGGGCTGTTCTTTTGCATGGAAAGTGAATGTGAAAGTTGGGAAAGTTACTATTCATGTACTGTAGCTGTACTTTCTCACCCAACTTTTCCAAATGCTGTTCTTTTGCGTGAAAGTTCAAATTTGAAAGTTTGCCTATGTGGCAGTTCGAATGACCGGTTTTGGAAAAGTTTGTAATCCATAGGAATTGTTGGGAAGTTGAGGATTCCACAAATTTATGAGTCTCATTATCTCATCTCTCTCTCCTCCAACTCACCAACTTTCCACTTTCTCATTCCAACTTTCTACTACCAAAAGAACACAATAAAATTTCCCAACCCTACCTTACTTTCCCAACCCTACTTTCCATACAACTTTCCACCCAAAAGAACACAAACTCCTTTTTCTCTCTCCTCAGATTCCAAACTTTCCAAACTTTCCCATTTCAACTTTCAACCAAAAGAACATGCCCTGACTCAACAACGTCCTAACAGTGTCTCGAACCGCTCACTGTAATTCTTCACAGTGCCGTCCTGCCTGAGAGAAAGCAACTGCTCCCGCAAGTTATCTACATGAGTCTCGTGAATCTCTCCACCAAGCCATCCTTAATCTCCTCCCACGAACGAAACATGCGCCACTGCTTCCTTCACTGGAACCACCCAACGTCTTCCCTTCTGGACACATCGCTGCCGCCTCTAGTTTCTGCTCAGTAATGCGGGACATTGCTCCTCAGGCATGCGGGACACTGTAAAAACCCTCTCTGCCATGTATATCCAAGCATAAGAATCACCCCCTCGAAGATGGGCATCTTCAGTTTTCGGATCCGGATCCTGTTTTCCATTCCAAAATTCCACTACTCAGCTCGCCCCTCGTAGTGTCTAGGTAGGTGGGGATGGTAGGTGTATCTGTGCTCCACAAAGCCCCTCCGTTGCCCCCCATCTATGTCCGCATACTCATCCATGTCATCGCTGCCATCATAGAAATCCTGGTCATTCTGCTCTAAGCCCCCCTCTCACACGTCGTCGACGGGCTTCCAAAAGTACTTGGGAGGATCATCGTAATCGTAGTGCATTGCCGGGGCCTCGGGGTCCTCGTCGGTCTTCAGGTTTCACGCCGTATCTGTCCAACTGCCCCTCAGGCTTGATTCGTCGCTGTTGTGGGCGCTCGGGTTCGCTGTTTTGGCTCGAATCCTCCTTGATCTGGGCCCGGATGGGCCCTGCGCCCCTGATGGAGGGGCCAGCACCCCCAGACCACTGGACAGGGGCGGCAGGCCCTGTCCAAGAACCTGGGGGAGGCAGCCGCCTCTCCTGGAGGGGTTGGCGCCCCCAGGTTCCTGGACATGGGCGACAGCCCTTGTCCATGGACCTTGGGGGCCAGCCGCCCCTGCTGGAGGGGCGCCTGGCATGCAACCCTCCAGGACTCCGGACAGGGACGACAGCCCCTGTTTCGCTGTAGAAGCCTTCTTCTCTCGTTGTTTTGATGCTATAGGGTTTTGGGGTTCGCAGCTTTGCATTGTGGGCTCCTCATCATCTTCCTCGTAGTACTCATCAGCGTCGAAAAGCTTTCCTTCTTCATATTCTTCCACCTTTTTCTCCCCTTCTCCAAAGTCGTCGCCTTTCGCTCCAAATTAAAGTTTTTGACCGCGTCATCCGCCTTTGTCTCCATGAATTGTTGCATGAGTTGCGCTAGGGCTTCTCCTTATGTTCCATGATTTTCCACCACCCTCGCAAGGGTTTTGCTTTGCTTCATTAGGGCATCAAGGGTTTCTCATTGCTTCGCTAGGATTTGCGTCACGCATTCGAACTCGCCGGTGTATTTCTCCTCCAAAGCTTCAATCTTATCTTTAGATCTCGCCGCAGCTGCCGCATCCAGGGATCTTGATGCTCTGATACCAAATTGATAGGAACCAAAACGAAGATTTGATTTTTTATTAATTAAACTAAAAATATAATGATACATTGATCACAAGGGGCGATCACACTCCCAAAATGCCAATTAAAGAGGACGTCCGTACTCTCTAGAAAAACGAGGGATAATCTCACCTCTAATATCAATATTCTCTCAAAATTCACATAATAAATCCCCCAGCCACTCCCACCTATAAATAGAAAAACCCAAAAGACTGAAAATTCCCAAAATGCCCCGAAAAATTCGAAAATTTCCAAAACGCCCCTAATGGGTCCAAAACGCCTAAAAAGTACAGATCTATCATTGTCATTAATTAATGTCAGATGTATCGGCTAGTTGCCAAAAGATCATATCGGCATGCTTGAATCCGATAAGGTACATGCGATCTGGATTGGTATCGGATGAGATACACTAAACCTAGGAATACCTAACCTAGTGAATTGAAGTTTAAATCATGTTATTATGCATTAGTTTTGTATGAGCTTGTTGCCCATGTTCAAATATTGAATTTTCTAGTTGTCTAGTTGTTTATTGAATTGATATTTTACCTGGTATTTTATTGGCAGTTGGAAGCAATATGTGAAAGCACAGTCTCAACTGACAACAAGCAAACCCAGCTAACAAGTTTTATACCTGCGATTCGGTCGGGGGAGTGGTCTGATATTGGCTGTCGTGATTATATGGAAGATACTCATGTTTGCATATCCGACTTAGCGGAGAAATTCGGTTGCCATTCATCTGGTGGAGAAGTGGTTTCCTTCTTTGGAGTAAGTCCTTTCTAATTTCTTATTGTTTTGTGCTGTATTTTACTTGTTCCTTTGTTTGAAAGACATCTCTCATCTTTATCTTGATAGTACTTGAGATACTGAGAAATATGTTTCTACCTCTATGTTGTTGTGTATTATGACATAGGCAATGGTGTAGCCGTTCTTTCTAGCAGACTGAAGTCCTCCACCAAAAGGATTTTCTCCTATTGACATATATATACCAGATAAAGCCATAAAGGTTTGTCTGCCTATAACCATGTCTGCCTTTTCACATTCATCAATCATCGACAGTGATTAACATATCACTTCTTTTTGAAAAACAACCAACCAAAAGTACCAAATTTGAATGATCAACATGTTTACTGTTCAGCTGTGACCCTGTGTCCACTTTTTGATAAATATATATTATCATGGAACCTATAGAATTCAGACATGTATTATTTCATAGAATATATAGAACCTATAGATTCCATTGTAATTTTACTGTTATGTGAGTATCATGTTTGCTGTCAAACCTTCATGATCTGTGTCCAGAGTTCCTGGACTATCTTACGGAAAGATCAGATCGTGTTTTATCCTTTGTGAGCTCTATTCCTGTCATGCTCTGAAGCGTAAATGCTTCAAATTTTGAAGCTGTATCATGTTGGATTGCATGTCATTGCTGCTTTGTATATACTTTTTCAAAATTTTCTTTGTTTTACTGTGTCATCCTGTGTCAGCCTTGCCAGTCTGTGCTAACTCGCTGTCTTGTGTCAGCCTTGCCAGTCTGTGCTACCGTGCTGTCATTATTCCGGGCCGATCCCTCACTTGATCCATTCTTTCTCATGTCGTGATAGCTTTTCAATCATGTGAAGGCATAAAATTAATGGGTTTGTGTTCAACTTTGGGTGCAATTCTGAGATGAATTTGGTTTCCCTTTATTATCTTCTGTCTTCCATCTGAATCACTTCTTAGTCGAGGGATTTAAGCATAGGCCTACCGTCCATGAACAGTGTAGTAGTCTCCACTGCCCCGCTGTTGGCCTTTTGAGCGTATGGCAATCTCTTTCTTAGTCATGGCACATCAACCGCCAAGAATGTCGACTGCGCTTGACTCTTTGCTGGTAACAATTCAGTCGGTGCAGCCATTGAATTTTCTTTGACATGAAGGGTGGCCACAGAGATGATCAAGTTTCATCTGGTAAAGATTCGAGTGGATTAGTTTCAGGGGAAAAAAAAAATCTGGAGAAGGCTGTCGATGGACAGTACTGAATTCTCCGACTTCGGCGTGTCAACATTTAGTTAATGGTATACTGAAACTTTTTTGTCTGAAGTATTCTGGTTTATACTTGTGACCCAGGTTTTTGATGGACATGGAGGGAAAGGTGCTGCACATTTTGTCCGAGACAATCTGCCCAGGCTCATTGTGGAGGATGCTGATTTCCCTTTGAAACTTGAGAAAATTGTCACAAGATCATTTATGCAAACTGATGCTCAATTTGCAGAGACGTGTGCTCTTGAATCAACGATGTCTTCTGGAACAACTGCTCTCACTGCAATGATCTTTGGAAGGTTGGTTTCTGACTACCTCTGCCTAAACCTCAAATCTTTTTTATGCTGAATACTTGTGTTTTACTTCAAAATTTATGCATGTTTCATACACCTTCCTTTTAAAGCTGTTTAGTGCTAGCTGACCTTTGTCTGTTGTCTTCATGGATAGGTCTTTGCTGGTTGCGAATGCCGGGGATTGCCGGGCGGTTCTTTCCCGACTTGGCGTGGCAATGGAAATGTCCAAAGATCACAGGCCTTGCTGTATCAAGGAGAGGAAGCGAATCGAGACACTTGGTGGCTATGTTGATGATGGCTATCTAAATGGGCAGCTCGGAGTAACCCGGGCTCTTGGAGACTGGCACTTGGAAGGCATGAAGGAGGTCGGGGAACCAGGCGGCCCCCTAAGCGCTGAACCTGAACTCAGGCTCATCACCCTGACAAAAGACGATGAATTCTTGATCATAGGCAGCGACGGAATATGGGACGTCTTCACGAACCAAAATGCTGTGGACTTTGCTCGGAGGAGGCTCCAGGAGCACAATGATGTGAAGATATGCTGCAAGGAGATCGTCGAGGAGGCAATGAGGCGAGGGGCGGTAGACAATCTGACGGTTGTCGTGGTTTGCTTCCATTTGGAACCCCCGGCTCGGATAGCGGTGCACCGCTCGAGAGTTCGAAGGAGCATATCGGCTGAGGGGCTTCGCAGCCTCAGATTCCTCCTGGAAGGTTGAACTGAGCATCTTCTTCTTCGGCACTCCTGATTCCGATTCTATCTCTTAAACTAATAGATTTGGCCGGTCTGTAAATTAGGTGGGTTAAGTTGCTGGAGGCATGGTTTATGGGCTGAGGGCTTGATATTAGGTGGTGTTCTAGGACTGATATATGTAAATGAATGGAAAATTTGATGCGGTGGCCCTGTGGGTGCATCAGTTGTAGTATATGTATCTGTAAACTGTCATTGATCTCTCATTCAATAAAAATCTCAGACTGTTCATAGATAAGCCCCCAGAAATTTTCATTATGATCAATGCGAGAGGCTGATGTTTTCTTAGTTTGTAAGGTATGGATTCATACTGGAAGTGCAATACAAGTATGGACTTAAATCGGCAATCAGAAATGAAAATATATTGGGAGCTTCCAAGCTGGTTTCGACTTTCGAGTTCCATGTGCTCTCTCAAGCATGCTCCATGTAAGGACCCGGCAATTGTCTTGGTTGGGCTCAACCACTACCAGCTAGCAAGGCAAAATGCCTAGCTTTCACTGCCCAATGCAGCCGACATGCATCAAACATGCAACCCTTGGCCTCCCTTTTTTATTTTTCCTAGTCAAAGCTCTTTCTCTTTAGTGGATTTGGATTTTGGACTCCCTTCCCTTTCCCCCACTTCACTTTTGTGTATCCCTAGGTTTTAAAGTGTGTATATTTTGTCATTGTTATTTTTATTTAATTAAACCCTTGCACATCTGCCCACTATTTCTCTTATACACCAAAAATTCAATATTAAAATAAAAAATAATTCTTATCATGCAAACATATCAAAATTTTATCTCTTCATCAGATAAACTAATTTAGTAGGTACAGAGATTCACAACATAACATATAATTTTTATGTGAGCTTTTAACAAAACTAGCATGCAGGGTTAAAGCTCTGACATCAATGTTGATAGAATTATAGCACTGCAATAGGCCGGTACACCACAAAATAGATCTAACATGCAGATATATAAATCTTTTAAATATCCTAGCTATAATTAATTGCATATCACAGCTGTTACGACCTAAAGATCGTAGGAGTCAGATTCCCGCCCGGATCCGCTAACATACCCCATTAACTCACCACATCACAAAAGGGCCGCCGCCCCGAAAGTCCGGGGCATCATGGAGTCAGGCGCGCCTTGCAGCGTTTCCCGAACCGGTCGAGGCGAACAACCGCAGCCGCCCGACCCACCGGGGTAGAGCGCTTGGGGACGCTTGGGTAGCTAGGCCAGGCCTATTGACGGGCGCGGACGTACCCTTCCGTACCAGTGGGCCATACCCCATGACCGACCGGGGGGCGCGGCCGGGCCGGACAACCCCCGATCGGGACGGCCCGCCCGACGCCCGCGAACCGCGGCGCCTAGAGTGACACAGCCCGTCCTTTAGTTCGTCGCTAACGACAAACAGCCTAGGATAAGGACACGACTGACACATACGTCACCCGACCGTCTGACAAAGCACCCCCTGGCGGCTGAGCCATCTGACAGTTAATGCTTTCGGCTCTGACACCCCGACAAAAGCCCCCCCCCCGGCCGTCGCGCCGCCTGACGAAAGCAGGTCTGGTAACCCGATCCCCGACGCCCTTGTCTGGAGTTTCCGCTGACGTCTGAGCCAGCTCAGCGCGTCCAGTCAGCATGCCAGCTCAGCACGCCTAGTCATCACCCGTCAGGTATAAATACCCCCTCTCCTCCTAAGGAGAGGGGGTTGGAGAATTCCCCCATTATTCTATTATTCACACACGAGAGCTAAGGTCTCCCATATCTTTGCTCTCCCACCTAAAGCTCGTCACGGGCGGCGGACACACAGAGAGTCTGGCCGGCGTTTCTAGCCCCCGTTTTAAGCCCTATTACTGACTTAGGCATTGGAGGGGCTAAGGGTTGAACCCCAACCCTGCCCTTCTGACGAGTTGTTCGTGCTGCAGGAGAGCTCGCCCCTTGACCGGAGTCAGCGTCAGCCCCCTACCGTCCAACCTTCCTCAGCTGCATCCGGTGAGATTCGACCCCGTGGGCATCACCGGCGACGGATCCGACTTCTGCACCCCACTAATCACTTGTAAAACAGCCTACCTAACCCATCATTTCCATATAACCACCGTGCCCTTGGTTCCCTATAATACAAATTCATTGTACGCGAGTTCCACATCGTAACAATTGGCGCCGTCTGTGGGAACGAAGGGTCACACCCATGTTAGACTCCATGCCAATCTCGCGGAACCCTGACCACGGCAAAGATCCCGTGGGACAGGAACCGCTCTCTCTGCAAATCACTCCGGCGTCCGACGCCCTTCCGGGCGTGGGCACCGAAACTGAACCTACTTCATCCTACGTCGTCTTGAAGAGCTTCGAGGCCGTCGCTCAGACCAGGGGAGGCTATCAGACGACCGGAACAGAGCCTCCGCCAGGCCCCTCAGAGCCCCAGAACGTGAGGCGGAACCTCCGCCTTCAGTTCGAGGAGGAGGGAGAAAACATGGGACTCGCTGAGGAGATTGCGGCCCAGCAAAGGCTCCTGGAAGAGGAGATGGAAGTTGCGCAGCGGTGGAGGCGCCTGGGGGAGGCGGCCGCCGCGCAAAGGCGTTTGGACGAGGCGGCCGAGATCGCCCGGAGGGCCTACCAGGAAGAAGAGGCCGCCCACCGCCAACTCCGCTTCATCGTCGCGGAGCGCGAGAGGCTAAGGAGAGAAAACAGGAAAAACCAAGAAGTCCTTGAAGAGACGGCGACGGGCCGGCGGCCCGGGAACGGGCGGGACCCGTTGCTGAACAGGTCCCCGCCTGGAGGAAGCGGCCCGTATCACCAGCACCACCCCTCCGATACCCTGCACGAGGAAGCCGTTTGTCGACAACTACGCTTCCTTGCCGCCGAGCGCGAGAGGCTCCTCCGCGAGAATCAGGAACGGATGGAGGCCCGAGGAGAGTTGGCCGGGAGGCGCTGGCGCCGGGAGAGCCGTAGCCCACAACCCGTCGAGTCCTCGGCCCAAGGAAGGAGCCCCGCCAGACGACCGTCGGGCTACTCCCCGGGGGCGGAGGACCGTCGTCGGCCGTGGCGCGACCGAAGCCGGACCCCCGAATGGCGGAGAGGGGATGCCCCGGATCGCCCTACCTATCCGGAGGAGTCCACACCGCTCGCACGGTGGATCACGTCCGCCCCAAGGCCCAAAAGGTTCAAACCCCCTCACTTGGCCACGTACAATGGGAGAGGCGACCCCCTCACGCACGTGCAACAATACCGAGGGGCGATGGAGGCGCAGGATGTGGACGAGGCGTTTCTATGCCGACATTTCTCCCAGAGCCTGAGGGAAACCGCACTGGACTGGTACTTTGGCTTGCCCGTGAGGTCCGTCGGGAGCTTTGGCGAACTATCACACAAGTTCTGCCAAGAGTTCCGGGCCGGGCGAACGAAAAAGAAGCCCTTAGACTATCTCAGCACGATAGTCCAAAGGGAGGGGGAGAGAACGGGAAGATACCTCCGCCGCTTTCAGGAGGAAAGACGGGCGGTGGTGACATGCGGCGATGAGGTGCTTATGCTGGCCTTCAAGACGGGGTTGCGGACGCGGAGCCTCCACAAATCCCTGCTCCGGGATCCGCCGACCGACTATGAAGCGCTGGTTGCAATGGCGGAAAGGCACGCGTTGGCCGAAGAGACCCTCGGTGCAAAGGTCGTATTCCCCCCGGCGAAACCATCCCAGGACGGACCCCGGCCGCACCCTCGGCCGAGGCAGGAAGAGAGGGGCCGAGGCCGCGATCAGATGGCCCTACCGCGGCGGGAACCACCCGAGCCTCGCCCACAAGATCGCCTTGGCCCTGCGCGCGAGTTCGCCCCGGCGCGGAGGCCCCCCGGAGTCATCCCAAGACGAGAAGACCCCCCACTGGCGCATTACACGTGACTCAATGCCCCCATGATGGAGGTGCTGGCCGCGGCGACAAGGGCCGGGTTACTGCCGGAGCCTCCCCGGGAGATGAGGACGGACCCGGCGAGGCGGGATCCCCGGAGATACTGCCGTTATCACCGGGACCACGGTCACGACACCGACCGTTGTTACTCCCTTAAAAGAGAGATCGAGCGACTGATCCAGGCGGGTCACCTGGGGAACTTCGTCGCGGGAAGGCGGGTGGCGGCAGGAGAGACAAACCCCCCGGAGGAGGGGGGACGGGGACCGCGGGCGAACCACGATAAGGAGGAGCAACGCCCCCCGAAGGCGGTTATGCGAATTGAGATGGTAACTGGAGGCTCAACCTCGGTGGGACGGGCGCCTGCAATCTTGGAGGCCGAGGCCCAACGGGTGATGATGGCGGGCGCCGGCCGCCGACCGAAGCGAAGAAAGATGCACCGACCCCCTATCACCTTTACCGAGGAGGACTGGCAGGAGGCACGGAACCAGAACAATGACGCCCTCGTCATCGAGGCTCGGATCGGGGCGATTGACGTCGGCCGGCTCCTGATTGACACCGGTAGCTCATGCGACATCCTGTTCCTAACCACGGTCGAGAGGATGGGGTGGGGGGGCGCAGACTTAGAGCCCTGTGTGGGCCCTGTCGCTGGCTTCACCGGCCATGCGATCCCCACCGAGGGAACGATCACCCTGCCCGTGACCCTGGGGGAGGAACCGATGGTCGTCACCAGGGAAGCGCGTTTTGTCATCGTCAACGTCGCCTCGGCGTATAACGGAATCATAGGGCGTCCATATATGGCGGCCATCGAGGCGCTCCCCAGCCTGCGACATCAGACGATGAAGTTCCGGACCCCGCGTGGGGTGGGACAGGTGCGGGGAGGACGGGAGACGCTCGGAGACCACAACCATACGCCGTCCCTGTGTAGGAGCCCGAGGCGGGCCCTGACAGCTCTCATCCCTGACGAGAGGGAGGACTTCTGCGACCAGCGGCCAACCCCCGCCGAGGAAGTGGAAGAGATCCCTGTGGCCTCGGACGAAGGAAGAACCGTCTCCATCGGGACAAAACTCCCGTCCGCGTTGAGGACGGTGGTGGGCTCCGAAAGGTGCTTCTCTCAAGCGCAAGAGTCCGTTCAAGTAGTAAAATCTGGGAGTCCAGATGTCGAATCCTCGGGAGAATCTGTTGATACCACAAGTCCAAATCAAATAGAGTAACTACGAATAAAATCTAAGCACTTTAATAGCGATGGTGAAAGTGGTATGAAAAGTGTGTGGTGATGGAATTGTTACGTGCGAACAACGAACTCTAATTTGTGAAAAATAGATATAAAAGAGATGTACATGGCATGGGTTCATTAGGATCAGCGAATCGTAAGCTTTGGTTGATCAATTATAACACAACGAAACCTCCTTTTGGGAGCGAATCGTCGGAAGATGTCCTTTTGGGAGTTAACGCATCAATTCTAATAATATATCGCTAAAGTTGTAAACGTATATATAAAGTATGAAGCTCTCTTTTGGAGAGATCAAATCTCACCCTTGTGGGGTGATCATGAACTAGAACAACTCTTTTGGAATTTGTAAAAGTGGATTTAAGAGCGACGATTAAACTTTAGCGAATATAGCGATTAAGCGCAAAAATACAACCAACGAATACGATTCACATCACCTAATTACTCCATACCATGCACATAAAATATTTAGCTACTCATGGCGCAGAAATAAACAATTTTCAGATCAGAATTCATAGGTTTAATAGCAAAATACGGAAGTTTAGAGGCAAAATACAAGCTAAAACACCCAAATACAAGCTAAAGTTGAAGAGAATATCACCAAATCTCTCTGAAAAGTCTTCAAAACTCTCTGGAAATTAGAAACTAGGCTCTGGAATTTTACAGAATTTTTGCAGAAGAAAATACGGCTCCTAAGTGCTCCAATACGCCAATTATACGCCCAAAAACCCTAGAATACGCTTAAATAATAAGATTGCGGGTTTATTGGGCTTAACGGGTTCAAACCCGCACAATAATCGCGCCCGAATAGATCTGGGCCGCACATCTGGAGCGGAGCAATTCTCCGTCGTTGATCAAAGCGCGATCTCATGAGATCACGCCACGTGGGACGCTGCTGATGGGTTCGGATCGCGCCCGTTGCTCGTGAATCCGACTCGACTTCGGACGTTGCATTTCCACCGCTGGATCTTGATCGATCGGACTAGGGCGTGCCACGTTGCCACCTATTTGCGTTCTCCGCTTCGCTGGATGGGAGAAATATAGACCGTTCGATGAAGCGGCGACTGAATAGATGCGCGCCATGTCGCACTCATGTGCTGCTCTTCGAAATCAAGTCCGAGTCAATCGAGAACCGTTGGATTGAAAAGTGACGGGCCGGATGCTGCCACGTCGACATGCTAATCTGCGCATTTTCGCTTCGTCTACTGTCGATCGGAGCCGTTGGATGCGGATCGAGCGGTCGACGTCGTGCCGCGTTGCTGATGCGCGGAGCGCCGTTCGATACGGTGGGGAGACGTGGGGATGACGCCGCGTGGCATTCCAAGATTCGTGCGCCGTATTTTAAAATGTATTTCTTCTGTATTTCTTCAATTAAATGGCATTCTGCATTCAAAAATTCATAGAAATTAGCACAGATCTCAGAAAAATACAAATAAATAGTCGTTGGAATCGTGAGAACGAGACCTTGCTAGGAAAAATATAATAAGTGCAGAAATACTTCGTTAATTGCTGTTTTGTGCTCAAATAGTGTGTTTTCTCTAATAAATAATCGTGTAGAAAATACGTATGAATTAGAGAGCAATGTAGCATCATATGTGCACAAATTATTGCTAGATAAGGGGTTAAATACGCAATATTGAACCCAAATCACACACCCCAACTAGCGTTTTGCTAGTCTCTAGCAAAAAGAGCGATTAAAAATACGCCTAGATCACCTTATCAGATCTCAAATCATTCACCATCATACTACTACGACAAAAGAGATAACCAAACACTAATATCAATATTTCAAACTCATCTAGTAATGGTACTTGTGGGTTTTCAAAAATGAAAGTCAAGCATATCAAATGGTTATAAAATAGACTCAAATTCACTATCAATTACTTCATAGCTCATAGTACACAAAATCAATGGCCCACACCGTTCAATCAAATATTTTAACTTGGAGCGTAGATGGTTCATGCAAAGCAAGCATCAAAAGTAGGATGGTATCAAGACATACACACATCAATCTCTATTCATAGGAACTCACACCACATCTTGCGTTTTCTTTAAGCTTTGGAAGTTTTCTTGCCTCGCTAATCATGCACACTTATTCTCTATAGTCTTTCACTTTTCTCCATAGTTCCGCGTAACGCGCATCAAGCAACATTCGCAGAAAAGTATATAACTTGGATCGCTCCATCAAATAGTTGAGGTTCCGGTCAATGGCTCCCAAATCAGACGATAATAGGGCATTAGGCCAAGAAGAACCCCTCGGACTGTACTATTCGAGCCAACCAAGTTATTTCTTTAATAGCACATTTATTCATTCTTTTCTTCCTCATTCATCTCATTTTTTTCTTCTTTTGTGCGTCCATAAACAATTTGGCAAGATAACTTCCTATTCTTTAATTGTTCACAAGAATGGGTATCCTAATCATTTCAAATGACGTGGTACGTTTTTCTACCCAAAATCACACCAAGCATGCAAATGGCAATAAATACAAGATAAAGAACAATGCTCCAGTTAATTTATGATTTATTGGTGCATGAACTTTGGTGTGTTCCAATGAGGGCATACCACTTGCTAATCCATAATTTCTAGATTCATTAAGTCATCAATTAATCTTGCCATTGAGATGTATAAAAAGAAATTCACCACAAGCACTCAAATTCATGTAAAATGAGATTGAAATGTTGAATAATAGTGGTGGGGGAAAATAAATCACGAGTGTACGGTGGTGAATAAATATCGAGAAATTTCATCACATAGGGGTCATTTCTAGGTAAAGGTAGACTTTGGTGATATTTTCTTAACTCAAAAATTTTTTCAATGTAAAAAGGGAACTAAAAAAAATAAAATCCTAAAAGAAAAGGAAAAAGAAAATAAAATCCTAAAAAAGCAAATAAAAAAGAAAAATCCTAAAAGTTATTTCCCTCCCCCCAACTAAAAATAGACATTGTCCTCAATGTTAGGAAGAGGGAATCATGGAAAGAACACACCTGATTAGTTCCCACCCGAAGGTGGGTCTGTGAGATCCATGGTGCTCGCTTCCTTGGTCCAAGGCTCGTGAAAATGTTTCAATCTCTGGCCATTCACCTTGAACTCTCTTCCATCTTTCTCATTTAGTAAGAGCACAGCGCCATGTGGGAAAACTTCTTTGACGACGAAAGGTCCATACCACCTAGAGCGAAGCTTCCCAGGAAAGATGTGTAGCCTGGAATTGTATAGGAGTACTTTTTGGCCTGGGGTGAACTCCCTCCTCAAGATCATCATGTCGTGGACGGATTTCATCCTCTCTTTTGAAATTTTAGCGTTGTCGTACGCATTTCTCCTCAACTCCTCCAGCTCCAACAATTGCAACCTGCGAGAAGAAAAAGAGACATCAGTATCAAAATTCATTTTCTTTATAGCCCAATAAGATCTATGCTCTATCTCAACAGGTAGGTGACAAGACTTCCCAAATACTAGACGGTAAGGTGACATCCCCAAAATTGTTTTGTAGGCCGTCCTGTAGGCCCACAACGCTTCAGGTAAGCGCAAACTCCAATCTTTTCTTGATGGATTCACCGTTTTCTGCAAAATTCCTTTGATCTCTCTATTTGCTAACTCTGCTTGACCATTGGTTTGGGGGTGATACGGAGTAGAAACTTTATGTGTGACCCCAAACCTCTTCATTAAAGTAGCGAACATGCGGTTGCAAAAATGAGACCCTCCATCACTGATCAAGGCCTTTGGCACTCCAAACCTAGAGAAAATGTTCTCTTTAAGGAACTTAAGCACAACGGAAGTGTCGTTCGACCTGCAAGGAATAGCTTCCACCCATTTAGAAACATAATCAATACAAACCAAAATATAAGCATATCCAAATGAAGGTGGGAAAGGTCCCATGAAGTCTATGCCCCAACAATCAAATATTTCAATCTCTAAAATGGGGTTCAGAGGCATTATGTTACGTTTAGTAATACCCCCTAATTGTTGGCATGCAGCACAAGTCTTGCAATAATGAAATGTGTCTTTAAACATAGATGGCCAATAAAAGCCACATTGCGAGATTTTTGCCACAGTTTTGTTCGCTGAAAAGTGTCCACCACATACTCCATCATGGCAAAATTGTATCACACTGGTTATTTCATGATCAGGAATGCATCTCCTAACAATTTGGTCACTACAATATTTATATAAGTACGGATCATCAAAGAAGAAATATTTTACCTCGTACTTGAACCGTTTAAAGTCTTGAAGAGACCAAGTGTCAGGGGTCTTACCAGTTACCAGATAATTAACGATATCAGCATACCATGGAGAGGTGGAGACGCTAAAAAGATGCTCGTCAGGAAAGGAGTCCTTCAAAGGCACATCTGCTGAATCAAGGCCTACTGTCAATCGTGATAAATGGTCAGCTACTAGATTCTCCACGCCTTTCTTGTCCTTGATTGTGACATTGAACTCTTGCAACAATAAGATCCATCGTATCAATCGAGGCTTAGCATCTTTTTTAGATAATAAATATTTTAAAGCAGAGTGATCAGTATAAATCAAAATTGGTGATCCCAGAATATAGCTCCTGAATTTTTCCAACGCGAACATTACAGCAAGCAACTCCTTCTCTGTGGTCGTATAATTCCTCTGAGCGTCATTTAGTGTCTTGCTAGCGTAGTAAATCACCACTGGAACTTTGTCTTTTCTTTGGCCTAAGACTGCACCAACTGCGTAATTGCTTGCGTCACACATTATTTCAAATGGTAGGGACCAGTCTGGCACCTGCAAAATGGGAGCAGAAATCAGCAACTTCTTTAAAGTTTCAAAAGAAATTTGACACTCAGGTGTCCAAATAAAATCCACATTTAAAGTAAGTAAGTTGCAAAGAGGGCGAGATATAGCGCTAAAATCTTTGATGAACCGCCTATAAAATCCTGCATGTCCCAAAAATGATCTGATGTCCTTCACGCATTTAGGACTTGGTAGCTTCTCAATTACTGCTACCTTGGCTCTGTCTACCTGTATACCATCTTTAGAAACCAGGTGACCTAGGACAAGTCCCTCTGTGGTCATAAAATGACACTTCTCCCAATTCAATAGGAGGTTCCTTTCAATGCACCTGTCAAGAACAAGAGCCAAGTTAGCCAAACAATCATGAAAAGAGCTACCATATACTGAAAAATCATCCATAAATACCTCAACGATTTTCTCAACCATATCATCGAAAATACTGAGCATGCATCGCTAAAAAGTAGCTGGAGCATTACATAAACCAAACGGCATTCTTTTAAATGCAAAAGTACCAAAGGGACAGGTAAAAGTGGTCTTTTCCTGGTCCTCAGGTGCAATCTCAATCTGGTAATAACCTGAATAACCGTCTAGAAAGCAATAATATTCATGTCCAGCTACCCTCTCTAAAATTTGGTCAAGAAATGGAAGAGGGAAATGATCTTTTCTAGTTCGGGAGTTCAACTTCCTATAGTCTATGCACATCCTCCAACCTGTGGTGGCTCTAACTGGGATAAGCTCATTATTCTCATTTTTAACCACGGTGAGGCCAGACTTTTTAGGAACAACCTGTGTAGGGCTAACCCACTTGCTGTCAGAAATAGGATATATAATGCCTGCATCCAATAAGTTTAGTACCTCGCCTTTAACCACTTCTTTTAATGTTGGATTTAACCTACGTTGCATTTCTCTAGTGGGTTTGGCGTCATCCTCTAAATAAATGTGATGCATGCATACAATAGGGCTTATACCTTTAATGTCAGCAATGGACCAACCAATAGCACCTCTATGTTTCCTCAGCACATCAAGTAATGAGCTTTCCTGCTCTAAAGAAAGTTTAGAAGATATTACCACAGGGAAGCTGTTTTCATCGCCAAGAAAAGCATACTTAAGATAGTCAGGAAGTGGCTTCAACTCTGGCTTTGGATCCTCCACCTCAGATGAAATTTGAATTGATGCATTAGGTGGCAAAGCCTAGAACCTAGGCTCCCATACCGCATTGAGCTCCTTCACGTTCTCCTGCACAAAAGACATGTCATCAGAATCACCAATAAAAGTCTCAACAATAGAAGCATCATCACAAAATTCAGAACAAATATAATCATCCACCAACAAATCAATCATATGCACCCTCTCAATCTCATCATCTACATGTGGCAACTTGCAAGTATTAAAAATATTCAAGTCCAAAGTCATGTTGCCAAAAGTTAGTTTCAGTTGACCATCTCTACAATTTATTAAAGCGTTGCATGTAGCTAGGAATGGTCTACCTAGGATGATAGGAGTAGCATTGGCAGTTTGGGGTCCCTGGATGTCTAGAACTATAAAGTCCGCGGGGTAGTAAAATTTGTCCACCTGAACGTGGACATCCTCAATGTATCCCTTAGGAACTTTAATAGATCTATCAGATAGTTGCAATATAACAGATGTAGGCTTTAGCTGTCCTAACCCAAGCTGCACAAAAATAGGGTATGGCAATATATTGACACTAAATCCTAAATCCAATAAAGCATTTCCAATTTTTTTAGTGCCAATGGTGCAAGTGATGGTGGGTGATCCAGGGTCTCTAAATTTAGGTGGTGTATTTTGTTGCACAATAGAGCTAACCTGTTCAGTCAAGAATGCTTTCTTTTTCACATTTAACTTTCTTTTAACAGTGCACAAATCTTTCAGAAATTTAGCATAGGCAGGTATTTGATTAATAGCATCAAGCAATGGAATATTGATCTGGCACTTCTGAAAAATTTCACGAATTTCAGTTTGATACTTATCTTTGCTTTTCTGAAGTAGCCGATGAGGGTAGGGTGTGATCGCGCCCCGGCGTACACGTCCCGAGGCGACGGTTGTAGTTTTACCGCAAGCGCACGGTGTAGCGGCGAGCGGGTATCGAACACAGGGAGGACGAAATTGACCGTGCTTGCTCCTAATCAACCTGGCTATTTAGAGGGATAATTGCCTTGGGCGATCCTGTCACAATCGTCAGACAAAAGTGCGAAATATCAAATCAAATAGAGAACGCCTAGGGAATGGGGAATCCCCACTACTCACCGTATTTCACAATTGTGGTTCGCCGGTATCGAAATCGCTAGGATGAGAATTTGGATGAACTAGTTGCAACTAAATGTGGAACCAAGCTCACGCTCTCGCGCTGTTGCCGGTCTATAGCTATCCTAGGTTTGGGTCCAATCTCTTGCAAACCCTAGCCTAGGGAAGCTAGCATTGGGATCAACATCATCGTCCAATTGCGCACCGAGCCCAATCTCTTGCAAACTCGGTCCACAATCTAGATTAGGATAGTTCCTACCCGTCCAATCTCTTGCAAACGGGTATCGGCACGGAATTGCAACCGGAGATCCTAGCATTGGTCCAATCTCTTGCAAACCGATACTTCGAAAATCCGACTCCAACCCAATTCGGATTTCTAGGGCTTCCTATCGAATTGGGATCCAATCTCTTGCAAATCCCAATTGATGTGAATACCTAGCTATCCGTAGTAATTCGATCCCAATCTAATCCCTAATAACAGTCCTAGCTCAATTTCTACCAATTCAACACAAATACGAAATTGGGCTTGTAGGGTTCATCCCCACGCCCCAAGACGTGGAGACTACTCACTAATCATAGCAATAGCACAATAATTAGCAATGAAATAGACAATGGAATTCATCACAACAATGATATAAACAATAAAAATAGAGTTTTTGGGGAAGAAAAGTGCAAACCAATGTAGATCTTCAATCAACCCAACAAAAATCCAAGTTTTTCTCTTCTCCAATCACAATTAATAAAACTAAAAAGTAGACTCAAAAAGCTGCAAAAAATCTGGGAGGTGGCTCTCTAAACTAGGGTAAAAACAGAGCTTAAATAGCCCCAAAAATCGTCTAAAAATCCTGACCAAAATGCCCCTGCACAGCCTGTTTTCCGCAAATTTCGCTACAGGCTGCGCATCGCACTCGGCCGAGTGACAAAAGTCGCTCGGCCGAGTGAAAACCCTGTCAATTTTCCAGTAAGTCGGGGGCTTCAGGGGTCTTCAGTTCGGGGGCGGCTCGGCCGAGTGAGTTGTCGTCACTCGGCCGATGGCTTCACTTCACTCGGGCGGACGGGATTTGCCACTCGGCCGAGTGGGTCTTCTGAAGCTCAGATGGCCGAAAAACAGTAACTTCGATCTTTTTGAGGGCCTTCGTCTGGGCGCCACTCGGGCGGACGTGGTATCGTCACTCGGCCGATGTGGTCTCCGTCGCTCGGCCGAGTACACATGGAAATCGTGTCTGAACGGGTCGGCCGAGCAGTGTCTCGCTGGTCGGCCGAGTGGCTCCTCCACTCGGCCGAGTGGGACACAAAAAATGCCCAAACTGGTCGTTTTGGCCTCCTCGTCGCTCCGGCGACGTCCATTCTTCTTCCGCTCCTCTCCAATAGCAAAATACCCCTCGGGGAGGTCGTCGGTGGCCGTCTATCGTGAGCGCATCTCATGATCACTCCAAATCGCGCCAAATCGCCTGAAATGCGACAAAAACAACAAAGCGTGAAAAGCATCGCAATATCGTCGATATATCGTGAAAAACATGATTTGGGCGATCTAAATGGCATGCAAACATGCGGAAAAAGGTGTAAAATAAGGAGTGATCAAAATCCCCCAAGCTTGCCTCTTACTCGTCCTCGAGGAAGATAAGTAAAAAGCGAACCCGGTGGATTCGGAAAACGAAAACGGCGAAAAACGAAAAAAATGAAAAACGAAGAAGAATGAAAACCAAACGAAAATAAAGAAAGAAAGAAAGAAAGATAGGATGCTAGATCATTTTCTCAGGACGTGGGTTTCACCTACTCTTATAGCATGCACCGAGTGAGAAATACATGTCAAAGAATCTCATTTTGATATCATAGTAGAATAGTGCAAGTAGAAAATAGAAAACCCACGAACAACGGTATAATCATGAAAAACGGAATGATTTTAAAATTAACATCGCCTGGATCATCTAAAGCGGTATACAAATCTCAGATCACACACTTTTCAATTGAACGCTTTCTATCTGGAGTATAAGAGTATCACATCATAGAATAGAGAGAATAGAAAAGTATGGATTTCATGAAATGAATGCTAGGCTTAGATTTCTGGGTTTCGTAAAGCTAGAAACAATCTCACCGAGTATAGAATATTACTTAGCCTAGGTTGTCGTGCAATGTCAAGTAGTCGCTCTCTCACACATCAATGGATCTCCTCCCCCAAGCTTATCTATAAGCGTGGTGGCACAAAAATATTTACATCCCCATTTTTATATAGCTCCAAAGGCAAAGAAGGGAAAGAAGAAAGAAAGTAAGCGAGATGGGATCTTTTATTGAGGATTTTTCCTCTTTTCTTTTCTCTTTTTTTTTTCTTTTTTTTTTCTTTTGCAATAAGCAACATATATACAATGATCCCAACTCAGAGAGAGGTAATGATATACAAGAATGTTTTTCTCTCTTTTATTCTTCTCTTCTCTCTTTTTTTTTGTTTTTGAAATAAGAGATTTGGAGCTAGGAATTAATAGCGGGGGAAATGCCATAAAATAGAATCACTAAGGGGAGATTCACCAATGATTTTAAAAGTAGAGAAGTGATGTTCAAGATTTGTGGAGAAAGAAATAAATATAACTCTCGGCTCACTCTATAAGACATGCACGACAACTTCAGCAGGGTAATCTAATCTTCTCAGTTTCGATCACAAAAAAGCTAACTAATCCAGATATATCTTAGCTAATCATCATTCAATCGTCCGGAAGTGAAGTGTACAATTCATGCATATAGAAGTGATAAAGGAAAAGAAGTCAGTACTCCAGATATAGGCATTCAATGCGTGAATCTTGGTGTGTTTTCTGTGATAGCATACATATGAATATTCAGGCTCAGCTAATAATAAAATTTCATCCATTTTCATGAGGAAAAAGTGTGGGTTACTATTTCTAAATGTAAAGCAAGTCATAGCATATGATATCAGAAATGAAATCTAAGACACGACAAATATAGCATGCATATAGAATAAGCTAACTCCACGTAGACATCATCACAGAAAATTCATCTCTAGCATGAGATGAAAAAGAAACGAAGTAAAGATAAAAGGAAAAATAGAACTATGCAATGCGGCACACAGGAAAATAAGAAAAACGTGATGCATGGCAAGATAAATGAGAAATAATGAAAAATAAGTGCAAAAGTGAAAAACGGTGTGAAAAAAAACTAAAAATAAAGGTGGCAAATCGAAAAAGAACGTGAGAACTCACTCCCCCAAGCTAAAGTGCACAGTGTCCTCAATGTGCAAAGTGTGGCACACAGAGAGACAAGTAATGAGAGGGGCAAGTGAGGATGCATGCATGATGGAAAGAAAAAAGATAATAAAACGAAAAATAAAGAAACGAAAATATGATGTGGATATGATGCATGCACAGATATGAGTGATACGAGTATAAATGGGTCACCAAAAGCTCTCCCTCTCTCCCAAAAAAGATATATAAAGAGACGGCAAATGAGAATCACAAAAAAGTGAGGGGATGGGGGGTGGACAAAAGTGCATCAGGACCCAGCAGAGACGGGCATCACAACGACAGGAATGGATAAAGGCATCAAGAGTGCCTAAGAAGGCGGTGCCGCGCCGTCTCCGTCCTGAGGCGGAGGTGGTGGTGGTGGTGGTGTGGGCTGCTGAGCTGGGGTGGAGGCGGAAGCAGGTCTAGTGTGTGTGGGAGTGTGTGTGGGGACCTGCTGGGTGGGCTGGGGTACGCGAGGGAGACGCTCCAGCACCTGTGTAAGGCAGTAGTGGATCTGGGGTATCAGGTCGAAGCGTCCAGCCATCGCAGAGACGGTGGAGGACAGGGTCCTAAGGTCTCCTCTAAGACCGCTCACCGCCAACTCAAGAGCACGTATGCTCTGCAGTGTAGTGTCGGGCGGGGGTGGTGCAGAGGGACGCACCGTTCTAGGCTGCGCAGGGCGAGGCTGGCGTACGCGTGTGGAGTATGTAACGGGCTCAGCAGGGAATGGGACAAAAGGTGCCGCGCCTGGAAAAGTGGGCCTGGCCTCGGTGTGAGGCCGGGACACCGGCTGGCGAGAAGTGGAGGCGGCGGCAGCAAAGGAAGCGTGCAAAAGAGGCAACGAGGTGGCCAAAGAGGTCTGTGGCACAGAAGTGTGGACAGACGCCACGACACTCTCGGAGAAAACGGCGGCAGTGGAGACAGAGGAATCTCCCGCTGGGGCAGAAGTGTGCGGTCCAAAAGGTGTAACCCCAGCGGAGATCATGCTAACCATGGTCTCCACGACCGCGGTGAACGAGGGCTCTCCACTCTCAACAAAGGTCTGCGGGCGCTGGGGGAGAGCGGAGCAAAGGGGCTCCACGGACAGAGGGCCGGAGGTGGCAGCGGGAGTGGTGGGGACAGCCTCGGAAGTGGTGACAGTGGTGGAAGTGGGCTGCTGAGCTGGGGTGGGGACAGAAGTGTCAAGAGCAGTGGAAATGTCAGGTGTGGGCTGAGGGGCCACAGGGGCGACAGGGTCGGCAGCAGGCTCGGCAGGGCGTGCAACAGGGTCTGCGGGAGCAGCCTGGGCAGCGTGGGCAGCGTGGGCCTGCTCGGCCTCCTCGGCCTCGAGCACGTAGGCGGCGGGGATGAGGACATCCATCGCCGGAATCCAGTCAACGTGGGCTGGTGCAATCAGAGTCCGAGCAGGGCTCGGGAGAATCATGTAATCGGCCCCATAGGGGCCGTGCAACCAGACCCAGTGACGCTCACCATGCGGACGCAGCATCTTCATCCGGGCCATAACGTCTATCGACAAGGAAGTGGGGCCCGGAACGCGTCGCAGGTCGTCGGGTAGGTCCTCGCCGGTCATCATGGTAAGCAAGGTGATCAGACCGCCGCAGCATATCGGTGAGCGAGCGCCCACCGACACAATGATACGGTCTAGAAACCAAGCCGCAATGTCGATCACGACGGCGGGGACAAGCTCGAGTCCATCCCTAGACAGAGCTCTGGGACGTGTCATCGCGTAGAGCATGTAAAGCTCTGGCGTAGACATCGTGCCCGGCTCATATCTGGCCAAAAAGGTAGTCGCCATGAGGCGCTGGGCAATGCGTAGGCAGGGGTGGACTATGGCCGAGGCCTTGGCCCTACTAGGGTCAAAGGCAGCGTGGTGGCCTGTGATCCGGGCCCAGAAGGCGCCGGCGTCGAAAGAAGGTGGGGGGATGTGGGTAGGGCCGTAACCGCGATCGGCTCCGGGGACGGCGGGCCATGAGAAAAATGCTCTCATCATATCGAGAGTGACCTGGCACTCTCGATCCATGAACCGGAATGAGCATCCCTCATCGGTCCGGGCGATCGAACTCAAAACCTCAAGTGTCGGGCGGGTAAAAGTATCCGCCGACACTTGAAGGAAGTCGCGCCAACCCACATTGTCGTACAACGTGAGTATCCCCTCAAGTACCCCCAGGCGTCCAAGGTCAGCGAGGTGTGCAAACCTGGAGGGTACGATCGAGCGCTGGGAGATACGCTCGAAGACGGCGCGGTGTGCGTCGTCTCGGAACGTAATCCCGAGCGGCCCGACCAGTGGAGCCGGTGGTGGTGGATGTGGATCGGCAGGGAGAGGCTTTGCGGGCTGTGGGTGCACTGCAGGCTGTGCGGGGTGTGCGGGGCCTGCAGGCTGTGCTGGGTGTGCGGTGTGTGTGGGGGACGGTGGAGGAGAGTCCTCCAACTCGTGGGAGGGGCCGGCATCATCCGACCGCTTCCGCTTGGCGGAAGCTCTCTTCGACCGCGGCCGTGTCCGGGGCGGCATATCTGCCCCGAGCGCGCGCCGAAAAGTGAAAAGTGCGGCGTGTGCACAAAGAGTGGAAAGAGTTTACCCAAACACGCCGCGAGTGCTAAGCAGTGGAAGCGTGCGAAGTCCGCGCCTCCACGAAGTCCAAAACAGCCCGTAGAAGCTCCCCTGAGTTCCCCTAAGCTCCAAAAAGCAACCTGCGCATGGAAAAGCGATATCAGCGAGTAATAATCAAAATGTATGGAGCAATAGGGGTATAACAGATAGATATGGGAATTGATTTGGGTTAGGGGGGCGTTTAGCACATGGATCCTCAAAAAAATACACGAGGAGAGGAGAAAACGGTGAAAATAAGCGAACCGGAGGTGATCGGAGGCGGGGCTGCCGGCGGCGACTCGGGCGGGGTCCGGCGATGGTCGGCCGGCGACGGCAGGCCGAGCGGCGGCGCGCGCGGGCGAGTGGCTGTTGGGCGAGGCGAGATCGGGCGAGGGGAAGCTGAGGGGGCGCGGGCGAAGGGGTTTTTTCGTTTTCGAAAACTGCGCCCCCCTGGCTTTATATTAAAAAGTTACGACTCGGCCGAGTGACTTTACTCACTCGGCCGAGCGAGGCAAATAAGAATTTCTCCCCGATATCGCTTCGGCCGAGTGGCTTTGCCATGCTCGGCCGAGTGGAGTAAGTCCATTCGGCCGAGTGACTCAAGCTACTCGGCATAACTCGCCCTAGGAGGGTATCCGTTTCACTCGGCCGAGTGAATATATATACTCGGCCGAGTAGCAGTTATAATGAAATGAGAAAAATAGACAGAGAGTTGGGTACAGCAGACTTCCCTCGTTCGTGAGCGGCTCGGCCGGACGAACTTCTGTACTCGGCCGAGTGACTAGTATACTCGGCCGAGTGAGCCTTGCATTCTGCTGTTTGTCTTCGTTTAGGCTCTAAACTCCGTCTTTCTTCCTCCAGTCGATTTCATGCTCCTCCTGAGCGTCGAACGCCTTCTTGGGGCGCTCCTCATCGTCTCGTTCATCCTCCTCATGATGATCTACCTATCTTCTCTCCTGTCAAGAAAAATAGGACCCGTTATCACAAAATTTTGGTCGGGTGACTCAAAACACTAAAAATTTCTAAAACAAAAATAAAGAAAAAGTAAAAATAAATCAAAAACCGTCGGGTTGCCTCCCGACAAGCGCTCGTTTTAGGTCGTGAGCTCGACCCCCTATAATTTTCAATCAATGCGGGATGTTGGGTGCATATGAGATGCACCCGTCAAACTTCCCGGGGAGCGCGCTTGGATTTGGACGTGGCGGCGTAGCGGTCTCCCTCGGAGGTCTCTTGTCCCGAATGGTGTTGGGGGGAGGCTCCCCCAAGCTAGCATTTGCCCCGGTCAACGGCTTAACCGGCGATGCCGATTTCCGTACCGGCGGAGCTTTCTTTGGAGACTTTGATTTCGAGAGCTTGCAGAGCTCTCGAATCCTTGCGACATCAGCGTCGCCTTCATCTTCATCAGCGGAGAAGTCGGGGGAATCGTCTTCAATCTTTTCATCTCGGCCTAAATCCGGGCCTTCATCAAATTCTTCATCAAAAAGGGCACCAATTGAGTGAGGAATCGCCTCCTCTATCACCTCATCAAGGAGGTCCATGTAATCGAGTTCCTCGTGATAAGGCATATGCTTCATAGCCTTAGGGATGTGGAGCTCCACCTCAATGTTTCCGACGTTCAAGGTTAAGGTACCTTCGCGCACGTCGACAATGACTCCGGCGGTGGCGAGGAATGGGCGCCCAAGTATCAATGAGGTGTCTCCCTCCTCCTTAATGTCCATGATGACGAAGTCACATGGCAAGCATATTCCACCCGGGACTTGAAGTGGGATGTCTTCGGCAATCCCCACCGGCCTTGTTATCCGTCCATCGGCTAATTGAATGCGCATGTCGGTGGGTTTCAACTTTGTCCCGGTGTTAAGCTTTAAGAACATGGAGAGGGGCATGAGACTCACACTAGCCCCAAGATCGACCAACGTCTTTTGAAGAGGCACGCCGCCCAAAGTGCAAGGAATCCGAAAACTCCCCGGATCTTTAAATTTTGCCGGCTCCTTTTCTCTCTTGGTGAACCAAGAGCCCTCCTCGGCTAGCATGATCTTCTCCTTCCTCTTTCTCCCCGAAATCAAGTCCTTCAAGAATTTGGCATATGTGGGGATCTCGATGATGGCGTCAAGGAAGGGAATATTTAGGCTAACTCCTCTTAGATACTCGAGGAATTTCGCTAGCCTTTTCTCCATTTTCGCTTTCGCTAGTCTTTGGGGGAATGGGACCGGTGGCATGAAGCGCCTCTCCTCAATTAATAGCTCCGCCCTAGATTTCTCCTTGTCTTGTGGCTCCTTCTCCTTTTCAATCTCGACTATCGGCTCAACCGGCTCCAAACTTTCCTCCACGGCCTCCTCAATAGGAATCATGGCGAGGGTGGTGTCCTTCCCGCCTCTAGTAGTGACGGCAACTACGGCGTTGATGTGGTCCGTGTTGCCCCGTGGGTTTTGCTCCGGTTGCGCCGGCAATCTTTGAGTGTTCCGGTTGAGCAATGCCAATTGCTCCGATATTTGAGCCACTACGGTATTGAGAGATTCTTGCCCCGCCTTCAAAGTAGCATTCACCTTATTTTGCTCGACCATGAACGCCTCCACTCTAGTTTCGAAATCGGATCGTTGTGGAGCTTGCGGAGGGTTTTGGTTTTGATTCCTCCACCCTTGATTGTATCCGGGAGGCCTATAAGGTGGGACTTGTTGCTTTGGTTGGAAGTTTTGTTGTGTAGGTCCCCTCGGCGGATAGTATTGTTGTTGGGGTGGTGGTGGTCGAGCTTGATTAGGCGGTTGTTGTGGCGGGTTCAAAGCTCCTTCATTGTTGGCGTAGGAGAATCCCGGGTGATTTCTTGCGGCCGGATTGGACCAATAACCTTGGTTCCCCGCAACATATTGCACTTGCTCCAAGGATCCTTCTCCTTGCTCTCCTCCCGAATACATGGCTTGAGATTGGTCTTGCCAATCACTCATTTGGCTTGCCGGCGCGGAGGTGGAAGGGCTTCCTTGGGGCTCCGTGATGAATTTCTCCAATCTCTCCACCACCTTGTGGAGAGAATCAAATTTGCTCGTAAGCTCCGCTACGGCCTTTGCCTCGTAGATGCTAGTCGGCTTTAAGGAGGACGTAGAGTGTCCTCGCTCATCGCCCCATTGTTGGTTATTAGAGGCCATCTCCTCAATTAGGGCCGTAGCTTCCTCGGGAGTCTTTGACAAGATTGCACCATTCGCCGCGGCATCAATAATTTGTTTGGTCCCCGGTTGGAGACCGTTGTAGAAGCTATGCACTAACTCCCAATCTTCTATACTGTGGTGCGGGCACTGGTGCCGCAAATCCTTAAATCGCTCCCAAGCTTCATAGAGCGTCTCATGTGGTCCTTGCTTGAAGGACATGAGAGCGCTCCGGATCTTCACCGTCTTGGATGGTGGATAGAATTTATCAATGAATACATCCGCCAACCCGTCCCAAGAGGTGAAAACTCCGTCAGCTTGCGTCCTCAGCCAATAGAGTGCTTTGTCCTTTAGCGTGAAGGGGAAGAGGCGCAGTCTGATGGCATCGATCGGGACCCCCGGCATTTGGAAAGTGGCGCACTTCGACAAGAATGATTGGATGTGGTAGTGGGGGTTCTCGTGAGCGTTCCCATGAAATGGGTCTTGTTGCATCAAAACCACCAATCCCGTCTTTAGCTCGAAGTTCTTGTCGGCCGCCAACTCCGGCACGGCGATGGATGACGTAGTAGAAGAGGTTTTAGGCCGAAGCCTATCGCGAATAGAAATTATTCTCGCCATTCTCGCCGCCAATTCTTCGGGAGTTTCCCGGTTGGTCATAAACCGCCCTTCCGGATATTGTCTCCTTTCCGCTCTGAGTCTCCGCGCGGTACGTTCGATCTCGGGATCGAATAATAAGGCTTCGGGGTCCGCCGCAGATCTCGTGTACATGCACAGGGAAAACAGAGTTTCAAAGAGATGATTAGCACCGTGGAAGGGTTAGGTAAGAATAGCAAAGGAAATAATAATGGTAAAAGAAATAAAATAAAAAGAAAATAAAAGAAAGAAATAGCTAAGGTGAAAAAGAATCAAACGCAATCGCCTCCCCGGCAACGGCGCCAAAAACTTGATCGCGCCCCGGCGTACACGTCCCGAGGCGACGGTTGTAGTTTTACCGCAAGCGCACGGTGTAGCGGCGAGCGGGTATCGAACACAGGGAGGACGAAATTGACCGTGCTTGCTCCTAATCAACCTGGCTATTTAGAGGGATAATTGCCTTGGGCGATCCTGTCACAATCGTCAGACAAAAGTGCGAAATATCAAATCAAATAGAGAACGCCTAGGGAATGGGGAATCCCCACTACTCACCGTATTTCACAATTGTGGTTCGCCGGTATCGAAATCGCTAGGATGAGAATTTGGATGAACTAGTTGCAACTAAATGTGGAACCAAGCTCACGATCTCGCGCTGTTGCCGGTCTATAGCTATCCTAGGTTTGGGTCCAATCTCTTGCAAACCCTAGCCTAGGGAAGCTAGCATTGGGATCAACATCATCGTCCAATTGCGCACCGAGCCCAATCTCTTGCAAACTCGGTCCACAATCTAGATTAGGATAGTTCCTACCCGTCCAATCTCTTGCAAACGGGTATCGGCACGGAATTGCAACCGGAGATCCTAGCATCGGTCCAATCTCTTGCAAACCGATACTTCGAAAATCCGACTCCAACCCAATTCGGATTTCTAGGGCTTCCTATCGAATTGGGATCCAATCTCTTGCAAATCCCAATTGATGTGAATACCTAGCTATCCGTAGTAATTCGATCCCAATCTAATCCCTAATAACAGTCCTAGCTCAATTTCTACCAATTCAACACAAATACGAAATTGGGCTTGTAGGGTTCATCCCCACGCCCCAAGACGTGGAGACTACTCACTAATCATAGCAATAGCACAATAATTAGCAATGAAATAGACAATGGAATTCATCACAACAATGATATAAACAATAAAAATAGAGTTTTTGGGGAAGAAAAGTGCAAACCAATGTAGATCTTCAATCAACCCAACAAAAATCCAAGTTTTTCTCTTCTCCAATCACAATTAATAAAACTAAAAAGTAGACTCAAAAAGCTGCAAAAAATCTGGGAGGTGGCTCTCTAAACTAGGGTAAAAACAGAGCTTAAATAGCCCCAAAAATCGTCTAAAAATCCTGACCAAAATGCCCCTGCACAGCCTGTTTTCCGCAAATTTCGCTACAGGCTGCGCATCGCACTCGGCCGAGTGACAAAAGTCGCTCGGCCGAGTGAAAACCCTGTCAATTTTCCAGTAAGTCGGGGGCTTCAGGGGTCTTCAGTTCGGGGGCGGCTCGGCCGAGTGAGTTGTCGTCACTCGGCCGATGGCTTCACTTCACTCGGGCGGACGGGATTTGCCACTCGGCCGAGTGGGTCTTCTGAAGCTCAGATGGCCGAAAAACAGTAACTTCGATCCTTTTGAGGGCCTTCGTCTGGGCGCCACTCGGGCGGACGTGGTATCGTCACTCGGCCGATGTGGTCTCCGTCGCTCGGCCGAGTACACATGGAAATCGTGTCTGAACGGGTCGGCCGAGTGGCTCCTCCACTCGGCCGAGTGGGACACAAAAAATGCCCAAACTGGTCGTTTTGGCCTCCTCGTCGCTCCAGCGACGTCCATTCTTCTTCCGCTCCTCTCCAATAGCAAAATACCCCTCGGGGAGGTCGTCGGTGGCCGTCTATCGTGAGCGCATCTCATGATCACTCCAAATCGCGCCAAATCGCCTGAAATGCGACAAAAACAACAAAGCGTGAAAAGCATCGCAATATCGTCGATATATCGTGAAAAACATGATTTGGGCGATCTAAATGGCATGCAAACATGCGGAAAAAGGTGTAAAATAAGGAGTGATCAGGGTGCTGCAGGTACATATGCTGCGGGTTCCTTCTCTTTAATGACGCTTTTGCTCACACCCACGTCCGTGCTCTCTTCCTGCACCTCCTCTTGTTCTTTAATTCCCTCTTCTTGGATCTGAATTTCCTCTTCCTGCTCAGCTTGTTTGCTCGGTGGATCAGGCTTCTGAATTTCCTTTCCACTTCTCAAAGTGGACACCGCTTGGCAAGGCTTCATATTATTTCCTGCAGAAGAAGATGAGCCCATATTAGGATTTGGAATTGACTGAGATGGAAGCTTACCTTTTTCTAATGTCGCTGTAAGCCTCGCCAAGCTCTCGCTCATCTGCTGATTCTGAGTCTGCTGAGCCTGAAATTGAGCCTGCTGCTGCTGCATCTGAGCTTGTTGCAATTGGATAAGCTGCTGAAGCGCATCGCCAAATGGTTGCATCTGCTGTTGTTGCACTGGCTCAGGGTCCCTCCTCTGGTTCCCACCTTGATAGCTGTTGTTGTTGTATTGAGGTTGTCGGAACGGAGGGGGAGCCTGCTGCTGCTGAGTCTGCTGATTGGGGCCCCCGTTCAAGTTTGGATTGTTGCGCCACCCCTTGTTGGAATTGAAGTTCTGGTAGTTCGAAGAAACTTGATTCACCCCAGTAGGATTTCCTAACATGCTCTTTAAGGCTGGAAGTGTAGGACAAGCACTAGTGTCGTGGCCACCAACGTCGCAAAGTGCGCAAATCTGCTCTATCTCGACTGCCTTGGCCTCTTTCAGATTCATGGCGTGAAGCTTGTTTGAGATCATGGCCTCCATCTTTGCCTCCAACGCATCCTCTTGCTTCAAATTATAAACTAGTCCTCGCGTAGGCTGGGATGGTGCAGAATGGCCTCCTCTCTCGTAGTCTGAAGTGGTGTCCCATGTCTGCGCATTTTCTGCTATCTCCTCCAGGTACGTCCAAGCTTCGTCTGGCTCTTTATCAAAGAATCCTCCATTGCACATCATCTCTACAAATTGCTTCATTTGCGGCTGCAGTCCATCGTAGAAGAAGCCAATAATCCTGCTTTTGTCGAAGCCATTGTGTGGACATGCGAGCAGCAACTCATTGAACCTTTCAAATGCCTGGTAGAATATTTCTTCGCTTTTCTGGGCAAAGTTCATAATCTGCCGCTTCAGTCCCTGTGTCCTGTGAATAGGAAAAAACTTCTTTAGAAATTCAGCCTGCAAATCAATCCATGTAGTAATAGAACGTGGTGGCAATGCATTCAACCAATTCTTAGCTTTGTCTTTTAATGAGAATGGGAAAAGTTTAAGATATATCGTATCCTCGCTAGTTTTCCCATCAAAGCATGTCAAGCAAACCTCCTCAAATCCTTTAATATGAAGATATGGATTTTCCTTGTCTAACCCATGAAAGGTGGGTAAGAGTTGGATCACCCCAGGTTTAAAATTGAAAGAATTTGCATCGGCAGGTAAAACAAAGCATGAAGTAGTGCTAGTCCTAGTGGGTCGAAGTAAATCTTTTAAAGTCCTAGGCACTCCAGGTTGCACATTATTCTCGTTATTGTTGCTAAAGTTTTCATCCATATTATTATTAGCCATATCAAAACGTCGAGTCAACCTATGTGTCCTAGGAGTCCTATGCCACATAAACTAGCATAAATATTTTTTTTATATGAAAGCAAACAAAAGTTTATATACAATAAAGTGGAAGGATCTCACCGAAGGTCCTCTGAATGAAATAAACCGTAGTAACAAACCGTTCTCCCCGGCAACGGCGCCAAAAACTTGGTGGGCTCCGAAAGGTGCTTCTCTCAAGCGCAAGAGTCCGTTCAAGTAGTAAAATCTGGGAGTCCAGATGTCGAATCCTCGGGAGAATCTGTTGATACCACAAGTCCAAATCAAATAGAGTAACTACGAATAAAATCT
The DNA here is from genome assembly GCA_030789695.1 of Scilla litardierei. Lineage (NCBI taxonomy): Eukaryota > Viridiplantae > Streptophyta > Magnoliopsida > Asparagales > Asparagaceae > Scilla > Scilla litardierei. Next base: position 215,579,713 of record CM061134.1, on the reverse strand, counting down.
AAGCACTTTAATAGCGATGGTGAAAGTGGTATGAAAAGTGTGTGGTGATGGAATTGTTACGTGCGAACAACGAACTCTAATTTGTGAAAAATAGATATAAAAGAGATGTACATGGCATGGGTTCATTAGGATCAGCGAATCGTAAGCTTTGGTTGATCAATTATAACACAACGAAACCTCCTTTTGGGAGCGAATCGTCGGAAGATGTCCTTTTGGGAGTTAACGCATCAATTCTAATAATATATCGCTAAAGTTGTAAACGTATATATAAAGTATGAAGCTCTCTTTTGGAGAGATCAAATCTCACCCTTGTGGGGTGATCATCAACTAGAACAACTCTTTTGGAATTTGTAAAAGTGGATTTAAGAGCGACGATTAAACTTTAGCGAATATAGCGATTAAGCGCAAAAATACAACCAACGAATACGATTCACATCACCTAATTACTCCATACCATGCACATAAAATATTTAGCTACTCATGGCGCAGAAATAAACAATTTTCAGATCAGAATTCATAGGTTTAATAGCAAAATACGGAAGTTTAGAGGCAAAATACAAGCTAAAACACCCAAATACAAGCTAAAGTTGAAGAGAATATCACCAAATCTCTCTGAAAAGTCTTCAAAACTCTCTGGAAATTAGAAACTAGGCTCTGGAATTTTACAGAATTTTTGCAGAAGAAAATACGGCTCCTAAGTGCTCCAATACGCCAATTATACGCCCAAAAACCCTAGAATACGCTTAAATAATAAGATTGCGGGTTTATTGGGCTTAACGGGTTCAAACCCGCACAGTAATCGCGCCCGAATAGATCTGGGCCGCACATCTGGAGCGGAGCAATTCTCAGCCGTTGATCAAAGCGCGATCTCATGAGATCACGCCACGTGGGACGCTGCTGATGGGTTCGGATCGCGCCCGCTGCTCGTGAATCCGACTCGACTTCGGACGTTGCATTTCCACCGCTGGATCTTGATCGATCGGACTAGGGCGTGCCACGTCGCCACCTATTTGCGTTCTCCGCTTCGCTGGATGGGAGAAATATAGACCGTTCGATGAAGCGGCGACTGAACAGATGCGCGCCACGTCGCACTCATGTGCTGCTCTTCGAAATCGAGTCCGAGTCGATCGAGAACCGTTGGATTGAAAAGTGACGGGCCCGATGCTGCCACGTCGACATGCTAATCTGCGCATTTTCGCTTCATCTACTGTCGATCGGAGCCGTTGGATGCGGATCGAGCGGTCGACGTCGTGCCGCGTTGCTGATGCGCGGAGCGCCGTTCGATACGGTGGGGAGACGCGGGGATGACGCCGCGTGGCATTCCAAGATTCGTGCGCCGTATTTTAAAATGTATTTCTTCTGTATTTCTTCAATTAAATGGTATTCTGCATTCAAAAATTCATAGAAATTAGCACAGATCTCAGAAAAATACAAATAAATAGTCGTTGGAATCGTGAGAACGAGACCTTGCTAGGAAAAATATAATAAGTGTAGAAATACTTCGTTAATTGCTGTTTTGTGCTCAAATAGTGTGTTTTCTCTAATAAATAATTGTGTAGAAAATACGTATGAATTAGAGAGCAATGTAGCATCATATGGGCACAAATTATTGCTAGATAAGGGGTTAAATACGCAATATTGAACCCAAATCAAACGGCCCTCGTCGCCTTGCTCCGGGAAAACGCGGACATATTCGCATGGTCGCCCGCCGACATGCCCGGGGTGGACCCGGCGGTAATCTCCCACCGGTTGAATGCGGACCCGGAGGCCCGACCCGTTCGACAGAAGAAGAGAAGCGCGGGGGGCGAAAAGAAGAGGGCAGCCGAGGAAGAAGTAGAGCGACTCCTCGAAGCCAAATTTGTTCGGCCGGTGGACTACCCCGACTGGCTCGCCAACGTCGTTCTGGTGAAGAAGCCCAGCGGAAAGTGGCGCATGTGCGTCGACTTCACCGACCTCAACAAGGTATGCCCGAAGGACAGCTTCCCTCTGCCCAGGATCGACCACTTGGTGGACCAGGCGTCTGGCTATGAGTTGTTAAGCTTTATGGACGCCTTCTCGGGGTACAACCAGATACCGATGGCAGAGGGGGATGAGGAGAAGACGTCTTTTGTCACCGACAAAGGCACCTTCTGCTACACCAAGATGCCCTTTGGGCTGAAGAACGCCGGGGCGACCTATCAACGGATGGTAGACCGAATATTCGGCCCTCAGGTGGGGCGAAACTTAGAGGTCTACATCGACGACATGCTGGTGAAGAGCGGAAGGGCCCTCGACCACCTCGCCGACTTGCAGGAGACCTTCCGGAGGGTCCGCCGATACAACCTGAGGCTAAACCCCGCGAAATGTATCTTTGGCGTGCGGTCGGGAAAATTCCTGGGCTTCATGATAACGAAGCGGGGAATCGAGGTGAACCCCGACAAGGTGACGGCCCTCATCGGTATGACGGAGCCCCGGACGATCCGGGACTTGCAGCGACTGAATGGCCGGATCGCGGCTCTGGGGCGATTCCTGTCGAAATCTGCGGAGAAATCGCTCCCCTTCTTCAGGGTCTTGCTGACAGCCTTTGGCGAAGCTAAAGACAATAGGAAGGTGATCCCGTGGGACGGCGACTGTGCGCGGGCGTTCGCGGAGCTGAGAGCTTACCTACAGAGCCCACCGCTCCTCGCGCGGCCGGGGGAAGGCGAACCCCTAGGGTTGTACTTGGCGACCAACGAGGAGGCCGTTAGCTCCGTCTTGATCAAGGAGGAAGGAGGGGTGCAGCGCCCCGTTTACTATGCCAGCCGGATCCTCCGGGAGGCGGAGACTCATTACAGCCCTATCGAGAAAGCCGCCTACTGCCTAATAACCACGGCCCGGAAGCTCTGACCCTACTTCCAGGCCCACCCCATAATCGTCCACACCGACATGCCCCTCGAAAAGAACCTGAAAAGGCTGGAGCGGTCGGGAAGGATGCTCAACTGGAGCGTCGAGCTCAGCGAGTTCGACATAACGTACAAAGCCCGGACGGCGATCAAGGGCCAAGCGCTGGCCGACTTCGTGGTGGAATGCACCGCGGAAGCTCCGCCGGGGGACCGGACAGAGCTCCCATCGGCGACCACATCCCCACAGAGGATCGAGGCGGGCGAACCCTCAGCGCCCTCCCTGATGGCAGCGGGCGAATTATGGACCATCCACGTCGACGGCTCCGCCACAGGCTCCGGGACGGGAGCGGGTATCGTCATTCAGACTCCCGACGGATGTTCGTTGGAATACGCCCTACGCTTTAGCTTCCCGGCCACCAACAACGTCGCGGAGTATGAAGCCGCGGTTAACGGGTTAAAACTCGCTAGGGCGGTGGGGGCGACGAATGTGTTGCTCCTAAGTGACTCCCGTCTCGTCATTTAACAGATCCTGGGGGGCTTCGAGGCCCGAGAGGAAACAATGAAGCGATACTTGAATCGCATCCAGATCGAACTCCGTAAGTTCAAGAAAGCGGACGTCCAACACCTACCCCGCTCCAGCAACCTCCGGGCGGATGCCCTGTCTAAGCTGGCTTCCTCTTCGGCGGCCGAGATCGGGAAGGCAATCTACGTGGAAAGCCTGGCGACGCCAACCATCGACGAAGGATAACTGATGTGCGCGGACACGAGGACGTCATGGATGACCCCCATTATGAAGTACCTAGAGACGGGCGAGCTACCCGAGGAACGGATGCTGGCAAAACAGGTGGAAAGGCGGGCCCTTTCATTCGTACTTCTCGACGGAGTGCTGTACCGCCACCGCCGTGCCAATTTCGACGTCCTGCCCTACCTGAAATGCTTGGGCCCGGAGCAGGCTGAGCAAGTCATCCGCGAGGTGCATGAAGGCTTCTGCGGAAACCACCATGGCGGGCGCACCATCGCCCACAAAGTAATGCGCCAAGGATACTACTGGCCGACGATGATCCGGGATGCGGTACAGTACGTCAAGAAGTGCGAGGCATGCCAAAAGTTCTGCCGACGGACGACTGCACCCCCGGCCAACCTAATGCCCATCTTGAGCCCGATCCCCTTCGCCAAGTGGGGGCTCGACATCCTGGGGCCATTCCCAAAGGCCTCCGGGGGAAGGAAGTATCTAGTCGTCGCCGTGGATTACTTCACAAAATGGATCGAAGCAGAGCCACTGGCGCGAATCGCGTGGACGGACATGAAGGGCTTCATCTGGCAATCCATCATATGCCGCTTCGGGATTCCCCGCTCCATTGTCACGGATAACGGAAAGCAGTTCGATTGCGAGAGCTTCCGCGACTTCTGCTCGGGCTGGGGAATCAAACTCCAATTCGCGTCAGTCGCCCACCCGCAGTGCAACGGAATGGCGGAGGCCGCGAATAAATGTATCCTGAACCCGATGAAGAAGAAGGTGGACGCCGCTCTGGGGGCTTGGGTCGACGAGCTGCCGGGGATCCTGTGGTCTTATCGTACCACCCACAAGGCCTCGACTGGGGAAAGCCCCTTCGTGCTAGCATACGGATCGGAGGCGGTCGTTCCTGTGGAAATCGGCGAGGAGACACTCCGGCTAAAGCTCTTCGACGAAGAAACCAACGGAGAAGGACTCGGTCTCAGTTTGGAGTTGATAGACGAGGTACGAGACCGGGCCCTGACTAGCCTCGTCAAGCACAGCCAAAGGATGGCGCGATATTACAACTCCCGTGTGAAACCGCGGACCTTCAGGATCGGTGATTTGGTCCTCCGAGATGCCACCTTCCGCCCCGAGACTGCAAAGTGGGGAAAGCTGGCCGCTAAATGGGAAGGACCCTACACGGTCATCGACATTGTCGGGCCGGCCACGTACATCCTGGCTACCCCCGAAGGGAACGAACTGGCCCACCCTTGGAACGCAAAACATCTGCTAAAATTCTACCAATAGTTGTGAGTTTTTCTTTTCTTATACGCAGTATACATATCCATCCATTCTTCCCAATATGGTTATTCCTACACAAGTTTTGCAGTTCGATAAAACTCCGAACCTCTGGGGCAGGGCCAACCCTAGCCACCCAAACCAGAGAAGGGCACGGGCCGGGCTACGCGCCCGCTCCCCCCCTCCAGACCTCTGGGGCAGGGCCAACCCTAGCCACCCAAACCAGAGAAGGGCACGGGCCGGGCTACGCGCCCGCTCCCCCCCTCAAGACCTCTGGGGCAGGGCCAACCCTAGCCACCCAAACCAGAGGTGGGCACGGACCGGGCTACGCGCCCGCTCCCCCCTCCAGACCTCTGGGGCAGGGCCAACCCTAGCCACCCAAACCAGAGAAGGGCACGGGCCGGGCTACGCACCCGCTCCCCCCTCCAGACCTCTGGGGCAGGGCCAACCCTAGCCACCCAAACCAGAGAAGGGCACGGGCCGGGCTACGCGCCCGCTCCCCCCCTCCAGACCTCTGGGGCAGGGCCAACCCTAGCCACCCAAACCAGAGAAGGGCACGGGCCGGGCTACGCGCCCGCTCCCCCCTCCAGACCTCTGGGGCAGGGCCAACCCTAGCCACCCAAACCAGAGAAGGGCACGGGCCGGGCTACGCGCCCGCTCCCCCCCTCCAGACCTCTGGGGCAGGGCCAACCCTAGCCACCCAAACCAGAGAAGGGCACGGGCCGGGCTACGCGCCCGCTCCCCCCCTCCAGACCTCTGGGGCAGGGCCAACCCTAGCCACCCAAACCAGAGAAGGGCACGGGCCGGGCTACGCGCCCGCTCCCCCCCTCCAGACCTCTGGGGCAGGGCCAACCCTAGCCACCCAAACCAGAGAAGGGCACGGGCCGGGCTACGCGCCCGCTCTCCCCCCTCCAGACCTCTGGGGCAGGGCCAACCCTAGCCACCCAAACCAGAGAAGGGCACGGGCCGGGCTACGCGCCCGCTCCCCCCCTCCAGACCTCTGGGGCAGGGCCAACCCTAGCCACCCAAACCAGAGAAGGGCACGGGCCGGGCTACGCGCCCGCTCCCCCCCTCCAGACCTCTGGGGCAGGGCCAACCCTAGCCACCCAAACCAGAGAAGGGCACGGGCCGGGCTACGCGCCCGCTCCCCCCCTCCAGACCTCTGGGGCAGGGCCAACCCTAGCCACCCAAACCAGAGAAGGGCACGGGCCGGGCTACGCGCCCGCTCCCCCCCTCCAGACCTCTGGGGCAGGGCCAACCCTAGCCACCCAAACCAGAGAAGGGCAAGGGCCGGGCTACGCGCCCGCTCCCCCCTCCAGACCTCTGGGGCAGGGCCAACCCTAGCCACCCAAACCAGAGAAGGGCACGGGCCGGGCTACGCGCCCGCTCCCCCCTCCAGACCTCTGGGGCAGGGCCAACCCTAGCCACCCAAACCAGAGAAGGGCACGGGCCGGGCTACGCGCCCGCTCCCCCCCTCCAGACCTCTGGGGCAGGGCCAACCCTAGCCACCCAAACCAGAGAAGGGCACGGGCCGGGCTACGCGCCCGCTCCCCCCCTCCAGACCTCTGGGGCAGGGCCAACCCTAGCCACCCAAACCAGAGAAGGGCACGGGCCGGGCTACGCGCCCGCTCCCCCCCTCCAGACCTCTGGGGCAGGGCCAACCCTAGCCACCCAAACCAGAGAAGGGCACGGGCCGGGCTACGCGCCCGCTCCCCCCCTCCAGACCTCTGGGGCAGGGCCAACCCTAGCCACCCAAACCAGAGGTGGGCACGGGCCGGGCTACGCGCCCGCTCCCCCCTCCAGACCTCTGGGGCAGGGCCAACCCTAGCCACCCAAACCAGAGCAGGGCACGGGCCGGGCTACGCGCCCGCTCCCCCCCTCAAGACCTCTGGGGCAGGGCCAACCCTAGCCACCCAAACCAGAGAAGGGCACGGGCCGGGCTACGCGCCCGCTCCCCCCCTCAAGACCTCTGGGGCAGGGCCAACCCTAGCCACCCAAACCAGAGAAGGGCACGGGCTGGGCTACGCGCCCGCTCCCCCCCTCCAGACCTCTGGGGCAGGGCCAACCCTAGCCACCCAAACCAGAGAAGGGCACGGGCCGGGCTACGCGTCCGCTCCCCCCCTCCAGACCTCTGGGGCAGGGCCAACCCTAGCCACCCAAACCAGAGAAGGGCACGGGCTGGGCTACACGCCCGCTCCCCCCTCCAGACCTCTGGGGCAGGGCCAACCCTAGCCACCCAAACCAGAGAAGGGCACGGGTCGGGCTACGCGCCCGCTCCCCCCTCCAGACCTCTGGGGCAGGGCCAACCCTAGCCACCCAAACCAGAGAAGGGCACGGGCCGGGCTACGCGCCCGCTCCCCCCCTCCACACCTCTGGGGCAGGGCCAACCCTAGCCACCCAAACCAGAGAAGGGCACGGGCCGGGCTATGCGCCCGCTCCCCCCCCCCTCCACACCTCTGGGGCAGGACCGACCCTAGCCACCCAAACCCGAGAGGGGCCCGGGCCCGTTGCCCTCGAAAAATCAAAAGAAAACAGGGGCACACAAACCGGGACGAAACGACGTCAGTTCCCGAGTAGGCGGCCCCGATGTGACTCGACGAAACGAAAGGCCGCTCGAGAAACACGCCACCATTAATGATGCGCTCCAAAAGAGGACCCGTGAGAGCCACCTGGCAAAGGCGGTTTCCTACGGGCATGAATTCGAGGAGCCCATTAATGGTGCCAACTCAGCGTAATAAATAAAGGAGAAACCGTCAGCTAGATCTCCCTATAAAGACGCCACTCCCCCTTCTGAAAGAAGGAGAAACCATAAGCGAGATCTCCCTATAAAGACGCCACTCCCCCTTCTGAAAATAAGAGAACCGGTAGACATGAGAAACCGCCACTTGATCCCCCCACCCACCGGGAAACGGGCCAAGATACAACGCCCTAACAAAAGAGAGGTCACCGGCCATCAATGGTTCCCGCCATCCAGGGCAGCGATGCCTACATCTCCAGCCCCGCCAACAGGATATTCCACTTACAAACGGATCGCCAACTGGATATTCCGCTTACACAAGGGAAATCCACCTTTCACGCCTCCGTCCCCTAAACAAGGACGAGTCGGAGAAAGAATGGCATCCGTTCAAAGCCGACTGGGCGGGCGAGAGCCCCCAGCGCTGGCCGGCCAGTACCTCCCCGCCCTCGACCTCCGACCGAGGACCTCGGAAAGGCTGCATCCCCGACAAGCCCAAACGGCGAGTCCTGGCGTGTCAGCTCGCCCATGCACCATCGGGCGCCGAACCCCACCCTCAAACCGAAGCAGCGAGGCACAGGGCGGCGGGGGACGGCCCTATGCTCAGGAACCTCCCCAAGGAGCAAGCCTCAGCACGACGGCTTCCCTCCTCGGCGCCTCTTCCGGACCGAGGAAAACCCTGTCCGCAGAAAGAGATGACGAAGCAACGGAGGGAAGGCGGCACGATCGCCAAAGAGACCTTGCAACACTTCAGCACGGAAGGCGGCCATTCTCCTCCGCGCCGAGCTCAATTCAAGTTACGAAGGGCCCACCCGGCCCACAGCGACAACCCGATCCGGAGGTCATTAAACCACGGGCGAGGACAGCTCTATGGCTCCCCCCCAGCCGGATCTGACCCCACAACGGGCGATAAACTAAGAACTCATGTACAAGCTGTAGATCAGCCTTTACAAATCTAAATAAAAATGTTCTTCTTTATACGCTCAGATTTTTCGGAGAACACCATAGCGGGTAGCTATCCCCCCGCCAAGCGCCGGGTTAACTGGCATAGAACTTCTGGGAAATCTACGCCTGCAGCGCGAGCCCCGCTCACTAAAAGTCACCGACACCTTTCCCTCAAGGGGGAAAGAGATATACTGGAACCCGCCCCGTGTAACAGGGTCGACCCGAGATTAAATAACGATAGGATAGCGTGAATCACCCCTAGCCACTCCGCCGACCCCCCGCCCCGCCCAAAGGTAACACAAGCCAACAACATCCCCTTCCCCCAGACCTCGCGATCTCGGACACGGGAATGTTGGGGGCATGATTGGTAATTGCGTAACTTCCGCAAGATGCCAAAACAACATGACCCAGAATGGACTGGTCCCAAGGCAGAGGCCGCGAAATATGCGTCCAGTCCTGAAAAGGCAGCGGCCCTGTCTCGTCAGAACAGTGCCACGATGCGACTCAACATAGCGAAAGGCCGCTCGGTCGACGCGCCGTCAGCAGCAACACGCCCCCCGAGAGGCCAGAGTGCCGGATACCGCCGGGGAAAAGCGATTCCCAAAGCACGTGATTCCGCGGAGCCCCTTAGAAACGCTAATCCCCCGCATTACCCAAGAGAAACCCTTCCGCAGAACCTCGCTATAAATACCCCCCTCCATAGGCCAGGGGAAAGGGAAAAAGAGAGATGCAGGGGATTCCCATACCCTCACTCCGGGCACAAAACAGCCCCAAATGCCCCTCCGAACTACGGAAAAAGCCGATAGCCGCCGACGGGCCTCACTTCCCCCGACGGTGGCCGCTATAGCCCCACCACCTCCAACAGGATATTCCCCTTACACATGGGAGGCACCGCCCGCCAGCTTTCCTCCTGCTTGTTACTGTATCAAAAGGCAGGTCCAGATAGCCGGCCGCGGGCCGCAACACCCTAATTAACGCTGTCACCTTCTGCGATCCCCACAGGGTGCCGAGGAGGAGAAAACCCCCCAACGGATCGCCCAGCGGCGCCACCACCGCCACCTCGTCCTCAGCCACCCGGGGGTTCCCCCTCGGTGTGCGGGGTCCCCGGCAAGGCCGCGCAACCCCCCAGCACGGCGACAGCGAGGCAAAACGCGAGGAAGCAAACAAAGGGAAAAGAAGAGGGTCCCCTCCTGCGACCGTGGGTCGGTTCCTCGGCTCACCCCTGGACAGTGGCGGTAGGAATTCGGTAATCGACATACGGGAAGACCGCCCTGACGCAGGGATCTGCTCCTCCCGGCAAAGCGAACAACAAATGTGGACCACCCTCCGTCCCACACATCTTCTCCTAAGTATTGTAAATATCGCCTAGATTTCCGATGAAGATTGGTGTATAATACTCCCCCCTTTTTTTTCGAACAACGCCCCGCTTGGCTCAGAGTCAGGAAGAGACCTCGCGATCCCGCTATAGCGGGACACACCCCGCGGGGCCGGCGTCACCCCCCGGAGTTGAGATCCAGGTCCGAGTCACAAGTAAAAGGTAGTATCAAGGTAACTTTACGCCGTCCGAGCCGAACCGGGCTTCCGCTTCGCACTCGAATACCGGGGGCAATTGTTACGACCTAAAGATCGTAGGAGTCAGACTCCCGCCCGGATCCGCTAACATACCCCATTAACTCACCACATCACAAAAGGGCCGCCGCCCCGAAAGTCCGGGGCATCATGGAGTCAGGCGCGCCTTGCAGCGTTTCCCGAACCGGTCGAGGCGAACAACCGCAGCCGCCCGACCCACCGGGGTAGTGCGCTTGGGGACGCTTGGGTAGCTAGGCCAGGCCTATTGACGGGCGCGGACGTACCCTTCCGTACCAGCGGGCCATACCCCATGACCGACCGGGGGGCGCGGCCGGGCCGGACAACCCCCGATCGGGACGGCCCGTCCGACGCCCGCGAACCGCGGCGCCTAGAGTGACACAGCCCGTCCTTTAGTTCGTCGCTAACGACAAACAGCCTAGGATAAGGACACGACTGACACATACGTCACCCGACCGTCTGACAAAGCACCCCCTGGCGGCTGAGCCATCTGACAGTTAATGCTTTCGGCTCTGACACCCCGACAAAAGCCCCCCCGGCCGTCGCGCCGCCTGACGAAAGCAGGTCTGGTAACCCGATCCCCGACGCCCTTGTCTGGAGTTTCCGCTGACGTCTGAGCCAGCTCAGCGCGTCCAGTCAGCATGCCAGCTCAGCACGCCTAGTCATCACCCGTCAGGTATAAATACCCCCTCTCCTCCTAAGGAGAGGGGGTTGGAGAATTCCCCCATTATTCTATTATTCACACACGAGAGCTAAGGTCTCCCATATCTTTGCTCTCCCACCTAAAGCTCGTCACGGGCGGCGGACACACAGAGAGTCCGGCCGGCGTGTCTAGCCCCCGTTTTAAGCCCTATTACTGACTTAGGCATCGGAGGGGCTAAGGGTTGAACCCCAACCCTGCCCTTCTGACGAGTTGTTCGTGCTGCAGGAGAGCTCGCCCCTTGACCGGAGTCAGCGCCAGCCCCCTACCGTCCAACCTTCCTCAGCTGCATCCGGTGAGATTCGACCCCGTGGGCATCACCGGCGACGGATCCGACTTCTGCACCCCACTAATCACTTGTAAAACAGCCTACCTAACCCATCATTTCCATATAACCACCGTGCCCTTGGTTCCCCATAATACTAATTCATTGTACGCGAGTTCCACCTCGTAACAACAGCAATAAATAAATCATATATTTTTCTTCTTTAGATTTTCAACTAGTTTGTAGATGATTGACTTCTGGATATTGATGTCTCATGATCACGACTGTTTCGGGGTGTTTTGTTACTACTGAAGCTGTTGAAAGATGATTCAAATGTAGCTGATGATGTGGAGGACGTGGACAGCTATCTGGACGTTGAACTAGCTAACCTCTTGTTGAAGGGGCTTCGATCTGAGCTAATGAGTAGGGTCCGATCTATCTTTCAGCTATCTGTGTCATGCCCCAGTCACCCTAATACTCAGGGGAAGAGAATCTAATCTCAACTCCCCGAGATAAGAGGGGATGAGTCACGTGACGGGCCGCGGTCTTAGACCAAGCGAAAAAGAAGACTAAGGCAGGTCACTGCTCACACTGGAACAACACAGAGACAACACAAAGTGCATGGAAATAAAAGCGCTCCAACAAGCACAGAGACATGATTTACATCTACAGAGTGGTACTAAAGTAAAGCCGGAAAAGTAACTACAACCACAATGTCACAGATCCACAACAGAGTACAACAATACACTACATTCCACTACAGTCCACAATCACATAATATGTACAGAGTCTACTACAAAAATATGTACACCGTCCCGCTAGGACTCAAAAGTACAAACTACTATCTGACTACGACTACATCACCACCATCTAAGTCTGACTACAAAACGACAGCGTCTACTGAGTACATCTGAAACCATCCAGAGGTGGTACAAAACAAAGCTACAACAACTGTCACAGGAGTGGCTACTACGACTACCAACTCGTCACCCACCATCCCCGCGTACGACCACAGCATGGCTACTCAAGATTAACTGCAACATAAGAACGTCGAGTGGAGTCTGGCTCTGAGCGCTGCTCCGAAGTACCTGCTCCCAAAACCACGGGGAGGGGACACGTCAAAACGTGTCTAATAAAGGAACTCAACACACCAAAGGCATCTAAACATACATCACAATTTAGCATTAACAAGTTATTGGTTTATGTTTGATTACGTTATGATTTGGAAAGGCCAAGACCAAGACTCAAGTACGAGGACTAAGACACGTTCCACAGTTGGAACGGCTACAGCACTCGCCAGTGGCACTAAGCACTGTGTGAAGCTTAACGGGGCCTTCCACCCCAAAGACGGGACAGTGGGTCGGCATACCCCAATCATCAGGACAGTATGCCACAGAAACAACAACAACTCCAATTCCAACATCAACATCAACAACATAGTCTGTCCTCGTACTATCACTCTTCTCGGGCTTTCCCCATCCCAACCCCTGCCTATAGGGCCTACCCGCTTTGAGCAGCATGGACACCTTTGGCCATGTCTCTACCCTAGGTTTTTAGTTGCTCATTCACTTAACAGCATAGCATCACTTATTTCTACTTTCACACATATCTATCCAACAACAACATTCTAACATAATGTGTACGTGCAGCAATATAAGACATGAGCAACTAAATTAGTGTAGCATTACAGCATCATACAACACATATCAGAGGCCTCACATGATTTTCAGAGATAATTATGAACTTAACATATCAAAAATGGAACAAAACACCATTAAAATTGAAATTCCAGAACTGTCTTCAACACCAGGATATAGCATAATAAGCATGTTATCTCAGAAATTTTGAACTGCACTAGAAAAATTATTTCAAAGGGGGTTGTAGCCCCATATACCAGCAACTTAAATTTTAAATTTCAAGGAAAAATACCTTAGAGGTGGTAGAGATCATACATAGGTACAACATACTAAAACCTTAGAGGTTTTTGTTTAGAAATTTTGTGAGAAAAACCTTTAAGGAAAATTCGGCAGAGTCTCCCCTGTTTGGAGTGACTTTTCCCTTTATACAAATATCACAAATAAATAATTTTTGGTATAGGAAAATTCTGAAAATTTGTACCGAGCCTCCAGAGGTGGTAGAGATCCTCTACCTGAGCTATGATGAAGATGAAGACCTCCTCTAGCTTCGCGCTTAGCAAACTCCTAGGGTTTGGTCTCCAAGCTTGCCTTCTCCTCATCCTCCTTGATCACCTCTTGGACTAGCACCACCTCTCCTGTCCTCCTTCACTCTCTAGACCTCTCCCCTCTCTCTGGTGTGAAGAGCCACAAAAATGGTAGCAAATGGGAGAGATAAGTGTGAGAGAACTTGAATTTTTGAAGAAAATAGGTATGTAGAGAGTTCTAAGGGCAAAAAGGTCAATTCACCCCTCTTCACTACCTTTCTAGCCAATGCATGGCATCCACACCTTATACTTATCTCCACTAACCCTTAGAAAATGTCACATAAGCCCTCACTAGGCAATTTCACATAAAACACCCTCCATTTCACCTTTTTGCAAACATACCCAAAATTGGGTATAAATGAAAATGTAAGAGGTATTTTTGCAAAACTCTCCAACCTCCAATGGCCACCTTGCATAGCCGTCACTAGGGTCCTATTTACATCTCAAGATGATCACGATAGCTACTGGACACCTTTCCAAGCACGCATCCCAATGCGTGGGGGTCAATCTCGATATCCGCGTGCACAATTTGAACGACGAGTGTGTTCAAGGCCAAACTCCATCTTCTAAATATTCATGGTGAGTCGACTCATTATGCTCTTGGTGGTTATGTATGCACGTGTCCATGCACGAAGTGTGCACGTGACTGAGCACAAGTGTGCAGGAAAATGACTAGTCGGTCAATCAACGTACTCGGTCCGACTAGTTTACACCATTTTCCCATACTCCACCCTATTCTTTACACCACCTCTCATGCTACCACCCAAGGATCACTATACACACTACGGCCATTCTAAACACACTACAACCCTCCAACACGCTTCCCAACGCATGGGAGCCTTAATAGGCAAGAAGGTCCTCCAAATGGGTCCCACTCTCTAGGAATCCTACACCATTACCTCCAATACGCCGTACATGGCCACAACACGTAACCCTATCCCGTAGACTGGACTATGGAGGGTTACAATCTGCAACACACACAAAGCTCATTAGGGGGTCGAATCTGGGGTCCAACCTAATCCTCTCCGATGCTTAAGTCAGTGGTTGACTCGAAAAGGCTCAGTGGAACTATGTCCGACCTGTTGGGAGGTCGTCCTCTAGTTCTTAGGTCGAGCTATGGAGGAAATGTAAAATTAGGTGGATCAGAGCTTGGGTATATGATTACTTGGGTGTAGGCTCCCAGAGATTCGTCCCCTTTCTCGTTTTTTTTGAAGAGTAAGCAACTTTATTCATATAACTCAACCAATTACAATATTGGTTTACAAAATAGACCCAAACATAAAACGCAAGAGAAACAAAGCCATACAAAAACCAACAACTCCGATAAAGCAAGGAATCCTAGCGATATTTAGGATTCCGAGTTTCCCTTGAGCTTTTCCGTCGAGGTGGGTCCAAATAAGTCTTTTTGAGTGTCTTTAATTTTGGAGCTAAGCGGCGCATTTCATCCTCCCACTCTTGGTTTATCATTGTAGCATCTCCATCAAATTCTTCCACCCATTCTTCCTCATATTCATCCTCATCAGCATTTTCATCCCCAACATTATCAGGGTCATCAACACGGTCATTACCAGAAGAGCCCCCAGCTTCTACAGAATTTGGAATCACATGTACATCTGCTGCATCACCATTAGTAATCTCAACATTTCCATTAGAAGGGCCCCCAGGCTCTATAGTAGATGAAAAACCTCTTCTCGAAACATTCTCTTCATTAATCAACACACTTCCAGCCGTAGACATAGTAGCCTTACCTTTCTCCACCCAAACCTTCTTAAACGGACATTGGGAGGCTGAATGCCCAAAGCACTCACACGTGGGACAACTTGGAGGCAAGTTTTCATATTCCACTTTAATGATCACATTCTCCTCATCCTCCACAGCAATCTCAATTTTATTTTGCAATTTGGTCTTTGCATCAATTTCAACAAATCATCTTGCATAGGAGTATCTTTCTCCCAAAGCTGTAGCCTTATCAAGGAATAATGGCTTACCTATAGAGCTAGCAATTATACTTATGCACTCTGAAGACCAAAATTTCAGTGGTAAGTCATGAAATCTTACCCACACTGGAATTGATGACAGAAGATCTCTGTCCATAGTGAGGTCTGGAGTCCAGCGTCGTAGCACTATCACTCTTTTATCGAACATCCACGGCCCTCCTTGGAGTATCCTGCTGCAATCTTCCTCCAGCTCAAACACGAAGAAGAAAAAGCCATTTTCTCTAGAGTGGACCTGCAAAGTACCCTTTGGCCGTCACAAACGATGAACATATGCACGAAGGTGAGAATATAGAGGTTTGTCACCCACAACATAACCAGTTAGTGTCCGTCCCCATTTTGCAACATTAGTAGAGATTGCTTCCTGCGGGATCCACGGGACAGTCTTCCCTGAAGGAACCTCCCGAAGAGGATAGTAAGAACATTTGCTAATCTCTTCTGCAGCGCGCCCAACAGAAAAAAGTGAACTCCAGGCTTCTCGACCTGTCTTCGCCACTCTCAAAGGAGTAGGTGGTTGGCCGGCAACTTTTTCCTTCCGAATGTTATTAAAATTCCGTTGTAATGCAGGATATTCTTCAGCATAGTTGGGTGTTGACTTTGCTACAGCAGACGATGACATCCTTTGAATACAGAATGAAGAACATTGATGAAAACGGTTTCCAGCGTTGATACAGGCGGGAATGGATCTGCTACCCATGATCTGTTCGTGGAAAATATGACCCAGATCAGTCAGCCAGCGGGGGAGACACCCAGACCGGATCAGAACTCGCCGTGATCTGGCGTCGAGAGGAGCGATAGATCTGGCGTCGAGATCTGAGCGCCTGAAGCGATCAGTTCTGATCGACCGGATCAGGTCTCGAGCTGGGTCTCCGAGGTGAATCGACCGGAGGTCTGGTTCACGCAGCGAAGTCGATCGGACTGGTCGCGAAGCGTCGGACGTGCAGCGGACCCGACCGGATCAGCAGTCGACCGGATGCGTCGACTGGATTCGGGATCTCCGTGGCGAACGCAGCGGAGTCGATCTGGAACTGGATCGCGCAGCGGCTGCCGGAGAACTCCCGATGAGACTATTTCTCGTTGCCCGTGAGACTATTTATATACAAGGGTCCTATGGATGCCAGTCGAATGTAACGCCCAAGCATTGATGAAGCTTTATTGTTTTTGGCTTGGACTGTCGGTATTAGTGGCGAGCTTAATAGTCGGCCGTTGATGTCCACGCCATTATGAGTCAACCCTTTAAATGCAGGAGCCCAACAGCTAAATGAGCTGTTGCCGTTGACTAGAGGAGAGGTTGGCCTCCCATTTGGACCTTCAGGCTGTGGGCTTGTACGTGCGCTTGTCAGAGAAAGAATGTAGGAGGAGAACTCCGCGTGTTATCTGAAGGTGGAGATGATGCCTTCGTATGAGCCGGAGGGGCTGATTTGAGAATGCATGATGCATCCTGCTCTATATTAATCTCTCGAAAGATTTGAGGATTATGAATGTTAATCAAGTTATCTGATGATATATATTATGGAATTTGACCCTTGCAACCTAACAGTAAATAGATGGCAGCATGACCTACATGATCCCCGAACAAATGCAGGATTTTCAACGTCATGGGGGCAATGCCAGTTGAGCTTTCGCAACACACACTTTGTGTCTCGCTTTCGGATCCCATGCCATCGATTTGTGTTTGTTTATGCGCGAAACTGATCAGGGAGGAACATGGTGGGATGTCTCAAACTTAAGCCCATGTTCATCTTAGACAGCGAATATTGGAGAGCAAGCAAATTCAATGCCAACTCACTTCGTACACGTTTTCTGATCAGATCCTTGCCCCAAATTTGACGAGCGATGCATGTGAAAGAAGAGATGAGGTGGGGGACCTTCAACACCTTGCCTCTTGTCGGTTGCTGCTGTATGTATGCAGACCTCTGCTTGTGAGGGAGTTTGGTTGCCTGCATGGAAATTGAGGGCAGGGTGTAAAGAAAGCCGTGCCGAAAGGCCATGGCATGTCGGGCCTGTGTAATGCAGCAGCGATGCGGACTGCTCGATCGGGGCCCTCGCTCGCGCATTGACTAAGCTTGTTCTTGATGGTGAAGGGTTTAAGGTGGAAGAAAATTAATTTTCCTGAAAGTGTTGTTGGGGTTGTTCCTCTCTCTTTGGGCAACTTCTGGTTGTGTGACTCTTGGGCATCGAGAGAAGATGGAGAAGTCTAGAGGCAAGAGTATGGAGCTAAAGCTACTCAGCCTAGCTCAGCCTAGCTCGGACTGCAAAGGTCAAATTTCTGTCAGTTTTTTCTGACCGTTGGAGGGACATTTTGGTCAATTTTTTGGACCTGGCCCGAATGTTACTCTATATATTGGACTTTCTTCGGATTTTATTAGCAAGAAAATTAGATGAAAAATAAAAGGAAAAAAGAAGAAGAAAAGGCCGAAACTGGAAAGGTCTTGATTTCTTTCTTAATCATTTAAAGCTATCTTCTACTCTTATAAAGCCACACTACACTTCTATGTGTTCATCTTCAATATTACCTAGGGAAGGTTGTAACATTTGAGCTTCAAGTTGTAAACCTCAAAGTGTGAGGTGGCGCGATCAAGAGGAGATGTGTTGGTGTTGTAAAACCATCAAGGGTCGAGACGTCGTGTTTGTGCAGCGGACGCAATGATTGTCTGCCAAGTTGCGATTGTACTGTCTGTTGAAATAGTGGAACGAGCCAAGTAGGACTTGGGTACTGCTAGATGTAGGCCGCGAGGTGCATGAACCAGGATAAGCTGTATCGTGTTTGCGTTTGCCCCTCCCCTTTGCATTTCTTCGTCTCTTTAACATTTTTCTTGCCAGTTTCTGGCCAAATTAAGTCTCTCTTTCCGACTCTGTTTCTAGTTTTTTAAAGATGTTTTATTGAACAACCCCACATGGAGAAAACCAGTCGCTGTTCAAGTGCAGGAAGAATGCAGCCATCCAACCCCAACAGGGTTGCCATCCCCTTGTCGTGCTGCCCTACAAAGCCCGGACATGCAAACGTGATCCTTCCGATGCCACGTGGCGCTGCCTCAATGGCACAACACTTGGCCCTATGGACACCGAGATGTGGTTGCCACGTGTACAAGAGGTCAAGTGGCCAACTCTCACACACACACACACACACACACCTAAAACAGCCATCTTGAACTATTGCATTTGGCATAGCACAGAGCGTTCACATTAAACTTGACAGTGGCATTTGCTTCTCCCTTCCTTGCATTTGAATCCTTCCAAGTGGACATATGAAAAATTCACTCCCGTCATAATCATATGACACCATGCAAATACTTGATTAGAGTCATCTTATATATATATATATCCCATAATTAAGTGATGACAAGCTCGCAAAAGGATGTGTGGCCCTCATCCTAATGCACAACATGGAACCTTGCGCCAATACTTAATTAAAAACCACATTCTAATTAAAGATGGAAGCTCCCCATTAAGCATGTCTCAAGCAAGATTTTGTCTTGAAAGCGATGTGGTCGGCAGTTTGATAGAATGGGGTTAATTGTGATGCCCCTACAGGAGAATAAGATGCTTCTTGTGAAAATGAAAAATACATTTGTTCATATTATCATAGTTGACATTTGGATTTAACTACTACAAGTTAAGAAATCAATCTACCCTTAATATTATACTTTCACATTAAAATGGCATTTAACTTTCAGCTTATCATGCTTCATTTTGAACCCATTTGACTTTTGAGTGATACCTCTACAGTCCAAAGCAGGTTTACTGGAGTTGATCTATTCATGAAATTGAAATATTAAGACCCAAGTAGGGTACTTCCCTAAAGGAGTTGGATCTATGTAAGACAACTGAAGTAAAGTTTTTTAACAATAAATAATTAGAATCCAGCAGTAACAGGTTCACAGGTGACTGAATATGGGGTATTTTGGGAATCTAAGGATGAGACTTGAGCAAAGCCCAAGTTTTTGGGGAACATCCTTCCGAAAGACTGACACTTACCCCATTAGAATAACACTACAACTTCAAAATTAACACTAAATATCAAATCCAGTACTCTTATTTTTTTGCTTCAAAAAATCTTGGCATTTGGACCCAATGAGACATTCGTCTCTGGAATGGGTCAGTGAGAGCAGGACCACTGCTCTCTCCCCCCCTCTCATATATATGTGTATCTATCCATGGATGTGCATAACACAACTTTGTTCTTACACACCTTCTTTCTCCTCTGCTCTGCTTTTTGTTCTCTTCTTGAATAGCTTCTAAAGATGAAGCCAGCCATGTTTGTGCTCCCTATCCTTCTCCTATTACTGCTCCTAGCTGAAACATCTCAAGGTATATATCCATCCTTGGAGCTAACTTCTTGTTGATATCTGTATCGTTTTTTTTCCGAACATAAATGAAGGATATTTTGTGGCATTACTTGTTACAGGGATTCGCTTCGAAGAGGAGTCTTTAGCTTTCTTCCGTAAGATTACTCATGTAAGCAGTGTCTCTCTCTCTCTTTCATCCCCGTTCAACATGTCCGAAAAATACGTCTTGATTCATTCTAAGCGATGTTATTTGATGTTTGTTGGCTAACAGAAGGGAAGTTCAAAGGATGAAAGATCGGTTGCGGCCGCTGAAGTTGTGTGTAAGGAGGATGAGCCGAATTGTTCAGGTACCAAGAAGGAGATGACTTCTTATAGGGCAGTCAAAGAGATCCACCACAGTCTGCCAGGGTTTCATGAAGATTATTTTGGGCCTAGGAACCACAAACCTAAGCACCACTGAAACCTTTCATGGCTCAACACCACAAATATCCTACTTTTTCCTTCTCTTTTACTTCATAGAGAAATGGACTTGAGAAGATTCAAGATCCTCGCCTTTGTATGCAACCAAAGTTTCATATCTTGGACAAACAAGCTACATGTTTTTAGTATATCCTCTTCCTCCTATCTCAAAAATTATATGGCAAATTAATATGGAATGTTTTATCGTAGTATGCCAGTAAAAAGTGTGTGTGTCAAAATCAATGTGCATTGCATGATACGGGTTAATGAGCATGCATAGATATGTCAAACAGCTTAACTATTAGACACAACAAAAACTATACACAAGCATATAGCAGCTCAAGTTAGGTTTTGTCTCCTAAAGCTGTTCTTCCTCTATTACTGCAGGAAATGTTAGAAAACTGATGGCAAAGGCAATGCCCACAGCGAAGGTTTGTAGATTAATCTTAACAAACAGCAATAGGTTAAACCTCATATATTCGCATGATATTCATATCTTCATGCTCATCCGCAGAGCGAGGGAAGCGGCGAGAAGGGAGCCGGCCATCATTTCACCGAAGAAATCGATAAGAGCAAGAGTCCGGCGGGCTTTCATGCGCCGCCACCGGAAACGTATCCCGATATCCTCGACATTGCGGGGATGGACTATTCTCCGGCGAAGAGAAAGCCACCAATCCACAACTGAATGGGAGTGTGCAGGCAGCCAATAGGGAAAGAAGAGAATGTAGGAGAGAATATTTACAAAACACACAGTCAGAACCTGGACAGCATTGCAGGAAATGCTGCAGGTTTCTTGGGTTAGAGCCCCATTTTGTGTAGATACTATAATATATTAAAACCCATCATTCTATATTCTATACTTGCACTTTGAGTAGCTCCAATCTTGCTGTGTGTTGTGTATGTGGAGGTTGGCTTGCAGAGCCCCAGTTGACCTCAGCTCAATTTTTTAAGTCCATGATAAAGTTAAATGTACATGCTCTCCAGCTTTCCAGTCCTAACCTTGTCACATATTAAATTTATGCCGCATTTGTGCAACAACCACACTTATCTGGAACATGAACAAGTTTTATGTTTGATTAATATCTATGCATGGTGAAGATCTAAACGTTCGGATTAAGCTAGTGGACACTTCATGTTCTTTAAATGTAACCTATGTTGTAGCATGTTTGCATTCATCAGGCTCTCTGGGGCTAGTAGAGAGTTTCTCATTGCAATACGCAGCTCTGACTGATCTCTGGGGCAGTTGACTGTGTAATTCACCTAGTGTATCTCTGTCCAAATTGTTCAAGTGCCCAGCTAGCATCATTACAATAGTATTGAGAATTATGATCAAGTATCATGCAGACGAAAAATTTCAATGACAAGCAAACACAAGGGCCACAATCAATTGGTGGTACTACTAATAAATGCTGGATGGGGGAGGAGGCAGAGAAAGGGAGGTGTTTGTCTCATGTAGGTGAGTGCTCATACAATGTGGAAGGAAACTACCAAAAGAATGACAGGCGGCCATGTTTTTATTAGCAAAAGGATTATGAATCTGAGGGGGGGCTACCTTTGTCCCTCTCACTGATTGATACGTTACTGGATGCCTGGATGCTGTGCTGCTACAGAGAGTTCTGGTGGTCCGCTAGGGGTTGTCGTTCAATTGTCCACCATCAGGCCGAGCACATCGCATGTGCCGAGAAACCAACTGTTGGTTAGCTGCAATGGATGGGGATTTGGCCGAGGATATGTTGCACCGCCGAGGTTTACAACTTAAAGGTGGTTTACAACTTCAAGAGCATGCAAACTTCTCCCCCAGTTAATTAATTGTTTGCAGTTCCTTCTGCAATTTGTCCATGTTGTGGCCCCAAAATGTGATCTTCTTTCAACAAAACTTTCGGGGTTGGACGCAACGGAATAATATAGCTATTATAATCTGTCACCAACTTTAACAAACAGATTAGAATCTTAAAAAAAATCAGAAAAAGTACAAAGGTAAATCATCACACCCAAGATCAAGCAATCACACAATGAGACACATGATTTATACTGATTCGGCCCAATGTTGCGCCTACGTTGAGTCTTTCGTTATCACGGTTTCCACTAGATCAAAGATGTAGAACACGAGAATACACCGGCAACAAATATCTCCTCCAACAACGAGCACACCATCTTGACAATGTAAATCTAACACTCCAGCAAATACAAAGTCTCATGCAGGCAGCACGCTCTACAATGGAAAGATCTTATCAGAAAAACTCTAGAATTACTCTAGAATAAGTACTATCTCCTCTCCCAAAGCTCATAACCGTCTCCGAAGCACTTGCCACGCAAACGCCGTATTCTCCAATTGACTTTAGAACCTTGTTCGCATCATGCGCCATCAAAACAATGTGTTCTTCTTGTTGTTATATCAAAGGAATCCTTCCTATGATAGAAGAGTGTGTTTTACGTGGCCGTTCGATTTGATCAAGAATCAAATCAGCGGACCAAATTAAAACCCGCAACAAGTCAAAATAGACCCGACTGGGAATCGGCACGGTTGTGCCATATGGCACAACCTTGTCACTGCCTGGTTCAAAAAAATGGACGTTCTGTAGCTTCTACACAACCTTGCCAACTCAGTATAAATTCTAGCACGATCGTGCCACTGTATTAGAAGTTATTGTCAGCTTCACAAGACCGTGCCAAATGAACTGAAATTTTGGCACGGTCGTGCCACTGGCCCAGAGCGCTCTACCATAGTTGCACGACCGTGCTCCTGCATGGCACGATTGTGCCATGCCCAGATTGAGGTTTTGAAGCATAATTTCAACAATCTGCTCTGCTTCAAATTGGTATTATGGATATTTGGAATTAGGTATTCTGAAATTGGTGTTATGCATGCTTGGGTTTCCTGAACTTAGCATCTTGCTTGATGTGTGGTATCTTAATGTGTGATATGATTTGGGATCCTGGATTTTTTGCCTATTTAATTTGTTATCCTGAATTTGGTATCATTGAAATTTGGAATTTGGTATCCTGAAATTGGTGCTATGCATGTTTGGTATCCTAAACTTGGTATCTTGCTTGTTGTGTGGTACCCTGAAGTTTGGTATCCTAAACTTGGTATCTTGCTTGTTGTGTGGTTTCCTGAAGTTTGGTATCCTGCCGTTGTTATCCTGAAGGTGTTGTGCAGAATAAATTTCTTTCGGTTGATATCCTAGTTTTTTCATACTGATTTTGTTTTCCTGAATTTGGTATCAAGGATATTTGAATTTGGTATCTAGAAATTAGGCTTATGCATGCATGTTGTTGCGGGGTAAAACCCGCGTACAATGAATTTGCTTAAGGGGAACCAAGGGCACGGTGGTTATGATTAGGAGGTGATTAGAGTAAGCTATTTGACAGGTAATGAATGTAGTGACGAGGCTGAGCGCACTATGAAGGCTGACCACGGAATCGATTCTGCTAGGACTTCGCTCAATGACCGCACTGTCAAAGGTGGGAGCTGAGCACAATCTGAGACGACGGACTTGCATGCACAAGGAGCAGCTCGTCAGAAAGGCCGGGTTGTGGCCCAACCCTAAGCCTCTTCGTTGACTAAGTTTAGTAATAGGACTTAAAGCAAGGACTAGGCATGTAGGTCGGACTAAGAGTGAGTCGACCGTACGGGACGAGCTATCAGATGAGGAAGAACCCAGATATGGAAGACCTTTGCTCTTATGAGTGAGTAATGAGATACAGAGTTAATTTGCCAACCTCTTTCCTCGATGGAGGCAAGGGGGTATTTATATCTGACGGGGGTGGTTGTGTATGGCTGACTTGGCGCGCTGACTTGGCGTGCTGAGTTGGCCCATCTGTCAGCGGAAGCTTCGGACGAGGATGTCGGGATCTAGCGTGTCCGCCTTACTTTTGTCAGACGACGTAACGGCCAGGGATACTTTTGTCAGGGTGTCAGAGCCTAAAACACCAACGGTCAGGGGGCGCAGTGGCCAGGGGGCACTTTGTCAGGTTGTCGAGCGGCAGAAGTGTCAGTGACGTCCTTGTACTACGTTGTTTGTCGTGTCTGATGTGCCAAAGGGTCGCCAAGGTCCGTCTGAGGAGCGAGGCCGCACATGAGTAACTTGGTCGCTCTCGATAGATGACGGGCGACCCGGTTGTACGGCCTGGCGGGCTCGAAGGAAAGCGGGCGCCCAACCGGCGAGGTTCGAGGCGAAGTGCGCCCTTCCCACTAGTCGAGGCAGACTTCAGGGTTGATGGGCGACAAGCGGGCCAGGGGAGAACAAGTGATTAACCTGCGAGGTTTGGACAGAAGGGCGAGCTGACTGTATGGCAGGCTTGGATGGAGGTCGGAGTATCACGATTTTTAGGTCGTAACACATGTGTATCTAGAACTTGGTCTCTTGCTTGCTGTGTGATATCATGAAAATTACTCGGCGCATATACCAAATTACTTACAGTGCACATCCCGCCAAAAAAAATTACTCCGCACACTTATCAAATTATTCACAGCGCACATCCCGCCAAATATTACTCAGCACATATCAAATTACTCACCCTGCACATCTTGCCACAATAAATTACTCAGCGCACATACCTAATTACTCACAGCGCACATCCCATCCCATTTGCTTAAAGTGAACATTTGTGAGTTCAATTGCAAATTTTCTCAACTCGCACGTACCTAGTTGCAACACGCGAAAAGAAATCGGCTAGGTTTTGAGTTTTTCCAAAGAATTTTAAAGATTTCTTGACATACAACAGAGATCCGATGAATTCTTGAGTGATTTTCGTGCCCTAAAATTGTACTGCAAAATCGAAAGACTTAAGGATTTTCATGCCCTAAAATTGTTTGCAAGAAACTTAGCACGAGTCAGATCATCCTGCAATATGTAAAGTATATGTGAGAAATTTTTTTAGGAAATTAAAATTAATTGATGCAATGATATGTATACCAAAGAAGAAGAAAGCACTTGATGTATGTGCATTTTCGGTATTTTGGTAGGTGCATTGAGCAAAAACTTGGATTTTCAAATTTATACTGTGCATACGCAGAGTAAATAACTAAGTGGTATGTAAGCTGAGCAGAATGGCCTCTTCTCAATAACTCCCCTTTGGAAATAAACATTTTACATTTGTAAGTCGAGTCAAGACTCTTAAGTGCGAGCTCCTTATTTTTCCCAGAGCAATGATACCCCGATGCCCAAACCACAGGCTTGCTGACCCAGGTCCAGGTGGCGCAACTCAATAGGGAGCTAGATCTGTGAAAATTTTGCTAGTCTTGCATGTATTCGAATTTTCTCTAATTTTTATTCTCCTCCAGCTAATTAAAACATGGCATCTGACTCCAAACATAAGAAGCATTAATTTGGTATCTGATATCAGGTTGTCTTCTTAGATCTAAGGCTTTTGTTTTTTTTCAGAATTATTATTATTATGTCATGACTTTTAGTTGATATAACGAAACATAAGTTTGTCTTTAGGTCTAAGAGTTTTGTTTTAAAAAAAATTATAATTATGTTATGATATTTAATGGATATTACAATTCTGTCGTATAATTATATTAGGCAAAAAATCATTTGGCTTACATAAAAAACAGCCAACTCATAGACCGTCGGCCACTTCTTGATCAGGGATAATTCTCCAAATACAAATGATAGTAGGAGTTTACTCCACGGCTACTAGTTCACCAGAGACAGTGAGCCCTAACAACAGTTCGAGAAAATTTTGGACAACACTAAAACCATCCTGCCTCATCCAGCAACGTCATCCAGGACAACACTAAAACCATCCTGCCTCATCCAGCAACGTCATCCATTGTAACACAGGATGCATTGTGAATGTGCAGGAACAACATCCATGTCTATCCCAAAAGATAGAATCAAGATCTCAAATTCACTCCTGAGATTGGCAACCTCTCCATCCTTGCATTTTCAACAAGAATCATAGGGGAAAACGAACACTAACAATAACACACATACAATCGCATCTAATGCGCATATGCGCACAACAGCTACAAAGCCCTATGGGCTGCTATCATTATGGACACGCATATATTCAGACATTCCTGCACTTAAAGAAGACCTGCATGTGGACACATGGACAACAATGATATTCCCAAAGTCTGCTTCAAGTTTATAATTATCCCCATGGTGATGCCAGGGATCAGCCATCCGGCAGTGTCTCTGATTCCATAAATTCCATGGCACACATTTATAGGAGACACCTCTGTTTCTACAAACAAATCTAAGGAAGAAAAGAAGAAGAGTGGGAAATGGCATCTCAATATTGAATTTATTGAAAGTTAACATACAAATATACAATCCGAGGGCCGACCTTTTTTCCCATCAAACGAATCAATATCTGATACATTTCTGCTGATTGCGCTGACCAGGGCACGCTCGACAATGCATGCGGACATCCAGCATAATGAGGTCCTTTGTACATGATATGCCAGACTACACCCAAGTTGCTTGCAAAGTGCAAAGTGGAAATTAAGGTATCGCGGACTATACATGATACCAGAGAATAAGGAGGACACAACTTGCAAACCCTTTTCTACTGAACAGCCAACCTCTGGAGATGATCGAGGAACACTTGGAAGCTAACATCATCCGTGAAAATGATGTCTCCACCTGGTGGGGGAGGATTGTCAGAGTTGTAGGTAACTGAAGGATTCAATTTTGCCAGAAGAAAGCGTGCCTGCACCATTCCGAGACAGAAATTACGTGTCGAAGAATAGAGAACATCTGAAAGAGAATTTAGCTTAAATACAATAAGACTACAACAACGGAAAGTGACATGTTAAATTCAACAGGGGCGAAGCCAAAGGGGAGCCTGAGGGGGCAACGGCCCCCACTAAGTTTCTCAGGCCCCCTAGGTTTCTCGGGCTCAGGCCCCCTAAGTTCCCTTTGCATCTCCACTTATTTTTGGTCCACAAATTAAGCCACGATTTCATTTCATTCTTTGCTTTTTCTTTTTCCCATGTTCCTATTATCTCCCCCACAAATTCAACGTTTTTTACCTTTTATTTTCAATTCACTTGGCTAAATTATCGAATTTTAAACGGAAAAGGATCTTAAATAAGCTTATCATGCAATGATTCAAATTCACACCGCACGGCAATTATTTGTGAAGATTTGTTGTCAGGCTGTCGTTTGCCTCTGCCGCTGGGAGGACGACGAGTATCATGTGAGCCCTGTAGCGAGACCGGTACCCTCCATTCTTGCAGTAAGTCTTTCTCAGTTCCACGATATCCCATGCTCTCCATCTGCAGAGAAGGATCAAATGATGGAAGAGATTCGGGTCTTGGTGGAGGCTCATGAGGGTGAAAAGAGTGTTGGAGACCTGGTTGTCGATCTTAATCCAACGATTCCTCAAGTGTTTTGTTGGATACGCTTTGTTCAAGAATCCAAGCAGGTGGTGGTGGAACATGGTGGCAGATGTTGCGACACAACCCAAACATATCAAGAAGGTCGCGTTCACAGGATGCTTGATCCAATCCTTGAACATGCTCATAACAGATGGCAAATTGATTCTTTTGATGAAGTGGGCATCGAAATGTTGCCTGATATTGACATCAGAAGGAACCGAGACTGACATCTCCTCTCTCTCATCCACGATTCGTCGAAAAATAGATACTGCTCTTGAAACAGATGCCTTCAAGGAATCAAGAAGAAGTTTCTGGCGATTTTTTTGGATCGAGAGATCTTGTCATACGCATGCATCTAAATTCTAATATAAACTTTGATGTTTATAATATGTGTATCATTATATTGCTTTCTCTAACACACACACACATGCATCTATAAAATATGGTACTCTTCTTACTGTTTTGACAATTTGAATGTAAATTAAGTTTCTATTTTAAGAATTTTTTTATTGTATTAAAGTTCTTAGGTTAGTGGTTTTTAATTTTTATTAGATTTCTATAAAATATGGTACTTTTTCTTATTGGTTTTTATTGTACGTAGAAATTATTTTGAATTAGCTTATAATATGCACCCTAAATGAAAATTTCATGTCTCCGCCACTGAAATTCAACACGGGTTTTCATAAATATAGTTACAGAAAAGGATAAGAAAAGGATAAGTGGTGGGAAGATTCATCAGTATGCACCAACAGAGCATAAAATACGACATGGTAAAAGTGAATGTTGCTGCTTGCTAGGTCTAAAACCAGTATATTCTGCCGACAATAAGGTTTACTGTGCCTCCTTAAACACTTATTATATTAAAACAATTACTGCTGAAAACTTAAATCGACTGTTTACAAGAAGCAGATGTCTAGTAATTAACATATATTATGAAAATTTTGAATTGTTTATTTTTCTGTCACTTTTTGCTAAGGTAAAACACATCGAAATCTTTGAAATTTCATGTGGAGTGGAATTTCAAAATTGGTTGCCACCGAATTTGGTTGCCAATTTTTAAATCTGGGGATGATTACAAGTAGGAATTTGCAGCACACTGAATATTTTCAATGAGATTAATTTAAACAATTAACATAAGTCAACAAACAAACAAAATTATAAAACTAGACTACATTAAAATATCCCGAATACTTCTACAAATAAGAACAACCCCTACATTCAAAGCCTCCTGTTTACCAGTAGCAAGAGCTTGTTTTAGTTTCTTATCATAAGGAAATCAAGCCACTTCAAATACAATATTGGGAAGTAGCTTGCAGAACTTCAATATACATGGGCTCATCAGCTAAATGGCAATTGGTGCATACAGTTCGTCCAGTTGCTTCACGTGGATTTTCATAACCATGCTTTGCTAAAACAAATATGCAGTTGAAGTAGATGTACAAGTTACTACATATATCATGATCGATGTAGAACATGTCAGATTTATTCCACTGTGAGCAAGAGTGACAATACAGTCTACAATGCCATATCTATGGGTATGTAAGAAGAATAGCATGCAAAGAACAAAGAGGATATGAAATAACCATGGTTAATGAATTGGAAGGGCACCTAGCAATTGATATTATACCTCTAGGAACAAAACTTCTTGTTTCCGGGGGTGAATACATTAACATTGATCAATCATTAACAAGCAATCCTAATGTATGGGGGTTTGATCCAGAAGATGCTGAAATAGTGCTTTAAGATTCATTTTTCTTATTGGCATCTATTCTTTTTGGTCCATTTTGGCATAAAATGTTCGATAATATAAAATGAATTTCTAGACCCAAAGATTCAACTTCAAGTTGGTAAAAAATGCAGAATTTTCATTGGTCAATACAATGAAATATGTATGATCAAACATTTTTGTAAATCCATTTGTTTGCTTTGGTCATACTGCATTTTAAGGACGTATGGAATTCCTTGCTTGTATCCCATTCCTAGCGCTAGATAATAGGCACAAAAACAGAGGCAGAGAATACAAGGTGGTGTGGGTTAAATGGAATGAACAGATACTTCTAGAATGGATAGTAAGTCTTTCTAATCTTCTATTCGAAGCAAGAATAAAGGTATACCCTTTCTTGCTTTGTCTTGTATCGAAATACTAATGATTTTTCTTGTGTTTTTCAAAGATTACTATTTCTTGTTTCCCAGGTAATCGAAGCTCCTTTGTTTTGATTCATTAGTAGTAGCAAAACAAAAAGGGTTGGGAGTAATTAATTA
Organism: Scilla litardierei; assembly: GCA_030789695.1. Taxonomy (NCBI): domain Eukaryota; kingdom Viridiplantae; phylum Streptophyta; class Magnoliopsida; order Asparagales; family Asparagaceae; genus Scilla; species Scilla litardierei. The sequence continues at coordinate 215,550,046 of CM061134.1, read as the reverse complement.
GGCAAACACTAATTCTACTCTATTATTCATTTAACTTCATGATAAATCAATCAATAGAAATAGATTCAATTCCATTGTTCCAAACATTATAAGAAACTAAAGAATAGATATGTTTAAAAGATCAAAGAAAAGGATCCATTTTGTCATCACATTTAAATAAGGGGTAGCATCCGTGTTGGATGTCACTTTAGCATACATAGTCTACAATAAACACTCAAAAATTAAATCATGCCCCTTGTTAATCAATGACTCCAACATTAGAATGTGATGGTTCAGGAGTGCACCCCAATATTTTCATAAACGCAGCCTATTCAAGCATGAATGTGAGAGGAAAAAATAAAAGGAAAATAAATTCTAGTGGTAATAAGAAACAAAATGGTGTTTCATATCTTATCGGTGCCATGTTTTCAGACGTTGGCACCAATTCAGAACAAACGGATTAAACTTAGCAACATGAATACTTCTCAATTTCAGATCCCCTACTTTCCACACCGACTGCTGGAAGACAGAGCTAGGGTTCTAGGTCATATTGACTCTACAAAATTCATATAGAACAGTCATAAAGATATCAAAGGGATTTGAAAACATAAGCAGTAATATGCACCAAGTTATATTTTTGATGATTTATGAAGCATAACATTACGAATTACCTGAGAACCATATTGATCGCAAATGACTAAACGTGGAACTGGAAACCGCTCCTTAATTATAGCATCTGCATCATCACGAGGAGCTTGAAGTAACTGGGCAAACGCCTGCGGCAATATATCAGTTAGATCAACAGTATGTAATACACAAATGCATCGGTTCATATATGTTACTGTATGAAACTTCTGTTTTATTCCATAGTGGTCGCTTGCTCATGGAGATGACTGGCTATTGGTCACTTGCTCATGGAAAAATTCTTGCTCTTTCAAGTACTGGATAAAACCTTTTGTTTTATCTCTCTTCTATGGCCTCCATCTTTCAAGTATTACTACAAATTATGGAAGCAAAAGGTTTTATCCAGTACTTGACGAGCAATAATTTTCAAAATGATTACTCTGGACCATCAAGTAAACCCATAATCAGTCATCTTCATGATAAAGCGACCAATAATCAGCCATTTCCGTGAGCAAGCGAAGAACTATGGAGCAATAGGGCATGTTTGGTAGCGTGTAAGATCATGGGAAAGCAGTATTTGTAAAATTTTACTAGGTCCAAGGGGAAGGGGCCACAGTGCTAAGAGGTTTGGTAATTTTTCACATGGAGAAACTCTTCCATGCTTTTTTGAGTGAACCACACGGGACTTCTTTCTAATCTTTTTCAAAGCTTTTCCCCCAAAGTTTTGCAAGATTTTGCATGCAACCAAATATGTTCTAAATGTATCCAAAAAGAAAAGGCTAAATTTCACAAAACTGCCATGACCTTTCATGGTTCTCAGAATACTCCCCTAACTTTCGAAATTATTAAATACTAGAATAAAATACATGTTTCCAAATTGTTCCTGACAGCATTAAATGTGTTTACAAAATGACTTTTGCATACTTTTATGTAAGAGTCCGATATATGAGGTCCACTGAAAATATTTTTTAAAGAATAAAAACAAAAACAAAAATCAAAAAAATCAAAATAGGGATTGGCATGTTGGCCCACCAAAAATTCAATAAAAAACAAAAAAACAAAAAACAAAAACCCAATTAGAGTCAAAAAGAGGCATTGATAGGTGGGTCCCAAAAATCTAAAAATGATAAAAACAACAAAAACAATACGTCCTTCATCAATCCCATCTCTTCATCTTTACCTATACTTCTCATTCCCCTCATTCAGCCGCCTCAACCTTCAGTCATCTCACATCTCATTCTCCTGCAACCATCTTACCTTCGCGCTCTGCTTCCTTCCAACTACTCTGAGCCGACTTTCCCGCTTACTTTAACCGCTCCTCTATCCTCCTACCTTGTCTCTGTCCCCTCTCGTCTCACATCATCTGCCCCATCCTCGCTCATGCTCTTTCCTCCATATCTTCGCCTTACTCTCCCCTCCGCTCTATCTCCCACCACCTTCCTCGATGCCATTCGACACCCCACCAATGAAGCAAGCAATGTTTGGAGGAAAAGGTAGAAAAGAAGGAAAAGTTGAAGGCATATGCCAAACACATGCTAAAATTAAAGTAATTTAAAACAATATACATGTCATTTTTATTCATTGTTAGTAGTATGATAAGCAAATTGTTAAGAAGTAATATATTTGATATTAGTTGGTTTTATGTAAAAAGATTAAATGAGGTTTTATATAAAAATATCAATATCCAATAGTGAGAAGAATGAACTAACTCTTCCTAACCTTTCCTCCAAACGTTGACTCTAATATCTTCGCAGTATCAAAACCCTAACTCTAAATTAGCCATAACCTTAAAATTAGATTAACTTAAAAACACCCAAGTCAAATCTCGCAACCATCGCCACCAACTCCTAATCACTACTTGTGCAACTACATCCTCTTTGTCGCCACCTACATCAAATTCTAATCCATTTAACAAGATCGCTGACACTTTATCAGCCATCCTCAACCACAAATCAAAGATATTGTCACCGATCCGATAATGTTACGATCATCTACCACCTATTTGACTGCGAATCAGGGTCATTGTTCATTTTCTGACCATCTCAAACGTTGATCGAGTCTTCCCAACCGCATCGATCGAGTTTTCTTGACCATCTCTTACCGATCATCTCCGGCATCGATCGAGTTTTTCCTGACCATCTCTTACATTAATCAAGTCCTGACAAGTCTCTGGCATACCTTAGCATACCCTATCGAGCTTTTTCTGTCTTTTTCAGCCTCGTCATATCCTCTTTTACAATCTTCAGGTTTCTTTTTATTAATTTGTTTTATTTCACTTTGTCAGATAAAAATAGTGACATAGTCTACAGTAAAAAACTATAAGGTATGCGGTGTACTATACAGTAGGCAGTGAAAATACAGTATAAACTTCATTTTTTTTTAATTCTTTCCTATATGTTGAAGAGAATGTTCAGATGAGTTTTGGCATTTTAATTTAGTTGTTTGGCATCTGAAATTTGACGTTTGTGTTTTGGTTGGGGGTTGGGCATTTGGCATTTGGCATTCTTTGATGGTTGGTTAGTTATTTTTTATTGGAATGAGCAAGGAATTACTAAGATGACAAATTCAAAGTCAGATGTGATATTTTTACATTTTCAGAGCTGATTTCCATGAAGATTAATGATCAAAGACTCATCTAGAGTAATTACAAATGGTGAAAGTGTTTGGTAAAGATCCATCTTGAAAGTAAAGGCAAAGAAAACCATTTGACCGATTTTCCGTATGAGGAGGCAGCTGAATGGAAACAGAAGGATGCTCAGATAGATAAATAATTTGATGTTGAACTTCATGAAGTATGAGAGTCAAGATCTTATGTTTGAGAGGATTGCTGTAAAGAAGACAAAAACATTGTTAAAGACTATATGCTGGGAAAAAAAAAATATTTCCAACGCATATGATGTATTCCAGTAATTTTGGAAACCCCAGCAATGAGAAGCTACTTTTAGCACCACCTGGCTCTCGCCCGAAGTACCCCATTATATGAATTTTCACAATGGAACTCTCAGTTCTATTTTTCTAATCTCAACAGATGCGAAGAATATAATGGAAAGAATAGCTAGTGATTTTAGCATTCTTGGAGAGTCTACGTCTAGAATACGTAGCAAAATGGCCCCAGATCATAGGTGGTAGTACTTTATTATCCATTCTGGAGACTTTCCACACATTGCATCAGATTTTCTTAGATAATAGTTGAAATCTTAAGGCAAGAAGTTTAGGAGAGAGATCGGCGTTAGCCACACAGAATGATTTTGACAGCACAGGTGGATATCGATGTGCATGAGAAAGAGCCATCAGAAGATGCAAAGATGATGAACGTGTTGGTGTTCGTGATAGAAGCAGGGCACCTGATTCAAGAGGCAGAGGGGAATATCTGATAAATTCATGGTCAGCTAACAATCAAGTTAACGAAGGTAGTTTTCTGTGAAAGTTCATGGTAGCATTCTTGGATTTAGAAGATTTGCAGTAGTATCACAAGAAAACCATAAAAGATCATGATTGTTTAGAGAAATTTAGCCAAAGAGTGGTAATAGTAGTAAACATTGTTCAGCCAAAAAAATTAATAACAGGACTAAGCTCAAACCATGAGTCCGCATATTATATGCTCCAGTCTTTGGCCATTTCTTAAGTTTCAATCAACAAACCGCAGATTTAGGCTTCTAAGCAAGGTTTGATGTCTCGGTTTTGGTCTCGGTCTTTCGGAAATTTTAGGTTTCGGTCAGATTTCGTCCGTAGGTTAGGTTTCGTCCGTTTCAGTGGTTTCGGTTTTGGTTTCGGTTTTGGTTTCGGTTTCGTCCGTAACTAACAATATTTGTAACTTAACTACTAAGATAATGTCAAACTAATCAGATAATCAGATAATTTCTAGCTAAAAAGATAATGTGTAACAATATTAGTGAAAATCTGATATTCACATTACACATTTTTATAAATACACTCTATCGTTCAAAGAACATGGCAAACTTGTTTTATTGTAAATAAAACGGAATATATTTAGCATAATTCAGAATGTGAATATCCACATCCATATCCACTATTTAGTGCTACTAGTCACATACACATTTTGCTAAACATATTGCATTTATTTACGAGTTTGCAAGTAAAATTGTAAAAGAGAATGTCAAACTTGTAAATAAATGAACTATGTTTAGCAAAATATATAATGTGAGTAGCACCCTCCTCCAACCCACATGAACCCATGTGAATGATCACAGGATTCACAGCCACCCTCCCTAAAGCTCCCCTCTCTCACCTTGGCGGTGGGAAATACTTTAGAGCCGGTAGAAAACTTTGGAGCTGCGGCCGGACTTTTCGAGCGGCGGGCAAAAAATCCAACAGGGAAGTTCCCCTCCCGCTCCTCTTCCTCTTCCGCTTCTTTTTCTTCTTCTTCTATGATGTTGCAAATATAGTTGTTGCTGCTTCTATTCTGATGTTGTGATGTTGTTGTAGCTGGAGAACAGGTATGTTAGTCTATTCTTCCTCTTCCTCTTCCTCTTCCTCCTCTTCATCTTCTCTTCTTTTTAACTTTTTTTAAGGTGATGTTGCTGCCCATCCAAAAAAGTACGGTTGGTTCCGAAATTGATCGAAACTTGGCAGTTTCGGTCTATACTGGCCGATATCGAGATTCGTGTGATGTTTCGGATCGGTCTTCTCCGAGACTGATCCGAAACGGCCGGCCGAAACCTTGATCCATGCCGCTAATTTCTCTTATAATTCATGCAACATTCAACATGCACTGAAAAAGAATCATGCAAGTAAAAAACTGAGACCCAGCCCCAAACAAACTGCGAGCAATAAAAGAAGAATAATTGACTAAATAATTGACTAAGTGAAACAGTAAAAATAAAAAATAGAAAATTAAAAAGGGAAGTGAACAATGGAGCACACTCACTTTTGGACACTACATTCTGCACAGATGCAAATATTACCTGATGTTCAGCTTGATTTTGATAGCCAGCATTTCTCCATTGTGCAATAGTTGCTCCATGAAAAACAACAACAGTAAAATAAGAATCCAGGAGGAGGATCCTATCGGCAGCAATTGCAGTTACATCCAGTAGCGCAGGCTCGGGTGCGGAATGGAAAGAGTATGATATGAGTGAAGGCTGGATCATCACAACTGAGTTGGCCACGTTCTCTCTGTTCAGCATCATTCTAAAATATGCAGTCTCATCGGGGCTGTTATTAAAAACCTGGAGCGAATGTATCAAACTTAGTAAAGAAGAATGACAAAATAATTGCAATTTGCAAGCGTCAAATAAGCCCACAGAATACCATGCTGCGAGAATCAGAAGCTTTTATAATATATAGTATGATACCTGGACAAACTGAGATCGCCTGAGATTGAAAATAAATTGAGGAAAAATTGAGAGCCGTGGTGATAAGCTGAATGATGATGAATTGTCTTTTTGATAGTCTCCAAATTTGGAACATAATCTTATTAATGATCGATCAAGCCATCTAATAGGGTCAAAATCGGCCTGCATTATGTGTTAAGAAAACCATGTTAAAAGATGGACACATCACATGTACACCTGAAAATATTCAGATTACATTTGCTTATAACTTGCGAAGTCTAATTACTTTTAAACTGCAAAAAAACAGTTAAGTAAAGTGCAATTATGAATATATACTTAGTCAACATCATTTCAGGTGGCCATCTAGACATGCAGCCAACACGTTAGGCAGTTTTGGATGGTGTATACCATTCTTTGAAACATTGCTTTATCATCCATACCAATTTAAGGCTCTACATTGGATTGTTCCCATTACTTTTCTTCCCCTTATTTCCCCAACCCGATGTCATAGCATCAAAGCTGGGTCTCCAAATTGCCCATCAAATCTTTCAGACGTACATATAGCGATACGTTGGCAGCGTATAATAGGTATAATAGAGGCAACCTAGTAATGTTCCTATAGATTGCAAGCTAATGTCTTCTATATATAGAAAATGTATATGCAGTCACTACATCACAGTTTAAGTGAGATGTAACAAAATACAGTTAAAGCTAAAATAAAATATGTGGGAATTACATGTTAGGTACTAAATATGCAAACAAGATAAAAGCAAGCACCTCAGCTTCCATCTTGAAAGATACAAGGCGTGCCATAACCACAGCAGCAGCTTCTTGATCAAATCCAGCCATCAGATCCTACAAATTGCATACTACTTTAGCACCATCTGTATGAAGAAAGAATATATCTCTTACAGAAAAGTAAGACTTGACACAGTTAAATAATTCCACCAAATATGTTTGGTTCCACCAGAGCATAAGTACTATTTACATCTTTATTGTCATTAGTATATACCCTTAATCACCAGAACAATTTCCATCAAATAAGCTAGGTTCAATTAGACATAAATCACATGTAAAGCTTAATAGAAATCTCAGTAATGTTTATTATACAAAACAGATATGTTTTTAAATGGATTTGCTGATTAGGACAATCAGATGGATTCAGATAGGGCGGAGATTGAATCTTGAAATATCAAGGGTTGGGATTAAAAGTTCAAGAGTTTTGGGTGGAAATGGGAGAGAGGGATGTGAATGATGGTGGGGACGGTGTTGGGGAGATATAGGGTGTGGGTGTGGGTGTGGATGGATTTGGTTATGTGTGATTTTATGACATTGGGAGAGGGAATTACCATGGGCATATAAATTTACGACATGAGTGTATTTATGACATGGATAAATTTATGTTTGTGTCGGTGTATGTAACATAAAGGGGATGGGTAGTGGGACCCATACCCTATGAACACAGAAATTTCTTGTTTATCTACATTCAAGGAAGAATAAATCACAAAGTAAGCTTTAATGGATATCCCAGTAATATATATCTATATTCATTCACTCAATCACTCACTGGAGCATACGAACTATTTAAAGGCTTAAAGGGACATAATTACAAAAATGAATATAAAAAGTTGTGTAAGCACAAGTTCAAATACATATCTCATAAAATTGCTGGGCCAAATAACAGTGTGCGCGTGCATGCACGTACCAAGCATCACACTCAAAGTCCACAAAACAATGCCTAATATCTAAATACATGAGATGTAGACAACTGACAAAAACCATGAAGTCGTGTGTGTGAGGGCAAGTCCCAAGCATCACAATCAAAGTCCACAAAACAATGCTCAGTATCTGAATACACGTAATGTAGACAACTGACAAAAACCCTGACGTGATGTGTTTAAAGGATTGCCAGAAAATGCATTTTTTTCTTTACATGGTATGCAATCAAACATGAATTCACTCCACAAAAAAAGGTCAAGGGTTAAATGAGTAAAGAAATTTCCATCGAGTACAGAAAATAATAGATGTAAGAAAATGAGTAAAGCAAGCAAGATAATCTCAACCCCATTAAGAAGAACTAGAGCATACAATATATAAACAGCCAACAATATTGAATTGTTACAAAAAAGGACGGAAGGTATAATAGAGATGTACATAACATCAGAAAAGTAGCAAAATACATAAAATGGAAAACCTGCCTGAATGCTACCAGGTCCGGCCACCCATCTTCTTGAAAGAGTAGTTGCACGTAATCTCATGTTACCCTCATTATGTTGATAACTGCAGCAAGGGCACTACCGTTAGACATGAACATAATAAAAGAAATAAATCAGTAAAATACAAATTTAAGGCTCATACTATGTCAAAAATTGGAAATAAAACTGATTGCTTGCAGGTTGACCAATTGCATCCGGACCATCTTTCCTTGCAATGTCAAATATTATGCATAAAGATGTTTTCTTGTCAAGACCGCACATCTTCCATGCACTTGTATTTCCCTGACCAACTACTGTTTCAGAACATAAAGGGCCTTTCTGTTCAAGGGACCAAGAAACCAGGTAAGGACGGGAAACATTAACAAGTATGAAAGGAGAGTTACTAGCAATCACCTTCTCAAGAGATGCACAAGGGCCAATGACGCCTTGAACTTTGACATCTTTTGAGCAATTAACCTCAAAAACACCACTGCAAGCACATTCTTTTGTTAAATGTGGATTTCAGCAATCACTTCATCTACGTTATGCATCAAAGACAAATATGAATTAGACTATCATACACTCAGATGAATCAAACATGTGAAACCTACCCACCCAAATTTAAAAACAAATATGAATTAGACTATTATACACTCAGATGAATCAAACATGTGAAACCTACCCACCCAAATTAAAACCGGATAGCCTAAAATGAATTAGACTACCCAAATTTAAAAACGGATAACCTACCCACCCAAATCAAATATGAATTAGACTATTCTACTAGATGTGTCCTAATATATTTAAACTACTTACAAGCTAAATTGTAACTGAATTGAATATGTTTTAGCTATGCATCGAGTGAATGTCAATTTTATAACATTCTGAAAACATTTATTTTATCACCACTTTTTGTATGAGTAAAACATGTCCAAACTATTTGAAATTTTAATTTGTAAACAATTTAAACATATTCAATCACATCCAACGAAATAGATTTTTATTTTAAGTTGTCTATTTTTAAATTCAGGATAGTAGGCTCCTTATATTTGATCCGTTTGAGTGTATCATAGTCTATATATATAGTGGATAGCGTTTATAATGCGGTAATTCATTTAGCTAAATGAGTTGCATGCACTTATAGGATGGGGCCACATGTGACCCTTTCATAACAAGAGGAGCAGGGTCCTGCCCCATATAAGAGGATAGCTCATTTAACTAAATAAACTATCATCTAATACCCATTTGTTCATATATATGAGGAAACCCCAGTATACCAGAATTTTTTGAAATTTTTTATGGTGTTGTTGTCCACATTCTAAACCCCAAACATCCAAATATGAGTGAACCTTAGTGGGATTTGACTCGCGATCTATTTGTTATAAAAAGTTCTATATTCTGAAATCGTTGAATTTGTAACAATCAAATTGAGAGCCAAATAGTATTATATTCACTTGATTTTTGGTATGTTGATAATATGTAATGTGTAAAACAAACCTGAATAAATTTAAAAAATAAAAATATAGAGCAGATGTGCGTCAACGTGGGAATATTCTCACGCTGACAGCACATGTATATTATTCTGTATATAATGTCTGAGCTCACTATAGTTAGGATCCACTAGAAAAAAATGACCACAAAAGATAAAAAAAATTATGTTATTATTAGAAAGTGAATCATTTAATTACAATTAATTGTCAAAAATGTACAAGAACTAAGTGTTTCATTTAACAAAATAATAGAAAAGACATGGTCTTAAAGATAAATATATGGAAAATATGTGTGTGATGATAAGTTGTTCGACAAGATCTTCTCAAGCCTCTTTAATCAAGTTCAACCTTTAACCGAGCCTAGCCTAGTGATGCTCATGTTCATTTATTTATCTAATCAAGCATAAAATTTTATTAAAGCTTGGCTTGTTTAGGTTAACCAACAAGTTTAAGTGAGGGTTTACCAAGTTAATTTAAGCCAAGCCTCGAGCTTCTCCCGCTTATTTATAGTCATAAATCCATAAATCAGATTGAATATTATCTAAAACCACCTATCAAGTAACACCCACCTATAACCAAGGAAACGGCAACACTACGATCTAAACCAAGTAACCACATATCAAGCAACACTACGATCTAAAACCAACAAACAAGATAATAAATATGAATAATTTCCTAAAAGGTGCCAAAAGATCTTACAATTTCAAAAAATATGCAAATGATAAAAAAAAGAGCCGATGAAATGATACAATTACACATTTAACCAGCATTCTCGTACACATCAGTGAATATAAATAGCGTGGAAGAAGTAATCATTAATCAATAACAGGTTATTAACCCCACCCAAACCAAAAAATCGCTAGAAACTAGAAACTAAAAACTAAAATAAAATAAATCTATTAAAAAGGAAAATGAAAAATAAAACATATGTGTGCATGCATATTGAATAAGACACTGCCGCAAATAAAAAAATATTTAAAGAAATTATGATCATTCTCAGCTAAGATATATCTCAGTTTGGCAATTCTCTTTCCGTTTCGGTAAGAATTAATCTAATTACACATAAAAAGTGAAACTCAATTGAGAAGCATCGAAATTGGGAGAAATAATGCTAGCTCTGTAGTAAATTTCAACATAGGTTGAACTTATGCTACAAATAAACATAAGTTAGCAAGGGTGACTTTCTTACTTGAATGACAAGCCAAGGTCATACTCGCTTGACTGGAAAATGCGCCTAAATGAATCCTTGAAAACAGAATGTCCAAAACTCTCTGCAAGCACCACTATTCCTCCTGTCCTTTCAACCGCAACTTTTAGTTCTGCCAATCCAACCTGAAAACCAAAACATGAGCTCAACATAAAGCAATTTTGCTTTTTAAAATTCTAACTGATGCCACAAGTACATAACAATTCAAAGGTGGTATGTACACGCATACAGAGAGTGGGGGAGATGGAACTGCGCAGCAGCACAGAAAAAATTTCTTGCACTGCAGCGAATTGCCACATGATTTTTTTCGATTTTTTGATAAAGATATACACACTGATCAACATACCAACAATGGTATCAAGTGAATTTAACACTATTTGATCCTCGATCATATTGTTACAAATTCAAAAGTTCCAAAACAATCCAACTTTTTGCAATAATTTGATCAAAGCCTCAAATCCCCCAAAGTTCACCAAAAATTAGGGTTTTGATATTTTAATGTGTACAATATCCCCATGTATTAAACACAGTGTATGTCATGCAATGTATGAAATTTTCATACACTACAGAACATACACAGTAATCCTATGTATATAGATTATGGTACACTTAAAAAGATCAAATATGTGCATCTTACCAACTCAAATTATAAATATCTTTTGTTAGATACGATCTAACATGCTTAAGGCTACTTAAAACACTTAATCTCAAATGATTTAGACATAATTTGTATATGAATCAGGAAATAATGAATTTGTCAATTTTATGACATTCTAAAACGTTGAGTTTGTCGCCATTCAATTTTATGACATTCTAAAACGTTGAGTTTGTCGCCACCTTTTTCATGGAAACAACACATTCAAATCATTTGAAATTTAGTTTGTAATTATCAATGTGTTAGATCAAATCTTACGGAATTTATTATCATTTGAGTTACTGATGGGCTCATCACCTACACATGACGGCGCACCAGAGGAGGACCGGGTCCAACCGCATGATTCAGGGGTGTATTAGCAACTTTTAGGCCTTTTTCTATTATTTTAATTTTTATAAGGGCATATTAGTAATTTGCTAAAGAGTGGAATTGTATTAAAGGGAGAGAGTGCGGCCGGCCCTATGGTATGTGTGATTTATATATTTTGATAAATCGGAGAGATAGTTCTTCGTGAGAATGCGGACGCCATCTTCCATCGGCGTCTTGGGAGGGAGGTTACCACTTTAATTGTAATCAATTTATCTATTTTATTTTCAGTTTCTATCAATAAATTTTCAGATTTCCTTCGAGTTGTATCAATTTGGTATCAGAGCACGTCGATCCATGACGGCGGCAACAAAATCCAAAGATCGTATCGATGTGGTGGAGGAGAAGCTTAATGGCAAAATCGAGGGCGTGAAGCAAACCCTAACGAAGCATGATAATGACCTAGCGAGGCATGGTGATGCCCTAACGAAGCAAGGAAAAATCCTATAGATCAACATGGAGAAGCTCTATCTCAGATCATATTTCAACTTGCAGAGATTTCGGCGAAATTAAACGGCGAGGGCACAAACCCTAAAACAACGAAAAGGCGTCATCTTTGGACAATGGGAAGGGTATAGCAAAGGATTTTGAAGACGGAAGGCTCACGGATCTCAACAGCAACGACCCGGAAGCAGAGGAGCACTGTCAGGGGGGCGGCCTTAGCTGAGCCCCTCGTTTGCCACAGAGCTCCCGCGCGGGCCCCCTGGGCTTCCCCCAGTGCCACCGGGGCCCCGTCGACCACCAGGCACCCCCGGTTGGCCCTGCCGACCACTGACAGGGCCGCTAGGGGCCCCACAGGGCCCTGCGGCCACTTCCCGGGGCCGCCAGGACCCTTTGGTGCCCCGACAGCCCCTCACAGACCTTCGGGCCCACGACTGGGGCAATACGGCCCCGATGGAGGATTTTCGACACTTACTGACGCCCCGACACGTTGGTTTGATGAAGATTCCTATCCTTGGGAGTTTCGGGAGTACGGCAAAGATGGAGGAGGGTTTCGAGGCCCCAGATCACTGTTATGATGAGAACAGACGACGACACCCACCTCGTACCCATGATGGATATCCTGGAGAGATTGGGGGAGGCTAGAGAGACTTCGAGGAGCAAGGTGATGGGGCTGGGGGTGACGGCTGGGGGGACTATGGTGGCCGAGGAGGACCACAAGGGGCATGGAGATCATGACGGAAACCCACAGAGGAGTTATAAGCAGCATCAGGAGAGATGTCACCATTATCACCAGCCCAAACACGTAAGGGGGCGAGGAGATCAGAGGACATTCGCGGTAGACAGACCGTAGAAGCTGCAGATGCCTGTATTCGAGGGAGATGATCCTGTGGCATGGATCTACATGGCGAAGAGATTTTTAGGGTCTCCCGCATGACGGTGGATCAGAAGTTGGCGGCGGCTGCGATATGTCTAGATGGAAAGACTCTCGCGTGATACCAGTGGAGGGATGAGAGGCGGCCGTTTCACTCGTGAGAGGAGATCAGGGACGGGTTGATGGAGAAATTCCGTGATACTCATCTAGGAAATTTGCGGGAGCAGCTACTTTCCCTCAGGCAGGATGGCACAGTGAGAGACTACAAAGAGAGAGGTTCGAGGCACTGTCAAGATGGGTGCATGGTGTGTCTGACGAGATGATGGAGAGTACCTTTATGAAGGGGCTGAAGGCTATCATTTGCACAGAGGTTCGCATGCAGAAGCCTTGAGACTTGATGGAGACCATGGAATACCCACAAATGGTGAAGGATCGCCTGATGGAGGAGAGAAGCGCGAGAGGCAATTGGAGTGGACCTGTTTTCCGCAGCCAGACGACGACAGGAGGGCAAAAGGTGTCTACATGAGCAGATCAGGCCATCAAGGAGAAGAATGGAGAGAAGAACAGTGCACCGTAGGCGGGGGGACAATTTAGGAGGATGACTGATGCAGAGATGAGGGAGAAGCGTCAGAAGAGGCTATGATTCAAGTGCGATGAGAGGTTCACCCCCACAAGGCGCAAGCTCCAGGTGCTAATACTAGAGAACGTGGATGAGGCGGATGTTGAGGATGAGGCCATCGAGGAGGATACGGAGCACCACCAGCTGGATGTGGCAGAGGTTTTCCTAAACTCTGTGGTATGGTTCACACCGAACCATACCATGAAGTTAAGAGGGCATATCTATGACCAGGAGGTGACGGTACTGATTGACAGTAGACCTACCCACAATTTTATCTCCAGAAGAGTGGTGGAGCAGCAGAGACGTCAACTGATAGACACTGGCGGTTTCAGTGTCATGATGGATGCTGCAAGATGGAGAGCAACCGAGGAGTGTGTCGCGAGCTGGTTTTAATGCTGTAGGGGGTACAGGTGCTGGCAGACTTCCTGGCGCCCTTAGACTTAGAGAGTACGGGTGTGATCTTAGTCATGAAGTGGCTGCAGACACTGTGAGATTTGAAGGTGAACTGGAAGCTGCTCAGGATGGAGTTCCAAAAGGGTGAGAGAGCAGTGGTACTACAATGGGGGGCCCAGTCTACACAGAGCCTTGGTCTCACTGAAGACCATAGTAAGGACCATCCAGGCAGAAGGGGTGGTTTTCTGGTGGAGTTACACGAGTTAGCGGGAGATGGTGGTGCTGAGGCTGGTAGTGGACAGCCTACATTCCAGGGGAGGTACAGACGTTACTGGAGTAGGTTGAGGAGGGTTTTCAGGAGCCTCAGGGTCTTTCATCGCCTAGAGACCACGAGCACGTCATAGTTCTGCGAGAGGGTGTCTCCCATCAGCGTGAGGCCCTATCGCTACCCACAGGCGTAGAAGGATAATATAGAGGGGATGGTGTCAGAGATGGTGCAGGCATATGTTATCCAGCCCAGTGTGAGCCATTTTCTAGTCATGTGCTGCTAGTGATGAAGAAGGATGGGAGTTGACGCTTCTGTATGGACTACATGGCATTAAATAAGGAGACGGTGCCTGATAAGTTTCACATACCTGTGATTGACGAGCTCCTGGATGAGTTACATGGTTCAACCATTTTTACAAAGATTGACCTCAAATCAGGTTACCATCAGATCAAGAAGCGAGCGGAGGATGCCAAAGACTGCATTCAGGACGCATGAATGCCATTATGAGTTCCTAGTCTTGCCTTTTGGCTTGACTAACGCCACTGCTACCTTTCAGGCCCTGATGAATAACGTATTCCGCCCTTACCTTAGACGATTTGTACTGGTGTTTTTCGATGATATCATTGTTTACCGTCGTTCATTGAAGAAGCACTTGGACCATCTGCGTGTAGTTTTTCAGGAGCTGCAGTACCATCAATTATATGCAAACGGGAAGAATTGTTTATTTGGCCAGTCACAGATAGAGTATTTGGGACATGTGGTGTTATCAGAGAGGATAGCAGCTGACAGATCAAAGATAGCGACGATGCTGGATTGATCGCGCCCGCCACACTCAGTGAGCTGAGAGGGTTCGTTGGACTGACAGGATACTGCAGGAGATTCATGCAGGGGTATGGTACTATCGTCTGGCCACTCACCGAGCTGCTGAAAAAGGACAAGTTTATTTGGAGTGATAAGGTAACGCTTGCATTCAAGGCCTTGAAAATGTTCATGTCTACCTTACCAGTCCTGGTGCTACCAGATGTTTCCAACCCATTTATTGTGGAGGCAGACACATCGGGACATGAAATGGGGGCTGTGCTGATGCAGGATCAGCGACATATGCATATTACAGCCAGGTGTTGACAGCTAAGGCCAAATTGAAGTTTGTATACGAGAGGAAGCTGATAGCGATAGTCCTGGCGATTCAGATGTGGATGCATTATTTGCTGTGGAGGAGTTTCTTGGTTCGCACAGATCAGAAGAGTCTCAAGTACTTGCTGAAGTAACGCATGGTAGCCGAGAAACATCAAAAATGGCTGTGAAAGCTTATAGGATACAGATTTGAGATTCAATATCGTCAAGGGCTAGAGAAAAGGGATGGAGATGCACTATCACGGCGGGATGCGGATGTACACCTGGCAGCCTTGTCTGTTTATATAATGCAGGACTGGGAGCCATTGCATCGGGAGGTTGAGGAGGACCAGGAGTTGACGGACATACTGACAGCACTGTTGTATGGATCAGAAGATCACCCAGGTTATGTGTTGCAGGGTGGGAGATTGTTATATCGGGGACACCTAGTGATACCGAGGTTATCCACACACATTCCCGCTAGTCTACAGGAGTTTCATAGCAGTGCCGTGGGCGGCCATTCTGGGGTCCTCAAAACCTATAAGACTGGCGAGAGTTATATTGGACGGGGATGAAAAAGGATATCTCGAAGATGGTGGCAGAGTGACGTTTGCCAGCGTCACAAGTACATGGGGATGGCCCCTGGAGGTTTGATACAGCCACTTTCCCTGCCAGAGCGGGTCTGAGAAGATCTATCCATGGACTTCATTGATGGGCTGCCCAACTCTGGAGGAATCACAGTGATACTTGTCATAGTAGACCGCATCAGCAAGTATGCACATTTCATACAACTTAAGCATCCTTATAGTGCAGTATCAGTTACGGAGGTGTTTCTGAGGGAGATCATTTGCTTGCACGGGCTGCCAAATTCCATTATCTCTGATAGGGACAAGGTTTTCCTGAGCAGGTTTTGGCATGAGCTCTTTAGAGTGCAGGGTACGATACTGAAGCAGAACAAGGCGTACCATCCTCAGACAGACAACCAGACTGAGGTCGTCAATAGGAGTATTGAGACCTACTTACGGTACTTCATTTCATAGAGCCCAAAGGGGTGGACCCGTTAGCAAGCTTGGTCAAAGTACTGGTACAACACGTCTTATCACACAGCAGCTCAAACAACTCCTTTCAGTATATTGTATGGTCGGAACCCTCCACATTGTTGCATTATGTACAGGAGATGACACCAGCTTCGAAGGTGGAGCAGTACTTGGCTGAAAGGGACCAGGTTTTGGAGGAGATGAAGCTCCATCTGTCCAGAGCTCAGCAAATCATGAAGGCTAGTGCGGACTTACATCACAGGGAAGTGCAGTTTGACGTGGGAGATATGGTGTATCTGAAATTGTGTCCTTATAGAAAGAAATTTCTGGCACACAGAAGAAATGAGAAGATATCACCCAGATATTTTGGGCATTATGAGGTAGAGGCCAAGATGGGACCAGTTGCGTAGATATTGAAGTTACCCACAAGATTTGTCATCCATCCTGTTTTACATGTGTCCCAGTTACGACAGGCGATTGGCAAACATACACCTTCTTCATCACTCGCAGATACATTGACGGAAGATATGGAGGTGATCTTAGAGCCTGGTGAGTTGAAGAGTGTACGTAAGGGAAGCGCTGAGAGCGAGAAGTGTTGGTGCAGTGGACGGGCTTGCCAGAGCACGAGAACGCCTGAGAGTTGGTGGGCGTCATGACGCAACAGTTTCCTGACTTTCACCTTGAGGACAAGGTGGCTCTTTTAGGGGAGTAGTGATGGGATCATCGTCTACACACAATGGCGCACCAGAGGAGGACCGGGTCCAACCACATGATTCAGGGGCGTATTCGTAACTTTTAGGCCTTTTTCAATTATTTTAATTGTTATAAGGGCGTATTAGTAATTTGCTAAAGAGGGAAATTGTATTTAAGGGAGAGGGTGCGGCCGGCCCTAGGGTATGTGTGATTTGATTATTTTGATAAATCGGAGAGATAGTTCTTCGTTCTTCGGGAAAGTGCGGACATCCTCTTCAGTCGACGTCATGAGAGGAAGGTTACCCATTTAATTGTAATCAATTTATCTATTTTATTTTCAGTTTCTATCAATAAATTTTCAGATTTCCTTTGAGTTCTATCAGTTACCAACTTTTAAATTTTACATTGGTAGAATCCACATGTTTGATCTTTTTGAGTGTAGAATCCACATGTTTTATCTTTTTTGAGTGTACCATAACCCATATACATGTGTATGATTGTGTACATATATATATATGTACATATATATATACAAATATATATATGCATGCACATACATACATGCATACATACATAGATACATACTTACATATGCATACATACATCTATGTATTTATATCATCGCATCATCCCAAAAATTTGGGGTCAGCTTCATGAATTTACATGTATGTATATCCGAATTCAAATTACAAACAACAAAAATCTAAAGACAATAATTGTAGAAGGTATTGTAACAAGCAAAAACACACAATATTTTAGCTACAATGAAACATTTTAATACTATATAAATCAAGACAAGATACATCATATTCATAAGAAAGATTCCTATAAACATGACAAATACATAAATGCAATGCAACTGGAAAACTAATTCATAGATTCGATTTTTAACCTCTTCAATTACACCATGGATACATATCTGGTATGTCTTTGATATGCCTATGACATTTGCAAATTTTGAGACAGCAGTATCCAACATATATCCATAATGCATCAGAATATGCATGGGAAAAGTCTACCATAGGTGTGCATCCCCTTCATCAAAGTTTTCACTCAACATAACTATAACCAAGAATATTATTATTAGGATTCTTGAATCTCAGCAGCTGAACCAATACAAAACTAGAGCAGTAATTAAAAAAATCAAAATAGTATAAAGATATAAATATCCTGAAAAGTCTACGCTACCCATTCCTTCCCTGCCCCCCCCCCAAAAAAAAAAACACACACACACACACCCAAAGAAGAAAAAGAAAAGAAGAAAAGGAAGAAAAATGAAAATGAAATAAAAGGGCTCAGCAAAACATCTCCAATTTTGCAAAAAAAATCCTTATCAGGTATAAAACTAAAAGGCAATAGATTTAGACTTGATTTCAGATTTAGTTTGATTCAAGATAATTACCCCATGTGTGGATGATTTGGAACACTGACAGAGACCCCCAATGGACTCCCACAGGTCCACACTCCATGTGACTAGGGCTGTTGACGAACAGAACGTTCGACGAACTACTCGTGAACAAGCTCGGTACATGTTCGTTTACGTTCGTTCGGGAAGCTTAATGAACAAGCTTGAACAGATTTTTAGAGCTCGGTTAGTAAACGAACAGAGCTTGAACATAACTATATTCGTTTATTTATGTTCATGAACAAGCTCGCTAAGTGTTCGTGAACAAGCTCGTTAAATGTTCATGAACAAGCTCGTTAAGCGTTCGTGAACAAGCTCGTTAAGTGATGTTTGTGAACAAGCTCGTTAAGTGTTCGTGAACAACCTCGTTAAGTGATGTTCGTGAATAAGCTCGTTAAGTGTTCGTGAACAAGGGCTTGAGTGAACTAAAATTAAAATTAAACACTCACCTCTTCAAATTGAATTAAACACATCCACCTCTTCAACTTCCCAGCTTCCCACTCCTAGACTCGCAGGCTCCCCGCTCTCTTTTGGTCCATTGCCATTGTTCGTTCGTTTGTTTGCAAATCTGTTCATGAACAAGATTGATTGTGTGTTCGTTAACACGTTCCCGAACATGTTCACGAACAAGCTCGATAAGTCTTGTTAATGAACAGAATGTTCGTTCGGGTAAGCTCGGTTTACGTTCGTTTATGTTCATTTACGTTCGTTCGGTAAGCTTAACAAACAAGCTTGAACATGCTTTTAGAGCTCGGTTAGTAAACGAACAGAGCTTGAACATGGATTTTGTTCATGAACAAAACCAAGCACACTGTTCAAGCTCGTTCAAGCTCGTTCGTCAACAGCCCTACATGTGACCATCAATTTTTACGATGCTGAAACTGGGCCAACCAAAGCTGAGGCCTAGAAAGCCCAAAGATACCCATAAAGAATCCAGTCTGCAAGTAGCCATGGTGATTGTCAGACATATTACACGGTTCTAAAAACGTCCTAATGCAAGTCTCAATTTCTCGATGCTCATATCCGGGGCTTCACAGTGTTTATACACTTTGTGGGAAGAAGGCACACACTCACAGACTAAGGCAAACACACAGCTGCAGCCAGGCACAAGGTTACCCAGCAACAACAGCAAAGGCACTAATAGCCAAGCGATGCAGCTCGAATAAGCTTGCAAGGCTTCGATAGGTGGAATGTATTTCAGGCAGTCTAATAATAATGTACACATATTTCATCTTTTGTCTCCTATTATAGCACACAACAGTTTGCTTGTTCTAACTATTGTGTCGCTCAGGCTAATTTACCAATGTATATGTTAGGAACTAAGATAAAAAGACAATTTTTATAGATAAAAAGTAGCCAAACACGATAGTTGAGCACAAAAGAGGTGTGCTCTCCTCCCAAGACGCCAAAGAGGACGTCCGCACTTGTTTAATCTAAAGACCTAAACCTAGAGACGCTCAATAGAAAATTATCCAATATCAAGCCTAAAAATCACAAATGACGGCTAGCCCTATAAATAGAAGAAACTAGGGTTACTCTGCAATTGGGCGCGCGCGCATAAACAAGCCCAAGGGGGCCGGCGGCTAGCATGGGCCCGGCCCATGTGGAGATAGACCCGCCGGGTCTATCAATACTCCCCCCAAAGAGCCACCTTGTCCTCAAGGTGGTGTAAGTACCGGCAGCGCTACTCCGAGGGGGAGTCGTCCTCCCCTCTGATGCCTTCGTCTTCCACGTCATCCTCCTCGTCCGCTTCCCCTATCAATACTTGCAGCTTTCGATCCACACAGCGGTGTCCCGGAGTGAAGCGCTCGTCACATCGGAAACAGAGCCCATTTTGCCTCTTCTCCCTCATCTATGCATCGGTCATCCTTCGGAATGGGCCCCCAGCCGGTGGTGGGACGCTCTGCTCACCCGTCTTCTCTAGTCCCACCTGAACTGCCTCAGTAGTGGCCCCCGCCCTGCTCCAGTCGAGGTGACCCGCTGCAACTGCCCACTGTAGCTCCCCCCGCCTCTCATATCCTCAGCTCGGAAGTCCTCCACCATCTGTGCCATCTCGATGACCTCTGAAAACCCACGGGGCTTGTAAGGCCTCACCGCAGCTCGAAGACTAGGTCGCAGCCCCTTTAAGAAGGTGCCCTCCAGCGACTCGTTCGAAACCCCATGAACTCGCCCGGCCAGTGTCTCAAATCTCTCGATGTACTCCCGCACCGGCCCCTCCTGCCTGAGGGCAAATAGCTGCTCGTGTAGGTTCCCTAGACGGGGGTCTCTAAACTTCTCCAGCACCATGTCCTTCAGCTCCTCCCAGCTCCTGATTTGATGTTGCCTCTCTTTCCACTGGTACCATCCCAAGGCTCGCCCATCCATGCAGATGGCCGCCGCCTCCAGCTTCTGGGCCTCGGTCATGTGATGTACCGCGAAGTATCTCTCTGCTGTAAATAACCAGGTGTGTGGATCATCCCCAGAAAATAACGGCATCTTCAACTTCCGGACTCTGCAATCTCCTCCAAAGCGTCCTTGCTCGGGCCTCCCTTCCTCTCTGTGATGCGGCCGGTAATGCTGACGTCTCTCGTCCAGGGTCTCGTATCGCCTAGGTGGCCCTCCTCCGTGACTCCCGTGGTCTCCACGGTAATCTCCCCGACGGCCCTCAACATCGTCCCAACCTGCGTCATCGCCGAGCTCCGCCTCGTAGCCACCCCTGCCGTCAGAATAATAGTCTCTCCCGCGTCCGTCGCCGTAGAATGGATCTTCGGCTGCTGGTCGACGCTCCGGAGGGTCAAGAAAATCCCCTGAAAACTCCCGGAGGCCCTCCTCGTTCGCTGTCTGCCGTCCGGGAGGCTCGAAAACACCGTCTGAAGGCTGTCCGCGCGTCCACCCCCCCTCTGGCTGCTGCCAGGGGGTTCCCGCCCCTGGCGGGACCCACCGTAAGGATCCCCGCCCCCTGGCGGCTGCCAGGGGGGCTCCGGCCCCCTGTGTGCTGTCGGCAGGCCCCTCCGACCTTGCCGGAGGGGCGACAGGCCCCGTCGGGCCTCTGGCAGGGCCGGCGGGCCCTGCCGGAGGTCTGGCGGGGTCGCCGGACCCTGCCGAGCCCTGACAGGGCTTGGTCGCCCCTGTCAGGGTCCGGCAAAGGCGGAGGGCCCCCCGCCTTACTCCCGCACCGACCGAGCCCCCAGGTTGCTGTGGGGGTTCGGCCGGCCCTCTTCATGGCCGTGACGCTCTCCGTTGGGGCGGTTAGGGCCGTCGCCCCTCCTTTGGCTCTCCATCGCTTTCCGCCGTACTTCCTCGCGGTAGTCCACCCTCCATGGCTCCTCGTCGTCTTCTTCGTCCAATTCCTCCACCAAAAAGGGTTGATTTTGGATCAAAATCTCCACTTTTTCCTTCTCTTTCTTCAAAGGTGCCGTCTTTTCCCCCGATTTAGGGTTTCCATTCCCTTTGTTGTTTGCCGCCAATTGATTTAGGGTTGCCATCATTTGCGCAAATTGTTCGTCGTGCTTCGCTTGATTTGCCGTCAATTGGTTGATGGAAGCCGTCAACTTGGCCATGGATTCGTCGTTTGCCGCCAATGATTTCTTGATCCCGTCGATTTCGCTCGTGAACTTTACCTCCAAAGCTTCGATTTTGTCGTGCGATCTTGTCGTAGCCGTCATGGATCGTCACGTGCTCTGATACCAAATTGTTAGGAACTAAGATAAAAAGACAATTTTTATAGATAAAAAGTAGCCAAACATGATAGTTGAGCACAAAAGAGGTGTGCTCTCCTCCCAAGACGCCGAAGAGGACGTCCGCACTCGTTTAATCTAAGACCTAAACCTAGAGACGCTCAATAGAAAATTATCCAATATCAAGCCTAAAAATCACAAATGACGGCTAGCCCTATAAATAGAAGAAACTAGGGTTACTCGGCAATTGGGCGCGCGCGCATAAACAAGCCCAAAGGGGGCCGGCGGCTAGCATGGGCCCGGCCCTTGTGGAGAAAGACCCGCCGGGTCTATCAGTATACATACATATACACAAATTTATACATATTGATAATGTATACGTATATGGGTATGTACACATAATTCATATACAGATTACATATACATAAATCCATACGTATGTAGAGAAAAATGTGTATATCATACGACATGATATATATCTCTCATATATGCAGAAGTGTATTACATGTGGTCATATAGTGTATGTTTGCACCTTGTGGAGGAGAACATGTCACATCGACATATATAATAGACATCTCTAACATGTTATATAATACCCATTTTCTCTATGTAGGTATGTATGCATATGCGTGTACATGTGTGTGTAGTGTTAAATATCATCTGGTTATTAAAATGTGTTTCAACTTTAAATTGTTAGCATACTAGAAATAACCCGTGCTCAGAGTGCACGCTTCAAAAAAACCACACAAAGGATGTTGTGCACGCATACAACCCACAAAAGAGAGAGAAGCGTGGGTGCGTGTGTGTATCCCGTCTGGGGGTAAATGGAAAAAAGTGGTGGTTAAAGTGAAAAAAACGTGTGGGGTCTAAGTGAAAAACTCAGATGGCAAACACGTAAATATGGAAAAGATGGATGGGCATTTTGGTTTTAGGAAAAAGCAATGATAAAGTTGCAAATAAGGGAAAGTGGGGACCTTTATTTGGGATTCCAACATCACCTAACAACAAACACATAACCCAACCCATCCTCAAATGGTCCCCACCATGGATGAGGTAGCAAAACCTAGACCAATCGTTTGTCCTACTGGGTTTGTCTTAGTAGGACAAACATGGGACCCACATCCCTCATTTGTAATATAGATTGTACCTGATAGATGAACATGACTCTTCATACCAAATTTTCCAGCTTTGCCTTCCACTTAAATCATTATTAATCCCAACGCCAAAATAGTGTAGGCTTGCTCCCTGATTGCACATGAACACCGCATGTTGATAATGTAGGTCTCCAAACCTGCAAATGTCACTCTAGAATTTGCTCTAACCTTGGAGACTGACATCGGGGTTGACATATGACTTTAAGATTTGGTTAATACTTCTCATGATTTAAATGTTTCATCATAGCTGACAGCATGTTGGGATAAAGACAAGTAATGATGATAATATTAGTTACATTTATATATTTTACTATAAAAACGAGTCAGCATCAGGCTAACAAGCATTGTCAAGTTTTCATTTCCCATGCATCTTCCTGGAAAAACATACAGTTGTTGCTCATAGCCAACCCCTGACAGAAGTGATGATGATAATGCTAATTGTTTTATTTGTTTTAACAATAAAATTTTATAATATGAGATTTGATTAATACCAATCTACTTCAAAAAGGTTTAACAAGATTTTGATGTCTGTTCATGATCTGTCTCAATTTTCTTGCTTTCAACTTCTTCCTTTACAGTTTTAACACCATGGCAAGTTGAGAAATGAGAATAGATTGCGTCTAGGAGGAGATAGCTTCCTAGTTAACCATCATTAGAACCTTGTAAATTGATGTATCACGACAATAAATTACCTAAAAGCCAACTGGTTAGGTTTCATACAAGCACCTTCCCTAGTCCAAAACTCGTGTAACTTTCCACCAGTTCAAAGAATGGAATTAAATTATATCTTGCTTTTGAAATGTCATAAAACTTTTGTGGATGCTACCTCTTTGATCAGAATAAGGCTATTTGCCAAATTTAATAATGTAATTCAACACATATTTTCTACTCTTTCGAGTTTAAAAATTTCTTCCAAAGAAAATAGAAGCAAGGATAAGCAAAATCAGCTATTAAGCACCATTTATTTTGCTTTCATGAAGTTCAAAGTTGTTCGGCTAAAGGATTTGATGCCTGATAACAAGCAAACACAACAAGCAAAAATTAGTCATCTTACCGATTAGTTAGAAAATATAGATTAAAAACTCCAAAATGAAGTACCAACTGTATGATAGCAGAAGAGCATTCTTCCACTCAATTGCACTCCTAGCATGCGAGAATTATCGAAGTACAGAATAAAAATGGTTAAAGAGTTAAATTAGATGATAATTGGAGAAGAAACGCGGGGGGGGCTTCATATAGCACAATGTGGCAGGCAACTGCGCTCATGTAGTAAACTGATGCGGCTGGAAATAACAAGCAGGGGCATTTGGGTAAATTAACAAATAGGAGTGTTTTTCTATTTAAGGGGTGTAAGCCGGCCCTAATGGGGGATGCGAAAATTGTGAGAGTTATTTTATTTATTCCCTTAGATTAATTGTATTAGGATTTGGCTTTTCCCTCTAGGTTAAGAATTATTTTTCTAGTCTTAGTTAGCGAGTAGTTGAATTGTATTAGGGTTTCTTTTTAATTCTAGATCTGAAATTCCAATAAAATCGCCTTTTTATCATCAAATCCCTAGCGAAACGCATCAATTGGTATCAGAGCCAGATCAACGTGGTGCGTGAAGGTGGTGCGAAATGCCCTCAAGGTGGTGCGTGAAGTGTATGGTCAGCTACTCCACGTGCAGGTGCTCTTGATCTTCGTCCACGCCGGCCTCCAGCATTACCACACTCTCTCCTCCATCTTCCTCGTCATTTACTATCAGGATCTGAAGGGTATGATTCCCGCATCGGTGCCTAGGAGTAAACTTCTCGTCGCATTTGAAACACAGGCCCTTGGTCTGCTTGTCACGAATCTCTGCATCGGTCATTCTTCGTGTATGTCCTCCAGGTCGTGGTTCCATCCACTTCTCCTTGGTAATCGTTGTGCCGTCAGTGGATGTTGCCCCTCCGGTGGCCGCCTTTTGTCCCCCCTCCAGGATCCGGCCCTCGAAAAATGGAGCCTCCCCACGTTCCCCGGGCTCTCCTCTCTGTCTCCTGATGGTCTTCCACCTTCCTAGCCAATGTCATCATCCCGCGCAGACCAACTGGCTCGAACTGCCTCAATCCTGACCTCACCGTAGGTTTCAGCCCCTTCATAAAGCAGCCCTCCAAACACTCCTCAGAAACGCCCCGGACTCGGTGGCAGAGTGACTCAAATTTCTTGATATAATCCACTACGCTCCCCTCCTGCTTCAGAGAATATAGTCTCTCGAACACGCCACCCGACTGTCCTGCACCAAATCGCTCCGTCAAGAGCGTCGTAAACTCCGCCCACGTCTGAAATGGATGCTGCTGATCGGTCCAACGAATCCAGCCTAGGGCCTCCCCCTCCAGACAAACGTCTATCGCCCGAAGCCATTCCTCTCATGGGACTGCTGACACCTCCAAGTACCTCTCCACCCGGTACAACCAGTCATCTGGATCTCCTCCCTCAAAGATGGACACCTCGAACTTCCTCAGTCGCCTCTCGCCACCGTAACCACCTCTCTCCTGCTGCTGGAATCCTCCCCTCTGCTGGTACCCCCTGTTGCCTGTCGGAAAAATAAGCCTCAGCTCGATCGCGGTAGCATCCCTCTGCTCCATGCCCCTGCCAGTCACCCTGGGGGTGTCCAAACTCCGCCGGGTGGCCTCCTGGTGGGTCCTGGTATGCTCTCCAATCTCCTGTCACTCCCCCAAAAGGTGGTGGCTGAGTCGACGGGCCACCTGTGATCTGGTGGTGCCCTCCAACCTGCTGAAATCCTCCGCCGGGTCCCCCAAAAGGCTGAAAACCTGGAAATTGTGCTCCTCGGACCTCGGGCGGAGCCCCCGGGGACCCGGAAACGCTCGAAAAAGTCTGTCGGACGTCCTGGAAGGTCGGTGGGGCCCCAGGATTCCGTCGGACCTCAGAGCCCCCCTTTGGGGTCGGCCGAAGCCCCCCAGTCCGTCGCCGGGGGCGGCCGGCCCTGAAATTGGGCCGGCAGCCCCCAGGCGGGGGCCCCTGGGTTGGCCGAGTACGCAGGGGGGCGGCAGGTGCAGCCGCCCCTCCCGGGGGCCTGGTGGCCCTCCGCCGCCCCTCTGGGGGTTCGCCGGGCCCCCAGAGCCCCCTGGGGGGTCGGCGGCCACCCGGAGGGCTGCCGGGGTGCCGGAATCACCCCTCCGGCACCTCTGTCCTCTTGGCGTGGCAGCGCGTGGTCTTGGTGAGTCCCCCACGCGTTGTCTCCTTGATCAAAGCCTCCGTCTTCTTCTAGATCCGGACCATCTTCAAAAAAACCGTCTTTTGCCCTTGTCCTTCGCCAAAGGTGGCTCCTGTTTGCTTGGATCCGCCTTTGGTACGAGATGAGCGGTCAACGCCGCTATAGCCTCTGTCAATTCCGATAATTCTGCCTCCGTTTTCCCTTGGTTCTCCTTCATCTCTTCCATCTCCCCCCGGATTTGCGTGGCTATCTTGGCGTCTTCCTTTCTCACGTCGATGAAACCCTTGCTAATTTGGACCTCCATCCGTTCAACCTTCTCTTCCAAAATTTCGACCCGCTCCTTGGATCGTGTGCTCGCCATTGATCGACCGCTCTGATACCAATTGATGCGTTTCGCTAGGGATTTGATGATAAAAAGTATTGGAATTTCAGATCTAGAATTAAAAAAGAAACCCTAATACAATTCAACTACTCGCTAACTAAGACTAGGAAATAATTCTTAACCTAGAGGGAAAAGCCAAATCCTAATACAATTAATCTAAGGGAATAAATAAAATAACTCTCACAATTTTCGCATCCCCCATTAGGGCCGGCTCACCCTCTTAAATAGAAAAACACTCCTATTTGTTACTTTACCCAAATGCCCCTGCTTGTTATTTCCAGCCGCATCATAAACATGCATACAAACTGTAGATATTGACAGAAATATGTAGGATTTTGAACCTGGTCAAGTGCACATGCAAACAGATCTAGCACATGTCCTTGATGTACAAGCTGTTTAGAGAGCCCCTCATAAAACTTGACAGCTTTGCTGTATAGTGGAGCAGAGCCTTTATCTAAATCCTTGTGAGAACGAATAGGTTCAGATAAAATCTTGGATACAATCTGCAAAATTGATAAAAACAGAAAAAGGAAAACAATAAATAATCAACTAGACATGCCAAAAGATACAAATACAATTATAAAATATAAACAATACTGAATTAATTCAATGACAAAATAACTATTACTCCTTTAAGCACAATAATTTTTTTGTGGATGGATGGGTTGCAGTATCACGGAATCTGCACTTCAATTGTTAGGTTTTTTGCCATCAGACACTTTAAGACTTGAGGACACTCCTAGGACGCTTCAAGTAATAAATATATAATGAAATCACAACATAGTTGGAATCTTGAATCAGTAATATGCAAGATATTGATAATAGACAAGATCGTATCTTATAAATATCTAAGCTTATTTTAGTGAACATTGATCCAATTTGTTTAGTTGATTACTCATTGCAAGACATGCCTAACTACACATTTGCATGCACATCATAAGTTATAGGTGTGTCCCCCCGTATCCAACTTCTCAAAAGGTTAGTGTGTTATTCATGGCAACCGGCCACTTGACAAGCGTATCTTGAATCCATATAACGCTAGATGAATGTAAGCCTTTAAAATCATGATGTGCAATAAAGAATTGACAAGAAAGAAACCTATACTGCATTTAAAAAAGCAAGTCTGGCTCTTTGGGTCCATCCCTTTTTAGGGCAATCCAAAAGGCATCATGCCCATTGATTCTCTCTGTAAATCTTGTTGGTTTATCGTAAACATTCCGTTATAGCAAAGGCATATTAATTCCTTGGATATTGGCTAAATAAATATGAAACTCAATTTGACCCAAAAGGGAAAACTCCTAACGAAGTCTTGAGTCCAATCATACTAACAATATATCCATATCTTTTGCCTAACCGATGCATGACTAAGCTCTACCCTTTTGACTTTTGTCTCTTTTCCCTTATTAACATGGATATTTGTAAGCTAAATTGAAGACAACCTAAACAATCTCAACCTTCACTTGTAATGTAACGCAGCCAACAGGAGGGCCGAAGCCTTTAGAGATCAACTATTACCAAGTCAGTCTCCACCTAATATGCGTGTCTAATGCATCATGTCACCTACTAAAAAATATATTCAATATTATGTCATGTACTTGGAATGGGTTTCCTATCTTGTCGCTGGCTAACGAGTATGCTCAGAAAAATGTCGTCTGGCAATAAGCCTTGAATCCTTTCTCATTGCACGTATATACCTTCCTTGCCTGACAACTAACAAGTATGCTTGTAACTTTTTCTTGTAGCATGTGTACACCTTTCACAACAATTACCAGTCGTGTAGACCTTTCAAAATTATTCTTAGTTGTACACATTGTGCCTTGATTAGCTTTAGCATCCATCAATATATAAAGTTGCTCTTGATTTTTCACAAACATACCCTGTGGCTCTAATACGACTTGTTAAGACAATACACTTGTTGGTACAAAGACATTAACTTACATGAAAATTAGTTAAATAAACATAAAACTCAATTTGACACAGAAGGAAAAACACTCGTTAAAGTCTTAGGTCCAATCACGTCTAACCATACACCCAACACTTTTTCTCTCCGATGGGACTAACCTTTACCCTTTTTCCTTGTCTATTTTCCCTTCTTAACATAGGTGTTTTCTCCTTCTTAACATGGGCGTTTATAAACCAGATGTGTATGGGCATTTATAGACCAGATTTGAGCCACAACTGTAACATATCTCACATATTAAGAACTATTTTACGACTTAACACGACGTAAATACTCTTATTTCTCTCTTAATACAAATGCTAAAGCCGTATGTTCCGTTTGTTATAAGTGTGCTTGGTTTGTGTTGATGCCTTCCTATCTTGATCTTGCTCCTCTCTTCCCAATTTTTGATAGATCTTAACATGCACTCTTACTTTTCATTTAGATCAAATGGAACTGCTCTTGGTTCGGAGCTTGGTAGGGATTTGAGGAGTCTTATGATCATGATCTCAGTTGATAAAGGTGACAGAAGTTTAAGATGAAGAACAAATCGGTGATGGGATTGGTGATTGGCACTGTGATGTAAGGATTTGGCTTTGGATATGGTATTAATTTTGTCATCTTAATCTTTAAAATTACATTTGGTTGTTCTCCTTAATGGTGCATAACAAGGATAATTGATTTATAGTACGTGGCTGCATGGTTATATATAGTAATTTGTACGTAGAAGTTATATATAGGGGAATGATTTCTTTTTTTAATGTTAAATTGGATAGGTATTTTTGAAATTATTATTCGACTATGGTTTGATGCACCACCTAACCTCTCAGAGATTAGTTCGATATAATCGAAGGGAACTACATTTATGTGCATAACTATGCAATATGTAACGTAGGAAATGCCATTTGGATAATCGAATTTTATTTATGACATATGCTTTGTGTGTGTGGGGCGGGGGAATTATACTAATTAGAAAAAACATATAGAATTTAGAAATATAAAGATTTTGTGATCTATATCTTATTATATTTCTTAATTTTACAGAAATATCATCCTGCTATTTCATTACATCATGTCTGGAAGGTTTTTCTTGGAGGGGGTGAAGATATTTTAATTTTACATAGAAATCCCCTTCTTGTAATGGAAAAAACATTAAATTATGTAGGTTGAGGAACAGTTTGTCAAAGCTGCGATGTTGTTCCACGAAAGTGACTGTCACTGACTCACTAGCTATAGGAAAGAAACCATCCGAGAGCAATATAATTATATAACTGTGAAAAACACTTGATGTAGATAATATGATATTCACAGCACAAAAGATAAATAGTACAAAAGCATTGACGCTATTGTCACATAGCCTCTCCCACTTGACTGTCCTCAATACCTTAGTAATTTGAAGTCAAATCCTACCTCGCTTGCCATTCAACTCTCTTTTCAACTTCTCCCCATGTTTAAAGAAGCATGCTTTCATATTTTTCAACATCAAATAGATATTAAGCAGTGAAGAACTACAACACTAGACATCAGCTAAACATATTCCAAGTTAAACACAGAAATGAACTGTTAAAAACGTTAATCCAACATCAAACTGTGACTACCAAAAGAAGTAGGTGTATATTTGAATTTTTCGTTGTTGTGAGTACATAATCTATGTTTTCTGACAGTAAAACAGGAAGGAACGCATATATTTTATGTATGCGTACCTGTCAACAAATAAGAAAAGTCATGATAATTTCAACTAAACAATGAGAATATTACCGACAATGAGAACTGATTAGAGAAGTGTAGATCAATTTGGATTTTACATTACCTATTTCCAGGAGCCTTTTAAGTTTAACTGTTGTCATAAAGAAAACCATCTATGCTCATAATCAAATGGGCATATTACGGTCTTGATAATTGTAAATTTACCCATGAAAACAGTTGAGATGTGCTTAGTGTTTAAGTTTTAAAGTAAAACAAATATCTATAAAGTCGAGAGAAACATGATCCTTGTTTTAACATTCAACATCGAACTTAAAAATTTTAGTTTACATGAGTAATGGGATCCTCAAAATTTTTACTCGTGTTAATGGACTGGAAAGTATGCATCCTTTCAGATGTATTAGTGTCCTTGGGGAAGCTATGCTCCTATAGCCGTTCTATTGTTTTATGTGCATTTAGCTTCAGTTGGTTTCTTGGCATTTCACAAACTCTATATGTAAGGTTAACGACAAACAATTTTTCACTAATGAGGTAACTACTTAAATTATGTTAGCCACTAGTAAGATTACTTTCACCAGATGTAGGAACCACTCAAATTGTTGATTTGCATTGATCCCCTGGAATTAATTTTTTGTTGTTACTATATCTAATACCTCTAGTACCTAACATGGTTTCCCTATTTAACCCTATATGTACATAGTTGGATACAGCACCTTAGCATGATAATCATGTTGGACAATTGTTTAGAAACAATGAATGCAACTTTGACTTCGAAATAAACCATAATATAGTTCTGCTTTCAAGACTTTCTGTTCTGATTATGATGTTCTTTCCTTGGAATTGGATAATATTTCTGAGCAATCATACCATGCCCTCACATCCTCCCATTCATTCAATTTCCTGTCTCCAACAATAATCAGGGTATCAAAGTCAATTCCGTACTAGATATAGTTAATGCAGAGGACTGGAAGTTGGCAACGTCCCAGATCATTTAGCTCACTGTTTCCCTCCATTGAAGCATTTTCCCAATGATCTTGTATATCAGTGTCCCAATGATCTTGTAGCTTCCAGATGTGAAGCAAAGCAGCTTGCAACGGCCATGTTTCCATTATGTGGAATGTTTGTGAGAAGATGGTTATTTTCTCTTTTGTTGAAGGAGATTAACTGCTGAGGATAGACCTTTTCCGTTGTTCATGCTTGTTTAAGGACAAAGCTGTGATATTTGAGTTTCAATGTTGAGGGGCATATGATTTAAGCATCAGTGGCCCCCGTTAATTGCGTATAATGATTATGCAAACAAAATGATTATTGGAACATTTCAAGCACAAAGCTAATGGTTTCTATCTTTTTGTTTGTTCTGCGTGCATAAGGAGGGATAAGAAGCGTTATTTTATTCTTCTTTTGTTAGCCAACAAGATGAAATGTTCTTCCCATAATTCAATGAGATGATAAATTTTTTACATGTCATGTGGCTAGTTCTTATAAACACAAATTTATGATGTTTGGTCATCCATATCAATTTGACACTCGATACAAGTTTTGTGGAGCATACAAGTTTTAAGCTCCACTCGTTAGATTTGTTGCTGAAAACAAATTATTCATTAGTCTTGACTGGCCCACTTTTCAGAAGGAGATTTGGTCTTGCCCACGATTTTTACTATAATATGGATAGACTTTTTCCTCGGCAAAGATTAAACAAGCTGAATAGGCTATCTGCTTTAGTAACTCATTTGGAAACAATTTTTAAATTTTGATGACCTGTAGGAGTCTTAAAGCATCTTCAATTCTTGGTTTTCATTAGATGCATAATTAGAGAGTAATTTATTTCATAAGGTAATTGCAGCTTATGCATATGGTAGTTAAACCAGATATGTACATAGCATACATAGCCCTTACAGAGAAAACTCATCTAGACAAGAAACTTTCAAATTCATATCTCTTTCACAATTGGTGTCTCTAACATATTTGGTTTTTCCACTTGCTTTAAGCAAATTTGGTTGTAATTTGTCAAAATGAACAAACCCATTGCCAAAACTAATGTAGCTCTTTTCTTTTCTCTTTTGTTGTTTGTGCGGAGAAAAGGCTTAAAAGTTTACGTCAATGGACAAACAACCAGGAAGGAGACACCAAAGTAGCACCCACCACACTAGAGGAAACAAGAGTGTATGACCAAGCACTCTAAGAGTGCCCACAAGAGAGTAATTAGTAATTAACCAAGTCGCCTGGTGTGCACATGGATTACATCAAGCTTTTACAAACCATTATTTGTGTTTATGCGTTGCCAACTGGAGTAAGAGCTCACGATAGTACATCCATATATTTTTAATGTGAAAACTCTTTCATCAACTGAAAATGGGGATATTTGGACACGACCTTCGAAAGGTATGATGCCTCCTAGACTACCTCTGGGTAGACTACTAATAACTTGCTGTGTAAAATATAGGAACGCAAAGCCACAGTTCATGACATCATTTCTTGGTGTTTAAATACCATTAACTATGACTAGATGAGCAACAAACATTGACTGCCATCATGACTAGGTTAATGGTAAAGAAAAGGGTTAGTTAGGAGAAACCAGTTCAAGGGCTAGCTATGTCCTCAATTTAAAACTAATAGAAAAGAAAAGAACAACCAAATGAGATTTGGGTGATTAAGGTCATCATAAGCATGAAAAATACAACATCAACTACAGACCTAGGCTTGTAAATGAAAAAAAAAATAGAATCGCATGCCATGACATGCACAAATTGTATTTTATAATTTTAATTTCATGGAATCATTACGGTTTTTATTTTATAATTTTAATTTTAATTACATGTTTTCCAGCATGTGCTCACACATGCCTTCTGGCTAGACAAATTATAACAAACACATTCAACCATTACGCATGTACCCCAAGTAACATCACATTTTAAAACATTATGCAAGTCGAGACATTACTATTGCAAAGTAAAACAAAGAAAATGGACTTAAACCCCCGCACGCCCTCTCTCGTGATCTTAGAATGCTCTCTGTGTCTCTTTTCTTACAGATGAAAAAGAGCAGTTTGCAGGATTGGCTAGCATACCTAGTTTCTACCAATTAAAAATGCCCACACCCCACCACATGGTAAATTTACCAAAACTACTAAATACTTTGGTGTTCTCTGCTACAACACCCTAACATTCGAAAACCAAAGTTAACTACTAAAAACTTTCCCGCTATAGGTTATTTATGGTAGTTTTTAGGAACTTTTTAAACATTAAGTATGGTTGTATTAAATAGTTTTAATAGTATAGTGTAGTATTAATAAAACTTTTAAAATTTTATGGTAATTTGTTTAAATGAAAAAAAATTGGTAATTTTATGCAAATAAAGTTTTTGGTCATTAACTTTAATTTTCAAATGTTATACTGTTTTAGCGGAAAACATCAAAGTATTTGATAGTTTTAGTATATTTAACCTCCCACCATGACTTAGGTCCGTAAATGGATTAGGCCTGGGGTCTGTTCACACTATATCCATAACCAGATTGCTTAAATAATCAGGGCTCCAGATCAGATTAAACCAAATGTTGGAATTTCAAAATGTTTGGACCCATAACCAGATCAATGTATTAGCCAGGTAATCTGGTTGGATCCTAACCTCCATTTATATTGTACTAACATTTTCATTATACTTTTTAAGTAAAAGATTTTGTTTTTAACATGCTATTTTGATCTGATCTATGTATGAGGTAAGAATTGAGAAGTTCAACCAAACGCCTAAGAGCAAAAATAAATATACAATCTATTAAGTATTAAACAAGAGAAAATAACTACAAACTTAATTTGAAATATATCAGGGTCAATCAGTATTCTTTTCTAGATTAAAACCTTTAGTATCATCATCGTCCTCTTAGCCTTCATCCCCTAAAAAAATTAAGGTCAGTTTCATAGACTCAATAGAAAGAGAGAAAATAATATAATAATAATAATAATAAACAAAAAGAAATAATTATAACAATAATAGTAATAATAACAATGAGTAATAATTGAATAAAAGAAAATAATAATAATAACAAATAAACATAAACAAGTAAATAAAATCACATCGGATCGTAACCACGTCGGATCGTCATGTTGGATACTTGTTTTCCTTGTCTTACGCTCTAATGTTTTCTCTTCCATCAAACCAAGAACTTCCATATCCTCTCTTATCACCTCCTTCTATGTCTTTTTCGGTATACCTCTCATTCTCTTGATTGTAACATTAATATGTAGAATTAAAATTAAAAGACTCTAAGATACGTGATCAAAACACCAACTGAAACTTAATAGGGTGTATATGTATGTATGTATATGTATGTATATACATATGCATAAGTATATGTGTGTGCATATAGATAGATAGATACATTTAATGCCCCTAAACCCATATTATGGGGTATCACGTAATAAAATCTTTCTACAATGTAAACAATAATTTTTATGATTTTTTACAGAATTTTTCAAAAAATATTCCTTATATTTTCCAACTCTTCTCCATATTCTCCATTATTTCCTCTTCTTCCCAAGCCCAGCCCACAACCTCTCTTTCTTTCTTTCTTCTTTTCTCCTTATTTTCTTTCTAGCGCCGAGATGAGGCCCGCTGTAGGCTTCCCCTCTTTTTTTCTTTTCTCTACTTTCTTTCTTTTCTTGTTTCTTTTAAAGGGTCTCAAGCCCACGATTCTTTTAATATTTCACTCCCTCAGCCCAGTCTTTCCCACTAAGAAAATATATCTTTCTCTCTCTTTCCCTCGGCCCCTCAACCGTCTCTTTCTCCCGTTATACGCCTCCACCCTTCATTTACTCTTCCGCCGAAAAAAAATTCTCCATGTCGGTGTCATGTCAGTCTCATGTCCCTCTGATCGGTTCTTTATATTTGTTCCCTCTCTTTTCAAAGGATTTCCTTCGAAAAATTTTATTATTCTCTCAAAGTTTTAGCTTTCTTGGATTTTGGGGTTTTTAAGCTTGGATCTACTCAAAGCCCTCGCCTCTTATATTGGACAAACAGCCGCAGCCGTATGTATGGCACAGCAGCATGGCTCAATCCCATTCCGATGACTTTCCGACGTGGTTTTATTAATGAACGGTAGATTTATCTTGATTTTAGTATTTGGTTTTGATTCTTAGTTATTATTGGAATTATTTTGAGGACTTTTCCTCTTAAATGCTATGATGAATTGAGCATGTGATTTTTTTATTTAGGTTGTTATTTGCTGAGGGGTTGAACCCATGTGAGTTTAGGGCCATATGGCCACCGTCGGGCTTTACGACGACCCTCGCCGCTTCCCCTTTGTCCCATGTTTATGTGGCACCCTTGCCGCTATTTTCTTGGCTCTGTTGGTGGTGTTTGGTGTTCCTATTGGATAAGGCTTTTCCCCCTCTTGCTCCGGTGCTTCTGTGATCGTGTGCTTTGCCACTTATTCCCGTTGAATGTGGACTTTGGCCCCTATTCTGTTATTGTGGACATTTGTCCATGTTCTGCTTGGTCGTGGGCGTTTACCCTTGCTATGTGGCAACGGGCTTTGACCTGTTTTTTTGTTGGTGCAGGTCGTGTTGCCTTGACTCTGTTGGATTGTGTGATTTTAGTTATTGTGCACTACAATATTGAAATTTAGTTTTCAACCCCTTATTTATGTTTATATTGATGAAATTTAAGACTGGTTCTTTTGATGATTTTATGTGGACTAGAAAGGAAATACATGAACATATGGATTTGACCCTTAGAGTGACTAAGGATGAGATTTTCTCTAAGATCATAAATAGACACCATCCCTTAAATTATTGTGGAATTACAAATATGCATGCAAAGGATTAGAAACCCCTGCTGACAACAATTAGGGTTTATGGTTGTGTTTTGGGGCTATGTTGGGAGTGATGTTGAAATAAATTGTTATTGTTTCTATATGTGACATTGTTGAACAAATGGACTTCTTGAAAATTTGATATTGTTCTCATATTACTGAATAAAGGACAATTTTTGCAAATAGGCCAAAAAATAATTTTAAAAATCGATCACTTTTTTTATTAAGCAAAACCGACCTCTTTTGGTTTTGAGACCAAAAGAGGTCGGTTCTGGTCCGGGGGGGCACGTGAGCCACACTGTCGCATCTTCAGAGTGCGGTCGAGAGCCGCACCGCACTCTGCAAGTGCGGCCAAGAGCTCCCCAAAACAGACAGCGCCCGCAAGATTGCAGGCTGCTGTTCTTCCTCTTCTCCGCAATTCGGCCGCTTCTTCAGAGTCCGGCGAATCACTTTATTTTTGGGTGATAAATCGGCATTGTTTCAAGTAACTTCAACCCTCTATTTTATATTATTGAATGTTTTTTGTGTTTTTTGTGTTTTTTGTGTTTTTTGTGTTTTTTGTACAATCTAGATTCAAATTTGGGGTTTATGAGATGATTCTATAATTGGTGAAATTTATAGTGATATATGACAATTAATTGTATGTTATAGGTTTTTATAAAATGGAGGAGGCTGGACCCATAACTAATGTGGTCTTGTATGACCAAGTGCCGATGTAGTGCAAGGGCAGATATTTAGAAAGAATTAATAGTCAAAGTAATTAATTATGATTGGAATGAAAATAATTAATGTGTGAATTATATGTTTGCAGGTATCGATAGGAATTGTGGATCATGGACAAAAACATACAAAGTGGAGATTAGATGAGCGCGCGCGACATTATATTGAAGCCTACATATTACACCTATGTGCGAGCTTGCGTTGGATATGGTTGGACCACGCATTGCTGACGGCTTTGGTTGAAAGATGGAGGCCAGAGACAAATACATTTTACATGCGCCAAGGAGAGATGACAATCACGCTGCAGGACGTGGCAGTCATCACAGGCCTACCCATTGATGGGGAACCCATATTGCAATGTGAAATGCGAGATAGCAGCTGTGGTGCGTTGATGGAGAGACTACTTGGACAGGATACCCCACTAAGGAAAGCAGCCAGCAGATGTTACTGTAATCAGGGATCCTCTTGCGCATTGGATCAATAGAACAGATCACATTGTGCATGAGGGGGATGTGGTATTGGTCGCTGCCTATATGGAGTGGTATTGGGGGATTACCAGGAGGTGGATTTTTCAGAGGCAGCAACCCCCGTTAGCACAAATGCCACGCGGACCCATCGAATGCCAACATGTAAGAAGCTATTCAAGTTTTTTTGTTTTTATAGTATTTTTAATAACCAATATGCTTAGTACTTAATTTGTTTTACATATTGCATGATATGTTTCATTGTACGATATGGCAGGCCAAGTATTACAAACACAGGATCAGAGGTTGCTGCATACGATGAGGACCCATATCGATGATGTGCTACATCGTACATGCCATCTTCCAGAAGGTGTAGATACGAGCGAGCTGCGTCGTTTATATAGGATGGGTGAGGCCGGCACTTCTCAGTAGAAGCATACCAGAGCAGATGACGCCGGCAATTCTTAGCAGGAGCATACCAGAGCAGATGACGCCAGCACCTCTCACCAGGAGCATACCAGAGCAGATGATGCCGGCACTTGGCAACTGGACCATCCCAGAGCATATGACGCCAGCACGTGACAGCAGCCCCCTCACGGAGGTTATGACACCAGCACTTGGCTGCAACACCTCACGGAGGTTATGACCACGGCACTTGGCAGCAGCCCCTTCCATATCATTTAACGTCGGAGCTTGGCACCACAGCATATGGGAAGTTCCAGCCGATTGGCGGCAGCAGCCTACCCGGGGTACATGGGATGACGTCAGCACTTGGCCGCAGCATTTGACGCAGGCAGATTGGCAGCCTACCCAGGGTGACACGTCACAACCGCAGCAGACAGAATGGGATGACACATGCATTTCACATCAGCATGTGGAAGTGGATGTTGGCCCGTCTCAGCCACCTCAGACACAATGTGATGATGAAGGCGTGTCACAGGTTGTTGGCGTGTCTCAGCCACCTCAGACACAATGTGATGATGAAGGTGTGTCACATGTTGTTGGCGTGTCACGGGTTGTTGGGGTGTCTCAGCCGGTTGATCCTAAAAAGGGAACTTCATCGGGTAGGGCATGGTATTCACGTGTATTTAGTCGACGCAAAGGGAGTCGTCGATGATCTGTATCTTTGAAATGTGTTATGTATATTTGCTGGATTTGAGACATTTGTTATGTACGGTTTCTCAAATTAATTTGATATATAATATATGTGTTGTGTATGGTTTCAAACAAATCTTTCATACACCCCATATTTATTCAACGAATTCATTCATACACCCCATATTTATTCAACGAATTCATTTATACACCCAATATTCATACATCACATATACATACGAGAAAGGTTGTGTTAGGGCTTGATGCATGTATTCAGACAGCGGGTTGGGTTGTGCTCCAGACGAGAATTTTCTCCTCCCGAACTCATCTACGTGCCATTTTGCTGCTTCGGTTGCAGTTTGAGCGGCAGGATTTCTCCACAGCTTACAGGAGGAAGACAACGGCTCAAGCGGCCAACGAAGCAGCAAAAGGACACGAAGATGAGATCGGGAGGAGAAAATTCTCAACTGGAGCAGAGCCCAATCCAGTGACAGAATACCTCCATCATTCCGTCAATAATCTTTCTCCAAATAGCATGACCACGTTATCCCCGTAGAGCAAGCGCCATCACAGTAACCGCTTCTGGCCTGCCACGTTTTGAAGTCGGCGGGTGTGTGATACGTATCGTATCACACTCCGTATCACACTCCACTGAAATTTCTTTGCTGCAGGGGTGAGATTTATAGCCCCTGGAACCGCATCCCACAGGTGCAGCCCTCGCCCGCACTTTGGAAGTGCGGCCGAGATCCGCATCTGTGGAGTGAGGCCTAGAAAATGATAGCCGTTGCTTCGTTGCATGCTGCTTGTTTTTTTTGCAGGGTTTTTTTGTGACGGCGGGCTTTATTCTGATTCAACTCAGCTGCAATCCGACACCCTTGGCCATACGAAAGCCGATCCGTGCCGATAGAGCAAATCTCCTAATAGGTATTCAGAGTTTTTTGTTCATCATTATGTTATGATTTAGGGATTTATGGATTTATAATGGTGTGTGCACGTTGTTGGAAATGGCAAGTGATTCAATTTTTGTCATATGCTATTTTGCCGGTGAATTATATATTAATGAAAATCACGAACCACGGTATGTCGAAGGGAAAGTTAAATCGATGAAGCTGATATGTGGTTCGACGTATAACGACCTAGTAGATCGGATATACAATATCACGAAGATCCGTCGAGAGGAATATATGTTGAATCTGGTGTGCAACTGGCCAGTAATGGGAGGAAAGACTACCGCCGTGAAAATATCAGATGACGATGATATGGAGAATCTGTTTGATTTATCGCAAGATCACCGTGGAGTTGAAATATATGTCGATATGGATGCAATAAACACCGCCCAAGAAAATACGACAGGCGTAGGGTGTTCGCAATATCCGCAAGATAATGATAACATGAACACGTATGTCTAGATTTCAATCAAGTTTTGCGAATTGTTATTTGAAATATTTTTTATATATTCATAGTAGTATCTAAAATTTGAAATCTTTCATATGTCAGTAACAGGTTGAATGTTGAAGCATTGGGAATTGAAAATCAATACTCAACTTACATGTAATGCCATTTTGTACCGGAGTTGATCACTGATGATCCATACATACCTGAAGATGTGGATAAAGAAATAGAAGAGAGCGATGACGATGAGCATGTCGGGGTCGGAGAGGATAGCATGCTTTATGCGGAAGATCCAAATGAAGATGATATATCATGGATACAACAATCGGTTGCCGTTAACACGATTGTGGAAGATTAGGAGGCTTTGCCAGATGAAGTTGAAGAGGAAGAATGGCTAAATGCAACAGTTATGAGAAATACACTTGAAAGGAGAATGGAATAGCCTAGACCTCAAAACGTTAGGGGTGTTCAATGTCGACGATATATATGATACAAAGGCCGCCTTGATTAAGCAATAATGGAGTGGAGCATTAAGCGTAATGTTTCATTTAGGTCAATCAAGACAAACAAGACAAGTTATAACATGATATGCGGCCTAAATGTTGCGGTCAATCCGGCAACACAAGATGAGGCTAGTAGGAGTTGTCTGTGGCGTATCCATGCAGCAGTGCAGTAGAGTAGCATTGGGAAGTTCAAGCTCTCAAGGGTTGTTGAGGAACATACTTGCAATAATCCAACCCTCAATGCAGATCACAAAAAAGCCACAGCATCTTTCATTTGTAACACGATTATGCCAATGGTGAAGACAAAATTAGATTTGACACCGGCAGAAATCCAAGAGGCCATAACCACCATGTTACGGATCTAAATGTCATATTACAAAGCATGGATGGCAAGATCGAAGGCGGTAGAAAGGATTTTTGGAGAATGGGAGAAGTCATATAATCGGCTAGCTCGGTATTTAGAGGCCATTTCAGATACTAATCCAGGTACAGTATACAAGATCACTTATGACACTATCAGTGAAGGAGTTGCACAATTTTCAGGGGTCTTCTGGGCATTTGGTCCTTCAATCAAGTGTTTCAAGCATTGTCGGCCGATCCTAAGTTTGATGGTACCCATTTGTATGAAAAATATGGTGGATGTTTACTTGTGGTCACCAGAGTGAATGGAAATGGTGGGCTCCATTGGCATTTGCTGCTGTGTCAGCTGAGAACCAAGAAAATTGGAAGTGGTTTTTCGCATGTATATATGAATACATACCAAGTGCTCATGGACGAACGATTACCTTCATTTCAGATAGAATGAAAGGAATTCCACGAGCACTAGAAGAAGGATGGCCAGCACATTATCACCATAGGTATTGTCTGCGGCATATTATTGCAAATTACAAGGCGAAAGGATTCCGAACACGTACCTTGGAGGGAAACTTCTGCATGGCTGGCATTGCATCAGACTTGCTTACATACAATGCCTATCGTGCCAAAATCAAAGACGAGTCCATTGAAGCAGATGAGTGGATATCTGCAGATTTACACGGGAAAGAAAGCATGTGGGCGATGCATGCCGATCGTGGAAAACACTATTGTATCATGACAACAAATTGTTCTGAGAGCTTTAATGGGGTGCTCAAATGTGCTAGAGCTCTACCTATACAAGCATTGATTGCACGAACATTTTACAGGTTAAATATATATTTCTTCAGTCGAAGACTAAGTGGGCAAGGGTGAACGACAGATTTTGTTCCCACAACAATGGACATTATTGGGGAACGAATGGAAGAGGCTCGAATATTTATGCTCACAAGGTTTAGTGATTGTGAGTGGCAGGTGACTGACAATGATGGTCTCTGTTATACTGTTAAGTTGCATGACGAGCAATGCAGATGTAGTTGCAATATTTCTTTGCTTCAACACATCCCAAGTGCCCATGTTATCGCCGCAATGTCCAGACAAGAATATGATGCCAACATAGCATATATGTCATTCTGTTCGCCATGGTATAGGGTTAGCAGATATCATCTTGCATATGAACCTTTATTTCACCACATACCCGATGCACAGTATTGGAAGGCTTGGGATGGTCCCAAATTACTTCCACCCGACAAAAGAAGACCTCCAGGTCGGCCTACATCTACACGTATTCGGGGGACAATAGATATTCCCCGTGAAGGAAGCCGACAGAATAGATGTGGCAATTGTCATCAACTCGTGCATTACAAATCACGCTGCCGAAATCCTCCTCTAACACACGCGTATGTTGATTTTGTAATTCATATATTTCTAGTGGATATATATATATGATGTTCTAATTTATACTTATCTTTTAGGTCTTCATCTCAAGTTTGCGGCGGGTCTACATCTCAATGTCGCGGCGGGTCTTCATCTCAAGGCCGCTGGGTCTTCATCTCAAGGCCGCGGCGCGTCTTCATCTCAATGCCGAGGCAGACCCAGCACATGATGCAATGGTGGATGTTACTCTACTGAAAATGTTGTGTTAGGGCCATGATTGATGTGTTAGGGCCATTTTATGTATGTTTGCTATATGTTTTTGTAAGTTTGTTGAATTCGACGTGATATGTATTTTGAAACTATTATGGTTGATGAATTCAATGTTGTTTGATATGTGTTACGTGAGCTTGATGAATTCGATGTGATGTGTATTTTGATTTATATGAACTTTCATATCCAAGTGATGTGTTGTAATATACTATTTGTGATATTTGTGAAATGATATGGCTGTGAGAAGTATTAGTGTTTGTATTATTCGTGACACGTTTTGATTTATATATGCATATGCTGTGATGAATCAGGGGGAATTATCGGGAGAGTTGAAGCAGAAGCAGCTGCTGATATTGAGAAGAGCAGCAGCAATATCAGCAGCAGCTATTTGCAAACAGAGAGGAGTGAGCAGCAGCAGCAGTTTTGGT
Organism: Scilla litardierei; assembly: GCA_030789695.1. Lineage (NCBI taxonomy): Eukaryota > Viridiplantae > Streptophyta > Magnoliopsida > Asparagales > Asparagaceae > Scilla > Scilla litardierei. The sequence goes on along the minus strand of CM061134.1, from coordinate 215,506,959 downwards.
CTCTGTTTTGGAAGCCGCACATGCAGAGTGCGGCCGAGAGCCGCGCTTGAGAGCCGCACTCTGAAAGTGCGGCTCTCGACCGCACTCTGAAGATGCGGCCGTGGGGCTCATGTACCCCACGGACCAGAACCGACCTCTTTTGGTCTCAAAACCAAAAGAGGTCGGTTTTGCTAAATAAAAAAAGAGGTCGATTTTTAAAATTATTTTTTTGGCCTATTTGCAAAAATTGTCCTTGAATAAATGGACTTGTTGAAAATTTGATATTGTTCTCATGTGTGACATATGGTTGGATAAATGGACTTATTGGTACATGAAATGCAATGACCCTTAAACTGTTGGAGAATCATAAATTTGAATGGAATTGGATTGCATAGAACCCCTAGCCATGTAGACTAACTATGATGTGACCATTTGGACTTGTTGGTAGACGTTGTCCCATTAATATACTATTTTGATGCATGCTTAAGTAACCCTCACAATAAGAATGGAAAAAACATTAACCATATAATCATTTCTTAGTATATTGATATACTTTTGTTGCATAATGTTGCTACAACATGATATCACATTGGAATGCTCTTGTTACATGGTTCACACATCACAAATTCACACCCTGATAACAATTGACAATGACAAGACACGTGATTCGTTTTACGTAACATGATTACAATGGATAGTATACAATGATCACCCACTTAGAATATTATATCTGGGTATATACACTAATGCATGCTCCTGGTATTGTACCTATCCACTGGTTATTGTATACTGATTACTGACTCTGGATATTGTCCATGTTCATGATTGAAAATTAAGTGTTACAGTGGACAAAATGCCATAGGACACCGGGGACCACCTCTATCCATTCTCATGCTTATATTTGAAAACCATTACAGTATCAGATAAAATATTTCCAAATTGATTTGTCAGACATGACACTGAACTTGACACATCATGTATACATTATACTTAGATCCATTGGAGTTTGGGGTAACTCGTATTAGAGAGTGTACGGGAGCGACTGGAGACATACTTAGTAGGATCACATCACTGTATCTGTTATCCGACCAAGTCATATTCCTGAATCTGTTTGGTCCCATATTAGTATTGTCGGATAGATCCTAAGTCCATTTCCTGTATCTGTTGGACTCGCCTGGGTGAGCGATCCCGTGATACAAGGTGGTCTCTTGATTGCATATCATACTCTCTAATATAAGTCACGGCCTAGAATTAGTATAACTATATATTTACATGAATTGAAAACTACAACACAGAACGTGACACAATATGATACATTGCACTTGGTACTTAGATTCATTGGGGTTTGGGTTAACGTATATTAAAGACACTGCGGGACTGAAGCGATACTTTTGACCGTATTAATAGGATCACATCATTGTATATAGTATCCTACCAGGTCTCATTTCTGAATCTGTTTAGGCTCATATTAGTATCGTCGGATGGATCCTGAGTCCCCTTCTTGTATCTATTTTGGACTTGGCCCAGATGAGCTCTCCCGTGGTACAAGGTGGACTCCTGACTGTATATCGTACTCTCCATTATGAATCCAGCATACATGATAGTGCTTGTAGGATATTCTATATCATATTTAGTCTATTGATATAGTTTCTTATTGTCATACCTGGATGATCATAGTTATACTTAATGTCCTAATTGATTGCTAGTGAGATATTACTATACCTCTAGCCATGTACTATTTGTCAATCTGCCACTGTTGTCTTATTATTTATTGTTACTATTCTTATCCTGCATACTTGTCATTTAGTGTTGTCATACTATTACTTTATAGTTTCTTCGTGTTTTAGTTGTAGCCGTATTTTTACATACAGCTCTAACATGAATACTTGAATTATTGTAAATCTACTTCTAACCTAGCGGTGATTATTTTTGCCTCCGTTAGGTTCATGTTCAGATTCCTCGAGGATTTACGAATTTTCAGATTGCCTATCTTTCTCTGTGATTTCGGACTTGTTTTCAAATGATGAGTTATTTTATAATCTAAGATTTATTTCCCTTTTTGTCCTTCGCTTGCATCTCTTGTTGCATTCCATGTCTATATTCTATTAGCCTTAGAATTGCTTATTCTCTCTTTTCACGTTGCTCATTAGTAGTTAGAAGTAGACATACCTAGGAATTTGTCTAGATGCGTTTACACTTTAGTCGAAGAGAGGAATTCCCAGTAGGCTTAACTATGTGCGGGTTTGACATCCCTGTTTCCCTAAGGATTTTGGGAAACATCGCGTGACATAGATAGATAGAGATGTCGGACTTTATTCAGGTCCCATTACCTTCCATAGGTCCCGTTACCTTCCATACCCACCGTATTTATTAATTAGATCATATTAAATGGGCGGCTCTAATATGGATCGGATCCAAGTATATCCAAACGCAGTGTATTTAATTGGATCTGAGATGAATTTGGGTCGGTCATGACCTACCATATTGATAGTACTACTCCAACCTTACATAAAGGACGAAGAAGAAAGATTCAGAAATTTTCCTCCCTGTTTCTTAATGCAATAACATCACCAACAACAACAGTAAGTTTGTTAAGGTTGGTTACATGTATCCCTTTCCTCCATTCAGCTCTGTTAGAGTCATATCCTCTCTTGAACTAACAGCTAGCATATTCTTTTTAACCACCTCAAATAAATATTCAGTTAGGTTTATCACATCGTCATCTTGCCCATCAACCACAAACCTCCTAACTGGCTTGATTCACGGTCACATGTTCAAGCCATTGGTTCCCTCATCTTAGCCTCAATACAACCTATGTGAACACAAAAGAACATGGTTCGAAGCCCCAAGAAATTCATAGTTTCCGTGGCTATCAGTGAATCGAATTCTCATGCAATGATATAATATTGTTCACAAATAACTACCAAATTGTTTATGCCAAATATCGCAATGGAACAGCCAATAAGAGGATCAGGGAGAATGGAACATGTACCATAAGTTTCTATATTCAGTATATGTAACAAGTGAAGTGATAGTTGTTTCATGTTTTTCTTCTGACAGGATTACTGTGATGCCTCAAAGTACCAATTATAAATAAATAAACAAATAATAGATTAAAAAGATTAGGTTAGATGTCATGGAACTTACAGAGCCAGCTCCCTCTGTAGAAGGACCACCGATGAAGGCCATAATCCTTGCCCCAGAACCAGGGACACAAACCCCTAACAAACTGGCTGCTATGCTTAATGCTGTGCTGGTACATCTTGATGCACGCTGATCTGCTGGAATAGGCCAAGGATCTTTTTGAAGTTCTTCCAGAACCTAATATCAAAAGATAAAATTATAAGATACAAATGGAAAGTGACAATGAGACAATACAATGTCCAACTTCAGACGAGGCAAGCAAGCAACCATAGTCAACATAATACTCAACTGGTCTACACCACACATAATCCACCAGACCTGATTGGCTACCTTGGCTTCATGTATGATATTGAGGTATAAACTACAAAGAGTAAAAGGTGGAAGTAGCAGCCGGATCTTTGGTATATAACTTGGAAAGGTCTCAGAAAACAATGAGAAACGTACAAATAGCTTTAAGAAATTCACATCTAAATTACATCTTTCTAATTTGATCTTTCCATTGAAATCTTTTTTAAAATTATCCAAGTTAATAATAGAGAACTCTGATATTCCTTAATGAAGCCGAAAATAATTCATCTCTTTGATCTATATGACGAATTCGAATTGCACTTCCATACAAAAATATAAGGAAAAAGAAAGAAATGATAAGTGTAACAGAAAAACATGGGAAACTTAACTGAAATAAGGACAAACTCGCACTCAGATGCAGGTAATAGGAACCTAGCAATGCTCTCAGCTGAGAGACCATCCCTCGTTCCAGCAATCACTCCCACTGGCGGCCTTGGCTTCCTTGAAAAGAAGTTCATTTGCTCTAGAATTTGCTCCTTAGTGACCTCTTTTGACCCCTTGAATACATATGATTTTGGCAATTGTCCAAAGCCTAACTCATGAACCTGCACAGATGGAAGTGTTTTACGTTGCCCAAAGAATCATAACCTTTTACAGAAAAGAGACATGGGTAAACTTAATAAACCTGCACATATGTCCCGAAGGTTATCAAGCCAACAAGGGACTTCTCAGGGAGCAGCTCAATCGCTTGGGTCATTGCAGACTTCAAATAGCCAACCTCCTCCTCAATCATACAAGTATCAAGTACAAAGAGGAACACAGGGGGGACCGAAGGGCCAGTATCCGGAGAAGATTCATACTCGATTGTGGTGTACTGAGGGTATAGTTCGGCAGGGAGGTTATCTTCGGAGATGGAAGCGTAGTGTTGTGGAAAGTGGTTGCGCTGGTAGCAGAACGGACAGATCCAGATCTTTGCCATATAATCGACAATGGAGAAGGGATTGAGAATAGACCGACAGATTCGACAGCGGAGAGGGGCATATGGGAGGACAGGGACATTCGGTGTGGACTTCAGTGGAGTATATATGGATGCAACAGGAATAACACAGTTTGTTGCTTCTAGCTTTGTGCCAGGAAAGACATTCCAAGTCATTCTAATTCCATCCTGATTCTCGAGATCAATAAATTCTGCCATTCTTTGCGGGATCCTCTCGTACACTGCTAGGCACGTTTAAGTTTCTGATTATCTCAGTGAGGGAATGACAATGATCTTCCAGAGCTTGGTACAGATTAGAAACTACAAAGGTGAACTTTTACTGGTCAATGAAGTGAAAATAAAACATAAAGAAAATCAGTTCAACCGATAAATTTTGATCTCTCCTAAACGTGGGAAAAAACATATATACTTCAGAATCCCAGTATTATGATTTTAATCCCCTCGGCATTGGTTTTTATTTAGGATTAATTGGCGGACACAATAAGCTTCTCCAATCACAATTAGACGGGCAAATACAATCACAAATCATGTTAAAAGAAACAACTACAAAATTACTAATTTTTTTATTCAAACCATGAAATCCAATTTTTAAATTAACATAATCAACATAATTACAATGATAATCTCCACATAAACAAAATTATGCAGTGAATTACTCTGAAACAGCATAATTCTTATTAAATTGTAACAAACAACAAATAAAGCATAAACAAACGATAAAACTGATCGATGTTCCCCCCTTATTTTAGGTCCAAACGATAGAGTTCTGGAGATCATAGCAAATAGTAGCTGACCTTGTCCCAATTCAGTCGATTTGATGATGCGATCGCGCGCGAGACCAGTTTCGTCCAACGAAAACCCTAGATTTCTAGTCGGGAACGAACTGGTTCGGTTCTTGCGATGAGAAACCCTATGATAGATCTTGCTGCATCAGGGTTTCTGCTCTTTCGATCTGGATCGGTTTTGGCTCCTTTCGAGGCCGAACTGGATCGGTTTTTGCTCCTTTCGAGCACGTAATATTTTGGGTGAAAAGAAAAGAGAATTGCTGCATACACCGAAGCAATTCGGATTCGGTGTATACAATGATTAATTGCTACTTTTAGAAAAAAACTAGTTATAACCCGTGCCCGCGGGCACGGTTCATTTACGATTTTTCCCCCGCGAAATCTGTGTTCCCCAAAAAAATATTTTCACGTCCAAAATTTAAAAGAAAAACAAAGTAGCGTAAAAATATTTAGCGATACGGGCGCCTTCGACGCTGAACAACAAATTCGGCGTAGGCGCCTTCGGCGCGGAACAACAAATTCGACGCCGGCGCCTTTGGCACTGGCAAAAATACGCATTCGACGCAGACGCCTTCTGTTGGTTCAAAAATATATATTGCATGTGGATACACATACATGTAAATGTGTGCGTATTTATGGTGAAACAATTCTTTTAAACAATTATTTTAGGAGCATGGTGTGTTGTTACGATGCAACGTTTAGGTGGCTGCGGGCTCCATCGTGTGCACCATTACTCCACAGATATTACGAAAATAGCATTGGCTTTAGCCATGAATGATCAATGGACAATGGAGGTTCAGTGTGATGTGAGCACAGTGACGATGGAGGGGTTTTATAAAGGATGGAAAGTGCATCAAATATGTGTATGCAGGTTACAACTTGACAAATGTCTCTTGGTTTTCTAGCTGGCTTTCAATCTCAGCCCGCATAAAACAATGGGACCTGCAATGTGCCTCTGCATATTCCGCCTCTTTGAGAAACGTGTGGGTATTAAAGCACAGCCTGGCTCTTTGATGAATGTGTGGGTATTAAAGGCCGATGCATTCAATTTCAAAAAAGCAATTTGTTCTCCCAACAAATTTTCTCCCAACCCAAAAATTTTCCCTCCAAAATTTGATGTGACATTGCCACATAGGATAAGTTCAAAAACAGCTCTCAATTGTAATATAGATATCAGTTTATGTTGTTAGTTTAAATCCATTTCACTTGTTTTTTTCTCAAAAATAGCATACAATCATTGCTTGCACCTCCAACATTAGGTGTATATAGTCTTAGCCGAAGAAAAACGGAATCTTTCTCAGATTTAGTACGAACTCGTCAGTAGTGTGCTATTCACATTACGTTTTTTCCTAGGCATATTAAATTGCTAACAACACCGAACGGTTTTTAAAATTGCCAAACACATGGTATTTTCTATCAAAAATTATCACTTTATACATATCTTCATCAGCCTCCTCTTCCTGTCAGCCTACACCGCCTCTTCCTCTCTCCCCCTTCAACTCCTCCTCCTTTGCCTCCACAGTCTCTCCCTCTTCCACCTCCTACATTGCCTCCAACTACTCCTGCTGCACTTCCTCTTATCATAATTAAACCAAAAACATCAATTAACCCAAGTAATTTCAATTCAATTCAAAAACTCTTTTAAAAATTGATTAAACCCGACTGAACATGAAACTCAAACATAAATTAATTAAAATCAATTAAACCTTGAAAAATTGACATGCTCCGATTTTTAGGAGATGATCCCCATGTCTGGCACTCAGGACTATATCACCGAACATCACATACGGTGATTAGTCACATTTGCTCAAACTTCAAAAATTAGTTTTCAAAAAAAATTCAAAAGTAATGCTCGGGATAGCACCGATCCTCACATTGGTTGCTCGTGTTTTGAGAACCCAATAAACAAATAAATTTTAAGAACTCAATCGAGGCTGAGGAGAGAACGATGAGAATGTTGCAATTGGATGAGGTAGCTGTGAGAGGCATCGTCGGAGAAAATGTGTCGATATCGATGATGGCGAATTGAGGAGTAGTATATGGAAGAGAGAGAAAAATGAATTTTACTTAAGTATATAATATCTATATATTAAAACACAACTGTTTTTGAATTATATGGCTAATTAGGACAAGCTAACTAGGACAAACAGGTTGATAGAAAGACGACTTGGATTTAATCTTAATGAATGAATGGTTAAAAGGAGATTTTGTGCAAAGTTTTGGAGGGAGAAACATTTCTATGGAAATAAATGTTTCTGGGAAAATGAAACTTTATGGGGAATTAAAGTTTCTGGGGAATAGCAGAGTGCATACAATTAATGCATTTGGGGAAAAACTTTAACTTGCACTTAATGCTGCAGATTGAATGCTGCTGCAGATCGAATGGTCTCCCCTCAACGCTGGGCACACTGTCTCTTCGTCGCTAATTTGTTGCTGCTACAGATCGAAGGCGCCCGCTAAATTCTGCTACATTTTATAACGCTAATTTTTTGCCCGCGCCGATATTTTTACGCTAATTTGTTGTTCCTCGCAGAAGGCGTTCGCACCGAATTTATTGTTCCGCGCCAAAGGCGTCAGCGCCGATTTTTTTATGATAATTTGTTGTTCCGTGTCGAAGGTGACCGCGCCGAATTTGTTGTTCCGTACCAAATGTGTTCGTGCCACTAAATATTTTTACTCTAATTTATTGTTCCGCGCAATTTTGGCTGTGGAAATAATTTTTTGAGGAACAAAGATTTCGTGGGAAAAATCTTAAATGAACCGTGCCCGCGGGCACGGGTTACGACTAGTCTATATATTAAAACACTACTATTTTTTAATTCTAGGGCTGATTAGGACAAGCTGACTATGCCAAACAGGTTGATAGAAAGACGGCTTGGATTTAATCTTGATGAATGAATGGTTGAGAGATTTTGTGGAAAGTTTTGGATGGAAAAACATTTCTAGGAAAATGAAAGTTTCTGAAAAAATAAAACTTTATTGGGAATGAAAGTTTCTGGAGAATAGCAGAGTGCACGCAATTAATGCATTTGGAAAAAAAACTTTAACTTGCACTTAATGCTGCAGATCGAATTGTCTCTCCCTCAACGCGGGGACCACCGACTCTTCGACGCTAATCTGTTGCTACTGCAGATCGAATGCGCCCGCTAAATTCTGCTAAATTTTATTACGTTAATTTGTTGCCCACGTCGAAGGCGTCCGCTAAATATTTTTACGCTAATTTGTTATTCCTTGCAGAAGGCGCCTGCACCGAATTTGTTGTTCCGCGCCGATTTTTTTACACTAATTTGTTGTTTCGTGTGGAAGGTGACCGTGCCGAATTTGTTGTTCTACACCGAATTCTCCCGTGCCACTAAATATTTTTACACTAACTTGTTGTTCCGCCCAATTTTGGCTGTGAAAATAATTTTTTGGGGAACAAAGATTTCCCGAAGGAAAATCTTAAATGAACCGTGCCCACGGGCACGGGTTATGACTAGTGTATTAATATAATGGCAACCTGAAATAAAATGTAACATCTTTAGCTTTTTGTGTAATGTGAATAACAGCACACTATAAGGGTGGTTGCTATTCACACTGTCACGCCTTCTTTCCATTATACGTGAGAGAGAGGACGTGAGGGAGGATGCAATGTGCTTAAAACAAGGAGGACTCTAATATTTTTTCTTTGTCTCATTGGTTGAAACACACTAAACGTCTGTGATTTAAAACTGCATGTTCTTTTATGCTTACTCAATAAACAGACTAGATAACATTATTACAATCATAACGTCCAGAATAAAATACAACCAGAACACACACAAAAATTACAATAATAAACATCGATAGCAACGCGAAATAGTAATCTCCATAGTCTTCAGTATATTGAAGATCAATGTAGTCCTCGAGCACTGGATCAATCGCTATAATGGGATCATAAGTAAATTCACCCCCATAACATCACATGCATTTCATAAGACAAAACAAAGTGAAATACCCGTCAGCGAGGGGCACCCGGCAAGTATTTTCTATAATAGGAGGGAAAAGCATATATATATATATATATATATATATATATATATATATATATATATATATATATATATATATGGATTAATGGGTATTGTTACGAGGTGGAACTCGCGTACAATGAATTTGTATTATGGGGAACCAAGGGCACGATGGTTATATGGGGAAGAAGGTTTAGGTAGGCTGTTTTACAAGTGATTAGTGGGGTGAAGAGGTTGGACCCGTTGCCGGTGGTACTTGCGGGGTCGAATCTCGCCGGATGCAGCTGAGGAGGGTTGGACGGCAGGGGGCTGACGCTGACTTTGGTCAAGGGGCGAGCTCTCCTGCAGCACGAACAACTCGTCAGAAGGGCGGGGTTGGGGTTCAACCCTTAGCCCCTCCGATGCCTAAGTCAGTAATAGGGCTTAAAATGGGGGGCTAGACACGCCGGCCGGACTAACGGTGTGTCGACCGCGCGTGGCGAGCTATGGGTGGGAGAACAAAGATATGGATGACCCTTGTTCTCGTGTGTGAATTATAGAATGAGAGAGAATTTTCCAACCCCCCTCCGAAAGAGGAGAGGGGGTATTTATACCTGACGGGTGATGACTAGGCGGAGCTGACCTGACATGCTGACTGGATGTGCTGAGCTGGCTCGGTCGTCAGTGGAAACTCCAGATAAGGACGTCGGGAACTGGGTTGACTGACCTGCTTTCTTCAGGCGGCGCGACGACCAGGGGGCGCTTTCGTCGGGGTGTCAGAGCCGAAAGCATTGACTGTCAGATGGCTCAGCTGCCAGGGGGCGCTTTGTCAGTCGGTCGGGTGACGTATGTGTCAGTCGTGTCCTTATCCTAGGTTGTTTGTCGTTAGCGACGAACTAAAGGTCAGGCCGTGCCACTCTAGGCGCCACGGTTCGTGGGAATCGGGCGGGTCGTTCCGATCGGGGGTTGTCTGGCCTGGCCGCGCCCCCCGATCGGTCATGGGCCATGGTCCGCCGGTACGGAAGGATACGTCCGTGCCTGTCAATAGGCCCGGCTTAGCTACCCCAGCGTCCCCAAGCGCGCTACCCCCGGTGGGTCGAGCGGCTGTGGTTGTTCGCCTCGGCCGGTTCAGGGAACGCTGCAAGGCGCGCCCGTCTCCATATTGCCCTGGATTTTCGGGGCGGCGGCCCTTTTGTGAAAAGGTGAGTTGATGGGGTATGTTAGCGGATCCGGGCGGGAGTCGGACTCCTACGATCTTTAGGTCGTAACAATTGCCCCCGGCATTCGAGTGCGAGGCGGAAGCCCGGTTCGTCTCGGATGGCGTAACGCTATCGCGACACTATCTTTTAACGTGACCCGGGCTTGGATCCAAGCTTAGGGGGGATGCTGGTCCTGCGGGGTGTGTCCCGCTATAGCGAGGTCGCGAGGTCTCTTCCGGAGTGTGAACCAAGCGAGGCGTTGTCCCATAACGAGGTGCCGTTGTTGGTGGATATTGCGTCAGATTTAGGGGGAGCTCGACTTTTTGAGAATGTTAGGGCTCTTATTGAGAGGTGTTCATCAGACGCGCTTGTAGTTTTCGCGGAACTTCAGCCGGGCCTTGCCCGGTGGACCTTCCAGCTGATGTGTGCTTGGGCTTAGGGGTAGGAGTCTGAAAGGGGGAATATTATACACCAATCTTTATCGGAAATCTAGGTGATATTTACAACACTAGGAGAAGATGTGGCCCAACCGGCGGTTGGGACGGAGGGTTGTCCACATTTGTTGTTCGCTTCGTCGGGAGGGGCAGATCCCTGCGTCGGGGCGGTCTTCCCGTATGTCGATTACCGAATTCCTACCGCCTCATTGTCCAGGGGCGAGCCGAGGCGCCGGGAACCGAACCAATGTTTTTTAGGGGTGCCGCCCTGTGGCGGTTCAGCCTTCGGGGGGGCCGACCCTCGGTCGTAGGAGGGGACCCTCTTCCCTTCCCTTTCCTCGCTTCCTCGCGTTCTGCCTCGCTGTCGTCGTGCAGGAGGGTTGCTCGGCCTCGCCGGGGACCCCGCGCACCGAGGGGGAACCCCAGGGAGGCTGAGGACGAGGTGGCGGTGGCGGCGCCGCTGGGAGAGCTGTTGGGGGGTCCCCCCCGACACCCTGTGGGGATCGCCGAAGGTGACGGCGTTAATTGGGGTGTTGCGGCACGCGGCCGGCCATCTGGACCTGTCTTTTGATACAGTAACAAGCAGGGGGAAAGCTGGCGGGCGGGGCCTCCCATGTGTAAGGGGAATATCCTGTTGGAGGTGGTGGGGCTATGGCGGCCATCGTCGGGGGAAGTGAGGTCCGTCGGTGGCTATCGGCTTTCTCCGTAGTTCGGTGGGGCATTTGGGGACGTTTTATGCCTGGAGTCCCCTGGGTCTCTCCCTCCTTTTTCCCCTGACCTCTGGAGGGGGGGGTATTTATAGAGAGATTTTGTGGAAGGGTTTTTCCTGGGTAAGGTGGGGGATTAGTGCCATTAATGGGCTCCTCGAATTCACGCGTTTTGGGAATCTCTTTTCCCTGGCGGTATCCGGCACGGGTTGTCTGCCCTGGCCTCTCGGGGGGCGTGTTGCTGCTGATGGCATGTTGTCCGAGCGTTCTGTAGTTATGTCAGGTCACATTGTGGCGCTGCTTCGACGAGACAGGGCCGCTGCCTTATCCGGACCGGGCGTCGAGTTCGAGGCCTTTGCCACGCGATCGGTCCATTCCCGGTCGCGTGTCTTGGCTTCTTGCGTGAGTTATACAATCACCCATTATGCCCCCAACATTCCCGTGTCCGAGATCGCGAGGTCTGGGGGAAGGGGATGTTGACGGCCTTTGTTGGCTTTGGGCGGGGCGGGGAGTCGGCGCAGAGGTTCGGGATGAGACACGTTGTCCTATCGTGATTTGATCTCGGGCCGAACCGGTTACGCGGGGCGAGCTTCAGTTCACCTCTTTCCCCATTGAGCGAAAGCTGTCGGTATTTTTCAGGGAGCGGGAGGACTGGGTTCGAAGCGTTATGTCGCGGGGTTCGAGCTGCGGGCGTAAACTTCCTAGGCGTCCTAAGCCAGTTAGGCGGGGGGGAAGGTGGCGCCTCGCTCACCCGGCACTTGGCGGGGGGATAGCTATTCCCTATAGTATGCACCGAAAAAATCTGAGTGTACAAGGAGGAACGCTTTCATTTAGATTTACAAGAGCTGATCTACAGCTTGTACATGAGTTCTCCGTTTATCGCCCGTCGTGGGGTCGGATCTGGCTCGGGGAGGGGCTATAGAGCTGTCCTCTCCTGAGGTTTAATGACCTCCGGATCTAGGGGTCACTGTGGGCCGGGTGGCCCCTTTTTAACTTGAGTCGATCTTGGCGCGGAGGTGATTGGCCGCCTTCTGTGCTGAAGTGTTGTAAGGTCTCCTTGGCCAGAGAAAAGGGGGGATCTTGCCGGTCGGGCCGCCTTCCCTCCATTGCTTTGCCATCTCCTTCCGCGGACCGGGTACGGTTTCCTCGGTCCGGTAGAGGTACTGAGAAGGGGGATCACCAGAGAAGCCGTCTTTTTGGGGCTTGCGCCTTGGGGAGGTTCTTGAGGATCGGGCCGCTCCTCCCCCCCATGCCTTGCTGCTTCGGTTTGAGGGTGGGGTTCAGCGCCCGGTTGTGCATGGGCGGGCTGACACGCCATGACTTGCCTTTTAGGCTCGTCAGGGATGCAGCCTTTCCGAGGTCCTCGCCCGGAGGTCGACGGCGAGGAGGTACTGGCCGGCACGTGCTAGGGGCTCTCGTCTGCCCAGCCGGCTTTGAACGTATGCCATTCTTTCTCCGACACGTCGTCGTTTAGGGCGGACGGGGGCGTGAAAGGCGGATTTCCCTTGTGTAAGGGGAATACCCTTTTAGCGATCCGTTTGTAAGGGGAATATCCTGTTAGCGGCGCTGGAGATGTAGGAACCGCCGCCTTGGGCGGCGGGAACCATTGATGGCCGGTGACCTCTCTTTTGTTAGGGCGGTGTATCTCGGCCCGTTTCCCGGTGGGTGGGGGGATCAAGTTGCGGTTTTTCATGTCTGCCGGTTCTCCTACTTTCAGAAGGGGGAGTGGCGTCTTTATAGGGAGATCTCGCTGACGGTTTCTTCTTCTTTCAGAAGGGGGAGTGGCGTCTTTATAGGGAGATCTCGCTGACGGTTTCTCCTTTATTTATTGCGCTGAGTTGGCATTATTAATGGGCTCCTTGAATTCATGCCCGTAGGAAACCGCCTTTGCCAGGTGGCTCTTACGGGTCCTCTTTTGGAGCGCATCATTAATGGTGGCGTGTTTCTCGAGCGTCCTTTCGTTTCGTCGAGTCACATCGGGGCCGCCTACTCGGGAACTGACGTCGTTTCGTCCCGGTTTGTGTGCCCCTGTTTTCTTTTGATTTTTCGAGGGTCATGGGTGCGTAGCCCCCTCCGGTTTGGGTGGCTAGGGTTGGCCCTGCCCCAGAGGTCTTGAGGGGGGGAGTGGGCGCGTAGCCCGGCCCGTGCCATTCTCTGGTTTGGGTGGCTAGGGTTGGTCCTGCCCCAGAGGTCTTGAGGGGGGGAGCGGGCGCGTAGCCCGGCCCGTGCCCTTCTCTGGTTTGGGTGGCTAGGGTTGGCCCTGCCCCAGAGGTCTTGAGGGGGGGGAGCGGGCACGTAGCCCGGCCCGTGCCCTTCTCTGGTTTGGGTGGCTAGGGTTGGCCCTGCCCCAGAGGTCTTGAGAGGGGGGAGCAGGCGCGTAGCCCGGCCCGTGCCCTTCTCTGGTTTGGGTGGCTAGGGTTGGCCCTGCCCCAGAGGTCTTGAGGGGGGAGCGGGCGCGTAGCCCGGCCCATGCCCTTCTCTGGTTTGGGTGGCTAGGGTTGGCCCCGCCCCAGAGGTCTTGAGGGGGGAGCGGGCGCGTAGCCCGGCCCGTGCCCTTCTCTGGTTTGGGTGGCTAGGGTTGGCCCCGCCCCAGAGGTCTTGAGGGGGGGAGCGGGCGCGTAGCCCGGCCCGTGCCCTTCTCTGGTTTGGGTGGCTAGGGTTGGCCCCGCCCCAGAGGTCTTGAGGGGGGGAGCGGGCGCGTAGCCCGGCCCGTGCCCTTCTCTGGTTTGGGTGGCTAGGGTTGGCCCCGCCCCAGAGGTCTTGAGGGGGGGAGCGAGCGCGTAGCCCGGCCCGTGCCCTTCTCTGGTTTGGGTGGCTAGGGTTGGCCCCGCCCCAGAGGTCTTGAGGGGGGGAGCGGGCGCGTAGCCCGGCCCGTGCCCTTCTCTGGTTTGGGTGGCTAGGGTTGGCCCTGCCCCAGAGGTCTTGAGGGGGCGAGAGGGCGCGTAGCCCGGCCCGTGCCCTTCTCTGGTTTGGGTGGCTAGGGTTGGCCCTGCCCCAGAGGTCTTGAGGGGGGGAGCGGGCGCGTAGCCCGGCCCGTGCCCTTCTCTGGTTTGGGTGGCTAGGGTTGGCCCTGCCCCAGAGGTCTTGAGGGGGGGAGCGGGCGCGTAGCCCGGCCCGTGCCCTTCTCTGGTTTGGGTGGCTAGGGTTGGCCCTGCCCCAGAGGTCTGGAGGGGGGGGAGCGGGCGCGTAGCCCGGCCCGTGCCCTTCTCTGGTTTGGGTGGCTAGGGTTGGCCCTGCCCCAGAGGTCTCGAGGGGGGGGAGCGGGCGCGTAGCCCGGCCCGTGCCCTTCTCTGGTTTGGGTGGCTAGGGTTGGCCCTGCCCCAGAGGTCTCGAGGGGGGAGCGGGCGCGTAGCCCGGCCCGTGCCCTTCTCTGGTTTGGGTGGCTAGGGTTGGCCCTGCCCCAGAGGTCTCGAGGGGGGGAGCGGGCGCGTAGCCCGGCCCGTGCCCTTCTCTGGTTTGGGTGGCTAGGGTTGGCCCTGCCCCAGAGGTCTCGAGGGGGGGAGCGGGCGCGTAGCCCGGCCCGTGCCCTTCTCTGGTTTGGGTGGCTAGGGTTGGCCCTGCCCCAGAGGTCTCGAGGGGGGGAGCGGGCGCGTAGCCCGGCCCGTGCCCTTCTCTGGTTTGGGTGGCTAGGGTTGGCCCTGCCCCAGAGGTCTCGAGGGGGGGAGCGGGCGCGTAGCCCGGCCCGTGCCCTTCTCTGGTTTGGGTGGCTAGGGTTGGCCCTGCCCCAGAGGTCTTGAGGGGGGGAGCGGGCGCGTAGCCCTGCCCGTGCCCTTCTCTGGTTTGGGTGGCTAGGGTTGGCCCTGCCCCAGAGGTCTCGAGGGGGGAGCGGGCGCGTAGCCCTGCCCGTGCCCTTCTCTGGTTTGGGTGGCTAGGGTTGGCCCTGCCCCAGAGGTCTCGAGGGGGGGAGCGGGCGCGTAGCCCGGCCCGTGCCCTTCTCTGGTTTGGGTGGCTAGGGTTGGCCCTGCCCCAGAGGTCTCGAGGGGGGGAGCGGGCGCGTAGCCCGGCCCGTGCCCTTCTCTGGTTTGGGTGGCTAGGGTTGGCCCTGCCCCAGAGGTCTCGAGGGGGGGAGCGGGCGCGTAGCCCGGCCCGTGCCCTTCTCTGGTTTGGGTGGCTAGGGTTGGCCCTGCCCCAGAGGTCTCGAGGGGGGAGCGGGCGTGTAGCCCGGCCCGTGCCCTTCTCTGGTTTGGGTGGCTAGGGTTGGCCCTGCCCCAGAGGTCTTGAGGGGGGGAGCGGGCGCGTAGCCCGGCCCGTGCCCTTCTCTGGTTTGGGTGGCTAGGGTTGGCCCTGCCCCAGAGGTCTTGAGGGGGGGAGCGGGCGTGTAGCCCGGCCCGTGCCCTTCTTTGGTTTGGGTGGCTAGGGTTGGCCCTGCCCCAGAGGTTCGGAGTTTTAACGAACTACAAAACTTGTGTAGGAACAACGATGTTGCGTAAAACGGGTAGATGTGTACATTGCGCGTAAGAAAGGAAAAACTCACAGCTATTGGTAAAATTTTAGCAGATGTTTTGCGTTCCAAGGGTGGGCCAGTTCGCTCCCTTTGGGGGTAGCCAGGATGTACGTGGCCGGTCCGACAATATCGACGACCATGTAGGGCCCTTCCCATTTAGCGGCCAGCTTTCCCCACTGTGCAGTCTCGGGCCGGAAGGTGGCATCTCGGAGGACCAAATCGCCGATCCTGAAAGTCCGCGGTTTCACCCGGGAGTCGTAATACCGCGCCATCCTCTGGCTGTGTTTGACGAGGCTAGTCAGGGCCCGGTCTCGTACCCCGTCTATCAACTCAAGACTGAGGCCGAGTCCTTCCCTGTTGATTTCTTCGTCGAAGAGCTTTAGCCGGAGTGTCTCCTCGCCGATTTCCACAGGAACGACCGCCTCCGATCCGTATGCTAGCACGAAGGGGCTTTCTCCAGTCGAGGCCTTGTGGGTGGTACGATAAGACCACAGGATTCCCGGCAGCTCGTCGACCCAAGCCCCCAGAGCGGCGTCCACCTTCTTCTTCATTGGGTTCAAGATAAATTTTTTCACGGCCTCCGCCATTCCGTTGCACTGTGGGTGGGCGACTGACGTGAACTGGAGTCTGATCCCCCAGCCCGAGCAGAAGTCGCGGAAGCCTTCGTAATCGAACTGCTTTCCATTATCCGTGACAATGGAGCGGGGAATCCCGAAGCGGCATATGATGGATTGCCAGATGAAGCCCTTCATGTCCGTCCACGCGATTCGCGCCAGCGGCTCTGCTTCGACCCATTTTGTGAAGTAGTCCACGGCGACGACTAGATATTTCCGTCCCCCGGAGGCCTTTGGGAACGGCCCCAGGATGTCGAGTCCCCACTTGGCGAAGGGGATCGGGCTCAAGATGGGCATCAGGTTGGCCGGGGGTGCGGTCGTCCGTCGGCAGAACTTCTGGCAAGCCTCGCACTTCTTGACGTACTGTACCGCGTCCCGGATCATCGTCGGCCAGTAGTATCCTTGGCGCATTACTTTGTGGGCGATGGTGCGCCCGCCATGGTGGTTTCCGCAGAAGCCTTCGTGTACCTCGCGGATGACTTGCTCAGCCGGCTCCAGGCCCAAGCATTTCAGGTAGGGCAAGACGTCAAAATTGGCGCGGCGGCGGCGGTACAGCCGTCCGTCGAGAAGCACGAATGACAGGGCCCGCCTTTCCACCTGTGGGAGATTACCGTCGGGTCCACCCCGGGCATGTCGGCAGGTGACCATGCGAATATGTCCGCGTTTTCCCGGAGCAAGGCGACGAGGGCCGTCCTCAAAGCGGCCGGGAGTTTTGTCCCGATGGAGACGGTTCTCCCCTCGTCCGAGGCTACTGGGACCTCTTCCACTTCCTCGGCCGGGGTCGGCCGCTGGTCGCAGAAGTCTTCCCTCTCGTCAGGGATGAGAGCCGTCGGGGTCCGCCTCGGGCTCTTACGCAGGGACGGCGTATGGTTGTGGTCTCCGGGCATCTCCTGTCCTCCCCGCACCTGTCCCACCCCCCGCGGGGTCTGGAACTTCATCGTCTGATGTTGCAGGCTGGGGAACGCCTCGATGGCCGTCATATATGGACGCCCTATGATTCCGTTATACGCCGACGCGACGTCGATGATGACAAAATGCGTTTCCCTGGTGACGACCATCGGTTCCTCCCCCAGGGTCATGGGCAGGGTGATCGTTCCCTCGGCGGGGATCGCATGGCCGGTGAAGCCAGAAAAAGGGCCCACACAGGGCCCTAGGTCTGCACACCCACATCCCATCCTCTCGACCGTTGACAGGAACAGGATGTCACAGGAGCTACCGGTGTCAATCAGGAGCCGGCCGACGTCAATCGCCTCGATCCGAGCCTCGATGACGAGAGCGTCATTGTTCTGGCTCCGTGCCTCCTGCCAGTCCTCCTCGGTAAAGGTGATAGGGGGTCGGTGTGTCCTTCTTCGCTTCGGTCGGCGGCCGGTGCCCGCCATCATCACCTGTCGGGCTCCGGCCCCCGGGATTGCGGGCGCCCGCCCCGCCGAGGAAGACCCTCCAGTTATCATCTCAATTCGCATGACCGCCCTCGGGGGCGTGGCTCCTCCTTATCGCGGCTCGCCGGTGGTTCCCGTCCCCCCTCCTCCGGGGGGCTCTCTCTCCTTCTGCCACCCGCCTGCCCGCGACGAAGTTTCCCAGGTGACCCGCCTGGATCAATCGCTCGATCTCTCTTTTAAGGGCGTAACAACGGTCGGTGTCGTGACCGTGGTCCCGGTGATAACGACAGTATCTCCGGGGGTCCCGCCTCGCCGGGTCCGTCCTCATCTCCCGGGGAGGCTCTGGCAGTAACCCGGACCTTGTCGCCGCAGCCAGCACCTCCATCATGGGGGCATTGAGTCGCGTGTAATGCGCCCGTAGGGGGCCTTCTTGTCTCGGGACGACTCGAGGGAGCCCTTGGGCCGGAGCGAACTCGTGCGCCGGGCCAGGTCGATCTTGCGGGCGAGGCCCGAGCGGTTCCCGCCTTGGTCGGGCCAGCTGGTCGCGACCACGGTGCCCCTCTTCCTGCCCCGGCCGTGGGTGTGACCGGGGTTCGCCTTGGGAGGGTTTCGCCGGGGGGAATAAGGCCTTTGCTCCGAGAGTCTCCTCGGCCAACGCGTGCCTCTCCGCCATAGCAACCAATGCCTCGTAGTCGGACGGCGGGTCACGGAGCAGGGATTTGTGGAGGCTCCGAGTCCGCAACCCCGTTTTGAAGGCCAGCATAAGCACCTCATCGCCGCATGTCACCACCGCCCGTCTCTCCTCCTGAAAGCGGCGGAGGTATCTTCCTGTTGTCTCTCCCTCCCCTTGGACTATCGTGCTGAGATAGTCTAAGGGCTTCTTTTTCGTCCGCCCGGCCCGGAACTCTTGGCAGAACTTGTGGGATAGTTCGCCAAAGCTCCCGACGGACCTCGCGGGCAAGCCAAAGTACCAGTCCAACGCGGTGTCCCTCAGGCTCTGGGAGAAATGTCGGCATAGGAACGCCTCATCCACGTCATGCGCCTCCATCGCCCCCCGTTATTGCTGAACGTGCGTGAGGGGGTCGCCTCTCCCATTGTACGTGGCCAAGTGAGGGGGTTTGAACCTTATGGGCCGTGGGGCAGACGTGATCCACCGTGCAAGGGCGGTCCGGTGCATCCCCTCTCCGCCATTCAGGGGTCTGGCTTCGGTCGCGCCTCGGCCGCCGACGGTCCCCCGTCCCCGGGGAGTAGCCCGACGGTCTTCTGGCGGGGCTCCTTCCTTGGGCCGAGGATTCGACGGGTTGCGGGCTACGGTTCTCCCAGCGCCAGCGCCTCCCGGCCAGCTCTCCTCGGGCCTCCATCCGTTCTTGATTCTCCCGAAGGAGCCTTTCGCGCTCGGCGGTGAGGAAGCGTAGTTGTCGGCAAACGGCTTCCTCGTGCTGGGTATCGGAGGGGTGGTGCAGGCGATGCGGGCTGCCTCCTCCGGGTGGGGACTGATGGGAATCTAGTCCCACCCCAAGTGGTTTGTTTTGTTGATGATCACACCAAATGTTATTAAATTACTAATCATACAACTTAAGTGTGTAGGTTGTGCAATAAGCTAATTGAAGCTCGAAACATACTCCGAGAAGAAGAACTTCAACCACACACATAGAAGATGAAGATGAATTTAGCTCGCAACTTCAAAGCTCAAGCACAAGAAGAGTTCAAAGATGAAGCTCAAAGAATGTGCTCAAGCTAAAGCTAAAGAGGAGCTCAAATTCAAGCGGAAGCATATGCAACTAGCGCAAGCTCAACCATGGCTTCAAGTTCTTCATAGAGTCTAGTGTGTGAGTTGGTTTTTCATTTTCTTAGGAATTATGTCAAAGCCAAGAAGAATTTGCACACACACAAAATGATTTTCTAAAATGTTTTTAAAACTCATTTTAAACTTATTTGAGAGCATACTTTTCATAGAAGCTAAGTTTCAATTTGTAGTCAACTACAAACACCCAGTAGTTCACTACACTGATTTCTGTCTTCTACCAGAAAAGATAGTCTGGTAGTCGACTACCTAAGTTAGGGAGTCGACTACCAGTAGTAGCAGATTTTCTCTGAGACACTCTGGGAGTCGAGTACCAAAGTTAGGGAGTCGACTACCAGCTGTGCGACCAGAATTCCTTGATTCACTCTCTCATTTATTCTTTGCTTGATTTTTGGGCTGAAGTCAAACTTGATTTGAATTATTTTGAATTCTCCTTTGGCTCTATGAATAGAGACCCTATGGAACATTTTTCTCACCAATTTACTCTTGAGCAAAATTCTTACTCTCTCAAAAAGATCTCATCGTTCTCATCGCTCTCAAAGTTCTTCATAGCCAAATCGGTTTTTCAATTTCTGATCTTATTGCTTATATTCTTTTATAATTCTTTTTAAGATCATTATTATTATTTGGCTATTGCAAATTGGTTTTCAAAATCCTTCTCTTTGATTTTTTATATTCTCAAAGGATTTTTGAAACATCTAGATTCTAGATCACATCGAATAATTTCATATTCTTTGTGTGATCTAAGAACACATCTAGATTCTAGATCACATTGAATAAATTCATATTCTTTGTGTGATCTACGAACGAGTTAAATTCTTTTAGCCACGTTAAGCACAATTGCAAATTTAATCTCGGCTATAGAATTATTGGGTGTAAAAACCAATCTCCACTAATTCATTGTGGTGTATTGGATTTGACTTTACTTGAAGTCCCTTGGTGATAAGGGTGATTGTAAATCCTTGTTGTAGGCAAGGTGTTTGTGAAAAGTCCTCGGATTGTGAGGCAAGGTAAAGTCCTCGTGTTGTGAGGCAAGGGTAAAATCCTAGACAAGTCTAGGCGGTCGGAAATCCTAGTTGAGGCTAGGTATTTGTATTGCTAAGGCAATAGTGGAAATCTCGTACCGAATTGGTCGGGGACTGGACGTACCCAGGGTTGTGGGGAACCAGGATAAAAATCCTTGTGTTTGCGTTTGATTATCTCTGTGATTGTTTATCTCTACTTTGTTTATCTTGATTCATTGAATATTACATTTGTAACTCATTCATAATATATTGCAAGATCAATTTCTGTATCTACTTCTCTATTGTACTTCCGTGTAATCGTTTATATCTTCATTAAGTATTCGCTTAACTGAGCTGTGCATAATTTCCCTCTGGGAGTCGACTACTGTTCTTAGGGAGTCGACTACCAGAAGAGTTTTATCTCTGACTTGTTTTGAAGATTAATTAAGTTGATTAAGAACCAAGCGTAGATCACTCTACTTGGTTTCTTAGGCAACATTAGAAGGTTTTGTTTTGTGTTGATTAATTAAAGAACGAAAAAGTTTTATCTTTATACAACACTATTCAACCCCCCTTCTAGTGTTGTTTGCCATCCACAGGATCCAACACTTGGTATCAGAGCGAGGTTACAAGCCGACATCAACAAGAAGACAATTTCCACATATCTTCGACGGCTCAAATTATGACGATTGGAAAAGAATGATGAAAGTCTACATTCAATCCAAAGACAACAACTTGTGGAGATTTGTGGAGAAGCCTTATCACCCACCTACCACACCCGAGTCACTATGGACAAAAGAGGAAGAAGAAATGGAAATGAAAGATGGAGAGGTAATTGGATATATTCAATGTTTTTTTTAGTAACAAAATTTTTAGTCTTGTGTCAGGAGCTACTACAGCGTATCAACTATGGCACATGGTAGAGAAGTTTGAGGAGACTACCTCTAAAGTTTCATCCTCCAACAAAGATAAAGAAGGTTCTTATGATTGCTACATGGCACAAACAAACGATGAGGTAAACTCTACCTCTAGTGATGAAGATGAAAACAATGATTTACTTCATGCTTACAATGATTTAGTTAAAGATTACAAATCATTGAAAAGTAAATTTAGTTCTTTAAAGCATGATCATAAGAGTTTAAAGAAAGATCATAATCCACTTCTTATTGATCATAATAAGTTGAAAAGTGAGCATAATGCTTTATTGAATGATTATGAATGTTTGAATCTTGTGCATAATGAATCTCTTGAAAGATTGAATAATGCTAAGTCTATTATTGAACAATTGAGAATTGATAATGATAGACTAGTAGTAGAAAATTCTTTGCTTGTGAATGAATGCAATAACATTAATGCTAGAATTGATTTATTGTTTAGTGATTTGTCTATCCGTAAAAGTATGCATGAAGAGCTTGTTTCTAAATTTGATAATTTCAAACGCAATGATAGTTTGAATACTTTTTCTTCATGCAAACATGATTCCATGATTAATAATGTTGTTAGAGACAAAAAGAATCATGTTAGACAGAATATGCATGCTAATGTTGTTAGAAAGAAATATGCTTTCATGTATGGTAAGATCGCATGCAATAAATTGATGAAATCCAATATTTCTAATAGATCCATTCATAAGTTGGATTCTACTAATCATGTGACTATGCATCCATATGCTAAGAATAATTCTATGACCATGCGTAGATTACATGATAATATGTGTTGGGTTCCAAAGAATTTGAGTTTGGTTGATAGAAATGCATATATCCATAATATCGTGATGAATATGCATAATTCTAGAAATTCTTTGTATGCTAGGAAAACAAATCCTAAATGGGTTTGGGTTCCTATTGGATGATCTTGCATGAACCCAATAATGTTGAGTATCTATGCTTATTGTATATTTTTAGGATACTCAAACTTGCATATTGAATATCATTTAAATTGATTTCATTGATAATATCTTTAACCCCATGGACTCGAAAGAAAAGAGTACCAAATCTTGATTTTTGTAGGTACTCCCACATTTGAAGGGATTAGTAGAAGCGCTCCCAATGAATCTCTAAATCCATGCATACATTAAGGGGGAGACCCAACTGCAATGATGCAAACTTTAAGGGGGAGCCTATGAAATTTTTTTCTTCACTTGGTATGTATACGATTATGTTTTTTTTGTGATGACAAGGGGGAGAAAAAGTGAAACAAGCAAAAACATGAATGAATAATAAACCGTATCTAAGCAGGGGGAGTAAGTACACTTACTCATTGTTTTTATTTCATATTATTCATATGTTTTTCATTTGGGTGTCATCATCAAAAAGGGGGAGAGTGATGGGAATCTAGTCCCACCCCAAGTGGTTTGTTTTGTTGATGATCACACCAAATGTTATTAAATTACTAATCATACAACTTAAGTGTGTAGGTTGTGCAATAAGCTAATTGAAGCTCGAAACATACTCCGAGAAGAAGAACTTCAACCACACACATAGAAGATGAAGATGAATTTAGCTCGCAACTTCAAAGCTCAAGCACAAGAAGAGTTCAAAGATGAAGCTCAAAGAATGTGCTCAAGCTAAAGCTAAAGAGGAGCTCAAATTCAAGCGGAAGCATATGCAATTAGCGCAAGCTCAACCATGGCTTCAAGTTCTTCATAGAGTCTAGTGTGTGAGTTGGTTTTTCATTTTCTTAGGAATTATGTCAAAGCCAAGAAGAATTTGCACACACATAAAATGATTTTCTAAAATGTTTTTAAAACTCATTTTAAACTTATTTGAGAGCATACTTTTCATAGAAGCTAAGTTTCAATTTGTAGTCAACTACAAACACCCAGTAGTTCACTACACTGATTTCTGTCTTCTACTAGAAAAGATAGTCTGGTAGTTGACTACCTAAGTTAGGGAGTCGACTACCAGTAGTAGCAGATTTTCTCTGAGACACTCTGGGAGTCGAGTACCAAAGTTAGGGAGTCGACTACCAGCTGTGCGACCAGAATTCCTTGATTCACTCTCTCATTTATTCTTTGCTTGATTTTTGGGCTGAAGTCAAACTTGATTTGAATTATTTTGAATTCTCCTTTGGCTCTATGAATAGAGACCCTATGAGAACATTTTTCTCACCAATTTACTCTTGAGCAAAATTCTTATTCTCTCAAAAAGATCTCATCGTTCTCATCGCTCTCAAAGTTCTTCATAGCCAAATCGGTTTTTCAATTTCTGATCTTATTGCTTATATTCTTTTATAATTCTTTTTAATATCATTATTATTATTTGGCTATTGCAAATTGGTTTTCAAAATCCTTCTCTTTGATTTTTTATATTCTCAAAGGATTTTTGAAACATCTAGATTCTAGATCACATCGAATAATTTCATATTCTTTGTGTGATCTAAGAACACATCTAGATTCTAGATCTCATTGAATAAATTCATATTCTTTGTGTGATCTACGAACGAGTTAAATTCTTTTAGCCACGTTAAGCACAATTGCAAATTTAATCTCGGCTATAGAATTATTGGGTGTAAAAACCAATCTCCACTAATTCATTGTGGTGTATTGGATTTGACTTTACTTGAAGTCCCTTGGTGATAAGGGTGATTGTAAATCCTTGTTGTAGGCAAGGTGTTTGTGAAAAGTCCTCGGATTGTGAGGCAAGGTAAAGTCCTCGTGTTGTGAGGCAAGGGTAAAATCCTAGACAAGTCTAGGTGGTCGGAAATCCTAGTTGAGGCTAGGTATTTGTATTGCTAAGGCAATAGTGGAAATCTCGTACCGGATTGGTCGGGGACTGGACGTACCCAGGGTTGTGGGGAACCAGGATAAAAATCCTTGTGTTTGCATTTGATTCTCTCTGTGATTGTTTATCTCTACTTTGTTTATCTTGATTCATTGAATATTACATTTGTAACTCATTCATAATATATTGCAAGATCAATTTCTGTATCTACTTCTCTATTGTACTTCCGTGTAATCGTTTATATCTTCATTAAGTATTCGCTTAACTGAGCTGTGCATAATTTCCCTCTGGGAGTCGACTACTGTTCTTAGGGAGTCGACTACCAGAAGAGTTTTATCTCTGACTTGTTTTGAAGATTAATTAAGTTGATTAAGAACCAAGCGTAGATCACTCTACTTGGTTTCTTAGGCAACATTAGAAGGTTTTGTTTTGTGTTGATTAATTAAAGAACGAAAAAGTTTTATCTTTATACAACACTATTCAACCCCCCTTCTAGTGTTGTTTGCCATCCACAGGATCCAACAGGGACCTGTTCAGCAACGGGTCCCGCCCGTCCCCGAGCCGCCGACCCGTCGCCGTCTCGTCCAGGATTTCTCGGTTGCTCCTGTTTTCTCTCCTTAGCCTCTCGCGCTCCGCGACGATAAGGCGGAGTTGGCGGCGAGCGGCCTCTTCGTCCCGATAGGCCCTTCGGGCGGTCTCTGCCGCTTCGTCCAAATGCCTTTGCGCGGCGGCTGCCTCCCCCAGGCGCCTCCACCGCCGCGCAACTTCCATCTCCTCTTCCAGGAGCCTTTGCTGGGCCGCAACCTCCTCCGCGAGCCCCCTGTTCTCCCCCTCCTCCTCGAACTGAAGGTGGAGGTTCCGCCTCACGTTCTGGGGCTCTGAGGGGCCAGGCGGAGGCTCCGTTCCAGCCGTCTGATAGTCTCCCCTGGCCTGAGTGACTGCCTCGAAGCTTTTCAGGACAGCGTGGGTTGAAGTATGTTCAGTTTCGGTGCCCATACCCAGAAGGGGGTCGGACGCCGGGGTGATTTGTAGAGAGAGCAGTTCCTGACCCACGGGATCTTTGCCATGGTCAGGGTTACGCGAGATCGGCATGGAGTCTAACATGGGTGTGACCCTTCGTTCCCACAGACGGCGCCAATTGTTACGAGGTGGAACTCGCGTACAATGAATTTGTATTATGGGGAACCAAGGGCACGATGGTTATATGGGGAAGAAGGTTTAGGTAGGCTGTTTTACAAGTGATTAGTGGGGTGAAGAGGTTGGACCCGTTGCCGGTGGTACTTGCGGGGTCGAATCTCGCCGGATGCAGCTGAGGAGGGTTGGACGGCAGGGGCTGACGCTGACTTTGGTCAAGGGGCGAGCTCTCCTGCATCACGAACAACTCGTCAGAAGGGCAGGGTTGGGGTTCAACCCTTAGCCCCTCCGATGCCTAAGTCAGTAATAGGGCTTAAAATGGGGGGCTAGACACGCCGGCCGGACTAACGATGTGTCGACCGCGCGTGGCGAGCTATGGGTGGGAGAACAAAGATATGGATGACCCTTGTTCTCGTGTGTGAATTATAGAATGAGAGAGAATTTTCCAACCCCCCCTCCGAAAGAGGAGAGGTGGTATTTATACCTGACGGGTGATGACTAGGCGGAGCTGACCTGGCATGCTGACTGGATGTGCTGAGCTGGCTCGGTCGTCAGTGGAAACTCCAGATAAGGACGTCGGGAACTGGGTTGCCTGACCTGCTTTCGTCAGGCGGCGCGATGGCCAGGGGGCGCTTTTGTCGGGGTGTCAGAGCCGAAAGCATTGACTGTCAGATGGCTCAGCTGTCAGGGGCGCTTTGTCAGTCGGTCGGGTGACGTATGTGTCAGTCGTGTCCTTATCCTAGGTTGTTTGTCGTTAGCGACGAACTAAAGGTCAGGCCGTGCCACTCTAGGCGCCACGGTTCGTGGTAATCGGGCGGGTCGTTCCGATCGGGGGTTGTCCGGCCTGGCCGCGCCCCCCGATCGGTCATGGGCCATGGTCCGCCGGTACGGAAGGATACGTCCGTGCCTGTCAATAGGCCCGGCTTAGCTACCCCAGCGTCCCCAAGCATGCTACCCCCGGTGGGTCGAGCGGCTGTGGTTGTTCGCCTCGGCCGGTTCGGGGAACGCTGCAAGGCGCGCCCGTCTCCATATTGCCCCGGATTTTCGGGGCGGCGGCCCTTTTGTGAAAAGGTGAGTTGATGGGGTATGTTAGCGGATCCGGGCGGGAGTCAGACTCCTACGATCTTTAGGTCGTAACAGGTATCATACGCCATATGAGGCCTTGTCTCATATTCCCTCTCACATAAAGCAACCAAGTACAAGCTCACATGGGCTTGTACTTGGTTGTACTTAGTTGCTTTATCTGAGAGGAAATATGAGGCAAGGCCTCATATGGCGTATGATAGCCATTATTCTCATATATATATACACGCGCGCTCTCTCTCTCCCGGGCGTCCCCTAAAGACGTCCTCCTCGCTAGGATCTCCTCTGATGTTTTTAATGCCACAGTCTCTTGCGACCTTGAGGATGTTAAGTTTGTGGATCGTTCTTTTTTTGGGAATTGGTGGATCTCTTATGCCGTTTTTTGTGTGCCTCTCCAGCATAATTTTTCTTTTTCTTGGTGCGTGCCTGGTAGTTCTAGTGTAAGGTGACAGCTTCTCAGCCTCTCCCTTACATGCTCTGCTTGTTGGTCCGTGCCTTGATGTAGTCACCTGTTTATATTTATATACACGCTCACATACACACTTACACACACGCGCGAGATATATAGAAAAACATGATATAAGTATGAGTTACGCATGACAAGTATGATATTTAAGGGTTGAAAACGATGCTAGTTAACAGTTAGAACATTTAATAGCATTTGCAACATGCGATGAAAAGACTGTAAATGATGTTAAAGGCAATACTTAAATAACCACAAGTTCTAGTGCCAAGTTATGTCTAGTGGCATAATATGTGACTAAAATGCACGCTATCATCGTGAGCTCTCCGTGGCCCTACTTACAGCCCATATCCGTCGGGCGACGGTCAAGTTACTTTCATCCACTTAGTGTGAGTGGAAGTAAAGCTGTAATGTGGATCCAGTCACTCCCATGACCTCTGGGACAATTGGACTATCATGTTCCAACGTGTCAATTCAAGTGACAGGTTGATAGTACATGTTACATCAAGCGATCGTATGCACATGCATATGGTCCGGTCTGTTAGTCATGCGATCATATAGGTACAGTTTTATCGTAATACATGCATATGGCCTAGCCACAGAGTCTCGTGATTTTATACAACAGCTCAATATAATTTTATGGTGAGTGACATGTCGCCAATTTACAACGTGTCCATTTTACTACTTTAATCAGTCATTTATTATATAAAATGAACTCGAAAACATAACAGCTAAGCATATGAATATATTTAAGCAAGAAATAATTTTCTGAACTGGTATTTTTATTAATTTTTAAACAATTAATATGCAATTTTCCGAATTTAAAATGGCTAAAAAATAATTTTTGAAATTATAAATATGTCACTAACAATGTTCGACAATTAATATAGAGAAAGCTACACGTCAGAACTTTATGCACAATATGTCAAAACCTTTCTCTTAACTAGTAGATTTATAGGCTATTTTTACTCCTCTAAATTTAAGCGAAATTTGATGGAAATAATAATTTAACTGTTATGAATAGTACCCATTGGGCCTATTGGGTATCCACCCACATGAGTAACCAATATAAAGGAGGCTAGGGGTTTCCTAGCCTCAACATTCTCAAAACATGTTTCTCCTTCACAACACGTTATCGGCACGATCACGCTCGACGGAAGAAGCGACGGCTCGTGAGAGGGAGACGCCCGGCGGACGCTCCGTCAATTTTTTCGCGACGAAAAGCTTCGCGAGACGATGCAGAGTTCCTTTTCGGGCATCCCTCATCAAACTTCGCTAGATCTGGCGGACAGATTTAGTGGGTAAGCCTAAATGTTTTTCTAAATCTGATAACATATTAAAAATTCAATTTTTTTATATGATCTAGAATAAAATATACGATTGTTTACGCATGGATCTAACTTATTAGATCAAAAACTTAATTGTTTGTATGCAAAACTGATAAAAAAATTAATTTTTATGCAATCTATATGTTATTTGGTAGAGTTTATTATATCATTTTGTGCAAAATCTTGTTCATGATGTCCCATAATTTAAAAATCAAAATCTGATAAACATGTGAACGGCCAGAAGCCAATAGCCCCTCCCCGCCAAAGATCCGACAGATCCGGTGCAAAATCCGGCAGGAGAAAAAAAGCCTGCCGCGCCTCCGGGAGTGGTGGTGAATACTGTCGCGCCCATAAGACACGGCCACCTGCCGTGCCACCTGGCGTGGCGTCCGCGCCTGCTGCGCGCCTACCGGCGGCCGGCGGCCGCTGTCGGCAGCGGCCCCCTCCCCAAAACCCTAACCCAATATTAGGGTTATGGTTAGGGGAAGCCCATTTTGGGCTTTTGGGCTAAAAGCCCAACTAAAAATGAAATAAAATAAAAATAAACAAAAATAAAATAAATCTGAAATTAAATTGTTTTGGGCCTGAAGCCCAAACAAAAATAATTCTCAGATTCTTACACTCATGGGCCTTTTCTTGGGCCAGCAGCCCAATAAGGAAAAAAATCAGATTAGTTGATTGATATTATGTTAGAACCCCTAATGGGCCTAAAGCCCACCAAATAAATACAAATGTATTAAAATTAAAGTTGGTTTTCCCATTTTCTTGATGGGCCTGAAGCCCACACTGAAATGTAATTAAAATTTAAGTTAATTTTAACTTGTTGAGTGGGCTTAGCCCATAGATTTTCTTGAAAATTAATAAACAAGTATTCTAACGGGCCAGAAGCCCACGGACACAAAGTAATTAATTTTTAATAAATAGTATTAGTATTCCTCTTATTTTGTTGGGCTTTCAGCCCACAAAAGTGTAAAAATATACATAAATAAAGAGGAAACATGCTTAACGGACTTAAAGCCCACTGGCCTAATATAATTTTAATTAATTTCTGAAATCTTTATAAAAAATATATATTAATATATATTAAATTCAGAAATTACCGAATAAATCCCAGAAAATTCCAGAAAAATCCTAAAAATTTGGGAAAAAATCTGGAGAATTCCTGAAACATCGGGAAAGTAATTGGGAGGGGTTACAATAAAAATTAATATTTGGGGGGATAAAAAGTTAGTTGTGGTTAACGATGAAAGACATGTTGTTCAGTTTAAATTTTTCTGAACATAATCTAACTGACACTGCGCATACCGCGGATGGCCAGAAGCCTCCGCCGCCACTACGTACCCATAAATTTTTCCTTTTTGGGGTTAAATTCCCATGAAATTTTTGGGTATGCGTCATAAAATTCCAAGACATCTTATGAACAACTAGATCAATGCACAATTGATTTAATATTTTGTTTGCATGTTAAAACTTAGTCTATTTTCTTATATAACTATTTTTCATGTTAATACTCATACTAAGATTAATTATTATGGCACAAACAGATTAAATAATATTTCAACAAGTTTAAATATCATATATTTGTTGAGAATTGAACCTGAAGTTCAAATCATATTAAATATCAAAACAAAACAAATACGATGGTTTATGCGAAAATTATAATTGCTATCTTCATAAAAGATGCACACTTCGCGATAAATAGATATATAAGATCTATGATCTATATAATCCAATATGGACACACGAAGTTTTCCATAATACCTCTAAACTCTTTAAAAGAGTACTCTCCTTTATTTTTTACAAGGAAAGATTTTTTTAAATCTAGCCTTGAATATAAGCATACGCGTGAAGCATTGGCTTAATAAATAAGTGAGAAATATATTACACACCCACGTATTTGTTCCCTTTGAGCATGATTAACTATCCACAAAAATTTGAACGACTCAAGAAAATGGCCTGAAGCCATACTCGAGCGTTCAAATAGACGTTTAAAAGTCTCTAATTATTAGAAATGTGGAAGTATAAAATAATTTGCTCAAACATCTGCTTATGTCTTCGTAGTAAGACTAATTTTCATTGTCCTTTATAAATAAGGAAAATTGAAATCAGTGGAAGTTCAAGATCAAATATGACCTGAAATATAAAATAAGCGAAAATATTACATACCTCGATATAGAGTAGAAAATGACAAACTAATATCAGAACCGGAAGCTCTGATAAGTACTCATAATGCTTTCGCAATATAAAAAGTAATTAGTTTATGCCAACGAAATATATATACATTGCCAGTCTAAACCGACGAAAGTCGACCTACTTATTGTATAATTAGCAACTCCTAGAGGACAAATAAATTTTATAAACACAATTTTTAATCTGTTGCCATAACATATTTCTTAGTGAGTTTTAAGTGTTTATATATACTTTTAAAAAGTATTTTACAGTATAAGTCATTTAGAAAATCTTTTCTGTGATTTCTGTTTTTTTATTCAGAATTTTTTAAGCCTGAATACTCTTAAAAGAGGATGTCTATTACTCTCAAAATAAATAAAGCCTGAAGCTTTGTCCCAAAATAAATTCAAAAGGAGGAAAATTGGAACACCTGAAGTGTCCAAAATCGTCCAAGTCTTAACTTAGGAACGATAAATATGATGCCCAGGATTGATGTTTGTTTAAACAAATCCTATATATCTGAAGAAAACAATGTTTATTCAGATGGGTGTATTTTCTTTATCCCATATAAATGAGCTAATATATTATGAAATCATTTCCACTTCATGTGGACATTGACCCTTATAACATCCTCAAAAATAAATTAGATGATATACTTACTATCATCATTAAAGATAATGAAGACCTTTAGGTCTCTTGAGAGTATTTAAGGGATATAATTAGGCTTTGTCCACTCCCTTAATAGGATTGATGATGTACCTTTGGTGTACTCATCAATATATCCTCTAAAAATGGCCATTATCCAACCACATTTTTAAAAAAATAGTGGTAACATTTGATAAAAATAGGAAATCATAAATAATTAGCAACAGTGGTTGTGTACACTCAGCTAAACACTCCATTAGAACCTTTTAATATGAGTCTGATCAACTCCATATAAACATTCTCTAAGAATGGGTTTAAAGCACATCTTAAAGATGGTACATCCGCAACGCTGTGTATGTGTTCCTGAAGCAACACTACATAAACTGTCATGATACCATAAAGAGAACACATTCATCAGGACTAACCAACTTTGATGAATAGATTCGAAAATCTCGTATGAGTAAGGCATTAGTACACATCTTATAGATTGTGTGTTGATGGTAATAAGGATCCTAAAGATCCTTCAATTCCCTATTTGGTTCAAATCATCTATGAGCCTGAAGCTCAAATTGACCATTTAAAAAGTAAATACATATGATCTGATTATAATCAGACTGGCAATTTAAATATTGTCAAAACTTTCACACCCCTGCTGCTAAAAATCCAGCTAGGATTGACATACCAAATATAATGGATGCAATCCACCAGTAGCAGAAGTGGATGTCCTTAAGAGATGAGAGGACATACCACTAGGCTCCAAAGAGAGAAATCTACTCCTGGAGACCAAAAAAGCAATACCACCATATGAAAGTGAGCTCAAATCCAGAACATTATTGCAACTTGGTTGCTAAGGACCCATTTTGGATCTGTCCGTATTCTTTACCCGTCCCAGAACCTTCACTTCTTTAACGCGTCGTGAATGAGACACCTCTGGGAGAAATCAAATGATTATAATACGTACGGGGTGAGTTTTAGGCAAGAAAGAACACATTTTGTCGACAAATTCTCTCATATTTCATTTTTCCAGTTAAATATAAAATATCGTTTTCACAACTCTACTTTGCATGAAGCAAACATAGAGATTTGGCCAAATTATAATAATGTGGAATGAGGCAATAATAAGGTGAGCTGGACTCACTTATGAAATATGGGGTGTATGGACCTGAAGTCCTGATATCAAAAATGATATCAAATCATGTGGGATAACTGAGTATTATAGGAGAATTATAATAAAAGCGTTAGCTATAAGCATTTTAATTTGCTATAGCTTTAGGGGTATAAATCGCTCAAACCAGGAAGTAATCAAGTAAGATGAGCTGAACTCACTTACAAGATGAATCTGATGCATCAACTGGTTTATGTCAAGGCATAACCCAACGAATGGCAAAAAGAGGGAATTTTTGGTTGATGTTGCTATTAGATGTGACAACATTACCTATATAAAATTTCGTCAACTGTATGTATAAAATTTTTCTTTACTTTACTTTTTTCTGGGACATATATTAAAAATATGATTAAGGGAAAGACAACCTAGACAAAGATCCTTAAAGGACTCATACTAAAAGGTTGATGTTTGCACCTTTTAAAAATAGTATTATTTTTAAGAGAGAATTAAAAGAATTGAGATTATTTTTAATAACTCGATAATATTATCGGATTTCCTGAAGAGAAAATACCGGAATATCTGTTAAAGCCTATCTATCAAATATGATATGATATGATATGATATGAAAGTCCTAGCTAGGCATAATTTTTGGCTTACAGAATACAACATCTTGAAGATGTACTATCATCATAAAGATGAACTATCATCCTGAAGATGAACTATCATTCTGGAGATGAACTATCAACCTGAAGATGACATTTATCATCCTGAAGATGAGCTATCATTCTGGAGATGAACTATCATCCTGAAGATGACATTTATCATCCTGAAGATGAGCTATCATTCTGGAGATGAACTATCATCCTGAAGATGACATTTATCATCCTGAAGATGAACTATTATTAATCATCCCGAAGGTGAAAACTTCATACAACAGTCCTTGATGAAGAACCATGAAAATGAAGAACCATGAAAATCATTCTCCACTAAATACACCTATTTGGTTGTATGGATACACATTAAAAGACCCATTTCCGTTGGCTGGAAGAGGGGAAGAATATAAGGTCCAGAAGTACCTTAAGTGTCTTTGGAACACTCTTTTACCTGGTCAACTACATGCGTCTAATGTGAGCGTTAACAGTATAGTTATTAGCCAGGTACAATGCAGCGCCTGCATCGCACCACTGGACCAGAGACATGTAGCTTCTGCGCTATCTCCAAGGGTCGAGGAAAAATCCTCCATGTTAAATGTATTTGCATATGCAGGTTGCAGATCATCGCGATGAATAGCATAAAAGGGACGTCCACCTCCTGCAGATCTACACAGAATCCTCCCAAGTCTACATCCTCCTACCATCCCGAGAAGACCATCATCCAAGAAGCAGTTCAAGAACATACAAAGCCATGTCCTGCAAGTGCCTCACAGACAATAACGATTGAGACGTGGAGCTGTCTACTAAGTCTGATGCGCTCCTTTATTTCAGCTACTGCCCTATTATGAGTGAAACTTGTATAGATGAGTGATGTTTGTACTTTACATTTGCTTTTAGAATGTTGCAGATGAGATGGATGTATAGACATATATGAGATTAATTTATAGTATATATGATATCTGCAAGCCTGAAGCTTGATCAGATAAGGGGGAGTCAACTGTAGAGTTGTACTCTTTTTCCTTCGCTAGTGGTTTTTTCCACGACTAGTGGTTTTTTCCACAAGGTTTTTCATAGTTAAGGTTTTAACGAGGCAACCACATTGAGTCTGGATCCAGAAGTATCCACCCCTCGACATATCCCCAAATTAGTGGAAGTTATGGAGTGCTGTACTCTTTTCCCTTCGATATTGGTTTTTCCCACAGGGTTTTCCATAGCTAAGGGTTTTTAATGAGGCAGGTATCCCTAGATTGGATCTAGAAGTATCCACCCTTTAAGATACTCATTAGTACTAATGAATCATTCCGTATTCATAAGTCGAGTATACCACGTTGGTTGGATAAGGGGAAGTGTTATGAATAGGACCCATTGGGCATATTGGGTATCCACCCACACGAGTAACCAATATGAAAACTATATAAAGGAGGATAGGGGTTTCATAGCCTCAACCTTCTCAAAACATGTTTCTCCTTCACAACATTAACTAAATTAAGCATAATTGGCAATAAAGATGAAAAATCTATCATGTGCACAATACTTACCTGATTCATGTGATCCAGGTGTTTACATGCTACGGGCAACATGCCAGATTTTTCTGAAGTCTCACTTTATTTTTCGAGTGCTTATGTTATCTATTATTATTATTATTATCTATTATCTATTATTATTTTTATATCTCTCTTCTCTCTCTCTCTCCTCTCTCTTTTTCCATCAATTTCGCTTCTTCTTTCTCGACTATCACGTGCTGCTTTCCATTCTACCGGGATCGAGAACGCGAGTGGGTCCGCAGTGTGCTTAAAACAAGGAGTACTTTTTTGTTTCTTTAAATCTTTTCTTTTCTTCCTCTTTGGCTTAAACACACTAAGCGTCTGTGAAGAAATTTGTAGGTTCTTGCATGCAAATTTAAGAAGCAGCTAAAACAACATTATTACATATCCAGCGTACAATAATTAAGTTACATCTTGGGCATAGCATGGCCAATACAAACAAAGTACACAAATTACATTATTTCAACTGTAAAGGTGCAATCGCGAAGGTAAACGTCTAGTCTTCCGTGGGTAGGTACTCCATGTAGTCTTCGAGCACTGGCTCGACTTCTGCAGCAATGTCTTCAACGAACTCACTATCGATACCTGACAAATATTTCGTAATACAACAAAGTGAAATGTTCGTCAACGAGGTTTACTCGGCAAGATAATCTCCAAAACCCAAAACGTTAGTCATTTTAATTAAACAACGTTGAAAGTACAAGCAATAAATTTAATAGAAAATAGATATGGCAGTAAAGCATTCATGTAACGGCCGCTTTCCGACCGTTCGTATATCCTGCGTGCACGTGCTTTGTCGTGCACGTATTTCTTTTGGCTATTTCCGAGCTCCGGCTTATGCGATGTGTTATGCCGTTGCGATCGTTTTAGGGCGTTGGATTTTATAGTAATTTTTGGGAACGTCCTTTCACGGCTCGTTTTCTCACGAAACGACTTTGATTGATAGGGGCGTTTTAGTCATTTGACTCAAAACACCGTTTCCAATTTTACTTAAATTCTGGGTAGGTGTTACGCACGATCGGGCTCTGTAGATCTATGCATCTCGTCTCCACGGTCGCCTCGGTATTTTCGGATTATTTTTCTGACGACCGGATTGCGAGTTATCACCCGGATTAACCTCGACCGTTGATTTACCCTGATCAGATTCAAAATTCAAATTCGTTAGCCAAATCTGGCTAAAACTCTTATCAAAATCTGTTCTAAATATTTTCCTAAGCTGTTCTTCCTATTCTCCTCGAGAATTCCCCCTCTTTCTACACCCTCTACCCCCCTTTAATCTTTTCTCTGAACTATAACCATAGGGTATTTAGCATTATATATATATTATTTATATAACCCTAATCCTATTCTAACCTAACCCTAACCCTAAGTGCAGCCGCCACCCCCCAATCCCCGTCTCTCTCTCTCCCTCGCGATATCCGCCGCCCCCGTCTCCTCGGCCTCCCCGCGCCCTCCGGCGAGATCCCGCCGCCGGCGGTCATCAGATCAGCGTCGCCGTGATCCATGGGCCCGTCGAGATCCGACCCCCGTGCCCTCGCGAGACCGCCCTCATCTCCCCCAGTCGCCCCCGCCGGTGACCAAGCGGACGCCGTCGCGATCCACGGCGCCCTGATCGCCTTCGCCCTCATCTTCCCCGCACGGCGCCGCCTCTCCTTCCCTCCGAGCTGAGGCCGCCGCAGTGATCCCGATCTCCGCCGTGCTTTTCCCCTTTCGATCCACGGCCCTCCGACCGCGACGCAGCCATATCCCGTCGCCTGCGCCGCCTACACAGCCTCCGACTCCTCTCCGCCGCATCCTCCTCTCTGAGCCCGCAGCCAACCGCCGCAGCGCCCGCGCTCCCCGCGTCTGCCCCGATCGCGACGGTCTCACTCTCTCACCGCCTCCGTGACCGTCGTGACCGCTGAAACCCCATCCCGGTCTCCGCCTCGCTCCGCGGCCATCTCCCCGACCCGGTCCCTCGCACCCACGGCGAGACCGCTGTCACTGCTGCTGGGCGCCTCCCGCCGCCCTCGCATCTGCACAGCGCGCCACTGTGACTCACTGCAGCCGTCGCGCAGCCTTTCCGCCGCCACGCCACCTGTCTGCCTGATTCCGCCGCTGTGCCGCCTGCTGCGCTCCACGCAGCGTCGCTCGCCCCAATATCGGCCGCTGCCGCCTGTTTTCCGATGCCCCAAGCCGCGTGCACGGTCGTGATCAACGATCGAGATCTGCCCGCAGCCTCCCCGCGACGCCAGCTCGCTGTTTTGCCGTCAGACCGATCGTACTCGTTGACGCACTTCGTCCGCTGCCCGGACGAGTCTCACTACGCTACCCGTAGTAGAGACACCGTTGATGCCGCAGATCTTCCCGTTGACAGCCGTACATTCCTTTGCTCCACCCACGTCAGCCCCCTTGCATGCCACAGACTTCGTGGCCTCCTGACGTCGCGACTCGTCCTTTCCGTATGCGTTTTGTTGCCGGGACCCACAACTGAAGCGATCTCGATACCATACCTGTAGCCGTGACATCTCGGCTGCGCTACCCGCAGCCGTTACGATTCTGAGATTATTCCGAGACGACCTCCACTGCGCTACCCGCAGTCAGGGACACGAGCACCGCCACCGTTTCCAGACCCGATGTCAGATTAAATGCGCGTTCCTCACATCAGGTCGGTCCCTCTAAACTCGTAGCGAAAACCCACACTGTAGCGAACTGAACCTTAACTAAAATCGGACAACTGTAACTAAATTTATTTTCTGCGCCAGTAAAACGCTGCTCACTGTAGAAATCGACAATCGGACAATTATTTCTGTGCACATAGGATAGAAGTCGATTTAGGTTGATAAAACATCAAAATGTGACTTGTGACAATTTGGATAGTCCCGATAACCTAGAAATGAACCTAAATAGGATTTACTGAAAACGCGACCTGACACCATCGTCGTGGCGATATTTCAAACGGACTTCCACGAACGAGACACTTGGACGAGACGCCCCGGACGGACGACACGCTCGCCACCGCAGGCAAGTGTATCCACTTGCACTTTTTGACCGTGCTTTGGTCTTAGTTTGCTAGAACTGTTAGACTGTGAATGTATAGAACTGGACGTGAAATGATAGCGTCCGGGACGACCCTTGATGGCTCAGACTTGACGACGAAGTCTGAGCCTGACAACAACAACTTTTGATATTGTAGGGCTATCATGTGTGTGTGTGCGTGTGGACACCCTAGAATAACAACTCCATACACTTGTCATGTCGTGTCCTGTTACACAAAAAGCCTTCGGGCGTTTCGGATGCTCTCCATGCGAGAGTGATCCATGTGACTGCTATACAAAAAGCCTTCGGGCGTTTCGGATGCTTCCCTTGCGGAAGTGATCCCCGTGATACAAAAAGCCTTCGGGCGTTTCGGATGCTTCCCTTGCGGAAGTGATCCCCGTGATACAAAAAAGCCTTCGGGCGTTTCGGATGCTTCCCTTGCGGAAGTGATCCCCGTGATACAAAAAGCCTGCGGGCGTTTCGGATGCTTCCCTTGCGGAAGTGATCCCTGTTATACAAAAAGCCTGCGGGCGTTTCGGATGCTTCCCTAGCGGAAGTGATCCATGTACTTCTTGTCCTGAGTTCCTGGGTTGGGGTAGGGTTGAGCGTGCGCACGGCAAGAGGGTCTGATCCCCCTCGAACCGTAAGGCGTGAACCCTTCGTGTCACACTTGTCTTGTCTTGTCCCGTCCTGTTTGTCCTGTCTTGTCCCGTCACGTCCCGTCTTGTCATGACACCTGTAGGTTAGTCCCGTAGTTGGTAGCACACGCTACGACTACTACTTGTTGCGCCTTGCTTTCCTGCTGCTTTTACTTCTGTTTGTTACTCAGTTATAACCCCAGCATGTTAATCAACCAGTAAAACGTTGTCTAAAAGTTGATACACTTGCAGTTCGGTCTAACCCTTTTTGTAGACCTTACCTGACGTACAGTTCCTTCTTTTGGTGCTGTACGTCAGGTGCTCAGTCAGAGTTCGTGGACGAGGCAGATTCATTGGTGTACGAGGAGCTGAGGACGTCGACCCAGAGTACGTACCCGACGAGGACCAGACCTAGAGGTCTTTTTAGTCGCCACTTTCAGAGGTTACTACTTTCAGCTTTCTTTTAGATAGTTTGTTTCCACGCTTAGGCTTCTTTTTAGACTTTGTACTTATTGGATGTTATATCTGTAATTTAATGAATGCATCTTCTTTTCCGTACTTTCTGTTGTTTCGAACTATATTAATGCAAGAACCTGAAAATCTTTTAAAATGGTACCCCCCCTACAGACGCTTATTGGGTCCGAGCTTCTCAAGCTCTGGCCTAAGCGGGCCTCGTCACGTTTCGCTTCCGTCCATTTTGGGAAGCGGGGCGTGACAGGTTTTAGTGGTGACCCATGCAGGTCTTGCAAAAGTTCGGAACAATAAAAGTACCGCATTCATTTGATATCCACGTACAAGTCTGAATTAGTTTCCCAGTCTTAAATAGTTGGAAGACTTAGGTAGACGTCCCAGGTTGATAGTCGGACGCCTTGGTTAAGATTTAGTCGTCCTCGTCCTAGACTATCTTAGCATCCCCATTTGATTCTAATCGTATTAGATTTCTAGAGTCCTTCTTTTAGTTTAGTCGTTCGCTCGGGTCCACCGACTTCGGGTCCAGCGGAACTAACCTTGACTCTATTAGGAACCTCCCCATTAGATCCTGGTTACAGTCTAGCTCGTTAGGAAATCTTAGTGCCGAGCTCTCCTGATCTTTAGACGACCCGATAATTGGAATTCCTGACTTTTAGCGCCTTCCTGATCATTACCCTTCCGTGTTAACGACCGTAGAGTTCCATCTGAGCTTCATGAATCATATCCTAGGTGAATCCATCATGCGATTATTTTCCTTTCCCCCGATTCATGTGATCGCTTCCTGACGATTATCGTTGATCCTTCGAATCATTCCCATTGCAAATCCTGCTTCCTTTAAAGGTATTTTCGAAATTCATTATTAAATTCTTCGCTCGGTTTAACTTCTTTGAAAACTCTTATTAAATATTTAAAATTTCTTACTTTCGGTTGAGCCAAAATTCTTTCGCAAATTTTGAAACCTTCTTGGTCGTAAAATTTTTACGGTCTCATACTTATTTTCGAATCGGTATCCATCGTATTTTAGTTTTAAAACTTTGTTACCATTTTGAAAATTCAATAGTATTCTTTTTATAAAAAAAACTACCAAAATTTCTAACCACTTAGCGTACATACTTTTTCAAAATATTTTCTAAACTAGAGGGAACTCCAATTATTTTATTATTATTATACCAGTACTATGTTCTTCGTGACCACATTTCAAAATCTTTGTCAAACTCACTTTCATTTGCAAAACAACCGCTACCTCACCATACTTCTATCTCCTTATCCCGCCTTATTTGAACCCGTCCCTTCCGATTCATTTCGTTTCACTCCTGGCTTCTGTTTCTTTAGGTTGTGTAGACATTAGTTCTGGTAGTTGTCTATGTTGTCTCCGGTTTAGGGGTAGGCCCTTTGGTGGGTGATGTTGTCGTGATGCAGGAGTATATGTAGAGTGTGTAGACTTGTATGAGTGTGTCATCTTTAGGATCCCGATGATTGTTTTTTTTGTGTGTATTGAATGTGTACTCAATGTTATCCGTGATATAAGTATGAAGTTGTCTGAATGATGGTATTCATATTTGTGTGGACAACGTCATAGCAGGCGAATTCCTTAGACCTAGTCTCCCGTATTTTAGTTTAGCCTATTTTGCTGCTTATATACGTTTCAAAAAAAAACTATTTGTTTTCTTTAAAATCAAATCATTTAAAGTTTTTGAAATTAGCACAAGATCACAAATCAATTATCCTTCCTCATCCATTACCACGACTCCACGCGGTTCTTCAAATGTTTTGAAATATGTTATTGGTCTTATGTTTTCTCTCCCCTTCTCTCTTCTTTCTCCCTTCGAAATGTTATGTTATGGTTGTTATAGTTTTGGGACTAGCTATTATTGTTGTAGGATTTTTGGTTGCGGGTAGACTCAGGGTGAGATGAGTTTTATTATAGCGAAGATTAATTAATTTTGAGACACCAAGATAAGGAGATTGGAATCATTGGATGAAAAGAATGAGCTGTCCAAAACTTATTTATGATACCGATGTGAGACGGACTAAATGGGAAATTCTGGCTGGATGAATTATCTACGTGAAGATGAGAACTTATCAGATTTGAGGCTTAGACGAATGGTAGATAGGGATGGCTACAGAGTATGATAGGAGTTAGGGTGATCATGAGATTGAGTAGAGATATTATTAGCATCGAGACTTGATTGTTGAGTTGACATAAGAAGACATTGGGAGTAATACGACGCGTTGAGATAAATGGAGGGTTAGGTAGTCGGGCTTAATAGTTCCTGGAATTAGTTATAGTAGGTAGGTTGAGACGTGATTTTGATAGTTCCATTAGTTGGCGGATAAATTTATGAGAAGATATTACAAGGAATGAATTAAGGACACGTCGATTGTCGATTTGTGAAAAGTGTTATGAATTAGACAAGTTTTTTTTTCTGGATTGATGGTTGACTTGAACATCCTTTTAGCGATTTATTAATATTGGGAAAAGATTTAGAAATTTAAAGGATGTTATTGAGCGACGATGATGTTTAGCCGTGTGGTATGATATGAGAAGATGATTATTATTCTTTTGTGAAGACTTGGAGTTGGAAATTTGAACGGTAGTGATGGGTCTATAGCTAAGTATTAAGAGGTGAGTTTAGTCGTGGCTTTATCCAGTGAAAAGAAAGATTATGATGTATTACTTGAGGAATCATGTTAAGAGTATAGGACTAGAGACCA
Organism: Scilla litardierei; assembly: GCA_030789695.1. Classification (NCBI taxonomy): domain Eukaryota; kingdom Viridiplantae; phylum Streptophyta; class Magnoliopsida; order Asparagales; family Asparagaceae; genus Scilla; species Scilla litardierei. Next base: position 215,465,525 of record CM061134.1, on the reverse strand, counting down.
TTGTGTGGAAGATGGGAGTTATAGGCCTAGGTGTTTATAGAATTTATAATTAGTCTTAGTATGAGTGATTCCGAGGGCGGAATCATTTCTAAGGTGGGTAGAATGTAACGGCCGCTTTCCGATCGTTCGTATATCCTGCGTGCACGTGCTTTGTCGTGCACGTATTTCTTTTGGCTATTTCTGAGCTCCGGCTTATGCGATGTGTTATGCCGTTGCGATCATTTTAGGGCGTTGGATTTTATAGTAATTTTTGGGAACGTCCTTTCACGGCTCGTTTTCTCACGAAACGACTTTGATTGATAGGGGCGTTTTAGTCATTTGACTCAAAACACCGTTTCCAATTTTACTTAAATTCTTGGTAGGTGTTGCGCACGATCGGGCTCCGTAGATCTATGCATCTCGTCTCCACGGTCGCCTCGGTATTTTCGGATTATTTTTCTGACGACCGGATTGCGAGTTATCACCCGGATTAACCTCGACCGTTGATTTACCCTGATCAGATTCAAAATTCAAATTCGTTAGCCAAATCTGGCTAAAACTCTTATCAAAATCTGTTCTAAATATTTTCCTAAGCTGTTCTTCCTATTCTCCTCGAGAATTCCCCCTCTTTCTACACCCTCTACACCCCTTTAATCTTTTCTCTTAACTATAACCATAGGGTATTTAGCATTATATATATATTATTTATATAACCCTAATCCTATTCTAACCTAACCCTAACCCTAAGTGCAGCCGCCACCCCCCAATCCCCGTCTCTCTCTCTCCCTCGCGATATCCGCCGCCCCCGTCTCCTCGGCCTCCCCGCGCCCTCCGGCGAGATCCCGCCGCCGGCGGTCATCAGATCAGCGTCGCCGCGATCCATGGGCCCGTCGAGATCCGACCCCCGTGCCCTCGCGAGACCGCCCTCATCTCCCCCAGTCGCCCCCGCCGGTGACCAAGCGGACACCACCGCGATCCACGGCGCCCTGATCGCCTTCGCCCTCATCTTCCCCGCACGGCGCCGCCTCTCCTTCCCTCCGAGATGAAGCCGCCACAGTGATCCCGATCTCCGCCGTGCTTTTCCCCTTTCGATCCATGGCCCTCTGACCGCGACGCCGCCATATCCCGTCGCCTGCGCCGCCTACACAGCCTCCGACTCCTCTCCGCCGCATCCTCCTCTCTGAGCCCGCAGCCAACCGCCGCAGCGCCCGCGCTCCCCGTGTCTGCCCCGATCGCGACGGTCTCACTCTCTCACCGCCGCCGTGACCGTCGTGACCGCTGAAACCCCATCCCGGTCTCCGCCTCGCTCCGCGGCCATCTCCCCGACCTGGTCCCTCGCACCCACGGCGAGACCGCTGTCACTGCTGCTGGGCGCCTCCCGCCGCCCTCGCATCTGCACAGCGCGCCACTGTGACTCACTGCAGCCGTCGCGCAGCCTTTCCGCCGCCACACCACCTGTCTGCCTGATTCCGCCGCTGTGCCGCCTGCTGCGCTCCACGCAGCGTCGCTCGCCCCAATATCGGCCGCTGCCGCCTGTTTTCCGATGCCCCAAGCCGCGTGCACGGTCGTGATCAACGATCGAGATCTGCCCGCAGCCTCCCCGCGACGCCAGCTCGCTGTTTTGCCGTCGTGGCGATATTTCCCGATAACCTAGAAATGAACCTAAATAGGATTTATTGAAAACGCGACCTGACACCATCGTCGTGGCGATATTTCAGACGGACTTCCGCGGACGAGACACTTGGACGAGACGCCCCGGACGGACGACACGCTCGCCACCGCAGGCAAGTGTATCCACTTGCACTTTTTGACCGTGCTTTGGTCTTAGTTTGCTAGAACTGTTAGACTGTGAATGTATAGAACTGGACGTGAAATGATAGCGTCCGGGACGACCCTTGACGGCTCAGACTTGACGACGAAGTCTGAGCCTGACAACAACAACTTTTGATATTGTAGGGCTATCATGTGTGTGTGTGCGTGTGGACACCCTAGAATAACAACTCCCTACACTTGTCATGTCGTGTCCTGTTACACAAAAAGCCTTCGGGCGTTTCGGATGCTCTCCATGCGAGAGTGATCCCTGTGACTGCTATACAAAAAGCCTTCGGGCGTTTCGGATGCTTCCCTTGCGGAAGTGATCCCCGTGATACAAAAAGCCTTCGGGCGTTTCGGATGCTTCCCTTGCGGAAGTGATCCCCGTGATACAAAAAAGCCTTCGGGCGTTTCGGATGCTTCCCTTGCGGAAGTGATCCCCGTGATACAAAAAGCCTGCGGGCGTTTCGGATGCTTCCCTTGCGGAAGTGATCCCTGTTATACAAAAAGCCTGCGGGCGTTTCGGATGCTTCCCTAGCGGAAGTGATCCATGTACTTCTTGTCCTGAGTTCCTGGGTTGGGGTAGGGTTGAGCGTGCGCACGGCAAGAGGGTCTGATCCCCCTCGAACCGTAAGGCGTGAACCCTTCGTGTCACACTTGTCTTGTCTTGTCCCGTCCTGTTTGTCCTGTCTTGTCCCGTCACGTCCCGTCTTGTCATGACACCTGTAGGTTAGTCCCGTAGTTGGTAGCACACGCTACGACTACTACTTGTTGCGCCTTACTTTCCTGCTGCTTTTACTTCTGTTTGTTACTCAGTTATAACCCCAGCATGTTAATCAACCAGTAAAACGTTGTCTAAAAGTTGATACACTTGCAGTTCGGTCTAACCCTTTTTGTAGACCTTACCTGACGTACAGTTCCTTCTTTTGGTGCTGTACGTCAGGTGCTCAGTCAGAGTTCGTGGACGAGGCAGATTCATTGGTGTAAGAGGAGCTGAGGACGTCGACCCAGAGTACGTACCCGACGAGGACCAGACCTAGAGGTCTTTTTAGTCGCCACTTTCAGAGGTTACTACTTTCAGCTTTCCTTTAGATAGTTTGTTTCCACGCTTAGGCTTCTTTTTAGACTTTGTACTTGTTGGATGTTATATCGGTAATTTAATGAATGCATCTTCTTTTCCGTACTTTCTGTTGTTTCGAACTATATTAATGCAAGAACCTGAAAATCTTTTAAAATGGTACCCCCCCTACAGACGCTTATTGGGTCCGAGCTTCTCAAGCTCTGGCCTAAGCGGGCCTCGTCACGTTTCGCTTCCGTCCATTTTGGGAAGCAGGGCGTGACAATTCACAGCAATTTGCAACATCCAGCAATTTAATCATTTAACAACAATTTGCAATATTATTAGCAACCTGTAACAATTTAGCATTTGATAATAAAACTGTAGCAACATGTAGAAAAAGTGGTTAGAGCAATATTTAATAATCAATCTATTCTAGTGATAAGTCCATGTCCAAGAGTACGAGAGATGACTAACATGCGCCATGCGAAGGGGTCCAATCCGCGGCGCTGCCCACCATCCCTATATGTTGATGGTCAAGCTCAAACCTCCGTAATGTGTTGGAGGTATTCGGCATGGGTGCATCTAGCCACACTGTAACACTTGTGATCATAGACCACCCCAATCCCACGGGTCAATCAAGTGCCGGTCAAAAGTACGTGTACTATCTATTTATATTGACGGTCCATCTTCCATTCATTTATATTAAAGTTCCATCTTCAATTCATTTATATTCAGTTCATTTGCATCATTAAATGCGTACAATGGTTCCATGGTGTCTCAATTGTCCGTTTAATAGCCTCACAAAAGTTCACGACTTCACGACTCAATTTAACAATTAAATGAAAACGTGAAAATACATAATAATATAAGAGAATGAGCAAGAAATAATTTTAACTAAGCAAATAAGTTTAATTAAGCTTAAAATATTTTTCTAAGGCTAGTAGGTAGTTTTCAAGATTGTTAAATAATTATTAAGCATTTTTAAACAATTTAAAAGGGCCAAACACTAATTTTAAATCAAGAAATCATTTTTACAACATATGTTCAAAGATTTATTTAGGACAAACTGTACGTCAGAATTCTTCCAATAAGGTGTCAACGACCATATTAACTAGTACTACAACATATATTTTTCTCGTACGTCAGTGTGTGTGAAAATATCAAGATATGAGTTTTAAAGTGAATTTAGCTCAATTAAGTTTTGCCTTTGAAAAATAATTGTGGGAGATATACTTGTCTTTTGGCGATGAAACCAGCGACAATGAGTTCGTTTCGTCGTTTCTGATTTTCTGTGCCTTCACGTGTATTTTTCTGATCCATATAGTAATTATTATCAATTTTAGTTTAATAAATCCTTATAATATAATATTCGTATATACGTATTAAATATGTTCACTGTATCTCACCTTCCCTCTCTCCTCTTTCTCTTTTCGTTGTAGCCATGCGCGTGCGTGCTGCTGTTGTGGTCGACGGCGGGCGGCGCTTGGTTGACGAAGGGCAGAGAGAAGGCGGTGCACGGCGGTGGCGCGTCAGCATCGTGAGGGGAGCTCTGGCGTGGCTTCGCATGGAGGGAGGGGGAGCACGGGTGAAGGGAGATGGAGGTTGTCGTTGGCGCTTGAAGGGAGCGGAGCTGGCGGCGGAGACGGAGTTCAGGGTTGTGTCGCCATGGAGAGGAGTGTTGTGGGGGTGTCGGGGTGTCGCCGTAACGGAGCAGGCGGAGGTGGAGGCGTCGGAGGCATCGAGTGGAGCGGGGGTTCTTCGCGTGGGTTACCGTCGGAGTGGGTCGGAGACTGTGGCGGGGGCGCTCGGAGGTGGGCGACTTCGTGGCAGTCTGAGAGAGCAGGGAGTAGTGGTGGTTGCGGGTTTCTTGAAGGCGGAAGAGTGGCGGAGGGAAGCTCCGGGTGGTGACGTGTGTGTAGAGCGATGTATGCCCTCGAGGCTATTTATCTTTGTAAACATCTTGTTCATAAATGAAAGTATGCTTTTTGGTACAAATTGTCTGAGTTATTTTCTATCTTATATATTGCTTAGATAATTTCCTTAGACTCCAAGTTAGGTCATAGTCATACATGTTTCGAGATGAAGGTCACCTTGAGTCTTAAAAGCGTCCGTGGTCGTAGATGTATTGAGACAGGATATCGGCACATCAGACAGACCATTGTGTCTTTGTCTTGTTGATCTCATAATCATGCGACTTGATGAAGTCGAAGATAAGACACAGGTGCTCATTATAGAATGAGTTCACTGAACGACACATAGGTTAATAAATGTTTAAATATTAACTAACTGTCATTAATAACTCTAGTGATGATAGGCAAGTTGGTCTTTATGACTTGAGATCATTGTACGAAGCTGTGCGTGAACAATGTCACTTGGGTTTATGATCTAGCTACGAGGCAAGGCCTGCTGAAAGATCTTAGGCTGGGTGACATTTGAAGCGTACGAGCTGAATAGTGATCAAGAGAGGATTCGTCTCTTCCGTTAATGGGAAGTTAGTGTCACTGGTCAGTACGGCTCTTGGTAAAACCTTGGCCAAGGTGTGTTGTAGGATGTACAAACATAAATGAACCAGAGACCGATAAACACTGACCACTGTTGGGCAGCGGGTTGGCAGAATTCCATACCCTAGGCTAAGCTAGAGAAAAAGTTAAGACGAATGGACTAAACCTACAGAATTCATCACGGACACAGTCACTGTGATTCCGACGGCACTTTTACCGACAAGTCAATCACGTAAGTATGATTCTGAAACAGGAACAACACCTGCTGCTCGCGGTTACCGTCGTCTAGGGACTTCGAGTCCCAACCTGTAGTAGGATCAGACTGTAGGGTCTCACACCGAGTAGTATTCACGTCTTAGTAATTGGAAGATCGTATAGAGGAATGCATTTGATGCAATAAGATTGTTAAGTTCACAAGTTGGTTGTGAGATTGAGCATTTGGGATTTGAGAGGATTTCATGTGGAATCCACAGGATCAAACCGTGTTGGAAACGGAGCTCATATAAGCCCAGAAACGCAAGAAAGGCACTAGAAAGAAGTGGGTGAGACCCACTTGGACAAAACAAGCGCGGCCCGCTGTGCAAAAACGAGCACGGCCCGCTGTTCACAGCGGGTGCGGGCCGCTAAGCCAGCTGGTGCGCCCGCTGGGAACAGCGGGCGCCGCTCGGGTGCGCCCTTTGGGCGTGCCCATTGCCTTAGGCAGGCGCGCCCGCTAAACTTAGCGAGCGTGCCCGCAACTTAAGTCATTTTTGGGTTAGGGTTTTTTGAAACCCTTGACGGCTACGAAACGTGTGATTTTTTGCTCAACTTTGAGCAATTGTTTGAAGGGTCAAACAAGCTCGAATTTCATCGCCGTTTGTTCCTACGCGTTCACCATTCATAGCCCTTCGAAATGATAACTTGTATTGTCTCTAGGGCTCAATGGTGAGTGAGATTTAAATGATTGAAGTTAGGCCTTTGAGAAAGTTTCTCTAACTTAATTAAATTAATTCAAACCATCTTCCCTAATTTTTGTCCCACATTGCTCATGACAAAAGAGGAGGACCCGGACTCCTATATAAATAGGGGTGCACTATCTTCTTTGTTTTTTGCACCAAGTCTCTGATTGAGGAGCTCCGAAATTTTTGGGCACTCTCGATCAAGACTTAAATTATTATTCTTATATAGTTCTTTTTATCCTCCAATCGGATCATAGCAATACTACGAGGAGGTTTGGATCTGATCCAGAAATCTCTGGCGTGTGTCTGCTCAAGTGAAATCTTCTTCAGCAAGTGATCGGCTCGAAGGCACGGTATAGCTCGGGAGGCGGTACGGCTCGAGGCAAAGCGCGGTGCGGTTCGAAAATCGGCTCAGCTCGAGGCGCGGTGCGAGAAGATGGTGCGGTACATCTTGCCTGAACCAGGGCTAAGATTCTGGGTGAGTTCTTTTATTATGCTTTTCATATGTTGCAGTAGTTAGACCTTTCTCGGGTTGGTCAGACCTAACCCGAGTCAATAGATAATCCTGGCTTGGGAGCACGTTTCCTTAGCGTAGTCTTTATTAAAGGGGTTTAATAATGTTTTTTCTGCTGCTTCTTTCATATTTTTGTTCGTCCGACTTAGGACGGATCAGTAAATATGCCCTAAGGGACCTTGAAAATCCCAACATTTGTATCGGAGCCATGTCTACTTTGTTCTAATGCTGCAACAAATATGATTTGCATGTTAATTATAAGATAATTAGAAACTTAATTCATGTGATGCCTCTTAAGTATTTTAAGTGGCTTATATTATTCTTGCTTATTTGATATCACAAGAATACCTTGTTAGGTTAGCCATTAAAAATCATCTAATTATTATAAGATAATTTTTAGATTCTTCCTGCTATTTATTAAAATTTGTTTTAATGCCTAATGGACGATTAGGATAGCAGCATATTGACTCCAATCCTTATAGTTGATAAGGACCCAATAAAAGTCATTAAACAAATCCTTAAAATTCTGAATTTTAGGATCCACTAGTTGATAAGGATTAACTAGCATTAATAAAAGCATCTAGTTGGTAGTACGCATATAAATGACAAGCAACCTTTAATGGACCATGATACAGGTCAATGTGCTTGGCTAAGTTTGCTGGATCACCCTAGCTCGACTATGGGTTAAGTGGCCCTGGCTTAGTCAATTCCTTGGCCGTGTCCGCTGGACCGCAAGGACACGAATCATTATTATGCAACGTTGTCAACTACATCTAGTCAAGTACGTTAATAAATCTTTTACAAGATAATTCGTAGCCCTCTTTGTTTTAGACGTTAGAATCTGTAGGATCCGTGTTACAGTTGTTGAGCTACACTCAAGCTGTGACACGGCAACCTTACAGAAACCAATTTCTTCATACATGTGTCTTAACCCAAACCGTCGCGTCGTGAATACACCGAGCGTCGGCATAAGTTAATGCAATGATGTAGTCTAGACTTGACCCAAACCGTCGTGTCGTGAATACACCGAGCGCCGGCGTAAGTCAAGCCAGACGCAAAAACAAAGGTCTGACTAGACTAGTTATAGTGATTTGGATGAGCACACTCATGATGACAAATAACTAGGGGTAAAAATCAAATAGGGAGTCATATACGATATGATTGACGAAGAGTTCGTCTACCGACAGCAGAGTCAAACGACTTGATGAGCTACACTCAAGGTCGTGCGACTCAGGGTTGTTGGATTCCTGTCCCACTAAAATTTTAATTATGTTATGGCTCATATGATCTTTAAAATAGTGGGAGAGTATAATTGGATAAAAACCATTCTAATTATATTCAAAGTATATTGAACACATGCCAATTATAAGAGTTCTAATCTTTACATCATGACGAGTAATACTAAATATATCCAAGATAAGAATATGTTAACTGGTAATAGTAAAAAGGACTGGCTAAGGGGAATAATAGCAGTACGGGAACAAACGAAGAAAGAGCATTTTAATGCCTCAACTTCAATAACGCAAAGTGTAATTCTTTCTGTGAATTCTAATGCATTGGTATTGGATACTGGTGCAGGATCTCATATCTGTAATCAGTTACATGGAATGAGAATTATTAGAAAGCTTGAAAAGAATGAAATCGATCTCCAAGTCGGCAACACAGCAAATGTTGATGTTGTAGCCGTGGGAGATCTAAAATATAAATTAGATGGTGGAGCTAACTTGCTTTTGAAGCAATGTTACTATATCCCAAATTTCCTATGCAATATTATCTCCGTCTCAGCTTTGGCTAAAGAGGGTTATAATTTTGCTATCAACGAAAATATTATGAACATTTTCTTTGATGGTAAGTTGCTATGTTTTGGGACACTAAACAATGGTGTATACACTTTGAGTAATAAAGTTGTATTAAACGTTAATACAATAAAACGTAAGGAATCGGGTTTTAATGAAACCAACCTTTGGCACTGTAGACTGGGTCATATCGGAGAGAAGAGGCCCGTCAAGTTACATAAAGAAGGGCTCTTGGGCCTCTCGAATTATGAGTCATTCGACACTTGCGAGTCTCGCCTCAAATGTAAAATGGCCAAAACTCCTTTTGCAAGTCAAGGGGAGAGAGTTATTGTACTCTTGGGTCTAGTACATTCTGATGCATGTGGACTCATGTCTACATTTGCCAAAGAAGGATTTTCATATTTTGTTACATTTACTGATGATCACTCTAGGTTTGGACATGTGTTCCTGATGAAACACAAATCCGAAACCTTTGAGCGATTCAAAGAGTATCGAAACGAAGTTGAAAAACAGACTGGCAACAGTATCAAGATCCTTCGATCAGATCGAGGAGGAGAGTACTTGAGCCATGAATTCCTTGCATATTTAAAAGAGAATGGGATTCTCTCTCAGGTCGCACCTCCTTACACACCTCAACATAACGGTGTGTCAGATAGGAGGAAACACACCTTGTTAGACATGGTGCGATCCATGATAAGTGAAGTTGAGTTAACAACTTCCCTCTGGGGCTATGCCCTAGAAACTGCTATATATATTCTCAATAAGGTTCCTTCAAGGCCTGTGCCGATGATACCATATCAGATACGCACAGACAAGAAACCCAGCCTTAATCACTTAAAGGTGTAGGGATGTCCTGCATATGTCAAAAGGCATAATACAGACAAACTGGAAGACAGGTCTATTCTATGTAAATTCATTGGGTACCCGAGACATTCATTAGGATATATCTTTTACCATCCAGAGCAACAACAAATTGTTGTCTCTAGACATGCCACTTTTTTTAGAAAAGGAGTTCCTTGTGAAGGAGTCAACTGGCAATGTGATTAATCTGGACGAATGTTCGAAAGAAGTACTTGCACAAGAACAAGTGTCGGAACCAGTGTGAGAATTAGAACCTAATATCTCCCAACCAGTCGTTAGGAAGTCTGATAGGATTCCTCGAGTTCCTGATAGGTACTATGGTTTACTCGTAAACGGAGGGATTGAGGATAGCATCATATTAGATGATGATCCTATTAGCTTCTAGGATGCCATAAAGAGTAGGGACTCTAACAAATGGTTAGATGCAATAAAATCCGAAATAGATTCCATGCACGTGAATAAGGTATGGCCTTAGAACACGTGCCCAGGGGAAGCACTCATATTGGCTGCAAATGGATCTTCAAGAAGAAGATTGGTGCAGATGGAAACATAGAAACATACAAGGCTAGGCTGGTTGCGAAAGGTTATCGTCAGATTCTAGGATTAGATTATGACAAGACTTTCTCACCAGTCGCCATGCACAAGTCTATCCGGATTGTACTCGCTATTGTTGGCCACTATGACTATGAAATCTGGCAAATAGATGTAAAAACTGTATTTCTAAATGGTGATTTAGAAGAGCAGATTTACATGACCCAGCCAGAAGGTTTCGAAGTCAGTGGGAGCAAAAGGAAAGCATGTAAACTGAATAGGTCCATCAATGGACTAAAGCAAGCTTCATGAAGTTGGAACATCCGTTTTGACAAGACAGTCAAAGAGTTTGGTTTTGTCAGAAATGAGGATGACCCGTGCATCTATAAAAGGACCAGTAATAATTCTTTAGTTATCCTCGTACTGTACGTAGATGATATTCTGATAATATGTAACAACATAGAGATGTTGAAGTCTGTTAAAGAATGACTATCAACTAACTTCTCCATGCAAGACTTGGGAGAAGCATCCTACATATTAGGTGTAAAGATATATAGAGATAGATCTAAACAGATGATATGACTCTCCCAACCTAGGTACATTGACACCGTGCTAAAACGGGTTAGCATGGAAAACAGTAAGGGTGGTTTAATACCAGCCAATCATAAAATAAACCTTTCCAAGAAGATGTCTCCAAAAACTAACTTGGAAAAGGATCGCATGAGTAAGATCCCATATGCTTCTGCAGTAGGATCTATCATGTATTCCATGATCTGTACCATACCCGATGTCGCTTATGCACTAGGTGCAGTAAGTCGATATCAGTCTAACCCTGGAGAAGAACACTGAAGAGCAGTCAAGACAATTCTTAAATACTTAAGAAGGACTAAAGACTTAGTCTTGATTTATGGAAGTGAAGAGCTCAATGTTGAAGGCTTCACAGATTCCAGCTTTCAGAGTGATATAGATGATAACAAATCAATCTCTGGATATGTTTTTACTCTCAACGGAGGAGCAGTCAGTTGGAGGAGTTCCAAACAAGACATTGTCGCAGACTCCATGGTGGAGGCCAAGTACATAGCGGCCAATGATGCAGCAAAGGAAGCAATCTGGATGAGGAAGTTCATAAACCAGTTGGGTATGGTGCCTGCAGTTAAAGATCCAATACCTTTGTATTGCGACAATAATGCAACCATCAGTCTGGTTCATGAACCAAGATTCTATAAGAGATCCAGACACATTCTTTGGAAGTATCACCTGATATGGGATATTGAAAAGAAGAAAGATAGGATTCGATTAGGATCAAAAGAACGCACGTCAGGGGCGCCTGTTGTCGGAAGAGACCCTGCTCGCTTGGGATTGCCATTGAGTTTACTTAGAACTCCTTAGAGTTTGTTTGGAAGACAACTTAGCAGATCCATTCACGAAGGTGCTGGCACGCGATCGTCTAGAGAGACTAATGTGTAAATGTGGTATAAGATACCAAGATAAATGGTCTTGAGTGCAAGTGGGAGATGTAGAGAGATGTAAGCCCTCGAGGCTATTTATCTTTGTAACCATTTTGTTCATAAATGAAAGTATGCTTTCTGTTACAAATTGTCTGAGTTATTTTCTATCTTATATATTGCTTAGATAATTTCCTTAGACTCTAAGATGGGTCAACATGTTTCGAGATGAAGATCACGATTATGAGAAATGTCTGACCGATAGGAGCTTGAGTCTTAAAAGCGTTCGTGGTCGTAGATGTGTTGCGACAGGATATCGGCACATCGGACAGACCATTGTATCTTTGTCTTGTTGGTCTCTTAATCATGCAACTTGATGAAGTCGAAGATAAGACACAGGTGCTCATTATAGAATGAGTTCACTGAACGACATATAGAGTTATTAAATGGTTAAACATTAACTAACTGTCATTAATAACTCTAGTGATGATAGGCAAGTTGGTCCTTAGGACTTGAGATCATTGTACGAAGCTGTGCGTGAACAATGTCACTTAGGTCTATGATCTAGATTCGAGGCAAGGTCTGCTGAAAGATCTTAGGCTGGGTGACATTTGAAGCATACGAGCTGAGTAGTGATCAAGAGAGGATTTGTCTCTTCCGTTAATGGGAAGGTAGTGTCACTGGTCAGTACGGCTCTCGGTAAAACCTTGGCCAATGTGTGTTGTATGATGTACAAACATAAATATACCAGAGACCGATAAATACTGACCACTGCTGGGCAGCAGGTTGACAGAATTCCATACCTTAGTCTAAGCTAGAGACAGAGTTAAGACGAAGGGACTAAAACTATGGAATTCATCATGGACACAATCAGTATGATTTCGATGGCACTTTTGCCAACAAGTCAATCACGTAAGTAGGATTATGAAACAGGAACCACACATGCTGTTCGTGGTTACTATCGTCTAGGGACATTGAGTCCCAACCTGTAGTAGGGTCGGGGTGTAGGGTCTCACACCAAGTAGTATTCACGGCTTAGTAATAGGAAGATCGTATAGAGGAATGCATTTGATGCAATTAGGTTGTTAAGTTCACAAGTTGGTTGTGAGATTAGAGCATTTGGGATTGGAGAGGATTTCATGTGGAATCCACAGGATCAAACCGTGTTGGAAACGGAGCTCATATGAGCCCAGAAACGCAAGAAAGGCACTAGAAAGAAGTGGGTGAGACCCACTTGGACAAAACGGGCACGGCTTGCTATGCACAACGGGGTCGGTCCGCTGTTCACAGTGAGCACGGGCCGCTGGGTACAGCGGGCACGACCCGCTCACCCAGTGGGTGCGCCTGCTGGGAACAGCGGGCGCGGCCCGCTCACCCAACGGGCCGTGCGCCCGCTCGAGTGCGCACTTTGGGCGCGCCCATTGCCTTAGGCAGGCACGCCCGCTAAACTTAGCTGGTGCGCCTGCAACTTAAGTCATTTTGGGATAGGGTTTTTTGAAATCCTTGACGGCTACGAAACGTGTGATTTTTTGCTCAACTTTGAGAAATTGTTTGAAGGGTCAAACAAGCTCGGATTTCGTCATCGTTTGTTCCTACGCGTTCACCATTCCTAGCCCTTCGAAATGATAACTTGTATCGTCTCAAGGGCTCAATGGTGAGTGAGATTTAAATGATTGAAGTTAGGCCTTTGAGAAAGATTCTCTAACTTAATTAAATTAATTCAAACCCTCTTCCCTAATTTTTGTCCCACATTGCTCGTGACAAAAGAGGATGACCCGGCCTACTATATAAATAGGGGTGCACTCTCTTCTTTGTTTTTTGCACCAAGTCTCTGATTGTGGAGCTCTGAAATTTTTGAGCGCTCTCGATCAAGGCTTAAATTATTCTTCCTCCATAGTTCTTTCTATCCTCCAATCGGGTCCTAGCAAGACTACGAGGAGGTTGGATCTGATCCAGAAATCTCTGGCGTGGGTCTGCTCAAGTGAAATCTTCTTCGGCAAGTGATCGGCTCGAAGGCGCGATACGGCTCGGGAGGCTGTTCGGCTCGAGGCGAAGCATGGTGCGGTTCGAAAAGCGGCTCAGCTCGAGGTGCGGTGCGAGAAAATGGTGCGGTACATCTTGCCTGAACCAGGGCTAAGATTCTAGGTGAGTTCTTTTATTATGCTTTTCATATGTTGCTGTAGTTAGACCTTTCTCGGGTTGGTCAGACCTAACCCAAGTAAGTAGATAATTCTGGCTAGGGAGCATGTTTCCTTAGGGTAGTCTTTATTCAAGGGGTTAAATAATGTTTTTTCCTCTGCTTCTTTCATATTTTTGTTTGTCCGACTTAGGACGGATTAGTAAATATGCCCTAAGGGACCTTGAAAATCCCAATAGTGTGGAGGAGGCTGAGCGTTGGTCGGGGTGCTGTGGAGACGGAGCTCCGGGCTGGGCGGGGCACACGACGAGGTTGAGTGCGGGCGGAAGAGGGAGGAGGGAGGGCGTGGGCGAAGGGGCTTGCTCTGTTTTGAACGGGGAAGAGAGAGAGGGTGGTTAGAGCTGCTTGGCTGCCGTTGGGTTTTCGTGAGGGGGATGAGAGAAAGTGAAGGGTTAAGAGTTTAAATAGGGGATTAAGAAATATAATAATAATTAGTTTGGTCAAAAGCATTAATTAGGGTAATTAATGATGATGTGTCGGGATTGACTAAAGATTAGGGGGGGAAGAACCAGGCAGGGGAGAGGAAAACGTGTTTACACGTTTAAATTGTTGGAGGGTTAGGTAGAGGTTAAGGTAAAAAAAGTAATTAGTGAATTGTAATTAGTAAAATTTAGTAACGAAATTACGATTTTGCCCCTTAGTTAAACGACTCCGTAAAATTACAAAAACATATCCACGGGGTCATATCGTCGCGAGGATCGCGAACACAAGGTCCATTTCGAAGTTTGAGCTACGGAGATACGAGTTTTGGGCCAAAACGTTTAGGCTGCGGGTTTGCGGGTTCCATATTTATTTGACTTCAGAAAATTATAAAATTAAAATGGGGAGCACTAAATGATCATAGAATCTCATGATAGAAGTTTGAAATTATTTTGATAACGTTTATACTGAAAAATAATTGATACCGCTATAACGGTAATAATTAAATATTAATTATTATATAAATTATTTAGGGGTATTAGATGGCACTTACACTCACTAAAATAGATTATAACTATATTAATACTACAAAATATTTTTTATAAATGATTTTGAAACCAGTTTGATATTAAACTCCTGACCAACCATTATAAAATACTTTTAATTTATGAAAATACGTAGAATACGAATATACGCGTACTGATGTATACGGGCCGTCACATCCTACACTCCTTAAAATAATTTCGTTCTCTAAATTTAGAAGACCGATCATTGCATAAGCAATTTAAACGATCGAAAGGAAGGCTTGATGAACGATTACGACTTAGTAAAATAAGTTGTAAATAGCATGAACTCTAATGTGATATCATATCATCAAGAAAACAAGAGATATTGTTAATAAATATATACTATTAACATCACCATATCTTCCGTAATTAGTCCTGAGACCAGTATCATCATAATAATCACATTGACTTTTCAAGTAACCAAAAGTTAATATGGCGTTACATGAAAATGATAGTTTTATGATAACATCTGTTTGAACTTGGAACCAGAGGTGATAAGCTAGTAGCAAACTAATCAATCATATCAAAAGAAAGATCATAAAGTTTAAAGTTTCAACTCAAGCTAATGATGACTAATGGTCTAGACAAGGAAGTCATCAATAGTATAGCATACAAAGTGGGTATCAACTAATCCATATGCATTCGTGTTGTTACACCTAACCAGCCAAGCACTAATGCCGTCCACTCCCGTGATACCCAACAATAAGCCAATATCCAGATAAACACCAAAAAGCAAATACAATGCTAACTTTCCAGGACCATACTTATCGCTATAACTCCTTCCAACAATACCCATAACAGCCAGCAACAAGCCAACACCAAACCCGTCTTCTAAATCCAAGCACAAGGCCGACATCAAACCTCAACACCTAAGGCCAATATCATGCCAACACTCATCCCCAATGATACACCTTGCCAACACCATTGGTCGATATCCACGGTTATCACCATTAACTCTAAACAAGTCAACGACCAAGAACTCACGGTCCAACAAACACGAAGGCGTGGACCTAAGAAGGAACCGAAGCGGGGCACCTTTAGGGGTAAGACCCATGACAAGGAGCTCGAAAAAAACCCAAGAATTGCCACTTCACAAGATCTCAACCACACGACAATAGCGAGGGTGGCAGTGAAGGTCGTCGCGAAACCAAACAATCCTAAAACAGAATGTCGGAGGGCCATCGGCTGTTGTCGATTCACGTCGTGCGACGAAGGTGACTGCCTAGCGACGACGGGTGGCGTGGCAGAGCTTCGAGTGTGGCCATAGGAACTTGAGACGAGAGGGGTTGAGCTCGAGAATGGAGAGGCACGGTGAAGGGGTGAGTGTCGCTGCGGCAGAGAGGAAGCCACGGGATGGGTTGGTGAGGGAAGAGATGAGGGGTTTAAATGGGGTGCCGAAGTCATTGATTGGGTTTGTTAGGTTAGGTTAAGTTAGGCAGGACCGGGGCCCGAGGAGAGGATGCAGAGAAAAGGTGGTAATGAGGGGGATGGTAGGCGGGAAAAGGATTCAAACCATTGGAATTCGGGTACAAGATGAAAGTAGTGGTTAGATGAGAAATATGAGCTCAAGAAGGATGAAGAAGACGTAACAGGCTATACTGGCACGTCGTGGTTTGGCATGTCTCAAATTTTCTAGCACCATCCTTAAATACTTCAGAGAGTCATTTGATCTGTTTCCGTTGTCGAACTCGAACTTCCGATGATCGAAAAATTCGAATGCTACCCTTCTTATAAAAGAGTATAGCCATAGTTTAGATGAACTAAACGCGACTAGGAAGTATTCTTAGAATAAGTAGGACGATTGGAAGGCCATTACAAGTATTCTTTCTCTCATTTTCTCCCACCTTCTCTCTCCCCTCTCCCCTTCCCCCCTCCACGTTGCCATGGCCGAAATTCTTCAACAAAAAAATAGAGAGAGAGAAGAAGAAGAAGAAGAGAAGAAGAAAAGGAAGAGAAAGAGAAGGAGGAAAGGAGAAATCAAGTTTGAGGTATGAATTTATTTGGATTGGAAATCAAATTAGGGTTTCTTTTTATCATGTATTTATGTCATGTTTGTTCAATATGTATTAGGAGAAGTTAAACTTTATGTTTCATGATTAAATTTCATTAATAACCCCTTGAAATTCCAAGCAAAATCTACCCTTTGAAATCTTGAAATCATGTTGTATGTTGTTGCTCTAATCATGGTTACTGTAGCTCGAATTTGGTTTCGGAAAAAATATATCCTTGTAGATCTTGAAGTTATACCCTAAAATCATATAAATTTTGATATATGTTCAATTCAGAAATTAGGAGCAAAAATTCCATCTTTACAACATGTCTGTTTGATTTTCAGTTTTGATACAGTTTAGCAAAATTAACCTAAACACCTGCACATACAATAAAATTTTATGTTCTTGGTCTCGTTGAAAAGTTAACAAGTTTATCTATAATTTCTTCACAGTGCTTATACGTCGAAATTCTAGCTCCAACATGCCTAAAATTGACTTTCAATGCCGACCCTGAAATCTGTCTGAAAAACAGATATGACACACTTCACCAAATAATTCACCATAAATCACTTGCTTAATATTTTAGCATAAAATTTTATTCGTAAATCCAGGAATAATATATCTATAACTTTTATTTTGGACAATTTGTCAAATTCTCAATATAAACGGATGGCATATGCCCATGAATTGTCACTTTCTGCAAATTCCAGCAAGTTGAGCCATTTCTATAGGGTGTTTAGTATGTATTGTTGTCAATTGTGCTTTAATTCTCCATTTTGTTGTTATTATGGAACGAGAAGGTGATTAATGAGTTATGCTATTATAGTTGCTAATGTGATTGATATGTTGTACATGATGCATGCCACGTGTTTGTTGAAATGTCCCAATGAATGCGAAGTTAAAGAAACATGGAAATTGAGCCTATATGCTCTTGTATCAAGAACCTTGTTATAAATTGATAATGTTGGGTACATGGATGGCATGTCTACAATTATTATACGTGAATGTGTGTGTGATGTGATGGAGGGCATGTCACGTGAGTGCATGACCCTAATTTCTATGTGATGAGGCGATGACTGAGGGTATGACATTTAGGTGCATGACCCATTTTTATGAAAGGAAGTTACTGAACATGTAGCATGCACCATGATTTCTATAATGGAACTTATAACGCTTAATTGATGTTTGAGAATGTCTCAATCCCCTCCAAAAGGGGGTGAGTTAGCAAAGTCCGGGTTTAGGTGGGATTTGAGTAAATTGTGTATATGAGGCTTGGACTGAGAAGTTGGGAGAAACGATTATGTGATATGTGCTATTTATACTCATTCGTCTTTACGGGGAGTGGATGGGACATACGGAGGTTGTGTTACTATGGGAGAGCCTCACTCCTGCCAGGGACGAGGGAGCAGAGAGGCCCGGCGTACAATGCCCGTGTCCACTCGTCGTGTGCTATATTTACCCCAAATTTGGGGTGAACTCCATGACCTGGTATCACACAGTTTACCCAAGTTCCAATTAATACAATTAATTAATTCAATTATAAAATGAGAATTATGTATGTTACTCCTTCTGCTGGCAGCACTTCCCGTTTCCCTTACTTGCTGCACTGGTGACACTGTGTTATACTTCTGACACCTGTGACTCTCTTGTTAGTTTGTGGTTGTATAAATATTTGTATCGTTATTCGTGCTAACCCTTTCCTTGCAGCAACTCAACATTGGACCGTAGGTATGATCCCCTTATTTAAGTATTTACTTTTCATTACATTACTTAGTTCACATGTCTTACGTCTCTTGCTTTGTCCTTTGGATTGATAACCTTAAAGCGATGTTCCAAATCCAAGTAGGTTCCTACTGGGGCACGCATTGACGTGCTCCTCCCTACTTTTCAGATAGCAGTGGCAGCATGGTTATTGGTGACTTGGAGTTGCGTTTCAGGGATAACACTTGGTGTGAGCTGTAGGTTGTCGTATGACATGGTTGTCTTGGGAGATGGAAAGTGATGGTGTATATGTAGTGGTGTACATGGACAAGTAATATTAATGGAAGTTGTTATATACATGATATGTTGTTGTTGATCTATGTTATTTATGAGGTTGTTTTGATACTACTATGGAGCTTCACTTGTACTATCACAGCATGTGCGCAGTGGCCTGCTTGTTCTGTTTCTCTGTTCTCTTTCTTTTCCCCTCTTATCACTCTCACTCTTCAGGATACACTGGAAAAAAATTAAGAAGCTTTGGATATTCTGAAGATCGGGGCGTGACAGTTTTAGAAATATTAGGTGTGTCAGGAACAAATTAAGATTTTTGTGTATAGAATTTCACTACAAATGCAGAAGAAGAGAGAGGATGAGAGAAGGAGGAAGAGAGGTCAGTGACGATAGTGATGACGAGGTCTGAGGGGAGACAACGACAACAGATGTGTTGGTAGAAAAGAAGATGACAATGAAGAGCGTGAGGATGAAGAGGGTGCAAGGTTAAAAAAAGGAAAAAAAATTGAACGGTGAATTTGTAAACAAATGATTGGTGTGTATATCAACTAAATGCCTCTGTGTCTCTGCGATAAATAAAGCTATTTTTTGACACAGCTATCTACACTGTGTCTCTGCGGTGAATGCATGAATTTTTTGTCAAAAAAAAAGCAAATTAGGGCCTGTTCTTTTCATTGAGAGTTGGATGGATTCCTTCAAAAAATCCCGATTCACAGTCCCATCTAACTCTCTCTCCTCAACTTTCATTTAACCTGTTCTTTTGCCAATTTTTTGCAGGTTTCTAAAGTTGACGTGGCCAGCAAAATTGGTCACCAAGCAATCCCCGCAAAAAGCGGGGATTACACAGGATTCCCAACAGTGTGGGCCCCATCCCCTTCTCTCTCCGCCCCATTCTCGTTTGTCATTCGCTGGTTATGGTTTTTATTTTTTATTTTTTTTAAAAATAAATATCTCATGGTTTCTTTAATAATAATTAATTAATCAATCAATCAACAGTGGACCCCACATCTTACTTTCTACCTCAACTTTCAAACCTAAAAGAACACACATACACAAGAAAATTGCTGCGGGTCCCATTACCAACTTTCAACCCCAAATTTCTCTCTCATCAGATTCCACCATTCTCAACTTTCCAATTTTATAGTTTCAACCAAAAGAACATGCCCTTAGTCACATAAGAGCTCACCTCGATCCTCCACATGTAACGTGGTGTAATTAGCAAATCTCTCTCTCTTTTTTCTCTTAGTGCACGTTGCGGGCATCGGACGGGTAGAAATGGTAACGGGCGAAACCCGACCGGGTTTTCGCTTGCAATTCTCTTTCACACTCTCGCTCATCTCCCCTTTCTCTCTCCCTCCCGTTCTCCATTATTCATCTTCCTTCATCCTCAGATCTGAGATCTGAAGCGAAATCCTATAATCTGATCCAAAACCCTAACACTAACACTAAGATACCGAAATTTAACCCCCCAATGGCTCTCAATCTCCGCCAGAAGCAAACCGCCCAGATCATCCGCATGCTCAACCTCAACCAATCGCCGCCCCCGTCCTCCGCCGCCGCCGCCACGGCCTCCGTCGCCGCTGCCACCACCACAGTCTCCGTCTCCGGCGAGGTCTACAAAATCCTGATCCTGGATCACTTCTGCCGCGACATCCTCTCGCCCTTGATCCACGTCAAGGACCTCCGCAAGCACGGCATCACCCTCTACTTCGTCATCGAGAAGGAGCGCCAACAGGTCCCTGACGTCCCTGCCGTCTACTTCGTCCAGCCAACACCGGCCAACGTCGGCCGCATCGCCGCCGACGCCGCCCGCTCTCTCTACGACTCCTTCCACCTCAACTTCTCCTCCTCCCTTCCCCGCCCCCTTCTAGAGACCCTAGCCGCCGAGACTCTACAGTCCGATTCCGTCCACCGCATCGCCAAGATCTACGATCAGTATCTCGAATTCGTAACACTAGAAGATAACCTCTTCTCGCTTGGGCAGAAAGACGTCTATGTTCAGATGAATGATCCCTCGGCCGGAGAGCCCGAGATCCAGTCGATCGTGGACAAGATTGTCGGCGGATTGTTCTGCGTTCTTGCGACTCTTGGGGTTGTCCCTGTGATCCGCTGCGCCCGGGGCGGGCCTGCTGCTATGGTTGCCGAGGCGTTGGATACCAAGATTCGGGATCATTTGGTCACAAAAAATAATCTTTTTTCGGAGAGCGGCGGGATGGCGAGTTCATTTCAGAGGCCGGTGTTGTGCCTGTTCGACAGGAATTTTGAGCTGGCCGTTGGCGTGCAGCATGATTGGAGTTATCGGCCATTGGTTCATGATGTTCTCGGATTGAGGTTGAATAGGGTGAGCGTGGGGGAGAAGGGTACGGGTGTAGCTGGGATGAAGTCGTATGAGTTGGATGGGATGGATTCGTTTTGGGTGGCAAATAGCTGGTCGCCGTTCCCAAAAGTGGCGGAGGAGATCGAGTTGCAGTTGGGAAAGTATAAGCAGGATGTGGATGAGGTGAACAGGAGGACTGGCGGGAATGACAATGGGGAGGTGGAATTTGACGGGACGGATTTGATTGGAAACACAAAGCATTTGATGAATGCGGTGAATTCTTTGCCCGAGCTCACGGAGCGGAAGAAGGTGATTGATAAGCATACAAATATTGCAACGGTGTTGTTGGGTGAGATAAAGGAGAGGTCTTTGGATTCGTACTGCACCCTTGAGAATGATATGTTGACAAAGGCAAGTGCGGATAGGGGTGCTTTGCTTGGGCTGCTAAGAGGGAAAGGAACTAAGGTTGACAAGATTCGGTTGGCGATCACATACCTTCTTTCTGTGGAGACGACACCGCAATCGGAGTTGGAAGCAATCGAAGCAGCATTGAAGGAGTCCGAGGTTGATACGTGTGCATTTCAGTATGTGAAGAAGATAAAGTCGTTGAATTCATCGTTGGCATCTTCTATGAGCTCAGCAAGTAAGAGCAATATCGTGGATTGGGCTGAGAAGCTTTACGGGCAATCAATTAGTGCAGTGACTGCTGGCATGAAGAATCTGTTGTCAGGCGGGAGGCAGCTGGCATTGACGAGGACGGTGGAAGCGCTAATGGAAGGGAAGCCGAATCCGGAGGTGGATTCTTATTTGTTATTTGATCCGAGGGCACCCAGGTCTGGTTCCGGGGCACAGTTGAAGGGGCCATTTAAAGAAGCTATTGTTTTCATGATAGGTGGTGGAAATTATGTTGAATATAGGAGCTTGATGGAGTTGGGACAGCGTTCTCAACCAGCGAAGCATGTGATATATGGGACTACGGAGCTTCTTCATGGAGGGGAATTTGTGGAGCAGCTCACAGTTTTGGGACAAAGGATGGGATTGGGAAGCAGTGTTATCACTCCATCCCAATGAGGGACATCAAATTTGTTTATCTGGTGTTTCCTGTTTTGAGTTGTGCTGAAATATAGAATTCATGTGTAGGAAAATGGTGGGCATTTTTTTTGGCCTCTGGACACACATTACATGCCCAACCTCGGTGAAGATTAGATGTGCATTCTTCATTCTGACAGGAAGTATGATTTGGAGGTGCTTTTGAGCTATTTGGCTAGCAAACATTTATATAGTTACGGTTTCTCAAAGCATGCTTTAATTGTCTTGTAAATTATTTGGTTTTCTGGAACCTGTTTGATAGTTGATGTCGTATGTGTGCATCGTTTCTTTA
The DNA here is from genome assembly GCA_030789695.1 of Scilla litardierei. Classification (NCBI taxonomy): domain Eukaryota; kingdom Viridiplantae; phylum Streptophyta; class Magnoliopsida; order Asparagales; family Asparagaceae; genus Scilla; species Scilla litardierei. Next base: position 215,443,224 of record CM061134.1, on the reverse strand, counting down.
CAGCCAGTAAATTATCTTTTTGCTTCATTATACTCTGAGCGGCTTCATTAGAGTCTTTGGTATTCAGAAGAATAAACTTTGGTGCTGGTTAAACTTTTTTAAAAATATAATCATATTGTTTCCTTTATATGTTTTTGAAAGTCGGGTTTCTTTACTGGTTTATTTTTCCTATAGTGGTTTATGGCATGAAATGTTTTAACCATGATAACAGAACTGCAAGGAGGGACAGAGACCTTTTTGGGATACTAAAGGATGTTGCAGATGATCATACGCGTCTGAACATGCAGTTGTCAGGATCATAGCTCTTCACAAATCCATGGTGTTGGGACAAGGAGATTAAAATGTTGTGAATGCATGAATGATACCTTTGTCCAGGTTTGTTTCTATGATGTGTTTGCTTCTGTTATTTGGATCTTCGTTTCTTGTCTTTGTTTTGAACCTTTTTTGCTCTGTGACTATTGGGGCCTAGATTTTTTATTTGTAGTATATCAACTAATGTGATTTCATTTCCAGTCCGCATCATAATGTTTATGATCTATCTTCAGCTATCCGGATAGAAATATTTGAAGAAAGAATTTTGTATCATTTGTATTCATTTGTTTCCCAATTTGCCCTTGATGAAAATGCAGAAAATATTTGGCTGTGGTGTTAGTAGTGGGCTAGGTATGGTTGTTGGCTGAGGGGAGGAAGGTTTAGATTTCATGAATGCATATAAATTGATTCTGTCCAAATCTGTTTCTTTGGGGGATTTTGATCGTTTCCATCATTATGTGAATGAACTCATGCACCTTATGACATCAACATCTGAAATGGTGAGAGAATTCCAATAGTCTTGGTTGAGGTTTTATTTTGTCATTTATGTGCAAGTTGTTCTCTTGGATACAACTGATCAGAATGTCTTATGCCACAGCAGCTCACAATGACAAACAGATTCTGCAAAAATTTGCCACCAAGCATCAATGACATGATAAAAAGGCATGGTGTTTGATATGATGTCATACACTACACAGCATCACAGTAGAATTGTTCATACAACCTTGCTGAGAATCCAAATCTCAGTTTCTAAACCTCAATTATGGCATCCAAAAACTCCATTATAGGAAACCAAAGTTGTTACGTGATGGCAACTGGCTAACCGATTGTTTCTCTTTCTCCGAACAAGCACATCAAGTCCCCCCACCGCGTGGGCCCCAAGAGAAGCGACCACTCGGCTTATCACAACCTGTGGGGCCCCGACGAAACGCCGATATTTATACGTCGCAGGTGACCACTACAAAAATGGAGTGCGTCTACTTGCATTTTTCTTTGGCATATGCTAAATACACCCCTATAGATCGGGGTGTATGTAATCATTCATACCATTTTTGCAAAGTAATCATGACAAACATCTTATCCTTGGATTGATTACAATGTTAACTTACCAAAAATAGGAAGTATTATTGCATACACCACTATCTATAGGGGTGTATTTAGTTCAAGCCTTTTCTTTTGATATTAATCTTTCCCGTCGATATTTATGCGTCTACTCGGATTTGGTTTGAAATCTATTCTTTTTTATCAGGTTTGAGTCGGATTCGGGTTTTAATAAAACATGTGCGGTACTGATAGAAATGATTTTTTAAGTGATAACTTCATTTACATTATCTTGCAAAGTTTACAATGCGTACACCTCCAAACTCATTTTAACTCAAGATTACAAAAACCCATGTGCGGTGTGCCCATTACGTGTCGTATCCATGTTCCTCACAAAACTTTTGCTTGCTTTCCTAACAAATATATAACTAACAAAAGGACCACTTCTGCAATTCAACAATTTCATATAAACTGACAAAAGGACCGCTTCTGTAATTACACAATTTACCCGTCCTTTCCAAAGAAAAGAGAGAGCCTCTTCTAATTCCGGCCGTTCCTTTTTTCGGCAAAGAGAGAAAAAAATGGGAAAAAGAGAGGAAAGAATACCCTTTTCAATTAAAGTTTAAATTTCAGCATTAAGAATCCATAATAAAGGCCAAAAACATCTCGATCCCAAAGACCTCTCAAATCCTCCAAAGTCCTCTCATTTTCGCTCTATCAAGGTGGATGGATTTAAAAAGTTAGAATTTTTCGGGAGAGCTAAAAACGGAGAGCTTTTTTCCTGAGGAATGGCATTAATCTCTAGAACCGAACATTCTCTGCTGATGACCTTTGTTTTCCTTCTCGTTGTTGCTTTTTCATTACCTCATTCTGATGCTAAGCAGCTCCACGCCGCAGGTTTTTTTTCCTAACCTCATTTTATTTGTTTATTTATTTTGCGGGCAGGTATTGTTTAATTTAATTTTATGGTAAAATTTAAGGAGAAATTGGTTACATCTGTTTACAAAATGGGTTGGTTTGGGTCTGAACTATTTTTAATTTTAACGTTCGATCATTTTTTGTGAAATGTGTATTTTTGTAAGAATTAACGTTCTAACCAGCATTATTAATTAATTTATTTATGGCGTGATTATGGGTTTTAAGGAAGGATTATATGGATAAATTCACAAGAAAATGAATCAGGGATTTTTCCAATTGCTTAAAAATGATACACTGTGGAGCAGGGAAATCTTGTTCTTTTTTATATCTCTTGATTATCTCAACTCAGGTTTTTTTCCTTTTCATTCCCTTTTTTGTGGATGTCAGTTTGAGTTCAGTCTAGACAATGACAGGGTAGAAATATTTGATGAAAGAATTTGATACCTTGGAGATCCTTTTAGTTCCTCACTGCACTTTTAACTATGGAAAAAAGCATTTGATTTAAAGATGCATTCTTCATGTTAACATTAGAGTTGATGTCTTCATAACTGAGAGTCTTCTAAAATTTGTAAATTGTAATTAATCTCATTGATGTCTACTAGTTTATACGCCACGAGCACTGCACATCTTTTGTGCTCTAACTTCGGTAAATTCGAAGAACTGGATGATTTTTTCGTTGTCGTTGTTGTATGCATGGAGGTGAATTTATTTCGTACGTGACATAGGAAACAATGGGTTGGCCTTGTCAAGGAGGTTGATTGCCGAGGTATCTGCCGGGCCATTGGTGGACAACTCCTCCTTCATCCTAGCCGCCGATAGGACAAACAGGAGAGACCCTACGAATGGATTCCAACGCTATACGGGTGGTTGGAATATAAGTGAACCACATTATTGGGCTGTGAGCTCTTCCTCGAAATTATCTAGATTCTAGTCCCCTTGTTTGTTTTGTTAAATTACATTTCTCATATGATTTTTCCATATCTTTGACAGTCTGTAGGTTATACTGCGGATCCCCCGCTTATCATCGCCCTCGGTTGGTTCGTGCTCTTCGGGGTGGCTTTGTTTTTCATGTGCTGCTTCTATTGTTGCTGCAGACAAAGATCTTATTCTTACTCTCGCACTGCTTATGCTCTCTCTCTTGTCCTCCTCATTCTATTCACCTGCGCTGCAATGTGAGCTTTTCTTGTATTCTGGTGGCTGTCCGTTCTTGAATTACTCCTTATGGTTCTTCTTAGCATATCTTTGTTTTTGAATTGTGATTCTTATGGTTCTAACATCATTCAAGTTAATCTAAAATGCGTTATGCGTGTATCCAGTATCGGATGCTGTATTTTGTACAGTGGTCAGGGGAAGTTCCACCACAGCACCTCAAAGACTTTGGATTATGTGGAGGGCCAAGCAGACTATACTGTGGATAATTTAAGGAATTTCTCAAGTAGTCTGGCTGCTGCTAAAAATGTTGACGTGGACAATATTTTTCTTCCAGCTGATGTCCAGGGCAGAATTGATTCCATCCAGAAGAAGCTTAATACATCAGCAAATGAGCTTTCTTCTCGGGCATCTAGCAATTTGGAAGATATTGACAATGTTTTGGATGCTGTGTATGTAAAGTTTTTGCTTTTTAATATCGTAGGATATGTACTGCATAACTTGTCTCTCTTTCTCTTTTTTACTAACCTTCATATTGCAGGCATATGTTCTTGGTCATTGTTGCTGCTGTGATGCTTGTTTTGGTATTTCTTGGATTATGTATGCATATGCACTAGCAAGTCACTTCAGAAAATACTTTTTTATAGGTTGCCTTTTCTGATTTAATGTTATAATCGTGTCTTTTTCAATTTTTTGGGCAGTGTTTTCTGTACTTGGACTGCAATTTTTAGTCTACATGTAAGTTAATTGATACACCATTATCATTCACTTATAATGCAATTTAATGCAATTTTTTGCTTTCCTTCCCCTAAATTCTTTCTGTAAACTAACTTCGCGAATCAACTTTGCTACTGGCTTCTTCAGCTTAGTGGTCATTGGATGGATTCTTGTTACGGGTACACTTATTCTATGTGGTGTTGCGCTTCTTTTCCACAAGTAAGTACCATAATCTTCTTTTAATGATTAGTTTGTACTGAGAGACGGAACAAGGAAAAACATTGAGAGGGACTATAAAAACTTATTGGTTGGAGAATGGCAGGCTTGTGCTTCGGTATAAATTGATAACAGTAACTTCATTAAAAAAAATCAGGAGATTAGGGATTTAAAATTGATTTAGATAGGACATTTACATGATTCTAAGTAGAATGTGAGAGGGATGGTATTTTATGGAAAATTTTGTTAGTGGAGCAATTGTGGTGCATGATAAAAAAGCTTCAGTACTTAGATGGTTTGATTTCGTATCCATCCATCCTTGCTTCCACCTTGATTTTGTGAGTCAGCATGGATATAATGGCATACTGTTTTCTTATACTTCGGGTGAGAGAAATGTGCTTACTGGAAGCATGCAACAATGCATCTGTCATTGTTTCAAGTTCAGAATGAACATCATTAGAGAATACAATGCCTGATCTTCAATTTATATCTTGTTTCCTAGAACAGAGCTTCGTTTACTCTGGTACCTTTCTTCCTCCAATATTCATGAATTTCAATTTTCCCCCTTATTGAATATGGGTATGAAACTACACTGCTAATGCGCATTGAAGTTTTTGGTGCATAAACATTTTTATTCCATCCTTGCTTTCACTACATTTGGTTCAGAAATTCACCTTAGAACAGTCACTATTCCTGGTTGGTTTTACTTATTATAATTTAAATCTTTGAAAAATATTACATACTTGAGACATTACATATTTGACCAATTACTATAAGATGGATTGTACATTTGGAAGACCTTTTAAAAATAATATATTTTTTCACGATCGTGTTTCTCATCATCTAGTAGGATAACCATTTCTCCATCTCTGACTCTATTCGAGAGAACCACATGTAATTCTATGCGATAAGACTTCTAACTAGCATCATGTGCCACATGTCAAATCTCCTATGCAACATTATTGTATATATCTTCATTGCGTTTACTTGTGGATTTCCCACGAAACCTGCACCAAATATTCCCGTACTTCCTTAAAATTAATGCTTATCGCCAGAATGGATTACATACCTCCAAAAATACTTGGCTGGCATTGATTTTTACAGCTTCTTTTTCCTACTCGTCTATAAAAGTTCACAACTATGTCCTTGCAAATTTTTGAATCTTCTATTTTAATAATCACTATATGTGGATGTTTGGCTTAAAAAACATCATAATCTGTTGGAGCTGAAATCTTACCATCCAATCTTGTTTATCGTTTGGAAGATTTTCAAGCAGTTTGGAAATATTTGCTCATGCGCTGCTTATTTAATACTTCAGAATTTGATCTCTTAATAAATCATTTAATACTTCAGAATTTGCTCATGGCCTTCTTCTTTTATTTTGGTACGGGGGAAACTCCATATCGTATCTGTTGCAAGCCAAAGGAGTCGTGCAAATTAGGACCTCTGATGTCATCATATATACCACAAGAAATCCTACAGACATTAAAGACTAAAAAAGAAGTATGAAAGAAGAAACAACCGTTTGAGTCTACCTTTATGCCTACATTCATTGGAGTCGCACCTAAAAGATTCTACTCTGACACAAGTATGAAACTAAAAAGTTTTCTCACAATCTTTCCTCTCATATCTCTTAACATAATTTACTCGTCTTCTTGTCTCAAAAACAAATTCTCGTCTTCTCTTATATATAAGGGGATGCAAGACATTAAACCATAGCAATCTTTCCAGCAAATCCTCTCTAGACTTTTGAGCTTTCCTCTCTATGCCACAAGATCTGGTGTTTCCTCTCTTTAGTTGGCATCGTCAAATTTCCTTGGTTCGTGTTCTGAGCTGGTAGCCAGCAATGAAAAGCCCACATTCTCTAGTCTCAAAGTGGTTCTTCTTCCTGGTATATTTGGAATCGAACACATTTATCTTGATTTTCCACCTGCCATCAACTAAAAAAGCTATTAACCAGTTGCCTTAAAACTTTTATCTGTTCATGTTGTCTTCATTCTCCACTGATCAAGAATCTTATCCATGAATCATCATAATTCTAAGCTGAGCATGCTGTTCTTTCTATTCCGGTTTTGGTATTTTCGTAATTACATGCTGTTGTTTAAGGTATGTTGTGGCTTTCTTCCCAGTCAACTTTAATGCGAATCTTGCTTCGTGGGCTTGCTCACGGTTATTCATTCTCTTCCCTTTCTGGATGTTTACTGATGATTGGGGAAAGTATAAACTTTGTACTCTTTCAATTGTATAAGTTGTCATCAGTGAGGTTATTTTATTTGATCTTAACACGCATTTACAAATTGTAATCAGTAATGCAATTTGGTTTAATCTAAGCATGCTTTACAAATTGCAGTTCATTTATATATTAAGCATGTGATGATAGCTTTAAAAATGTGACAAAAATAATTGTTATTCATTTTTTGGTACTTGATGGTTTTTGTTGCATGTTTTACTTAATTTCTCAACCATGGAGATGTGTTTTCATTGTCATCATCACCACAGGAATCTGGACGAGTGATATGCCAGAATTAGGATGATATGATTTTTAAGATATACCGATGTTCATTCTTAACTCATAATTTTTGCATATTATCTAGCTTAAGGTATTATCGAAACATACTAATATCTTAACATGTGATAGGTTAGGCTGAGCTTCTTGGAACTTCTCCATGGGTACCCTTAGGACTATTGAATGACTTGAATCAAAATAACGACATGCTTATTTCTGAAATCACACCTATGTTGCTTAAGGATGCTCATTTGATTGATATTTAGCATGAGAAGAATTCTGGAAATAGACAGATGTCTTAGTCTGGTATATGGGTTTTAACTATTGGAAGATGTACCTCTCTGGAAGTAATTCTGTTAATTTAAATAAATTATTATCTTCGACTAAATATGCAGAATATCATCCAATGAAAGTCCTTGTCCAGTAATACTAGCAATATTTGGTTCTTAAGCTTGACCTTCAACTCACATATTGAGTGCATGGGTGTTCCATGCATTGCATTTTTGTTCCAAAATACCATTTTTATCATATTTAGCAGCCCTCTGGTTTCATATTGTGAGTTGCTAAGAATATTAGTTAATTATGGGATGTGCTAGTTTCAATGGCAAGTCACTTGTCTTATCAATTAATATATTCAGGGGCATTTGAAATAAATTTATAGTTTAGAGCTCTCATTTATATCAGAAAAGAAAATGAACAGAACTTATATGCCTTTCTGGGGTTTGCATTGTCGTTCTTTACTTGTTGCATGATTTTTTGTTGTGGTAAATTTTTAGAAAATAAATGGCTGATATAGAAAATTAGAACTGAAAGGGTGGGACAACCAATGATATACTCTATAAGAGGTTAATGCAATAGTCTAGAGCCTTTCAAGAGATCAAACATGTCTTACAATACTAGAACCATGAAAACTTAAGAGACTCTTGATGTGGATATGAATAATGATAATAGGTTTAAGACAAATCGAGGTGGAGATTCTAGAGGAAAAGGTAAATGATAAGGACATAGTAGATATGATGACTATGTAGATGTCACTGAAGACGTTGATTATAGGAATGACACACATGATTCTTCTTGGTACAAGTCCAAATAGATGCTTCTTATTTTGATGGCTCGCATGCACACTGAGTTTTTAATAATTGACCATGAGAAATGGATCTTTTTATGAGTACAAGGATCTGTTGAAGTACATAAGCTCTGATTTACTAGGATGCAATTGCATGTGTTAATCAAAGTCTACTGAAGTTTTTAAAGTGGCAACTTAAAAGACTACGATAATAACATCTAAAGTCATAGGGTAGAAATAAAAGCAAAACTCAAAGAAACTACCTTCTATCTTATAGATCCAGCCGTAAATTTACACCAAGGGATTTATAACCATGAGAGAATACACAGGTAAATTTGACAAGTTGTTTGTTAGATGTGACATTCAAAAGGACCCCTGTCTAAATTTCACATTAAGCTATGACTAGATTTTAGAATAAAATGATATATATATATATATATATATATATATATATATATATATATATATATATATATATATATATATATATATATATATATATATATATATATATATATATAGAGGTGGGATCTTCTAACCCCCTAAAATAACCCCCCTTTTGACCCCCCATCTCAGCCCTCCATCCTATTAAATCCCATGGCTCAGATTTCCCCTCCCCCCATGTGATCTCTTGTGAGTTTTTGGGGAGAATTTCAATTTCTCCTCAATTTCTCCCCCCAAAAGTGGCCTTAATCTCTCTCTCCCTCTCAAATATTTGCAGCACAGAGTTCGAAACCCAAAAATCACTCGCAGCAGCCTCTCTCCCTCTCTCTCGTAAGCAGGAAGAACGAAATCCTCTCTCTCGCCGCCACGGCTGTGATCGGAGATAACTCCCCTCCCCAATTCTTCTCGTGCGCAACCAGCATCTCCCCAAACCTCCAGCAACGGCTGTGATCAACGGCTGTGATCGGACCTCCATCGCCGCCTCCATCACACACACACACTCTCTTGCTCCAAAGGCTGAGATCGGAGAGATCTCGCCTCCCCCAACCATCTCGTGCCCACCCTAGCTCTTCCCTAGCCTCCAGCAAGCATGTGCTAAGCGAGTAGTCATCAAAATCGCCGTCGTCCACAGATTTGGGAAATTAGGGCTATTTGGATTTTCGCGTAGGAGGACTTCTTCGCGTAGAAGCACTTTAATCTGAGGTAAGAATGTATATTTCAAAAGAAATTTATCTACATTATGTAGTTAGTGTTAGATATTTTTGAAATTTTTGGAAAAAATTTCTATTGTTTCGGAGTGGACTGAAACAAGTGTTTGAATTCACGTGTTTGGAGACTGAAACCTAGTGTTTAGGGGACTGAAACCTAGGGTTTCAGCCCCTGTTTGGTCAGTACTTAGGGGACTGAAACCAAGGGTTTCAGCCCCTGTAGTGGAAGTAATTAGGTGGCTGAAACCCAGGGTTTCATCCCCTGTAGGGGACGTAATTGGGGGGACTGAAACCCTGGGTTTTAGCCCCTGTAGGGGAGGTAATTAGGGTGTCTGAAACCCCCTAATTACCTCCCCTACAGGGGCTGAAACCCAGGGTTTCAGTCCACCCAATTACGTCCCCTACAGGGGCTGAAACCCTGGGTTTCAGCCACCTAATTACTTCCACTACAGGGGCTGAAACCCTTGGTTTCAGTCCCCTAAGTACTGACCAAACAGGGGCTGAAACCCCAGGGTTTCAGACACTGTAGGGGAAGTAATTAGGGGGACCGAAACCCCGGGTTTCAGCCCATTAGGGGAGGTAATTAGGGGGACTGAAACCCCGGGTTTCAGCCCCTGTAGGGGACGTAATTGGGGGGACTGAAACCCTGTGTTTCAGCCCCTGTAGGGGAGGTAATTAGGGGGTTTCAGACACTGTAGGGGAGGTAATTAGGGGGACTGAAACCCCCTACAGGGGCTGAAACCCGGGGTTTCAGTCCCCCTAATTACCTCCCCTAATGGGCTGAAACCCGGGGTTTCAGTCCCCCTAATTACTTCCCCTACAGTGTCTGAAACCCTGGGTTTCAGTCCCCTAATTACCCCCCTAGAGGGGCTGAAACCAAGAGTTTGACTTCACTTTTTTGGGGACTGAAACCCAGGGTTTCAGCCATAGAATTAGGGGACTGAAACCCAGGGTTTCAGCCCCTGTAGGGGGGTATATAGGGGGACTGAAACCCAGCTTTCAGAGGGGCTGAAACCCAGGGTTTCAGTCCCCCCTAATTACTTCCCCTACATGGGCTGAAAGCTGGGTTTCAGTCCCCCTATATACCCCCCTACAGGGGCTGAAACCCTGGGTTTCAGTCCCAAAACTGTCAAGTTGTCAGTACTGAAACCAAGTGTTTCAGGGATTAATTTTAATCAGTTTTGCTATAATATTATGTTTATGCTAATTGTCTTGTAGGATGGGAGACACTGTGCTGCATTTTAGATCTACTCTACATACTGTGGCGATTAAGATAAGAGAGTTATGGAAACATCTTAGCGATGCGGAGCACGATGAAATAAGGAGAACACCCTTCCGTTGGATGATAGAAGGGATTGTAGTGGATGAACAACTAGGTCGAATGGAAAAGAATAACAGTGATATAATGACAGTATTAGACACATATGACCACGAAAACAGGGCATTCACTATTGGAAGTAGGAATTTGAATGTCACGCCGAATGATATTGGAGTTATATTTGGACTACCAACAGTAGGGCATCCTCTGGAAAAGGGGTATAGAGGAGTGGAGAAAGGAGATACCTTCATGAACGAATACTTCCCTGGAGCCAGGAAGATAAGGCCAGCGATGGTATCAGTGGCAATTGATAGGTGCCTTGGAAAGGAGATTAGAGATCCATAGGAAATAAGATCCTTGGTAATTCTCCTTTTTTGTTCAAGCACATTCTTTCCCAACGCCGCGGGGACCATGACTACTTCAATAGTGTTGCAAGTGGTCGAGAAATGTTCTGAGATTGCTTGGGCAACCGCGATACGTGACTTCCTCATGGAGAATGTAGAGAAATATGCCACCTCAAAAGGAGCAATAGGTGGATGCACTATCGGATTGCTTGTAAGTTAGTTTGATTGTTATAGTATAATTTTGCATATACATTTTTGCAACGTCGAAACTAACATATTTTTCATGTATTCTAGTATTGGTTGTGCGAGCATGTAAACATATTTGAAGAGATCCCTGGGAATGAGGAAAAGGAACCAAGATTCCTTAAATGGAACTTGATGGGAATTCGAAAAACAATTGCTGTAAACAATCTGAGCGATCTTGATGCTAGACTGGTAAGAATTATTTTAATCTGAGCGATCTTCAGCCGAAAAACTGGAGTGTAGGGCACTGAAACCCTGGTTTCAGTGCCAAAACAGTAGTTTTTGTGTGTACTGTTTTGGCACTGAAACCCTGTGTTTCAGTGCCAAAACTGGAGTTTAGGGCACTGAAACACAAGGTTTCAGTGCCAAAACAGTTCAGTATTGTGCACTGAAACCCTGGGTTTCAGTGCACAAAAACTGTAATGTTTTGGCACTGAAACCCAGGGTTTCATTGCCAAAAAACTGTCATGTTATGGCACTGAAACCCAGGGTTTCAGTGCCCTAAACTCCACAGTTTAGGGCACTGAAACCCTGGGTTTCAGTGCCAAAACAGGAGTTTAGGGCACTGAAACACAAGGTTTCAGTGCCAAAACAGTACAGTATTGTGCACTGAAACCCTGGGTTTCAGTGCACAAAACTGTACTGTTTTGGCACTGAAACCCAGGGTTTCAGTGCCCTAAACTGTGGAGTTTAGGGCACTGAAACCCTGGGTTTCAGTGCCAAAACAGTACAGTTTTTTGTGCACTGAAACCCAGGGTTTCAGTGCCAAAAAACTTTCCTGTTTTGGCACTGAAACCCATAGTTTCAGTGCCCTACACTCCACAGTTTAGGGCACTGAAACCCATGGGTTTCAGTGCCAAAACAGGACATTTTTTGGCACTGAAACCCTGGGTTTCAGTGCCAAAAAACTGTACTGTTTTGGACTGAAACCCATGGTTTCAGTGCCCTAAACTGTGGAGTTTCAGTGCCTGTATGTTTCAGTGCCAAAAACTGTTTTGTACTGTTTAATCATATGCTTTTGTCCTAATTACAGGTATATATTGAGTTGAATGTAACACGGAGAGAGGAGAATTTTTTGCAACCGAATAATGAAAGAATCCATGATTTGGGAGAGGGGAGTTCCACGGCAAGAATCCGTGATCTGGAGAGAAAAGTTAAGAAAGAAAGGAAGAGGGGCAACAAGTATAAACAACTGTGGAAACGTTTGTTTCTCATGTCCAATGCAGAAAAGCAAGTGTTGGATGATGAAGAAAATGTAGCCGTACCTGAAACGGGTGAGGGAAGTGCAAAGGGAAAGGAGAAGGGCAAAGAGAAGGGAAAGGAGAAGGAAAAGGGGAAGAAAAAGAAGGGACCGGAAACACAAGGGTCTATTGCAAGAGCAGTCAAAGCCAAACAAAGGAAACGTTGGCTTAGAGATGATTCTGCTCATAAATATGGCTAAGTATATGTTTGGATGAACTTTTTATATGTTTATTACTTTTCTATATTGGACATTATCAGTTCATAACCACCTTTCTTGCTTTATGTTCTTGACTGCAGATTTGATGCCACAGACATGCTGGGGAGATTAAGGAAAAAGCGCCAGAGGCTGGAGAATTTGGAGTGTGGGTAGGCTGGAATCTGGAAATATGGAGAATATGAAGAAACCTGAAATCTGGACTGAAACAGAATTTGTATATTTGGACTGAAATCTGGACTGAAATCTGGAAATATGTACGAATTTGTATATTTGGAGTCCGGAGAAGTAAGCTGAAGGCTGGAGACAGTTGTATGGTGGAATAACAATTTGGACATGCTTGTATATTTTTTTGGAATGACAGTTGTATATTTTTTAATTCAGACATGCTTGTATATTTTTGAAATTCAGACATGCTTGTATTTGTGACTCCCACATGCTTGTATATTTTTGTAAGCTGTACAAATTTGGACTGAAATTATGTGTTTCAGTCCATATTTCAGCTGTCCAAATACAGGGGCTGAAACCACTGAAAACTGTACAAATATGCACGAGCATTGTTTTGTGTTGGAACATGGTTTTGCTGAAACCATGGGTATGTTGGAACATATACCTCTTAGAGTTGGATAGCAATGCAAGCAAATTTAATGGCAAAACCAATATTAGCAAGTATTAAAGACTTTGATATCAGCTGTATACAACCACCAATATCATAAACACCATTATCTGCAAGTGTTACATACATGTTTGATGCTTGGGTTATCAGCAAGTGTTACATATCAGCAAGTATTAAAGCCTCTTGTACAAAATTCAATTTGATCTGCTCCTGATGCTGAAATGAGCTGATCTGATCCAATTTAATACATATCAGCAAGTCTGCTCCAATTTAATACAAAATTCAATTTAATACATATCAGCAAGTATTAAAGCCTCTGATCTGATCCAATTTGATGCTGATGCTGAAATGAGCTAAATTGATCCAATCTGATCTGATGCATCAGTCACTCCTATAAACACAAATAGATCCATTCCAGTTAGACATTTTTTTCTCAAGCTTCATCATACAAGATACGAGGAGTTTTAAAAATATTAATTGAAATATAAATCCTGAAGAAAATTGATAAAATGACTAATATGGATTGAGCATTGCAATGGAGAGAATAATATTAAAAACTGGGTTTCGGTCCACTTAATACTGAACATACAGGGGCTGAAACCCAGGGTTTCAGTCCCCTTATTGCTGAACATACAGGGGCTGAAACCCTGGGTTTCAGCCCCGGTATGTTCAGTACTAGGGGGACTGAAACCCTGGGTTTCAGCCCCTGTATGTTCAGTACTAGGGGGGACTGAAACCCTGGGTTTCAGTCCCCCTAGTAATGAACATACAGGGGCTGAAACCCTGGGTTTCAGTCCCTGTATGTTCAGTACTAGGGGGACTGAAACCCAGTGTTTCAGTCCCCTTATTGCTGAACATACAGGGGCTGAAACCCTGGGTTTCAGTCCCTGTATGTTCATTACTAGGGGGACTGAAACCCAGGGTTTCAGTCCCTGTATGTTCAGTACTAGGGGGGCTGAAACCCAGGGTTTCAGTCCCCTTATTGCTGAACATACATGGGCTGAAACCCTGGGTTTCAGTCCCTGTATGTTCAGTACTAGGGGGACTGAAACCCAGGGTTTCAGCCCCTGTATGTTCAGTACTAGGGGGGACTGAAACCCAGGGTTTCAGTCCCCTTATTACTGAACATACAAGGGCTGAAACCCTGGGTACTAAGTGGATTCAAATTTTTACCCGCAAACATTATCCGGAATCACTTCATTCCATCAGCCCAACATTTGCCTTCGATAGCACTTTAGGATTTTTAGGGCAATTGCGAGAATCATGTCCAACATCAACCCCAAGGCATGTCTTACACACTCTTGCTTTTTTCCGGCTAGTTGCTTTCTCAAGTGAACTTTTAATTCTACCACTACTGTTTCCATGTGCAACCTCTGTTTCTTTCTCAGTGTCACCTCGACCGTCTTGAGTTGGCGTTGGGATTGTTCTTTTCCTCCCTTTTGTTTGTGAAATGTGTGGGTCTAAGAGTAACCCCATCTACTTCTACTCTAGAACAACCCGCTTCATGAGCTATGGATGTCTCCCCATTCTCTACGACATGTAACTTCTTATCTTCTCCAATTAACTCCTCAAACAATTCTCTGCTACGTTTCAAAAATATGTCGCACAAATGTTGTGATGATCCAGCCAAGTAAACAGACTGTGATATATCTTTGAACATGTGACAAACCCGGATTGCTTCCTGTCCTCCACTGGAAGTTTGGTCACTGAAACGTTGGGTTTCATCGCCCACCTTAACCCTGTTTGCATACTTCCCCCACCTTGCCAACACGAAATATGGAGGGATCTCCGTTAGGTATAACCGATGGAAAATATGGCAAAGGTGTCTGCAAGGGATACCTTGGAATTCAAAGTATTTGCAGCTACATGACCCCTCATTTGTTGTCAAATTCATCTTCACTAAAAACACATAAGCGCTCTCATTCCCATTATAACTAACACCATATGTTCGACCATCACCTTCGGTTTCTTGCTCAGTAGCTCTATGCTTGTACCCTTCTTTGAACTCATGATTGAACTTTTTATACATGGTTCGAGTGTATATATCTGCAGCATGGATCAACAACCCAACCTCACATTCAGGTATTATGTGCTTATGAATTGAATCAAAGTCCTCCTTCCGCTCCCTCACAAATATAGTCTCCAACGCCTTGTGATATTGTTCCACAAACTCTCTCAAATTTGTCTTCCTTGTAACAAAAATATCGAAGAAGGAGTTCATACTTTCAGACCTTTGTGTGGTATTCATTCCAGCAAAAAAGGTGCTCATACAATAAATCGGCATCCACTTATGCCGAATCTCATACATATCATTGAGCCATTTGTGCTCCTGCAAGTCATACTTAATTATGAATGCTGCCCATTTGGTTTCGAATTCTTCAATTGTGTAGGTTTGATGCATACACTGCTTCATCTCTTTCTTGAACTCCGATTTCTTGAAATATAAGTGGCTCAAGTGGCTCGGAAATTTCTTTTTAATATGCCAAAGACAAAACCGGTGTCTTGTATTAGGAAATACCTCTGCAATTGCTTTAGTCATAGCTGGATCTTGATCTGTTATGATGGACACTGGGTGGCTATCCTCCATGGCCAACAGCCAGTGCTTAAATACCCATACAAAAGTCTCCTCGGTCTCATTTTCTATCAAACAACAACAAAAAAGAATTGATTGACCATGATGATTGACACCCGTGAAAGGGCCAAATGGCATCTTATACCTATTTGTGTTGTATGTTGTATCAAATGTGATAACATCTCCGAATTGTTTGTAAGCTAACCGTGATTTTCCATCAATCCAGAAAAAGTTAACTGCTTTCCCAACATCATCAACATCAATTGCATAGTAAAAATTACTATCCTTCAACCGCACCTGTTCAAAATACACCCTCACAGCTTGAGCATCTCCACAATCATTATATTCAGCTCTGATATTTCTCAAATGATTGTAATACTTTCTACTATTAAACGGACAGTTGGCAGCCCCACCAAATAACTGAGGGATTTTGTTAATTTGCAGTTGTTCTTTTGCAAAAACTTCAGTCAACGCTTTTGCAGCACTTGAAAAACTAGTTCTTGACTTCATTAGACTCATTTTACTAGGGCTGATCATAGGATGATTGTGTGAATCATCGAAAACAGTAACCACCCACCCTTTATCAAACCTCATTCTTTTCACCCGCATCCTCGCCTTACAATCTGTTCTCATTGAACTTATGTCTTTATCTTCTACCTTCTTTTTACTTGGAGCTCCTTCGCAAGTGCATGCAAATCTGACATTATCAACTTCCATAACTCTAGTACCCTTTCGCTCACTTCCTCTTTTCTTAATGCTATACCCTTTGCTACCAGCATATTTTGTATAGCATTCTTCTGCCTATTCTATAGATTGAAACTTCTTTCCAACATACAACACATTATCTGCTTGTGTGGGTTCTTCAACAGTTTCATCCAATGCACTACCAACACTTTGAAATTTAATTCTGCTGCTTGTGTTTGTTCAACATCAACTTCCTTCTCTGCACAACCCACATGCTGAAAATCTGAACTTTCTTCTTCTAATGAATGCTCAATAATAGTTGATCCAAAATCATCCACATTATTCATCTTAGCATATATCTATCTGTCCATTAAAACCAATTATATAAAAACATCATTAGTATTAACACCGTAGTATTGTATTAAGATAATTAGTGTACTAAGATGGACTGAAACCAATGGTTTCAGTCCACAGAAGAAAGTTCTGAGGGGACTGAAACCATTGGTTTCAGTCCACATATTGACAGTACTGAGGGGACTGAAACCAATGGTTTCAGTCCACAAATTGACAGTTCTGAGTGGACTGAAACCAATGGTTTCAGTCCCCTCAGAACTTTCTTCTGTGGACTGAAACCAATGGTTTCAGTCCACAAATTGACAGTTGAGTGGACTGAAACCAATGGTTTCAGTCCACTCATGTCAATATGTGGACTGAAACCAATGGTTTCAGCCCACTCAAATGTCAATATGGGGGCTGAAACCAATGGTTTCAGCCCCCATATTGACATTTGAGTGGGCTGAAACCATTGGTTTCAGTCCCCATATTGAAATGGTTTCAGCCCCCATATTGACATTTGAGTGGGCTGAAACCAATGGTTTCAGTCCCCATATTGACATGAGTGGACTGAAACCATTGGTTTCAGTCCCCATATTGACATGAGTGGACTGAAACCATTGGTTTCAGCCCACTCAAATGTCAATATGGGGACTGAAACCATTGGTTTCAGTCCCCAAATTGACATTTGAGTGGGCTGAAACCATTGGTTTCAGTCCACAGAGTTCTGAGTGGATTGAAACCAATGGTTTCAGCCCACTCAAATGTCAATATGGGGGCTGAAACCAATGGTTTCAGTCCCCATATTGACATTTGAGTGGGCTGAAACCAATGGTTTCAGTCCCAATATTGACATTTGAGTGGACTGAAACCATTGGTTTCAGTCCACTCATGTCAATATGGGGACTGAAACCAATGGTTTCAGTCCACTCAACGCTCTTCTGTGGACTGAAACCAATGGTTTCAGTCCACTCAGATGTCAATATGTGGACTGAAACCAATGGTTTCAGTCCACATATTGACAGTTCTGAGTGGACTGAAACCATTGGTTTCAGTCCACAGAAGAGCGTTGAGTGGACTGAAACCAATGGTTTCAGTCCACTCAACTGTCAATTTGTGGTCTGAAACCACACTCAGAATTGTCAGTTTATTTTATTTTCTCAGTTGATTTTCTCATTTTGACAGTATGAGATGATCATATGTTGAGAAAAAAACAGGAAAAAAAAGAAAATGAAAGGAAAAGTAGGAAGGAGAACACCCCGATGAAGAAAAAAAACAGCTGCATACCTTTCAACAAGTTGAAGATCCTTCCTCTTTTCCTCTTCTTTGCGTCCACCTATGCTTACAAGATGAAGAATCAAAGCAAGAAGAACGAGATGAAGAAGCTGATCAAAAAGAAATAAAGAGAGGAAGAAGAGTGAGCGGGAAAAAAATTTTCTGCTGTGAGAGAGAATGACGGCTAAGGGGGATGGGTGTTGCGTGCTGAGAGAGAGGGGGGGGGGGTGCTGTGACGGCTTGGGGGCCTTGGGTGGGGTTGCGTGCTGAGAGAGAGAGAGAGAGAGAGAGAGAGAGAGAGAGAGAGAGAGTACTTTTTGTGTATTCCCAAGAGCCCATCAATTAACACATTGGATTAAAGGGGGGTTTTATTTTTTTTGCAGCAAAAGGGAGGCCACTTTTTGGGGGAGAAATTGAGGAGAAATTGAAATTCTCCCCAAAAACTCACAAGAGATCACATGGGGGGAGGGGAAATCTGAGCCATGTGATTTAATAGGATGGAGGGCTGAGATGGAGGGTCAAAAGGGGGGTTATTTTAGGGGGTTAGAAGATCCCACCTCATATACACACACACACACACACACACACACACACACACACACACACTATAAAACATGCGGTTGTGACTAGGACACATGCGGTTGTGAATAGGACAAATTTTTTTTGTTTTTTTTTGTTTTTTTGCAGAAATCACCCCCAACAAATCCCTAATTGCACTTTTGACCCCCACACACACCCCACACACACACCCTCCCTTTTCCGCTTTCTCCCCTTGGCTTCCTATCGGATCTTTTTTGTTCCCCGTCTTCATTTTTGCCGTGCACGTGTGCATGTGGGTTTCCCTAGTATATATATATATATGGAAATCTTCATGTGAGAACATTTCGCACCGTGCGAAAAGATTTTTAGGTTTTTTGGAATTTTTTTTTCAAAAATTCTTTTTTCCACCTCCATTATATGTTGTTATACCCCCCTCAAAAAATAATCGTTGAGAAATAATGTCATTTGGCCTTCGATCAAGGCATTTCATCAAATTCGCACGTTTTAAGACCGTTAAATTTGTAACGGGTGAATGTGTGCTCTAATCCCCAACGGGTTCAACTATTATTTTTCCTGGGGTATATAATTGTATGGATTAAACAGCAAAATTTTTTTTTGAAAAAAATTTCAAAAAAATAAAAAAATGTTTTCGCACCGTGCGAAAACCTCTTTTTTCGCAACCGAAGATCACTATATATATACACTAGTCATAACCCGTGCCCACAGACACGGTTCATTTAAGATTTTCTCCCGTGAAATCTTTATTTTCCAAAAAATTATTTCCAAAACCAAAATTACGCGGAACAACAAATTAGCGTAAAAATATTTAGCGGCACAGGCGCCTTCGGCGCAGAACAACAAATTAGCGTAGTACAAGCGTTTTCGGCGCGGGCGCCTTCATCACATGGGAAATTATTCTCATCTTGTTGCCATATGCGTCGAAGAGACGGTGGGCCCCGCGTTGAGGGAGAGAGCATTCGATCAGCAACAACATTCGATCTACAGCATTAAGTGCAAGTTAAATTTTATTTCCCAAATACATTAATTGCGTGCACTCTGTTATTCATCAGAAACTTTCATTCCCCCAGAAACTTTCATTTACCTAGAAATGCTTTTTCCTCCAAAACTTTCCACAAAATATCATCTCAAACATTCATTCCTCAAGATTAAATCCAAGCCGTCTTTCTATCAATCTGTTTGTCCTAGTCAGCCCTAAGATTCAAAAACAGTTGTCAAATGTAATATAGTTATGTATGTATGTACGTATGTATGTGTGTATGTGTGTATGTGTATATGTGTGTATGTGTATATATATGTATATGTGTTTGTATATATAGAGGAATATTGAGGTGTGCTAACAGCGCATGAATTTTTTCCTGCGCTGTCAGCGATTCGGGGGGGTTAAAAACAATTTTTTAAAATTTTTTTGCAGTGTGTTTTACAACTTGTTAACTAGCTCCCCACCAATTTTCAAGTCGATCCAACACCGTTTGAGCCTTGTTCATCCATTTCAAAAACGTTGCGCTGACAGTTCGGAATTCTGAAGCGATTTTTTTGAAATGGATGAACGGAGGCTCAAACGGTGTTGGATCGACTTGAAAATTGATGGGGAGTTAGTTAACAAGTTGTAGAATACACTGCAAAAAACAAATTTAAAAAAATTGTTTTTAACCCCCGAATCGCTGACAGCGCAGGAAAAAATTCATGCGCTGTCAGCACACCTCCATATTCCTCATATATGTGTGTGT
The DNA here is from genome assembly GCA_030789695.1 of Scilla litardierei. Taxonomy (NCBI): domain Eukaryota; kingdom Viridiplantae; phylum Streptophyta; class Magnoliopsida; order Asparagales; family Asparagaceae; genus Scilla; species Scilla litardierei. Next base: position 215,423,019 of record CM061134.1, on the reverse strand, counting down.
GTGTGTGTATGTATGTATATATGTATGTATGTATGTATGTATATATATGTGTGCATATGTATATGTACACACACATATGTTGAGTTCTATTAACAAAGCATTCTATTTAACTGAAGAGTTAAACTCTTCATTAAAGCATCTTAAAATAAAAAGATTACTTTTAAAGACAGAGAGCAACCTAAGCAGCCAATGGAGATTACCAAACCAAAAATCGTTGCTGTTAACAAAACAAATGGAAAGTTTAAGATTAAAGAGGTCTTACAGTAAAAGTTGAAAGGGGCTCACTGCTTCAGGTATCATGTGTATGTCTAATTAGGTAGTTAGTGTCCCAATAGGAACTTACATGCTAGAGAAAGGCTCGATGATGATTAGATATTTGAGGAGTATGTTCTACTTGAGGGCACTACTGAACCAACTGAGAACTTGCTTCTGATGCCCAATTGCATGGTGTTAATTGCATATCATTTTGAGGAGTGGGGAAGATTGGTAAAGAATGAATGTTTTTAGCCTATATCATGATTAGGATAGATTTTATAAAGTGATAATTGAATGATATAGTTATACAAATTTAATCATCAAATCAGCTTTAGAGAAGATGTGATTTACAAATGAACATCATTCACAACCATATGTCAAATGTGATCATGAAAATTTTCATGTTACCCAACGTTGTTTATTATCTATCCAGTTTTTAAGTTATGGAGATCGCATTTGGTGTGATATCTTACCGATTGACGTTGTACATATCTTATCAGGTAGGTCATGACTAGGTCATGACTGTCATACTGTAGGAGATCCAACATATGAATTCCTATTTGAAAAAATAAAAATGTGTTGATTCCTTTCCAACCTAAAAGTATAGTTATAAATCAGAAGAATGGGTTGATCACTATCACACCAAATACAAAATCACTTCACCTAGTGATCCTAAGTTTTATATGATTGCAAGGAGTAGATGTGGGCTTTTAAAGTATTGGAATGACTTGATATTTGGTATGTTGATCATCCATGATGTGACCAACAATCCTATGAAAAATAAAATCCAAAAAATTGTGGGAGATGGGAGAAAATGGGGGCGACTCCTTAGATTTAATCTAAGGAGTCACCCTAGGAACACTTTACCCATATATATATATATATATATATATATATATATATATATATATATATATATATATATATATATGGGGTTGTGGTTTTGTTCTTCATGCTGAAACTAAGAGAGAGAACCTTAGAACTAGTGTAGAACCCTAGCTAGAGGAAGATTAAGCCTTTTCTTTCGAATCAAAGGCTAGGAGAGCGGGTTTCTCTCGAAAGAAACCAACTTCTCTATTGTATTCCTATTTACATTTATAAAAATCAGATTTTACCACTTACAGTCCTAAATTTTCTTATCAAATTGGTATCGGAGTGTAAATTCTCATGACGGTAACAAGAAAGGTGAAAGCTTTGGAGGAGAAACTCGAGATCGAGAGCAAGGGGCTCAAGAGATCGATGGAGGAGAAGTTCTCTTCGATGGATGAGAAGATCTTATTGATGGAGGAGAGAATCTCAAATCAAATGAAGATGTCTATGGAAACCCTATGAAAAGTGAAGAGATAAATGAAAGCCCTAGATCTAAAAAGAAGAATTCAACGAAACCAAATTTATAGGAAGATGAAGACCTCGACAAATATCTGAAGAAAAAGGTGAATGCTTTGGTTAAGGAAAAGGAGAAGATTTTGTTGAAGAATCCCTCTCGAAGTCAAAGGAGGAGCTTCATTAGTCTTCGGACCGCATCGCAAGGGCGACGAACCCCTATGTCACTGCTAGTGGCCGCACTACCCCTGGGAGTGTACGGATGGGAGCGACGAGCCCCTGCAGCTTGGGTAGGGGCCGCATCTCCCATGGGAGACACTGGAGGGGGACGACGAGCACTTTGCGACTTCGCCAGGGGTCGCACCACCCTTTGAAAGCTTCGGGAAGGGGTGACGAGCCCCTGTGCCTACGCCATGGTACGCATCGGCTATGTGAGCATTGGGCAGGGGGCGGCGGCCCCTCACAACCACGCCAGGGGCCACACAGACCCTGGGAGAGACTTGAGAGGGGCGACGACCCCTGACAAGCATGGCATGGGCCATCTGGCCCCTGGGAGGATGGCGCAGGACCCTGCAGCCCCTGACATCACCTCCTGGTGGCTGAGGGCCCTTAATGAATGGCCAAGGCCCTAGAGAGCCACCGATAGGCCACCTATGGCCTCACGGGCCTGATTTAGGAGGCGGATGCCCTTATGGGCTTAAGTGACATGTGTTGGGTATAATGGATTTCATGTGTGGGGGGGTTAGCGGTCGCTGAGGCACCAACGAGTCTACAAGGACGACGACGGAGACCCCGATTAGCTCGGGGGAGATTAGGAGACGACGGTGGAGTTGGGGAGCTCGTTTTGGAAATTTTGGTAATGCCTATCAGCAGTTTCACTTCGGTCAACATAGGGAGAGAGCAAGACAGGTGGATTCGGCTTTGAGAGCAGGATCCAAAAGCTGAAAAATGTCGGCCTTTGAGAGTATTCTTATGGATGTGTTTATTGTGCTGAAAGATATTCTGCGGTGAACCACCTGACGGGGAGGAGAAATTATAGGTGGTTGGTATTCTTGGAAGGAAATGCATTATCTTGATTCCAGTAGAAAAAAGAGGCAACCTGTGAGATCTTAAGAGGAGTTCAATGAATGATTGTTTGACAATTTTTGAGACACTCAGGGAGGGGATTTACATGAGCAGCTCTTTGCACTCAGACATGATGACACAGTTAGAGACTACAAGGATATGCACTATCAGGCCAAGTGAGTGGGATACTGGAGGCGACATTGACGAGGAGCTTTATAAAGGAGCTCATGGCAGACATCCGAGCTGAGCTCTGCATACAGAGGCCGATGGGACTGGTGGATACTATGGAGCTGACCTAGATGATTGAGAATAGATGCATATCGGAGCGATGTACCGATGGAGCTTGGAGCAGCTTCACTTTCTACAGCTAGGCACGTTCAGGAGGGTAGAAGGCCCCTGCAGAGGGAGTCCAGTCTGGAGGAGTCTACTCTAGCAGGGAGAAGAACACCGGTGCACAATTGAGTAGACAGTTCCGACGCCCGACGGAGGCTGAGATGCAGAACAAGACGGCACAAGATTTGTGCTTCTGATTATGAAAAGTTTACTCTGGGACATTGCTACAGAGACCGGACCCTCCATGTGCTACTAGTGGAGGATGAGGACGAGGCTCTGGATGTTAAAGACGAGGAGGGATGTGAGCATGAGCATCCATACTTGGATGTCTCAGAGGTCTCACTCAACTTCGTGGATTGGAGCTGGTGGACATTAGGACTTTCAGAGTGATGATGGAGATGGGGAAGGTGGAGCGCAATAGAGGAGTGTGTCATGGGCTGATTTTGACTTTCTAGCAGATTCAGATCGTGGATGACTTCTTGTCACTTGACTTGGACAATACATATGTTATTTAAGTATGAGGTGGCTGCAGTCCTTGGGGATATGAGGATCAACTGGAAGGTATTGTGGATGTACTTCTTGGATGGAGGGAGAGTGTGGACACTTTAAGAAGATACCAGCTTGTGCTGAACTATAGTTTCCTTGAAAACCATGACTAAAGCGACAGATAGAGGACAAAAGATTTTTGGTAGAGTTACATGTGATGTCAGGAGACTATGAGGAGCAACAACAGTACATACCTCCAGTGGTGTAACAGATTCTGGTTTGGTTCGAGGGGGTGTTCCAGATATCTCGTGAGCTGCCTCCTCACAGAGACCACACATATGCCATAGTCCCGCGAGAGAAAGTCTCACATATTAGCGTGAGGTCATACTTCTACCTCCAAATGCAGAAGGACGAGATAGATTGGATGTTGGCAGAGATAATGCAGACAGTACTGATATAGCCTAATGGGAGTCCTTTTTCGTGTCCGGTCTTGCTGGTGAAGAAGAAGGATGATAGTTGGAGGCTTTGTGTCGACTATGTGGCTTTGAATAAGAAAAAGGTGCCAGACAAATTTCCTAGCTTTGTGATGGACGAGTTTCTAGATGAGCTTCATAGAGCAACAATTTTCTCCAAGATTGGCTTAAAGTCGGGATATCACCAGACCAGGATGCGCGTTGAGCATATGTTGAACCATGATGAGATGACGGGGGCTGGGCGGCATTTTAAGAAGGTATTCATGGGTCGGGCGGCGTTTTAAGAAGGTATGCAATGCCGGACGGCGTTGCATACGTGAAGTACGTATATGCGATGGTGTTCTAAGTACGTGAGTCCAAAAAGATCAATGATGTGTTTTTCCATAATGATTAAGTATATTTGAGATGACGAAATGGATAATGAAATAAATGTGAAATTCATTGATCATGCCCAATGCAACATTTGTGTTAAGGATGGAGTAAGAAAGATGAAAACAAAAACTAGTTTTAATTGCATAAGAAATAAAATAAGTTACAAAGATTCAAACTGACTTATTTTAAACAAGCAGCAAATTTCCTCATGCATTCATTAAACACAAAATCGTTCACGTACCAACGAAGATTGAACGAGGAACTGACGTTGATTACTTCGTTAATTTGCAAATCGAAAATTTAAAAATTTAAGCTCCCGGAGAGGATAGAACTCGCGACCTTTCGCATACGAAGCGAACCCACTACCACTATGCTACGGAGGAAACCATGTGCTACGGAGGCAACCATACACTAGAATTTTAATTAATGAAATTTAAAGGTTCACCCCGGGACCTTCGTGAACTTCGGGATTAAATATCTTTTTTAAATAATATACATCTAATTAGGAATAAAAGAAATTAACTTTTCATCATTTTAAAAAAATTGTATACACCACTTTTTTCCCAAAATACTATATATAATTTTTAAACTACAATAATTTTTAAAAGACTATCTATTATTAACATTGTTTAAAATACTTTCATTTTATCATTTTGAATTTTTGATAATGTTATATTAAATATACTTCAATTTATATAATGCTTAAATTTTTTTCCTTATTAAAAATATTTCTAAATAATTTTATATAGTGCTTATAAATTTTTTAAATGTTATATACTTCTTAACTTATTTTTCTTCTTTAAAGAAACATTTTATTAATTTTATGTATTTATAAATATTTTTTCAGATTTTTAAATTTTTTAAATAATTTTATAGCATTTTGGGTGGGCCAGCCCGGGCCCGGCCCGCTTGGCCCGCGACCTGGCGCCGCGGGCCACGGGCCGGGCAACTGGGGGGTTCCCGGCCCGCCTTGCATTCAAAGCCGGGCCGGGCCGGGTCGTTGGCCACCTTGACTAGTGTAACATGTGTTAGCCCTTCCGGATTTCCCTTGGCCTTTGTGATTGAGACATGCTTCTGGTTATGGATAGTATGCAATGTTGATACATGACCAGAGGTCGGTGGCTTATTTTATTCAGGTATTGCTGGCGAAGGCTCGGCTTAAGTCCGTCCATGAGAGAGTTGATGGCTATTGTGCTGACCGTGCAGAAGTGAAGACCATATTTGCTTGGTTAACGCTTTGTAGTTCATACAGATTAGAGGAGCCTCAAATATCTATTGATGTAGCGGATGGTAACTGAGGAGCATTCGAGGTGGTTGTCCAAGCTATTGGGGTATGATTTTGAGATCCGGTACAGACTGGGACTGAAATAAGGCGACAGATGCTTTATCATGACGAGGAGAGGATTTACAATTGGCTGCCTTATCAGTATCAGCGGATCTTGATTGGGAGCCCTTGTTGCGTAGATTGAGGAGGGCTTGGATAAGATTTGGTCCGTATTGCTACATGGATCGATAGAGAATACATGGTATTCGTCAGAGGGGCATTGTTTGTTGTAACAGGGGCGGCTGGTGTTGCTTAGGACCTCTACACACATCTCGAGTACATTGCATGAGTTTCATGGCAGTGCAGGTAGAGACCATTCGATGGTCCTCAAGACTTATCAATGCTTATCTAGAGAGTTGTTTTGGAAGGGGATAAGGTAGGACGTCGTTGAGATGGTGGTAAAGTGTGACGTTTGCCAGCGTTACAAATATATGACAATGGCACTGGAGGCTTGCTACAGTCTCTATCCTTGCTAGATCGGATCTGGGAGGAGATGACGATGGATTTTATTGATGGGTTACTGAGATCTGATGGTTATTCAGTTATACTTGTTGTAGACCACCTCAGCAAGTATGTGTACTTTTGGCACTCCGACATCCTTACGCCATAGTGACAGTGACAGCGACATTCATACAGGAGGTGGTGAGGTTGCATGAGATTTCATAGTCTATTGTGTCTGATCGGGGTCGGGTGTTCTTTATCCATTTATGTAGGGAGCTATTCAGGATGTATGAGACGGTCTTGGAGAGGAGCACAACGTATTACCCCCAGACAAACGATCAGACCGAGGTGTCAACTGGAGCATCACGACCTATTTGTATTGTTTTGTTTCAGAAACTTTGAAGCAGTGTGCAAAGTGGCTGCATGTGTTGAATATTGGTACAACACCTCTTTTTACATCACCAAGGTCACACATTTCAGAGTTTTATATGGACGTGACCATCCACATCTACTTCACTACGGACACCGTTTTACACCAGTTTATCAGGTGGAGAAGATCTTGGAGGAGAGAGATAAGATGCTGGAGGAGTTGAAGCTCCGAGTAGATAATGAAGACACCAGCCGATGAGCATAGACGAGAGATACAGTTTGTAGTGGGCGACATGGTATACTTGAAGCTGTGACCTTACCGTAAGCGATATTTGGCACACAAGAGGAACATGAAGCTGTTACCCGATACTTGAGCCTTACAAGATTGAGGCAAATATTGGTCAGGTTACCTACAAGTTAAAGTCACTGTTAGGATCCACAATACATCGGATTTTTCATATATCGCAGCTTCGCCAGGCCATTGGAGACCACAACCCTTCTTCATCGCTATCTTTGACTCTGACTGAGGAGACGGAGGTGATCCTAGAGCCAATGGAATTAAAAGGAGTTCGTCGAGACGATGAGGGACTTGTGAGGTGTTGATTCAATGGAAGGACATTCCAGACCATGAGACTATTTGAGAGCCCTTTGGAGTCATTGCACAGTTGTTTTCAGATTTTCACCTTAATGACAAGGTGGCTTTTAGGGAGAGTAATGCCGGAATCACGACGTATCAACAAAGGCGGCGCATGGCGGATCGTGGAGTGGCAAACTAGGCCAGGAGCGTTTTTATAATTTTTACCGTTCTAGGGGTATTTTTGTAAATATGGACAAATCAGCCTCTATATATTTGGAGGGGCGGGGTTTTTGTTTTTCATGTTGAAATTAAGAGAGAAAATTTTAGAACTTGTGTAGAACCCTAGATAGAGGAGGGTTAAGACTTTTCTCTCGAATCAAATGCTAGGAACTCTCGACAGAAACTAACTTATCCATTGAATTCCTCTTTATATCTATAAAAATCTGATTTTTACTACTCAAAACCCTAGATTTTCATATCGAAATGAAACTGTATTAACTATAGGTGTAGAGGGAAGAAGAAAAATTCTTTTGGGAAGATAAGAGGGAAAAGGTGGACAAAGGAAGATTTTTGTTTGAGAAGAGCAAAACTATTTAAGATCCATTAAGATTGATTTCAATTACTTGGGAAGAGGAGAAAGCCGAAGCGAAGAGCTTCTTAACATGGAGAGAACATCCTTTTGTGAACCCCTAAATCGTTCCGTGCTTTGAGATAAATTAGTCCGTTTGATACAAAGAAAACTACACCCCAAGGTTACCTTCTTTGAGGCCAGTAACAACTTAATGGCCATTTTGTTCGATGTACCAACGCACCATTGACTTTCTTCGGCACCTTGGGGAGGGGAGGGGAGGGTATGTAGGGCTGATTGGATTTTAGGTTGGAGATATCTCAAAGAAAATCATGAGAGGGGAAGGGTTGCAGGGTTTGGAGAGATGGCTCAAAGAAAATAAAGAGGTGGGGAGGAGGTAGCCTTTTCCAATAGAAACTGGTGCCCGTGCATGTCCGTCTGCGCGTTCATGAATCTTTGTTGGCTTCACATAGAAAAATATCAAGAAAAATTGTGCCATTGCCTGGACTGATTTATAATTCAATTATTTGCGGAAAAGTAAGAAAACTCTGCCAGTCATCTATACTAAGTACTAACACGTCCTCCGGAATGTTTGTGGAGCTGTCCCATTGTCCATCATAATTGGGTTGCCTCTCACACATAAATCTCTCTTTTTAAAGAAGGAAAACAATCTTCGTGCTTTGTGAGCGTAAACAATAATAAGAATGGACTAGATTTCTGTTTGACTTGCAAACCATTACGAGAAGGTTATATTCAAAGCCTCCATTGAGGATCATCGGACCCGAGGAGTTGTGCATCGAGCATTTTGATTTACATATTTGATAGTATACACTTCTCAGCATCATTCGTTTTTCCGATTTGTGATTAATATAATGCAACTGTATAAAATTAACACAAGTCCTTAATTTTTTCCCCCCATTCTATGAACAGTGTGGTGGCCGACACGTGTGTTGCAATGGAGGAATGGGTCATTCACCCTCATGCGCACACTGCCCTGGACGATATCCTTCCCTGCGTTGACACTGCAACTGCCCAGGAATCCATGAACCGGAGCAAGGAGGTCACGTTTCAGCTTGTAAATATTGTCAGCCGGGCTACACTCAATATTTCAAACGTAGACTACCCAGCATTTGTACCTCCACCTCTAAACTATAACCAATCGGGGCCATTGGTGCCTCCTCTCTGCAATCCATACCTTCCAGACTTGAGCGATCGCAAATGCGTTTCTGGGGAGGTCGGCTTCGACAATGCATCTCAGGTAAACAGCCACATCGCGCATCCATACCATACCAAGCTTTTCTGAATATATAAACCATGAATTATGGCATGTTTTCCTACATAATCGCAAGTTTTCTAGGTGTACCGATAAAACTTAATTATACCGTTCAACCACCAGAATTTTAAACACCATGACATCTTTTCTTCATTTGAAACACCTTAGGTATGGAAGGGGTATGTGTGCAACGCCTCTGTTGTCAACGGTAACGAGGTTTGTACCACAGTAGGCCGACTGACTCCAGGCCTCTACAACCAGTTCACTGCCGCCGCTAGGGTGAGCGGTGGTATCTATCGCTACTCCCCCTTCCTCACTCAGCTGGCCGACTGCACCTTCGTGCGAGAGACATTTACCGGAATCAGCAGGGACAACTGCCCTGGGCTCACTCGATACAGCAAGTGGGTCTTCGTGGGATTTGCATTGGTCTCCGGCGCAGTAATGCTGTCCCTCATCTTCTGGGTTATCTACGCAAGGGAGAGGCGGCACCGGAGGCATAACAAGCAGTTCATTGTTAGGTCAGATATGCAGCCTTTCGGCGGGCAAGACAAGCCCTGAGGAGATGGATATCCATTTGAATGTCCTCTAACTCCAGTGAGCTATTGAAAAGTTATACATTTGGGCATGTATAGTTTGTGTGCTTAGACTTGTAAGCATCAGATTGCTTGTTTATATGTGGGTATCGGTTCTGTATTGAGAGTCTCTTTTAGTTGGGTAGATGTCATTAGCCTGCCAACTGTACGTGAGAAAACTCTGGCCATACTTAAAGAGTCCAATGAGGAGATTAGTTGCTGTGAAGCTTCTGGTATTTGTTGTAGCTAATTTCTCTTCCTTCAATGTGAGGCTTTTCAAACGAAGGAAAATATATTCCAACTGCTTTGAACATGCTAGTTTCCTGGCAGACGTTGGAAATGCTCGCATAGAATAGTACTATCTCGTCATGCTTGTTTACTTTAAAAATTACACCAGTAGCTAGCGTTACACAAGGAAATTTCTTTGCTTGTATCAAGAAAAGGGACATGAACTCCACTTCCTTGCTTTGCCAACGCAGAGAGTGTCAACAATGACTCGACTCCACCACTGCTTTTTTGCCTTTAAGCCTGCGGGTTCCGTAGCAAACAACATCAACACAAATATGGATAAACATCAGCAATGACTTCCAACAGGCCCAACAAGCCCCCAAGGGCTTGCCTTTGCTCGCCAACCGCCCATCCTGGCTCGTTCCGGTGCAGCCTTCATCGCAGCAGCGGCCGGGAGCCAGGAAGCCGCGCGACAACCCGTCCGGGTTCGGCGAGCCGGGTCGAGCCGAAGGGAGGTAGATCCAAGGCAAAGTCGGTTGGTGCTATCCTGATGCCAATGAACAAACCATCTACTCAACGTTTGAGGAGGAGAAGGAATTTTCAGCCCAAGCCTACACGGTTTTATTTGATGATGAGCAGAGGAGAGCAAGGGTCATCGGCATTTTGATGGTGCATGTCCTTGCAATCAATTTGGTTACGTGTATATAAATGCTTGATACGTATAAGCTTGTTTGCAAATATAAACATATTGAAGGAATGGATGGGTGTTTTGCTGATTTGTAGCTTGCAATGGTTAATATGAACGTATGTTTTTCAATGAGACCTCTGATATATATATGAGTAAGTTTCCCTCTTCATACAGTGGAGCTCGGGAATTGTAACACAGAGCCTTGAAAGGACTTAAGATGTCCTATTTTGAGCTAGGTCGCCCTAGGTAATTAGGAGGGTAGGGGATACTTTTGGGGGGTTGCAGTTGAGCTTATATGTAAAATAATTATGTATTGAAGTTAGTCATATTAAGTTAAGTGCAATTAAAAATGGTCTTTTAAGGTTTTGTGTATTTGAGCTTTAAAGTATCAAATAGGGTGTGTGACTTTAATGTGTACTAGGTACTTAATAGTTATTTCTAATTTAATGATGTGCTAAAATAGGAATATCAAAGGCAATATGATTGTTGTCTATATATAAGGTGGTTATATATGGGCCCCGGATCGCATGAACGGAGTCTCTATTCTATACTAAGATCACATCGGCAGTTATATATCTAGAGAAAACTAAAGGAGTTCTCTAGAGAGATTCGTATTGATCTAGAAGGCCAATCACTCAAATCTAAGGTATCAATCACCATGCATTCAGGTACGCTTCCGAATTTCTTTTTCAGTAAATTCTTGATGATTTAATATGAATATTTTCTGTTATTTGGAGATTTTTGTTATAGTAAATTCAGATTTCTCCAATAGTAGATTGATTGAAAGATGAGTGAGAGGCTCAAGATAAGCCTTTTTATAACTATATACATAAGAATGTGAAATCTCCACACGCATTTCATTCAGAAGACCTGAAAGGAGGTTTGTAATAAGTTAAATTGGTGATATGCATAATTTTGGTTGAGTCTCTTTAACCCAAAAGCTTAAGGATGTATTAGTTAGAGTCTCAATTTCGATTTTATATCTCGATTTTTTCTTTGGGGTAAAGAAGAGTGAACACCTTTGAACTATTACAATTTCCAGTTTACAAACCATCCCTATGCTACCATCATCTAGCTAAATCATTCTTACTTGTTGAGTATTGGTTCCCCCTAATTTGGTTTTGAAGATAAACAAACATAAATTATTGTGCTTAACTCCTTCTAATTGTAATTAATTAAAGCGTCATCAAAGTTAGACTAAAGAATATCAAAAACGATGTTACAGTGAAGCAACTACTTTAAGAATTCAAGGAGATGGATTCAAGAACTCAAAGAGAAAGTGAAGAAGATTAAAATGTAATTTATTTATTTCTTCACTCATTTGAGTCTTTAGAATGTTAAGCTTTGAATTATACTTCTTAAAAGCACTTACACTTCATGCACATGTCATTAGAATTATCATTAGATGATCCCATATAGCTCCTAGTTCATAAATATCAAATTTGAGATTTTGGCCCTCGATCAGACGTCCAATGAAGACCCATCGGACGTCTGACGTGCATGTTTCATAGACTTAGAAAACCCCTGACTCGCTATACGTTTGAAGTAGATTTCCAGACGTCTAAAAGAGCAGTCAGACATCTGGGAGTTGTACTTCAGACGTCTGATTACAGTCAGATTCTTATCCGAGATCTCTCTCTCTCTCTCTCTCTCTCTCTCTCTCTCTCTCTCTCTCTCTCTCTCTCTCTCTCTCTCTCCCCCCCTCCCTCCCTCTCCCCCCAACCCCCTCCATTTATCAGCCGTTTGATGTACATCTTCTAGATGACTGAACAGACGACTGGAAACCCTTCATCGGACGTCTAATTTCTAGCCGTTAGACTACATTCAATGCATTGTCAGACAGTGTTCCTACCTGTTACGAGGTGGAACTCGCGTACAATGAATTTGTATTATGGGGAACCAAGGGCACGGTGGTTATATGGAAATGTGGGGTTAGGTAGGCTGTTTTACAAGTGATTAGTGGGATGAAGAGGTTGGATCCGTTGCCGGTGGAGCTCACAGGATCGTATCTCGTCGGACGTAGCTGAGGAAGGTCGGACGGCGGGAGGCTGACGCTGACTTTGGCCAAGGGGCGAGCTCTCCTGCAGCACGAACAACTCGTCAGAAGGGCGGGGTTGGAGTTCAACCCTTAGCCCCTCCGATGCCTAAGTCAGTAAAAGGGCTTAAATGGGGGGTTGGACACGCCGGCCGGATTAACTGTGTGTCCGCCTCGCGTGACGAGCTATAGGTGGGAGAACAAAGATATGGAGGACCTTTGCTCTCGTGTGTGAATGATAGAAGATGAGAGAGTTTTTCTAACCCCCTTTCCGTAAGAGGAATGGGGGTATTTATACCTGACGGGTGATGACTAGGCGTGCTGAGCTGGCGCGTGTGACGGCGGAAACTTTGGACAGGGGCCTCGGGGACTGGAGGTCCTGATCCGCTTTTGTCAGGCGGCGCAACGGCCAAAGGGCGCTTTTATCGGGGTGTCAGGGCCGAAAGCATCAGCTGTCAGGCGGTTCAGCCGCCAGGGGGTGCTTTGTCAGACGGTCGGGTGACGTATGTGTCGGTCGTGTCCTTATCCTTGGCCGTTTGTCGCTAGCGACGAGCTAAAGGCCGGGCGGTGACACCCTAGGCGTCGTGGTTCGCGGGAGTCGGGCGGGCCGTCCCGACTGGCCTTGGGGCACGGCCCGCTGGTGCGGAGGGATACGTCCACGCCGGTCAGCAGGCCTGGCCTAGCTGCCCCAGCGTCACCGAGCGCGCTACCCCGGCGGGTCGGGCGGCTTCGGTTGTTCGCCTCGGCCGGCCGCGGCTGTTCGCCTCGCCCGGTTCGGGGAACGCTGCCAGGCGCGCCTGTCTCCATGATGCCCCGGATTTTCGGGGCGGCAGCCCCTTTGTGACAGGGCAAGTTAGTGGGATTTGTTAGCGGATCCGGGCGGGTGTCGGGCTACTACGATCTTTAGGTCGTAACAATTGCCCCCGGCATTCGAGTGCGAGGCGGGAGCCCGGTTCGTCTCGGATGGCGTAATGCTGCCGCGACACAGTATTTTAACGTGACCCGGGCTTGGATCCAAGCTTAGGGGGGAGTGCGGGTCTTACGGGGCGTTACCCCCCAACGGGGTGCCGTTGTTGGCGTGTATTGGGTCGGATTTAAGAGGGGGTCCGACTACTTGAGAATGTTAGGGCCCTTGTTGAGGGGCGCGTATCGGCCGCGCTTGTAGTTTTCGTGGAACCCCAGCCGGGCTGTGCTCGGTGGACCTTCCAGCTGACGTGCGCTTGGGCCCAGGAGGAAGAGTCCGAAATGGGGAATACTATACAACGAATCTTATCGGAAATCTAGGTGACATTTATAACATTTAGGGTAAGATGTGTGGGAGGGAGGGTCGTCCACATTTGCTGCTCGCTTTGCCGGGAGGAGCAGATGCCTGCGTCGGGGCGGCCTTCCCTTACGCCGATTACCGAATTTCTGTCGCCTCATTGTCCAGGGGCGAGCTGAGGCGCCGGGAACCGAACCACCGTGTGCCGCCCTGAGGTGTTTCCGCCTTCGGGGGGGGGGGGGGGGGGGGGGGGGGCGTCCCTCGGTCGTCGGAGGGGACCCGCTTCCTTTCCCTTTCCTCGTCTCCTCGCGTTTTGCCTCGCTGTCGTCACGCTGGAGGGTTGTACAGCCTTGCCGGGGACCCCGCGCGCCGAGGGGGAACCCCCGGGAGGTGGAGGACGAGGTAGCGGTGGTGGCGCCGCGGGGCGAGCCGTTGGGGGGTTTTCCCCTCCCCGACACCCCGTGGGGATCGCCGAAGGTGATGGCGTTACTTAGGGTGTTGCGGCACGCCGCCGGCCATCCGGACCTGCCTTTTGATATAGTAACAAGCAGGAGGAAAGCTGGCGGGCGGTGCCTCCCACGTGTAAGGGGAATATCCTGTTGAAGGTGGCGGGGCTATAGCGGCCACCGTCGGGGGCGGTGAGATCCGTCGGCGGCTTTCGGCTTTCTCCTTGGTTCGGTGAGGCATTTGGGGCCGTTTCACGTCCGAAGTGAGGGAATGGGAATCCCTTGCCTCTCTCTTTTTTCCCCTTTCTCATGGCCTATGGAGGGGGGTATTTATAGCGAGATTCTGCGGAAGGGTTTTTCTCGAGTAATGCGGGGGATTAGCGTTTCAAAGGGGCTCCACGGAATCACGTGCTTTGGGAATCGATTTTCCTCGGCGGTATCCGGCACTCTGGCCTCTCGGGGATCGTGTTACTGCTGACGGCGCGTCGACCGAGCAGCCTTTCGGTATGTTGAGTCGCATCGTGGCATTGTTCCGACGAGACCGGGCCGCTGCCTTGGGACCGGTCCGTTCCGAGTCATGTTGTTTTGGCATCTTGCGGAAGTTACGCAATTACCAAATTACCACTTATGCTCCCAACATTCCCGTGTCCGAGATCGCGAGGTCTGGGGGAAGGGGATGTTGTTGGCTTGTGTTGCTTTTGGGCGGGGCGGGTTCGAGTGTATCTCTTTCCCCCTCGAGGGAAAGGTGTCGGTGACTTTTAGTGAGCGGGGCTCGCGATGCAGGCCTAGATGTCCCGGAGGCCCTATGTCAGTTAGGAGGGGTAGTGCGGTGCTAACCCAGAGCTTGGCGGGGGATAGCTATTCACTATGGTGTTCTCCGAAGAATCTGAGCATATAAAGAAGAACTTTTTTATTTAGATTTGCAAAGGCTGATCTACAGCTTGTACAGGAGTTCTTAGTTTATCGCCCGTTGTGGGGTCCGATCTGGGTGGGGGGAGCCATAAAGCTGTCCTCGCCCGTGGTTTAATGATCTCCGGATCGGGTCGTCGATGTGGGTCGGGGTCCCCTCGTAACTTGAATCAAGCTCGGCGAGGAGGAGAACGGCCGCCCTCTGTGCTGAAGTGTTGCAAGGTCTCTTTGGCAATCGTTCCGCCCTCCCCCCGTTGCTTCGTCTTCTCTCTCCGTGGATAGGGTTTTCCTCGGTCCGGAAGGGACGCCGAGGAGGGAAACCGTCTTGATGCGGCTTTCTCCTTGGGGAGGTTCTTGAGCATAGGGCCGTCCCCCGTCGCCCTGAGCCTCACTACCTCGGTTTGAGGGTGGGGTTCGGCGCCCGATGGTGCGTGGGCGAGCTGACACGCCAGGACTCGACGTTTGGGCTTGTCAGGGATGCAGCCTTTCCGAAGTCCCTGGTCGGAGGTCGAGGGCGGGGGGCACCTGCCGACTGGCGCTGGGGGCTCTCGCCTGCCCAGCCGGCTTTAAACAGATGCCATTCTTTCTCCGCCTCGTCCTTTCTCGGGGGACGGAGGCGTGAAAGGTGGATTTCCCTTGTGTAAGTGGAATATCCTGTTGACGATCCGTTTGTAAGTGGAATATCCTGTTGACAGTGCCGGAGATGTCGGCATCGTTGCCCTGGGCGGCGGGAACCATTGATGGCCAGTGGCCTCTCTTTTGTTAGGGCGTTGTATCTCGACCCGTTTCCTCGTGGGTGGGGGGATCAAGTGGCGGTTTCTCATGTCTGCCGATTCCCTTATTTTCTGGAGGAGGTGGGGCGTTTTTATAGGGTGATCTCGCAGACGGTTTCTCCTTCAGTTATTGCGCTGAGTTGGCACCATTAATGGGTTCCTTGAATTCATGCCCGTTGGAAACTGTCTTTGCCAGGTGGCTCTCACGGGTCCTCTTTTGGAGCGAATCATTAATGGTGGCGTGTTTCTCGAGCGGCCTTTCGTTTCGTCGAGTCACATCGGGGCCGCCTACTCGGGAAGTGGCGTCGTTTCGTCGAGTCACATCGGGGCCGCCTGGCGTCGTTTCGTCCCGGTTTGTGTGCCCCTATTTTTGATTTTTCGAGGGCCACGGGACCTTCTCTGGTTTGGGTGGCTAGGGTTGGCCCTGCCCCAGAGGTCTGGAGGGGGGGGAGCGGGCGCGTAGCCCGGCCCGTGCCCTTCTCTGGTTTGGGTGGCTAGGGTTGGCCCTGCCCCAGAGGTCTGGAGGGGGGGGGGAGCGGGCGCGTAGCCCGGCCCGTGCCCTTCTCTGGTTTGGGTGGCTAGGGTTGGCCCTGCCCCAGAGGTCTGGAGGGGGGGAGCGGGCGCGTAGCCCGGCCCGTGCCCTTCTCTGGTTTGGGTGGCTAGGGTTGGCCCTGCCCCAGAGGTCTGGAGGGGGGGAGCGGGCGCGTAGCCCAGCCTGTGCCCTTCTCTGGTTTGGGTGGCTAGGGTTGGCCCTGCCCTAGAGGTCTGGAGGGGGGGGAGCGGGCGCGTAGCCCGGCCCGTGCCCTTCTCTGGTTTGGGTGGCTAGGGTTGGCCCTGCCCCAGAGGTCTGGAGGGGGGGAGCGGGCGCGTAGCCCGGCCCGTGCCCTTCTCTGGTTTGGGTGGCTAGGGTTGGCCCTGCCCCAGAGGTCTGGAGGGGGGGAGCGGGCGCGTAGCCCGGCCCGTGCCCACCTCTGGTTTGGGTGGCTAGGGTTGGCCCTGCCCCAGAGGTCTTGAGGGGGGGAGCGGGCGCGTAGCCCGGCCCGTGCCCACCTCTGGTTTGGGTGGCTAGGGTTGGCCCTGCCCCAGAGGTCTTGAGGGGGGGAGCGGGCGCGTAGCCCGGCCCGTGCCCTTCTCTGGTTTGGGTGGCTAGGGTTGGCCCTGCCCCAGAGGTCTGGAGGGGGGGAGCGGGCGCGTAGCCCGGCCCGTGCCCTTCTCTGGTTTGGGTGGCTAGGGTTGGCCCTGCCCGAGAGGTCTGGAGGGGGGAGCGGGCGCGTAGCCAGGCCCGTGCCCTTCTCTGGTTTGGGTGGCTAGGGTTGGCCCTGCCCCAGAGGTCTGGAGGGGGGGGGAGCGGGCGCATAGCCCGGCCCGTGCCCACCTCTGGTTTGGGTGGCTAGGGTTGGCCCTGCCCCAGAGGTCTTGAGGGGGGGAGCGGGCGCGTAGCCCGGCCCGTGCCCTTCTCTGGTTTGGGTGGCTAGGGTTGGCCCTGCCCCAGAGGTCTTGAGGGGGGGGGGAGCGGGCGCGTAGCCCGGCCCGTGCCCTTCTCTGGTTTGGGTGGCTAGGGTTGGTCCTGCCCCAGAGGTCTGGAGGGGGGGAGCGGGCGCGTAGCCCGGCCTGTGCTCTTCTCTGGTTTGGGTGGCTAGGGTTGGCCCTGCCCCAGAGGTCTGGAGGGGGGGAGTGGGCGCGTAGCCCGGCCCGTGCCCACCTCTGGTTTGGGTGGCTAGGGTTGGCCCTGCCCCAGAGGTCTTGAGGGGGGGAGCGGGCGCGTAGCCCGGCCCGTGCCCTTCTCTGGTTTGGGTGGCTAGGGTTGGCCCTGCCCCAGAGGTCTGGAGGGGGGGAGCGGGCGCGTAGCCCGGCCCGTGCCCTTCTCTGGTTTGGGTGGCTAGGGTTGGCCCTGCCCCAGAGGTTCGGAGTCTTATCGAACTGCAAAACTTGTGTAGGAATAACCATAATGGGAAGAACAGACGGACATGTATACTGCGTATAAGAAAAGAAAAACTCACAACTATTGGTAGAATTTTAGCAGATGTTTTGCGTTCCAAGGGTGGGCCAGTTCGCTCCCTTCGGGGGTGGCCAGGATGTATGTGGCCGGCCCGACAATGTCGATGACCGTGTAGGGTCCTTCCCACTTAGCGGCCAGCTTTCCCCGTTTCGCAGTCTCAGGGAGGAAGGTGGCATCTCGGAGGACCAAATCACCGATCCTGAAGGTCCGCGGTTTCACCCGGGAGTCGTAATACCGCGCCATCCTTTGGCTGTGCTTGACGAGGCTAGTCAGGGCCCGGTCCTGCACCTCGTCTATCAACTCCAGGCTGAGGCCGAGTCCTCCTCCGTTGGTCTCTTCATCGAAGAGCTTTAGCCGGAGTGTCTCTTCGCCGATTTCCACGGGAACGACCGCCTCCGTCCCGTAGGCTAGCACGAAGGGGCTTTCCCCCGGTCGAAGCCTTGTGGGTGGTACGATAAGACCACAGGATCCCCGGCAGCTCGTCGACCCACGCCCCCAGAGCGGCGTCCACCTTCTTCTTCATCGGATTCAAGATACACTTATTCGCGGCCTCCGCCATTCCGTTGCACTGCGGGTGGGCGACGGACGCGAATTGGAGTTTGATCCCCCAGCCCGAGCAGAAGTCGCGGAAGCCTTCGCAATCGAATTGCTTTCCATTATCCGTGACAATGGAGCGGGGAATCCCGAAGCGGTATATGATGGATTGCCAAATGAAGCCCTTCATGTCTGTCCACGTGATTCGCGCCAGCGGCTCTGCCTCCACCCATTTTGTGAAATAGTCCACGGCGACGACTAGATACTTCCTTCCTCCGGAGGCCTTTGGGAATGGCCCCAGGATGTCGAGCCCCCACTTGGCGAAGGGGATCGGGCTCAAGATGGGCATCAGGTTGGCCGGGGGTGCAGTCGTCCGCCGGCCGAACTTCTGGCATGCCTCTCACTTCTTGACGTACTGTACCGCATCCCGGATCATCGTCGGCCAGTAGTATCCTTGGCGCATTATTTTGTGGGCGATGGTGCGTCCGCCATGGTGGTTTCCACAAAAGCCTTCATGCACCTCGCGGATGACTTGCTCGGCCTGCTCCGGGCCCAAGCATTTCAGGTAGGGCAGGACGTCGAAATTGGCTCGGCGGCGGCGGTACAGCACCCCGTCGAGGAGCACGAACGACATGGCCCGCCTCTCCACCTGTTTTGCCAGCATCCGTTCCTCGGGTAGCTCGCCCGTCTCTAGGTACTTCCTAATGGGGGTCATCCATGATGTTCTCGTGTCCGCGCACATCAGTTCTTCTTCGTCGATGGTCGGCGTCATCAGGCTTTCCACGTAGATTGCCTTCCCGATCTCGGCCGCCGAGGAGGAAGCCAGCTTAGACAGGGCATCCGCCCGGAGGTTGTTGGAGCGGGGTAGGTGTTGGACGTCCGCTTTCTTGAACTTGCAGAGTTCGATGTGGATGCGATTCAGGTATCGCTTCATTGTTTCCTCTCGGGCCTCAAAGCCCCCCAGGATCTGCTGAATGACGAGACGGGAGTCACTTAGGAGCAACACGTTCGTCACCCCCACTGCCCTTGCGAGTTTTAGCCCGTTAACCGCGGCTTCATATTCCGCGACGTTGTTGGTGGCCGGGAAGCTGAAGCGTAGGGCGTATTCCAACGAACATCCGTCGGGAGTCTGAATGACGATACCCGCTCCCGTCCCGGAGCCTGTGGCGGAGCCGTCGACGTGGATGGTCCATAATTCGCCCGCTGCTATCGGGGAGGGCGCTGAGGGTTTACCCATCTCGACCCTCAGCGGGGATATGGTCGCCGATGGGAGCTCTGCCTGGTCTCCCGGCGGGACTTCCGTGGTGCATTCCACCAGGAAGTCGGCCAGCGCCTGGCCCTTGATTGCCGTCCGGGCTTTGTACGCTATGTCGAACTCGCTGAGCTCGACGCTCCAGTTGAGCATCCTCCCCGACCGCTCCAGCCTTTTCAGGTTCTTTTCGAGGGGCATGTCGGTGTGGACGATTATGGGGTGGGCCTGGAAGTAGGGTCGGAGCTTCCGGGCCGTGGTTATTAGGCAGTAGGCGGCTTTCTCGATAGGGCTGTAACGAGTCTCCGCCTCCCGGAGGATTCGGCTGGCGTAGTAAACGGGGCGCTGCACCCCTCCTTCCTCCTTGACCAGGACGGAGCTAACAGCCTCCTCGTTGGTTGCCAAGTACAACCCTAGGGGTTCGCCTTCCCCCGGCCGCGCGAGAAGTGGTGGGCTTTGTAGGTAGGCTCTCAGCTCCTCGAACGCCCGCGCGCAGTCGTCGTCCCACGGGATCACCTTCCTATTGTTTTTAGCTTCGCCAAAGGCTGTCCGCTAGACCCTGAAGAAGGGGAGCGATTTCTCCGCAGATTTCGACAGGAATCGCCCCAGAGCAGCGATCCGGCCATTTAGTCGCTGCAAGTCCCGGATCGTCCGGGGTTCCGTCATACCGATGAGGGCCGTCACCTTGTCGGGGTTCACCTCGATTCCCCGCTTCATTATCATGAAGCCCAGGAACTTTCCCGACTGCACGCCAAAGATACATTTCGCGGGGTTCAGCCTCAGGTTGTATAGGCGGACCCTCTGGAAGGTCTCCTGCTAGTCGGCGAGGTGGTCGAGGGCCCTCCCGCTCTTCACCAGCATGTCGTCGATGTAGACCTCCAAGTTTCGCCCCACCTGAGGGCCGAATATTCGGTCTACCATCCGTTGATAGGTCGCCCCGGCGTTCTTCAGTCCGAAGGGCATCTTGGTGTAGCAGAAGGTGCCTTTATCAGTGACAAAAGACGTCTTCTCCTGATCCTCCTCCGCCATCGGTATCTGGTTGTATCCCGAGAAGGCGTCCATGAAGCTTAATAACTCATAGCCGGACGCCTGATCCACCAGGTGGTCGATCCTGGGTAGAGGGATGTTGTCCTTCGGGCATACCTTGTTGAGGTCGGTGAAATCGACGCACATGCGCCACTTTCCACTGGGCTTCTTCACCAGAACGACGTTGGCGAGCCAGTCGGGGTAGTCCACCGGCCGAACAAATTTGGCTTCGAGGAGTCGATCTACTTCTTCCTCAGCTGCCCTCTTCTTTTCGCCCCCTGCACTTCTCTTCTTCTGTCGAACAGGTCGGGCTTCTGGGTCCGCATTCAACCGGTGGGAGATCACTGTCGGGTCCACCCCGGGCATGTTGGCGGGCGACCACGCGAATATGTCCGCGTTTTCCCGGAGCAAGGCGATGAGGGCCGTCCTCAACACGGACGGGAGTTTTGTCCCGATGGAGACGGTTCTTCCCTCGCCCGAGGCCACAGGGACCTCTTCTACTTCTTCGGCTGGGGTCGGCCGCTGGTCGCAGAAATCCTCCCTCTCGTCTGGGACGAGTGCCGTCGGGACCCGCCTCGGGCTCCTACACAGGGACGACGCATGTTTGTGGTCTCCGCACGTCTCCCGTCCTCCCCGTACCTGTCCCACCCCCCGCGGGGTTCGGAACTTCATCGTCTGATGTCGCAGGCTGGGGAGCGCCTCGATGGCCGTCATATATGGACGCCCTATGATTCCGTTGTACGCCGAGGCGACGTCGACGATGACGAACTGCGCTTCTTTGGTGACTACCATCGGCTCCTCCCCCAGGGTCATTGGCAGGGTGATCATTCCCTCGGTGGGAATCGCATGGCCGGTGAAGCCAGCGACAGGGCCCGCACAGGGCTCTAAGTCCGCACGCCCCCACCCCATCCTCTCGACCGTTGCCAGGAACAGGATGTCACAGGAGCTACCAGTGTCAATCAGGAGTCGGCCGACGTCAATCGCCCCAATCCGAGCCTTGATGACGAGGGCGTCATGGCTCTGGCTCCGTGCCTCCGGCCAGTCCTCCTCGGTAAAGGTGATAGGGGGCCGGCGTATCTTTTGTCGCTTCGACCGGTGGCCGGCGCCCGCCATCATCACCTGTCGGGCTTCGGCCTCCAGGGTTGCGGGCGCTCGTCCCGCCGAGGTTGGGCCTCCCGTTATCATCTCAATTCGCATGACCGCCCTCGGGGGGCGGGGCTCCTCCTTATCGTGGTTCTCCAGCGGTCCCCGTCCCCCCTCCTCCGGGGGGTCTGTCTCTCCTGCCGCCACCCGCCTTCCCGCGACAAAGTTCCCCAGGTGACCCGCCTGGATCAGTCGCTCGATCTCTCTTTTAAGGGAGTAACAGTGGTCGGTGTCGTGACCATGGTCCCGGTGATAGCGGCAGTATCTCCGAGAGTCTCGCCTCGTCGGGTCCGTCCTCATCTCCCGGGGAGGCTCCGGCAGTAACCCGGCCCTTGTCGCCGCGGCCAGCACCTCCATCATGGGGGCGTTGAGTCGCGTGTAACGCGCCGGTTGGGGGTCCTCTTGTCCTGAGATGACTCTGGGGGGCCTCCGCGCCGGGGCAAACTCGCGCGCCGGGCCAGGGCGATCTTGTGGGTGAGGCTCGGGCGGCTCCCGCCGCGGTAGGGTCGTCTGATTGCGGGCTCGGCCCCTCTCTTCCCGCCCCGGCCGAAGGTGCGGCCGGGGTCCGTCTGGGGATGGTTTCACAGGGGGGAGTATGACCTTTGCACCGAGGGTCTCTTCGGCCAAGGAGTGCCTTTCCGCCATTGCCACCAACGCTTCATAGTCGGCCGGCGGATCCCGGAGCAGGGATTTGTGGAGGCTCCGGGTCCGCAACCCCGTTTTGAAGGCCAGCATAAGCACCTCATCGCCGCATGTCACCACCGACCGTCTTTCCTCCTGGAAGCGGCGGAGGTATCTTCACGTCCTCTCCCCCTCCTTTTGGACTATCGTGCTGAGATAGTCTAAGGGCTTCTTCTTCGTCCGCCCGGCCCGGAATCTTGGCAGAATTTGTGGGATAGCTCGCCAAAGCTCCCGATGGATCTCGCTGGCAAGCCGAAGTACCAGTCCAGCGCGGTGTCCCTTAGGCTTTGGGAGAAATGTCGGCACAGGAACGCCTCGTCCACATCCTGAGCCTCCATTGCCCCCCGGTATTGTTGCACGTGTGTGAGGGGGTCGCCCCTCCCATTGTACATTGCCAAGTGAGGAGGTTTGAACTTTTTGGGCCTTGGGGCGGACGTGATCCACCGTGCGAGCGGCGTGGCCTCCTCCGGATAGGTAGGGCGATCCGGGGCATCCCCTCTCCGCCATTCGGGGGTCAGGCTTCGGTCGCGTCGCGGCCGTCGACGGTCCTCCGCCCCCGGGGAGTAGTCCGATGGTCGTCTGGCGGGGCTCCTTCCTCGGGCCGAGGACTCGACGGGTTGTGGGCTACGGCTCTCCCAGCGCCAGCGCCTCCCGGCCAGCTCTCCTCGGGCCTCCATCCGTTCCTGATTCTCTCGGAGGAGCCTCTCGCGCTCGGCGGCGAGGAAGCGTAGTTGTCGACAAACGGCTTCCTCGTGCAGGGTATCGGAGGGGTGGTGCTGGTGACGCGGGTCGCCTCCTCCAGGTGGGGATCTGTTCAGCAACGGGTCCCGCCCGTTCCCGGGCCGCCGTCCCATCATCGTCTCTTCAATGACTTCTTGGTTGCTTCTGTTTTCCTTCCTCAGCCTTTCGCGCTCCGCGACGATGAAGCGGAGTTGGCGGCGGGCGGTCTCTTCTTCCTGGTAGGCCCTCCGGGCGGTCTCGGCCGCCTCGTCCAAACGCCTTTACGCGGCGGCCGCCTCCCCCAGGCGCCTCCACCGCTGCGCAACTTCCATCTCCTCTTCCAGGAGCCTTTGCTGGGCCGCAATCTCCTCAGCGAGCCCCCTATTCTCCCCCTCCTCCTCGAATTGAGGGTGGAGGTTCCGCCTCACGTTCAGGGGCTCTGAGGGGCCGGGCGGAGGCTCCGTTCCAGCCGTCTGATAGCCTTTCCTGGCCAGGGGGACGGCCTCGAAGCTCTTCAGGACGACGTGGGCCGAAGTATGTTCAGTCTCGGTGCCCATCCCCAGAAGGGGGTCGGACGCCGGGGTGATTTGTAGAGAGAGCGGTTCCTGACCCACGGGATCTTTACCGTGGTCAGGGTTCCGCGAGATCGGCATGGAGTCTAACATGGGTGTGACCCTTCGTTCCCACAGACGGCGCCAATTGTTACGAGGTGGAACTCGCGTACAATGAATTTGTATTATGGGGAACCAAGGGCACGGTGGTTATATGGAAATGTGGGGTTAGGTAGGCTGTTTTACAAGTGATTAGTGGGATGAAGAGGTTGGATCCGTTGCCGGTGGAGCTCACAGGATCGTATCTCGTCGGACGTAGCTGAGGAAGGTCGGACGGCGGGAGGCTGACGCTGACTTTGGCCAAGGGGCGGGCTCTCCTGCAGCACGAACAACTCGTCAGAAGGGCGGGGTTGGAGTTCAACCCTTAGCCCCTCCGATGCCTAAGTCAGTAAAAGGGCTTAAATGGGGGGTTGGACACGCCGGCCGGACTAACTGTGTGTCCGCCTCGCGTGACGAGCTATAGGTGGGAGAACAAAGATATGGAGGACCTTTGCTCTCGTGTGTGAATGATAGAAGATGAGAGAGTTTTTCTAACCCCCTTTCCGTAAGAGGAATGGGGGTATTTATACCTGACGGGTGATGACTAGGCGTGCTGAGCTGGCGCGTGTGACGGCGGAAACTTTGGACAGGGGCCTCGGGGACTGGAGGTCCTGATCCGCTTTTGTCAGGCGGCGCAACGGCCAAAGGACGCTTTTGTCGGGGTGTCAGGGCCGAAAGCATCAGCTGTCAGGCGGTTCAGCCGCCAGGGGGTGCTTTGTCAGACGGTCGGGTGACGTATGTGTCGGTCGTGTCCTTATCCTTGGCCGTTTGTCGCTAGCGACGAGCTAAAGGCCGGGCGGTGTCACCCTAGGCGTCGTGGTTCACGGGAGTCGGGCGGGCCGTCCCGACTGGCCTTGGGGCACGGCCCGCTGGTGCGGAGGGATACGTCCACGCCGGTCAGCAGGCCTGGCCTAGCTGCCCCAGCGTCACCGAGCGCGCTACCCCGGCGGGTCGGGCGGCTTCGGTTGTTTTCCTCGGCCGGCCGCGGCTGTTCGCCTCGCCCGGTTCGGGGAACGCTGCCAGGCGCGCCTGTCTCCATGATGCCCCGGATTTTCGGGGCGGCGGCCCCTTTGTGACAGGGCAAGTTAGTGGGATTTGTTAGCGGATCCGGGCGGGTGTCGGGCTACTACGATCTTTAGGTCGTAACACTACCGTTTAGACAGTCTTCTTTAGACGTCTGATTACAGCTGTTTCTGTCCGTTTCTTTCCGTTACAGCATTTATTGTGGGCCGTTTTTCATGGGGTTTTTGGCATATTCTTGAGTAATATTTATAGGAGATGTAGGATTTTAATTCAGAACTCTTGATGCATTAATTCACTCAATGAATACACAATCAAAGCTTCATCTCCTTCAAGCTCTCGTAACTTTCTTGTCCAACTCAAGCTCTAAATTAAGCCAACTTCCAAGCATTGAATGATTCATCTCTTTGGACAAGTTCAGTAGGTGCTTCATTATACTCATTTAGAGCACCTCATACACTCCCAAGCCTTCTTCAAGTAAGTATATAGTGAAGGCATAGGATTGTGTAATATTTCAAGTTTATAGCAAAACTATTTCTCTTCATTTATGAGAATTGATTCTCAAGTTGTGAGAGTGACTGTTCTCGGTTTGTGGGAATACGGAAATCGTTGTAGTTCGATTTACACTTGTCGGGATTTAGCAAGTGGGTTTTTAGTGGATTTAATCTCAAGCGGGATTTACTTGAGGGTGCTGGAGTAGGATTCAGGAAGTCGGGATTGACTAAGGGAATCCGAACCTGGGTATATCATTGTGTTTGCATTGTCAATTTCTGTGATAGTTGTTATATTCCGCATTATCGGTTAAGTATATATGGTTTTAATTTGGCGCAAATTTCATTTATTATTACATAACACTATTCACCACCCTATCTATTGCTCAAAATTCAAACTCCAACCTCTCTTCGCCACTTCCTTTTCTGCCGTCTCATCAATCCTAACCTAAAGCAACCCATGCCCTTATCCTAACCCATTACAGCCACCTCACTAATGTCATCATCTTTTTCTCATAATCAACTTGCTATCATCACTTTCAGACTCCTCTTATTATTAATCCCTACAGCTGATGTCTCTTCCATCATCATTAATCCTACTACTACCTCTAATCCTAATATCTATCACTAACCTAATAGATAATGCCAACAATATAAAGAAAAAGAAAAAGAAAAAAGAAAAAGAAAAGGCTAAAAAAGAATAAATAAAGCAAGATTTGCATGGATGGCCTCCATCACCCATGATTGCCCTCATGCATATCCTGTGCTCCTTTTCTCCTCTCTCCACAAAGCGACAATTTCACTTGCCAAACTTCCTCCTCTGCCACCGCAAAAAGACGCTCCAGTGACTCACATCCAGAGCTGCTCTCCTTTATCCTCACGTGCATGGCGGCCGACGAGACTTCGCCGTGGGCCCACCCCACGCACACATCCAGATTCAGTTAACATTGGATGTCATCATTCGCCACGCTCTCGACGCCTATAAACTCACCCCCTCTGAAGCAACTCCAGACCCACCAATGGCTTCCAACAAGCCCAGCATGCCTCCCAGGACCTGCCTCTGCGCACCCCCAACTCATCCGGGCTCGTTCCGGTGCAGCCTCCACCGCAATGGCCGGAGACCGGCCGGCCGGTCGACGGTCCATTCGGGTTCGACGGGCCGGGTAGAGCCGAAGGGGGGCGGATCCAAGCCAAGGTCCATGAGGGCTATTTTGATGCAAATTGTCAAGCCACCGACTCAAGATTTGGGGAGGAGGATGAATTTCGAGCCCAAGCCGTCGAGATTTTGCATGATGAAGGCATGATGGATAGTGTTGTTCGTGTCTTTGTTAGTTTTGTGGTTTGGTTGTAGGACTATGCAACTGTACTTAGTTAGCCTATCATATAAAGTCCCACAACTATAATATGGTGCATGGTGCAATATGTAAATTTTCCATCATGTTTGCGTAAATCTCGATCTACAAAACAACCCACTCCTCAAATTCTTCTCTCTACCATAGCTTCTAATAAATCCAACATGCCTTCTAAGACTTGCCTTTGGACACCACTGACGCATCCGGGCTCGTTCCGATGCAGCCTCCACCGTGACACCCGGAGACCTAGAGGCCGATGAATAGACTAGCCATTTGGATGTGATGGGCCGTGTCAAGTCCCATGGCATGGCAAGGTCTTTGAGGGCTCTCTTGATGCAAGCTATCAGACCATCAATTGATAATTGAACAAAGTAACAGAATAAGGCCCCAATTGATATTCAAGATGAAGAGATTTATCGGTCAAGGCGTGCAAATTATTGTCCTTAAAGGTAGATTTTCTTTCCTTGGATATTTTTCTCGATGCAGGACGGGATTGGCGGACTACCATCCCGGATACAATAATCACAATAGTGCGTTGTAAGCGTGCAATCGCAATACTGGGCTGTAGTGAGTAGCAACTAGTTTCCTTTTCACGAGAAGAGAGACTGAGGTGGAACGGAGAACAGATATAGGTTTGGATTAAGATGATGTTCAGAATGTGTTCTATCTTCCAACTGGTCCGTGTTTATATAGATGATGTCATTGAGCCTGAACATGGGGGTTGTTGCGGGGTAAAACTCGCGTACAATGAATTTGTATTAGGAGGAACCAAGGACACGGTGGTTATGATTAGGAGGTGATTAGGGTAGGCTATTTAACAGGTAATGAGTGTAGTGACGAGGCCGGGCGCACTACAAAGGCCGACCACGGAATCGATTCCGCAAGAACTATGCTCAACGACTGCAGTGCCGGAGGTGGGTGCTGAGCGTAAACTGTGACGACGGACTTGCCTGCACAAGGAGCAGCTCGTCAGAAAGGCCGGATCGGGTTCCAACCCTTAGCCTCTCCGATGCCTAAGTTAGTAATGTTGGAACTTATCCAACTAAGTTGGATCTTAATCCAACATTGGGCTAATATGCGGTGAATAATTATATAAGTGTTACGCTGTCGTATTAAGCCCAATATATTAGTGATCTGGTTTTAATTAATTAAATGGGCTAAATGAGTTAAACAGGTTGTGGGGCCTTTATGTGTAGAGACTATTGGGCTTCAACTCGTTGATGTGCCGAGTTGGAAACCCTAGGGCTATGGAGGCTAGCCTATAAATATTAGCGGTCATGGTCCCCGGAATACACGAACAAAAGTTGAGCCGTCTTTTCTACGTCCCGTCGCTAGAAGAGAAACTGGGAGAAGGCTAAAGGGATTCTCCAACCGGTTGATTCGTGCTATTCTGGAAGATCGTCCGTTGTGCTATCGTCAGGATCTTTCAGATTATTAGCGATGGACTCAGGTACGCTTCCGCTAAATCCGAGTATGTCAATGATTTAAGATTCCGCATGTTTTATATATCTAGATTATTATTTGCATGGTCTTGCTTAATGATTAATCTAGATCTTTAGTTTTTACAAGTGGTATTAGAGCCCACATGCTGTGGATCTTAAAATTTTTGTCTGCTCGTAGTAGATCTGATAAAAATCAGATTTTTAATCTGTTTTAAGTTTCGGATCTGTTAAAAATTCATTTTTTATCAGATATAATATTTGGATCTATGCAAAAATTTGGTTTTTTGATTAATTTTTCCACACAAAAAAATGGTTTTTTGCAAACCCTAGATCGGGGACGGCCCGCCGGCCGCCGCCCGACACAGCGAAAGAGGGGGCGGCTTCCCTGTCGGAAGATCGGCGCCGGCGATGCCGGCGTCGACACAGGTCTGAAAGGGGCGACAGAGAGCCGCCCCTATAAGTCACGCAGAGAAGGGGACCAAGGGGGGCCCGGCTTCCTGTCGCCCCCCTCCGGCGGCAATAGGGCAAAAGGGGGCAGCGTGAGCCGCCCCCGTTAGGTTGCAGAGGGGGCGGCTCTCGCCGCATCCTGGGGGTTTTTTTTCCGGCAGCCGGGGGGGCCGGTGCCCTGCCCCCCTGCGACAGAACGCAGGCCCCCTCCGACGGGGGCCTGTTGTCTCAGACACGGGGAAAGGGGGCGGCGGTTCGCCGCCCCCATCCAGCCCCGACAGCAGGGGGAGGGTCCGGCGCACCACCGCCCCTCCCCCTCGTTCAGAACGCAGGCGCCCTCCGGCGCCTGCGATGCATACGATAGGGGCGGCAGTTGCCGCCCCTGATCGACAGACGGCAGCGCCTCTGGCGCCTGTCCGTCACAGAGAAGGGGCGGCCCCGCCGCCCCTGCTGGTTGAGGCCGGCGCCGGCCACCCCCCGCCGGCGCCGGATCTGAGGAAAAGGGGCCGGCGGCGGCCGGCCCCCTAGTTGGGCCCAAAATTTTGCTAGGGTTTCTAACCCTAGCAGATTTTGGGCCAAATTGGACCCAAACGGTTATTTTTTCAAAATATTTTTTAATTTTCAGTATATGGGCTTCTAATTTGGGCATGTTTGGGTTATTTGGTTGTTTCTTTGGGCCTATTATTGCAAATCAGTTCTTTAGCCTTTTTTTAGGCTTATTGCAAAACAGTTTTGGGCACCCTCATGGCTAATTTTGGACCCAATTTTTGGGTCATTTGGACACAAATTTGGGCCTATCTTAGGATGTTTTAACACAAGTTAATGAGGAAATAAAAAGTCCATTTGTACATTTCCATTAAGTTTAATTTTTTGTGTTAAAATTCACCTTTTTAAATTCAATTTTAGGCGTAATTAATTGTATATATATCTCGAAATAATTTTTATTTAAAATGACAACCCACCAAAGTGGGCTCGATCGTGACAATTAATTTTATTTCGATATATATAAAAGGCTACGTACATGCTTGGCATGAAAAATTTATCGCCTAAAGTTTTGAATTTAAATTCGTGAAATGGGAAATAAATGATTGTGTATATATATTTCCTTTAGGCCAAATTTTGTGTGTTAATTTAAGTTCATTCCGTTTTTTAATTCTTTAGGCAAAATTCAGTTATATACACATTTCGAAATAATTCTAATTTTTGTGAAATTCCACCAAAGTGGGTTCCACTATTAAAATTGTTATTATTTCAGAATGTAAACGGTAAATACATACAACAGTATGATTAGTTGCCTTGATGAATTTTAAACGGATCGAAGGAGTAAATAAAAGTTTTTCAAATATATTTACATTTAAGTTTAGTTTAATTTGAATTCAATTTTTGGGCAAAATTAGTTTATATGTTTCAAAATAATTTTAATTATTACGGGATCCCACGAAAGTGGGCATTACTGTTAAATTATTATTATTTCGTAACATAAACGGTAAAATACATACTATCGTATGATTGGTTGTCAAAAATTGAATTTAATTTGGATTGAAGGAGGGAATAAGACTTTTATATATTCCTCCTCAAAGATAAAATTTTGTGTTAAATGTGCAAAATAAATTTAAATTCGAAGTTTATGGCATAAAACATATATATATATACTTCGGTATATAACAAGTTGACTTCATACATTGGTATGAAAATTCAGTTTGCCTAAATTTAGATTTAAATTAAAACACAAAATTCAGGTGTTTTCTTCGAGAGCAAATAAAAGGTTTTAACATATATTTCTCCTTAAGAATAAGTTTAAAAGGCCTTAAAGAATTTTTTGTGCACTAACCATCAAGCAAATGGCCTTAAGGAAATTTGACACATTTTAAAGTTATATCTAAAATGGGATAGGGTGTATATTTATATATGTGACTTTATAATGTATGTTCATATACACATTAGTATACCTATATACCCCATTTTGAAGAAGAAAATTTGTGTTGAAGTTATAAATTTTATTTAACTCAATATAATTGATTAGAAAGGTGGAATAAAAGGTTCTTATATATTTTTCCACTTAGTGTAATCATTTTGTGTTAAATTCGGTTTAGTTTCAATTTCAATTTTTGGCACAATTAATTATATATTTCGAATATAGAATGATTAGATCATCAACTCACCAAAGTGGGTTTTCTTGTGAAGATCAGTTCTAATCTCGAAATATAACAAGTTGAATACATACTTTTGTATGAAAATTTTGGTTGCCTTAAATTTGATTTTGAAGAAAAGTGGACTTGAATATCTCCACTTAAAGTATATTCATGTATTAAATTGCGACTTAGATTCAAATTTTGCAAAGGTATATATTTTTGAAATGATTTCGTGAAATCATCACCTCGCCAAAGTGGGCTCTGTTGATTTGCATTATTTCATTTCATGAATATAAAAAGAATCAAATGTGCCCGTGATTTGCGTAAGAATGCTAAATCGGCCCAAAGGAAGATTACCGTTCAATACCATTTCATACGCACCTGTGGCAATAGACAAGGTGATGATTAGTGAGTTCAATGCATGCAAATTTAATTCGGCCCAAAGGAAGTTTTATTTTTGGCATGTTATTATTGTCATTGTCTGATTGCTACAACAAGATGTCAGTGACTAGTCAATAGATTATCCAAAGATAAATATTGGACTAGTGGGGGATGTCTTGAGATGGGAAAATAGCATTAATTTGAATTTATTGTTGTATTTAATACTCATATGAACATGTTATAAATTGTTTTCTTGTTCTCTTTTCAGCTAATATTCCTGAAAATTTTTCTGCCAACCTAAAATCAATTCCAGTCCTTAATGTCACTAACTTCAAGGCATGGAAGGAGAATCTTTTGATAATCCTCGGAGTCATGGATCTTGATCTGGCATTAAGGACTCATTGTCCCCCACCACTCACTGATGAGAGTACCTCTGATGAAAAGAGGGAGTTGGAAGAGTGGAAGAGATCAATCGCATGTGCCTAATGCTAGTGAGGAAGGCCATTCCAGAATATCTCAGGGGTTCTCTTTCAGAGAAAATTTCCACAGCTAAATGGTTCCTTATAGAGCTTGAAAAGAAGTTTGTCAAGAATGAAAAGGGTGAAATTAATACACTCTTGACAAACCTATCTTCAATAAAATATAAAGGAAAAGGAAACATCAGGGAGCATATAATGAAGATGTGTGATATTGCTTCAAGGTTGAAAGCACTAGAGCTAGACCTCTCTGAGGCTCCGCTGGTGCATTTTGTTATGATATCTCTTCCATCCCAGTTTGACCAGTTTAAGATGAGCTACAATCTGAAGGATGAGACTTGGTCTCTAGATGAGCTCATCTCAAACTGTGTAAAGGAAGATGAAAGGCTTGAGCAAGAAATGACAGAAAGCCTTCTCCTGACATCCACCTTCAACAAGAGGAAGAAGGATACTGAAGCTGCAGATACAGCTTCTCAAAAGAAACAACAAAGGGAACTGAAAAGTTCAGAAGGTCATGGTTGTTTCTTCTGTGGAGCTGAAGGGCATGTAAAGAAAAATTGCTCAAATTATCACGCTTGGCGTGCTAAAAAGGGTATGTTTCTTTAATTTGGTTTGATTCTAAGTTAATTTCTTTTCATGCAACCTTTGGTACTTATAGGCACGTGATGGAAAGATTTGGTATAACCATTCACATCATTGTGTCTATGCAGGATTGCCTAAGATGCCAAGAGCCAAATGATGGTGAAAGATACATCGATATGGGCAATGGTAAGATGGTTCAAGTAGAGGCACATTAAATTTAGATTATTTCTTTTAAATGCTAGATTGTATTTGAATTTTATGAGACAATTATGTACCGTTTTTAACGGAATTTGGATTTCCATTTCTATTTTGAACAAATTTGGTTATAAATGTTCAATTTTGAATGGAAAATTTGGTTGTCTCTTAATTCAAAATCAGTTTACTCTAGTTCTTTAAAAGATCATTATAATCTTCATTTATTTGGCAATGTTGCTTTATTTCTAAAATTCCTGCAGTTTAAGTACATGTGTTGTAATGAAAGAATTAACAGTTTAGAATTCAGTTATATTTTGATTGTCGCTTATATCCTTAATAAAGTTTCAACAAATGAATCAATTGCATGTTTGGATATGTCCAACTAAAGTAAGGCTTTACAAGCCTAATAAAGTAATAGGACATAATGCTAATGATTTTCTAATTTTGTTGAATAGTTTTAAAGTTGATATTATTTTGTATGATTTTACATAATCCCACTATTAAGTTAGTTTTCGAATTAGAAAATGCACACCTATTTGAGGATGCTGGGTTTGAAGGGGGAAATTTCGTTAGTAACATTACTCTTGAAGAGGATTATATCCACACAGGTGTTGTTGGCATTGTGCAGGATGGTATTTCTGACATTGTTCAAGACACAATAAATTCAAGATAATGTTGCAATTCCTCCTATTCGGGAAATTGTTCATAAGGACAAACTCTAGCACCCTCAAAGCACTAATTGCCATTCGGAAAATCCATTAAAGAGATGACAAGCTCACTGTTGACATTAGGATGATGGAAGTTCGACTTACATCAAGACATAAAAGTTCTACATCTCTAAAATGGATTATTGCATTAATTAAGAAAGTCTTTAAATGATACTTTAAATCTTTTTCTCATTGCCATAAGGTTTGAAACCTATTGATTGTAAATAGTTTTTTACAATCAAAAGGAATTCAAAATGGTATTAAGAAAAGATTTAAAGCGTATCACTCAGAGACTTTGTACGGAAAAGAATGCATTAATTGTAAAGAGTCTTTTATTCAGTTTTCATGAAAGACTCTATAAGGTTTATAATGGCATTAGTAGAGCATTTCAATATCGTTACTGATATATTAAATTTCATTAAGTGATCACCTCGTTTGGTTTTGAGATGATATTTAATGATGTTATCTAAGTTCTGTGGGAGCATGTAATTTATATAATATCTTTGTGGTAATGAATGCTAAGTTCTGTGGGAGACAAGTTTAGTCTCATTAATTACCCTGAGAATAATCTTAAGAAGATTTCCTATATCTCACCAATTGGGAGTCTAAAGTATGCTCAGTTTTATATGCATTTGGTTGTTGCATATATTACAGGTGTGTTGGGCAGATTGTTAAGTTCAGGAGTTGACCATTTGACAGCAGCCAAATGTGTCTTACGATATTTATGGAGAACAAAAGGGTTACATGTTCAAGGATCAGTAGTCAAAAAGGTTTGAGATCATTTTGGTATACTGACTCTGATCATTTATTAGATGCAAAGAATATATGAAAATCTATGTTAGGCGCCATCTACTAGAAGAGATCTAAATGGTCCCTTTTATATAGTCTCTTCTGACATGGCTTTTAGATTTCATATTATATTATGTGACATCCAAATCATGAAATATATCTGCATATTTTATCACTATGCTGCGAATTAGGGATGGTGTTGAAACACCACACAGTTTATTTAGTGACAATGAAGTCTGCAGTTTTATATTCCAGCAACAACAGGAACTCGACAAAGTTTAGATATTCAGAGATCAAGTTCCTAGATTGTTGATTAATATGAGTGTATAATTGTCTAATGAGCACATCGGAACAAACCATGTAATTACGGATCCGTTATAGTAAGGAAATGTCATCCAAAAGGTTTTATGAGCTAGCTACTCATATGGATGTCATTTCATTAAGAACATTCAGTTTTGTGGGAGTTTGTTCTTTTGGGTGCTCATATGATAGACAAAATTAAGTCTCCAGCTTAAGCTTGAGGATATTTTCTGATCAGAAATAAAGTTTTTTGGTTTCAGTTCGGCTTCACTCCGATTTTGGTTTGTTTATGATCTCACTAAGGTTAAGGAGGATCAGTTGGAAATAGACATGTTAGATCACATTACATGTAATTTCCATGCAACACATCCACTTCATAATCCATGTCGTTCTTTTGTATTAGCACGGTGACCACTGATGGGTCGAGCTGCAATTGCTGCGGCGAAGATCTCTTTGATCCCTTGCTAATATAATTGATGGACCAGATTGTTTTTGACTCATTAAAGAAATGACAGCAGGTCAAGATCTTATTTGGTTGTATGCACTATGAAATATAATTATAAAGTTTAAGCATATAGCCCAAGTGGGAGATTGTTGGAACTTATCCAACTAAGTTGGATCTTAATCCAACATTGGGCTAATATGCGGTGAATAATTATATAAGTGTTACGCTGTCGTATTAAGCCCAATATATTAGTGATCTGGTTTTAATTAATTAAATGGGCTAAATGAGTTAAACAGGTTGTGGGGCCTTTATGTGTAGAGACTATTGGGCTTCAACTCGTTGATGGGCCGAGTTGGAAACCCTAGGGTTATGGAGGCTAGCCTATAAATATTAGCGGTCATGGTCCCCGGAATACACGAACAAAAGTTGAGCCGTCTTTTCTACGTCCCGTCGCTAGAAGAGAAACTGGGAGAAGGCTAAAGGGATTCTCCAACCGGTTGATTCATGCTATTCTGGAAGATCGTCCGTTGTGCTATCGTCAGGATCTTTCAGATTATTAGCGATGGACTCAGGTACGCTTCCGCTAAATCCGAGTATGTCAATGATTTAAGATTCCGCATGTTTTATATATCTAGATTATTATTTGCATGGTCTTGCTTAATGATTAATCTAGATCTTTAGTTTCTACAAGTAATAGGGCTTAAAGCGGGGGCTAGGCACGCAGGTCGGACTAAGAGTGAGCCGACCGTACGTGATGAGCTATCAATTGTGGAAGAACAAATATAAGGAAGACCTTTGCTCTTGTGTGTGAGTAGTGAGATTCAGAGTTAATTTGCTAACCCCTTTCCCCGGTGGAGGCGAAGGAGTATTTATACCTGATGGAGGCGGTTAGGTGAGGCTGACCTGGCGTGCTGATTCGACGTGCTGAGCTGGCTCATCTGTCAGCGGAAGCTTCGGACGAAGATGTCAAGATATAGAGTGTCAGCCATACTTTTGTAAGACGGTGCAACGGCCAGGGGTGCTTTTGTCAGGATGTCAGAGCCAAAAGCACCAATGGTCAGGGGGCGCAGCGGCCAGTGGGCACTTTGTCAGATTGTCGAGCGGTGGAAGTGTCAGTAGTGTCCCTGTACTAGGTTGTTTGTCGTGTCCGATGTGCTAAAGAGTCGTCGGAGTGTGTTTGAGGAGCGAGGCTGCAGATGAGTCGTTGGGTTGCTCCTGGTTGGTGACGAGCGATCCGGTCGTGCGCCTTGCGAACTACGACAGTCGAGGTTGGAGGAAAATGGGTGTGCAACCGGCGAGGATTGTAGCAGAGTGCGCCCCCCACTGGTCAGGACGGAGTGCGCACTTTCCACTAATCGGGGCGTGGTGCGCCCTTCCCCTAGTCGAGGCAGACTTTAGGGTCGTCGGGCGCCTAGCGGGCCAGGGGGCCCTCAAGATCGGCCTGCGAAGCTGGGACGAAGAGCGCCTTGTCACTGGCCTAAACAGATATCGTGAAGGAATGCAAGCTGGTTGGGCATCCAGCGGGCTTGGACGAAAAGTTAGACTATTACGATCTTTAGGTCGTAACAATTGCCCTCGTCATTCGGGCTCGAGGCAGAAGCCCGGCTCGGTTCGGATGACACACCATCTCTTCCTGGGACCGGGCGGCCAGGGTTTCGGGCCATGCTTGGAAGCGGCGACGATGGTCTCGGAGTACCTGCCCCGCTAGCCATTATTACAATGTGAAAGGGCGGGAGGAAATCGAAGCATCTCCGCCACTGAGCGCATGACGTGTGGCGGAAGTGACCGTCGCGCCAGTCGAGGTGTCAGTGAGGCTCAGATGGGCGGCGCGTGGTGGCGCGTCAATGGTCGGGATGACCTATAGCTTGCTATAAGTACGGGAAGGAGGGGATTGATCGAAAGTTTCTCCCGGTTTCAACTTCCCTTCGTGCTTTTGCAGTTTCCGCTTGTTATTCACCGACGTTGTTGCCGTTGCCTTTGTCGGAGATCCGATTCCGACCGTATCTTTATCCCGGCTACTCTGCTAGATAATTCTTGATCCTCTTGATCGATGGCTTCTCGTTTTGAGTTCGAAGGCGGTAGTGGGGTAGTAAAGGAAGAGTCAGTGGAAGAGGATATGTGGCAGTGGATGCAAAGGGAGCAGGGGCAGCGGAGGTGCCGAACAGATGTGCCGATGTCAATTGTGGCCATCTGGTGTAGATCGAACAGGGTTAACATTCGGGAGATTCGCGTGCGGTTCGCCCGTCAGCCTTATGAAGTGCGGCTACCCGGGCCCGACGAGAGGGTATGTTGGCCCGGTGATAAAAAAGTTGGAGTCTATGTTCGGTCCTTCGAGCTAGGGCTTCGCTTCCCAATCAACCCATACCTACTTCATCTTTTGAATTTCTTGGAGTTGCCGATCTTCGCGTTGACGCCCTGCTCCTTTGGCTTCCTGGTCAGATTCGTAGTCTATTTGGATGTGATGGGCCGTGTCGAGTCCCATGGCAAGGCAAGGTCTACGAGGGCTCTCTTGATGCAAGTTATCGGACCATCAATTGATATTCGAACAAAGTAACAGGATGACTGGATGAGGCCCCAATTGATATTCAAAATGAAGAGATTTATTGGTCGAGGCGTGCAAATCATTGTCCTTACAGGTAGATTTCCTTTCCTCAGATACTTTTCTCGATGCAGGACGGAATTGGCAGACTACCATCCCGGATACAATAATCATAATAGTACGTTGTAAGCATGCAATCGCAATACTGGGCTTCAGTGAGTAGCAACTAGTTTCCTTTTCACAAGAAGAGAGACTGAGGTGGAACATAGAACAAATAGAGGTTTGGATTATGATGATGTTCAGAATGTGTTCTATCTTCCAGATGGTCTGTGTTTATATAGATGATGTCATTGAGCCTGTGCATGGGGGTTCATCGGTTCGCGCGTGTGGTAGCCCTCGTTTTGTATCCAATTACAATTATTATCATTTGGCACAATATTTTGGAACATGAATCAAATTTTATTCTTGTCAGAATCTCGTACTATCTTTGTTTTGACCAAAAAATTCACCAACATGAATAACAACATAAGCATGTGTACGCTGGTATCGCACCTGTGCAAGGGGGTTCACGGGTGCAAGTGTAGGTTAGCACTCGTTTCGTACCCCATTGCACTTATTATTTTTTGACGCAATAATTTGGAACATGTACCAGATTTTATTCATGTCAGAACCCATCTTCTGTTTTGCTCAAATCGTGAGCCAGTATTTTGTTCTGTCAAAAAATCTAGAGCTGTATTTGTTATGCCTGAAAAGTTTTCCATCATGAATTACAACGGCTAGTTCTTATCTCTATATAAACAGAGACCAATTAGAAGACAAAACACATTCTGAACATCAACTTCCTCCAAACCACTCTCTGTTCTATGTACATCCTCAATCTCTCTTCCCATGAGAAGGAAATCAGTTGCTACTCGCTGCAGCCCTGTTTTGCAATTGCATGCTTACATCATACTATTGTGATCGTTATATCCCGAAGGATAGTCCACTAGTCATGTCCATCATCTAGAAAAGTCTCTTCTTCTTTAATATAAACTATAGCTTCATCCTGCTATTTTGCTCATTTTATTCAACTTTTTTACTTTTTGAACTTGAAGAATAGTTTGGATTTGTACTGTTATGTACGAATAGCACGACAAGCCTGAAGATCATCTTCCTCCAAACCTCTCTCTATTCTTTGTTCCACCTTAGTCTCTCTCCCCGTGAGAAGTAAATAAGTTGCTACTCGCTACAGCCCTGTATAGTGATTGCATGCGCAACGGGTTTCACAGGTGCACGCCTGGATTAGCACTCGTTTTGCACCTCATTACAATTATTATTTTTGGGCACAATATTTTAGAATCTGAACCAGATTTTATTCCTGTCAGAATCCAGCTTTTATTCTACACAAAATCGTGAACCAGTCTTCTGCCCAAAAATCTTGAGCTATCTTTGTTCTGCCCAAAAAATTCTCCATCATGAATTACAACAGCTAACTCTTACCTCTATATAAATAGAGACCAGTTGGAAGACAGAACAATCCTGAACGTCATCTTCCTTTAAACCACTTTCGGTTCTCTGTTCCATCTCAGTCTCTCTTCCTGTGAGAAGGAAACCAGTTGCTACTCACTGCAGCCATGCATTGCGCTTGCACGCTTACAACGTACTTGTTAGTGCACGGGTACAGATCATGAAAGAATGTCTAGATACCCGACCCATTTCGTGCCTACAACCCGAAGTCCGTCATTAAGGCAGAGTAAAACCCAGTCAAACGAATGGCTCACTCGACCATTAAACTTCCACTGATACTCAGGGGGAGTTAATGAGACCGAGTAATTGGGCAGCCGTTATCACCAATCCCGAAGAAAATCCCGTCCGAATCAATGAGGGATGGTTAGTCGCCATCACCGGAGCAACGCCTACAAATACATGAAAAGACAATGGTAAACGAGTTTTAACTTCCAAGGTACGAGATCAAATACATAGACTCTACTCATTCCATCTGACATTTTTCCCAAGAAAGAGCTTGCGACGTCAGATCTGAGACGAACCTCCGTGGTCGATCTCAGCTGCTCCAAGCTCTATCTTTTCCTTAAGTTTCCATTCTAACTTAAGCATCGGAGGGGATTTGGGTCCGGACCCAAATCCGACCCCCTGACGCTTTCTTGTGGTGCAGATCGTCGAGTCTCGATCTTCAATGGGGGTCGTTCCTGAGCTTCCCAGCCTTTATCGATCGATATACGGACCGCTTGAGGGTCGATCGAGCATCGCAAGTCAACCATCATCCATCAACGACCCTGGTTCTTCCAACCTAGGGTCCCACTCAACCGGCTGATGAGGCTCCGACCCAGCAGGAAGGGTCTGTAGAGGAATATGCCCTCGGATCATTTGTATTTGATGCAAATGATAATTTAAGCCTAGATAGGGACTATTTTGCATTTGATGCAAAAGGGATTAAATAAGTTTTAAATAGTTTAAAACAATATTTAATAATATAAACGCAAAGAAAAGATCACGGGTAAGATGGGAATGTCCCGGTCTACGCCCAGGTTCAAACCGCGTCTGAAACGGAGTCCAAATGAGCCCAATAAGTCTATTTAAAGTGTTTAAATAGAAGACCAAATGAGTTAGGGCCCAAAAGCCCTTTTATTTGTTAAAAAAAGGCACAAAAACCAACCTGTGGGCCCGGCCCGCTGACCCAGGCGTCAGCGGGCCCACCCGCTGATGCGGGGCCACTGCCCGCTGACGCGGGGCCCACCCGCGTCAGCGAGGCAATTGCCCGCTGACGCGGGTTTGCCCCGCGTCAGCAAGGCAGCCGCCCGCTTCAGCGGGCGGCTGGGGCCCACCCGCATTATTGCGGGTGGGCCTGGGTTCTGCGCGCGCCAGCAAATATCCGGGCCCCATGGTGGGGCCCACGTGGGTTCAGAACCCTAGGAATAAACTGGCGGCTGCAGTTTTGCGTTTTTGGTGTGTTTGGGCTGAACTTTGGACATACAATTGAGTGGTCATACGAACTCCGATTGACGAACGGTTTTTTCCTA
Organism: Scilla litardierei; assembly: GCA_030789695.1. NCBI lineage: Eukaryota > Viridiplantae > Streptophyta > Magnoliopsida > Asparagales > Asparagaceae > Scilla > Scilla litardierei. Next base: position 215,382,931 of record CM061134.1, on the reverse strand, counting down.
TGCGTTCACCGTTGAACACCCTTCGAATTGATAGGTTGTATCAATCCTGAAGTTCAACGGTGAGGGAGTTAAAATTCACGGAAGTTTGCACTTTGTGAAAGGCAAACTAAATTGATTTTATTAACTCTAATTATTAGTCCCACATCGGATTTTGAGCGAAGGGGAGCAGTCAGCCGCCTATATAAATAGGGGTCTGCTCTCCTCCTCAAAAGTCGTCCCAAGCTCTAGATCTGAGCGGCTCTCGTAAATGTTGGAGCACGCTCGGATCTAGGCTAAAATAATATTCTCTATCTCCCTATAAATTTCTGCCATACTCTTGAGGGCTCTAGCAAAGCCGCAACGGAGTTCGGATTCAGATCCGAAATCTAGGCGAAGGTTTCACTCGCGTGAAACTTTCTTCCGCGCGTGGTTGGCTCGGCGACATGGGATTGATCGCCTCGGGATGCGGAGCGGTTCGAGGAGCAGTTCGGGGAGCAGTTCAAGGAGCGGCTCGGCGTGGGACGGGAGCAGCTCGGAAGACGGTGCGGAACATCTCGCCTGCCCCAGGGTTGAGATTCCGGGTATGTGTTTAATTAGCATTAGTTTAATTTAATCGCAGTAGGTTAGATCCTTCTTGGGATGGTCAGATCCATCCCAAGTTGGCATAGATCTTGGCTAAGGGTCTTGGACCTTAGGGCTAAGTTAAAAATGTTTTAACTGCATGTTAATTAGATTAACATAAGTTTTATTCTTCCGCTGTTCTTTTCTGTCTATGTTCCGTCTGACTTAGGACGGGACTAGAGTTTTTGTGCCCTAAGGGTCCCGCAAAACCCTTCAGTGGTATCAGAGCAAGGTTTGCGTAGCCGATCTAGCACTGCGATTTTATTAAACCTTAAAATGCTTTTTAAATACCTTTAAAAAATGGTTTTAAAGTTATGAGATAATTTTAAAATAATTTTTTTTTCGAATCTTTTAAAATGTTTTAAAATTTATGAGATATTTTTTAAAAATGATTTTAAAAGAATTTGAGATGTTTAATTATTTTATATGATAAAATTTTAAACATGAAAAAAATTTAAAATGGTGTTTTAAATTTATGTGATAAATTTAAAATTGATTTTAAGGCTTTAAATTTATGCGATAAGTTTAAACTGTTTTAGATGTTTAAAAATTGTATATGATAAATTTTTGAACATGGAAAAATTTTAAAATGGTGTTTTAAATTTATGTGATAAATTTAAAATTGATTTTAAGGCTTTAAATTTATGCGATAAGTTTAAAATGTTTTAGATGTTTAAAAATTGTATATGATAAATTTTTGAACATGGAAAAATTTTAAAGTGATGTTTTAAATTTATAAGATAATTTTAAAACTGATTTTAAAATGTCTAATATTGTTTATGCGATAAACTTTAGTCTATTTAATTGTTAAATAGTAGTACACTTTTTATGCGATAAAATTAGTGTAATTTTAATGGCTAGTTCATCTTGTCCCTTATTTGATTACACAAGACAACCCTTTATGTTAGCCATTAAGTAATGATTAAAATTTATTACTTGAATTTTAATGACATGCTATGTCTTAATAAAACATTAACAATGCTTCAAGACCTAATTCCTGATTAGGGTAGTCCGTTTAATGAAAATATTAATTTTAATTGTTATTATTAAATCATTAAAGGACTTCGCTTTTAAGCGTTGGTTAATAATTTATTAAAATCCTAATAACGATTAGGATAGCACGTGAACCTTATAGTTGATAAGGACTTAATAAAAGTTATTAAACAAATCCTAAAATTTTGAATTTAAGGATGCAACTAGTTGATAGGATTAATTAGTTGTTAATAAAAGCTGTTTAGTCTATGGCACACATACAAAAATGACAAGCTTCATTCAATGGACCATGATCCAGTCAATGTGCTTGGCTAAGAGTTCTGGGTCAACCCTTGCTAGTACAAGGGGCAGTGATCCTGGCTTAGTCAATTCCCTGGCTGTGTTCCGCTGGACCGCAATGTCGCGAATCATGATTGTATGACACCCTGGACTATATCTAGTCAATGCGTTATAAATCTTATTAAAGATTAATTCGTATCCCTCCTTGATTTTGGAGCTTGGTAACTCAAAGAAGACAATTATAGTTGTTGAGTCTCCTCAAGCTGTGACTTGTTTTTTCTTTAAGGAACAAACTCCAACATACATGTGATGTAGTCTAGACTTGACCCAAATCAATGCGTCGGGTCTCCTCGAGTATCGATCTAAGTCAAATCTGGACACGAAATCAAGGGTCTGACTAGACCAGTCAGTATGATTTGTTGAGTCTCCTCAAGATCATAAGTGACTGTGGGTATAAAAATCGACAGGGAATCACATGTGATGTGATTGACCAAGAGTTAGTCTACCAGTCATGGAACCAATCAACTTGTTGAGTCTCCTCAAGGTTGTGAGGTTCGGGATGATTGGATCCCTCTTTCACTAATTTTTAAAATTCGATTAAATCGTTCGTTATTAAGCTTTAAAACGATCGTAAAAATAGTGGGAGGATATAGATAGATGAAAGCCAATCTACCTATATTTAATATTGAACATATGCAAAAACTAGGGCAAGACTATGTTTACCGAAGGAATCAAAATATAATATTGGAATAAGTTAACTGGTCAAATAGTTGATTGATTGAATATCAAGTTAAATTCTAATTGATGGAATTAAACTATATTCTCGTTGACATTAAATGACCTTCTAAAGAACAGACTTAAGAAATATGATTTCATTAAGTTCTGGGTCCAACAAATAAATTAAAGCTACATGTCACTCTTCTCTATATGAGGCAGCTTGAACATATAGGATAATCGAAGTATGTTTCTCCATACAACTTGTCGAGCTACCCTCAAGGTTGTATGGACAAACAATTCCGATCCGCAAAGTTCGAAAATTCGATCAAAACGTTTGAGTCGAATACGAGTGCATGAGCGGTGCAAGACTATGTATCCCAACCGGATCTTGAGATAAGCAACTTCTTGAGCTAAACTCGAGATTGCAAAGCTCAAGCGTTTGGATACATAAGATGCTTGCATAGCTATTTATGTTGGGTTAATTAATATCTAAATGTGATTTAGAAAAGGAAGAAGGCACTCCGGAAAGTCAATTGAGAAAGTTAGTTTAATTTATCATTAGTAAAGGCATAAGTAGGAGGAAATGAAAATGTGATATATTTTGATGTCACGATTTCAGAATAAATAGTTATACAAAAACGTCTAACACATTTTTGGACGAATGCCGTCACCTTGCTTCGGAAGCAATGTTTTGTGTTAAGTAATTTGTAATAACTATATATATATATATATATATATATATATATATATATATATATATATATAGGAAAATTTTCAAATGAGAACATTTCGCACCGTGCGAAAATGTTTTTATCTTTTTTTTGAAATTTTTTTTTTCAAAAATTCTTTTTTCCACCCTCATTATATGTTGTTATACCCCCCTCAAAAAATAATGGTTGAGAAATAATGTCATTTGGCCTTCGATCAAGCCATTTCATCAAATTCGCACGTTTTGAGACCGTTAAATTTGTAACGGGTGGATGGGTGCTCTAATCCCCAACGGGTTCACCCATTATTTTCCCTGGGGTATATAATTGTATGGATTAAACATCAAAAAAAGAATTTTTGAAAAAAAAATTTCAAAAAAAAGATAAAATTCTTTTCGCACCGTGCGAAAAGCCCCTTTTTCGCAATGGAAGATTGCCCTATATATATATATTAAATGTTAATATATAAATACACAAGATGGTAGCAAACTTATATGGTAAAATAGACTAGGCCGTATCGAGAGACTAAGCTTCACAAGTCACATAAAGTGGGGTCTGACCTCTCGTATTATGAAGTCTACGGACACTTGTGAGTCTTATCCTCTTAGATAAAATTGGCCGAAACCCATCTGTAAGACAGTGGGAAAATGAGTTGTCGAACTCAGTCTGGTACATACTGATGTACCCGAGTCTAGATCAACCAAAATAAGTTATTCGTATATTTTATTAAGACACGTGTTCTTGATGAAACACAAGTCTGAAAAAATAAAGAACGAAAAGACAAAAGTATTTAAACTGATTCGATTAGATCGAATGGTTAAATACTTAGATACATAAAATCTTGTGTAATTAAAAGAAAATGTGATTTTCTCTCAGGTCAAGTCTGTTAACACATCAGTGTGTTGAATGGTATGAATCACACTTAGTTAGACTCGGTGCGATCCATAACAAGTGACTCTGAGTTAAGTCCTTCCTCTGGGTTAAGTCCCAGATAGTAATGCCTAGGTTTTGATAATGTTTTATGAGGACATTATCAATAAGATATTCATTAAATCAAACATTAGGAAGTTGTATAATTACTCGAATCTCGTGAGACGAAGAGTCGAGTTAGACATCATAACTGATGATGACTTAGTCAACTTCCGGGATGAAATTCGGAGAAGTAACTCCGATTTAAAATTTGATGCAATCAGAATAGGTCCGTGTGCGTAAATAAATTTTGGAATTTAGTTTACGTGCACAAGAAAAATGTTTCCTCACTTTCTGTAAGTAAATCTTTAAGTTGAAAGATTGGTGCAGAAAGGATAATAGTGAAGTGCAATCATGTTAGTCGAGAACGGTTTTTCCATATTAATTCCTATAAAACGGATTATAATGAAACCGTTTTCCACCAGCAGATGTGTACAGAACTACTCGGACCAAACTCGATGTAAACGCTTAAGTTGACCATGAAAATTGGAGCATTCACTTACAAGTTCGTTTTTCTAAATATGATTTAGACGGACCAACTTATATGAATTAGCCAGAGAGTTTTCAAGGTCAGTGGGAGCGTATAAATTACATGCAAGGCATCAAAGAGATGGAACATATATTGACAAAGTGATCAAAAGAGTTTGATACTTTATTAGAAATAAATATGAGCCATTTGAAATGACCAGTAACTAATTTAAATGATTATCGTAAGGTACGATGAATTGGATAAGATCCAAGTAAATTAAAATATTATGGATTCCGAAAGACCAAATGAATTATTTGAATGAGATTCAAATGGTTGGTCTAAACATAGAAACCCTTAAGTCTATAGTGTAGACGGTTTTAGCAGATCCACTCATGAAGGCTCTACCACATGAAGTCGGGAAAACTTATGTGTAAAAAATGGTATGAGATACCGTGATAAATGGGCCTGAGTGCAAGTGGGAGATGTTGAGAGATGATACCCTCGAGGCTATCTATTTTCATGTGTGCATAGCACAAACATCTTGTTTGAAATAACAGTAAGCTGTTTGGTAATAATTTATCTAAGTTATGTTATAATGTAGTTAACATTAGATATTAACTTAGGTAAAGTCCTGAGACTTTATGCAAGGTCAAACAGGTATCGAGATGAGTATCTCGATCATGGAGAAATGTTTGACCGTCTGTAGCATAAGTCTAAAAAGGGTTCGTGGTCGTAGATGTTTCGAGACTAGGATATCGAAACATCGGATAGACCATTGTGTCTTAGTCTTCACCGTATAGCGGTGGCGATGATCTCATGATCGCTTGACTTGGCGAAGTCGTTGACAAGACACAAGTGCTCATTAGAGAATGAGTTCACTGAACGATCCACAAGAGTTATCATATGGTTATATTGACCAATCTGTCAATGATGACTCTGAGTGATGATAGGCTAGTTGGTCTTTTGACTTGAGGTCATTTTGACGAACCTGTGCGTGAACGGTGCCACTTAGATCAAATGACCTAGCTTCGGGGCAAGCCGCGTCGAAAGGTCTTTGATTGGGTGACACTTGAAGCGTATGAGGAGAGTAATGACCAAGAGAGGATTCGTCTCTCCCGGTCAATGGGAGTTAGTGTCGTAGGGTTAGTTCGATCTTTGGTAAAAACTCTGGCCAGAGTATGTTGGAACAAGTCCAACATGATTTGACTAAAGATTGATAGAAACTAACCGGAGTCAAGTTATTGGGGTTGACAGTTTAACCGTACCCTAGACTTGAGCTACACGACATAGTTAAGACGAAGAGACTATAACTGCGGAATTCATCACGGAAACAGTCAGGGTGGTCCCGACAATACTCATGTCAATGAGTTAACCACATAATGATGATTCCTGAAGCAGGGACGGCAGCCACTGCTCGTGGTCACTACCGTATAGGGCTTCGAGCCCAACTTGTTGTAAGGGTCAGGCTGTAGGGTCTCACACAGAGTGCGATCTTCGTCTAGTAATAGGTAGAAATTAGTTAGGGAGAATATTTTGCATTTGATGCAAGGGATAAAATATTGCAAAAGATGTTTGCAATCATCTCCTACATTCGGGAGATGTAGAGGAATATGCCCTCGGATCATTTGTATTTGATGCAAATGATAATTTAAGCCTAGATAGGGACTATTTTGAATTTGATGCAAAAGGGATTAAATAAGTTTTAAATAGTTTAAAACAATATTTAATAATATAAACGCAAGGAAAAGATCACGGGTAAGATGGGAATGTCCCGGTCTACGCCCAGGTTCAAACCGCGTCTGAAACGGAGTCCAAATGAGCCCAATAAGTCTATTTAAAGTGTTTAAATAGAAGACCAAATGAGTTAGGGCCCAAAAGCCCTTTTATTTGTTAAAAAAAAGGCACAAAAACCAACCTGTGGGCCCGGCCCGCTGACCCAGGCGTCAGCCTGCGCACTGACGCGGGCTGACGCCCGCGTCAGCGGGCCCACCCGCTGATGCGGGGCCACTGCCCGCTGACGCGGGGCCCACCCGCGTCAGCGAGGCAATTGCCCGCTGACGCGGGTTTGCCCCGCGTCAGCAAGGCAGCCGCCCGCTTCAGCGGGCGGCTGGGGCCCACCCGCATTATTGCGGGTGGGCCTGGGTTCTGCGCGCGCCAGCAAATATCCGGGCCCCATGGTGGGGCCCACGTGGGTTCAGAACCCTAGGAATAAACTGGCGGCTGCAGTTTTGCGTTTTTAGTGTGTTTGGGCTGAACTTTGGACATACAATTGAGTGGTCATACGAACTCCGATTGACGAACGGTTTTTTCCTATGCGTTCACCGTTGAACACCCTTCGAATTGATAGGTTGTATCAATCCTGAAGTTCAACGGGAGGGAGTTAAAATTCACGGAAGTTTGCACTTTGTGAAAGGCAAACTAAATTGATTTTATTAACTCTAATTATTAGTCCCACATCGGATTTTGAGCGAAGGGGAGCAGTCAGCCGCCTATATAAATAGGGGTCTGCTCTCCTCCTCAAAAGTCGTCCCAAGCTCTAGATCTGAGCGGCTCTCGTAAATGTTGGAGCACGCTCGGATCTAGGCTAAAATAATATTCTCTATCTCCCTATAAATTTCTGCCTTACTCTTGAGGGCTCTAGCAAAGCCGCAACGGAGTTCGGATTCAGATCCGAAATCTAGGCGAAGGTTTCATTCGCGTGAAACTTTCTTCCGCGCGTGGTTGGCTCGGCGACATGGGATTGATCGCCTCGGGATGCGGAGCGGTTCGAGGAGCAGTTCGGGGAGCAGTTCAAGGAGCGGCTCGGCGTGAGACGGGAGCAGCTCGGAAGACGGTGCGGAACATCTCGCCTGCCCCAGGGTTGAGATTCCGGGTATGTGTTTAATTAGCATTAGTTTAATTTAATCGCAGTAGGTTAGATCCTTCTTGGGATGGTCAGATCCATCCCAAGTTGGCATAGATCTTGGCTAAGGGTCTTGGACCTTAGGGCTAAGTTAAAAATGTTTTAACTGCATGTTAATTAGATTAACATAAGTTTTATTCTTCCGCTGTTCTTTTCTGTCTATGTTCCGTCCGACTTAGGACGGGACTAGAGTTTTTGTGCCCTAAGGGTCCCGCAAAACCCTTCAGGGTCCACGTCAGCAACTCAATTGTTTCGGTCATTTTTGGCCTTAATAACTTGGTACAATCTGTGGAAAACATGAGTCGACATCCCAGTGGACAGAACATCTCGACCATGTCGGCTCACCCATCAACACCCTTCGTTGATGCCTTGGCACTTCCCAGCATCAATTCTTTCAACATGATAATGGGAGGACCTCCGCACCCGAAATTATCAACCTCACTCCAAAGCTCCTACGCCGGAAGGTTGATGGAAATATCCGTGATACGAAAGCACCCCAGAGATTCTACACCTCTTATATCCTTCTCAAACAAAGATCTAGAGGGTGTAGAACTACCACACGATGATGTCGTCGTCATCACAGCCACCATCAACGAGATCCCCGTGAAAAGATTGCTCATCGACACTGGGAGATAGTGCAATGTGCTTTTCTTCACAACATTGAAAAGAATGGGACTGTCCTCAACGGAGCTGAGGCCTTGTTCGGGACCTCTTGTAGGATTCACCGGACATTCTGCCCCAATAGCAAGCATCATCACCCTACCAGTAACCCTAGGTACGCATCCACGACAGGTCACTCGCCTGACCAACTTCATACTGGTAAAGATCAATTCAGCATACAACGGAATCATCGACAGACCGTTGCTCAATGCTATAGAAGCGGTGGTATCAACCTTCCATCAAATAATCAAATTCCAGACTCCTGAAGGGGTCGGAAAGGCGAGAGGTAATCAGAAGCAAGCCCGATCGTGCTACTCTCTGTCCACTGCTTTAAGAATGGTAGAGCAGACAGACCCAGTCGATCCCAAAGGCAAGGATCAACGTCCCACGGCAGTATAGGAGACGGAAAACATCCAGATCTTTGAAGAAGAAAAGAAGACCGTCTCCATTGGGTCAATGCTCACCATCGATCTAAGAAAGTAGTTGATCGCTCTCTTGAGAGAGCGTGTAGACGTTTTCGCCTTGTCCCCGAGGGATATGCCTGGCATCGACCTCGAGGTAATATCACACAAGTTGGAAGGCGACTCGACTTCCAAACCTCATGAAGCAGAAGAAGATGAATATGAGGGGCGAAAAGATGAAGGCCGCAGTCGAGGAAGTGGATCGACTTCTAGAGACGGGCTTCATTCGAGAGGTCAAATATCCCGAGTGGCTCTCGAATGTCGTGATGGTGAAGAGGGGGAACGACAAATGGAGAATGTGTGTCGAATTCACCGATCTCAATAAAGCCTATCCAAAGGATAGCTACCCATGCCCTAGATCGGCCATCAGGTCGACAGCGTCTCGGGCTATGAGCTCCTTAGCTTCATAGACGCGTTCTTAGGCTACAACCAGATCCAAATGGCACCGAAAGACGAAGAAAAGACTTCTTTCATCACCCATCGAGGTATTTTATGTTATACAAAAATGCCATTTGGTTTGAAGAATGCAAGGGCTACGTACCAACGTATGATGAACGGAGCCTTCGAGGGTCAAATCGGGCGGAACCTGGAAGTCTACGTTGATGACATGTTGGTCAAGTCGAAGAAGCCAGCAGATCACATTGCAGATCTCCGAGAGGCATTTGCATAGATCCGACGATACAACCTTCGGCTAAACCCTGCCAAGTGTACATTTGGAGTTCGATCGGGAAAATTCCTCGGTTTCATGTGGACGAACCGAGGGATCGAGGCTAACCCCGACAAGATTGCGACGATCGTGGCGATGAAGGAGTACACAACCATCAGAGAACTCCAGAGACTGAACGGGAGAATAGCCGCTCTGGGCTGGTTCTTATTTAATTCAGACGAGAGATTGTTGACCTTCTTCAAGGCATTGAGAAAGGCGATAGCATCCACTACGAACGGCAAGAATGCCACCGAATGGGACGCAGATTACAAGAGGGCTTTCTCCGAGCTAAAAGAGTATCTCTGCAGTCCGCCGCTCCTGACCAAACCAGATAAGGATGACCAACTCATCATTTATTTGGCCACTACCATGGAGGCCGTAAGCTCGGCACTCGTCAAGGAGGACTCGGGAGTGCAACGACATATTTACTACGTCAGCCAAGTCCTCCGAGGTGCAGAAGTAAATTACTCAAGAATAGAGAAGATGGCATTCGTACTGATCCAATCTGCGAGGAGGTTACGACCATACTTCCAAGCGCATACCATCTTGGTCCTCACCGATACTTCCTTAGAGCAGACCCTGAAGAGGCTGGATCGTTTGGAGAGAACGACGAAGTGGGGAGTCAGGCTGAGCGAATTCGACATCCAGTTTAACCAATAACCGCCATCAAAGGGCAATCTCTCGTAGACTTCATCATCGAACTCATTTACGACGACAACCCACCAGAAGAGGTACATGTTACTAACATATAACCCGATTCTATCTCTTCACCCTCGATAGGTCTCAATTCGTCAACCGATACAATTGAAGACGAGGGGACGTGGATCTTACAAGTGGATGATTCGGTCACTGAAATCGGAAGCGGGACCAGAATAATTATCCAAACATCAGCGGGTAACATATTCGAGTATGCCATCCGCTTTGGTTTCCAAACCACAAATAACGGAGCGGAGTATAAAGCTACCTTCAACGGGCTCCGTTTGGCCAAAGCCTTGGGAGAGAAGGTGGTCCAACCACTCAGTGATTCCAATCTCGTCGTCCACCAATTGTACGGAGGTTTCGAGGCCCACGAGGACACAATGTAGAACTACATGCAAGTTGCTAAATCGGAGCTCGTCAAGTTCAGACGAGTAGAGATCCACCATATACCAAGGTCAAAGAATCACCGGCCCGACGCCCTTTTGAAGCTCGCGTCATCCTCCCCGTAAAACTCGGTCGAACGGTGTATATGCAACATCTACCACACCCCAACGTGCTGGAACAGGAACTGCTGAGCATCAACCAAGGGGTCACTTGGATGGATCTCATAATCCGTTACCTAAACACGGGGAGAAGCCTGTAAAGGCGCAAAAGCTAGAACAAAAGGCCTACCAGTTCATTTTGCTAGACGATTCATTGTACAAAAGACGGTGGACCAGATATGGCGTCTTTCCCTACCTCAAATGCTTAGCCCCGCAGAAAGCGCTCTATGTGATCCAGGAGATCCACGCGGGCGATTGTAGAAACCATTGCGGAGGAAAAGCAATAGCCTTGAAGGCCATAAGGCAGGGTTACTTCTGGCCGACCATGTTCAAGGATGAAATCGAGTATGTGCAGAAGTGTCCGACTTGCCAGAAGTTCTCAAGGATCAGCTCAGCCCCTCCAACTAATCTGATCCCCATCGTCAGTCTAATACCCTTCACCAAATGGTGATTGGACATCCTCGGTCCATTCAAGCAAGCAAGCAGACAACGGAAATTCCTGATAATGGTAATCGACTACTTCACTAAATAGATCGAGGCAGTGCCCATGTCCCAAATCACCTGGAAGGAAGTCAGAAGCTTCGTCTGGAAATCCATTGTCTGTCGGTTTGGCATCCCTCAGTCCATTGTGACAGACAACGGGACGCAGTTCGACAGCGCTGGCTTCAGGGACTTCTGCTCCGAGTTGAAGATCAAGCTGCATTTCACCTCTGTCGCCCATCCCCAATCCAATGGACTGGCAGAGGCTGCTAACAAATGCATCCTCGGGCCTATGCGGAAGAGGATAGCCGGGCTCGAGAGAACATGGCCAGCAGAAATTCTCGGCATATTGTGGTCATACAGAACAACCCACAAAACTTCAACAGGTGAAACTCATTCATGTTTGCTTATGGTTGCGAGACTGTCGTCCTAATGGAAGTCAACGAGCGACCACTTCACCTCCAATACTACAACGAGGAGGGAAACTCGAAGGGACTCGAGCTCAACCTACAGTTGGTCGAGGAAGTTCGCGACCGAGCCTTGGCGACCCTCATTGAACAAAAGGGACGCATCAAGCGGAGTTCACACTTGGCCAAAATACAAGGAGAGTTCACACAAGGAAGCATCAAGCTCCCACATTCCTCTCTTTGTCGTGAGCTTTCACTAAAGTTCTCTTGATGGACATTCAAACCCCTTAATCCTTATTTATGGGGTACTTGCAGATGAAGAAAAACACAAACACAACACAAGTTTATCCAAGGACAAATGAGGAGTAAAAAGAGAAGAAAGACGGGATCCAATGCATAATTCAGAAAGGAGACACTCAAGCACAGTCTCAAGTTCAGCGTCAACCACTTCGTATCAGCACAACATGGATATTATGAGAATTTCCAAGCTCTTATCATTTTAGAAATTTCTATATATTTGTGTTGATATTGTAATTTTTTACCATTGGGTGATTGTGCGGATTACTAGGGATAGTAATTCGTGGTTGGAATTATTTGTAGAATCAATTTAGCCTAGTAGCGGTAAACCATCATATTATTAAGAAGTTTGTAGAATCAATAGTGGTGGGAAGTCGATCTTACGGGTTGTAAGAGGTTTGCTTCTTGATTCTAGCAAATAATTCTTGTTGCAGGAATAGGCGAGAGAGCCGAACCTGGACAAATCTTGTATTCTTTACTTTCTGTAATTACACCCGTGAGTTACTGTGATATATGATAGATTAGAATTAAGCACCATAGTAAATATTTATTTATCGTAGTAAAAATAATTTACAGACAGTAAAATTTTAAAAAGAATATTCACCCCCCATGTTTATTGCGATCCTACAATCCTATATATGGTTAAGGAGGATTTGTATGGATGTGAGGATCCCTACATCATCTTTATATACACCACCATTATTTATACGGTAACAAAGAAACCCGTTAGGATATGTATACCTTTAAGATATTCGTTGTAATTGATATATCTCAATCAAAATATATGATATTTGGTAATCTTTATCTATGTGATATATTAATATGTGATTGAATGGACAAAGTTAGTGACTTCTGTAAGAAGAATATGAATATGATGAGATCATGGTAATCAGACCTAATTGATCCGCGTAAGTATAATCTAAAATATCCATGTTCGGAAAAATATCAAGATGTGTCAGTGATACTACGGATAGAACAATGTGTATTTATCTTACCATTTAAATGATAGTCACTAGTCTCATAGCTGATGTGAAAATATTGTGAGACAATGCACATGTACTCATTAAAGAACAACTCGTCGAGAAGCTTCTATGTGGTAAACAAACACTCCATGTCAACAGAACATTTCAAGTGACAGTTGGTGCATGTTAGTTTTTAGACTTAAGATGCGCTACAGAATCTAGCATGCGGTAAGACTATATTTTGGTTTTTACTAATCAATGTGATGCGGTCGTTGCTAGGTACTCGTTGGATCGGTGTTGTTATGTTTGGGTTAGCCACGTCTGCTGAGGTTTCAGGATTATCATGGAGTTGACTCTGCACCATGGCATGTCTTCGCGTGGACACAAATATGGAGTTAGTCGAACCTTCCATCAATCGTTGTGTTCCTTTCTTATAAGGAGTCACAACATGTGGCTTCTAGGAATCAAACTCAACTTTAAGTGTATTCAATCCTCAAATCCCTAAAGACAAATTGGTCACGAATAAACCCGCTTTTGTTCAAAGGACATAGACACAAAACATAAGCATGTGGATGTCAAGATGACTCCTAACCTAATTCAATCTATCACGCAATTTAATACGTAAGCAGTGTATGTAGATGGATATGTTGAAGATGGCGTAACATTACTTATAAGGGGAATTGAGAGCAAATTTGTAATTGTCCCTTAAAAACTCTGACAGGTCGTGCTCTATCAGCCACATTGTTGTGCTACTTGTCAAGCTGCCTACGCTTTGATCCACAGCAGAAAGGCAAATACTTGAGGAGATTTGTCATCCCCAAAGGAGACTTACTAATACTTACACATGCTTATCAATCTCATTGGATATGCAGTGGAGTGATCGATTGCTAAAGTTTCTCTACACCGGTTGTTGTATATGATCACATGATACTTGTTCTCGCAACCTAAATCTCTCTTTCGATGCACTCTTATGTGGAAGATGAAGGCCGTTTGGTGGTAGTTATTCTCTACAAAAAAAATTCATCATTCTCTTAAGAGAGAAGCCTATTTATAGACTTCACACTTGTTGGGAATTCAAATTCAGATCTTAACTACTTTTTGTAGTTATATCAACAACCCATATTTGTATCATTTCCTAAGTCTCATACTTAATTATTTCATTAATATGTGTATTTGCTAAGTTATCACTCACCTACAAGTGAAATAACTTGATCATTAGCCATCATATACCTACAACACTAAAGTCAGTAATTATGTAGTTCTAGTAAATGATAAACAATTATTAGATAATATAGTAGAGTTGCCCAATTAATTCATTTATTATTGTTGTTGTTCATGTAACTTCCAACGTTCTGATAAAGATTGCCTTGATATATAAATTTAAGCATTAGTTAGATGGGTTTTAGGTTGAGCAATTCTACAACAATACTCAATCGCTCCCATCCCTTCTCCATTCTTCAACAGAGAGACGTGGGTGGAGATCATCCCTTCGTTGCCATCCAAGTGCCAGGCCACCAGTAGATACCGGAGGGAAACAGCTTAAAGCTCTTGAAACCAGACATAAAACCAACGAAGATGTCTAGGGTTTAGTGTTTTTTATGTGAAGCAGAAGACAGCAGAAGATGCCCGGTGCCTCGTATCCAATTGTGGACGTCTCACCCAACACTCAGAAAGTGAAAGGAACCCCGACTTTCTTTCCTTGCAAGTCCAACAAATTGACATTTTCCTCTCTTCTCCAAATATTTTGGCCCAGCGCCCATCAATCCGGAATTGAACAGAAAATACGAATTCCAACGCTTAACTTATCAGCGTACGACCACTTATTTTTTACTCTTAATTTATAAATTGATTGATTATTAATATGACAGTTGGATCGTTTGGTATACTGCATTCAATAATTAATTAGTTTGGTGGCCGCTGGTTCAGTGAACCGGTCTGGCTTAATTGCGTACAGCTGTTGCCCTTCTTTTCTTTGTACTATTATCATGTGAAGCGGTCCCGCCTTCCACCACAAGATTTTTGTTCCTCTTTTTAAAAAGTCCAGATGCAACTTGCCTTTTCTTTCCTTCACCTTCATCTTTGAATCATTCTTCTACTTTTCTTTAATGTTTATTATCATTTTAGTAATAAAATTAAAATTAATATTACTTTATTTCTAGTTGGGTCCCATTTCTTCTCCATTGTCCAAAGTTCTGTCAAAAAGTTCAAGTCTCGTGCCACGCCATTGAATATGCTCAGTTTTCCTAAAATTCCTGCAAATAAACGAGTTAATAAAAATACAAAAAGATATAAATAACAAATATTAAAAAAATCAGTGATATACGAAACGTACTACCTCGACGGAAAGAACAATACGTATACCACACATACGACGGGATCCAGACAACGGACGGAAGGACGACGCACCGGACGACGGTAACGGAGAATTACAACGGAGCGGCCACGGTGAGAATCACATCCAGGAGCTGCAATCACGACGAACAATACGTCACAATTGGACTCAGATCACGGCAGCACTTGTGTGCCAATTAATTCCGTTGTGTTGAATTAGCCGATTAATTAGTGTTAGAATTGATCCTGCGTGCAGTCCAGTCCAGTCCGGTCATCAGCAATACTCAGTAGCCAAAAAAGCATATGTACAAATGGACGGTTCTCAAATCTCCGCCCAATACTGCTGTCCCCATACAAAAAGGGAAACAAAAAAGAAAAACGGAAATAATCTTTCTTCCACGCCGTTCAAAGGGTTCTCTTCTTCAGATCTTGCCACCGTTTGTAATGATCGAGATCAAGAGAGCAGGTTTTAAAAGGTACCGGTAGTAGATCTATAAACATTTTTTTTTAATTTTCGCTTTTTTGGTGATTTTTAACGAACCTGCTTTGAGATCTGTAGATCACGAAAAGAGATCAGAGGTCATCGGCCTTGGACATGATCGAGAGCCTGCTCGGCCTCGGCTGGAACCCCGCCCGTCGCCTCTGCTGGTGAGAGCTCGGCCTGATCAACGCCGCCAGCGCCCTCTTAACGAGATCTCCTTCCACTGTCCCGATCCTCACCAAAGAATTCGTCATCGCTGACCTCCTCGCGTTCAAACGGCTGCTCGTCGCTTGCTGATGATGATGGCTCTGGTTGCCGAACCCCTTGTGGAGGCTGCAACGGAACGATCCAGGATGGTTCGTCGGCGAGCACATGCAGGTCTTCCGGTGGGAATTTGTGGAGGAGATTGGCTTCTTGGCGGGAACGAAGGAGATCGAGCGGCCGGGAGAGGTGGGGCGATTGTCGATAGAGAATCGGACGGAGGCGGATGGGGCGGTGGAGGATCCGGCGAAGTGCACACGTGTCGGCGACGTCGACCGGTGTTGGAAGAAGGATGACGTGAAGGAAGATGAAGAGGATGCAAAATAGGGGGAGGCGGCGGACGAGACAGCGCCGCCACCGGCGGGGAATCGGCCGGAGGGAGAGAGGGAGCGGCTGAAGGAGGAGTAGTTGTGGAGTACTGGGCCACTACTAGATCTTGATTTTGACGATGACATTTTAAAGTCTTTTTTCACCTAATTTTTCAAAGAGAGTGGAATGGGATTGGAGAGAAAAAGAAGAGAAAGGTGTTTTCGGGTGCTAAATTGGCAAACAGAGCTTAGATCGGCCGTGCTATTTATAGGATGGCCATGAGGTTTCCGATTGTAATTAAGTTGAAGTTTCGTGGTTGAATGTTAAACAAAAGACCGGCCGTTTATTTAGGTTTCTCATTTTGAACCCGCGGCTCCCCCGAGAAAATTGCACGCACATTAATTAACCGACACCCATCGTTTCGAACGGGGGCTAACAGCGTGTACTGGAATGGGTGTCACGCAATATTGGTGTTTTTTTATTAATTCGATGGGTTCAGAGCGGGCGGCCGTTTGCGATGGAATCTTTGAATTTCAGAAACCCGCCACGTATCGTGAATCTATACAATCATCCATGCATGTTTCTTTAATTACGGAGATTGCCAGTGCCATTTTTTCGGGGAAATTTACGAGTTGCCATTTTGGTGACGGTAATAGCCCTGGTGATCGGATGCATAGACATTGGCCAGGCTGTCCTTGTATTATTTGGAGATCATGATAATTAAAACTGGTCCGCGGGAGCAGCAAAACGGGAAGCCCGTGGTTTACGCTTTCGGGACGTCACGAGTGGGGTCACCGTCGGTAACTTTCTTGGGCGACAAGAAGGCCGATGGCGGTTCTCTGGATGAGATTATTGGCAGCATATACAGCTTGTAGTTTTTATTTTTCGCTTTCTAATAATTTATTTTTAAATAATTTGCACATACACATCTAAAAATTACAAATAAATTGCTTCTTAACGAAGAAGGCATAAATTGATAAACTAATTAAATTAAGGATTTAATGTAGAAAAGCTGACATCTGATCCAAGTGGCAAGACACAAAAAAGATGGGAAGTACAAGTCTCATATGAGCTTGTACTCGCTGGGTCCCATCTTTTTGTGTCTTGCACCTGAACCTGATCCATTGAATCAGACGCTATCTGCTCTACATTAATCCCTTAAATTAAGTTGATTTCATTGTCAAGACGGGGTTCCTCCCACATGGGCTTCAAAACATTGAAATATTCTTCTTGGTCTATGTCTGCACTGCATCATACCTTCCTCGGCCAATCCCTCGCCGAATTGCCAGCTTGACCTTCCAAACTTCCAAAAGCCCCAACTTTCATTCAAAAGGAATTGTGTGGCTTCAATGGCCCCAAATCACAAAGAGATACGAAACCCTTTGATTTGGCCAACCCCATTGGAAATAAGACCTCAATATTTTAAGCAATCATTGTTGCTCGTTGCTGTAAAGGAGATGGGATTAAACAGAAAGAAAGAAAAGCAAATCACATTGTTAATTCATGCGTTGCCCAAGAAACTATTTTAGTTGTACACTAAAAAATCAACAGAAGCCAATACTCAATGCCCCACTTTGGTTGTCCTTTAGTGCCCTAATATCTTTTTCCTCTCCCTTTTTTTGGTTGGGTATGAATTTGTTGCCTACACGCTTGACTCAAATTCTTCCTTCAACGTCCTAGTTATTTGCATGATGTTAGTTAAGGTGGCTGAATGTACTCATTTTTTTTTATTGTTTTTAGTTAACAAGATCCATATAGAGTAATGCTACTGTGAGAGGGTGCGAAGAAACTTTTAATGTGAGAAAACCCAATCGATAACACCAATTAATGATCGGAACCGTTCATCTTGAAATACATTCTGATAGATATATAACCTAAAAAATTTAGAGATTTTAAACCCCAAAATCCTATGGATCAAACGGTTCTAATTTTGTTACATTTGCAGGCAGCTTGTAAGCCGTCCATCTTGTGAACACTTGATGAATCTGATAGAAATCTCCAAATAACAAACAATTTTATACATAAAGATCACTTGATAGACAGAATAAGATGAACGATTCTGATTATTGATTTAGAAAATAGATTTGGCTAGCTAATGATATAAATATCCCTTCTCCCCTTCTCATTTTAGCATCCCCACACACAGTTATACATACATACATACATGTATAAAAATGAGAGATGTGAGGGATGTTTTGATGACTTTGACAAATCCAGTTGGTAGGGTTTGTCATATGCGATGGATGGAGGGTTGTGGGTGCAATTTGGGGTGTGGGTGTGGAGACCCAAAACAAAAGCCTCCTGTTTTCTCTTAATTTCATTTTTGTCATCCCTTTTCCTAGAACCAAAGAAGCCCGTCCCTCTCTACATATTTACAACTATGTCATTGCCCTTTTTGCACTTTGCCCTTCTTTTTTGCTCTTAGGCCCCCTGCTTTTTGCATTTTCTCATTTTCACCCCTGCTTTCCACATTTTATCCCCTTTTTGTAGTTTGCGCCCGAGTGACGACTGTCTCCATTTGGACATAGTGCACGGGCAATGACTGTGTCTGTGCCCTCCGGACACTGGTTATTTTTAATCTATTACAAATGAGGGATGTTATTCCTAACTAGGACAAACCTAGTTGATAGTGGTTACCTTATGTGACGGGTGGAGGGTTGTGCCATCTCATCCCCCCAAATCAGGGGTGAGGGGGAATGTGCAATTTAGGGTGTTGGTGTGGAGAACCAAAAAGCCCCACATTTTTCCTTAATTTCATTCATGACATCCCTTTTTCATGATATCAAAGAAGCCCCCACTCTCTACACTATTTACAGCTTAACCATTACCCTTTTTGCACGGTCTCCCCGTGTTTTTTGCTCTTGGACCCCTGTTTTTTTGCATTTTCTCATTTTCGCCCCGTGCTTTTCACATTTTACGCCCTCTTTTGCACTTTGCGCCTGTGTAATTGATGTCTCTGTTTGCACTTTGTACCGGGTGATGGCTGTCTCCGTTTGCACTTTGCATCCGGACGATAACTGTCTCTGTGCTCTCCGTGAACAAACATTTTTCCTCAATTCACAGACCACTTAATTTCTATAAAATTACCAATTATACCTTTTTAAAAGCCCCAAAATACCTTTTATTCTACTCATTTCACATGCCACTCAACCACAAAATTGCTCAGTTCACAACCCACTTAATGTCTCTTCTTCTTCTTTTCTTCTCTTTCTATCTTTTTATCTCAATTCACATTTCTAATAAACTAGACCTCAGTACATGCACACAATTAACCAACATGATCAATTAGCCAAAATAACATGTTAACGAAACTATTGCCCCTTCCCTAGCTCACTCGCCCCCTTTACCCAGCCCCCTACCCGGCTCTCTAACTCCTCATCGACTGCCCCCTCCACCGCTCACATGCCCCTACCTCCCTCCTAGCCCCCTCCACTGTACCCACATCATACCGACAGCCCCCTCCACCCCTTCCTAACCCCCTCACTTGACCCGTCCCCCTCCCCAGCCGCCCTCGCACTCTGTCGCAGCCCCCTCCCCCTCTCCCTCGCCACAGCACCCCTCCTCCCCAGCCCCCTCCGCCCTCCTCCCCAGCCCCCTCTCCATCCTCCCCAACCCCCTCCCCTCCTCCACAGTCAGTGTAATGAGCAATTAGATCTGTGTATAGTTCTATGTTTTAAAAGATAATTAGTTTATAATTAAGGTTTATGTACTCATACTGAGGAGGTAATTAGCTAAGAATGTTTTGGGAAAACCGGCCTGTGAATTGAGCAAAAAGTTTGTTTTTAAGAAAAAAATTTGGTCAATGCACGGAGTAAAAATTTAAGCGAGAAATAAAGCATGTCTTCATAGCAACTCCAATGTCCAAAACCGTTAATTTTGAATATATTTACACGTTTATTCAACAAATCAATTTGACTACTTATTCTAGTCACAAATACACGATGGGAGTTGCTATACACACAAACTTAATTGCTGAAAATAAAGACCGTTTATTTACAAGTTTACAATTCAAAATTTACATATTTGCAATTTAAATTTTTTTCTCATTTTGTTCTCCACTTCTCATCCACCTTCCTCATCATCCTTTTTCTTCTCTGTCTCCGCCACTATACCCACTGTAGCCCCCTTTGTCTCACCACCCGTCCCTCCTGTGGTAACGACGTCAGTGTCGGAAGAGTTGAGAGGAGGAATGAAGGAAGAGTGTGGATGAGAATGAGGATGGGGAGGGAATGTGATGAGGTCCTGAGAAAGGGCAGAGGTCGGCAAAAGCGGCACATGAAGCGGTGGGGATACATCGATTGGTGGTGGCAATGGAAGCGAGGAGGAAGCGGGGGAGGGGCAATTTGGAGATATGTGGTGTGCGTAAAGGCCAAAAACTGATGTTAAATATATTTGGAGATAAATGTAAGGGCATGTTCTTTTGTGTTTAACTGGTTGTGAAAATGGGAGATTCCACTATTTCTCACACTATTCACTCATTCTCACCCTCACTTTCACTCGTCCTGTTCTTTTGTGTTGGCTTCTTTGACTGTGAAAGTTGCTGTCGTGGCCACAAAAAACACACAATAAAGTTGTATGGGACCCACAAAAAATTCCAACATCTACCTTCACAACCCACTTCTACCAAAAAAACACAATACTTGTTTACGAGTGTTTTCTCACCACTGCTCGTTGTCCGCCAGATGTGTGGTCAACGTGGTCAAGGGGCCGGTTTGGGGGTCCCTTGGGTTCGCCGAGTCCGCTTGTGCTCGGCGTGGGAGAGCTGAGGGGAAGCCTCGGCTCGGTGAGTCGCGCTCGGCCTCGATCGGGTCGGGCTTGGCCTCGGTCGTATCCGCGTCGAGGGGTAGCCTCGGCGCCTTGCGATTGAGTCGGTGCTTGACCAGTCGTCCTCCTGGCGACTGCGTCGGTGATGGCCGACCGACGCCGAGGGATAGCCTCTGCGTCTCGGGTGTCTTCTTCCTGGACAGATGAAAAAACTCGTCAGGGAGGCCGGACCTAGGTTCCGGCCAAAGCCCCTCCGATGCCTAAGTCAAATCAGGATCTGAAAGGATACTCGGCGGGGGAGATCCGGCTTGTGAAGAAGCCGGAACGTCAACCCAGGCGGCGCGAGTATTGGGGGAGGGAGGAAATGGAGTGGCGAAAGCCTAGGTCGTTGATGGAGTACCTCTGTGTGGGTTACCTGAGTTTTTCTCCCCTTTCTTCGTCGACCCGGCCTTCCCCTTATAGGGTTCTTCCTGATTGCCCCACGTCCTGCCTCCTCTCACGTCCCCACGATCCGCCTCCGCCTCCTCCCATTCTCGCGTCGTGGTGAGGTGGCCCATTAACGGGTCCGTTAATGGCCATCATGGAATCGCGGATTCAGAGGGGCGGTTAATCCGGCCGAACGGGGTCAGTCGGACGCACCCGTGGACGAGGTGGCTGGGCCTTCCGCTCCGTCCGTGGGCTTCTTTCGGGCGAGCCCGTCTTCCCTAGCGGGCTTCTCCTATGAGGTCGGGCCGTGGACCGTCGTGTTCTGGGCTCGTTGATATTAGTCGTAACAATACTCGAATTCACAACTTCAATCAACCCAAATTCAAACACAAAAGAACAGGCCCTAAAGTGGACTCTGTGCACATCAGTTAGACGTGTTCATAGAATTTACCCATAAACGGACCTCCCACCAGAAACAATGGCAGTGATCCTGGTGGTTACCATGTTGGTCCTATGTGTTGCCCACCGAAGACAAAGGCCCTTTATGTCCCGTGGATCTGACAGAAAACGCTACGCATCACGCGCCACGCATGACACCTGTCTCCTCATGGTTCGTGCCTCATCATGTGACAACAGGGAACAGCAACCGACACCAGCCAGTTTAATTCCACGAGAACATTTCATGGTCCTTTTATCCACACGTGTAAGCTAAGCATTTGGAGTTTAGTCGCTAGCACCGGATATAAAAACAGCGGATCGTCCCGAGTGAGGGAGCGGATGAATACCGATGCTGAGCTTATCTAAATTTGGTGCTCATTTATTGAGTTTTTCCAACTTATCCAATTTGGATATGTTGTCGAGTTTTTTTTTAAGGGAAAGATTTCGAGACCAACCACATGATGTGAGGACTCCTAGATTTTCATCTGAAGATGTAATTAGGCTCTTATGTACCGTTAATATGCGAAACTAATAAAACACTCCAGGGAAACTCGGCTATAGATGGCCTCAAAACGTATATTAACTTTCTATTTCGTTTACTTGCTTACTTAAGTTGCTTAAATTTGTGGTATCTTACAACAATTAGTCTCGGACATGAGCACTAATCCGCCATGATGCACAGGTCTTCAGCAAGAATCCAATCAATACCACATCCACCGACATTCAGCATACGATATTTGGACTGCTTTTTTGGAATATTTGGCTGCTGACGGAGAAGAAACTCTGGCTGAAAATAGGAAAGAGAATTGCTACATGCACCTCAAAATGAGAAACAAAAATGTGTCACACCTTATCCTCTCTCTTCGCAACTTTTGCTGTTTTAAGTATCTATCACCTCGATGCACCTCAGTTTGAGGTTCTTATAGTTTCACCCGTAAAGAGCTCGGCCAAACAGGACAGACTGTGACGTGGGTTTGTACATTTGTGTGGATTTGAAATATTGTGAGTGTATTTATGTAATATCCAGTTAGAAATTTCCAAAAGATCAAGACAAGCCGGAGGCTGAAATCATGCGGCCTCGTGGCCTGGCAGCAGTTTGATCCTGGGATGAAAACTAGACCTCTCGTTTAAGGGCATGTTCTTTTGTCAAGAATAGTGGTGGGAATGGGAATATGGACACTATTCCTGTACTATTCACTCTATTCCAAGTTTGTATTCCAAGCGGTTGTTCTTTTGGGCATGGAATAGAATCCTACGTGGCTATTCCAATTTGATAATGATGAGCACTTTTGTATTCCAAGCTTTTTGCTTGGAATACAATGGAATCCTTAGGAATGGTGGGCCCCACTCTCTCATCTCTCTCTATCTCTCCCCTCCAACTCATCCCCTTTCCACTTTTTCATTCCAACTCTCCAATATCAAAATAACACAAGAATAGAATGTGGACCCCACTTTCTATTCCAAACCCCACATTCCATACTCTATTCCACCCAAAAGAACACAAAACTCCATTTTCTCTCTCCTTGGAATACAAACTTTCCCATATTCCATTCTTTCCTATTCCAGCAAAAGAACATGCCCTAACATCCTACTATTTGAGATATGGCCATTGGGTTCGTTGTGACAATTGTCAGCACTCCTTCGATTTTACATTTGATTGTTTCTATTTTATTCAATGTACTATTATTCTTAGCATCAAATTTAAGTTGTATTCACCCAATATTCATCCATTTTTTGTTGTTGTCTATGGTATTGTAGATACAGGTTTTCACTTGGGTACGCCCGCAGCAGGAACCCAATCCAAAGTGTCGAATGTGAGCCGTCATCAGAGACCTTCCGACGTGGCTCGAGGATCAACCTGGTATTATTCTTAGCATCAAATTTAAGATGTATTCACCTAGTATTCATCCTTTTTTTAATGTCTATGGTACTACATATATACTGATTTTTTACTTGCAACTGTTAGCAACGGGGGCCCCGACCCAAAGTGTCAGATGTGACGCTTCATCGGGGACCTCCCGACCTGGCTCAAGGGTCAGCCTGGTTTGACCTCAGCGTAGCTTCACAGGGACATCCCAACCTCAGGGTCTGCTTCCCCTACTATCAAGATGACCTTGCACCCGAGGTTAGCCCTCGGCAGCAGCTCATATTGGCTTGACATCTCATCGTCGAGCCCTTGTCACAGCATTCTCGCTACCCATGGACAACATGCAAGAAAACATGCTCCTGCAAGAACGACCCCATTGTTGGGGTCGGCTTTCTCAGCTCAGCGTGGTTCACGTCATCCACATAACGTAAGCTACGGCGGACAGCCGTCATTCTCTCCCGACGGTCACCTCATATGGACATGGCCATCAATGCTTATCTAATCCGCAGACAAGGTCGGCCACCTCCATCCATACCCACGTACGGTTGTCGACCACAGGTCCACAACCAGCAACCGGCGGCCTTCCACATGGCAGGCCCCCCACGGCCCTTGGCCTCTATATACGCGGAATGACCTCTCCTCCGACAGGTAACACCACTCTGTGGACTCAAACCCTAACTCTCCGAACCCCAATGGCCATGGGCACACATATGCTCAACCCATGCGCTGCCACCACACACGGACTACCTCATGCCCATCACTTCTTTCACTCCAACTGTCGCTTGGTTTAGGCATCGGAGGGTAGTCAGCCCCCCCCCCCCCCCCCCCCCCCCCCACCCGATCCGAGGGGGTTCGCCCGCCGGTTCTTTGACGTCTCTCCATGTCTGTCTCAGGCACCGGAGCAAGAGGACGGATCGACGAAACTGCTCTGTCTGTGCTCAACCTGTAGTAAGATTGCTCGTCTCCAGGGTCCGGTCCAGACGACCGGCAGCCCGATCCGGCCCATCAAGAATCCGTGCATCAACAGTATTTGCTAGGGTCATAATAACCATCGGTGGAGAATCCCTGCAATTATTTGTTATCGACAATCAAACGGTGAGCTCTTTGCCTTCATTAGCAAATGCTGATAAAGTTAAATTGTAGCATATGTATCTCTCTGGTTTCTTAAAATTTACATTATTGTAGATGCTTTGGCAGCTATGGGTTGCATTGTGTGTTGCCACTAACAGCAGTGTGTAGCTTCCCAGTTAGTAGGGGATGGGATTCTCAAGCAATCCCTGCTCAAGGCCCAATTGCCTCAGGGCCTAATTCGTGGGTAGATCTCTCGTAGGTTTGCACGCTGGGAACTCTACTGAGCATAATCGTGTGTGATCTGTTGTCTTGTCTTTTACTCTGTTGACCCTTTAAACTATTTGTTGGGTCTTTTATTTTTGCCTTTGATCTTATGAGATCCGATGATTTCAGCTTCAACTACTGCTACCGTTTTCGTTTTAGAATAGGGTATTTGGTATTTTTTAAAAGAAGGGTAGTTTATGTTCACCTGCTAATTAGTTGATTCATGTTTTCTTTTGTGACTATTTGGAATGCACACAACCTAAATTATGTAAACAATGCAGAGTTTAAGGTAGGGATAGTGATGGATACCTGAAACTTGGAAAATTTTGCCCCCAAATGGTTGCATTCTCTTCTGATTTGACATAGTTCTGTCAAAGCACAGCAGGCCTAAGAATTTGCTCAAACATTAGGCCAAGTTCACATGAAAATTGGGAGCACATGCTCTCACAAATTTATCATTGTATCAAACACAAGCAAACTCCACAACCTCTTGCTTTCAATCTTTACAATCACCAGCACCAAAAACAGTGATGACAAAACCTCTCAACAAAAGCAAAGCAAAGCAAAGCTGCTTTCTCTCACCAAAAAAATCAAGAACAGAACAATCAATATCGATCAAGTGGGCTTCAAGTCATGAAACATAGAGTCCCACCTCATCTCATTCTCAACGCCACTGCCCCAAAACTCATCGCCATCACCGCCGCCCACCGCCAACGGGCTCGCCCAGTGCCTCGCCGGAACTAATTCGCCCGACTTCCGAATCTTCGCCCCCGCGCCATCGGTGATCGTGACCCTCCCTTGCCTCAGCATCACCAACATCCTGTTCCTCTTCAGGATTGTCCCCCTCCACCTCCCTCCTCCTCCTCCTCCGCCAGCTGGCTTAGGGACGACCACGATCGCGGTGCGGTCCCGGCCGGCCGACAGGGCGTTGGTCAAGTATCTGGCAATACACTTCTTCGTCTTGACGACGGCGGACATGAGCCTGGCAACGGGCAGAGGAGCTTTCTTGGGGCGCTTTTTCGCTAGCTTGAGGATCTCGAGCCGGTGCTTGGCGATTGAGATGCCCATTGAGAGAAGGAACTCGTGGTCGAAGTGGGCAACGTCGTCCTCTTCGAGCTCGTTGTGGGCGAAGAGAAGGGAGTAGTCGTAGACATGGGAGGGCTCGAGGCCCGATTTCGATAGCCAAGAGTACCAATCCATCCGGCTCTTGGGGGGTTTGGATCAAGGAGTTGATATATCTGAGTGGTGGTAGTTATAAAAGGAATCAAAAGTTGGGGGATTGATTGGTGTTTGTTTTGGCCTCCGGGGAAAGTATGCACTTGGTGGGTGGTGTGATGGAAGCAATGAGGGAGGCGGGGCTGGTGGCCTACAAATGGATGGTACTGTCTGCGTTCGGATTTTCTTGATTTCTGACGATTTTTGGAGGTTGAGATTCACGGGAGAGGAATCTTATGTGTTTTTTAATGGGGAACTTTATGGCATTGGGATTTGAAGTGCCACAGAAACAAAGGCAGCTTTTTTAGCAGATTCTGCAGTTTCTTGATCTAGACAATTTGTTAAGCGCCGAAAATGCATAGTTTAGCCCCGAGTTGTGTTCGTTAAAAGTTAAAATAGTTGGATGGATCAATAAAAGTTAGCGTGTGTGTGGTAATTTGTCTGTAAGACTGTAACTCAGTGAAAGAAATCAATTTTAAGAACCATAACTTGGAATGCAAGTTATGTCGAGATCAATTATTGAGCATCAACCATCTTCTTGAAGACCTCTTTTGCAGATAGGTCTTTTGAGGTTCTAGGACTCTTATAGTCAGCTTCTCTTTTATTGACTTTAATTGATTATGGTCTGATTTCTAAATTTTGGCCAAAGCCAGTAGACCCTGTTTTAAAGAGACTAGAAATAACCCGTGCACACAATGCATGTCGCAAAAAAATACCCACATAAACAGTATGTGTTGCATGCGCGCAACCGAAAAAGAGTGACAACTGCGGATGTGTGTGTCGGTACGTGGGCGTCGGACTCGAGTGAGAGCACCACGCTGCAATCACGCAGTTGAAGAGGGGAGGGGGCAAGTGCGTGGGGTCTCCCCATCCCTGACGGAGAGCTGCATGTCATATTTGTGAGGGGCTTCCTTTTCTTTGCCGGCCACTGTGACTCTTGGGTTGGCAAGGTTTCGCCTTCATGGGACTTTATTCCCTAGTTTCTTGACTTGATTTCATGGTGGAGACTGATTCCATAAAATTGTGGACATCTATCTGAGAATGCTACATGGAATATACGCTGCATTTTAGTTCCAAGACTCGCAATTTGTGTGGATCTGTATGTGCCGACAAGAATTAGAAAAGAAATTTTCTATAACTCTTGTTGTGCTAAAATATAAATAAAGCTATTTATTAAGATAGCCTAAGAAAAGAAACAACTGCATTGCATAAGAACACCAATGCAATGTTAGCTCTCTATAATTCGAAACTCCAATTATTTGATATCCACATCAATTTGGGGTTGTAAGAAGAGTTTGAACTCCACGTTTGGAGTTATTGGTGCTCTCTATTGGTAAAAAAGGTTGAAGAAGTCGGTGTAATTCTCTCTGATCATATTAGTGGAAACCGTCATCGGAAAGTCTGGACGTATACTCTGTTAATGGGCCGAACCAGGGTAAACTCTGTGTTGCTTGACTTTGTTGCTTTCCTGCTTTAGTTGCTTTTCATCTTGTTTTGTTTTGGTTGGATATTGTGCTATTGTGGTGTATCTCAGAAAGATCGTGGTGTAGCGATTGTTGGGTAGCTATCCGCCTTTTGCAGGGACCTTTTGCGTGCATCCGCTGTTTGCCCCCAACGGTTTATCCCAACACGTATATCAAAATGAGCCCCTAAACGCACATGATTTCTTTTTTTGATCTTTTCTTTAAAGATTATTCTCCCTGGGCTTTGAACTTGGTTTGACATTATTGGGCTTTAAAATTTGGGGTTTCATCCGAAAATTATTTAAGACCCGAACCCGAGTCCGTTCCCCTATAGACTGCGGCCTTTTTTATTCAAGAAAAGAAAAAAATCCCTGCTTTAAAATTTTAGTCTCATCGATCAATGCTTCCTGATAGCAGTGATTCTTTCTACCTCAATCGCAATCTCGTTAAAAATCTCAAAAGGTACCCCGCTCTCTAATTTTGATCTAAAAAATTGTTCTTTTTTCCGTTTTATTTATTTATTTACCTATCGAAGCCAGTTAGGGATTTGCACGTTCTTACAAATTACTGTTAGCGAGATTTCAGTTGCAATTTCAGAGATGTATGATTAGATTTGCGATTTAGAGTGGAAGACGAGGATCTAAATCAACATTAGTTGAAATCTTAGAAGAAAAGGTTTGAACTTCGAATAAGCTTTGTTAACTAAACCACATGTCTTTATTTGCAAATTTTGTATAGTAATCATCCCTATTTTGGTGTTTACATGATTTTTTAGTATCCATGTATGCATATTTATAAGGATATTAATTTATGAGAATAATGGAAAACATATGACACGTAGCTAAGCCACGTCTGCTCATATAAAAAAATCCATCCATGCCTGTTTTTTTTGGACGATCGGAACCGTTTATTTTGATCTTCGCATTCTAAAACCTCAATCCACCAAATATAACATGAACCATTGGATTTTTGCACGTTCATTAATCTAGCCCAAATTTAACTATTTTGCACGAATAGAACTTTTGTGACTGGTGGATGAATTGATAAAACCCATTGGGTTCACCCATTATTTGATGTTTTATGATTTTAGAATATGAAGATAAAAATGAATGCTTCCGATCGTCTAAAAAATAGTGAGGGATAGCCTTTTTGAGGCGCATATGTGGCTTTGTCATATGACACATGTTTTCCATTATTCTCTTAATGTGTTTATCAATAGATGTCAATTGTCTAAAGACTACCATTATCTCTGAGTATTATGTACATCAACAACACATAGACCACCAATGTTGCCCCTCCAAGCAAAATTCCACTTTGGAAGGGAATTTAGAAATCAACTTTGTTGATAGATTAGTTGTGCAGGTGGGTAGGGGCTTTGAGTTTGAAGTGACATTGTTCCTTCAAAAGAGGGGATAAACCATTAAGGGATAATAACTCAAAACACCATAAATGGTTCCTAAAAATCACCAAGGCCCCGAATATTTTTTATCATTTTACACCCCTGAGCCGTTATCTCCTATCATCCAGTTAGACTTTAATTGTCTGAAGATGAAAATGCCATTTCATGGTCTTATTCATCCCTCCTTTTATAATTTTGGAGAGGGAAGTGTTTTTTCAGAGATGGGTCTTCTAATTTGATTTTGAAGAGACCGAGTAAAAAGGATATGGATACTAAACATTAAATTCCAAAAAACAAAAGTTGGAGGATTTTTAAGCATCATAACTTCATCCCTTCCTCAGTTTTTTTTATTTTGGAGAGACATGGATTTTTTGGAGACTGGGAATTGATGGAGAAAGATGGGGTTTTTGAAAGATAGATCTTCAAATTTAATTTTGGTGAGAGTTGGTTTTCTAAGGGCCTGTTTCTTTGGGTGAGAATGGGTTGGGATTTACTGTTGTGAATAGTAAATCTAGGTGTGGGGTCCACGGGTTGGAAAGTTGGTTTGAGAATTATATGTGGGCTCCACACAACTTTCTTGTATTTGTGTGTTTCTTTTATTGAGAAAGTTCTTTGGGAATGTTTGATGTGGGGTCTACTAATTAATTAATTGTAATTAAAAAATAGGGAGAAAACTGGCGGGAGTTGCTACAATTGGTTAAAATAGAAGAAAGATAGTGAAGTAGGACCCACAAAATAACTTTCCCAGTGATTTTGGACGAAATCCGCGCGATTTGCGCGGATTGTGGGATAGCAGATCGTGACTCCACGTCAGCCCATTTTCTCCAGAGATTTTCCGCGCAAAGGAACGGGCGATGGGATCTTGGGTTGATTTGACGTTGAAACAGTGAATTCTTATGCTTTTTCCGCTGCTTTCCTTGAAAAGAAACACGCCCTAAGGAGATGCCCTTTTAAAAATTTTTTATTTTTATTTTTATTTTTATTTTTATTTTTGGGGGGTAGAGAGAGAGGGAGAGAGAGGGAGATCAAATCTTGGAGAGGGATGGGTTGTTTGTTGATGCTGCGGTGATTGTGGTGGTAAATGAATAGGTAGATAGTGGGGTTGAATTTTATTCATCGTCGTCATCTCAATTTCCATCCTTTACTTAGTCTCAATCTCAATTTTCATCTCATTTTCATACGTCAATTTCCAATTTAATTTCATTTGTCATCTTCATCTCATTTTTCATCTCCTTATTATCTACACCACAATTTCCATATCAATTTCTATATCCAACAATCAATTCCACTTTCATATTCTCATCTATCATGCCCGTCCCCGTGAGCCAGCAGCATTAGCAAACAGCAGGCGGCAGCGGTTTTCTTCATGCTTTGAAAGAAAAGGAGGACTGCTTCTTTCAAGCATAAGGTTCGCTGGACGCAAATGTGAATTTCTTTTGTCTTCCTCCAAAAATTAAAGCATAATTTTGAAATACTATGATAGGGATCAATGATGGGTTGCAGTTAGCAGTAAATCAAACATCAGCGGTAGAGAATAATAAGGAAGATGAAGTTGAATAGCAGATAACGGTTTAGTGGTGCTAAGTGATAAAAAATGTTAACCATGTACAGAGTTTCTTGGCTTTCCTTGTTAAGAAACCGTGTTTGATGCTACTTTATGCACAACATATTGACACTCACCTGTCCCCTTATTCTTCTTTGGGTTAAAGCTCCTACAAAATACTAAAATGTTGCTTTTCCTAGATTCTCAAACAAGCTACTGGTGTTGTTTTGTCACTCTTGTTGCTTTAAAAGATCTTCGTTGTCTAGATAATTCAGTGACCACTTTGCACAAAAGCTTAACCTTTCGCGTGGATGCCCATGATTATATAGTACCCAACATGACGATGGGGATTGGAAAATGAAGCTAGATACTCGTAATGAATAAAATGAAGATTTTGGTATCAAATTTTCGTTATGCCATTTATTACGGAAGGAACCTTCAAGTTTGAGCATACTGAAGTCTGAGACATGACCATGGAATTACTGACGGGCATTTAGGTCTTGCTGCTTTCTCACCTCTGTTCGTCCGCTCCTTTATTTTATATTCCTCTTTCGACATGTAGATTTTCTTCTTCCGTGGAGCCAAGAGACTTCATAATGATTGCAGACCTACACATGGACCCGCAATTATTAATTATAATGGACCTCTTGACAGCAGTAGGTTTGGTGGTTCCTTGATGATCTTCACGGACTGGTCAATAAGAAATTTTTTAAAATTCGACTCTCGGTCTATGTTCATGATGTTACTCATCAATCATACCATCATGATGGATGGGGTATGGATTGTAAAAATTAGAATCTTTGTCCAGTTTAAATTAGAAGCTCAAACTAATTGTCTGATGGGATCATAGTTGAAGGATTGCGGTGGTAAAACGGAGCAGCACTGAGGGACAAATTAATAGCAGTAAATGTAACGGGGGCTCATCCAGTGGCAAAACTGTAATCTTGGATGCAAGGGTATTTTTGTCATATTGAAAAAATCAGTTTATTATATGAGTGTTGATAGTTGCACCGCGTAACTTTATGATTTCACCACAGCTCTAAATTAACCGCGTCTAATTTTTTGCATTTATTAATTCACCGCTATTTGTTTCATTTTTACCCTTTCTAAACATTATACCACACCTCTCTTTCTACTTCATTTTCTGTTAATTTCACCGCAAAACACCCTCTCATCCATCCTCCTCAAAATAATTTCTGTCGCTCTCAGCTCGAAATCACTTCTGAAACTCGAAACAACAACAAACCCACCACTATTTTCTGACTCATAAGCGCTAGCTATCATCTCTCAACAAACCTGACCTGATTGTCACCCCCCTCTCTCATGGGCTCCTGTCTCTCGTCCCAGTCACAGATGTCGGCAGCCGCCGCTGCATCGGTCCAGCTCCTCGACAATAACATTATATAATAATAATATGGCAGCCAACCTCGATGGCGCTGTATAAACGAAACTAGATTTAGTAGTAACTATACAAGCTTCAAGTCCATTCAACAACCGTTTAATTTCTTGGTAATTAAATCAGCACAAAGATTAATGAGTTAGAAATCAATACAAAGATATATATTAGACGTTGGCCCCTTTGAGGATGGATGGAGGTCGTCACCATATCATTAGCTTGTGCGATGAGTAAAGATATGTTCAATGATGAAGCCTAATTTTAATAACTTTGATTTGGCAGTTGATTTTATTAATACTATGGTCGTCGCGGCTGCAGCAAGGTTGCCTGCCTCCTTTGATAACTGCATACCATTGTATATTGTATTTTGATGACTCTTGTTTTTCTTTGAATGGGCAAAAATTGGATGTATGAATCCTTTGCACTGTGCCCGTTAAACGAATTTCTTTTTTGTTTACTGAATAGATGAACCGTATTTGTTATTATTTTCAAATGACCGGATAATCTCTCATTTGATGTAGAGATTGATCAGATTATTCCTGTGGGAATTAATTCTTGAATGCTTTCATTGCGGGAGATGATCTTTTGTGACAAGCTTGTTGTTACATAGGAGAGGAAAGAAATAGAGAGAGAAGCAAATTTTGCGGTGAAATCAGAAGATTAAATGGCAAAGTTTGTAATTAATTAACAAATTAGAGAGTAATAATTAAAATCTAATTAAGGCTAAACGTGTAATTTCGAAAAAATTAACAATTACGGTGAAATCATAAGAATACGCGGTGCATCTAACAACACTCTAATTATATGTGTAGGGGCCTATGGTAATTAGGAAGGATGTTGAATTTGGAGAGAATAGTAGATATTAGACAGTAGAACCCTAGAATAATTAAGAGAGTTCCTCCCGAATTGAGGCTACTTATCTTAAAATTCCATTTATTATTAATCAAAAACCTAAATTTCTTCCCCGAATCTCTTTCAAATCCTATCAAATTGGTATCAGAGTGATCGATCCTCTAATGGCAACAAGAAAAGTTGAAGCTTTAGAGGAAAAAATTTGAAAGTGAAGTTGAGATCCTAAAGCAACAAAATCGAGCATTAGAGGAATGGAATCCTAGATGAAATCATCGATGAAACCCTAATGCAACAAGTATCAAAGTTGGATAGCCGCCCTCCACATGTGAAAGAGACTACGTAGTCAAATCTGAACAACGATGCAGATCTAGGGCAAAAGGCACAATTTTGGACAAGAAAAAAAAGGAAAATTCGTTAACTTTGAAGTTAACTTTGAAGAAGATCTACATCCAAACGGCGAGGATCTACACGCGGAGGGCAAACCCTCCAAACCCATCGGTTGCGAGCGGAGTTGGGGGAAAGGCCGACCGACCCGTAAGTCCGCTCTCGGGAGCGACAACCACTGGGAAGAGTTCCAGGGGCCCCGTGAACCCTGAGCGGGCCGCCTAGCGTTCGCATGTCCCAGGGCAGGCCGCTAAGGGGGCCGGTTGCCTTGGGGTTCATGTATGGGACCCACCAAGGTACAGTGGCAAGCCCCGGGGAGCAACGGCTTCCTTAGGGGCTTCGACAACGACCGTGACTACTATCGGGGCTTCGATGAGGATGGTGGATACCCAGATTGGTTCGACGATGGATATGAAATGACTGCACAGCAGAAGGAGTCCAGCATGACGAATTTGGAGGTCCCTACAACCACACAACAGAATATCTATCGACAGTTCCAATACAGACATCTCAATTGGAGAACAGACATCTCAATTGGAGAGCAGGACATGCATATTTTGGCGTTGACGATAGGATTCAGAAGCTGAAGATGTCGATCTCTGAGGAGGACCCTTTTGGATGGGTTTACTACACAGAGAGATTTCATCGTGAACCTTCTGACCGAAGAAGAGAAGCTGATGGCAGCAAGTCTATGTTTGGAGGAAAATGCATTGGCTTGGTTCCAGTGGAGGGAGCAAAAGCATCATGTTTGTCATGGGAGGAGTTCAAGGATTGCATATTAGACCGTTTTCGCAAATCGCAGGGCGGTGATTTAGATTAGCAGATCTCGGCACTCAATCAAGATGGAACGGTCCGGAAATATAGAGAAAGAGTTGAGCTACTTTCGGATCGGGTAAGCGTTGTGTATGAAGCGGTTCTAGAAGGAAATTTTATGAAGGGGCTTAAGATGAGCATCCGAATTGAGCTATGTATACTTAGGTCGAAGGTGTTAGGAGAGGCAATGGAGCTGACCCAGATAGTTGAGGACATGAACATCGTGGAGCTGCCAGGGAAACGATAAGCGGGGCCTCCAACACCAATGCTATGATGGAGTTCCAAAAGTCCCAGCGAGGAGGGGTTCAGACAATTCAGGAGAAGAACAGCGAGCCATAAGCCGACAACAAGTTCAAGTGCCTCACGAAAACGGAGATCCAAAATAAGTGCGTCAAGAGATCCTATGTTTTTGACGTGACGAGAAGTTTGGGACGGAACATTGTAACCGGGACCGTTTCTCCAAGTCTTAATGGGCGAAGATGATGAAGGCATAGCAGTTGCTGAGGAGGAAGAGTCGGGAGGAGATGAGCACTCATTTGGAGTAGCGTGTTTTCATGGATTTCATAATAATGTGCTTGTAGCTAGGGGGTGTGGCGGCAATAGGTAGCGGCAATGAGCGGCAAATAGCAACAAAGGCAAGGGGGGCTGATTTTGGATTCCAGTGGTATTTTCGTAATATTTAGAAAATCGGTTTATTATATTTATGGGGGCTTGGGTAATTAGGGGGATGTTGAATTTGAAAAGAATAGTAGAGATTAGATAGTTGAACCCTGGTGTTTCAGAGTGTTTTCTCACTACAAAGCGTTGACCGTGGAGAACCCGGTCAACGTGGTCAAGGGGCCCGCTTTGGGTCCCTTGGGGGGCTTCGAATTGGTGCAGAAGGGGCGAGGGGAAGCCTCGGCCCTGGTTGAGACGGTCGGCCTCGGATAGACGTGCTCGGCCTCGGCTGGAAGGGAGACGAGGGGTAGCCTCAGTCGCCCGGGTAGATGCACGGCCGACGGGCGACGAGGGGGAGTCTCGGACCCGACTAAGACGCTCGGCCTCGGTAGGGTGTGCTCGGCCTCGGCAGGCTGACGATGAGGGGAAGCCTCACTATCCAGTCGATCGAGTGGTCGGAGAGGGGCGAGGGGTAGCCTCGGCCCGTTGATCAGCTGTCCACCTGCGTAGACGAGAACGCTCGTCAGGGGGCCGGACCTTGGTTCCGGCCAAATCCCCTCCGATGCCTAAGTCAGATAGTGATCTGAGAAAGGAGGCCCGGCGGAGACGGTTCGACTCGTGAGGAGATCGTAACGGCGTCTCTCGGCGCGAGCGGGGGAGGAAGGAGATGAATTGGGGGAACGAGGTCGTTGATGGAGTACCTTAGGTTTTGTTACCTGACATGCGGTCCTCTTCTTCGTCGTCTTCCTGGCCTTTTTGTAGAGCTCCCAGCGTGATTGCATCTGGCCCACGTCCCACGCCCGCCATCGATCGTGCCCCATCAGTCCTCCCTCGCCGCCGCTCTCTCCGCCCTGCCAGCACCTCCCCATTATCGCTATTTAGTGGTCGCGCGTTCGGGGGAGTGGTTTTCGCAGGAGTGGGCGAGTGACCAGCGGGTTATTGGGGCCGGATCGGATCGACGTTCGAGAGGGTCCCTTGTAGGGCCTTTGCAGAATGGGCTTTTGAGGACGCAGATGGGCTCTTGATCAGTAGTCGGGCTCCTGGGCTCGTGTCTTTTGGGTCTCGGTCAAATAGGCGTAACAATTGCCCCCATCGGTCGGGTTAATCGGCCTCGGCCGGTTCGGCCCGGTCGATGTGACTTCTGCCGATTTTGACAAGCTCGCCAGTCGAGGCCGACTCATTTATTAGTCGTCATAATGTGTTGGTCCGTTTGCTATTTTTAAGGCGCGGGTTCCGAAGCGCCGTCGTTCTTCTGATGCTGCCACGTGTGGCTGTAAGCCTATCCCCACCATTCGTGGGGTTTGTCTTCAGTTGAGAAGCTGAGGGGTTCGTGAGCCGCCCTTGGTGGGGTCGATCAGCCTTGGCTTGATCGGATCGACCGCTGTGCCTCCTGGGATTCCGAGTGGCGCTTCAATCGAGGCGTGGTCATAAATGTAGGTCATGATGAGACGGATCGATTGGACTTCCCCTGGCGCCAATTTCGGAACGCCGCCGGTTCTTCGAGCCTTGCCACACGTTCTTGTCAGGCGCTTCGAATTCGTCCCTGGTATATAAGATCCCCAGCTGTGTTGATCTCCACTTCTTTCTTGCTCTTCCCATTGTTCTAGGCTTTCCCCAACTCGGAGTTTCCCGTCGCCTTTGCTTCCTTGCCTCCTCCGAACTAGCTAAAAGGTAATTTCCTTTCTCGCTCTCGTATTATGGCTGCTCTTAGGATAGGCGGTTCTGGTCGAGGGGCGAGGGATTCTCCAGAGTCCAGGCGGGGCCGGTCCCGGCTAGTGGGATCAGGTTCCT
The DNA here is from genome assembly GCA_030789695.1 of Scilla litardierei. Lineage (NCBI taxonomy): Eukaryota > Viridiplantae > Streptophyta > Magnoliopsida > Asparagales > Asparagaceae > Scilla > Scilla litardierei. The sequence goes on along the minus strand of CM061134.1, from coordinate 215,346,356 downwards.
CTTCCGGGAGTCGTCCCCTCCAGGATAAGGGGAAGGGGAAGCTATTCCCAGACTTCGCCTGTGATGACGTGGTGTCGGTTGCCGTGCGTCTTAACGTGCCCCCGGCTATCCTCCGTACGCCGTCGAGGACCGTTCCTTCAGTGGTCACGGAGATCCGGGAAAGGTATCTCTGCTTCCCGTACGATGTCCGAGTTCCGTTCGTCGACGAGCGGATTTGCCTTCCGAGGAGCAATGAAGTCGGCGTCTACGTCGAAATGTTTCGCCTGGGTCTTCGTTTCCCGCTCAATCCCTTCCTTGTCCAGGTCATGGAGTATCTCATGGTGCCCCTTTGCCAGTTCACCCCTTGCTCGATCGCGGTACTGACGGGCTTCGTAACGCTTTGCTGCACTCGCGGTCTGGAGCCGTCTCTCCCCATTCTCTTCCACTTTTACAAGGTCCAGACGGTCGGGCCGGGGTCATGGCTGCACCTCCGAGCCCGTTCGAGGAGGGAATGTCTGATCGGGCTACCCCGATGGTCGGGGGATTGGAGCTCGGATTATGTCTTTGTGGTCTTTTTGGGTGATGCCCAGATTCTGACAAGCTGGGGCGCGTCCGTCCAGCCTCGCCTACCGTTAGCCCTTTCTGACGCTGATCAGGCAGCCGCCGCGTTGCTGTCGGCTCTTCCTTTGGAATCGAAATCCATCTGGTCTTTGTTGGACGACCTACTCCTGAAGGCCGTCTTGTGGTCTCCGGGTAGGTCGCTTTTTCATCCTCGGATCGCCCTATGACTCATCCTGATTTCGGTCTCCTTTGCAGGGATGGCCGGCCGTGAGTTCGTCCGTGACGTCGATGAGCTGATCCGTCGTGGAGCCGCTCGGAGCCGAGGTAATACCTCTGGAAGGGCGCCTCGGAGGACCGTTGAGGAGGAAGTGCGCCGAGCCGAGCCTTCCGTGGGTAAGGTGGTGGCCGCGGCTCCCGCCTCTCCTTCTGGCGATCCCCTTCCCGGGGGTGAGGAGGGTGCGAGGCGGAAGCGTTCCCCTCCGGCGCCTTCGGAGCCCCACGGTGGAAAGAAGAGGAAAGAGGACGTGGATCCCTCCGGTCCGGCAGGTTCCGCGCTTCCCGTGGCGACCGCCGGGGATCCTTCGATAGCTTTGTCAGCCACCCCCCTCGCAGCGTCTTCGCCCGTATCACCAGGGGTCGGGGCCTTGTTGGCGAGCGACTTGGCTTCGATCGTCGTCCCTGGGAGTTCGATGTTTGTTGACCGAGCCCTGGCCCAGCAGGTTGCCGAGGTCTCCGTCCCTCCCCGGGACCGCAGCCTCCTCAAGAAGATCCCGGCCGACAAGATGTCGGATTCCTTGGTCTGGATCCTTCAACAGGTTCGGTTATCTTGCTATCCTCTCTTTCTCTTTATCCTCTTCTTAGCACATGTCTCGTCTTTTCAGGGTTCAGCGCTCTCTGTGGAGTTGCAGTGTCGAGCCGTCCGCTTGAGGGAGCTGGAGGAGTCCTCCATGAGGGCTCAGGAGCGGGCCGGGGCGGCTGCGGTGGCTATGACGGAGGCCCAGATGGAGTCTCGGCGTCTCAACCTCCGTGTGGCCGAGTTGGAGGGACGAGTGGGTGACCTCCAGGGAAAGCTGGAGGATGCTCATCAGTCGGCTGAGGAAGCGGCGGAGTCGTTCCGCCTGGAGGGGGAGGAGCTTCAGAGGGAACTGTCGGATCGGCGCCAGGTGATGCGGCTTGCGGAGGAGGTGGAGAAGGGCGTCGTCGAGACCCTGGGGAAGAGGATCTTCGAGGTTCTCAGGGAGGCCTTCGGTAAGTATGAAGACCTCATCGCCCCTCGGATCGTCGAAGTCGTCCAGTCTTCCTTCCGGGAATGTGCGGAGCGTGTCCGACAAGCCCCTCAGCCGGTCGATCCCCCTCGCTCCGAGCCGGGCGAAGTGCCCGAGGATGTGTCCTCCCGAGCTCGGGCTCCCTAAGCAGTCCCTCCCGGCCTTATCCTCAAATTTTTAAGCATCCGCTTCGCTTTGGGCCAGTCTACTTGAAATGGATCCCAGGCCCCCGCTATCTCCTTCGGCTTCGTTATCGGCTCCGTGGCCAATAATTGCTGGTCGCATGGCTGCTAGCTTGGGCTAACTACTTTGGGTCTTTTGTTAACCAATTTTGCTTTGTCGGTGTCGATCTAGCTTCTGTTGATGATGAACTCTGTCATTCGTCATGAGTAGATTGTTTGTAGGGTGTTTCCTTCGCCTTGATCCCCTGTAAATAAGACGTATTTTTGTACTCTGGTTAACTATTATAAACAAAATCGACTTACTTGGACTTCTTGGGTACTTTGCGTTGTCGCCTTGTTCTTGGCTTAGGAATGGACGAAGCTGGCGTTGGCTGGGTGGATTCTCCCCAGACTTAGGGGCGCAGGAGTCGGTCAGCGAGGGCAGAGCTCCTCGGCTTAGGACCGGTCGGCGTCCGTGCCTGCTGGGGGAATTGCCCCCAGACTTATGAGCGCTGGTGTCGGTCGGCGAGGGCAAAGCTCCTCGGCTTAGGACCGGTCGGCGTCCGTGCCTGCTGGGGGAATTGCCCCCAGACTGATGAGCGCTGGAGTCGGTCGGCGAGGGCAAAGCTCCTCGGCTTAGGACCGGTCGGCGTCCGTGCCTACTGGGGGAATTGCCCCCAGACTTATGAGCGCTGGAGTCGGTCGGCGAGGGCAAAGCTCATCGGCTTAGGACCGGTCGGCGTCCGTGCCTGCTGGGGGAATTGCCCCCAGACTTATGGGCGCTGGAGTCGGTGGGCGAGGGCAAAGCTCCTCGGCTTAGGACCGGTCGGTGTCCGTGCCTGCTGGGGGAATTGCCCCCAGACTTATGAGCGCTGGAGTCGGTCGGCGAGGGCAAAGCTCCTCTTCCTCCTCCAGTGAGGCGGCGGTCCCCAACCTTTCGTGCTATTGGTGTCATGTCAACTCCGTCGGGGTTTTAAATGAAGATAATAAAAGGAATGCATTTGTACTCTCAAGAGTCCTGCCGGACCGGTACATTTGGAGGAAATGGAAAAAAAAAGAAATGAAGCTAGACAGAGGGATGTAAACTTAGATAACTCCCTCATACTAGGCCGCTTCCGGGGGGAGAGACGTCGCCCGCTCACTCTATGATGCGGAGGGGGCCTTGGATGGTGTTGATCTTCTTCCCCTTGTCTGGCTGTGTGGAGGTCCCTTCTCCGTGGGCCGGCTCGTCGGCCTGATTCCTGGCGTGCCCTCGGCTCATCAGCTTCTCAATGTCCTTTTTCAAATGCCAGCAATCTTCTGTGTCATGACCATCGTCCTTGTGGTACTTGCAGTACTTCTCCCTGTTCTTCCCGCCTCTTTTAGCCTTCGGTGGGAGGCGATCAGCTCGCTCTTCCTTCTGTACTTGGGCGAGAATGGCGTCCGGGGTGGTGTCCCTCGCGCTTTCTCCCCGCTGCATGTTCCTCTGCCTCTTCTCGGTCCGGTACCCTTCGGGGCTAACTCGTCCGCCGTCGCCGCGCTTGGTCCCTCGAGCGGCTTTTCCTGCATCCTCGGCCAAGGCCTCCTCGGTCAGCATGAAGCGTTCGGCCCTTGCCATGATCCCGGGGAGGTCCTTCGGGGGGGTCGTTGTGTAGGGACTTCTTGAGGCCCCTGTGGCGAAGTCCTTTCTTAAGGGCCGTCTGGACCACCAGGTCGGGTGGGTTGTTCACGTTCAGCCTTTCCGCATTGAAGCGGCGCATGAACTGTCGGAGTGGCTCGGCCGGGCCTTGCACTATGTTGAACAGATGTTCAGCACCAGGTTTGATCAGCCTCCCCGCCATGAACTGTTTGCAGAACAACTGGGCGAGTTGTTCGAAACTGTCGATGGAGCGGCCGGGCAGGCTGTGGTACCAGATCCTCGCCGCTCCCCTGAGAGTAGAATAGAAGCCCCGGCAAAGCAGGTCATCGTCAGCTCCCTGGAAGGCCATGTCCCCCTCGTAGTCCATCACGTGGTGTGCCGGGTCTCCTATTCCGTCGTACTTTCTCAGCACCGGGATCCTGAATCGAGAGGGGACCCGTGCGTCGGTTATTCTCTGTGATAAGGGACACCGGTCTCCGTGGATGCCTCCGGGGATGCGGTACTCGCCTGCCTCTGGATCGATCGGGGGTGGAGGTAGCACCGGCGCCAGCGGGGCTGGCTCCGCAGCCTTCGCCACGCTGGGGGTCGGGCTGTCCCGACGCTCCCGACTCCTCCTGCGGGAGCTCCTGCTCCGCCGTGATCGGTCTCTCGAGTGGTGTCGTTCGCTTCTCCTGCGGCGGGACAACCGTGATCGACGAGACGATGCCGTCCTCGATTCGCCGTCCGTCCCTTCGGTCTCTCTTCGGCTCCTTTCACGATAGGGTGAGGAGGCGCGTGACCTCGCCTGACGAGAGCCGGACAGCGTGAACCGACGCTCCGTGTTCGGTTTCTGGGCCCCGTGGTCGTCGACCACGGCAGACCGCAAGTGCGGGGGATCCCCTGTCCATCGATGGCCATCGTCCAACGTGCCCCTGTTGGGCGGCGCCGGGCCGACGAGTTGCTGCACCGTCGCGACCAACGTCTGGAGGCTTGCGTTGGTCTCCTGAGCCAGGGCGCGGAGTTGTCCTTGCGTGGCCAGTTCTGAGCCGCCGGTCTCTTCGGTTGAGAGGGCATGGTGGTCGCCGACGGGCATGTCCTCGGGGTTGCCATTCGATGCGTCATTCCCCTCCTCCGGAATGGGGGGCATGCGCTTCCTTCCGTTGCCGGCTCGTGCCATTGTTGGTGTGGTTTTCTGCTTTGTGGGATGATTTTCAGTTTCCCACAGACGGCGCCAGATGTTTCAGAGTGTTTTCTCACTACAAAGCGTTGACCGTGGAGAACCCGGTCAACGTGGTCAAGGGGCCCGCTTTGGGTCCCTTGGGGGGCTTCGAATTGGTGCAGAAGGGGCGAGGGGAAGCCTCGGCCCTGGTTGAGACGCTCGGCCTCGGATAGACGTGCTCGGCCTCGGCTGGAAGGGGGACGAGGGGTAGCCTCAGTCGCCCGGGTAGATGCACGGCCGACGGGCGACGAGGGGGAGTCTCGGACCCGACTAAGACGCTCGGCCTCGGTAGGGCGTGCTCGGCCTCGGCAGGCTGACGGTGAGGGGAAGCCTCACTATCCAGTCGATCGAGTGGTCGGAGAGGGGCGAGGGGTAGCCTCGGCCCGTTGATCAGCTGTCCACCTGCGTAGACGAGAACGCTCGTCAGGGGGCCGGACCTTGGTTCCGGCCAAATCCCCTCCGATGCCTAAGTCAGATAGTGATCTGAGAAAGGAGGCCCGGCGGAGACGGTTCGACTCGTGAGGAGATCGTAACGACGTCTCTCGGCGCGAGCGGGGGAGGAAGGAGATGAATTGGGGGAACGAGGTCGTTGATGGAGTACCTTAGGTTTTGTTACCTGACATGCGGTCCTCTTCTTCGTCGTCTTCCTGGCCTTTTTGTAGAGCTCCCAGCGTGATTGCATCTGGCCCACGTCCCACGCCCGCCATCGATCGTGCCCCATCAGTCCTCCCTCGCCGCCGCTCTCTCCGCCCTGCCAGCACCTCCCCATTATCGCTATTTAGTGGTCGCGCGTCCGGGGGAGTGGTTTTCGCAGGAGTGGGCGAGTGACCAGCGGGTTATTGGGGCCGGATCGGATCGACGTTCGAGAGGGTCCCTTGTAGGGCCTTTGCAGAATGGGCTTTTGAGGACGCAGATGGGCTCTTGATCAGTAGTCGGGCTCCTGGGCTCGTGTCTTTTGGGTCTCGGTCAAATAGGCGTAACACCTGAAATAGTTGGGAGAGTTGGTCATCCTCTTGAATTGAGGCCACTTATCTTGTAATTCCACTTATTATTAATCAAAAACCTAAATTTCATCACCAAATCTCTTGCACATTCTATCATTACCCCATCTAAGTATCGTCGTCTTAGTTCACGTTAGTAAAGATGACGTTCCTTCGGACACTTTTCATTGTTCGACTAGAAATGTTGGACGGTCCGTTTGAGCTTCATGTATTGCAACGATCCATCTTTGCTATAGGCATTGCCCTCGGCAAATATAATTAAACTTAGAAGGAATGGAGGAAGAGCTGGGAAGTATCTTGCAAAAGGATAAAAGAAAATTAGATGTTCATACAGCTTCATTGTCGAACATTTTTATTGACATGATGTATACTCTAACAAGACATATCGGATCTAGGTTTCAGAATATAATTGGTTTTATCCATTGATTGGACGACGCACATGAAAATGGAGGTTGAATTTTTACAAGCAGCCATTGCCAACTATCAGGTATAGGCGTAGGATTACAATGAGGATGCCTTCAATATGCTAGTTGAATGTATATGATGTCGATATGTCTAAAGTTATAAATCATTTTAAACGCTGTGTGTGTTTCTTAGATTGCTTAATCTGTCGAAGGAAGGAGCGGGAGAATATTTTTCCTTACTCGTTTCCTTTGGGGGGATGTTTGTTTGTTTGTTTGTTGAGTTCTTTATCGTTTATTGATCGGATAGCTGAAACAAAGATCACATTGTCTCAATTAAAGCCGACTGACTCACAAATCTTCACATCTTTTCTTACTCAGAATATTCGTTGATTCAACAATTCCAAGTCAAGTTGCATTAACCAAAGGCTTAATCTTTGGAGCTGCCGGCCATGACTATATGGCACCCAGCTTCTGTTATCAAATTTTCAGTGTGCGATTCATTGGAAGCTATGTCTACAATAATTAATCATGAATACCTACACAAATTTGAGCGCATTACTTGTTAATAGCTAAGTTTCCTCTATTACATAATAAATTTTTTGGGTGCCGAGTTCTGTACAACTAGAATATTATAATGGTGTATCTGGAGGCAATTCTGCTGATTGGTACATGCAACATATGTAAGTGCTTTGGCCATTCAAACGACAAACTTATTGAACATCAACATAACATGTGGATGTGTATGCAGGTGCTCTTCAGGATATCACCATGATGGAATCTCTGAAAGCTCGGTTCGAAACGGAAATCCCTTCACCTACAGCTTAGGGCATGTTCTTTTGATGCAATGTGGGATTGTTGAAAGTTGCAGAGTGTGGAACCTTCGAGAGTGAAAAGTGGTGTAGTGTGTTTCTTTTGTTGGAAAGTTGGATGGAAAGTTTATTTGAGAATTTCTTGTGGGACCCACTAGACTTTCTTGTGTTTCTTTAGTTGAAGAAAATGAGATTGTGGTGTGTGATGAACCTAGGTAAGATTACCTCCTAAATAAAATGATTATTTTTAGGGTTTTCTCAAAAAAGCAACAGTAAGCTGCGAAAGTGACGGAGGAGGAAGCACGATGTTAGGTGCTAAGAGCATCTCCAAGGGGGCTCTCTAAATTTTAGCCAAATTTTAGCTATTATAGCTAAAAAGCTATTTTAGGGAGCCACCTTTTTCATTCTCACTCCAACCAAACTCCCCATTTTAGCTAACATTGATTAAATTAATATTTTTTATAAAAAAATTATTTTGTTAATATGGATTAGTTTAAAATTTTAATACATTAAAATAAAATTAAAATATTAAAAATATTAAAATATTACACTAAAATATTAAAAAAATTTGCTGAAAACTTAGGGAGCTCGCCACATCTGGCGAGCTCCACATGGGTTTCCTATTTTGGCGAGAGGCATTGGGAAGTGGTTGGAGCCAAGAAATTTGACTTTGGCTCCCTATTTTGGTTAAGGAGCCACTTTTATCCCATCCGTTGGAGATGCTCTAACACCCCATGGACCCACAAAAGCAAGATTGCAAGCGTATTCCCTGCAAAATCCGGAAATTGGGTGTTTGAGAATTTCTCAGCCACAAGGGCGTCAGCTTTGCAAATAACTCTCCCTCCAACGTCCACCAAAAGAACAGATTTGAGAAATCCACATCCATATTCAAGCAAACATGGCAGTGGCATGAACAGTTGGTTTTTACCCCCACTTTTTCGCCCATAGTCCACCAAAAGAACGTGCTCTTAAGACCATGCCGGAGAAGAAGTCGGAGGGCAGCAGCTTCGTGGCCGATGCCGGAGAAAGAAGATATTTATGATTTAGGAAAATAGTATATGTTGTCTGACTAAAGTCACATGGGCCGTTCGTTCTGTTCGAGATGTCGTTCGAGCTTCTCTCTCAGGCGCACGTCACGTGCCGGGTGATAATTTGAAATATGGACGGATAAAAGGGTAAACATGTAATACCGTCACGCGAGATATTTTTCCAATCAAGCCGTTTGCGATCACGTGACTTCCGCGCGTATGGCTATGCATTCGATCCGGTCTGGTTCTGTTAAACTCGAGCAGAACCCGGTCGAGATATTCCTCAAAATTTGCAAGAACGCCGCCCCCTGACCGTCCGGCCCGCCTGACCCAACTCAAAATGCTAAACCAGAAAATTTAACCCTTCGGTTTTCCCCTCTCTTCTCCTATAAATGTAGTGCTGGGATTGATCTAGGGTTTCTCGTGCACTCACAGAGGCGGGTTCGGATTCTTCATCCCCCTCTTTCTTTCCCGATTCGATCGGTTGTAGGGTTTCGGATTCATCCATTTTCTATCCAAATGGCCAGTGCTGACGTGGAGTACCGCTGCTTTGTCGGCGGCCTCGCTTGGACCACCGACAGCCGTTCCCTCGAGCAGGCCTTCGGCGCCTTCGGGGAGGTCGTTGACTCAAAGGTTACCACTTCTCGAACTTGAATCTTCTACCCAAAATCCTTAGTCCTGATGGTATTTGAGTTAAAAAGATTCGATTTTTATTGTATTTTTTTTCAGATCATCAACGATCGGGAGACCGGGAGATCCAGGGGGTTTGGGTTCGTGACGTTCGGCACGGAGCAGGCCATGAAGGACGCTATTGAGGGGATGAACGGCCAGAACCTCGATGGCAGGAATATCACCGTCAACGAGGCCCAGTCACGCGGCGGAGGCGGCGGAGGCGGCGGGTACGGCGGCGGACGCCGAGATGGAGGCGGTGGTGGGGGGTACGGGTCGCGTGACCGTGGGGATGGTGGCGGGTATGGTGGCGGGTCACGTGACCGTGGGTATGGTGGCGGGTCCGGTGGCGGGGGCTGGAGGAACTGAGAAGGGGCCTCTTTTCGTTGGAGTGTTCACCTTGGGTTATCTGAAGTTTCGTTACTGTGCTTTGTTTTTGATCTGCAGTTAGGGTTTAACTACTTTATGTATCAAGATCTGCCTTGCTTATGAAACTCGGTGGTCGTTTGAAGGAAGAAAATCGAAATATTTTATTAAAAAGATATTTTAGTGTCTGCAGAAATGTTGCCGCATTTGATATGTGTGTGCTGTTTTTAATTGACTGCGAGATGGAAAAATTATCCGGAAATTTTTTTATTAAATAATGTTACAAGAAAAAATGAAAATTAACACCTTTTAGTTTGGACAAATTTTGTTAAATATTCAAAAAAAATTAAACATTGATTAATCTCGATTATTTGGGGGTTGTCAATCTCGATCATTTGAAATAAATTGTTAATTCTGATGATTTTTAAGTATTCCTGGTCATTTTTATGGATTTTATTTTGGGGTGTTTTTTCACCACAGTTCGGTAATCTCGAGGGTCGAAGGTCGACGCGGTCATGCGAGACATGCTCCGTGATCGGGTAGCGGCGTGTTTGCTTGTCGGGAATGTGCGTATCCGTGCGTCGGTATCCCGAAGGATAGCTTCGGGAGCACGACGGCCTCCTCGAGTGGAGAGTCGGACAAGCTCGGGGTCGAGGCCGTTCGGCTCTGGTGGATGAAGCGCTGAGGGGTAGCCTCGGCGGGTGAAGTCTCCTTGATCTTCGTAGACGAGAAAGCTCGTCAGGTGGGTCGGACCTTGGTTCCGAACAAGTCCCGTTCGATGCCTAAGTCAGATATGGTCTGAAGGATGTCCGCTGGGATCGAGTACGGTTCGTGGTGAGACCGATACTTGAATCCTTAGGTCGGTCTGTGGAGGAGAATTGTGAGGTGGAAGACAAGGTCGTTGGAGGAATTCGGTCCATCCATCCTTCGATCTTCGGGTCTTTTGTAGGGATTGAACCGCTCACGTCGCCCTCATCCTTCCCACATCTTACCCCAAGCATCTGCCGCTTTGATCGTCCCTTGATGGGTCATCAAGGTGGGCGTAATGGGGCTCTTGAATGGTAATGAAGGTAGGCGCAATTCGGGGGTAGCGGTTACCTCAATCTACAAGGGCCAGTGATTCCCTCCACGTCAGTCTGGGGCCGCCATGGCTTGAGGCCTTTGCGGGGCTTTTAGGCCGGGGCTTATAGGATTTCTTAAGGCCAAAAGACCAAAATAACCCTCCAATATGACCGTTTTACGGCTGTTGGGGCTGTTGTTCATCATTTTGGCCAAAATTGACCAAACTACTCCCCCAATTTAGCTGTTTATAGCTGTTGGGGGGTATTTTGGTCAAAAAGACCAAAAAAAAACCCCCCAACATCCATAATGGCTGTTGGGAAGGGGGGCGGGCCGGCCCGACCGGCGGGCCGAGAGCTGGGAAAATGCCCGGCCCGCCCGGCGGGTCGGGCTTGGTCAACGGCCCGGCCTGGGTTGACCGGGCCGGACAGGCCGGGCTCCGGGCCGGCGGGCCATTTGGCCAGGCCGTTCGTTCTGTTTCGAGATGTTGTTCGTGATTTTCTGTCAGGCGCACGTCACGTGCCGGGTGATATTTTGAAATATGGACGGATGAAAGGTCAAACATGTAATACCGACCCGCGAGATATTTGTCCACGGGAGTTGCTATTAGCACCGACCTGAATGCTGAGTTTACAAACCACTTATTTACAAGCTTGCCACTAAAAAATCTTATGCTGAGTTTACTTACCACTTATTTACAAATTTACCCAACTCCTCCATCCTCCCCGTTTGCGTCACCGCCCCCGTCGGATCAGCAGCGGCAGCATCCGCCGGAGTTCGAGCACTGCATACATCACCAGCATCGAGTAGAATCAACTTATTTACAAGTTTGGTGACACAACCCAAAAGAAGTCGTGACACAACTGGGATTCACACCCAGTATTTCCCGCATTTCTCCCAATTTCAAGCATTGGTCTCTTAAGATCCCTATAAGTGACTGCTATCATGAATCCCATTGCTTAGATCTCTGCTACTTGTAGAGTGCCCAACGATTCTCTCCGTTACTCTTTCCAATTATCTAAGGGAGAGTTTGTTGCAAAATGGGTTACATACCCAGCATTTTAACTCTTTGAATTTCTCAGTTTGGCAGTGCCTTGCCTTGACCTTTTGGGTGAATGATTTGCTGAATTAAAGATGTGTTTCACTACTGCAACCCAAAATAATCGAACGGGTCGTTCCAAGGGTTCCACGACAATAAAAATCGAAACCGGAGATCTATATAGTCCCATCTTGCCAGGGCTACCCGATGATGTGGCTAAATTTTGTCTTGCACTCGTTCCTCGAAGTTGCTTCCATGTCATGGGTACAGAACTCCGGCGGATGCTGGTGATGCATGCAGTGCTGGAACTCCGGCGGATGCTGCCGCTGCTGATCCGGCAGAGACGGCGACGTGAGCGGGAGAGGATTATGGCAAACTTGTAAATAAATGGTCTGTGTATTCAGAAAAAGTTTTTAATGGCAAATTTGTAAATAAGTGGTCCGTGAACTCAACAATTAACAACTAGGTATGTGCTAATTGCAACTCCCTTTGTCCAATCAAGCCGGTTTTTCCTTCTCTTTTCCTATAAATATAGAGCTGGGAGTGATCTAGGGTTTCTCGTGAACTCACAGAGGCGGGTTCGGCTTCTTCGTCCCCCTCTTTCTTTCCCGATTCGATCGGTTCTAGGGTTTCGGATTCATCCATTTTCTATCCAAATGGCCAGTGCTGACGTGGAGTACCGCTGCTTTGTCGGCGGCCTCGCTTGGGCCACCGACAGCGGTTTCCTCGAGCAGGCCTTCGGCGCCTTCGGGGAGGTCGTTGACTCAAAGGTTACCACTTCTCGAACTTGAATCTTCTACCCAAAATCCATAGTCCTGATGGTATTTGAGTTAAAAAGATTCGATTTTTATTTTATTTTTTTTCAGATCATCAACGATCGGGAGACTGGGAGATCCATGGGGTTTGGGTTCGTGACGTTCCGCACGGAGCAGGCCATGAAGGACGCTATTGAGGGGATGAACGGCCAGAACCTCGATGGGAGGGACATCACCGTCAACGAGGCCCAGTCCCGCGGCGGCGGGTACGGCGGGTACGGCGGGTACGGCGGCGGGTACTTCGGCGGCGGCCGCGGCCGCGGCCGCGGCGGGTACGGCGGGTACGGCGGTGGACGCCGAGATGGAGGCGGTGGTGTGGGGTACGGGTCATGGTGGCGGGTGACCCTTGGGATGTTGGCCGGTATGGTGGCGGGTATGTTGGCGGGTGACCGTGGGGATTTTGGCGGGTATGGTGGCGGGTCACGTGACCGTGGGTATGGTGGTGGGTCACGTTACCGTGGGTATGGTGGCGGGTCCGGTGGCGGGGGCTGGAGGAACTGAGAAGGGGCCTCTTTTCGTTAGAGTGTTCACCTTGTGTTATCTGAAGTTTCGTTACTTTGATTTGTTTTTGATCTGCAGTTAGGGTTTAACTACTTTATGTATCAAGATCTTGCTTGCTTATGAAACCCGTTAGTCGTTTGATGTAAAAAAATCGAAATATTTTATTAAAAAGCTATTTTAGTGTCTGCAGAAATTATCTGGAAATTAAATATTCTATGTGTGCTGTTTTAATTGACTGCGAGTTGGAAAAATTATCTGGAAATTGTTTTATAAATAATGTTGCAAGAAAAAGTGAAAATTACCACTTTTTTTAAGTTTGGACAAATTTGGTTAAATATTCAAAAAAAATAAACATTTATTAATCTCGATCATTTGGGTGGTTGTCAATCTCGATCATTTGGAATAAATTGCTAATAAATTGCTAATAAATTGCTAATTCTGATCATTTTTAAGTAGTCCTGGTCATTTTTTTATGGATTCCTTGATAGCTGTTAGAAGGTTGGCACAATTTGAAGGATACAAAATTTGATTGGGGTTGAATTTATAATCATTTGTAGTATGCATAATTTGTTCAGAATTATCAACCATGTTTGTTGTTTAAACTCAATTTACGTGCGGATAAATTAATCAATTTTTGTAATTAAATTGAAATTTTATTGATTCTTAAAATTATTTTTAATTTTTTTTAGAAGTCTGCCCGTTTCATATTGGGTTTGCATGCTTGCTGTAAATGGTAATCCAATTCTAAAATTGTCAAAATACAACAATCTGATTTGTTGTAACCGATGCGTTTAAAACAAATTTAACTTCCCAGTAAATCTGCAGGATAACCACATGCCATCAAACAAGAGAGAACGTAAAAATCCTGCAACCACGATTTTTCTTCGTATCAATTTTCAAACAAGTTAGCTGCTGCATTTACTTAAACGAGCTTAACAGAACTTGCAACTATGCTAACTGATACAAACATGGCCCCTGAGTACACCAAGGGGCGTGGCTAGTTCAAGCATGGCGAACTCAAGATAATTATATGTTAGAGCCCAAGCCATGGGAGCCCAAATCGAATGAGAAGCAGAGGATCAGTGCGTATCTGAGTATCAGCTCACTCAAGCCCACCGTCAGATGAGGCTGGCTAGGTAATCGGGCCATCCGCTCAAATTCAATGAGAAAATATGCCCCTCCCGCTCATCTCAAAGATGGGAGAGTCTCGACCGTAGATCTTCACTAAGGGACTGTTTCTTTTGGGTGAAAGTTGAGGGGAAAAGTGAAATTTCGCCACTATTCACGCGTCGCTTCAGCCCTGTTCACTCACTTTCCTCTCTCACGTTCCTCGGGGCTATTTCTTTCCGCGACTCCGCTGCGATTGCTTCCCTCCTCCGTGGTTCCGACGTGGAGACCCCAAAATCTCGGCCTGAAATCCCCCGAAATCGCGGCGATTTCGCTGAGAATCCTTGTTCCTGGTCCCACACGGTCAGAAATCCATTCCCCTCACCTTCTTTTGCGCGGTTTTCATTTGGGGGCGAAAACAAACCTAGCTCTACTCGAGGTTTCCGGCGGTTTTGCATGCATCCATTGCTGATCTCAGGGTTGCTGGCTTTGATTTCGTGATAGGCTATGAAGGAGGGGGTGTGCCTAGCTTGTTGGGTTCGTCGGTGAAGCTCAGAGCAAAATCTTACCTTCGGTCGTCAGGATCTCTATCTAATTTTGGGATTTTATCTCAGAGGTATAATCTAGGCACTCTATATAATTTATATGTGTTGTGATGAAGCTAGGGTTTAATTGGGTTTGCTGATGGTTGATGTTGGTTTGCTGGGCTTGTTTGCTTGCGGCTATTTCTTATTATTGATCTGTATCGATGATCTGATTGCGAATGGTATTGTATTTTATGGATGAATGCAAATAATTGTGCAATCTAAAATGTGCCCAATGATGGAAAAAAATTGAGGAATGAAAAGAAGTGAATTTTCATTACAAACATACACGTAGGATGGCTTGCTACGATGGTTCCCTTTAAGCCCCATGTTGATGTTTACAATGTTGGGGCATGTCTCCTAGATGCAGTTAGGTTTTTTGGTGTATAAGATGTGTGGATCATTTTAAAAAAAAATTGGGCCTTTGATTCCAATGGATTGTTGCTGTTTTGGTGTGTTTTGTCCATGGTGACTTGTTTCAGTTTTTTTTGGTGCATGTATCCTTGATGCATTTTGGGTTTTAATGATGCAATTATAGGGTCAATGTATCAGATTCTAGGAGCTTGTTTCCGTGTTGGTTTTTGGGATTTTGATGTTGGTATTTTTGGCTCATTTTATAATATGGTTGGTTCATGCCTCCAAGCTTATTGAAGCTGTTTTGGGATGTTATGTCCATGGTGACTTGTTTCTGTTTTTTTGTGAATGGCAACTTGTTGCATTTTGGGATTTTTTGATGCTATTCTAGGGTCAGTGTATTAGATTATAGGAGCTTGTCTCCGTGTTCGTTTATGGGATTTTGATGTTGGTATTTTTGGCTCATTTTATAATATGGTTGGTTCATGCCTCCAAGCTTATTGAAGCTGTTTTGGGATGTTATGTCCATGGTGACTTGATTCTGTTTTTTTGTGAATGGCAACTTGTTGCATTTTGGGTTTTTTTGATGCTATTCTAGGGTCAGTTATCAAATTATAGGAGCTTGGCTCTGTGGTGGTTTTTGGGATTTTGATGTTGGTATTTTTGGCTCATTTTATAATATGGTTGGTTCATGCCTCCTAGCTTATTGAAGCTGTTTTGGGATGTTATGTCCAAGGTGACTTGTTGCTGTTTTTTTGTGCATGTCTCCTTGCATTTTGGGTTTTTATGATGCTATTCTGGGGTCAATGTATCAGATTATTGGGGCATGTCTCCTAGCTCCTTGGGTTGTTGTTATGCTTGGCTCATTTTATAAATTTTTGGGGCTTGCCTCCTTGTTGCATTTATGGGGTGAAAAGGATAGTGCAACGGCAAAGCAACCACGTGTGTGCCTATGATTACACAGTAAATCTGAGGGTAAAACATTTGGATATGCACATTTTTATGTGAAAGGTGTGACTCATATGTAGCATGGTAGTTATATAATTAACAGTAAATATATGTGTTATTCAATTAAGGGTGACATGGATACACAAGGAGACCATTCGAGTTGTGAGGTATGTACCGCCGCCGCAGCTGCAATAAAGTTTGTCGTACTCGCCTTACAAATGCACAATTCCGCTAGGCCAGACCCTATACCCAGAGAGCCCTCAGCTATGCGGGATCTGCATAGAAAATCCCACATGCGGAAAATTTTGTGGGGGTCTGAAAGTAGCTGTTTGCACTACCTACGAATGCGCAGACATGCTTTCATGAATCTTGCAGCATTACTGCGCCAGCGTGATCTTCTCAAGGACACTATTCATGTATCCGTAGAGGAGCAGGTGGCAATGTTCCTGCATATGGTAGGGCACAAATCAAAGAATAGAGTTTAAATAAATAAAAGAACGAGTAAGATATGATTTTAACCAAACAAAAGAGTTTAAATTAGCTTAAAATACTTTCTAAGACTAGTAGTTATTTTTCAAGATTTTTAAACAATTTTTAAACAATTTTAAATAGCCAAAAAGCAATTTTAAATCAAGAAATGATTTTTAAAACGTATGTTCAAGGAATTGTTTAGAGCAAACCGTACATCAGAATTCTTCAAATAAGGTGTCAAAATGATCGTATTCACTAGTACTACGGCATATATTTTTATCGTACATAAGTGTACGTAAAAATCACAGATTACGAATTTTAAAAGGATTTTTAAAACAAGAATTTATCATTACAACATATCTTCAAAGATTTATTCCGGGCAACCCGTACGTCGGAATTCTGTAAACAAGATGTCAAAACGATCGTATTTACAAGTACTGTAACATATATTTTTATCGTACATCGGTATGTGTAAAAATTGCAAGCTACGAATTTTAAAAGGATTTTAACCTATTTAAGTTTTGCCTTTAAAATTTCACTGTGAGAAATATACTTGCCTTTTGGCGATGAAACTAGCGCCAATAGATCCGTTTCGACGTTTCTGATTTTCTGGGACTAGTTTTGTAATTTTCTGAGGCCTGTACGAATTATCATGAATTTAAAACCATTAATATCATTTAATAAATACAAGAAAATACGAAATACGTATCAAAATACGTATAAAATACGTTTTTTAAAATTAAAAAAAAAAACGAAACTGTGTTCGTTTACCCGTGAGGAGAGAGAGAGCGCGCGGAAGCGGGGGGGGGGTGATTACGCCGGCGGCGGGGGGCGGCGTCGGGGGTCGGGGGCGGCGACGTCGCGGCGAGGCGACAGCGGCGTAGAGCAGGGAGGCGGCGGCGGGCTGCTGGGAGCTCACGGCGGCGGGAGAGAGGGTCTGTGCGACGGTGTCTGGCGCCGGGGGCTGTCGGACGTCGGAGAGGGGAGCGGCTCCGTTGCCTGGGCGCTTGGGGAAGGTGGCGGTGCGGCGAGCTCGGAGGGATGAGGGGGCGGAGGCAGCAGGGTGGCCGGCGGCAGTGCTGCTCGGGGCTCACGTGGCGGAGGACTACGGAGGACGGCGACGAGGAGGGAGGCGGAGCGGGAGGCGACGGCTTGGTGAGCGGCGGTCGGATCTCGGAGGTGGGCTCACGGCGGTGGTCGGATCGTCGGGGTTCGTCGGAGCTCGGAGAGGGGAGATGGGTTCGACGTGAAGGGGAAGAGAGCGGGGGTCGGGGCTTTTGCCTGGGTTGTTGTGAAGAGGAGATAGGATAGCAGAGGGGTTTATATAGTAATTAAGAATTAGTTTAATAATAGGGTGTAATTAATATTAGACAAAGAAATTTAATGCAAAGTGTTAGCTTTTGACAAAAGAGAAAGCAATTTAGACTAAAACTCTTCCCCTAACAAAACGTGTGTGAGTTTACCGACGGTAGGGGATTAAACTAGGTAATTAACATGGTAATTAGGGTAACGTAAAACGGTAATTAGTGAAAGTAATTAGTGAAATTACAATTTTACCCCTAAAGTCAAATGACTCCGAAAAATTACGAAAATATAGCCACGGGTTCGTATCGTCACGAGGATCGTGACTACGAGATCTATTTCGTAGTTTGGACTACGGAAATACGTGTTTTGGGCCAAAACGTTTAGGAAGCGGGTTTGCGGGTTCTCTATTGATCCGACTTCGGAAAATTACGAAATTAATGTGGGAGGCTCTAAATGATCTTAGAGTTACACTGTAGAAGTTTGAAATCATTTTGAAAACGTTTATTTAGAAAAATAATTGTTACGGCTATAATGTTAAAATTGAGTTTAAATAATTATAAAAAATCATTTAGGGATTTAGGTTGGTACTCGTATACTCTAAAATAGGCTATAATTATATTGGTTCCACAAAACATTTTTTTATAAATGATTTATAAACTATTTTGATGTTCAACTCCTAACAAACCACTATAAAATATTATTAATTAAGAAAATACGTAGAAAATGGGTATTACTGAATACGGGTCATCACATTCTACCCACCTTATAAAAATTCCGTCCTCGGAATTTCTCACACTAAAATACATATAAGAAAGATACAATGAACTAAGATTCAGTGAACAAATAGGGATATCTCTCGCGCATTTCATCTTCTCGTTCCTAGGTGGATTCGCCAGGTGAGTCATGTCGTCACATCACTATAACGAGATTGACTACGCTATTCCTGAGAGTCTTCTGTCGTCGATCCAAAATCTGCACTGGATGTTGCTCATATGAAAGATCTGGTCGTACTGTGATCTCTGAGTGGTCAACCACGTGAGTAGGATCACTAAAGTAACGACGCAGCTGTGAGACATGGAATACGTCATGTACTCCTTCCAGTGAAGGTGGTAGAGCCAGGCGGTAAGCTACTTCTCCAACTCGCTCCAGTATATCGAAAGGGCCGATAAATCTCGGACTGAGCTTTCCTCTTCTTCCAAATCTGATTACTCCACGGTTAGGAGATATTTTCAGAAATACGTGATCCCCAGGTTGAAACTCTAGATGACGACGCTTCGCATCAGCCCAGTGCTTGTATCGGTCTTGTGCAATGTGAAGTTTGTCTCTGATAGTACGCACCGCATCAACAGCTTCTACAATCAGCTCTGGACCCAAAAGTTCTCGGTCGCCAATGTCATCCCAACTTAATGGAGAACGACATTTTCTTCCATAGAGTGCTGCAAATGGGGCCATACCGATACTTGCTTGGTAGCTGTTGTTGTATGAAAACTCCACTAAGTGCAAGTGGTCTTCCCACGAGCCTTTGAAGTCAAGCATACAAGCTCTCAACATATCTTCGAGTATCTGGATGGTGCGCTCAGATTGTCCATCTGTCTGCGGATGATACGCAGTGCTGAAGCTCAGACTGGTACCCAGATTTGATTGCAGACTTTTCCAAAAGTGAGATGTGAATCTCGTGTCTCGATCAGAGACAATGCTCACTGGGACTCCGTGCAATCTCACGATTTCCTGTACGGTCATTGCTCATATTACGACATAAACTAGGAAGAAGTTATAAGGTATAGAAATAATCGTTACCTCCATGTACGTCTTTGCAAGTAGTTCAGTTGATTGTCCTACTCGGAATGGTATGAAATGTGCCGACTTGGTTAATCGATCAACGATCACCCAGATGGCATCATTCTGCTTTGTACTCCGAGGTAGTCCAGTGACGAAATCCATGGTGATGTGTTTCCACTTCCACTCGAGAATAGGCAGCGGTTGAAGCAATCCTGCGACGCGATGATGTTCAGCCTTCACTTGCTGACATACCAGGCATTTGGCGACGCTTCGAGCAATGCTTCTCTTCATTCCATGCCACCAAAAATTTAGACGAAGATCCTTGTATATTTTGGTGCCACCAGGATGTACAGAGTATGTGGAGCTATGTGCTTCATTCATTAGCTCCTCTCGGATATCGCCTGAAGGCACGCAGATTCTGCTACCATATCTCAAGGATCCGTCTTCATGGATAAGAAAATCCGTTCGAAGACTTGCTTCCACTTGAGTCTTGATCTTCCGTAACTTTGCATCTCCAGCTTGAGCGGCTTTGATACGGTCGATGATGGTAGACTGAATTTGAAGATTCATCAATGAAGCTTCAATCCCAGGTAGAATGATTTCAATCTCCATCTCTCGCAGCTCTAGTTGTAGTCTCTTCTGAGCCGTGAGTGTCATAACAGTTGGTAGCCGGCTCAATGCGTCTGGTACGACATTAACCTTCCCAGGATGATATTGGAGGTCGATGTCGTAGTCAGCCATGAGTTCCAACCATATGCGTTGTCTCATGTTCAGCTCCTTCTGCGTGAAGATATACTTCAGACTTTTGTGGTCGGTGAAGATCTTCACTTGCTCGCCCAGTAGAAAATGTCTCCAGATCTTCAGAGCAAAAATAACTGCGGCTAGCTCCAGATCATGAGTCGGATAGTTCTTCTCATGAGTCTTCAGTTGTCGAGAAGCATACGCCACAACATGACCATGTTGATGTAGCACGCATCCGAGACCTTTGCCAGATGCGTCACAATATACTTCAAATCCCCCAGTTCTGTCTGGTATAGCCAGAACTGGTGCAGTTGTTAGCTTCGTCTTCAATCCTTCGAAAGCTTGCTCACAAGCCTCGGACCAAATATACTTGACGTCCTTCCTCGTCAGTCGAGTCATAGGCTCAGCAATCTTGGAGAAGTCCTGGATGAATCGGCGGTAGTAGCCAGCCAATCCAAGAAAACTCCGGATGTCCGAAACTGACCGAGGGGTTGGCCAATTTCTAACAGATGCGACTTTATCCGGATCAACAGAAATACCATCTCCAGATACCACATGCCCAAGAAAGGCAACGCGGTTAAGCCAAAATTCACATTTGCTGAACTTGGCGTATAGTCGATGATGGCGCAGAGTCTTCAATACGATCCGCAAGTGGTTAGCATGATCTTCCTCGTTTTTCGAATAGACCAGAATGTCATCAATAAAGATCACTACGAATTTATCCAAGAACTCATAAAAGATGAGGTTCATGAGGTTCATGAATACCGCTGGCGCATTGGTCACGCCAAAGGGCATAACTGCGAATTCGTAGTGTCCATACTTGGTTCGAAAAGCAGTCTTGGATATGTCGTCCTTCTTGACTTTCACTTGGTGATATCCACTTCGGAGGTCAAGCTTGGAGAAGACTCGAGATCCACCAAGTTGGTCGAAGATGTCGTCGATGCGCGGCAATGGATATTTGTTCTTCACGGTGACCTTGTTCAGCTCTCGGTAATCCACGCACATCCTTCTTGAGCCGTCCTTCTTCTTGACCAATAGGACTGGTGCACCCCAGGGAGATACGCTGGGATGTATCAATCCCTTCTGCAACAGGTCGTCTAATTGGGTACGAAGTTCCTCCAATTCTACTGGCACCATACGATAAGGAGCTTTGGAGATAGGCTGAGTATCTGGCATCAGGTCAATGGTGAATTCGAGAGCTCGATCGGGTGGTAATCCTGAAATTTCTTCAGGAAATACGTCGTTGAATTCTTGAACTACTCTAGGCTTCTCAGGTTCAGCTAGCATAGAGGCCATCATCATCTTCAGAGGCTTGGCCCGAAATTGAATAGGTCCAAGCGACTGGCTTCCGCTCGAAAATTCGAACATTGGATGGTTGGGAATTTCGAACACTACCTTCTTTTTGCGACAATCGATGGTAGCGTAAAAAGTTCCTAACCAATCCATTCCGAATACAGCGTCAAAGTTTGGCATGTCGATTATCATGAAGTCAGCGTAGAGCTCGCGACCACATATTACCAAAGGGCATGATCGACAGCCACCGGAAGTCTTCACTACGCCATTCCCGGTGTTGATGTTCCATCGGTTAGAAAGAGGGTCAATAGGAATGGATTATGTTGTGGCGAACTTAAGTGATAAGAAGCAATGGGATGCTCCAGAATCAAAGAGGGATAAGGCTGGTGTAGATGCTACTAAAACGATACCTAGAGTACGATAAGGTATTCTTAGCAGTCTAAAGTAAAGCTATGAGCATCTAGTAAGGTAAGGGAGGATGTCTTAGATGTTACCTGTGATCACTGGTTCAGTCGCCTCGGCTTCTTCAGCAGTCATGGTAAAAGCTTGGCGTTTAGGCTGGGCCTGTTGGAAAACCCTCTGCTGTGGCGGTAAGGGTGGTCCATGGGATGTTGATCTAGGAGCTCCAGTAGTAAATGGTTTGTTGATGCGCTGAGGGCAGTCCTTAACAGTGTGCTCCGGTGATCCACATGCCAAGCATTGGTTCAACAGTTGGCGACAGTCCTTCTTGGTATGGCCCGGTCGGTTGCAGTGGAAGCATACCATAGTAGCTCGATTGTTGTTTGGAGGAGCAGCGGTCCGGTTGTTGGCTGGAGCAACAGGCCTGTAGTTGTTGGGAGCAGTAGGCCTCTTGAAGGTAGTAGTCTGCATCGGTCGAAGATTGTTCCTCGGTGGTTCCATCGGGCGCTTTCCTTGGGCTGCTTTACGCTGTTTGTCAAGAGCCTCATGGTTGCGGGCAAACTCCAGTATCTTCTCATAGCTGGTCAGATCAGCCGAGGTCATTGAAGCTTGAATATTGTAATTCAGACCTTGGCGGAATTGGAAGGCATGATCTTCCGTATTCTCGATCATGTGAGGAGCGAATTGACTCAGCATAGAGAACTCAGCATCGTATTCATCAACAGTCATTGATTCCTGTTTCAAGTTGACGAAACGTTGTTGAAGTTCCCTTCTTGCTGCGTTAGGGAAAAACTTTGTGTCGAAACGCTCGTGAAATGTGGCCCAGGCAATAGGCCGCATTATACGCTTTTCCTCAGTGTCCCACCAGGTTCGGGCGTAATCAGTCAGTTGGAGCCTGGCTATTTCCACCCATCCTGCCTGGGGGATGTGGGCAGCGGCCAAATTGTCTTCAGTGTTACGTGCCCATTCTTCAGCTTCCAATGGAGTTTCCTTCCCGGAGAACGTTTTAGGACGCATCTCACGGAATTGTTTAACTCCGGCTTCTCCTCGGCGTTCAGTTCTAGGTTCACGCTCGAGGATTTGATGCTGGATGTCCAACATCTCTCTGATGATCCCCATGAAGTCGTTCTCGGTGATGCCGTTGGTGTTCCTGGTGTTGGGTCTACCTGCCATGCTGTAAAACAAACCACAAGGTAAGTTTGGTAAATATATACTAGTTAGATACTTTGATATCAATGACATCCAAACCATTTCTTAAGGTATTCGCATAAGCAAGACCTGCATGGGCTGTTGAATATTGGACTCCCCGGATTTGGTTTTGGATGATGAGCAAACATAAATAATTCATGAACTAACAATTTGTGAGCGCAGTATTGGAGATCGTCGCCAATTTCACGTGAACATTCAAAGCGACATCTCAACACTTTCCACAGCTCATATTCATGCCTAAAGCTTCGTTGAAGCTCTTGCGACGCTTCGGAAAATATGAAGATTCAATCGAAGCTATCGAAGACCGTTTATTAAGGTTTTATTTATAGTCTTTTAGATTCGATTGATAGAATGTTAAGCCTTGAGTATATCTTACGTTTCTATCTTCATTACGCTCATTTCGTAGCTCTAGGATCCTTGCACAAGTTCATTCTAACTTCCTCGAAGCGTCGCGCTTCGATTCGGACTTTGTTGTGCATGTTAGTTGGTACAAGAACAAGTACTGACCGACTAGATGGTGATCTAGTCGGTCGGCAACTGTCCTTGGACCGACTAGTTTGATTCCTTAATTTTTTGGACTTTACTGTTTACAGTTAGTCGGTCTACGTTGACTCACCGACCGACTAGTTTGTGAACTAGTCGGTCAGTGATGCTTCTTTGACCGACTAGTTGTGACTTACTGTTCACTCTAAAATTCTCCTAAGCTACTGTTTACCGTTAGTCGGTCTAAGAACGTTTGGTGACCGACTAGTTGACAATCTAGTCGGTCAACTTTTGTTCTTGGACCGACTAAGTCAACTTGCCTTCAGACTATGTTGTTTTGCCTCTTAGTCGGTCTACGTTCATTTGCTGACCGACTAGTTGTGAAACTAGTCGGTCAGACAGTGTTCTTGGACCGACTAGATTTCTAGGTCTGAAATTCTATCTCTTCTCAGATCTGCTCTTAGTCGGTCCATGCTTTGTGACTGACCGACTAGTTGATGAACTAGTCGGTCAGTGAGTGTTCTTTGACCGACTAATTCTCACAGATTTCTTTCCGTTGGAGATTGACCTAACTTGTTTTTATGGGACCCTATAAATACGAACCTAGGTCATTTCTATCTTCAATAGAGCTGCCATTAAGAGATTCATTGAGTTCTAAAGAGATAGCTATTCTCCCTCAAATCTAAAGCTCTCTTCCTCACAAGAAACCCATTCTCTCTCATTTCTAGATCTAGAGAGAAGCTTGTTCTTGGTGAGCTCTTCAAGCTATTGCTTGATTCAAGTTTCCAACTCTTCCCTAGGCACCCATTGCTGCTCATTTCCTTGGTGCTAGGGTTTGGTAACTTCATCTTCCTCAAATCCTTCATTCCACCTTTTGGGTAAGAAAAACTCAAGGTATATGATTTTGTGGTAAGAGTATTTATTTCATATTAAACTCTTTAATATTGCTTTGTGATTCTCTCGGTTGTGAGAGAAGGTTGTGATCCCGGGTTGTGGGATTCACGTTTGCTATTGCATGTATGATTTGATCTTGTGAAGGTTTTTCACAAGATATTCATAGTGGAAATCTTGAGTTAGGGTTTCTAACTCAAGTATCCGGAAGGGATCCGGGTGGTTGGGACGTAGGATCACCGGGAACAAGTCGGGGAGACTTGGGTGGATCCGAACCCATTAACATCGTTTGTTAGCATTGTTAATTTCATTGTTGTCATTCAATTTAAGCTTCCGCAAATTGATTTGGTAGTTGTGTGCAATTTAATTTGGAATTATACGCCTTATTATTTTAAAGTACTATTCACCCCCCCTCTAGTACTTGTGCAGTAGCTGGTAGGGCATTACATTTGGTATCAGAGCCAGATACTCAGCTATGTCTGCCAACGACAACAAGACCGTGCCTCCACCTTCCAACTACGACACCTTCAGGAACCGTGAAGGAGCGTCATCGGTGATGGAAGGACATTCCTCTACAAGGCCTCCATTCTTCAACGGTACCAACTACGGGTACTGGAAATGTCGGATGGAAACCTTCCTCCGAAGTGCATCTTTATGGAGGACTACAATGAAGGAGTACAACGAGCCCGAAGAAGAAGATTTTGAGAAATGGACTACCGCGGAGGTAAGCAATGCCAAGGCAATGAACGCCTTGCAATGCGCATTGGAGCCCGAGGACTTCAATAAGATATGCACATGTAAGAGTGCATATCAAATTTGGAACTCTCTCCTCATACTACATGAAGGGACGAGTCGGGTAAGAGACTCTAAACTCGTTGTCGTAACCAAAGATTACGAAATGTTTCATATGCAACAGGGCGAGAAGATGAAAGAATATTACGCTCGCTTCGTTGACATAATAAACGAGTTAGAGGCCCTCGGCAAGATCTACACTCAAAAGGAGAAGTGCTTAAAGCTTATTGAAGGACTTCCCTCTTCTTGGGAAAAACGTACCTTCGCCATCGAGGAAGGTAATGACATGAACAAATATACCGTAGTTCAACTAATGGGTACTTTGATGTCATACGAGGTACGCAAAGATAGTAAGGTGAAGCTACAAGAAAAGATGAAGTCATATTTGAACCTAGATGCGCCTAAGAAAAAGGCGATTGCATTCAAGGCGGCTTCATCCACATCTTCCGATGATGAAGACTCGGAAAACGAGTTGGACTTGGAGTCCATGGCACTCATGGCCAAGAAGTTCAACCGTTTCTTCCGGAAAGGTAACTTCAAGACCAAAGGTAAATTTGGTTCTTCTAACGCCTCTTCCTCTCCTTTGTGTTTCAAGTGCAATAAGCCAGGACACATGAAAGCGGAGTGTCCTCTCAACAAACAAAAGGAGAAGTGGAAGGCGCCAAAATTCGATAAGTCCAAGAAATACAAAAAGGGGTACAAGAAAGGACTTGTCGGAGCAACATTCACCGACTCCGAGGATTCCTCAAGCGGAGAGTCGGATGATGAGAAAGTGGAGCAAGCACATATGTGCTTCATGGCAAGAGAGGAGAACGATCAAGGATCATCCTCTTCCGATGATAGTAATGACGAAAGCGATGAGGTAACGATGGATGATCTTAGAAATGCTAACTCTCAACTTGGGTCAAAATACACTAAGTTAGTAAATAGATATACTAAGGTAAAAGATGACCTAGCTAGCATTCAAACATCGCCTAAGAATATCATCACCAACAACGACACCGTTGTTGAAGAGTTAAGAAATGAGATTGCGAATCTCAAATCTAAACTCGAACATGTTAGCATTGAGGATGCGGAAGAACATGAGATAGCGGATTTAACTTCTCAAAACTCGACTTTGAGTATTGAGAACGAGAATCTTAAATCTCATGTTTATGTGCTCACATCGCAAATATCCGCTTTGGATACTTCTTTGCGTTCTCTCAAAGAGAAATATGAGGACACATTGGGCCGAATCAACAAATTCAACAAGGGTAAGGGCCATTTGGATAATATCCTAAAAGATTTACTTCCGGCCAAACACCACATTGGCTTGGGGTATATGATGGGAAATTCATCCAAGTCGGTCACTACTTTTGTTAGGCCAACTTCCGAAGCCTCAACGAGTGGGAGCAAACACTCTATTGGAAGTTCATCTTCCAATGGTGCTTCCACCTCGTCCACACCCTCTTTCGGAAAGAAACCCACATTGGGTGGACCTCCAAAGAAGGGGCATGCCTACATGTACACTAATAACATGCCACGTAGGAACACACGTCCTACTCCACCGGCTCACACATATGATGATTTTTATGCAACACATTCTCGGGCACGTGCACACCAAGTGAGACACCCTCACGCACGTGTTCCCACACATGCATATGTACACCCACCTCATCATATGAATAATTCTCGTCGTGCACCATTCCATCATGTCCCGTATGCCTATCCACAACATGCATCACGTAGAAATCAACGTAGCATGCATGCACCCAATAGGATGATGGCTCCCAAAATATTCACTATTTGGAGCCCAAAGGACACAAGCATGGACGAAAAACAAATGTACATGAATGCTTATTTTTCGGATGTTGTGCATAGTAAGAATTATGTGGGAAAGTCTAAGTCCACTTGGACTTGGCTTCCAAAGGTCTAATCCCTTGGACCCAATGACCTTGGGTACCATGATATGAAAGTGTCTATCTTTAGGTACTCAAGGAAAAGAAAAAGAAAAGGAGCATCAAATTTAAATTTAGCTCCAAAGGGAATTGGATACTCGATAGCGGGTGCTCCAAACACATGACGGGTGACGCTCGTTTGCTCTCCGGAGTGGTTCCCATTGCGAATGGAAACCGCGTCGTATTTGGAGGCAACGAGAGCGGAACCATCATAGGTGTTGGTAAAGTCGGTAACCCTTCTAAACCATTAATTAGTGACGTTTATCTTGTTAGTGGTTTAAATCATAATCTTATTTCAATAAGTCAACTTTGTGACAAAGGTTACAAAGTTAGCTTTGCGAAAGGATTGTGTCATATTTTAAGAAAGGATAATGAAAAATTATTATTTTCCGGAACTCGTCGTAAAGACATTTATATTTTGGATCTTCCTAAGTCATATGAACAATGTCTCGTTGCCAACACAAGTGAACAACACTTATGGCATCGACGCTTTGGACATGTGAACTTTGGAACACTATATAAGCTTTCAAAATTGAATTCTATTAAAGGTTTTCCGAAGCTTGTTTTTGAAAAGAAAAGTTTTTGTGATTGTTGTCAACGCGGCAAGCTTCCTAAATCTTCATTTAAACCTAAGAAAAGCATCTCTACTAAACGGCCACTAGAGCTATTACATCTAGATTTATTTGGGCCAACTAGAGTAGTTTCCTTAGGAAATGCAAGGTATGGACTTGTCATCGTAGATGACTATTCAAGATTTACTTGGGTATTTTCATTGTGTAATAAAAATGAAGCTTTTGAAAACTTCACAATTTTTGTTAAGAAAGTACAAAATCTCTTAGGAACCATCATTGTCACTATTCGTAGTGATCATGGAGGTGAATTTGAGAATGAGTCTTTTGAGACATTTTGTGATGAAGTTGGTATTACTCACACCTTCTCTTTCCCTCGTGCACCTCCTCAAAATGGTGTAGTTGAGAGAAATAATAGGACGCTAGTGGAGTGTGCTCGCACTATGCTTGATGATAGCCAACTTGGCCATCAATTTTGGGCGGAAGCGGTACACACCGCTTGCTATGTGTTTAATAGAATACTTTTGAGGCCCGGCACTAAACAAACTTGTTATGAATTGTTGTTTGGTAGGTTGCCTCAAGTTAAACATTTTCGTGTTTTTGGTTCGAAATGTTTTATTAAGAACACATATGGTAGTTTGGACAAATTCGATCCGAGATCCGATGAGGGGATTTTTGTTGGATATTCTACGCGTAGCAAAGCCTACCGGATATTCAACAAACGAACCTCAACGATCGAGGAATCGCTTCATGTCTCATTTAATGAAGGATTTGTTCCAACTAGAATTTCAAATGATAATGATTCTATGGATGTTTTATGTGATTCGTTTGATAATTCTAAGTCTAATGATTCTATTGATTCCATTGAGACTAACCCAACTAATGAAGTTGTTGAGAATGTTCCAAGTGATCAAGGTATTCCCAAACGGCTTCATTCGGTTCGTGACCATCCCCATGAGCAAGTCATTGGTAATATCTATGATAGTGTCAAGACGAGATCGCAAGTTCACCACTTCGCAAATTGTGCCTTTGCCTCATCGATAGATCCAAAGAATATTAATGAAGCATGCGAAGATAGCGCTTGGATCTTAGCCATGGAGGAGGAGCTCATTCAATTCGAGAGGAATGAAGTTTGGGAGCTTGTTCCATTGCCATCGAAGAACCACACCGTCATAGGGACAAAGTGGATCTTCAAGAACAAAACCGACGAAAACCAAGTCGTCATCCGGAACAAAGCTCGGTTAGTAGCTCAAGGCTATCGTCAAGAGGAAGGTATCAATTTCGAAGAATCTTTCGCTCCGGTAGCTAGATTAGAATCAATTAGATTACTTTTGTCTTTTGCATGCCATAATAATTTTAAATTATTTCAAATGGATGTTAAAAGTGCATTTTTAAACGGAGATGTCGTTGAGGAAGTTTACGTTTCTCAACCTCCGGGCTTCGTAAATGAAAAATTTCCAAATCACGTTTTTAAACTAAAGAAAGCTCTTTATGGTTTGAGACAAGCTCCTCGAGCTTGGTATGATCGCCTAAAGAATTTTCTTTTGGATTTGAATTTTAAAATGGGCGAAGCCGATTCAACACTTTTTATTAAGCATGCGAATAATGATATTTTATTAGTTCAAATTTATGTTGATGATATCATTTTCGGTGCTACTAACTTCGCTCTTTGCGAAGAGTTTTCTAATGTGATGAAGGAATAATTTGAGATGAGCCACATGGGCGAACTCAAATATTTCTTAGGTCTCCAAATTCGCCAAATGAACGATGCAATCTTCATCCACCAAACGAAGTACACGGTGGAGTTGCTAAAGCGATTTGGAATGGAGAATGCCTCCGGGAAAAAGACTCCAATGAGCACGACTACGCATCTTGACAAGGATACGGGCGGTAAGGATGTAGACATTCGTCTATATCGAGGTATGATAGGTAGTTTGCTTTATCTTACCGCAAGTAGGCCCGATATTATGTTTGCCGTATGTATATGTGCTCGTTATCAGTCTCAACCTAAGGAGTCTCACTTAGTAGCGGTAAAGCGTATTTTTCGCTATCTAAGTTACACATTAGATTTTGGATTACTTTATCCGAGATCTAGCACATATGAGTTAGTCTCATATAGTGACGCTGATTATGCGGGGTGCAAATCCGACAGGAAAAGTACTAGTGGCACTTGCCATTTTCTAGGAAATTCTCTTGTCTCTTGGTTTTCCAAGAAGCAAAATTCGGTATCACTTTCAACCACCGCCGGTGCCGCTTGTGCCCAGGTTCTTTGGATGAGACACACATTGAAGGATTTTGGTATTCATTGTGATACTAGCCCTATCATGGTGGATAACCAAAGTGCTATTTGTCTTTCAAAGAATCCGGTGCACCATTCCCGATCGAAACACATAGATGTCCGACACCATTTCTTAGATGATCATGTTGCTAAAAAGGACATCATTTTAGTGTACGTTGAAACCCAAAAGCAAATCGCCGATATTTTCACGAAACCCCTAAAGGAGGACTCCTTTGTGCGGTTGCGTCGAGAATTGGGGATTATGGGTGAATCCGAGATATAGGATTCATATTTCAATTCAATCATCTTACATGCTAATATATTTCGCGATATTTCATTCATGCTAGATTAATTGAATTTTTGGAAATTTTATGTGATTTATTCGAATTTATTGCTCGAATTCGTATTTCAATGTCATACTTAAGATTTCGACGTTTTATGGGGTAATTTAGATGACTAATGAGTGAGTTAGGATGTTTCATCCAAGTGGTTTATGAAGAGAAATCAAATTTTTACTTTTGGACTCTTCTAGTCGATTTCAGTTCTCTTGTCAACCCATCTAGTCGGTCAGCAAATGAACTCAGACCGACTAGATCAAGCAAATATCCATCTCCTATCTTTTTCTTTCGTTAGTCGGTCATAGTACATTTTCCGACCGACTAGATTGAAAACTAGTCGGTCAATAAGTATACTGCGACCGACTAATTCTAGCCCTAAAAATCCCTCTGTGCCTCTGTTTCGACTTAGTCGGTTCAAGCTCATTGACCGACCGACTAGATCGTAATCTAGTCGGTCAGTGCTTGAACTGTGACCGACTAAGTGGGTTAGGGCAGTTGAGTCTTTTCGTCTTCCAACCGACTTATACTCATTTTTCATCCGACTAAATTCATTTTTAGTCGGTTTCCTCTCAGCTCAAACTCGAAAACCCCAAACCCCCCTCTCGAGCCCTTTCAACTCACGTCGTCTCCGGCCAAATCTCCGGCCATCCCCGCCGTCCGCCGCCGTCGACTCCACCTCCTAGGTATCTCCCTCCCTCTCCTAGGTCAATTTCTTGCCCTAGGGTTCGTTTTCTCCTCCTAGGTTTTCTAGGGTTTCGAAATTTCTCCTCTAAAGTTTGTGTGTTCGACTTCATTTGGTGTTCTAGGGTTTTGTGCTAGCTTCTAGGTTTTGTGCTTAGGGTTGTCGATCCTCCGTGATTTATTGATTGTGCTCATAGTGCTATGGCTAAGACTCGCATTCCGATCGCCTCTTCCGGGGCTTCTCCTATGACCGTAGGGCCTTCCGACCCTAGGAATCCCCCGAAGCCTAAGCGTCGTGCCAAGTCTACCCAAGGCTCTCCATCTTCGCCTCCTCCTAAGAAGCCTAGGACTGCCATAGTTAAACCCCGTAAATCCAAGACCAAAAAGCCTATTCTTCACACTCCGGCTACTCCTCCCGATTCCGATACTGATTTTATCCCAGAGGATGAGCCTACTAGGGAACCTACCCCACCTCCGAAGATCCGTAAGGGCAAGGGTAAAGCTCCTATGCCAGTTGGCGGTGTAGACATATCGTTGTGCCGCGATGACCCTCAGTGTCTCGCCGCGTACAACCGTATAGAACACTGTCCACTGTTGTTGGAGCATTACGTTCAGTTCTCTGATTTTCTCGGCCTTGCTGATCTTCTGTCTTATAGTGGCCTTCTAGACTATCTCCGATACGACCCCAAGGCCAATCCCAAACCATACCCTCGCCTCGTGAAATTGTTCTATGCCAACCGTATTCGAGGCCAGTACGACGCCAGCCACTCCATTGAGACGACTGTCTTGGGAACTCCTATAGTTCTCACGGCAGAAATCTTGGGGGAGATCCTTGGTTGTGCGTCGTGTGGTCTCCTCCCCTCGGACATTTCCGTAGACGACATTTCTTCCTTGGATCAGTCTATTCTTTCTGAGATTTTCCAGGTTATCCCCTCCGCATTCATTGGTGTTCCATCGAAATCTTTTAAGCCGAATGCGTGGGTTCTTAACCTGATTTTGAAGTCGTGTCTCCTCCCTAAGTATGGATCCTCTTCACTCCCCTCTCAGCCGTTTTTGAAGCTCATATACGCTCTTTTCTTGGGGTGCGAGATAAATTGGGCTCGCGTGATACTCGATAAGATGGATTCTTTCGAGTGTATACGCAAGACCAATAAGTCTGCGCACATTCCATACCCCTGCTTGTTGACCCTCGTATTTCGTCATTTTCGAGTTCCCCTCCCTCCTGACGATGAGCGTCCTTTGGGTACGCCTCTGAACGCGACGGCCGTGAAGAAATCTCTAGCGGCTCTTCGTCACGTGCAGAGGTCTACCGCATCTGCTTCTCAGTCTACTCCGTCAGCTGCTGCGGCCTCGTCTTCCCCTGCTACTTTGGACGATGTCGTACGCCTACTTCGTCAGCACGACTCCCCTTTGGCTCGTACTGAGGAGGTAGTCTGCCGTATGGCTCGTATGATGGGGATTGAGCTTCCTCCTTCGGTGTCTGAGGCCGAAGAGATGGACGATGAGGAGCTTGACGAGCTTGCTACTTCTTTTGCCCGTGGCGATGAGGCCACTGCTGCTGCTGCTGCTGGTACTTCCACTTCTGCTCCTGGAGTTGGCACCACTTCCGGTGTTCCAGAGCCTTCTGCTTCAGCACTTCAGTCTTCTGAGCCTGCTGTAGACCCTGTTGCTGAGCCTGCTGATATTCCTGCTGACACATCTGCTGTCGAGACCCATGCTGCTGTAGAGCCTGTTCCTGAGATCTCGACTCCTGCCCCGACGATTCCATCTGTTGAGACACCTCTTCTCCCTGCAGATCCTGAGTCCACTCCGTCGACTGGACCCACGGACGCTGCAGATCCAGCCTCCTCCTCGTGATCGTCTGTTCCGAGGACTCTCCATATACGCTTTGGATGATATATTTTTTTAGTGAGAGTGTTTTGGGTTAGGATGGGGTTGAGAGATGCTTTGATGTATTTTTTTTGTGCTTTCTGGTTGTCGGTGTTGGATTTTATGATATGACGATGTTGATGATGATGATGTATTTTTTGTTGTTTACATAGATGATGTGTCTCACTTCATATGATGTACCTCATATATTCTATGTGATATCTTTTTGGATGTACTCATGTTGTCTCTATATATATATGTTCATCATCGTTCACTTTGTCTTTTATTCGTCGTGCAAATTTTAATATTCGTTGAATATATTTGAAATGTGATTTCGTCGCTCGACGCATAAAAACTTGGTTAAATGGATTTAAATTCTGTAATTTTATAGAATTGTTTTCCATGCACAAAATTAACCAAGAATATTGAATATTGAAGAGTATGTTTCTTTATTCAAGAAATGAATAATGATTTGGTGTTTTTGATGATTTTGATTTTTTTTGAATCATGGACATTTTGGCACACCTTGTTTTGATTTCCACAATTTTTCCCTTGGTGTCAAGTTGGTCCATTACCTTTGTCTACGACTCCCGATGTTGGATTTTACATTTCCTAATTGTTGTCGTTGTATGCCCCCCATTTTTGGGATAATGCCAAAGGGGGAGAGATAATGATAATAAAATAGCGCAAATGAAAATTTAACTCAATTTCCAAGAATCTAGTTTGATATGTTAGATTCAGGGGGAGTTAAGATACATATAAGGATTTTCAAAATCCGATATTTCAAAAATCAATTCATTTTATTTATCTTACTCGTCTGCTTGATGCAATTCATTTATATTCATTTTGGAATTAACGTGTCATCAATGCAGGGGGAGTAAGCATTTTACATTTGAATTATTATCTTTGATTATTATTTATGTTGGTTTGTCATCACCAAAAAGGGGGAGAATGTTGAATATTGGACTCCCCGGATTTGGTTTTGGATGATGAGCAAACATAAATAATTCATGAACTAACAATTTGTGAGCGCAGTATTGGAGATCGTCGCCAATTTCACGTGAACATTCAAAGCGACATCTCAACACTTTCCACAGCTCATATTCATGCCTAAAGCTTCGTTGAAGCTCTTGCGACGCTTCGGAAAATATGAAGATTCAATCGAAGCTATCGAAGACCGTTTATTAAGGTTTTATTTATAGTCTTTTAGATTCGATTGATAGAATGTTAAGCCTTGAGTATATCTTACGTTTCTATCTTCATTACGCTCATTTCGTAGCTCTAGGATCCTTGCACAAGTTCATTCTAACTTCCTCGAAGCGTCGCGCTTCGATTCGGACTTTGTTGTGCATGTTAGTTGGTACAAGAACAAGTACTGACCGACTAGATGGTGATCTAGTCGGTCGGCAACTGTCCTTGGACCGACTAGTTTGATTTCTTAATTTTTTGGACTTTACTGTTTACAGTTAGTCGGTCTACGTTGACTCACCGACCGACTAGTCTGTGAACTAGTCGGTCAGTGATGCTTCTTTGACCGACTAGTTGTGACTTACTGTTCACTCTAAAATTCTCCTAAGCTACTGTTTACCGTTAGTCGGTCTAAGAACGTTTGGTGACCGACTAGTTGACAATCTAGTCGGTCAACTTTTGTTCTTGGACCGACTAAGTCAACTTGCCTTCAGACTATGTTGTTTTGCCTCTTAGTCGGTCTACGTTCATTTGCTGACCGACTAGTTGTGAAACTAGTCGGTCAGACAGTGTTCTTGGACCGACTAGATTTCTAGGTCTGAAATTCTATCTCTTCTCAGATCTGCTCTTAGTCGGTCCATGCTTTGTGACTGACCGACTAGTTGATGAACTAGTCGGTCAGTGAGTGTTCTTTGACCGACTAATTCTCACAGATTTCTTTCCGTTGGAGATTGACCTAACTTGTTTTTATGGGACCCTATAAATACGAACCTAGGTCATTTCTATCTTCAATAGAGCTGCCATTAAGAGATTCATTGAGTTCTAAAGAGATAGCTATTCTCCCTCAAATCTAAAGCTCTCTTCCTCACAAGAAACTCATTCTCTCTCATTTCTAGATCTAGAGAGAAGCTTGTTCTTGGTGAGCTCTTCAAGCTATTGCTTGATTCAAGTTTCCAACTCTTCCCTAGGCACCCATTGCTGCTCATTTCCTTGGTGCTAGGGTTTGGTAACTTCATCTTCCTCAAATCCTTCATTCCACCTTTTGGGTAAGAAAAACTCAAGGTATATGATTTTGTGGTAAGAGTATTTATTTCATATTAAACTCTTTAATATTGCTTTGTGATTCTCTCGGTTGTGAGAGAAGGTTGTGATCCCGGGTTGTGGGATTCACGTTTGCTATTGCATGTATGATTTGATCTTGTGAAGGTTTTTCACAAGATATTCATAGTGGAAATCTTGAGTTAGGGTTTCTAACTCAAGTATCCGGAAGGGATCCGGGTGGTTGGGACGTAGGATCACCGGGAACAAGTCGGGGAGACTTGGGTGGATCCGAACCCATTAACATCGTTTGTTAGCATTGTTAATTTCATTGTTGTCATTCAATTTAAGCTTCCGCAAATTGATTTGGTAGTTGTGTGCAATTTAATTTGGAATTATACGCCTTATTATTTTAAAGTACTATTCACCCCCCCTCTAGTACTTGTGCAGTAGCTGGTAGGGCATTACATGGGCCACCACTAAAACCTGTCACGCCCCGCTTCCCATTCTACCGGGAGCGAGGACGCGAGCGGGTCCGCGATGTGCTTAAAACAAAGAGGAGTACTTTTTTTTTCTTCCTCCTTGGTTTAAACACACTAAGCGTCCATGAAATAATATGGCAGGATCTTGCATGCTTATAAGAAAGAGTACAGATGACATTATTACAATACCAAAGCGTCTGAAAGTAAAGTACAACATAGGCCTAGTATGGCCAATACAAGCATAGCACACAAATTACATTATCTCAAATATATAAAGTGCAGTCGCGAAGGGGAATGTCTAGTCTTCTGTGGGTAGATACTCCACGTAGCCTTCGAGCTCTGGCTCGGTTCCTGCAGCAAAGACTTCAACGAACTCACTATCGATACCTGACGGACATTTCGTAAAAACAACAAAATGAAATGTCCGTCAGCGAGGTATACTCGGCAAGATATTCTCAAAACCAAAATGTTAGACATTTAAATTAAAAACTGAAAACACGAGTGATAAAATAAGTAGAAAAGAGTTATAGCAGTGTAAAGCAGTTAAAGCAGTTAAATGTTCGCAACCATTTGTAACCTGCAACAATTTAATAATCTGATAGCAATCGACGATACTGCTAGCAACCTGCAACAATTCAATATTCAATAACAATTTTCAAAGTCATCTGTAACCTGTGACAATTTAACATTCAATGATAACACTATAGCAACCTGCAGAAAAGATGTTAGAACAATTAATCAAAAACCAGTCTATCCTAGTGATAAGTCCATGTCCAAGAGTACTAGAGATAACCAACATGCAGCCTGCGACGGGAGCAACTCCGAGGCTTACCCACCGTTCCGATAGGGCAACGGTCAAGGATCTAACCCCCGTAATGTGTTGGAGGTAATTTAGTATGGCGCATCCAGTCATTCTGTGACACTTGTGATCATAGACTACACCAATCCCAGGTCAAGTCAAGTGACGATCAAAAGAATGTGTACTATCTGTCTATTATTGAAATTCCATCTTCCATTCTATATTATTAAAGTTCCATCTTCCATTCAATATTGTTGAAGTTCCATCTTCCATTCAATATTGTTGAAGTTCCATCTTTCATTCAGTCAATTCAATTTCGGTGTTCCAATAGTCTGTACAACAGTCTCGTGAAAGTTCACACCTTCACGACTTGATTAAATGAAAACATCAGGATCACTTAAATAAATAAAAGAACGAGTAAGATATGATTTTAACCAAACAAAAGAGTTTAAATTAGCTTAAAATACTTTCTAAGACTAGTAGTTATTTTTCAAGATTTTTAAACAATTTTTAAACAATTTTAAATAGCCAAAAAGCAATTTTAAATCAAGAAATGATTTTTAAAACGTATGTTCAAGGAATTGTTTAGAGTAAACCGTACATCAGAATTCTTCAAATAAGGTGTCAAAATGATCGTATTCACTAGTACTACGGCATATATTTTTATCGTACATAAGTGTACGTAAAAATCACAGATTACGAATTTTAAAAGGATTTTTAAAACAAGAATTTATCATTACAACATATCTTCAAAGATTTATTCCGGGCAAACCGTACATCAGAATTCTGTAAACAAGATGTCAAAACGATCGTATTTACAAGTACTGTAACATATATTTTTATCGTACAGCGGTATGTGTAAAAATTGCAAGCTACGAATTTTAAAAAGATTTTAACCTATTTAAATTTTGCCTTTAAAATTTCACTGTGAGAAATATACTTGCCTTTTGGCGATGAAACTAGCGCCAATAGATCCGTTTCGACGTTTCTGATTTTCTGGGACTAGTTTTGTAATTTTCTGAGGCCTGTACGAATTATCATGAATTTAAAACCATTAATATCATTTAATAAATACAAGAAAATACGAAATACGTATCAAAATACGTATAAAATACGTTTTTTAAAATTTAAAAAAAAACGAAACTGTGTTCGTTTACCCGTGAGGAGAGAGAGAGAGCGCGGAAGCGGGGGGGTGATTACGCCGGCGGCGGGGGCGGCGTCGGGGGTCGGGGGCGGCGGCGTCGCGGCGACAGCGGCGGAGAGCAGGGAGGCGGCGGCGGGCTGCTGGGAGCTCACGGCGGCGGGAGAGAGGGTCTGTGCGGCGGTGTCTGGCGCCGGGGGCTGTCGGACGTCGGAGAGGGGAGCGGCTCCGTTGCCTGGGCGCTTGGGGAAGGTGGCGGTGCGGCGAGCTCGGAGGGATGAGGGGGCGGAGGCAGCAGGGTGGCGGCGGCAGCGCTGCTCGAGGCTCACGTGGCGGAGGACTGCGGAGGACGGCGACGAGGAGGGAGGCGGAGCGGGAGGCGGCGGCTTGGTGAGCGGCGGTCGGATCTCGGAGGTGGGCTCACAGCGGTGGTCGGATCGTCGGGGTTCGTCGGAGCTCGGAGATGGGAGATGGGTTCGACGTGAAGGGGAAGAGAGCGGGGGTCGGGGCTTTTGCCTGGGTTGTTGTGAAGAGGAGATAGGATAGCAGAGGGGTTTATATAGTAATTAAGAATTAGTTTAATAATAGGGTGTAATTAATATTAGACAAAGAAATTTAATGCAAAGTGTTAGCTTTTGACAAAAGAGAAAGCAATTTAGACTAAAACTCTTCCCCTAACAAAACGTGTGTGAGTTTGCCGACGGTAGGGGATTAAACTAGGTAATTAACATGGTAATTAGGGTAACGTAAAACGGTAATTAGTGAAAGTAATTAGTGAAATTACAATTTTGCCCCTAAAGTCAAATGACTCCGAAAAATTACGAAAATATAGCCACGGGTTCGTATCGTCACGAGGATCGTGACTACGAGATCTATTTCGTAGTTTGGACTACGGAAATACGTGTTTTGGGCCAAAACGTTTAGGAAGCGGGTTTGCGGGTTCTCTATTGATCCGACTTCGGAAAATTACGAAATTAATGTGGGAGGCTCTAAATGATCTTAGAGTGACACTGTAGAAGTTTGAAATCATTTTGAAAACGTTTATTTAGAAAAATAATTGTTACGGCTATAATGTTAAAATTGAGTTTAAATAATTATAAAAAATCATTTAGGGATTTAGGTTGGTACTCGTATACTCTAAAATAGGCTATAATTATATTGGTTCCACAAAACATTTTTTTATAAATGATTTATAAACTATTTTGATGTTCAACTCCTAACAAACCACTATAAAATATTATTAATTAAGAAAATACGTAGAAAATGTGTATTGCTGAATACGGGTCATCACACAGCACCTTTAGAAAACTTGTACTAGGAATTGGGATGAGACAGTTGAGAGATTTACAAGCCTGAAGCTTGTACTTATCAGGGGGAGTTAATGTTGTACTGTACTCTTTTTCCTTGGCTACTGGTTTTTCCCACTGGGTTTTCCATAGCCAAAGGTTTTAACGAGGCAGCCACATCAACTCTGGATCCAGAAGTATCCACCTCTGATGTTATCCATCGATCATGGGAAGTTACAGAGACTTGTACTCTTTTCCTTTAGCCGCTGGTTTTTCCCACTGGGTTTTCCTTGGTAAAGGTTTTAACGAGGCAAGTACTCTTAAACTTAAGGATCCAGAAGTATCCATAGACCCATGATCAGATAAGCTCTATGAACCCTGAAGCGTTCATCACGGCTTACAATAATGGATGGATAAGGAAAAGTGTTATAAACGGGCTTTTGGTGGGCCTACCTGTTAGTGGGTATCCACCCATTATGTAACCCTACCACTATAAATACAGGGCTATGGATTCCATAGCCACCACGTTTACAACAATTATAAATTTTTTAACATTAGCAAAATATTTTATATGTCTTATATATTTTTTAAAAAATTTAAAATACTTGTTAGATAATGTTTTCTTATTTAGATCAAATTTTTTATTACTTATAACTTGTTCTAAAGAAGTAAAAATAAGTTTAGAATGATATTAAAGTTTTAAAAAAATTATAAGACCTATATAAAATATTTTACAAAGGTTAAAAAAATTTAAATTTACTTATATTATTTATAAAACTAAGTTAGATAATTTAGCCCGAAATTCACGAAGGTCCCGAGTTGAACCTTTAAATTTCATTAATTAAAATTTTTTTTGAGGGGGGGACTTACATTGGCCAGCCTTACCCCTCGTACAATGGCCAACACATAGGACTTCTACAAGCTAATACAAGATAGAAAATAACAATACATGAAAAGAAAAAGAAAATCATTCATCGTCAGTCGCTTCGTCCTCAGAATCTTCTGAAAGGTCCTTTTTATCTTGCGTGCGGTCTTCAGCATGAAACTAGTCCTTTGCACATACCGCCGCTTCAACTACATCTTCTTTACGCCTTGATCTCATGTCACTCAGAACCCTGCCACTTGCACTAAAAGCAGACTCGGATGCAACAGTAGAAATATGGATTGATAACAGATCACGAGCCATAATGGTAAGAATTGGAAACCTAGGTTCATACATTTTCCACCAGCCCAGAATGTCAAAATTTGGATCATCCAATTCTTCCTCAGTGAAAGGATAAGTAATTTCTAAATACTTGGACAACTCATTAGACGAACTTTCTGAAGCTATGGTTTTTTGTTTTTTCTTCCCCAAAATCTGCCTCAGTTTGCTTGTAATATTAGAACTAGCAGGAACAGAAGACGTGTTTGATGAAGTTCCATATCTAGCCTCATACGTCGCAAACAGAGCTCTTAAGCTAGTTTTAAAATGCATTATATGATCTTCAACTTCAAATTGCATGTTTTCATAAAAGGTTTCTAATAATCCAGCTACTAAATCCTCTTTAAATCTTGGATCAAAAACCTTAGCTAATGAATAAAGCAAAGGAACATGCTTCCAATATTTTGCTAGCTTAGTATCCATTTCTTTGATCATTGGTTGAAGAATAAGTGTAGTGTCCGTAGTGCCTCTATACCTAGCTAAAGTGTCTGAAATAATAACCAATTGACCAAGACCTAAAATGGATGTTGAGTAATACATACCCGAAAATTTGTTTGTAGCATAATAAAAACCCACAAAAATCGCATAGCTGCTCAATTGTTTTCCACTCTAAATCAGTAAGGTTGAAATCCGTCTCATACGGAATGTGTGTACTAGCAAAATAACTAAGCTGCATCTTGTTTTTAAGCAAGCAACGCATCATAAGATGTTGAGTATTGATTCCCCGGATTTGGTTTTGATGATGAACAAACATAAATATCGTGAACTAACTCTTTGTGAGCGCAGTTATGTAGATCGTCGCCAAAATTCTACGTACATCAAAAGCGAAGTCTCAAGACTTCTCAAAGCACGTGATCGTGTGCCTGAAGCCTCGTTGAAGCTCTAGGAGCATTATTGAAGTCAAGAGATCGGATTGAAGCTTTGAAGACGGTTCGTCTAGTTTAATTTATAGTCTTCTAGCTTCTTTTCGTAGAATGTTAAGCCTTGAGTAGGTCTTACATTATAATCTTCATAATGCTTATATCTTAGAGCTAGGATTATCTTAGAAGCCCATAGAAACTTTCCCGAAGCTTCACGCTTCATTTTGCGGCTTCTAGTGCATCTTAGTTGGTTCAAGAAGAAGAACCAACTGACTAGATTGTCATCTAGTCAGTCAGTAATCCTTCTTGAACCGACTAGATCTCCTTGCTCAATTCAGCATCTTCACTGTTGACCAATTAGTCGGTCCAAGAAGGTTCACCGACCGACTAGTTGTCAAACAAGTCGGTTTGGAATCCTTCTTAGACCGACTAGTTATAACTTCATTTTCACAGCCTATCTACTGTTTACTGTTAGTCGGTCCAAGAACATTCATCGACCGACTAGTTGTGAAACTAGTCGGTTGGAATTTGTTCTTAGACCGACTAGTTCTTCTTGAGTTCAGTCTTTTGAGTTTCAACTCTTAGTCGGTCAAAGAACACTCACCGACCGACTAGTTGTCAAACTAGTCGGTTGGCAAGCCTTCTTAGACCGACTAGTTCTATATTCCCTGAACTATCTTTCTTGGCTGTCAAGCTTTAGTCGGTCCAAGAAGAATCACCGACCGACTAGTTGTGAAACCAATCGGTCAGTGATCCTTCTTAGACCGATTAGACTGCTTCAGAAATAGATCCGTTGGAGCATTAATTGCACGAATTTTCCTCTCTCTTCTCTAACTCCTATATAATCTTGTGATGCTTCTTCATAGCATTCAAGGCTGATATTATTGAGACTTTGAGAATTAAAGAGAGCATTTAATTCCTATTTCCAAGCTCCCTCTCTTCACAAGAATCTTTCCCTCACTCTTATTCCTCAAGAGAGATTCTCATTGATTGTGAGCCACTCAAGCTAGGAGCTTGAACTCAAGCCACCAACTTCTCCCTAGCCACCTATTGATGGTCATCTTGGTGGAGCTAGTTTTTGGTGCTTGCTTCTTCCCCAAAATCCTTCTTGCCCTAAAATCGTAAGTTTACTCAAGGCATAAGATTTTGTTGGTAAGTTTTTCATTGTTTAATTTACATTGCTATTAAGTTTGTCTCTCGGTTTGTGAGAGAAGTTTGTGATCCCGGTTTGTGGGAGTCACATTTCGTTTTGTGTATGATTTGATCTTATAGAGGTTTTTCTACAAGAATTTCATAGTGCAAAACTTGGGTTAGTGGTTTCTAACTCAAGTAGCCGGAGGGGATCCGGGTGTTTGGGACGTAGGATCAACGGGAATAAGTCGGAGAGACTTGGGTGGATCCGAACCCGTTACATCGCTTGTTTGCGTTTGTCTTTTATTGTTGTCTATTTTCATTTCCGCATTGTTGGTTGAGTTTGCACGATAATTAGGAATTATACTCTTGATTATTTTAAAGAACTATTCACCCCCCTCTAGTACTTGTGCAGTAGCTATCCGGACATTACATTTGGTGTCAAAGCCAAGTTCATAGCTATGTCTACCAACGACAACAAGAACGTTCGTCCACCTTCAGACTATAGCACCTTCATGAACCGTGAAGGAGCTTCTTCGGTGATGGAAGGACACTCCTCAACTAGGCCTCCCTACTTCAACGGTGCCAATTATGGGTACTGGAAATACCGGATGTAAACGTTCCTCTAGAGCACTTCACTATGGAGAGCTACGATGACGGAGTATGTCGAGCCCACCGAACAAGACTTCTCCAAGTGGACTACCGCGGAGGTCGCCGCGGAGGTAAACAATGCCAAGGCAATGAATGCCTTGCAATGTGCGTTGGAGCCTGAAGACTTCAACAAGATATACACATGTAAGAGTGCATATCAAATCTGGAACTCACTCCTCATCTTGCATGAAGGAACGAGTAGGGTAAGAGACTCCAAACTCACTGTTGTCAATAAAGAATT
Organism: Scilla litardierei; assembly: GCA_030789695.1. Lineage (NCBI taxonomy): Eukaryota > Viridiplantae > Streptophyta > Magnoliopsida > Asparagales > Asparagaceae > Scilla > Scilla litardierei. The sequence continues at coordinate 215,303,837 of CM061134.1, read as the reverse complement.
CGAATTATTTCACATGCAACAGGGTGAGAAGATGAAGGAGTACTATGCTCGCTTCGTTGACATTACCAACGAGTTGGAAGCTCTTGGAAAGACCTACACCCAAAAGGAGAAAGTCTCAAAGATTATTGACGGACTTCCTTCTAGTTGGGAAAAGCGTACCTTCGCCATCGAGGAAGGTAACTGTAACGACCCGCTCTCGGGGGCCAGTTACTTATTTGGTTTATTTGCATGTCTGCAGTTTACCAGTGAAATCAACATAGCCACGATGCAGAGACGTACCAACAACACTCAAGCCAACAGACATTATTACAGTCCACAACTTTAAAAGTACAACAACAACCAGCACTCTCTCACAAAATACATGAAAAGTAAAGCGGAAAGGAAATACATCGAAGGTACATCACACACACACTCTGAATATAACAGTCGACAGTCCCAGGATCGTGCTACGGCTCTGCGAACTCGGTGGGGCCTAAGTCAACCTGTGCAGCGTCTGCGGTGCCACGGAGATGGAACCATAGGTAAGTCACAACCATTCTAGCGATAGAAAAAGAGGAGTGCACAAAATATGGAGCAGGCTATAGTAAACAAGTGCGGAAAGTAAAGTAAAGGCGAACATGCTTGCAAGAGCGATAAGTAAAGTGCTAGTGTAGTGTACAAAGCAAAGGTGACGGTACAAGTGTAAACGTAAAGCACAAGAGTAACAACTGTGGCATGGTAGCAACAATGTTTTAACCAGCAGACAATAGTAAAACTAGAACTACGTGACTTATATAGGAAGATACGGTGTGCAACCATTGAGCTCATATCCTGCCACAGGGGCGCTCACCCGGGCGGATCTCATTTCACTTCAGTCGGTACATTTCATTTAGACGGTCGGTACAGTGCACTGTGTAGATGGCTCGGCGGTCGCTCCCGCACTTTCTCTAATATAAGTTTACCCCAAAAACCCAGTGCAGTGCCAGCTACTTTTAAGCATTCAATTTCATTAAGATGTCCCAGCAGTATGATGTCAACCCGATATGTCATTATGTAGCAATACGGTATGTCAATGTGTTGTTCCAGAGGTAAAGATGTTCACATGCATTAACAACACTCCAAAGATCTCTGCTTGTTGAAAAGTCAAGGCAGAAACCTCAAGAGAGAATGTCAGTCTTGAGCAATGATTTGAAGTCCAACAACTAAGTCACCGATCCATGCTTCGAGCATGCGGTATTCCCATTACGTACACTATCTAGATTTCCACGGTTAGAATTTTTTGTGACTTACTCTATCGGGATCGTCGTAGCAAGATGAGGATGGAGTTAGAGCGCAAGAATTAGTAGCTGCAAACATAAATAGATATCAGTCAATGGCTACACTAAATATTATCTAATTAATTGGTCGTTTTGATTTTAAAACTGATTAAAACGGCGATGAAAAGTGTTCTAAATTTTTATATATGCTATTTATGATAAAAATAGTTTTACTGCAAGCGGGAATATTTTTCTGAAGTCTATGGTAATTTTTATAATTTTTAGAAATTAAAAACTAGTTTAAAATCCCAATTTATTTAAGTGACGCGTATCTTCCGTAATTTGTTCCGGGAGCAATCCAAGTCGGAATTACTTGAATAAACAGTCCAAATGACCGTCTCAAAGTCTATTAACACATATAATTTTATCACATATTATTGTCTGTGAAAACAGTGATTTACGATTTTTAGAATGAATTATACTTATTTAATTTTTAAGTTCAAAAAATTATTCTGGAAAAAGTAGGCGTCTGATCAAGATGAGACCAGCGCCATTGGGTCCGAAATATTGTTTCCGATTTTCTGGAGCTATCCCCACATTTTTCTATGCCATGTATTTTAAGTTATGCATTTAAAACCAAGTATACCTATTTAATAATTAATTAAATAAGGAAATTTCGAAAAACTTTCGAAATTACGAACATGCCACCGAGAGTTCCTCTCGCACCCACCATTTACTCGATCGCCAGAGGAGTGGAGGGGGGGTTTTCTCTCGTCGACCGGCGGCGACGGTCGGAGGGGGCGACGGCGATGGCGTCGGAGGCGGTGGTCGGCGGCGGGAGCGAGCGACGTTGAACTCGAAGACGGCGGCGATGGTGAAAGCTGTGCGAGGGGGGGCTCCGGTGTTGTGGGGCGACGGAGCGTCGGAATGGAGGCGGAGCAGCGGCGCTCGGAGGCAGCGCACGACGGCACTGGGCGGAGCGACAGCGGCGGCGATCATGGCTCCGACGACTGCGAAAGCGAGAGAGGGAGAGGAGGGCTCATCGGCGTCGCTGGGGCAGGGTTGCTGCGCTGTCGGCGGTCGGAGAAGCCGGTGTCGATCGGAGGGAGGGGCGGCGCTGCGGGGAGTCTGTCGGTGTGCATGGGCTTCAGCGGAGTAGGGAGCTGCTGTGGTTGCGGAGCATCATCGACGGCGGCGAGCTCCTGAGGCAGAGGCGGGGATGTGAGGCGTCGTGCTCGGAGCTCCGGCGGTGTGCTTCGTGGTCGAACGGCGACGAGTCGACGTGCGTGGGTCGGGCTCTTGGAGCTTGGGTCCGTGAGAGAGCGGGAGAGAGGAAGAGCGAGTTTGGGAGGGGGTTGAGTGAGAAGCGGGCTCCTGGGTTGTTGAAAATAAAAGAAGAGAGTTAGAGAAATGTTTGCTGTGGTTGAAGAAGAGTAGGGTTGATTATTTATAGGGTTAAGGGAAAAGATATTAGTAATAAAAATAATAGTAATAATTTTAATGAGGTTTGAATGAATCCCTACCCCCATGTCGGATCTGACCAACCTTGGGGGTGGGTTAATGTAGGTGGTTAGGGAAATAATTAGGGGTAAAGGTAATTTGTAAAAGATAGGTAGTAAAAGTAAAATGTCATTAAGGGATGTAATTAGTAAAACCGGACGAATACAAACCCGTTTTTACAAACGACTCCGAAAAATTACGAAAACATACCCATAGGATCGTATCGACGCGAGGATCGCGAATACAAGATCCGTTTTGGGATTTGAGCTACGGAAATACTAGTTTTAGGCCAAAATGCTTAGAAAGCGGGTTTGCGGGTTCTCTATTGAAATAATATCAAAAAATTACGAAATTAATGTGGGAAGCCCTAAATGATCATAGGAGGCTACTGGAGAAGTTTGAAAATATTATGAATATGTTTGGATAGAAAATAAATTCATTGAATCAAAACGGTAATTTTGGGAGATGAATTTTAACAGAATTGTTTTGGGCATTTGAGGAAATCTGAAATTGCTGAAATACAATATAATAAGTCTAGTACTTCAAAATATTTTTACAAGAATTTTTGAAATCAGTTTTGTTATAAAACTCTTGACTAACATTTATAAAGTAAAATTCATTTTAAAATACGTAAAAATACGTAAATTGAAGTGTTGAATTTTCAGGTCGTTACATCCTACCCTCCTTAGAATAATTCCGTCCTCGGAATTAAGAGGATCAATAATTGCCTAAGCAATCCAAACGATCGTCCGGAAGGCTTGACGAACGACCACGCCATAGGAAAATAAGTTGTTAATAGCATGAAATATAATGTGATATCACAACATCAAGAAAACAAGAGATGAATACATGAATACATACTATTGACATCACCATAGCTTCGATAGCTAGTGACGACACTAGCATTATCATAATAGTTACGATGTTATACTGATAGCAAATGAACGAGTATACTATCAAATGTGATAATTCATACCTCCAATCACCTGGTCGATGGCTTCAACATCTTCTGCGATCATTGTGTAGGCCTGTCGTTGCGGAGGTGGTGGTGGTTGATGAGAAGCGTCTCCAGCAGGGGCAGCAGCTGTGGCAGTGGTAGTAACTTGTACTCTTGCATCAGGACAATCTCTTGCAAGATGATCTTCCGCTCCACAAACCAAGCAGAGATTCCGGTACCAACGGCACTCTGATTTCACATGTCCCGGCCTACCACAATGGTGACATACTGGACATTGTGGTGGGGCCTGCCTCTTGAACTGGGTCTGCTGGATCGGGCGATACATCTGGTCGGATGATGGCTGACAGCTGGGCCCAGCAGCAGGGGTTGGAGGTGGTTGCCTTCTGTGAGGGGCAGCCAACTCACGCCTTTATTCCCTCTCCGTAAACTCGTGTTCCCGAGCAGCAGCTAGAACTTCGGTGTGGGTAGACAAAGTACGTCCGACTAAATTTCGGCGGATCTCTATGTTGAGACCCTGCTTGAAGCGTCGAGCCTGGGCTATTGGAGTGGCAACCAACTCGGGAGCAAAGCGGCTCAGCATGGTGAACCGGGCGTCGTATTGTTCCACCGTCATGGAACCTTGCTTCAACCCAACAAATTGCGCCTCAAGTTCCATCTGGGCCTCATGAGAGAAATATTGGGTGCGGAAAAGTTCCGTGAATGTATCCCATTGGATCGGTCGTTGGAGACGCTTTTCTGCAGAGCCCCACCAGACTCTGGCCCCATCCGTTAGTTGGGACCTGGCAGTATCCACCCAGGCATGCCTCCCGATCTGGGCGGCTCTCAAGTTCTCTTTAGTATTTTCAAGCCCTTCATCGGCCTTCATTGGGCCATCTTCTCCGTTCCAAGTCTTCGGGTGGAGGGAGCGAAATTGTTGGATGCCTCTGATTCGGGTTCAATATTACATATTTAACCCCCCATTTAGCCCTATTTTGTGCTCATGTGATACTACATTGTTCTCTAATTCATACGTATTTTCTACACATTTATTTATTAGAGAAAACACACTATTTGAGAACAAAACAGCAATTAACGAAGTATTTCTGCACTTTTTATATTTTTCCTAGCTTGGTCTCGATCTCACGATTCCAACGACTATTTATTTGTATTTTTCTGAGATCTGTGCTAATTACTGTGTATTTTTGAATGCAGAATACCAATTAAATGGAGAAATACGCTAAAAATACGAAAATACGGGCCACGTGGCTAAATCGTGGCCGCTCATTCTTCATCCAACGGCCGAGATCAAAGGGATTAATACGGGCGACGCGGCATTATTGCGGCCGTTGGATCTCGATCCAACGGCCCGCATTCGAGATCGAAGCGAGGGCGACGTGGCCAATTGTGGACCGTTGATTGCTCATCCAATGGTCGTATTCGTAGCTCACGATCTGGGCGACGTGGCCGCTTCAGCACCGAACGATCGTGATCGGATGGTCAGCAGCGATACGAAGAAGCGAGGCGACGTGGCCAAGCGAAGGCCGTAGATCGACGATCCAACGGCCAGATCGCGCCCCGCGTTTTGAATTCAGCGGCGAGATTCTTAGTTGACGTGGGCGTTTCAGCGCCGTTGGATGGAGATCCAACGGTCAAACTCGAATCCAAATCGAATTCGCGGGCGAGCGACGTGGCTAACTGAGGGCCGTGCGATTCAGATCCGACGGCCGCAACTCAATTCGAAGCGAAGCGGGCGTGCGAGCGGGTCTCGACCCGATCAACATGCCACGTGTCGACACCACAATGAATCCCGCTTGGATGAGCGGCCGTGGTTTGAAGCGGCTGATGGGTATGGGTTTAAGTTGCTATTGGATGCGGTTTTATACCCGTTAAGCTCACTTATGATGGGAATCTAGTCCCACCCCAAGTGGTTTGTTTTGTTGATGATCACACCAAATGTTATTAAATTACTAATCATACAACTTAAGTGTGTAGGTTGTGCAATAAGCTAATTGAAGCTCGAAACATACTCCGAGAAGAAGAACTTCAACCACACATATAGAAGATGAAGATGAATTTAGCTCGCAACTTCAAAGCTCAAGCACAAGAAGAGTTCAAAGATGAAGCTCAAAGAATGTGCTCAAGCTAAAGCTAAAGATGAGATCAAATTCAAGCGGAAGCATATGCAACTAGCGCTAGCTCAACCATGGCTTCAAGTTCTTCATAGAGTCTAGTGTGTGAGTTGGTTTTCATTTTCTTAGGATTATGTCAAAGCCAAGAAGAATTTGCACACACCCAAAATGATTTTCTAAAATGTTTTTAAAACTCATTTTAAACTTATTTGAGAGCATTCTTTTCATAGAAGCTAAGTTTCAATTTGTAGTCAACTACAAACACCCAGTAGTTCACTACACTGATTTCTGTCTTCTACCAAAAAAGATAGTCTGGTAGTCGACTACCTAAGTTAGGGAGTCGACTACCAGTAGTAGCAGTTTTTCTCTGAGACACTCTGGGAGTCGACTACCAAAGTTAGGGAGTCGACTACCAGCTGTGCTACCAGAATTCCTTGATTCACTCTCTCATTTATTCATTGCTTGATTTTTGGGCTAAAGTCAAACTTGATTTGAATTATTTTGAATTCTCCTTTAGCTCTATAAATAGAGAAGCCTTGAGATCTTTTTCCTCACCAATTTACTCTTGAGCAAAATTCTTATTCTCTCAAAAGATCTCATCGTTCTCATTGCTCTCAAAGTTCTTCATAGCCAAATCGGTTTTTCTATTTCTGATCTTATTTCTTATATTCTTTATAATTATTTTTAAGATCATTATTATTATTTGGCTATAGCAAATTGGTTTTCAAAATCCTTCTCTTTGATTTTTTTTATTCTCAAAGGATTTTTTGAAACATCTAGATTCTAGATCACATCGAATAATTTCATATTCTTTGTGTGATCTATGAACACATCTAGATTCTAGATCACAGTGAATAAACTCATATTCTTTGTGTGATCTACGGACGATTTAAAATTCTTTTAGCCACGTTAAGCACAATTGCAAATTTAATCTTGGCTATAGAATTATTGGGTGTAAAAACCAATCTCCACTAATTCATTGTGGTGTATTGGATTTGATTTTACTTGTAGTCCCTTGGTGATAAGGGTGGTTGTAAATCCTTGTTGTAGGCAAGGTGTTTGTGAAAAGTCCTCGGATTGTGAGGCAAGGTAAAGTCCTCGGGTTGTGAGGCAAGGGTAAAATCCTAGACAAGTCTAGGTGGTTGGAAATTCTAGTGAAGGCTAGGTGTTTGTATTGCTAAGGCAATAGTGGAAATCTCGTACCGGATTGGTCGGGGACTGGACGTACCCAGGGTTGTGGGGAACCAGGATAAAAATCCTTGTGTTTGCGTTTGATTCTCTCTGTGATTGTGTATCTCTACTTTGTTTATCTTGATTCATTGAGTATTACATTTGTAACTCATTCATAATATATTGCAAGATCAATTTCTGTATCTGCTTCTCTCTTATACTTCTGTGAAATCTTATATATCTTCATTAAGTATTTATTTAACTGAGCTGTGCTTAATTTCCCTCTGGGAGTCGACTACTGTTCTTAGGGAGTCGACTACCAGAAGAGTTTTATCTCTGACTTGTTTTGAAGATTAATTAAGTTGATAAAGAACCAAGCGTAGATCACTCTACTTGGTTTCTTAGGCAACATTAGAAGGTTTTGTTTTGTGTTGATTGATTAAAGAACGAAAAAGTTTTATCTTTGAACAACACTATTCAACCCCCCCTTCTAGTGTTGTTTGCCATCCACAGGATCCAACAACTTAAACCCGCAATCTCCCTATATAAGGTATTCCTAGGGTTTTTGGGCGTATACAAGCAGATTTGGGGCGTATTTTGGGCGTATTGGAGGCTTTAGGAGCCGTATTTTCCCCCTGAAAAATTCTGTAAAATTCCAGAGGCTATTTTCTTATTTCCAGAGAGTTTTGATGTCTTTTCAAGGATATTTGGTGATGAATTCTTAACTTAAACCTCGTATTTAGTGCTTTTCTACCGTATTTTGCTATAATCTTGATGTATTTTGCTATGAAAGTTGTTTATTATTGCATTATGAGTAGCTAAATCTCTGTTGTGCATGGTATGGAGTAGTTAGGGGATGTGATTTGTGTTAATTTGGTTGAATATCCTTGTGCTAAATCGTTAAACATCGTTAAAATTGTAATCTTTGTTCGTAAATCGACTTTTTCATATTCCAAAAGAATTGATCTAGTTGATGATTGCCCCAAAAGGGTGAGTTTTGATCTCCCCAAAAGGGAGTTTCATACTGTAGTTTTGATCTCTCCAAAAGAGAGTTTCATATCGTATTATAACTTTAGCGACGATCTTATTGAATTATTGTGTTTGAACCCCCAAAAGGGCATCTTCCGATGAATTGCTCCCAAAAGGAGAATTCATTGAGTTATATTGAGTATTTTCCGGTGAATTACTCCCAAAAGGAGAATTCATTGCGTTATACTTGTCAACCAAATTAATACGAATCATTGATCCTAACGAACCCATACCATGTGCATACTTTTTATAGATATTTTCATACACGAATTTCTATGTTCGTACATCACCAGCACGCACTTTCACACCATCGCCATCATTAGTGAAGTGGTTAGTTTCTCTTTGTTGGATTTCTATTTGATTTGAATTGTGGTTGCAACAGATTTCTTTCCGTGGATTCGACATCTGGACTCCCAGATTTTACTACTTGTACGGACTCTTGCACTTGAGAGAGAGCACCCTTTCAGAGCCCACCAAGTTTTTGGCGCCGTTGCCGGGAAGGAATGGTTTGTGACTACGGTTTATTTCATTTAGAGGACCTTCGGTGAGATCTTTCCACTTTACTGTACATAAACTTTTTTTTATTTTAATTTTTAAAAAATGGATTATATGAATTTCTATTGCACGAACAATCTGTATGATGCACAGTATGCTAATGCACACAAACATAGAATGGAGAAGCTCAAAATTGTTAATTTTAATCAAACTGACTGTGAAACTTTCTTTCAGGCCTGGAGGAGGTTCACAAACATAGTATTGAGCTATCCGCAGCATGGGTACACAAATGAAGAGCTCATGGCATTCTTCCTAGATGGACTACAACCCCAGCTGCAGGAATTCTTGGGAGTCATGACGCCGACAGAGGCGTGGGAATACATGGAGTCTCTGCAAGAAAATGAAGAAACCATGGAAGAGACTTCAGAGAGCGATTCAACGGAGTCTTCGTGCCTTGATCAAGAAGAGCAAAGCATAGACGTACCTTTGCAATCCTTGAAAGAGGAAGTTCACTCGATTATTCAGATATAGGAGGCTACATCCCATCAATTCCAGGAGAATTTCCTTGCTCGGAGTCGGCAGATTCAGAAATCCATTGAAAATCTTACTCTGATTGCCACTAGCTTAGAAGAAGGTAATGCTTTTGAAACTCAATTTACAGAATCTAATACGAGTTTATCTTCTATTGCAGGTATATCGAGCGAGCCATGTCACGTTGAGAACACGAATATAAATATCCACATGGCAGAAAGTGTGTGCAAAAGGGAGGACGAGCTAGCAATTTTGGATGAACGAGAGGAGGAGACAGCTAGGGACGAGGGTTTTGAGATTATCGCCATGGAGTCAGAACCATGCCCTCCTCCAGTTTTGTCCCAAAATCATTTACCCCTCTCTCCATTGATCGAGCATCGTACGGAGAGTAGTGCATATCTTTCAGGGAGTAGTCGTCAACTCGCTTTAATTTATTTCACTATTTTGACGACTACATTTGGAATACTTTCATTGAGAATAATTTTAAAATAATTTGGACTGACATAACTCATCTCTTGCAGGACATTGGTAAACAGCTTATAGAGATGCTTGGAGTTGTGTTGCTGGAGTCCAAATTAGATTCTGGAGGAAAAATAAGCGCCGAGGAGCGCAAGGAGCAAATTGAACAACTTCCTCCACCATCAAAGATTCGGGATCCGCCATTTGATCACGGTGTGTTCTTTCTAGTAGTGTAGATCTTTATATGCTTTTCTAGGTTGCTTGCTTGAATAAACTCGTAACCCTTTCGACATTGAGGACAATGTCCATCTTTAGTTGGGGGGTGTGTATGAGACCTTAGGATTTTTTTTTTGAGAAGAATAAATCACCAAATCTCATCATTTTAAAACTCCTTCATATGCCTCAAATTCGGATGATTACGCATTAATTGAGTTCTAAAAAATTGTTTATGGCTTGATTAAATTATTTTTCCTCCATGGAATTACCGTTAATATGCTATTCATGAAAATTTTCAATCGCCATGATTAATATCTCGAAATAGTTTGAATTTATTTCATGCATGCTAATGTGATGAAAAAGCTTAAGTATACACGATTTATAAGAAAAGTCTTCAAGTTGAAGAGGATTTTGGCCATGGTTATTAATGTTTATATTCAAAGAATGGGTGTTGAGTTGCTTACAAAAAAAAAGAAAAATGAATGAAGAAAAGAAAAGAAAAGAAAAATGAATGAAGAAAATGAAGAAGTATGTCACTAATACATAACTTGGTTGGCTCGAGTAGTACAGTCCGAGGGGTCCTTTTTGGCCTAATGCCCTATTATCGTCTGATTTGGGAGCCATTGACAGGAAACTCACTCATTTGATGGAGCGATCCACGCTATACATTTTTCTGCGAATGTTGCTTGATGCGCGTTACGCGGAACGAATAAAAGAAAAGAAATGGTGAATGTACTAAGCAACTTCAATACCCATGTCTTGAATGATTGTTTTGATAGGCCAATTCCTTGTAAACAAGAAAACTAGAATATAACGACGTGTTAAACTTTCCCTTGTGCAAAACGATGCTTGTATGTTATTTATTCATACTAAATTAGAGAAAATATCATGTGATTGATTTTGTTCTTGGATGTGTATATTGATGGTCAAGGTCATGTTGAAATGCGTATTATTGAGCCATGCCATGAGCAATTTGAAAGAACTTATTGTTTTATTACTCATCCGTATTAATCGCTCTTTTTGCTAGAGACTAGCAAATCGCTAGTTGGGGGGTGTGATTCGGGTTCAATATTACATATTTAACCCCCCATTTAGCCCTATTTTGTGCTCATGTGATACTACATTGTTCTCTAATTCATACGTATTTTCTACACATTTATTTATTAGAGAAAACACACTATTTGAGCACAAAACAGCAATTAACGAAGTATTTCTGTACTTTTTATATTTTTCCTAGCTTGGTCTCGATCTCACGATTCCAACGACTATTTATTTGTATTTTTCTGAGATCTGTGCTAATTACTGTGTATTTTTGAATGCAGAATACCAATTAAATGGAGAAATACGCTAAAAATACGAAAATACGGGCCACGTGGCTAAATCGTGGCCGCTCATTCTTCTTCCAACGGCCGAGATCAAAGGGATTAATACGGGCGACGCGGCATTATTGCGGCCGTTGGATCTCGATCCAACGGCCCGCATTCGAGATCGAAGCGAGGGCGACGTGGCCAATTGTGGACCGTTGATTGCTCATCCAACGGTCGTATTCACAGCTCACGATCTGGGCGACGTGACCGCTTCAGCACCGAACGATCGTGATCGGATGGTCAACAGCGATACGAAGAGGCGAGGCGACGTGGCCAAGCGAAGGCCATAGATCGACGATCCAACGGCGAGATCGCGCCCCGCGTTTTGAATTCAGCGGCGAGATTCTTAGGTGACGTGGGCGTTTCAGCGCCGTTGGATGGAGATCCAACGGTCAAACTCGAATCCAAATCGAATTCGCGGGCGAGCGACGTGGCTAACTGAGGGCCGTGCGATTCAGATCCGACGGCCGCAACTCAATTCGAAGCGAAGCGGGCGTGCGAGCGGGTCTCGACCCGATCAACATGCCACGTGTCGACACCACAATGAATCCCGCTTGGATGAGCGGCCGTGGTTTGAAGCGGCTGATGGGTATGGGTTTAAGTTGCTATTGGATGCGGTTTTATACCCGTTAAGCTCACTTAAACCCGCAATCTCCCTATTTAAGGTATTCCTAGGGTTTTTGGGCGTATACAAGCAGATTTGGGGCGTATTTTGGGCGAATTGGAGGCTTTAGGAGCCGTATTTTCCCCCTGAAAAATTCTGTAAAATTCCAGAGGCTATTTTCTTATTTCCAGAGAGTTTTGATGTCTTTTCAAGGATATTTGGTGATGAATTCTTAACTTAAACCTCGTATTTAGTGCTTTTCTACCGTATTTTGCTATAATCTTGATGTATTTTTGCTATGAAAGTTGTTTATTATTGCATTATGAGTAGCTAAATCTCTGTTGTGCATGGTATGGAGTGGTTAGAGGATGTGATTTGTGTTAATTTGGTTGAATATCCTTGTGCTAAATCGTTAAACATCGTTAAAATTGTAATCTTTGTTCGTAAATCGACTTTTTCATATTCCAAAAGAATTGATCTAGTTGATGATCGCCCCAAAAGGGTGAGTTTTGATCTCCCCAAAAGGGAGTTTCATACTGTAGTTTTGATCTCTCCAAAAGAGAGTTTCATATCGTATTATAACTTTAGCGACGATCTTATTGAATATTGTGTTTGAACCCCCAAAAGGGCATTTTCCGATGAATTGCTCCCAAAAGGAGAATTCATTGAGTTATATTGAGTATTTTCCGGTGAATTACTCCCAAAAGGAGAATTCATTGCGTTATACTTGTCAACCAAATTAATACGAATCATTGATCCTAACGAACACATACCATGTGCATACTTTTTATAGATATTTTCATACACGAATTTCTATGTTCGCACATCACCAGCACACACTTTCACACCATCGCCATCATTAGTGAAGTGGTTAGTTTCTCTTTGTTGGATTTCTATTTGATTTGAATTGTGGTTGCAACAGATTTCTTCCCGTGGATTCGACATCTGGACTCCCAGATTTTACTATTTGTACGGACTCTTGCACTTGAGAGAGAGCACCCTTTCTGAGCCCACCAAGTTTTTGGCCGTAGGGTGATATTCGCCTTTGATAGCCTCGAACATTTCTCGCAATGCCAGATCCGAGATCTGATGCACCGTGGGAGTTGGCCCGTTATCGGTCGGATTGTTGGCTCCAGACTGATTGGCTCCATTGGGGGTCTTTGAGGTGTTTTTGTCCATTTTTCGAGCGCCAAACACAAAGGACCTGTACATAATGTTTAGTAAGAATGTGTATATGTTTAAGGAGATCCATTAATATAGAAAGATTCTAAGAATGTCAAACGAAAGGTCATCAAGCTTAAAGGGAGGTTGGTAGTGAATAAGATCGATGACGTCACATAATCATGATTCACGTCCTTGCGGTCCAGCGGACACGGCCAGGGAAGTGACTAAGCCAGGATCATTTATGCCCAGTCTAGCTAGGTTGATCCAACAGACTTTAGCCAAGCACATTGACCGGTATCATGGTCCATTGAAGGAAGATTATCATTCATATGAGTGCCACCGATACAGGAAGATTTTTATTAATAATTAGTTAATCCTATCAACATTTAGGTTTTGTTAATGACTTTTTATTAAGGCCATATAGGTTAACTCCATTGGGACTCTCGGAAGTGTTCCCATCCGTTGTTGAATGTCATACATGCATATATAGAAAGATTGTCAGCTTCGTTGAGTATCATACACAGTACATCCTGATCTTGCTATATTGTTCATGAGGTATTTAGCGCGGACCTGCATGGGCCGCCAAACTTGTAACAACCCGCTCTCGGGGGCCAGTTACTTATTTGGTTTATTTGCAGGTCTGCAGTTTACCAGTGAAATCAACATAGCCACGATGCAGAGACGTACCAACAACACTCAAGCCAACAGACATTATTACAGTCCACAACTTTAAAAGTACAACAACAACCAGCACTCTCTCACAAAATACATGAAAAGTAAAGCAGAAAGGAAATACATCGAAGGTACATCATACACACACTCTGAATATAACAGTCGACAGTCCCAGGATCGTGCTACGGCTCTGCGGACTCGGTGGGGCCTAAGTCAACCTGTGCAGCGTCTGCGGTGCCACGGAGATGGAACCATAGGTAAGTCACAACCATTCTAGCGATAGAAAAAGAGGAGTGCACAAAATATGGAGCAGGCTATAGTAAACAAGTGCGGAAAGTAAAGCAAAGGCGAACATGCTTGCAAGAGCGAAAAGTAAAGTGCTAGTGTAGTGTACAAAGCAAAGGTGACGGTACAAGTGTAAACGTAAAGCACAAGAGTAACAACTGTGGCATGGTAGCAACAATGTTTTAACCAGCAGACAATAGTAAAACTAGAACTACGTGACTTATATAGGAAGATACTGTGTGCAACTATTAAGCTCATCTCCTGCCACAGGGGCGCTCACCCGGGCGGATCTCATTTCACTTCAGTCGTTACATTTCATTTAGACGGTCGGTACAGTGCTCTGTGTAGATGGCTCGGCGGTCGCTCCCGCACTTTCTCTAATATAAGTTTACCCCAAAAACCCAGTGCAGTGCCAGCTATTTTTAAGCATTCAATTTCATTAAGATGTCCCAGCAGTATGATGTCAACCCGATATGTCATTATGTAGCAATACGGTATGTCAATGTGTTGTTCCAGAGGTAAAGATGTTCACATGCATTAACAACACTCCAAAGATCTCTGCTTGTTGAAAAGTCAAGGCAGAAACCTCAAGAGAGAATGTCAGTCTTGAGCAATGATTTGAAGTCCAACAACTAAGTCACCGATCCATGCTTCGAGCATGCGGTATTCCCATTACGTACACTATCTAGATTTCCATGGTTAGAATTTATTGTGACTTACTCTATCGGGATCGTCGTAGCAAGATGAGGATGGAGTTAGAGCGTAAGGATTAGTACCTGCAAACATAAATAGATATCAGTCAATGGCTACACTAAATATTATCTAATTAATTGGTCGTTTTGATTTTAAAACTGATTAAAACGGCGATGAAAAGTGTTCTAAATTTTTATATATGCTATTTATGATAAAAATAGTTTAACTGCAAGCGGGAATATTTTTCTGAAGTCTATGGTAATTTTTATAATTTTTAGAAACTAAAAACTAGTTTAAAATCCCAATTTATTTAAGTGACGCGTATCTTCCGTAATTTGTTCCGGGAGCAATCCAAGTCGGAATTACTTGAATAAGCAGTCCAAATGACCGTCTCGAAGTCTATTAACACATATAATTTTATCACATATTATTGTCTATGAAAACAGCGATTTACGATTTTTAGAATGAATTATACTTATTTAATTTTTAAGTTCAAAAAAATATTCTGGAAAAAGTAGGCGTCTGATCAAGATGAAACTAGTGCCATTGGGTCCGAAATATTGTTTCCGATTTTCTGGAGCTATCCCCACATTTTTCTGGGCCATGTATTTTAAGTTATGCATTTAAAACCAAGTATACCTATTTAATAATTAATTAATTAAGGAAATTTCGAAAAACTTTCGAAATTACGAACATGCCACCGAGAGTTCCTCTCGCACCCACCGTTTACTCGATCGCCGGAGGAGTGGAGGGGGGGTTTTCTCTCGTCGGCCGGCGGCGACGGTCAGAAGGGGCGACTGCGATGGCGTCGGAGGCGGTGGTTGGCGGCGGGAGCGAGCGACGTTGAACTCGACGACGGCGGCGACGGTGAAAGCTGTGCGAGGGGGGGCTCCGGTGCTGCGGGGCGGCGGAGCATCGGAATGGAGAAGGAGCGGCGGCGCTCGGAGGCAGCGCACGGCGGCACTGGGCGAAGCGACAGCGGCGGCGATCACGGCTCCGGCGACTGCGAAAGCGAGAGAGGGATAGGAGGGCTCGTCAGCGTCACTGGGGGCGGGGTTGCTGTGCTGTCGGTGGTCGGAGAAGCCGGTGTCGATCGGAGGGAGGGGCGGCGCTGCGGGGGGTCTGTCGATGTGCAGGGGCTTCGGCGGAGTAGGGAGCTGCTGTGGTTGCGGAGCATCGTCGACGGCGGCGAGCTCCGAAGGCAGAGGCAGGGATGCGAGGCATCGTGCTCGGAGCTCCGGCGGTGTGCTTCGTGGTCGAACGGCGGCGAGTCGACGTGCGTGGGTCGGGCTCTTGGAGCTTGGGTCCGTGAGAGAGCGGGAGAGAGGAAGAGCGAGTGTGGGAGGGGGTTGAGTGAGAAGCGGGCTCCTGGGTTGTTGAAAATAAAAGAAGAGAGTTAGAGAAATGTTTGCTGTGGGTGAAAGAAGAGTAGGGTTGATTATTTATAGGGTTAAGGGAAAAGATATTAGTAATAAAAATAATAGTAATAATTTTAATGAGGTTTGAATGAATCCCTACCCCCATGTCGGATCTGACCAACCTTCGGGGTGGGTTAATGTAGGTGGTTAGGGAAATGATTAGGGGTAAAGGTAATTTGTAAAAGATAGGTAGTAAAAGTAAAATGTCATTAAGGGATGTAATTAGTAAAACCGGACGAATACAAACCCGTTTTTACAAACGACTCCGAAAAATTACGAAAACATACCCATAGGATCGTATCGACGCGAGGATCGCGAATACAAGATCCGTTTTGGGATTTGAGCTACGGAAATACTAGTTTTAGGCCAAAATGTTTAGAAAGCGGGTTTGCGGTTTCTCTATTGAAATGATATCAGAAAATTACGAAATTAATGTGGGAAGCCCTAAATGATCATAGGAGGCTACTGGAGAAGTTTGAAAACATTTTGAATATGTGTGGATAGAAAATAAATTCATTGAATCAAAACGGTAATTTTGGGAGATGAATTTTAACAGAATTGTTTTGGGCATTTGAGGAAATCTGAAATTGCTGAAATACAATATAATAAGTCTAGTACTTCAAAATATTTTTACAAAAATTTTTGAAATCAGTTTTGTTATAAAACTCTTGACTAACATTTATAAGGTAAAATTCATTTTAAAATACGTAAAAATACGTAAATTGAAGTGTTGAATTTTCAGGTCGTTACAGTAACGATATGAATAAGTATACTGTCGTACAACTAATGGGTACCTTGATGTCTTATGAGGTACGCAAGGACAGTAAACTAAAGATGCAAGACTAAAGATGAGCTAACTAGTCTCCAAACCTCACCTAAGCCTATTATCATCAACAACGACACCGTTGTTGAGGGTTTGAGAAATGAGATTGTAAATCTCAAATCTCAATTTGAGCATGTTCATATTGAGGATTCGGAGGAACACGAGATAGCGGATTGGATTTCTCGAAACTCAACTTTGAGTATTGAGAATAAGAATCTCAAGTCTCGTGTTTGTGAACTCACTACTCAAGTGTCCACTTTAGATGCTTCTATACTTTCTCTCACCGAGAAGTATGAGTCCACACTAGGCCGAATTAATAAATTCAATAAAGGTAAAACCATTTGGATAATATCCTAAATGACTTACTTCCGGCCAATCATCGCATTGGCTTGGGTATAAGATGGGAAATTCATCCAAATCATCCACAACCTTTGTTAGGCCATCTTCTGAAGCCTCAACTAGTGGGAGTAAACACTCCATGGGTAGTTCTTCTACCAATGACGCTTCCACTAGGTACACACCCCCTCTTGGAAAGAAACCCACTTTGGGTGGACCTCCAAAGAAGGGTCATGCATTTATGTACACCAATACTATGTCACGTAGGGACACACATCCTACTCCATCGGTTCACAATTATGATGATTTTTATGCTCCACGTCCACGAGCACGTGCACACCAAGTGAGACACCCTCACGCACGTGTTTCTCCACATGCATATGTTCATCCACATTATCATATGAACAACTACCATCATGCACCATATCATATGATGCCACCACCATTTCATCATGTGCCATATGCTTATCCACGACATGCATTTTTTAGGCCACCTCCTCGTAGGCCACATGCATCACGTAGAAGTCAACAACGTATGCATGCTCCCAATATGAATAGGGCTCCCAAGACATTCACTATTTAGGGCCCGAAGGACACTAGCATGCGTGAAAAACAAGGATACATGAATTCCTATTTTATGAATGTCATGCATAATGATGATTATGTTGGAAAGTCAAAGTCCAATTAGACTTGGCTTCCAAAGGTCTAATCTATTAGGACCCAATGACCTTGGGTACCATGTAATGATATTTCTATCTTTAGGTACTCATGAAAAAGAAAAGGAGCAACAAATCCAAATTTATCTCCAAGGATGGGTGGATACTCGATAGCGGGTGTTCAAAACACATGACGGGTGAAGCTCAATTGCTCTCCGGAGTGGTGCCCATTGTTAATGGGAACCGTGTTGTCTTTGGAGGCAACGAGAGCGGAACCATCATTGGTGTTGGTAAAGTTGGTAACCCATCTAAACCTCTAATAAGTGATGTTTACCTTGTTAAAGGATTAAATCACAATCTTATTTCAATAAGCCAACTTTGTGACAAGGGTTACAAAGTTAGCTTTGCGAAAGGAATGTGTCATATTTTTAGTAAAGATAATAATAATTTGTTATTTTCTGGCACACGCCATAATGATATATATATCCTAGATATCCCCAAGTCACATGAACAATGTCTCATTGCCAACACGAGTGAACAACACTTATGGCATCGACGTTTTGGTCATGTGAACTTTGGAACACTTTTTAATCTATCCAAGTTAAATTCTATTAAAGGATTTCATAAGCTTATCTTTCAAAAGAAAAGCTTTTGTGACTCGTGTCAACGAGGCAAACTTCCAAAATCGTCATTCAAACCTAAGAAAAGCATCTCATCTAAGCGGCCTCTAGAGCTTTTACATCTAGATCTTTTTGGGCCAACTTGTAACGACTTGTTTTCATCAAGACAAACTATTTACGTATTTAACCAATTTTTCAATTTTTAAACTATTTTATAATGGTTTGTCAGGAGTTTTACAATTTCAAAAATTTCTTATAAAAATATTTTGAGGTATCAGACTAGCTATGAAGTATTTTAGTAAGTTCGAGTTTTATCAAATACCTCTAAACAATCTATAAAAAATTCATTTTCAATTATTACCGTTTTGGCTTAATGACTTTATTTTCTATACAAACATCCTCAAAACGTTTTCAAACTTTTACACTAACATTCAATGATCATTTAGGGCTTCCCACATTAATTCGTAATTTTCTGAAGTCAAATCAATAGAGAACTCGCAAACCCGCTTTCTAAACATTTTGGCTTAAAACTAGTATCCCTGTAGCTCAAACCCTGAAACAGACTTCGTATTCGCGATCCTCGTGACGATACGAACCCGTGGGTATGTTTTCGTAATTTTTCGAACACGTTTACTAGTAGGGGCAAAAATCGTAATTTCCATATATCGTTACTATATCTGTTTTTTACTAATTACATGTTTACCTCCCCCTTAATTACCTAGTCTAATCTCTCACGTAACCCCTACCCGTAAACATCCATGAGGTTCATGCATCCCCTACTTTAAAACATAGTCTAAAGTTTTCATTTATTACTTACCTAATTATATTAAATACCTTTGACTAATTGCTAATTTAATCCCTATATAATACACCCTAACCTATCTTCCCTCAGGCTAATTAACCCATTACCTCTCTCTATTCACTCACGAGCTCTCTCTCTGCCCTTCGTTCTCTTCCCCATGCACACAGTCTCTCTCTCTTGAACTCACCCTAACTCTCCCTCTCCCAGGCTCAAAAGCCCCGAGCCACGATCGTCTCTCTCACAAACTCACACACAGGCACCACTCTCTCAATCCCTCTCTCTCTGTGAACGCCCTCCCCCGCTCGCTCACTACTCTCTCTCTCCCTCTTTGCTTTTGTTTTCCGTTCGATTTAACTCAGCCCGCTCGAACCCATCTCCTCCCTCCGCCTTCCATCACCTCCGACCATGGCCACCCCGAGCTCTGCAGCAGCGCTCCCTTCGACCGAGGCCACCGCCTGCACCCCACGTCGACCGACTCCGTGTTCTGTAACGACCTGAAAATTCCATCACTTCAATTTACCTGTTTTCACGTATTTTAAAAATTAATTTTACTTTATAAATGTTCGTAAAAAGTTTTATAACAAAACTGATTTCAAAAATTCTCATAAAAATATTTTGGAGCATTAGACTTATTATATTGTATTTCAACAATTTCAGAGTTCCGCAAATGCCCAAAACATTCCCGTTAAAATTCATCTCCCAAAATTACCGTTTTGATTCGATGAATTTATTTTCTATTCAAACGTCTTCAAAACATTTTTAAACTTTTATAGTAGTATCCTATGATCATTTAGGGCTCCCCACATTAATTTCATAATTTTCTGATATCGTTTCAGCCTAGAACCCGCAAACCCACTTTCTAAACGCTTTGGCCTAAAACTAGTATTTCCGTAGCTCAAATCCCAGAACGGATCTTGTATTCACGATCCTCGTGATGATACGATCCGGTGGGTATGTTTTCGTAATTTTTCGGAGTCATTTGTGAAAACGGGCTTGTATTCATCTGGTTTTCACTAATTACCGCCACTAATTACTTTTCTACAATTACTAATCAACTTTACCAATTTACTTCCACCCTAAAACCCCCAACCAACACCCTTAACCAGCCTCCCCTTAGCTGGTGATATTCAAGATGTTGGATCTCATCCACCCCTTTAATTTTTGTGTCTCCCCCCTTAATTACAAGTTTGCCATTCTCTAAACATATATAAACCCCCTCCTCCCTTCACATAATAACCCACACTATTACTATATCTCTCTCTTTCTTATTTTTCGAAACCCAGCCCCTCTCTCTTGCCCAGCACCTCCACGCACCGCCGGCTGCCGCCGCCGCCCTCGTCGCTGTTGCCGTCACTCCCCGACGACGACGCCGCCACCCGACGTTGCCTCCTCCGCCGTCCGACGTACACCCCCCTGTCAATCGGAAACGAAGAGCGTGATGTTGATTTCGAACGTATTTCGTTTTATACGAATACGTATTTTCGTATTTCGGAATTTTAATAATTATTAAATGGGTAATAATGGTTTTAAATTCATAGCTAATTATATAAGCCTCAGAAAAATATGAAACCAGCTCCAGAAAATCAAAAACATTATTTCGGATCCAATGTCGCTGGTATCATCTTGATCAAACGCCTAGTTTTTCCAGAATCATTTTTCCAACTTAAATAAATTAGGTTTTAAAAGCTTTTTCTAAGTTTCTAAAAATTATAAAAAAATACTGAAGCTTCTGAAAATTCTCCCCTCTTGCAGTAAAATCAAAATAATTATTCTAGGTTTATATATAAATTTTTAATATTTTCTGACACCGTTTTAACAAATTTAAAAATCAAACTGATCTAATTATTAAATAGAGAAAAGTTGTGTTTTCTAACTAAGTAATTTGTGTTGCAGGTACGGACTCTGGTGTACCGACTTCAGGGGAAGCACTAGATCCTCTTCCAGCTTACTACGACGGTGTTGATTTTGGTAAGTCACGACAGTTTCTAAATTTAGAAATCTAGTCCGCTGTGTTTGTACGAACTTGTAGCACCGCACTACTACGTGCTCGAAGCACGGAAGCATACGACACCTTCTTGTGTTGGACTTGTCTTTAGCCTTTGTACTTGGCACAGTTCACTTGGAACGTCCCGTAGAACATCATGTGAAGAACTTGTACTTGACACATCACCGGGTTTTGGGGTAACTCATGGTTTGCGAGAGTACGGGAGTGACTAGAGTTCGATCTTCCTGTCCTGTCGCCTGTGTTTCGGCGCCCTATCATGCTGCCTGTATTTCGGCAAACCATTCTGCTGCCTGGGTTCCGGCATTCGTCTGGGTAGCACCCATGCAAGAGATGAACTGAACGGTCACATATTGTACTCTCCGACTTGAGTCATGTAGTTCTAGTGGAGCTTGCACGATTACTTCTTTACAGTCATGCACTTTACTTTCTACACTTGTACAGACACTACACCGTACTTTACTTTACTTCCGCTTGTCATACTTGTACAGTACTCCTTTTCTTTGTTTAGAATCGTTGTGACTTACCTTCGGTTCCACTTGTGGCACCGACAGACGACGATCTGATCGAGATGATTGCCCCAGAGTACGAGGAGCTTGCGTACGACCCAGAAGCCACGGATTTTTAGTTATCTGTGCTGGTGTGTGTGTTGTGAGATGTATTTCTATTCTGTATTTCCTTTCTGTACTTTTCCTTTCATGTATTTTGTGTGAGAGAGTGCAGCTGCTGGTTTGTAATCTTGCTCGGACTGTAATAACGTTGAATGCTGGTTTGAGTGTTGTTGGTACATCTCTGCGTTGTGGCTATGCTGAATTCACTGGTAAACTGCGAAACCTGCGAGTAAATCAGATAAGTAACTGGCCCCCGAGAGCTGGTCGTTACAAGTTTGGTGGTCCATGCAGGTCCGTGCAAAATACCTCGTGAACAGTGTAGCAAAACCAGGGTGTATCGTATACGATACTCAACTAAGCTGACATTTCTATAGATGCAGGTTTGACACTCGAAGGACGGACGAGAACATCTCGGAGAGCCCCAATGGAGTTGACCTATCTTGCCTTAATAAAAAGTCATTAACAAAATTTTGATAGGATTAATTAGTTGTATAAAAAAAGAAAATCTTTCTGTGTCGGTGGCTCTCATATGAATGATAATCTTCCTTCAATGGACCATGATACCGGTCAATGTGCTTGGCTAAAGTCTGTTGGATCAACCTAGCTAGACTGGGCATAAGTGATCCTGGCTTAGTCACTTCACTGGCTGTGTCCGCTGGACCGCAAGGACGTGAATCATGATTATGTGATGTCATCGATCTTCTCCACTACCAACCTTCCTTTATCTTGATGACCTTTCGTTTGACCTTCTTAGAATCTTTCTACACCAATTCTTACTAAACATTATGTACATGTCTTTTGTGTTCAATGCTCGAGAATGGACGGAAACACCTCAAAGACCCCCAATGGAGCCAATCAGTTTGGAGCCAACAACCCGACCGACAACGGGCCAACTCCCACAGTGCATCAGAACTCGGATCTGGCATTGCGAGAAATGGTCGAGGCTATCAAAGGCGAATATCACCCTACGGAAGGCATCCAACAATTTCGCTCCCTCCACCCGAAGACCTGGAACGGAGAAGATGGCCCGATGAAGGCCGATGAATGGCTAGAAAATACTGAAGAGAACTTGAGAGCCGCCCAGATCGGGAGGCATGCCTGGGTGGATACTGCCAGGTCCCAACTAACAGATGTAGCCAGAGTCTGGTGGGGCTCTGCAGAAAAGCGTCTCTAACGACCGATCGAATGGGAAAAATTCACGGAGCTTTTCCGCACCCAATATTTCTCTCTTGAGGCCCAGATGGAACTTGAGGCGCAATTTATTGGGTTGAAGCAAGGTTCCATGTCGGTGGAACAATACGACGCCCGGTTCACCATGCTGAGCCGCTTTGCTCCCGAGTTGGTTGCCACTCCAATAGCCCAGGCTCGACGCTTCAAGCATGGTCTCAACATAGAGGTCCACCGGAATTTAGTCGGACGTACATTGTTTACCCACACCGAAGTTCTAGCTGCTGCTCATGAACACGAGTTTATGGAGAGGGAAGAAAGGCGTGAGTTGGCTACCCCTCTCAGAAGGAAACCACCTCCAACCCCTGCTGCTGGACCTAGCCGACGACCCCCGCCTACTCAGATGTATCGTCCCACTCAACAGACACAGTTCCAGAGGCAGGGCCCACCACCACCACAGCGCCTAACATGTCATCATTGCAGGAAATCAGGGCACCTCCGCTCAGAATGCTGATCTTTTCTAAACCTCTGTCTGATCTGTAGATCAAAGGACCATGCTGCAAGGGACTGTCCTGAGAGGAAGTCTCAGCTACCTAACCCTGCTCCGGCCCATGTCCCTGCCAGGAATGTGCCGCCACGTCCACCACCACCTGCTCAGCAACGTCAGCCACTCCCTCCGCAGCAACAGGTATACCAGCAGGCTCGGCGACCAGCGCCACCCCAGAGGCGCCAAGCCTATACCATGACGGTAGAGGAGGCTGAGGCCACAGGCCAAGTGATCACTGGTATGAGATTCTTTTCACTAAGCTACACACTCTATTATTTAGGGATCGTAAGCTTAGACATGATTCTCATCACCGTAGGTACCGTCTTAGTAGCCGGTAAGCCTGCCCTCACACTGTTCGACTCAGGAGCTACACATTGCTTCTTGGCGAGTTGATTCTCCAAACACACGCCATATCTGTTGAACCTCTGACTTCCCGTTGGAAGGTCGAGACCGTTGGTGGTTCTCTACCGGTAACCAGCGGATGCCTCCAATGCTCTGTTGTGATTTGTGGACGAGACCTCTTTGCCGACTTCATGGTGATAGATGTAGTGCCCTGTGAAGCTACTGCACATGTACTAGAGGGGGGTGAATAGTACTTTAAAATAATCAAGAAGATAATTCCTAATTATTGTGCACACATACAAACAACAATGTTGAATTAGACTACAAACAACAAATGACAAAAATTAACAAACGCAAACAAAGCATGTAACGGGTTCGGATCCACCCAAGTCTCCCCGACTTGTTCCCGGTGATCCTATGTCCCAACCACCCGGATCCCCTCCAGATACTTGAGTTAGAAACCCTAACTCAAGATTTAGCACTATGAAATTCTTGTGAAAAACCTTCACAAGACCAAATCATACACAATGAAAATGTGACTCCCACAACCCAGGATCACACACACTCTCACAACCGAGAGACAATCTTAAATATCAAATACGATGAAATAAAGAAATACTTACCACAAAATCCTATGCCTTGAGTATACTTACCAAATTAGGGCAAAGAGTGATTTTGAGGAAGAAGAAGGCACCAAGCCCTAGCTCCAAGATATTGACCAGCAATGGAGTCCTAGGTGGATGTTGGTGACCTTGGATCAAGCTCCTTTGCTTGGAAGGCTCACAATCAATGAATCTCTCTTTGGAAATAAGAGTGAGGGAGAGATTCAAGTGAGGAGAGAAAGCTTTAGAATGGAGTTTATTTGCTTCTCTTTGATTCTCAAATATATCTAATAATCAGCCGTTAATATCCTTGAAGAACCCCTCCAAGTATATATAGGATAGAGGATAGAGAGAGAAGAAATCGAGTCATTAAAGGCTCCAACGGCTCTATTTCTGAAGCAGTTAGTCGGTCTAAGAAGGATCACTGACCGACTAGATTGCCAACTAGTCGGTCGGTGATTCTTCATGAACCGACTAACAGGCTTACAGCCAAACAAGAAAGTTCCAGGCAACATGAACTAGTCGGTCTAATAAGACTTGCCAACCGACTAGTTTCACAACTAGTCGGTCGGTGAGTGTTCTTTGACCGACTAACAGATGAAATCGAATAGGCTGGATACAAGTTGATTTAGTCGGTTTAAGAACAAATGCTGACCGACTAGTTTCTCAACTAGTCGGTCGACAAATGTTCTTTGACCGACTAACGATAAACAGTAACTATGGCTGTACAGAGGAGCTCAACTAGTCGGTCTAAGAAGGATTCCTAACCGACTAGATCGTCATCTAGTCGGTCGGTGACTCTTCTTTGACCGACTAATTGATCAACAAATCTGAGCTGAAATGAGCAAGGCATTCTAGTCGGTTTAAGAGGAATTGCCGACCGACTAGATCGTCATCTAGCCGGTTGGTTCTTCTTCTTAAACCAACTAACATGCACTAGAAGCCGAGGGAAGAAGCGATAGGCTTCGGGAAAGTTTCTAATGGCTTCTATGATAATCCTAGCTCTAAGATATGAGTGAAATGAAGATAATGATGTAAGTCCTACTCAAGGCTTAACATTCTAATCTATGAAGCTAGAAGACAATATAAAATACATGACGAACCCTCTTCAAAGCTTCAATCTTCATTCTTGACTTCAATAAAACTCCTTGAGCTTCAACGAAGCTTTAGGCACACGATCACACGTATTGAGAAGTCTTGAGACGTCGCTTTTGATGTACGTATTCTTTTGGTGACGATCTCCATAACTGCGCTCACAAATAGTTAGTATACGATATTTATGTTTGCTCATCATCGAAAACCAAATCCGGGGAATCAATACTCAACATTCTCCTCCTTTTTGGTGATGACAAACCAACATAAATAATAATCAATAATAATGATTCAAATGAAATTTACTTACTCCCCCTGCATTGATGACACGTTAGTTTCGTATTAAACAATAATCATACGCATCAAACAGGCGAGGGCAATATAAAATATGAATCCTATTATCGCAATTTAGGATCTAAATCCATTTTATATCTTAACTCCCCCTGAATCTAACATATCAAATTAGATTCATGGTAAATTGCTTTGAATTATCAATTAGCACATTGTCATTATTAATTCTCTCCCCCTTTGGCATTAGCAAAAAGAGCGGGAGGAGATCAACAACAAAATTGCAATGGCTAAGAAATTAAAGCATGGGAGTCTAAGAATACGACCACGGTCCAAATGACACCAAAGTAAAATACCAAATGTAAAATATCGAATAAAATCAAAGCGTGCCAACATGACCATAGTCGAAAATCGAAAACTGAAATCACCAAACCATAGGCGAAAATCGAAAATCGAAATCATCAAACCATAGGCGAAAATCGAAATACGAAATCGTCAAGCCATAGATGAAAATCGAAATACGAAATCGTCAAGCCATAGTCGAAAATCGAAATACGAAATCGTCAAGCCATACGCGAAAATCGAAATACGAAATCATCAAGCCAAAGGCGAAAATCGAAAAACGAAATCTCCAAAACTCAAATTAATTTCACTTATTGAGTTATGGAACATACTCTCCAATATCAACATTTATAACGAAACGAGAGCATGGAA
Organism: Scilla litardierei; assembly: GCA_030789695.1. NCBI lineage: Eukaryota > Viridiplantae > Streptophyta > Magnoliopsida > Asparagales > Asparagaceae > Scilla > Scilla litardierei. Next base: position 215,277,331 of record CM061134.1, on the reverse strand, counting down.
AACAATCCTATGATTTCATGAAATCAAATCTATTTAATCCAATAAAATTGTCGAACGACGAAATCAACATCAGAGACAAAAATCCAATGTGAATGCCAACTGTAACATATATAATACCAAGAGTAACATGCAAAAATGTTATGCCAAAAATAGATAGAACATCATAGAACTTATGGCATATGCAATTCTAGCATACTAATTTAAACAAAATGATACCAATGTAGATATTCTAACAATGCATGCAATCAACACACATGGATACCAAATGTATATCAAATGTAAGAATATACTTACAACATTAAGCTCCCCCTACTTTGGTGCATCTCTTAAGCACCATCAACTCCATTTGAATGAAAAATCCTTTGCAAATCAATGAGTTGGTAGGGTTGGTATCCCATGGTGGATTGAACCTAGTAAACATCATTTTGGTATCCAAAAGTCCTTTTGGATCCTATGGGTTAGACAACAAATTTAACATATTAACTTCAAATAAACGTAACACATAGCCATATTAAATTCAAATTAACATGCGCATCCACGATTAATATGTAAATAAAAAATAAACCAATTCTTACCACAATTGCATTGGTAACCATAAAATGAAATTAAACATATGGTACCAAGCAATGAAGGGTCAATGAAGACTAACCCTTCGGAAACCAAGTCCACGAGGACCGTGATTTCCCAACATAATCATCATTCAAAATAATATCATTAATAAACGATTGCACATACATATCCTTATTATACATGCTTGTGTTCTTCGGACCCCAAATAGTGTATGTCTTGGGAGTCCTAATCCTACTGGGAACATGCATACGTTGTTGATTTCTATGTGATGCATGTCGTGGATAAGCATATGGCATATGATGCAATGGTGCATGATGATAATTATTCATATGAGAATGAGGATGGACATATGCTTGTGGTGGAACACGTGCATGAGTGTGTCTCACATGGTGTGCACGTACTCGTGGATGTGGAGCATAAAAATTATCATATGTGCTAACATGCGGAGTAGGATGTGTGTTCCTACGTGGCATGGCATACATGAAAGCATGACCCCTCTTTGGAGGTCCACCCAAAGTGGGTTTCTTTCCAAATGGGTGTGTGTTCCTAGCGGAAGCACCATTGGTAGGAGAACTACCCATGACGTGTTTACTTCCACTAGTAGAAGCTTCGGAAGATGGCCTAACAAAGGTGGCGGACGATTTGGATGAACCTCCCATCTTATACCCCAAGCCAATGTGATGATTAGCCGAAAGTAAGTCATTTAGGATATTATCCAAATGGCCCTTACCTTTATTGAATTCATGAATTCGGCCTAATGTGCACTCATATTTCTCGGTGAGAGAATGCATCGAAGCATCCAAGGTGGACACTTGCGATGTGAGTGCGCAAACATGTGATTTGAGATTTTTATTATCAATACTCAAAGTTGAGTTTTGAGACGTCAAATCTGCTATCACATGTTCATCCGAATCCTCGATATGAACATGCTCAAGTTGAGATTTGAGATTTACAATCTTATTTCTCAAATCTTCAACAACGGTGTCGTTGTTGACGATGAAAGGCTTAGGCGAGTTCTTAAGACTATCTAGCTCGTTTTTAGTCTTAATAGATTTAGTAGCCAAATTAGAAAACTTATTCCAAAGTTGTTCGTTGGCTAATCTAAGTTCATCTATAGTTACCTCTTCGTCTTCATCCTCGCTTCCATCCTCGCTTTCATCTTCGCTTTCATCGGAGAAAGTCTCTTGAACACGTTCCTCTTTTCCCATGAAGCACGTGTGTGCTTTCTCCTCTCGTTCATCATCCGACTCTCCACTTGAGGAGTCCTCTTTGGAGTCGGTGAAAGTGCCTACAAGTCCTTTCTTGTGCCTTCTCGACTTGTCGTACTTGGATGCATTCCACTTCTCCTTATGTTTGTTTAGGGGATAATCCGGCTTGATATGTCCTGGCTTGTTGCATTTATAACACACGGGAGTAGAAGCATTAGTCAAAATAAATTTTGATTTACTCTTCAACTTACCTTGTTGGAAGAATCGGTTGAACTTCTTTGCCAAATTGGCCAAAGCTTCCATGTCCAATTCTTCTTCCGATTCTTCATCATCGGTAGATGGAGCGGCCTTATAAGCAATCGCCTTTTTCTTTGGCTTGTCTTGCTTCAAGTACGCTTTCATCTTCTCCTTCATCTTTATCTTACTCTCCTTGCGTACCTCGTAAGACAACAAGGTACCCAATAATTGTACGACAGTATACTTATTCATGTCGTTACCTTCCTCGATGGCGAAGGTACGCTTTTCCCAACAAGAAGGAAGTCTGTCGATTATCTTCGCGACTTTCTCCTTTTGGGTGTAGATCTTTCCAAGTGCTTCCAATTCGTTGGATATGTCCACGAAGCGAGCATAGTAGTCCTTCATAGTTTCACCATGTTCCATGTGAAACAACTCAAATTCTTTGTTAGCGACAATGAGTTTAGAATCTTTTACCGTACTCATTCCTTCGTGTAGGATGAAGAGTTGGTTCCATACTTGATATGCACTCTTACATGTGCATATATTGTTGACGTCTTTGGGCTCCAACGCACATTGCAAGGCATTCATGGCCTTGGCATTGCTTACCTCCACGGCGACCTCCGCGGTAGTCCATTTCGCGAAATCTTATTCGACGGGCTCGACATACTCCGTCATCGTGGCTCTCCAAAGTGAAGCGCTCCGGAGGAAGGTTTCCATCCGGCATTTCCAGTACCCATAGTTGGTACCGTTGAAGTGAGGAGGCCTAACTGAGGATATCCCTTCCAAAACTGAAGAAGCTCCTTGACGATCCTTGAAGACGTTGTAGTCGTTGTTTGTCATAACTTTGAACTCTGGCTATGTAGCTTTAACCTTGGCTCTGATACCAATTGTAGTGCCCTGTGAAGCTACTGCACATGTACTAGAGGGGGGTGAATAGTACTTTAAAATAACCAAGAAGATAATTCCTAATTATTGTGCACACATACAAACAACAATGCGGAATTAGACTACAAACAACAAATGACAAGAATTAACAAATGCAAACAAAGCATGTAACGGGTTCGGATCCACCCAATTCTCCCCGACTTGTTCCCGGTGATCCTACGTCCCAACCACCCGGATCCCCTCCGGATACTTGAGTTAGAAACCCTAACTCAAGATTTAGCACTATGAAATTCTTGTTAAAAACCTTCACAAGACCAAATCTTTGAGATTCGGCAACCGCATCTGCGTACCATCTGGAGATGTCATAGAAGATTTATTGGAGGAAGCCCACAGCTCTCTGTATTCTATTCATCCAGGCGGGACCAAGATGTACCAGGACTTGCGACTGCACTATTGGTGGCATGGGATGAAGAGAAGCGTCGCACGCAGTGTGGCGAAGTGTATAGTGTGCCAACAGGTGAAGGCTGAACATCACCGGTCTGCTGGATTGTTGCAGCCTTTGCCCATCCCGGAGTGGAAATGGCAACACATCACGATGGACTTCGTGACGGGACTGCCCAAGAGCACGAAGCACAACGATGTTGTCTGGGTGATCGTTGATCGATTAACCAAGTCAGCACACTTCATTCCTTTCAGAGTGGGCCAGTCGACCGAGATGCTTGCCAAGAAATACATGGAGGAGATCGTGAAGCTGCACGGTGTCCCTGTCAGCATTGTTTCGGACAGAGACACTCGATTCACGTCTCATTTTTGGAAGAGCTTGCAGGAGTGTCTGGGGACCCGATTAAGCTTCAGTACAGCTTATCATCCTCAGACTGATGGCCAGTCGGAACGCACCATTCAGATCCTAGAGGACATGTTGCGTGCATGTATGCTGGACTTCAAGGGATCTTGGGAGGATCATCTACATCTCGTGGAGTTTGCATACAACAATAGTTATCAGGCCAGCATCGGTATGGCGCCTTTTGCACCGCTATACGGCAGGAAGTGTCGTTCCCCTTTGAGCTGGGACGACGTTGACGACCGAGAACTCATCGGTCCGGATTTGATTGTAGAGGCAGTTGAAGTAGTTCGGACCATCAGAGAGAAGCTACAGTTGGCGTAAGATCGATACAAGCATTGGGCAGATGCGAAGCGCCGACATTTAGAGTTCCAGCCTGGCGATCATGTATTTTTGAAGATTTCACCGAATCGTGGGATGATTCGCTTTGGACGAAGAGGGAAGCTCAGCCCTCGATATATTGGTCCATTTGATATCTTGGAGCGAGTAGGTGAAGTGGCATATCGCCTTGCCTTGCCACCTGCATTGGAAGGAGTACATGAAGTCTTTCATGTCTCGCAGCTTCGACGCTACGTGAGTGATCCTAGTCATGTTGTGGATTACTCCGAGATTGCCGTTCGTCTAGATCTATCTTATGATCAGCTCCCAGTCAAGATCTTGGATTGACGACAGAAGACCCTCAAGAATAGAGTGATCAATCTTGTCAGGGTCTTGTGGCGTCACGACACACATGAAGAGTCTACTTGGGAGCGAGAGGATGATATGAAGAAACGCTACCCTTACTTATTTATCGAGTCTGAGGACCTTGCTAGTCTTGAGACAAGTCTCGAAAACAATGTAGATGATAGTATGTATTCTTAGACAGTATCGCTTGTTTTTTCTAGATGCTGTGATATCACATTTTATTTCGTATTATATTTTCTATCATTTATTTGCTTGAGCTTCTTCATAACATCAATTACTTGTAATGCTATGCTAAGCTACTGCACAAGTACTAGAGGGGGGGGTGAATAATACTTTAAAATAATTAAGAGGATAATTCCTAATTATCTTGCAATCTCTACCAATTAATGCGGAAATGCGGAATAGTAAATAATCGACAACGAATAAGACAATCGCAAACAAGCAATATTACTGGGTTCGGATCCACCCAAGTCTCCCCGACTTATTCCCGGTGATCCTACGTCACAACCACCCGGATCCCCTCCGGATACTTGAGTTAGAAACCCTAACTCAAGATTTCCACTATGAAATACTTGTGAAAACCTTCACAAGTCAAATCATACACAAATGAAAATTGTGACTCCCACAACCCGGGATCACAACCACTCTCACAACCGAGAGTGAAACACTTACAATATCGAAAGTAAATGAAATAGAAAAGCTTACCGCAAAATACCTATGCCTTGAGTATACTTACGAATTAGGGCAAAGATGATTTTGAGAAAGAAGAAGGCACCAAACCCTAGCTCCAAGATGTAGATCAGCGATGTAGAGCTATGAGGTAGTTGGTGACCTAGAATCAAGCACTTGGCTTGGAAGGCTCACAATCAATGAATCTCTCTTTTGAAATAAGAGTGAGGGAGATATTCTTGAAAGGAAATGAATGAGCTTTAATGAGATTGAATGATTCTCTTTTGATCTCTAAACTTCTCTTAATATCAGCCTTGAGTGCAATGGATGCAGCACACCAAGTATATATAGGTTAGAGGAAAGAGAGAGAGAAAAACGTTTCAATTAAAGCTCCAACGGCTCTATTCTGAACCAAACTAGTCGGTCAAAGAACAACCACCGACCGACTAGTTCATCAACTAGTCGGTCGGTTAGACAACATGAACCGACTAACTGGTGAACATGGAATAGATCGAAGTTTAGACTAACAGAACTAGTCGATCAAAGAACACTTGCCAACCAACTAGTTTCACAACTAATCGGTCGGTGAGTGAACTTAGACCGACTAAGAGATAAAACAAATAGTCTGAGTACAAATTGAATTAGTTGGTCCAAGAACAAAAGTTGACCGACTAGTTCATCAACTAGTCGGTCGCCAAATGAACATATACCGACTAACGATAAACAGTAACTTGGCATGTACAGGGAAAGCTCAACTAGTCGGTCTAAGAAGCATCACTGACCGACTAGTTCACAAACTTGTCGATCGGTAAGTCAACGTAGACCGACTAACTGTAAATAGTAAAGAGCTTAGAATTGAGAAGGCAAACTAGTCGGTCCAAGAAGCTTTACCGACCGACTAGATCACCATCTAGTCGGTTGGTTCTTCTTCTTGAACCAACTAACATGCACAAGAAGTCGCGAATCGAAGCGCGATGCTTCGGAAAAGTTAGTATGGACTTCTTACAAGTTCCTAGCTCTAAGATAGGAGCGTAATGAAGATTAAAATGTAAGACCTACTCAAGGCTTAACATTCTACGGAACGAAGCTAAAAGACATTAAATAAACTTTGACGAACAGTCTTCGAAAGCTTCGATCCGAATCTTCATGACTTCTAAAATGGTCCAAAAGCTTCAACGAAGCTTTAGGCATACGATCACGTGCTTTGAGAAGTCTCGAGACGTCGCTTAAGATGTTCAACGAAGCTTGGCGACGATCTCTATAACTGCGCTCACAAAGAGTTAGTTCACGATATATTTATGTTTGTTCATCATCCAAAACCAAATCCGGGGAGTCCAATATCCAACATTGTCCCCCTTTTGGTGATGACAAACCAACATAAATAATAATCAAAAATAATGATTCAAATGTAATTTACTTACTCCCCCTGCATTGATGACACGTTAATTCCAAAATTATATATTAATCATAAGCATCAAGCAGACGAGTGAAGTATAAAAATGAGAATCAAATATTGAAATTTAGGATTAGAAATCCATTTATATATCTTAACTCCCCATGAATCTAACACATCAAATTAGATTCTTGGAAAAATGCTTAAATTATCATTTAGCTCATCGTCAGTATTATATCTCTCCCCCTTTGGCATTAGCAAAAAGAGTGGGAGGAGATCAACGACAACAACAATGGCTTCAAATAAAAGCACGGGAGTCGTAGAATATGACCACGGTCCAAATGACACCAAAGGAAAATACGAATTAAATCAAAGAGTGTCAATGAGACCAAAGTCGAAAATCGATAAATAAAATCATCAAAACTCAAATTAATTTTACGAATTGAGTTATGGAATATACTCTCCAATATCAACATTCTTGGTTAATTTAGTGCATGGAAAACAATTCTATGTTTTCATAAAATGAATTCTATTTAACCAAGTATTATCGTCGAGCGACGAAATCAAAACATCAGAGACATATAAAATATAAAATGTGCACAACATAATGTAAAAGTCAACATCGATGTATATATATATATATATATATATATATATATATATATATATATATATATATATATATATATATATATATATATATATATATAAATGAAGCATATGTACATCAAAAAGATACATCGCCGACATAAATAACATCGATCCAACGATCGGGACACAAAATACATCAAAATATCACAACATATAACATACGTCACACCGGACACCAGAGTATCACACTACATCAAAAATATCCAGAATATCATCAAAATACATGAAGATACATCAAAATACATCAAAAATATCAAAAATCTGAACCACCCTCTATCCTACCCAAACTCTCTCACTATAAGATCCATCATCCAAAGAGAATCGGAGAGTCCTCAGAGAAGCTCAAGAGGCAGCGGGAGGATCTGCAGCAGCAGCAGGCTCAGCAGCAGGAGTGGAGGTGGTCACCGGATCAGCTGAAGTGTCCACGGGAGCGACGGTAGTGGCCTCGGGAGCACTAGTTGGAGTATCCACCTCAAGAACAGTGGCAACAGGTGTGCTCTCGTGGTCACCAGCAGACGAAGCAGCAGCAGCACCAGAAGTGCCCTCAGGGGCACGATTAGAAACACAAACAAGCTCCTCAATTTCCTCCTCGTCCAACTCCTCCTCGTCAGAGACTGACGGAGGGATCTCAATGCCCAAACGTGAGGCGATACGAGCAAGTATCTCCTCAGTACGAGCATAACGAGACTCCATATGTCTCACTGAACGTGCAAGCTCGTCAAGAGTGGTAGAGGGAGCAGGAGCAGCTGAGGCAGAAGCAGACGCTGAAGCAGAGGGGGTCGTCCTCTGAACGTGACGCAGCGCCGCAAGAGACTTCTTGACGGCCGTCACATTCAGAGGGGGACCGAGGGGACGCTCATCATCAGGGGGCAAAGTGACACGAAAGAGACGAAACACGAGTGTCAACAAGCACGGATATGGGATATGAGTAGACTTCGTGGACTTACAGATACACTCGAAAGAGTTCATCTTATCGAGTATGATCCGAGCCCAGTTAATCTCGCTCCCCATGAAGATGGCATAGATCAACTTCAGGAATGGCTGGGAAGGCAAAGAAGAGGATCCATACTTAGGAAGTAAGCACGACTTCAAGATCAAGTTAAGGACCCAGCCATTAGGCTTGAAAGACTTCGATGACACGCCAATCATGGCAGGAGGGATCTCATGGAAAATCTCAGAAAGAATGACCTGATCGAGGGAAGAGATGTCATCGACGGAAATATCTGAAGGGAGGAGGCCAGACGACGAGCAACCAATCAACTCTACTAAGATTTCTGTCGTGAGGACTATCGGTGTCCCCAAGATAGTAGTCTCAATCGAGTGGGTCGCGTCGTACTGACCACGGACACGGTTGGCATAAAAGAGTTTGACCAAACGAGGGTAAGGGTGTGGATTCGCCTTAGGGTCATATCGAAGGTAATCGATAAGACCAGAAGACGAAAGGAGATCAGCTAGGCCTGGGAAGTCAGAAAACTGTACGAAATACTCCAGAAGCAGCGGGCAGTGTTCGATACGGTTGTAAGCTACAAGGCACATAGGGTCATCGCGACACAACGAGATATCGACACCGCCAACCGGCATCGGACCCTTTCCCTTAGGCTGACGTGTGGAAGTACGGGGTTGAGAGCTAGACGCAAGTTCCCTAGGAGGGGGTGAGGGATCCTTATGGGTCTCGGTCTCGGGTATGTATTCTGTGTCGGAATCGGATGGAGGAGTAGGGGCACGGAGAGACACAGGCTTGGGCTTGGGCTGAGATTGGGCACGGGGTTTTGATATCGCCGTCCTCTTACGCTTAAGAGGAGGCGAAGACGAAGAGGGTTGGGTGGTCTTCGATCGGCGTTTGGGTGGGGTTCGTTTGGGTTGCGGGGGGTCCGAGGGTGGCGAATCGACAGTCATAGGCGATGGACCAGAGGGATTGATCGGGATTCGTGTTCTTTCCATAAGCGAAGCAAGACACGACGCAATCAAACAAGAAATCTAAAACTAGAACCCTAAAGAACCCTAGCCGAACCGAAAAGAGATAACCCTAAACCTAGGAGCAAAACCCTAACCCTAGGAGCTGAAAGAGATGATAAGAAGATACCCTAGGTGTAACGACTGGTTTTCGTGTAATTGGATTATCTATATTAAAATATATGCTTGGTGGATTTTCTCCTTGGATGTGTGGTTTTCGTCGCCATAGCTTTCACTTTCGATCGTTTCGTCGTGATTTTCTAGCTTCTTCCTTCGATCGTCGATTTCGGAGTAAGTCATTCGTGACAAGCTTCAAATCGCTCATATCTTAGAGTTAGAGTGATCTTAGAAGCCATATGAATCTTCCCGAAGCTCTGCGATTCGAATCGGCACTTTTAGTCCATCTTAGTTGGTTCGAGAAGGGGAACCAACCGACTAGATTGAGATCTAGTCGGTCGGCAACTCTACTCAAACCGACTAGTTCCTTGGAATAATTTTACTTAAGTTACTGTTTCTGTTTAGTCGGTCTAAGTTCATCTTTCGACCGGCTAGTTGTTAAACTAGTCGGTTAAGTTTTGTACTCAGACCGACTAATTCTTAGTTCTTCTGTGCAGTCAAGTACTGTTCATTCTTAGTCGGTCTAAGAACGTTCGTCGACCGACTAGATGAGAAACTAGTCGGTCAGTAGTTGTTCTTTGACCGACTAAATCTAAATCCTATTTCTGTACAGGAGTTACTGTTTGGACTTAGTCGGTCTGCGTTAGTCAACCGAGCGACTAGTTCCCAAACTAGTCGGTCAGTGGTTGTTCTCGGACCGACTAATCAGTGCCAAAACCCTAATTTCTGGGCAGCCGCCAGCCCTTCCTATTTAAACCCCTCCCAAACGTTTTCTTCTCCTTCCTCACGACCCAAAACCCTAGTTTCTCCCCCATTGAGCCCCCTACTACCTCAAACCCTTATTCCTTCATCCCAAGCCCAAAATCCATCATCCAAACTCTCCCTTAACACATTCTACCTCTCATCTTCCTCAAAATCTCATCAAACCCCCAAAATCCCCCAAAACCCTATTTCTCCAAACTTCTCCATTCATTTCCAGATCTGAACCCTAGGTTTCCCCGGATCGTTCTTCCGTTGCCGTGCTTGCTCGGCATCGATCTTCCGCTTCTATACGGTAGGGTTCGATCCTTTGGTTTTCTCATAACTCTCCTTGTGATTTTATTGAAACCCTAATAATAAACTAGGTGGATGTTGTTTGATGATTGTTTCTCCGTGGCAGCGATTTCCTCTCCGTAGATAACTTTTGTGGCGTGCCTCGTTGATCATCTTCCTTGGCGTGAGGCAAGTGAAACTTGCATTTCTTGATTTGGGCCATGTCTTAGGCCATTTCCCTTGCTTTAGCGTAAAAGAGACTAGACGGTGAAAGGATAGCCGTCTAGACGCCTTCGACTTAGCTTGACAACGAAGCTTGGTCCGTCAACCTCATCATGCTTGTATGTCACGTTTAAATTCAATTAACGGTACGCAATTATCTGTTCATATCATCCCTGCATCTTTGCCTGTCATGTTTAAATTCTATTAACGGTACGCAAATATCTGTTCATGTCATTGCATAGTGATTATTCATCGTGATTGCGTAGCACACGCTACAATACTTATATTCCTGGCTCGTGTTCCAGAAGCGAGCCCTGTAGTTGGAAACCCCAACGCTCGATACACATGGGTGGGGTAAGAGATAAGCGGACTGAGCCCCGAGTTGGCCTGATCCGCCACTCCAGCCAGCAGGTGGACTCTCTAGTGCACAAGTGATTAATAGTGATACGAGATAAGCGGCCGGAGCCACGAGCTGGCCAGCAGGTGGACTCTCTATGCACTAAGTGATAAACAGTGATAAGTGATAAATAGTGATACGAGATAAGCGGCCTGAGCCACGAGCTGGCCAGCAGGTGGGCTCTCTATGCACTAAGTGATAAACAGTGATAAGTGATTAGTGATTAGTGAATTGGTAGCTTTCGCTACATCGTGCGTGCTTGTCTCTCTTTTAAACTGCTGCATCAAACTAAACTGTCATATCATTGCTAATATTATAAATGCTAGGTTGTTAGTTACCTTCAGTTTCCTTGCACAAGTCTTTCCAGACTTGCTGACATGTGCCCCTCTCTCTTTTGGGTGTCACATGTTAGACCCAGAGCCAGAGCTTGTTGCAGGAGATATGGTGTTGCTGATGCTGATGTTTGCTGTGGTGGTGAGTGGACACCAGGGGCATGTCTTGAAGACCGCTCGTGTTCACTTCTTTGTTTAGGTTTGCTGTTAGTTGTTGGTGCGTGGCACCCTTGTACGTATGTTATACTTTGTTGGCCATGTTTCGGCATTAGACCCTTTTCCATTTAGCCTGGTGGCTTTTCTGCGATATTGTAATTTGTTTATGGACATTTGGAGATTCAATAAAATGTCGTCTCATTTCTTTATTATCATTGTTGTTTCGTTTCGCTTTGCAAGGACTTGCCATAATAAGTGTTTTTTTACGCTTATCAGACTTGGAGCTTCACAGCTTCAAGTTTGTGCGGACCTTTTCACGTCTCGCCTCCACATTTTTGGGAAGCGGGGCGTGACAGATTTTATTGGTGGCCCATGCAGGTCCATTTGCAAATGCGAACTATCGAAACAACGATAATAATTAAAGAATGTCCATTAAATGAATTAGAACATCCAAATTATAAGCCCGGAGTCGAGGTTTTTAGCGTCCCTATGTCTTAGGTGGCTAGTAGACGTGTTAGAGCACCTGTCCCAGCTTGATAGGAAATCCATTAGGTCAGGACTATAGTGAGACTTAGTTAGAAGTTTGTGCTTGCTAGTTAGAGGCCCTCATTGTTTGTTAGACTCCATGCTAGTGATTGGTATGATAGTCTTAAGAGTTACCTTAGTGGTTCCTGTCTAGCTTTGACTAGGATAGACTTCTAGAATTCCTTGGTCTCTCGCTTGGGTTCATCGATTTCGGACCAAGCTGAACTCATTTCATCGCTGTCTAGCCCTTAGGGAGTCTTAGCGCTTAGTTCCATAATCTTTAGCTGGTTGACTGTAGGAGATCCCCGTAGATTTTCCTAAGTCATATCCTAGGCGTATTTATGTTTCGATCATCCGACCAAATCCCTTGCCTCGATTCCCATGACCACCACGTTTCTATAATCGTTGATCCTTCGAATGTCCCCATTCGCAAAGCTTAATTTCTTTTAAAAGTTATTTTTCTATTTTCCTTATTAAAGTTTTCGTTAAGTTTAAATTTTGTTTTAAACCCGCTACGTATATACTTGAATTTCTCACTTTTCGATTGAGTCAAAATTCCTTGTAGATTTCGGAGTCTAATGGTTGTAATTACAATTGCTATCTCGTAACCATTTTCTTGTCTATGTTTTCGTATTTCGGTTTAAAGACTCCAATACTATTTTGGAAAATTCGATATACCATTTTCTAACTATGAGATCCATTTTAATCGCATAGCATACATACTTTAAAATCTTTTCCAAGCTAAATGGAATTTCAATTGTCATATGTATACTTATATCTCGTACTCTTTCGTTGAATTGAATTAATTTTTGAAATTCGAAAGTTTTGACGAGATTTTGATTACTGTTTTATAATGTTTTACAGCCTATACCTTTCATACCTATTTGAATATCTTGTCTCTTTTCATAAATCGATTTAATTCTGAGCCGCAATTTTCCAAATTCGATTTATGAATTTTCCTTTCTTATTTATGCGATTCAAATGACTCGTCGCGCTCCCTTAATATACTTTTCAAGTCACAGATGATTTCAGCTTTCAACAAATCAAAGTTATGTTCAAACATTTTCCCGACTACAGATTTTTGGAAAATTACGTTTCCGTAACCACTTCCCTAGTCCTCAATTCATATGACCACCTCATTACAATTATCCTTGATCTTTCAAATGTTTTCCGTTGTAAATCTTGATTCTTCCAAAGTTATTTTCGAATGCTTTCCTTATTTGAAGTTTCACTCAATTTAAATTTTGTTCTAAACTTCTTTAAATATGTCTCCCTAAATTTCGATGGAGTTAAAGGTCGTTCTTGAATTTTGAAGACTTTTGGTCGTAATTTTAAAGTTACTATCTTGTACTATTTTTTTTTCTAACAATGTATCGTTCGCATTTCGATTTTTTAAACTTTATTACTATCCTGATGGTTCGATATACCGTCCTTTTTCCTAACTACAAAAATTTATTTTTAATCACTTATCTTACATACCTTTAGGGGTATTTTTCCAAACTGAATGGACTTCAACTAATTTTTGTATATATCAATTATAGGTTCGTCGTACTCGTACTTCAAAAGTTTTTATGCCAACACGTTCTTTTGGCGAATCCTTATTTCCCTAAAAGAATCTTCGATCTTCTTCTTTCGTTAAGTTTAAATTTGTTCGAAACACTTTTGATATATGTAAGGTTTCATGCTCCTTCGCCGACTTAAATTATTTATGTTTTTAAAATATCGAAACTTGTGTTGAGATTTTTAGATTAGAAGTTTATAATATTTTCAGCATATACTTTCGTATCGATATAAATGTCTTGTCCCTTTTCATATACCAATTTCATTCTGAACCGTATTTCTATTTTCCTAACTCGATTCATAATTTCTTTTCTTACTTGTGCCCTTAAAATTTTATTCGAAAACACCTCGTGCTTACTCTTAATAAACTTTTCAAGTCCCTTTGGACTTCGACTTTTAGCAAGTCGATTTTATGCTCAACATTTTCCATATTTCAGATTTTTTTGTATAAAAAAATTACTATTTCGAAATCATTCCTGACTTAGACCCTTCATAAAACGGTTTAAAAGTTTTAATACTAACTTGATGAGTTTAAATATCCTTTTCTCTTTCCATACTACTAAGATATTATCTTTCCATTCACCATACACACTTTTAAGATAATTTCTAAAATATGACTTCAATTATTTTTATATATCGGTACCGCGTTCGTTTTGCTCGAACATTAAGATCTTGTATAAAGCAAATTTTGTTGGCAAATCCGGATTTCTCTAAAAAGTATTTTCGATATGGTTTATTTGGGATTTCTCTTCAGTTTTAAGATTTGGAAAACCTTTAGCATGCGCTTAAATTCTCCACACTATACTTGATCTGATTTCGATCTTCGAATCTCAAAACTTTTCCAAAATTTTTAGATTGCTGCCGCATAACATTTCTGACCTATGTTTTAATGTTCGAGTAAATGATTTCCTTTTTCCTCATGATGATTTTATATAAGCCAATAAACCACTTTTCCTCTTATTACGTATATGCGTCTCAAACTCGTTTTCAAACAACTTGTTATCGACTTCTAAATAATTATATACAAACGAGGACTCTGACTTTTTGAAGTACAACGGTCTTCGAATTCGCGTATTTTAACTTATGTGGTTTACACTACCTTCTTTACGTATTCCTTAAGGGTATCATTGCATCATCTTTCCACCTAAACATTCACAGTCTTACCCTGATTCCCCTAATCAAATTTGGCTCCTTATCTTCGTCCTAGCTGAACCCATGTTTTTCGATCTTTCTATTCGTCATGATCTAGGTTCGGTTCTTTCCTATTGTCTAGCCCTTAGAGCTTGTCATTGCCTGTGTCAACCTTGTTATAGTTTGGTGGGCCCATTAGTTAAGTGGTTATGTCGTCGTAGTGTTGATTTCGTGGTGCGTATGTAGTGGTATGGGTGTTGGCATTTGTATGTTGTGTGTAGGTAATTTTCTGCTTGAGTATGATGTGATATACGTATGATAACAAAATGATAATTTTGATTGGTACTACTTGTTTTATGAGATGTTGTATGCGTGTATATCAGGATGTATACCCGACTATTGCATCTCTTAAACTTGTATGTAGTTGATGTGTTGATGTGGTAATTATAGATGGATGGATATGGTGTGAAAATATGTGATACGTGGATGTGTAAGCCTTGGAGTGGTATTGGTATGTGTATGGATACTGTGTTACGCATATAAATGTCCTGTTATGATTTGAGTCTCACTCAAGCTTGAGTGGGTATACTCTATGTACTTTGGTATAATTGTATGTGGTGGTGAATAGTGATGGATGATGTATGTATGGTGTTTGAGTTGTTTGTGCTTGGTTGTGTTACGCACACGATTGTGGATGGCTATACCAATATATAGTTATAGGACTATATGTGAGGTGAAAATATGGTGAAATATTTGCATATATTTGAATGACTAAATAAATGTGAAATTATTTTCAAATAAGAGAGGTTTGGTTATTTTCTTATAGTAAGTAATAAGTGTTTATTGTTGTATAAATATATTGACTATATATATGTGATTGAAATACGTGTATGAAATTGATTGACTGTAATAAGTATGAGTGTACTATGTGCGTGAAAATATGTGTGTAGTGGTAGAAATATTTGATTTCTAGTGCACGTATATATAAGCACACGAAATGAAAATACTTGGTTGAATTTATGATGTGATATTGGTTTAGGGTAGTTACCCGAGCGACTATATATATGTTAGAAAGTCTGAGGACTGACTTTATTCTAAGGTGTGTAGGATGTAACGACTGGTTTTCGTGTAATTGGATTATCTATATTAAAATATATGCTTGGTGGATTTTCTCCTTGGATGTGTGGTTTTCGTCGCCATAGCTTTCACTTTCGATCGTTTCGTCATGATTTTCTAGCTTCTTCCTTCGATCGTCGATTTCGGAGTAAGTCATTCGTGACGAGCTTCAAATCGCTCATATCTTAGAGTTAGAGTGATCTTAGAAGCCATAGGAATCTTCCCGAAGCTCTGCGATTTGAATCGGCACTTTTAGTGCATCTTAGTTGGTTCGAGAAGGGGAACCAACCGATTAGATTGAGATCTAGTCGGTCGGCAACTCAACTCAAACTGACTAGTTCCTTGGAATAATTTTACTTAAGTTACTGTTTCTGTTTAGTCGGTCTAAGTTCATCTTTCGACCGGCTAGTTGTTAAACTAGTCGGTTAAGTTTTGTACTCAGACCGACTAATTCTTAGTTCTTCTGTGCAGTCGAGTACTGTTCATTCTTAGTCGGTCTAAGAACGTTCGTCGACCGACTAGATGAGAAACTAGTCGGTCAGTAGTTGTTCTTTGACCGACTAAATCTAAATCCTATTTCTGTACAGGAGTTACTGTTTGGACTTAGTCGGTCTGCGTTGGTCAACCGACCGACTAGTTCCCAAACTAGTCGGTCAGTGGTTGTTCTCTGACCGACTAATCAGTGCCAAAACCCTAATTTCTGGGCAGCCGCCAGCCCTTCCTATTTAAACCCCTCTCAAACGTTTTCTTCTCCTTCCTCACGACCCAAAACCCTAGTTTCTCCCCCATTGAGCCCCCTACTACCTCAAACCCTTATTCCTTCATCCCAAGCCCAAAATCCATCATCCAAACTCTCCTTTAACACATTCTACCTCTCATCTTCCTCAAAATCTCATCAAACCCCCAAAATCCCCCAAAACCCTATTTCTCCCAACTTCTCCATCCATTTCCAGATCTGAACCCTAGGTTTCCCCGGATCGTTCTTCCGTTGCCGTGCTTGCTCGGCATCGATCTTCCGCTTCTATACGGTAGGGTTCGATCCTTTGGTTTTCTCATAACTCTCCTTGTGATTTTATTGAAACCCTAATAATAAACTAGGTGGATGTTGTTTGATGATTGTTTCTCCGTGGCAGCGATTTCCTCTCCGTAGATAACTTTTGTGGCGTGCCTCGTTGATCATCTTCCTTGGCGTGAGGCAAGTGAAACTTGCATTTCTTGATTTGGGCCATGTCTTAGGCCATTTCCCTTGCTTTAGCGTAAAAGAGACTAGACGGTGAAAGGATAGCCGTCAAGACGCCTTCGACTTAGCTTGACAACGAAGCTTGGTCCGTCAACCTCATCATGCTTGTATGTCACGTTTAAATTCAATTAACGGTACGCAATTATCTGTTCATATCATCCCTGCATCTTTGCCTGTCATGTTTAAATTCTATTAACGGTACGCAAATATCTGTTCATGTCATTGCATAGTGATTATTCATCGTGATTGCGTAGCACACGCTACAATACTTATATTCCTGGCTCGTGTTCCAGAAGCGAGCCCTGTAGTTAGAAACCCCAATGCTCAATACACATGGGTGGGGTTAGAGATAAGCGGACTGAGCCCCGAGTTGGCCTGATCCGCCACTCCGGCCAGCAGGTGGACTCTCTAGTGCACAAGTGATTAATAGTGATACGAGATAAGCGGCCTGAGCCACGAGCTGGCCAGCAGGTGGACTCTCTATGCACTAAGTGATAAACAGTGATAAGTGATAAATAGTGATACGAGATAAGCGGCCTGAGCCACGAGCTGGCCAGCAGGTGGGCTCTCTATGCACTAAGTGATAAACAGTGATAAGTGATTAGTGATTAGTGAATTGGTAGCTTTCGCTACATCGTGCGTGCTTGTCTCTCTTTTAAACTGCTGCATCAAACTAAACTGTCATATCATTGCTAATATTATAAATGCTAGGTTGTTAGTTACCTTCAGTTTCCTTGCACAAGTCTTTCCAGACTTGCTGACATGTGCCCCTCTCTCTTTTGGGTGTCACATGTTAGACCCAGAGCCAGAGCTTGTTGAAGGAGATATGGTGTTGCTGATGCTGATGTTTGCTGTGGTGGTGAGTGGACACCAGGGGCCTGTCTTGAAGACCGCTCGTGTTCACTTCTTTGTTTAGGTTTGCTGTTAGTTGTTGGTGCATGGCACCCTTGTACGTATGTTATACTTTGTTGGCCATGTTTGGGCCTTAGACCCTTTTCCATTTAGCCTGGTGGCTTTTCTGCGATATTGTAATTTGTTTATGGACATTTGGAGATTCAATAAAATGTCGTCTCATTTCTTTATTATCATTGTTGTTTCGTTTCGCTTTGCAAGGACTTGCCATAATAAGTGTTTTTTTACGCTTATCAGACTTGGAGCTTCACAGCTTCAAGTTTGTGCGGACCTTCTCACGTCTCGCCTCCACATGTTTGGGAAGCGGGGCGTGACACTAGGGGAGATCGACGGAAAAACGGCCGGAATTGGTCGGAGAGATGGCCGAAAATCGATGGGATCGACAGAGAAGTCGAACGGGCTCGAGGGTTACGGGGGGTTTTTGAGCTGGTGAGAGGAAAAAGAACCGACTAGAAATGATTCTAGTCAGATAGATTGATTTTTAAGTCGATTGGAAAAGCAAAAGACAAGTCAGTCCCTGAGCACTTAGTCGGTCAGAGTTCAAGCGCTGACCGACTAGATGGCCATCTAGTCGGTCGGCCAATGAGCTTGAACCGACTAAGTGCAAACAGTAATTGCAGCCAAAAATCCTGAAAAGAATTAGTCAGTCTAAGCTCATTCACTGACCGACTAGAACTGAATCTAGTCGGTCGGCCAATGAACTTGGACCGACTAAGAGAGTCCAAAAATTTTAGAATTTGAAATTTTGATTTCTCTCCTAATCGCACTTGGACGAAACATCAAAAATACTCTTATTAATCATTATACTACCCCATTAAACATCGAAAATCTGAAATTTGACGTTTACGAACAAATCGAGCGAAAATTCCGAAAATTCAACAAAAATCCAGAAAATTCCAATAAATCTAGCATGTGCAAATATAACGAAGTGAATAGCATGCAAGATTATTGAATAAAAATGAATCCTAAATCTCGGATTCACCCATAATCCCCAATTCTCGACGCAACCGCACAAAGGAGTCTTCCTTTAGGGGTTTCGTGAAAATATCGGCGATTTGCTTCTGGGTTTCAACGTACACTAATATGATGTCCTTTTTAGCAACATGATCATCTAAGAAATGGTGACGGACATCTATGTGTTTCGAACGGGAATAGTGTACCGGATTCTTAGAGAGACATATTGCACTTTGGTTGTCCACCATGATACGGCAAGTATCACAGTTTATACCAAAGTCTTTAAGTGTGTGTCTCATCCAAAGAACCTGAGCACACGCGGCACCGGCGGCAATACATTCCGCCTCGGTGGTTGAAAGTGATACGGAATTCTGCTTCTTGGAAAACCAAGAGACAAGAGAATTTCCTATAAAATGGCAAGTGCCACTAGTACTTTTCCTGTCGGATTTGCATCCCGCATAATCTGCGTCACTATATGAGAGTAACTCATATGTGCTAGTTTTGGATAAAGTAATCCAAAATCAAGTGTGTAACTTAAATAACGGAAAATACGTTTTACCGCTACTAAGTGAGATTCCTTAGGTTGAGACTGATAACGAGCACATACACATACGGCAAACATTATATCGGGCCTACTTGCGGTAAGATAAAGTAAACTACCTATCATACCTCGATATAGACGAATGTCTACATATTTTCCGCCCGCATCTTTATCAAGATGTGTAGTAGTGCTCATTGGAGTCTTCTTCCTGGAGGCATTCTCCATTCCAAATCGCTTTAGCAACTCCACCGTGTACTTAGTTTGGTGGATGAAGATTGTATCGTTCATTTGGCGAATTTGGAGACCTAAGAAATATTTGAGCTCACCCATATGGCTCATCTCAAATTGATCCTTCATCACATTAGAAAACTCTTCGCAAAGGGCAAAGTTAGTAGCACCGAAAATGATATCATCAACATAAATTTGAACTAAAATTATATCATTGTTTGAATACTTAACGAATAATGTGGAATCAACTTCTCCCATTTTAAAACCTAAATCCAAAAGAAAATTCTTTAAACGGTCATACCAAGCTCGAGGAGCTTGTCTCAAACCGTAAAGTGCTTTCTTAAGTTTGAAAACATGGTTTGGGAATTTTTCATTTATAAAACCCGGAGGTTGAGAAACATAAACTTCCTCAACAACATCTCCGTTTAAAAACACACTTTTTACATCCATTTGAAATAATTTAAAATCCTTATGGCATGCAAAAGGTAACAATAATCTAATTGATTCTAATCTAGCTACCGGAGCAAAGGATTCTTCGAAATCGATACCTTCCTCTTGCCGATAGCCTTGAGCTACTAACCGAGCTTTGTTCCGGACGACGATTTGGTTTTCGTCGGTTTTGTTCTTGAAGATCCACTTTGTCCCTATGACGGTGTGGTTCTTCGATGGCAATGGAACAAGCTCCCAAACTTCATTCCTCTCGAATTGAATGAGTTCCTCCTCCATGGCTAGGATCCAAGCACCATCTTCGCACGCTTCATTAATATTCTTTGGCTCTATCGAGGAGGCAAAAGCAACAATAAGCGAAGTGGTTGACTTGAGATCTCGTCTTGACACTATCATGGATATTGCCAATGACTTGCTCATGAGGATGGTCACGAACGGTATGAAGCCGTTTGGGAATTCCCTTATCACTAGGAACATTCTCAAAAACTTCATTAGTCGGGTTAGTATCAATAGAATCAATAGAGTTAGAATTACCAATTGAATCACATAAGACATTCATAGAGTCATCATCATTAGTAATTCTAGTTGGAACAATTCCTTCATTAAATGAAACATAAAGCGATTCCTCGATCGTTGAGGTTCGTTTGTTGTATATCCGGTAGGCTTTGCTACGTGAGGAATATCCAACAAATATCCCCTCATCGGATCTTGGATCTAATTTGTCCAAACTACCATACATGTTCTTAATAAAACATTTTCAACCAAAAACACGAAAATGTTTAACTTGAGACAACCTACCAAACAACAATTCATAACAAGTTTGTTTAGTGTCGGGCCTCAAAAGTATTCTATTAAACACATAGCAAGCGGTGTGTATCGCTTCCGCCCAAAATTGATGGCCAAGTTGGCTATCATCAAGCATAGTGCGAGCACACTCCACTAGCGTCCTATTCTTTCTCTCAACAACACCATTTTGAGGAGGTGCACGAGGGAAAGAGAAGGTGTGTGTAATACCAACTTCATCACAAAATGTCTCAAAAGACTCATTCTCAAATTCTCCTCCATGATCACTACGAATAGTGACAATGGTGGTTCCAATGAGATTTTGTACTTTCTTAACAAAAATTGTGAAGTTTTCAAAAGCATTATTTTTATTACTTAATGAAAATACCCAAGTAAACCTAGAAAAGTCATCAACGATGACAAGTCCATATCGTGCATTTCCTAATGAAGCAACTCTAGTTGGCCCAAATAAATCTAGATGTAATAGCTCTAGTGGCCGCTTAGAAGAAATGCTTTTCTTAGGTTTAAAAGACGATTTTGGAAGCTTCCCTCGTTGACACGAGCCACAAAAGCTTTTCTTTTGAAAGACAAGCTTAGGGAAGCCTCTAATAGAATTTAACTTGGAAAGCTTAAATAGTGTTCCAAAGTTCACAGACCAAAACGTCGATGCCATAAGTGTTGTTCACTTGTGTTGGCAATGAGACATTGTTCATGTGATCTTCGAAGATCTAGGATATATATCCTTATGGCGTGTGCTGGAAAACAATACATCATTAGTATTTTTATTCAAAATATGGCACATTCCTTTCGCAAAGCTAACTTTGTAACCTTTGTCACAAAGTTGGCTTATTGAAATGAGATTGTGGTTTAATCCTTTAACAAGGTAAACATCACATATTAGGGGTTTAGAAGGATTACCCACTTTACCAACACCTATGATGGTTCCGCTCTCGTTGCCTCCAAAGACGACGCGGTTTCCATTAGCAATGGGCACCACTCCAGAGAGCAATTGAGCGTCATCCGTCATGTGTTTTGAACACCCGCTATCGAGTATCCAATTCCCCTTGGAGCTAAATTTAAATTTGTTGCTCCGTTTCTTTTTCTTGAGTACCTAAAGATAGAAAATATAGTATCATGGTACCCAAGGTCATTGGGTCCAAAAGATTAGACCTTTGGAAGCCAAGTCCAATTGGACTTAGACTTCCCCACATAATTATCACTATGCACAACATCCATGAAATACGAATTCATATAAATTTGTTTTTCATTCATGCTTGTGTCCTTTGGGCTCCAAATTGTGAATATTTTGGGAGCCCTCATCCTATTGGGTGCATGCATGCGTTGTTGATTTCTACGTGATGCATGACGTGGATAGGCATAAGGAACATAATGAAATGGTGCATGTGGATAATTATTCATACGATGATATGGGTGAACATATGCATGTGGGGGAACACGTACGTGAGGGTGTCTCACATGGTGTGCACGTGCCCGTGAACGTGTAGCATAGAAAACATCATATGTGTGAGCCGGTGGAGTAGGACGTGTGTCCCTACGTGGCATAGTATTTGTGTACATGTAGGCATGACCCTTCTTTGGAGGTCCACCCAAAGTGGGTTTCTTTCCGAAAGAGGGTGTGAACGAGGTGGAAGCACCATTGGTAGATGAACTACCAATAGAATGTTTGCTACCACTCGTTGAGTCACCGGAAGTTGGCCTAACAAAAGTAATGGCCGATTTGGATGAACTTCTCATCATATACCCCAAGCCAATGTGTTGATTGGCCAGAAGTAAGTCATTTAGGATTTTATCCAAATGGTCCTTACCCTTATTGAATTTATTAATTCGGCCTAATGTGTTCTCATATTTCTCGGTGAGAGAACGCATAGAAGCATCCAAAGTGGATACTTGCGATGTGAGCACATAAACACGAGATTTGAGATTTTCATTCTCAATACTCAAAGTCGAGTTTTGAGAAGTCAAATCCGCTATCTTGTGTTCCTCCGGATCCTCAATGCTAACATGTTCAAGTTGAGACTTGAGATTTACAATCTCATTTTTCAACTCTTCAACAACGGTGTCGTTGTTGGTGATGATAGTTTTAGGCGAGGTTTGGATGCTAGCTAAATCATCTTTTACCTTAGTATATCTATTTACTAATTTAGAGTATTTAGACCATAGTTGCTCATTAGCATTTCTAAGGTCATCCATGGTTACCTCATCGCCTTCGTTGTCGCTATCATCGGAGGAAGATCCTTGTTCATTTTCCTCTCTAGCCATGAAGCACATGTGTGCTTGCTCCACTTGCTCATCGTCCGACTCTCCGCTTGAAGAATCATCGGAGTCGGTGAATGTCCCGACAAGCCCCTTTTTGTACCCTTTCTTGTACTTCTTGGACTTGTCGAACTTCGGCGCCTTCCACTTCTCCTTGTGTTTGTTTTGAGGACACTCCGCTTTCATGTGTCCGGGCTTGTTGCATTGAAAACACAAAGGAGAGTAGGCGTTAGAAGAATTAAACTTCGATTTGTTTTTGAAGTTACCTTTCTGGAAGAACCGGTTGAACTTCTTTGCCATGAGTGCCATGGACTCCAAGTCTAACTCGTCTTCTGAGTTTTCATCATCGGTCGATGTGGAAGTTGATGGAGCGGCCTTGAAAGCAATAGCCTTCTTCTTTGGCTCGTCTTGCTTTAGGTAGGACTTCATCTTGTCCTGCAACTTCAACTTGCTATCCTTGCGTACCTCATATGACATCAAGGTACCCATTAGTTGCACGACGGTATAAGTTTTCATATCATTACCTTCCTCGATGGCGAAGGTCCGTTTCTCCCAACAAGAAGGAAGTCCATCGATGATTTTCGAGACTTTCTCCTTTTGGGTGTAGGTTTTTGTAATGCCCTGTTTTGACCTATACGTGTATTTTGCTGTATACGTGTGGTATTTTCACATACAATGCGTACGTGGGCATGAAATAACCGTAGTTATCGATGTATTTAGCGTAGTGGGTAGGGGATTGGGCCGTAATATGTAGCTAAGGGAAGTGAATGCGGAGTATGAAAGCAGAGAAGCGTGAAAGACGTCGTCGGTGCAAAACAACAGGAATGTGTTTGACACGTGTGTGATGCATGTATGCGTCCACGGATGAGCATGGATGTGTGTAAGGAGAGCCATGGAAGTGTGAATGGGGTTAGGGGGTCAATGGCAACTCCCGTAAATTTTTAGAAAAGTCAGGGGCAAAACGGTCATTTGGGCTTAAATTGCTGTGCGTACATACTAACGTGCACTTAAGTGGTCGGTGTGTAAAGTAATGGTAAACTTGTAAATACCTAGAATATGAAGGGATATTTTGGTCATTTTGTAAGAAGCATGCTTATCTTTAGGGTGGTTCTAGATTTAGATATTCTTGGAGAAGATTCTCTCCTCTTCTTAATCTTTCTTTTCTCTTCTCTTTTCATTTTTCTTTTCCTTTTCCCCAAGATAGGGCCGGCCACTCTAGGCTCTCTTTCTCCCATTTCTTCAACTCAAAAACCCTAATCCTTCCATCTAAAATTAAGTATATCAAGTAGCATGCAAGAGGGAAGAAGATGGAGAAGAAAAGAAGAGTAAAAGAGGAGGAAATGAAGTTTTGAGGTAGGAATCTCTTGGAGTTGGAATTCCCATTAATTTAATTTTTGTTAATTTGTTTTTATAGCATGTTTTATCTAATATGTGATGAAGATAATCAAATTTTACATGATATTATTCAATTTCACAACTTTTTCTTTGAAATTCCTAGCAAAGTCATCTTCTTCTGAATTTCAGATTTCTTGATGTATGTTGTAGCTTCCATTAAAGTTACTGTAGCTCGAATCATACTTCAAAAAAAATACTAGCTTGTAGATCATGAAGTTCTACCCCAAAACCATATAAAATTTGATATAGTTTCAATTCAGAAATTGGGAGAAATAAATTCATCTTTACAGCATGTCTGTTTGAATTTCTGAGTTGACACAGTTCAGTAAAATTTTTCTACAGAGCTCCACACATCTTGGATTTTTATGATTTTAGTCTTGTTGGAAAGATAACAAGTTTTTATCAAAGTCCATCTTGTCTCTTATGTCGAAATTCTGGCTAGAACATGCACAAAATTATCTTTGAACACAGACCCAAGAATCTGTCTGAAAAACAGATTTGACACACTTCACAAATTAATTCACCATAAATCACACACTTAATATTTTTCCATGAAATTTTATCTGTAGAGTTCTAACTGTTATATCTTCAACTTTCATTTATAAACTTTTGTTAAATTCTCAAGAAAAATGGATGAAATATGTTGATCAATATGGTTGTTCTTGCAATTTCAGCCAGCTGAATGTGTTAAGTACTATTCTTTTCACTAATTGTGGTTAATTGGCCATGTTTATTCTTGCCTAGTAATGTTGTATGGTAAAATGAATATTCATACCCTTGGCACGTGTAAATGTTGATGGATTATCTTGTTACAAATGATGCCCGTCAGGTGTTCGATGAAATGTCTCAATGAAGGCAAAATCCAATAAGTTGAGTAACTTGCATATGTTTGCATTGGGCTTGTGCCATGTTGATAAATAGTGAAGTTAGAGGCTTGAATGGCATGAAAATATTGTGAATGGGTGATGTGTTGTGATAGAGGGCATGTCACGTGAGTGCATGACCCTATAATTGATGATGGACAGCTGAGGTGATATGTGCATACCCATGCCATCAAGACCCCTAACGTGTCACTTATGATGTTATCTAATAAAATTGAATAAATCTCAGTCCTCTCTAATGAGGGTGATTTAGTAAAGCCCGGGGTTTTAAGTGGGATTTGAGTAAAGTGTGGATATGAGGCCTGGACTGAGAAGTTGGGGGAAATGATTATGTGATATGTGATATTTTCACCCACTCGCCTTGCTGGGAGTGGAGGGGACATACGGAGGTTGTGTTACTGTGTAGAGCCTCACTCCTGCCAGGGACGGGGGAGCTGAGAGGCCCGGCGTACAGTGCCCGTGTCCATTGCGTCGTGTGCTATATTCACCCCAAATTTGGGGTGAAGTCGGCTGAGAGGCCCGGCGTACAATGCCCGTGTCCACTGCGTCGTGTGCCATATTCACCCCACAGTTGGGGTGAAGTCCAGGTCCTGGTATCACACAGTTTACCCAAATTTCAATTAACTCAATTAAGAAATAATAAGATAAGATTTGTGTGTTATTTCTACTGCTGGCAGCACTTCCCCTCCCCTTTGCCCTTACTTTGTGGCTCTGTGTCGTGCCTCAGGCACTTGCACTTATCTCACTTGATATTGGTTGCTTGAACCCTCGTGAGATTATTATTGTTATTATTATTATTATTACCATTATTCGTGCTAACCCCTTCTTGCAGCAGCTCGTCACTGGACCGCGGGTATGATTCCCTTGTTTAACTATTTAATTTACATTATATCACTTAGTTACATTCTCTCTTTTGCTTGACTTGCTTTGTGAAATGATAAAACTTAAAATGGAATTCCAAACCCAAGTTGGTTCCTACTGGGACACGCATTGACGTGCTCCCCTCTATTTTTCAGGTAAGGACAGCAGAGTTGGTGATGGCTTGGAGTTGCGTTTCAGGGATAGTGTTGGTGTGAGTTGGGGTGTGCTATGACTGGGATGTCTTGGTAGACTGAGAGCGGTGTATATGTATTAACACACTTGAGCTTTATGTATAAATAAAACATATTACATATGGAGTGTTATTAATGTTTCATGAGGTTGTATGATATAACTGTGGAGTTTTACTTGTACTATCCCAGCATGTGCGCAGTGGCCTGCTTATTCAGTTTCTTCGTTCTCTCTCTTTTCCTCTTCATCACCTCTGTTCCTTAGGATACTTGAGAAAAAAAAATTAGATGTCGGGTATTCTGGGGATCGGGGCGTGACAGTTTTTCCGAGAGCCTCCAACTCGTTTGTGATGTCGACGAAGCGAGCATAATACTCCTTCATCTTCTCATCCTGTAGCATATGAAATAACTCGTAATATTTATTAACTACAACGAGTTTAGAGTCTCTTACCCTACTTGTTCTTTCATGCAAGATGAGGAGGGAGTTCCATATTTGATATGCACTCTTACATGTGCATATCTTATTGAAGTCCTCGGGCTCCAAAGCGCATTGCAAGGTGTTCATTGCATTGGCATTGCTTACCTCCGCGGCGACCTCCGCGGTAGTCCACTTCTCGAAATCTTCTTCGGCGGGCTCGACATACTTCTTCATTGTGGCCCTCCATAGTGAAGCACTCCGGAGGAAAGTTTCCATCCGGTATTTTCAGTACCCGTAGTTGGTACCGTTGAAGAATGGATGCCTCGTCGAGGAGTGTCCTTCCATCACCGAAGACGCTCCTTCACGGTTCCTGAAGGTGCTGTAGTTGGAAGGTGGACACACGGTCTTGTTGTCGTTGGCAGCCATAGCTATAGACTTGGCTCTGATACCAAATGTAACGCCCTGCTAAGCTACTGCACAAGTACTAAGGGGGGTGAATAGTACTTTAAAATAATTAAGAGGATAATTCCTAATTATCTTGCAATCTCTACCAATTAATGCAGAAATGCGGAATAGTAAATAATCGACAACGAATAAGACAATCGCAAACAAGCAATATTACTGGGTTCGGATCCACCCAAGTCTCCCCGACCTGTTTCTGGTGATCCTACGTCACAACCACCCGGATCCCCTCCGGATACTTGAGTTAGAAACCCTAACTCAAGATTTCCACTATGAAATACTTGTGAAAAACCTTCACAAGTCAAATCATACACAAATGAAAATTGTGACTCCCACAACCCGGGATCACAACCACTCTCACAACCGAGAGTGAAATACTTACAATATCGAAAGTAAATGAAATAGAAAAGCTTACCACAAAATACCTATGCCTTGAGTATACTTACGAATTAGGGCAAAGATGATTTTGAGGAAGAAGAAGGCACCAAATCCTAGCTCCAAGATGTAGATCAGCGATGGAGAGCTATGAGGTAGTTGGTGAATCAAGCACTTGGCTTGGAAGGCTTACAATCAATGAATCTCTCTTTTGAAATAAGAGTGAGGGAGAGATTCTTGAAAGGAAATGAATGAGCTTTAATGAGATTGAATGATTCTCTTTTGATCTCTAAACTTCTCTTAATATCAGCCTTGAGTGCAATGAATGCAGCACACCAAGTATATATAGGTTAGAGGAAAGAGAGAAAGAAAAACGTTTCAATTAAAGCTCCAACGGCTCTATTCTGAACCAAACTAGTCGGTCAAAGAACAACCACCGACCGACTAGTTCATCAACTAGTCGGTCGGTCAGACAGCATGAACCGACTAACTGGTGAACATGGAATAGATCGAAGTTCAGACTAACAGAACTAGTCGGTCAAAGAACACTTGCCAACCGACTAGTTTCACAACTAGTCGGTCGGTGAGTGAACTTAGACCGACTAAGAGATAAAACAAATAGTCTGAGTACAAATTGAATTAGTCGGTCCATGAACAAAAGTTGACCGACTAGTTCATCAACTAGTCGGTCGCCAAATGAACATATACCTACTAACGATAAACAGTAACTTGGCATGTACAGGGAAAGCTCAACTAGTCGGTCTAAGAAGCATCACTGATCGACTAGTTCACAAACTAGTCGGTCGGTGAGTCAATGTAGACTGACTAACTGTAAACAGTAAAGAGCTTAGAATTGAGAAGGCAAACTAGTCGGTCCAAGAAGCTTTGCCGACCGACTAGATCACCATCTAGTCGGTTGGTTCTTCTTCTTGAACCAACTAACATGCACAAGAAGTCGCGAATCGAAGCGCGATGCTTCGGGAAAGTTAGTATGGACTTCTTACAAGTTCCTAGCTCTAAGATAGGAGCGTAATGAAGATTAAAACGTAAGACCTACTCACGGCTTAATATTCTACGGAACGAAGCTAAAAGACATTAAATAAACTTTGACGAACCGTCTTCGAAAGCTTCGATCCGAATCTTCATGACTTCTAAAATGGTCCAAAAGCTTCAACGAAGCTTTAGGCGTACGATCACGTGCTTTGAGAAGTCTCGAGACGTCGCTTAAGATTTTCAACGAAGCTTGGCGACGGTCTCCATAACTGCACTCACAAAGAGTTAGTTCACGATATATTTATGTTTGTTCATCATCCAAAACCAAATCCGCGGAGTCCGTTATCCAACATTACTTACTTTATTAATTTTGAAATTCCGAGGACGGAATTATTTTAAGGAGTGTAGGATGTAACGACCTGAAAATTCCATCACTTCAATTTACCTGTTTTCACGTATTTTAAAAATTAATTTTACTTTATATAAATGTTCGTAAAACGTTTTATAACAAAACTGATTTCAAAAATTCTCATAAAAATATCTTAGAGCACTAGACTTATTATATTGTATTTCAGCAATTTCAGAGTTCCGCAAATGCCCAAAACATTCCCGTTAAAATTCATCTCCCAAAATTACTGTTTTGATTCAACGAATTTATTTTCTATTCAAACGTCTTCAAAACATTTTTAAACTTCTACAGTAGTATCCTATGTTCATTTAGGGCTTCCCACATTAATTTCATAATTTTCTGATATCGTTTCAGCCTAGAACCCGCAAACCCGCTTTCTAAACGCTTTGGCCTAAAACTAGTATTTCCGTAGCTCAAATCCCAGAACGGATCTTGTATTCACGATCCTCGTGACGATACGATCCCGTGGGTATGTTTTTGTAATTTTTTGGAGTCATTGTGAAAACGGGCTTGTATTCCTCCAGTTTTTACTAATTACCGCCACTAATTACTTTTCTACAATTACTAATCAACTTTACCAACTTACTTCCACCCTAAAACCCCCAACCAACACCCTTAACCAGCCTCCCCTTAGCTGGTGATATTCAAGATGTTGGATCTCATCCACCCCTTTAATTTTTGTGTCTCCCCCCTTAATTACAAGTTTGCCATTCTCTAAACCTATATAAACCCCATCCTCCCTTCACAT
Organism: Scilla litardierei; assembly: GCA_030789695.1. Classification (NCBI taxonomy): domain Eukaryota; kingdom Viridiplantae; phylum Streptophyta; class Magnoliopsida; order Asparagales; family Asparagaceae; genus Scilla; species Scilla litardierei. The sequence goes on along the minus strand of CM061134.1, from coordinate 215,247,543 downwards.
AATAACCCACACTATTACTATATCTCTCTCTTTCTTATTTTTCGAAACCCAGCCCCTCTCTCTTGCCCAGCGCCTCCACACACCGCCGGCTACCGCCGCCGCCCTCGTCGCCGTTGCCGTCACTCCCCGACGACGACGCCGCCACCCGACGTTGCCTCCTCCGCCGTCCGACGTACACACCCCCTTGTCAATCGGAAACGAAGAGCGTGAGGTTGATTTCGAACGTATTTTGTTTTATACGAATACATATTTTCGTATTTCGGATTTTTAATAATTATTAAATGGGTAATAATGGTTTTAAATTCATAGCTAATTATATAAGCCTCGGAAAAATATGAAACCAGCTCCAGAAAATCAGAAACATTATTTCGGATCCAATGGCGCTAGTCTCATCTTGATCAGATGCCTAGGTTTTCCAGAATCAATTTTCCAACTTAAATAAATTAGGTTTTAAAAGCTATTTCTAAGTTTCTAAAAATTATAAAAAAATACAGAAGCTTCTGAAAATTCTCCGCTCTTGCAGTAAAATCAAAATAATTATTCTAGGTTTATATATAAATTTTTAATATTTTCTGACACCGTTTTAACAAGTTTAAAAATCAAACTGACCTAATTATTAAATAGGGAAAAGGTGTGTTTTCTAACTAAGTAATTTGTGTTGCAGTTACGGACTCTGGTGTACTGACTTCAGGGGAAGCACTAGATCCTCTTCTAGCTTACTACGACGGTGTTGATTTTGGTAAGTCACGACAGGTTCTAAATTTAGAAATCTAGTCCGCTGTGTTTGTACGAACTTGTAGCACCGCACTACTACGTGCTCGAAGCACGGAAGCATACGACACCTTCTTGTGTTGGACTTGTCTTTAGCCTTTGTACTTGGCACAGTTCACTTGGAACGTCCCGTAGAACATCATGTGAAGAACTTGTACTTGACACATCACCGGGTTTTGGGGTAGCTCATGGTTTGCGAGAGTACGTGAGTGACTATAGTTCGATCTTCCTGTCCTGTCGCCTGTGTTTCGGCGCCCTGTCCTGCTGCCTGCGTTTCGGCAAACCATCCTGCTGCCTGGGTTCCGGCATTCGTATGAGTAGCACCCAGGCAAGAGACAAACTGAACGATCACATATTGTACTCTCCGACTTGAGTCACGTAGTTCTAGTGGAGCTTGCACGGTTACTTCTTTACAGTCATGCACTTTACTTTCTACACTTGTACAGACACTACACCGTACTTCACTTTACTTCCGCTTGTCATACTTGTACAGTACTCCTTTTCTTTGTTTAGAATCGTTGTGACTTACCTTCGGTTCCACTTGTGGCACCGGCAGACGACGACCTGATCGAGGTGATTGCCCCAGAGTACGAGGAGCCTGCGTACGACCCAGAAGCCACGGAGTTTTAGTTATCTGTGCTGGTGTGTGTGTTGTGAGATGTATTTCTATTCTGTATTTCTTTTCCGTACTTTTCCTTTCATGTATTTTGTGTGAGAGAGTGCAGCTGCTAGTTTGTAATCTTGCTCGGACTGTAATAACGTTGAATGCTGGTTTGAGTGTTGTTGATACATCTCTGCGTTGTGGCTATGATGAATTCACTGGTAAACTGCGGAACCTGCGAGTAAATCAGATAAGTAACTGGCCCCCGAGAGCGGGTCGTTACATGTTCCAAGAGCAGAGCCCGCGTCCACCGTTGCTCCTTTCGAAGCCCTCGAACTCCACCAGAGACCCGACGCCGCCGTTTGCTGCCAAGCTCCGCCGCCTCGACGTGCTGCCTTTCAGCATCGTCTCCGCCCTCGACCCTCGCCGGCGCCATCAAAGCCCGAACAACTCCGCCCACTCTCCGTCCACCCTCACAGTGCCCCGCTCGCCTTCCGTCGTGCTGCATCAGCCGCTCTGACGCCGCAGCCGCCGACTAACGCCGCCACCCGCCTCGCCGCGTCGCCTCGACCCCGCAACCGTCGACCCCCGGTCCCCATAACGACACCCTGCCGCCTTCGAAAGGAACCCGCCTCGCTCTCTCTCTCTCTCTCTCTCTCTCTCTCTCAAGGTAAACGAACGTCGTTTCGTTTTAAAATTTTAATACGTATATAATACGTATTTTAATACGTATTTACGTATATTTATTAAATGATATTTTGGGTTTAAATTCATAGTAATTCGTACAGGCCTCAGAAAATCAAGAGACCAGACTCAGAAAATCAGAAACGTCGAAACGAACCCAATGGCACTAGTTTCATCTCAATCTGACGCTTGGTTTCTCCAGAATTAATTTTTAAGCCTAAAAGTTAAATATGTTATTTTCGTTCAAAAATTGGTAATTTGTTATTTTCATATAAACTAATATATGATAAAAATATATGTTAAAGTACTCTTCGAGACGGTCATTTTGACAGCTTATTTGCGACTTTCCGATGCAGATTGCATCCGAAATAAATTATTGAATAATTAAGTACTTAATTAAAAATTAGTTTTTAGATCTATTTTGTACTTTTAAAAATTATGAAAATTACTACAAGCTTCCGAAAAATATTTCCTCCTAAGATAAAATTATTTTCATTATATCTAGCTTATATAAAAATTTAGAACACTTTTCGACGACGTTTCAGTCAGTTATAAAATCAAAACGATCAGATTAAATAGATGGAAAATGGGGTAGCCTGTAACTGATGAGTTTTTATATTTGCAGGTACCAATTCTCGTGCACCAGCATCTTTAAAAATTCTAGCTCCAATCTCGTCTTACCACGACGATCCCAAACAGGGTAAGTCACTCTAATTCTATCATTAGAAATCTGGATAGTGTACTCGTATGAACTTATGACCTCATATATATTCTCAGAACAGCGATTGACTTGAACCAATGATTAGAGACCTAATTAACTACAGGACTAAATTGAGATAGTGCACTTTTATGGAATTAGATATCATAGTTGGACTTCAAAGCATTGCTCAGGACTGATATTCTCTGTTGAGGCTTCTGCCTTGACTTTTCAGCAAGTAAATACCATATATATGTATTTGTTGTACTCATTGTTGGATGTATTATTGTACACATTGTTGGATGTACGAAATGATGGGCCTATGAGGCCATATTGATACGAACACTGATATGAACATTGGACTATGATAATACACGGGATACAGGGTAGTCTTGAGCTACGAAGTATGCGGGAGTGACCAGGTCCACCCTTATTAGTTAAGCTGTACCATCACCCTGCAAGGGATGGTAGGTAGATATTCCACGAGTTGCTCCATGGGATGGGTGTACTTCTGGTTGTATATCGTACACTCGAGCCAAGACTGATGCACTAGTTTAATTGATGTTGCACTAATTGATAATTCATTGATACCATTGCTTTTTGACTAAGTCGAGACTACTCGAACGTGATAGAACGGTATAATAATGAGCGGTCTTAAATTGCTACTGAATCAGTGTCTAGAAAGGAATGGGAAGGGGGTTGGTCAACCAAGGGACTTGTTCATGTGGTCTTTGAAGTGACCTGTACCTTCAAGCCCTGACTGCCTGGCTGATTTGGGAGTTAAACTAGACTTCTTATTATTAGGCCAGCCTACACTATTAGATAGTTAAGCGACGCTCACCTTCTTAAGTGTTGCTACAACCACCTGGATGTCTAACTATCGTCATCACATTGTCTGTTGGTTAAAATATTGTTGCTACCATTTGCCATGCCATAGTTGTTGGTCTTGTACGTTACTTTTGCACTTGCACAGTCACCTTTACTTTACGCATTACATATACTTTACTCGCCGCACCTGAGCAGTCACCCGTACCTTACTTATCACTTTTACATGTATGTCCGTTCTTACTTTATTTTTGTTTACTATAGTCTGTTCCATACTTTTGCACTCCTTTATTTCTATTGCTAGAATTGTTGTGACTTACCTACGGTTCCATCTCTGTGGCACCGCAGACGACGTACATATGGAGGTAGATGCTCTAGAGTTAATAGCGCCAGAATTTGACCATGAGTCTGCAGCTTTCAGAGTTGTTTCCAGTTGTATTTACTTTCCTTCATGTACGATTGTTGGACCATTTTTATACAATATGGATGTAATAATTGGACGCTATTTGGGTATTTTTGTACATCTCTGCATCGTGGCTATTTTGTTTTCACTGGTTAACTGCCGGACCTGCGCAAATACCAAAAAGTAACGGGCCCGGGAATCGGGTCGTTACAGCTTTGGTGGCCCATGCAGGTTCGCGCTACCTACCTCGTGAACAATATAGCAAGATCAGGGTGTACGATATAAAATACTTAAATAGAACTCTCGAGTACCGGATGTCTCGAGTATTCACCAGTATTGGATATACGGGTGAAGCGTCCTTATTACCATCTTCATTAGGACTTCCTTGATTCTCATCACTTCCTTTGAACTCTTAACACTTGTCTTGGAACTCGTGTTCCATTCTTTGAATATACCTTCCCTCGTAACCTCCTTGCTAGCAGTTAGAGTGATTTTTTATAAGTGGACTTCATCAACATCACCTTTCATTCAGTTAATGATAGCCACTCGATTGTCCTTCTTAGTCTTGGGGTATTTATAGTTGTGCTTAGCTCACCCATACTCTAGCTACATTTATTTTAAGGAGGGTAGCATTCTAAGTCTTGACCATCCGATGTTTGAGTTCAACCGAAGCAGATCAGAAGGACCAGTGGAGACCAGGACAAATTTACCGAGGCAATGACATCCTTAGCTCGAATCTGTTAGTCACCATTAGCACGAGTAGAAGCACCATATTAACTTCTGGCTACTTGAAAAGTCGAGATAATTATTGTGATGATACTAATCTAGGACTAGTTACGGAAGCTATGGTAAGACAATAGTATGCATTCATATATAACATCTCTTGCTTTCTTGATGCTATGATATCACATTATATTTCATGTTATTTACAACCTGATTTACTAGATTACTATCTTTTCTATCATTTATTTGCTTGAGCTTCTTCATAACAAAAATTATCTGTTTAAAGAATTCCGAGGACGGAATTATTTTAAGGAGGGTAGGATGTAACGGCTTGTTTTCATCAAGACAAACTATTTACGTATTTGACCAATTTTTCAATTTTTAAACTATTTTATAATGGTTTGTCAGGAGTTTTACACTTTCAAAAATTTCTTATAAAAATATTTTGAGGTATCAGACTAGGTATGAAGTATTTTAGTAAGTTCGAGTTTTATCAAATACCTCTAAACAATCTAGTAAAAAATTCATTTTCAATTATTACCGTTTTGACTTAATGACTTTATTTTCTATACAAACATCCTCAAAATATTTTCAAACTTTTACACTAACATTCAATGACATTTAGGGCTTCCCACATTAATTTCGTAATTTTCTGAAGTCAAATCAATAGAGCACCCGCAAACCCGCTTTCTAAACGTTTTGGCTTAAAACTAGTATTCATGTAGCTCAAACCCTGAAACAGACTTTATATTCACGATCCTCGCGACGATACGAACCCGTGGGCATGTTTTCGTAATTTTTCGAACACGTTTACTAGTAGGGGCAAAAATCGTAATTTCCATATATCGTTACTATATCTTTTTTTACTAATTACGTGTTTACCTCCCCCTTAATTACCTAGTCTAATCTCTCACGTAACCCCTACCCGTAAACACCCATGAGGTTCATGCATCCCCTACTTTAAACCATAGTCTAAAGTTTTCATTTATTACTTACCTAATTATATTAAATGCATTTGACTAATTGCTAATTTAATCCCTATATAATACACCCTAACCTATCTTCCCTCAGGCTAATTAACACATTCCCTCTCTCTATTCACGCACGAGCTCTCTCTCTCCCCCCTTTGTTCTCTTCCCCGTGCACACAGTCTCTCTCTCTTGAACTCACCCTAACTCTCGCTCTCCCAGGTTCAAAAGCCCCGAGCCACGATCGTCTCTCTCACAAACTCACACACATGCACCACTCTCTCAGTCCCTCTCTCTCTCTGTGAACGCCCTCCCCCGCCCACTCACTACTCTCTCTCTCCCTCTTTGTTTTTGTTTTCCGTTCGATTTAACTCGGCCCGCTTGAACCCATCTCCTCCCTCAGCCTTCCATCGCCTCCGACCACGGCCACCCCGAGCTCCGCAGCAGCGCTGCCTTCGCCCGAGGCCACCGCCGGCACCCTACGTCGACCGACCCCCTGTTCCAAGAGCAGAGCCCGCGTCCGCCGTTGCTCCTCTCGAAGCCCTCGAACTCCACTGGAGACCCGACGCCGCCGTTCGCTGCCAAGCTCCGCCGCCTCGACGTGCTGCCTTTCAGCATCGTCTCCGCCCCCGACCCTCGCCGGTGCCGTCAAAGCCCGAACAACTCCGCCCGCTCTCCGTCCACCCTCACAGCGCCCCGCTCGCCTTCCGCCGTGCTGCAGCCGTCGCTCCGACGCCGCAGCCGCCGACTAACGTCTCCACCCGCCTCGTCGCATCGCCTCGACCCCGCAGCCGTCGACCCCCTGTCCCCACGACGACGCCCGGCCGCCGGCGAACGGAACCCGCCTCCCGCTCTCGTTCTCTCTCTCTCTCTCGCAAGGTAAACGAACGTCGTTTCGTTTTAAAATTTTAATATGTATTTAATACGTATTTTAATACGTATTTACGTATTTACGTATATTTATTAAATGATATTTTTTGGGTTTAAATTCATAGTAATTCGTACAGGCCTCAGAAAATTAAGAGACCAGACTTAGGAAATCAGAAACGTCGAAACGAACCCAATGGCACTAGTTTCATCTCAATCTGATGCTTGGTTTCTCCAGAATTAATTTTTAAGCCTAAAAGTTAAATATGTTATTTTCGTTCAAAAATCGGTAACTTGTTATTTTCACATAAACTAATATGTGATAAAAATATATGTTAAAGTACTCTTCAAGACGGTCATTTTGACAGCTTATTTGCGACTTTCCGATGCAGATTGCATCCGGAATAAATTATTGAATAATTACGTACTTAATTAAAAATTAGTTTTTAGATCTATTTTGTACTTTTAAAAATTATAAAAATTACTACAAGCTTCCGAAAAATATTTCCTCCTAAGATAAAATTATTTTCATCATATCTAGCTTATATAAAAATTTAGAACACTTTTCGACGATGTTTCAGTCAGTTATAAAATCAAAACGATTAGATTAAATAGATGGAAAATGGGGTAGCCTGTAACTGATGAGTTTTTATATTTGCAGGTACCAATTCTCGTGCACCAGCATCTTTAAAAATTCTAGCTCCAATCTCGTCTTACCACGACGATCCTAAACAGGGTAAGTCACTCTAATTCTATCATTAGAAATCTGGATAGTGTACTCGTATGAACTTAGGACCTCATATATATTCTCAGAACAGCTATTGACTTGAACCAATGATTAGAGACCAAATTAACTACATGACTAAATTGAGATAGTGCACTTTTATGGAATTAGATATCATAATTGGACTTCAAAGCATTGCTCAGGACTAATATTCTCTGTTGAGGCTTCTGCCTTGACTTTTCAGCAAGTAAATACCATATATATGTATTTGTTGTACTCATTGTTGGATGTATTGGTGTACACATTGTTGGATGTACGAAATGATGGGCCTATGAGGCCATATTGATACGAACACTGATATGAACATTGGACTATGATAATACACGGGATACAGGGTAGTCTTGAGCTACAAAGTATGCGGGAGTGACCGGGTCCACCCTTATTAGTTAAGCTGCACCATCACCCTGAAATGAATGGTAGGTAGATATTCCACGAGTTGCTCCGTGGGATGGGTGCACTTCTGGTTACATATCGTACACTCGAGCCAAGACTGATGCACTAGTTTGATTGATGTTGCACTAATTGATAATTCATTGATACCATTGCTTTTTGACTAAGTCGAGACTACTCGAACGTGATAGAACGGTATAATAATGAGCGGTCTTAAATTGCTACTGAATTAGTGTCTAGAAAGGAATGGAAAGGGGGTTGGTCAACCAAGGGACTTGTTCCTGCGGTCTTTGAAGTGACCTGTACCTTCAAGCCCTGACTGTCTGGCTGATTTGGGAGTTAAACTAGACTTCTTATTATTAGGCCTGCCTACACTATTAGATAGTCAAGCGACGCTCACCTTCTTAAGTGTTGCTACAACCACCTGGATGTCTAACTATCGTCATCACATTGTCTGTTGGTTAAAATATTGTTGCTACCATTTGCCATGTCATAGTTGTTGGTCTTGTACGTTACTTTTGCACTTGCACAGTCACCTTTACTTTACGCATTACATATACTTTACTCACCGCACCTGAGCAGTCACCCGTACCTTACTTATCACTTTTACATGCATGTCTGTTCTTACTTTACTTTTGTTTACTATAGTCTGTTCCATACTGTTGCACTCCTTTATTTCTATTGCTAGAATTGTTGTGACTTACCTACGGTTCCATCTCTGTGGCACCGCAGACGACGTACATATGGAGGCAGATGCTCTAGAGTTAATAGCGCCAGAATTTGACCATGAGTCTGCAGCTTTCAGAGTTGTTTCCAGTTGTATTTACTTTCCTTCATGTACGATTGTTGGACCATTTTTATACAATATGGATGTAATAATTGGACGCTATTTGGGTATTTTGTACATCTCTGCATCGTGGCTATTTTGTTTTCACTGGTTAACTACAAGACCTGCGCAAATACCAAAAAGTAACGGGCCCGGGAATCGGGTCGTTACACAACTAGAGTTGCTTCATTAGGGAATGCTCGATATGGACTTGTCATCGTTGATGACTTTTCTAGATTTACTTGGGTATTTTCTTTAAGTAATAAAAATGATGCTTTTGAAAACTTCACTATATTTGTGAAGAAAGTACAAAATCTCATTGGAACCACCATTGTCACTATTCGTAGTGATCATGGAGGGAAATTTGAGAATGAGTCTTTCTCAAATTTTTGTGATGAAGTTGGTATTACTCACACCTTTTCTTTCCCTCGCGCACCCCCTCAAAATGGTGTTGTTGAGAGAAAGAATAGGATGCTCGTGGAATGTACTCGCACTATGCTTGACGATAGCCAACTTGGCCATCAGTTTTGGACGGAAGCGGGACATACCGCTTGCTATGTGTTTAATAGGATACTCTTGAGGCCCGACACCAAACAAACTTGTTATGAATTGTTGTTTGGTAGATTGCCTCAAGTTAAACATTTTCGAGTTTTCGGTGCAAAATGTTTTATTAAAAACACGTATTGGAGTTTGGACAAATTTGATCCAAGATCCGATGAGGGGATATTTGTTGGATATTTCTCACGTAGCAAAGCCTACCGGATATACAACAAAATAACCTCAACGATCGAGGAATCACTTTATGTTTCATTCAATGAAAATTTTGTCCCTTCTAGAATTATCAATGATGATGACTCCATGGATGTTTTATGTGATTCTATTGGTAATTCTAATTCTATTGATTCTATTGATACTAACCCGACTGATGATTCTTTTGAGAATGTTCCTAGTGATCAGGGAGTTCCCAAACGGCTTTATACAGTTCGTGACCATCCCCATGAGCAAGTCATTAGCAACATGCTTGATAGTGTCAAGACGAGATCTCAAGTCAACTACTTCGCTCATTGTGCCTTTGCCTCCTCAATAGAGCCAAAGAACATTAACGAAGCATGCGAAGATGGTTCTTGGATCCTAGCCATGGAGGAAGAACTCATTCAGTTTGAGAGGAATGAGGTTTGGGAGCTAGTTTTATTGCCTTCGAAGAACCACACCGTTATAGGAACAAAGTGGATCTTCAAGAATAAGACCGACGAGAACCAAAACGTCGTCCGGAACTAAGCTCGGTTAGTAGCTCAAGGCGACAGGCAAGAGGAATGTATAGACTTCGAAGAATCCTTTGCTCATGTAGCTAGATTAGAATCTATTAGGTTGTTGTTATCTTTTGCATGCCATAAAGATTTTAAACTCTTTCAAATGGATGTAAAAAGTGCGTTTTTAAACGGAGATGTGGTTGAGGAAGTTTATGTTTCTCAACCTCCTGGTTTTATAAATGAAAAGTTTCCAAACCACGTTTTCAAACTTAAGAAAGCACTTTATGGTTTGAGACAAGTGTTGAGTATTGATTCCCCGGATTTGGTTTTGGATGATGAGCAAACATAAATATCGTATACTAACTATTTGTGAGCGCATTTATGGAGATCGTCACCAAAAGAATACGTACATCAAAAGCGACGTCTCAAGACTTCTCAATACGCGTGATCGTGTGCCTAAAGCTTCGTTGAAGCTCAAGGAGTTTTAGTGAAGTCAAGAATGAAGATTGAAGCTTCGAAGACGGTTCGTCATGTATTTATTTATTGTCTTCTAGCTTCATAGTTTAGAATGTTAAGCCTTGAGTAGGACTACATTATTATCTTCATTGCGCTCATATCTTAGAGCTAGGATTATCATAGAAGCCATTAGAAACTTTTCCGAAGCCTATCGATTCTTCCCTCGGCTTCTAGTGCATGTTAGTTGGTTCAAGTAGAAGCGTCAACCGACTAGATGACGATCTAGTCGGTCAGCAAAGCTTCTTGAACCGACTAGAATGCCTTGCTCATTTCAGCCTAGTTTTGCTGATCAATTAGTCGGTCAAAGAAGAGTCACTGACCGACTAGATGACGATCTAGTCGGTTAGGAATCCTTCTTAGTCCGACTAGTTGAGCTTGCCTCTGTACAGCCATAGTTACTGTTTATCGTTAGTCGGTCAAAGAACGTTTGTCAACCGACTAGTTGAGAAACTAGTCGGTCAGCATTTGTTCTTAAACCGACTAAATCAACTTGAAGTCAGCCTTCTATATTTCGACTGTTAGTCGGTCAAAGAACATTCACCGACCGACTAGTTGTGAAACTAGTCGGTCGGCAAGTCTTCTTAGACCGACTAGTTGTCATCTCCTATACTTCGACCTTGCGGCTGTTCAACCGTTAGTCGGTCTATGGTGTATCACCGACCGACTAGTTGATGAACTAGTTGGTCAGTGATCCTTCTTTGACTGACTAGTCTGGTTCAGAATATAACCGTTGGGAATCTTTTGAACACAATTTTCCTTGCCTCTATAAATACAATCCTGATTCGTTTGAGGCAAGGTTAGAGGTCCATTATCCAAGTATTTTCAGACCTAAGAGAAGAGTTTTCTCAAGCCAATTCCAAGCTCTCTCTTCCTCACAAGAATCTCTCCCTTCACTCTTTGAGCCCTAATCCTCAAGAGAGATTCTCTCCATTGTGAGCCTTCCAAGCCAAGGAGCTTGATTCAAGGTCATTAGCTCCATCATAGGCTCCCATTGCTGGTCAACTTCTTGGAGCTCGGGTTTGGTGACATCTTCCTCCCCAAAATCCATATTTGCCCGAATTTGGTAAGTTATACTCAAGGCATAGGATTTTGTGGTAAGTGTTTCTTATTTCATTTCAATTGATATTGTAATTGTGTCTCTCGGTTGTGAGAGTGTGTGTGATCCCGTGTTGTGGGAGTCACATGTTCATTTTGTATGATTTGGTCTTGTGAAGGTTTTTCACAAGAATTTCATAGTGCTAAATCTTGAGTTAGGGTTTCTAACTCAAGTATCCGAAGGGGATCCGGGTGGTTGGGACGTAGGATCACCGGGAACAAGCCGGGGAGACTTGGGTGGATCCGAACCTGTTACATGCTTTGTTTGCATTTGTTAATTCTTGTTGATTGTTGTTTATTCTGCATTGTCGTTTGTTTATTGCACAATAGTTAGGAATAACTCTCTTAATTATTTAAAGTACTATTCACCCCCTTCTAGTACGTGTGCAGTAGCTTAGCAGGGCACTACAATTGGTATCAGAGCCAAGGTTAAAGCTACAAGTTCAAAGCTATGACAAACAACGACTACAACGTCTTCAAGGATCGTCACGGAGCTTCTTCAGTTTTGGAAGGACAATCCTCTGTCAGGCCTCCCTCCTTCAATGGTACCAATTACGGGTACTGGAAGTGCCGAATGGAAACGTTCCTCCGGAGCGCTTCACTTTGGAGAGCCACGATGAAGGAGTATGTCGAGCCCGCCGAAGAAGATTTCGCGAAGTGGACTCCCGCGGAGGTCTCCGCGGAGGTAAGCGATGCCAAGGCAATGAATGCCTTGCAATGCGCATTGGAGCCCGAGGACTTCAATAAGATATGCACATGTAAGAGTGCATATCAAATATAGAACTCTTTCCTCATCTTGCATGAAGGAACGAGTCAGGTAAAAGACTCCAAACTTGTTGTTGTCAATAAAGATTTCGAATTATTTTATATGCAACAGGGTGAGAAGATGAAAGAATAATATGCTCGATTCGTTGACATTACCAACGAATTGGAGGCTCTTGGGAAAACCTACACCCAAAAGGAGAAAGTCTCAAAGATCATCGATGGACTTCCTTCTTGTTGGGAAAAGCGTACATTCGCCATCGATGAAGGTAATGATATGAGTAAGTATACTGTCATACAACTAATGGGTACCTTGATGTCTTATGAGATACGCAAGGACAATAAGCTCACGATGAAAGAAAAGATGAAGTCGTACTTAAAGCAAGACGAGCCAAAGAAAAAGGCGATTGCATACAAGGCCGCTCCATCTACCGATGATGAAGAATCAGAAGAAGAATCGGAAGAAGAGTTGGACATGGAAGCTTTGGCCGATTTGACAAAGAAGTTCGACCGATTCTTCCAACAAGGTAAGTTGAAGAGTAAATCAAAATTTATTTCAACTAATGCTTCTACTCCCGTGTGTTATAAATACAATAAGCCAGGACATATTAAGCCGGATTGTCCTCTAAACAAACACAAGGAGAAGTGGAAGGCATCCAAGCACGACAAGTCGAGAAGGCACAAGAAAGGACTTGTAGGCACTTTCACCGACTCCAACTCCTCAAGTGGAGAATCGGACGATGAAAGAGTGGAGAAAGCACACACGTGCTTCATGGAAAAAGAGGAACGTGATCAAGATACCTCCTCCGATGAAAGCGAGGATGGAAGCGAGGATGAAGGCAATGAGGTAACAATGGACGAACTTAGAATAGCTAATGAACAACTTTGGACTAAGTTTTCTAATTTAGCTACTAGATTTAATAAGACTAAAAATGAGCTAGAAAGTCTTAAAGCCTCGCATAAACCTATCATCGTCAACAACGACACCGTTGTTGAAGATTTGAGAATTGAGATTGTAAATCTCAAATCTCAACTTGATCATGTTCATGTCGAGGATTCGGATGAACATGTGATAGCGGATTTGACGTCTCAAAACTCAACTTTGAGTATTTAAAAATCTCAAATCACGTGTTTGCGCACTCACATCGCAAGTGTCCACCTTGGATGCTTCGATGCATTCTCTCACCGAGAAATATGAGTGCACATTAGGCCGAATCAATGAATTCAATAAAGGTAAGGGCCATTTGGACAACATCCTAAATGACTTACTTCCGGCCAATCATCACATTGGCTTGGGGTATAAGATGGGAGAGTCATCCAAATCGTCCGCCACCTTTGTTAGGCCAACGTCCGATACTTCTACTAGTGGAAGTAAACACGTCATGGGTAGTTCTCCTACCAATGGTGCTTCCGCTAGGAACACAACCCCATTTGGAAAGAAACCCACTTTGGGTGGACCTCCAAAGAGGGGTCATGCTTTCTTGTATGCCATGCCACGTAGGAACACACATCCTACTCCACATGTTAGCACGTATGATGATTTTTATGCTCCGCATCCACGAGCACGTGCACACCATGTGAGACACACTCATGCACGTGTTCCACCACAAGCATATGTCCATCCTCATTCTCATATGAATAATTATCATCATGCACCATTGCATCATATGTCATATGCTTACCCACGACATGCATCACATAAAAATGAACAACGTATGCATGTTCCCAATAGGATTAGGACTCCCAAGACATACACCATTTGGGGTCCGAAGAACACAAGCATATATAATAAGAATATGTATGTGCAATCATATATTAATGATGTTATTTTAAATGATGATTATGTTGGGAAATCACGGTCCTCGTGGACTTGGTTTCCGAAGGGTTAGTTTCCTTTGACCCTTCATTTCTTGGTACCATAAGTTTAATTTCATTTTATGGGTACCAAAGCAATTGTGGTAAGAATTGGTCTATATTCTTTTTATTTGCATATTGATTTTGACTGTGCATGTTTGTTTAAAACTTAAATTCATATTGCATTTGAATTTAGTTAGGATATGGGTTACATTTAATTTGAATTTAGTTCGCTAAATTTATTGCCTAACCCATAGGATCCAAAAAGATTTTTGGATACCAAAATGATATTTTCTAGGTTCAATCCACTTTGGGATACCAATCCTACCAACTCCTTGATTTACAACGGATTTTCATTCAAATGGAGTTGCTGGTGCTTAAGTGATGCACCAAAGTAGGAGGAGCTTAATGTTGTACGTATCTTCTTACATTTGATATACATTTGGTATCCATGTGTGTCGATTGCATGCATTGTTAGAATATTTACATTGGTATCATTTTGTCTCAATTAGTGTGCTAGAATTGTGTATGACATAGTTTCATGAAGTTACTATCTAATTTTGGCATAAAACTTTTGCATGTTACTTTTGGTATCATTTTGCCACATTTGGTATTCAAAATGGATTTATGTCTCTGATATTGAATTTCGTCGTTAGATGATTTTATTGGATTAAATAGATTTGATTTCATGAAATCATAGAATTGTTTTCCATGCACTATTTAAATAAGAAAGTTGATATTGGAGAGTATGTTCCATAACTCAATAAGTGAAATTAATTTGAGTTTTGGAGATTTCGTATTTCGATTTTCGCCTATGGCTTGATGATTTCGTATTTCGATTTTCACCTATGGCTTGACGATTTTGTATTTCGATTTTCGCCTATGGTTTGATGATTTCGTTTTTCGATTTTCGCCTATGGTTTGGTGATTTCGGTTTTCGACTATGGTCATGTTGGCACGCTTTGATTTTATTCGGTATTTTACATTTGGTATTTTACTTTGGTGTCATTTGGACCGTGGTCGTATTCTTAGACTCCCATGCTTTAATTTCTTAGCCATTGCAATCTTGTTGTTGATCTCCTCCCGCTCTTTTTGCTAATGCCAAAGGGGAAGAGAATTAATAATGACGATGTGCTAATGATAATTCAAAGCAATTTACCATGAATCTAAGTTGATATGTTAGATTCAGGGGGAGTTAAGATATAAAATGGATTTAGAATCCTAAATTGCAATAATATGATTGATATTTTATATTTTCCTCGTCTGCTTGATGCGCATGAATATTATTGAATACGGAACTAACGTGTCATCAATGCAGGGGGAGTAAGTAAATTTCATTTGAATCATTATTATTGATTATTATTTATGTTGGTTTGTCATCACCAAAAAGGGGGAGAATGTTGAGTATTGATTCCCCGGATTTGGTTTTGGATGATGAGCAAACATAAATATCGTATACTAACTATTTGTGAGCGCAGTTATGGAGATCGTCGCCAAAAGAATACGTACATCAAAAGCGACGTCTCAAGACTTCTCAATACGCGTGATCGTATGCCTAAAGCTTCGTTGAAGCTCAAGGAGTTTTAGTGAAGTCAAGAATGAAGATTGAAGCTTCGAAGACGGTTCGTCATGTATTTATTTATTGTCTTCTAGCTTCATAGTTTAGAATGTTAAGCCTTGAGTAGGACTTACATTATTATCTTCATTTCGCTCATATCTTAGAGCTAGGATTATCATAAAAGCCATTAGAAACTTTCCCGAAGCCTATCGCTTTTTCCCTCGGCTTCTAGTGCATGTTAATTGGTTCAAGTAGAAGAGTCAACCGACTAGATGATGATCTAGTCGGCCGACAAAGCTTCTTGAACCGACTAGAATGCCTTGCTCATTTCAGCCCAGTTTTGCTGATCAATTAGTCGGTCAAAGAAGAGTCACCGACCGACTAGATGACGATCTAGTCGGTTAGGAATCCTTCTTAGACCGACTAGTTGAGCTTGCCTCTGTACAGCCATAGTTACTGTTTATCGTTAGTCGGTCAAAGAACGTTTATCGACCGACTAGTTGAGGAACTAGTCGGTCAGCATTTGTTCTTAAACCGACTAAATCAACTTGAAGTCAGCCTTCTATATTTCGACTGTTAGTCGGTCAAAGAACATTCACCAACCGACTAGTTCTGAAACTAGTCGGTCGGCAAGTCTTCTTAGACCGACTAGTTGTCATCTCCTATACTTCGACCGTGTGGCTGTTCAACCGTTAGTCGGTCTATGGTGTATCACCGACCGACTAGTTGATGAACTAGTCGGTCAGTGATCCTTCTTTGACCGACTAGTCTGGTTCAGAATATGACCGTTGGGAATCTTTTGAACACGATTTTCCTTGCCTCTATAAATACAATCCTGATTCGTTTGAGGCAAGGTTAAAGGTCCATTATCCAAGTATTTTCAGACCTAGGAGAAGAGTTTTCTCAAGCTAATTCCAAGCTCTCTCTTCCTCACAAGAATCTCTCCCTTCACTCTTTGGGCCCTAATCCTCAAGAGAGATTCTCTCCATTGTGAGCCTTCCAAGCCAAGGAGCTTGATTCAAGGTCATCACCTCCACCCTAGGCTCCCATTGCTGGTCAACTTCTTGGAGATCGGGTTTGGTGACATCTTCCTCCCCAAAATCCATCTTTGCCCTAATTTGGTAAGTTATACTCAAGGCATAGGATTTTGTGGTAAGTGTTTCTTATTTCATTTCAATTGATATTGCAATTGTGTCTCTCGGTTGTGAGAGAGAGTGTGATCCCGGGTTGTGGGAGTCACATGTTCATTTTGTATGATTTGGTCTTGTGAAGGTTTTCACAAGAATTTCATAGTGCTAAATCTTGAGTTAGGGTTTCTAACTCAAGTATCCAGAGGGGATCCAGGTGATTGGGACGTAGGATCACCGGGAACAAGTCGGGGAGACTTGGGTGGATCCAAACCCGTTACATGCTTTGTTTGCGTTTGTTAATTCTTGTTGATTGTTGTTTATTCCGCGTTGTCGTTTGTTTATTGCACAATAGTTAGGAATAACTCTCTTAATTATTTAAAGTACTATTCATCCCCCCTCTAGTACGTGTGCAGTAGCTTAGCCGGGCACTACAACAAGCTCCTAGAGCTTGGTATGACCGCCTAAAGAACTTTCTTTTGGATTTGGGTTTTAAAATGGGTGAAGTTGATTCTACACTATTTGTTAAGTATTCGAATCATGATATTATTTTAGTTCAAATTTATGTTGATGATATCATTTTCGGTGCTACTAACTTCACTCTTTGCGAAGAGTTTTCTAATGTCATGAAGGACCAATTTGAGATGAGCCACATGGGTGAGCTCAAATATTTCTTAGGTCTCCAAATTCGCCAAATGCATGATGGAATCTTCATCCACCAAACCAAGTACACGGTGGAGTTGCTAAAGCGATTTGGAATGGAGAATGCTTCTGGTAAGAAGACTCCAATGAGCACTATTACACATCTTGATAAAGATACGGGCGGCAAAGATGTAGACATTCGTCTATATCGAGGTATGATAGGTAGTTTATTATACCTTACTGCCAGTCGTCTTGATATTATGTTTGCTGTATGTGTATGTGCTCGTTATCAATCTCAACCTAAGGATTCTCACTTAGTAGCGGTAAAACGTATTTTCCGTTATTTAAGTTACACCCTCGACTACGGATTATATTATCCAAAGTCTAGCACATATGAGTTAATCTCATATAGTGACGCAGATTATGCTGGATGCAAATCCGACCAGGAAAAGTACTAGTGGCACTTGCCATTTTATAGGAAATTCTCTTGTCTCTTGGTTTTCCAAGAAGCAGAATTCTGTATCACTTTCAACCACCGAGGCGGAATATATTACCGCCGGTGCTGCGTGTGCTCAGGTTCTTTGGATGAGACACACACTTAAAGATTTTGGTATAAACTGTGATACTTGTCCTATCATGGTGGACAACCAAAGTGCAATATGTCTCTCTAAGAATCCGGTACACCATTCCCGTTCAAAACACATAGATGTCCGTCACCATTTCCTAGATGATCATGTTGCTAAAAAGGACATCATTTTAGTGTACGTTGAAATCCAGAAGCAAATCGCCGATATTTTCACGAAACCACTCAAGGAAGACTCCTTTGTGCAGTTACGTCGAGAATTGGGGATTATGAGTGAATCCGAGATTTAGGATTCATATTTTCGATAATCTCGCATGATAATGTTATTCTTATATGTTCATGCTAAGATTTGTTGGGATTTTCTGGATTTTTTGATTGAATTTTTGGAATTTATGCTAGATATGTTCTTACACGTCGTATTTATGATTTTCTATGTTTTATGGGGTAGAATAATGATGTATGAGAGTATTTCGATGTATCGTCCAAGTGTGCTTAGGAGAGAAATCAAAATTTCTGATTTTCAATCTTATGGACTCTCTTAGTCTGTCCCAGTTCAGTCATCGACCGACTAGATTCAGTTCTAGTCGGTCAGTGAATGAACTTTGACCGACTAATTGATGCTCTTTATTTGGCCTCTCTTGCTGTTTGCATTTAGTCGGTCCAAGCTCACTGGCCGACCGACTAGATTGCATTCTAGTCGGTTGGTGATTGAACTCAGACCGACTAGATCTTGCCCTAATTTTTGTCTTCAGCTGCTGTTTGCAGTTAGTCGGTCCAAGCTTATTGGCCGACCGACTAGATTGCATTCTAGTCGGTCAGCACTTGAACTTAGACCGACTAGTTGTGCAGGGGTTGTTGTGTCTTTTGGCATTCCGAATCGATTTTTAATCTCCCCGCACCGATTAGAATCCATTCTAATCGGTGCGATATTTCTCCTCAGCCCTAAACCCTCGCGACTCCTCATCTCCCACCGTCGTGTGTCTCCATTTCCAGTCACCTTCAGCCGTCGCCGACCATCTCCCCTCCTCCTAGGGTATATCTCTTCTATCTCTCTCAGGTTTTAGGGTTCAATCGTGCTCTTTTTCGTTCTATTTCGATTTCCGTTCGTTTTAGGGTTCGTATTAGGGTTTTCGATCTCTTTCGTTTTCGTTCGTTCGATTTCGTCTCACGATCATGGTTAAGACTCGCATCCCCGTCCGTCCTACCACTCCGTCTCCCATGACCGTCGAGTCTCCTTCTACCGACCCTCCTCAACCCAAACGCCGCGCCAAATCGACTCGTCCATCCTCCTCTTCGCCTCCTCTTAAGAAGAAGAGGACGGCTACTTCTAAGCCTAGAGCCCGATCATCTTCACAGCCCAAGCCTCAAGCTCAACCCTAGCCTAGCTCCTTTCGTGCACCCACTCCTCCCGCTTCTGACTCCGACGAAGAGTATATTCCGGGGACAGAGGCTACCGAGAAGTCTCCTACTCCTCCTCCTCATACTTCCTCTCGTCAGTCGAAGGGGAAGTCTCCCATGCCTTTGGGTGGTGTCGATATCTCGTTGTGTCGCGATGACCCGTTGTGTCTCGCAGCTTACAACCGTATTGAGCATTGTCCTTTGATTCTGGAGCACTTTGTTCAGTTCTCTGACTTTCCTCAGCTTGCAGATCTCCTCTCCTATAGCGGCCTACTAGACTATCTTTGCCATGATCCCAAGGCGAATCCACATCCGTATCCCTGACTCGTCAAATTGTTCTATGCCAATCGAGTACGGGGTGAGTATGATGACACTCACTGCATTGAGACCACTGTCTTGGGGACACCTATTGTCCTCACGGCAGAGATTTTAGGGCATTTGATTGGTGTCTCATCCTCTGGCCTGCTCCCTGCTGATATCTCTGTGGATAATATCCACAATCTTGACCAGTCGATGCTTGCTGAGATGTTCCATGTCATCTCTCCCGTCATGATTAGCGTCCCTTCTAAATCTTTTAAGCCGAATGCTTGGGTCCTTAATCTCATCCTGAAGTCGTGTCTTCTACCGAAGTACGGCTCTTCTAGCTTGCCCTCCCAGCCTTTTCTCAAGCTTATCTACGCTCTTTTCATGGGGAGCGAGATAAATTGGGCTCGTATTATCCTCGACAAGATGGATTCCTTTGAGTGCATAAGGAAATCCACCAAGTCTGCCCATATTTCTTATCCTTGCCTACTGACCCTTGTATTTCGTTACTTTGGCGTCCCTCTCCCTCCAGATGATCAGCTTCCGTTGGGTCCTCCCCTGAATGCGACTGCCGTCAAGAAGTCTCTTGCAGCTTTGTGTCACATTCAGCGGACTACCCCTTCAGCTACTGCTGCCCCTCCTCCTCCTACTCCTTCACTCGCTGAGCTTTCTGCTTCCTTGACCCGTGTGGAGTCTCATGTTTCTCGTTGTGAGGAGATGCTTGCTCGCATCTGCGAGTATCTGGATATTGTTGTTCCTCCTACGCTTTCTGATGAGGAGGTCATGGACGTTGATGAGGATGAGGAGTGAGATGATTCTCCTGCTCGTGCCCCCGAGGGTACGTCTGCTGTTGCTACTTATGCTGGTGCTCCCGAGAGCACATCTGCTGCCACCATTTCTTCGGTGGATACTTCTGCTGGTGCTCCCGAGACCACTCCTGTTGCCACTCTCCCTTCGGTTGTCACTCCTTTTGATCCAGAGACCACCACCCCTTCTGCACAGCCTGCTGCTGCTGCTGATCCTCCCTCCGCCTCCTGAGCTTGCGTTGGAGGACTCTCTCATGTGCACTTAGATGATATATTTGTTGTAAGAGAGTGGGGTAGGATATTTGGGTGGTTATGTATTTATGATGTATTTTTGGATGTTTTGATGATACATTTTGATGTATGTTCATTTTGATGTCTGTTGAGACATATGTTGTATGTTGTGCACCGATCTGATGATCGTTTATTTTTGTATTGGCGGATGTATACATTTTTGATGTACCATGTTATATATATATATATATACACACACACACACATCGTGTTGCCATTTACTTCAGTGTGCACATTATATTTTTGTCTCTGATGTTGATTTCGTCGTTCGACGATTATAATTGATTAAATAGAATTTTTTTCTATGAAAACATATAATTGTTTTCCATGCACTAAATTCATCAAGAATGTTGATATTGGAGAGTATGTTCCATAACTCAATACGTGAAATTGATTTGAGTTTTTGATGATTTCATTTTTCGATTTTCGACTATGGTCTCGTTGGCACACTTTGATTTTCTTCATGATTTTACTTTGGTGTCATTTGGACCGTGGTCGTATTCTATGACTCTCATGCTTTTATTTTTAGCCATTGTTGTTGTCGTTGATCTCCTCCCGCTCTTTTTACTGATGCCAAAGGGGGAGAGAATTAATAATGACGATATGCTAAATGATAATTTAAAGCAATTTACCGTGAATCTAATTCGATATGTTAGATTCAGGGGGAGCTAAGATATAAAAATGGATTTAGATCCTATATTTCAATAATTGGATCATGTTTTATACTTTTCTCGTCTGCTTGATGCTTATGTTTATTATTTAATTCGGAATTAACGTGTCATCAATACAGGGGGAGTAAGTAAATTTCATTTGAATCATTATTATTGATTATTATTTATGGTAGTTTGTCATCACCAAAAAGGGGAAGAATGTTGAGTATTGATTCCCCGGATTTGGTTTTGATGATGAACAAACATAAATATCGTGAACTAACTCTTTGTGAGCGTAGTTATGGAGATCGTCGCCAAAATTCTACGTACATCAAAAGCGACGTCTCAAGACTTCTCAAAGCGCGTGATCGTGTGCCTGAAGCTTCGTTGAAGCTCTAGGAGCATTATTGAAGTCAAGAGATTCGGATTGAAGCTTTGAAGACGGTTCGTCTAGTTTAATTTATAGTCTTTTAGCTTCTTTTCGTAGAATGTTAAGCCTTGAGTAGGTCTTACATTATAATCTTCATAACGCTCATATCTTAGAGCTAGGATTATCTTAGAAGCCCATAGAAACTTTCCCGAAGCTTCACGCTTCATTTCGCGGCTTCTAGTGCATCTTAGTTGGTTCAAGAAGAAGAACCAACCGACTAGATTGTCATCTAGTCGGTCAGTAATCCTTCTTGAACCGACTAGATCTCCTTGCTCAATTCAGCATCTTCACTGTTGACCAATTAATCGGTCCAAGAAGGTTCACCGACCGACTAGTTGTCAAACTAGTCGGTTTGGAATCCTTCTTAGACCAACTAGTTATAACTTCATTTTCACAGCCTATCTACTGTTTACTGTTAGTCGGTCCAAGAACATTCATCGACCAACTAGTTGTGAAACTAGTCGGTTGGAATTTGTTCTTAGACCAACTAGTTCTTCTTGAATTCAGCTTTTTGAGTTTCAACTTTTAGTCGGTCAAAGAACACTCACCGACCGACTAGTTGTCAAACTAGTCGGTTGGCAGGTCCTCTTAGACCGACTAGTTCTATATTCCATGAACTATCTTTCTTGGCTGTCAAGATTTTAGTCGGTCCAAGAAGAATCACCGACCGACTAGTTGTGAAACTAATCGGTCAGTGATCCTTCTTAGACCGATTAGACTGCTTCAGAAATAGATCCGTTGGAGTATTAATTGCATGAATTTTCCTCTCTCTTCTCTAACTCATATATAATCTTGTGATGCTTCTTCATAGCATTCAAGGCTGATATTATTGAGACTTTGAGAATTAAAGAGAGATCATTTAATTCCTATTTCCAAGCTCCCTCTCTTCACAAGAATCTTTCCCTCACTCTTATTCCTCAAGAGAGATTCTTATTGATTGTGAGCCACTCAAGCTAGGAGCTTGAACTCAAGCCACCAACTTCTCCCTAGCCACATATTGCTAGTCATCTTGGTGGAGCTAGTTTTTGGTGCTTGCTTCTTCCCCAAAATCCTTCTTGCCCTAAAATCGTAAGTTTAGTCAAGGCATAGGATTTGTTAGTAAGTTTTTCATTGTTTAATTTACATTGCTATTAAGTTTGTCTCTCGGTTTGTGAGAGAAGTTTGTGATCCCGGTTTGTGGGAGTCACATTTCGTTTTGTGTATGATTTGATCTTGTAGAGGTTTTTCTACAAGAATTTCATAGTGCAAAACTTGGGTTAGTGGTTTCTAACTCAAGTAGCCGGAGGGGATCCGGGTGTTTGGGACGTAGAATCACCGGAAACAAGTCAGGGAGACTTGGGTGGATCCGAACCCGTTACATCGCTTGTTTGCGTTTGTCTTTTATTGTTGTCTATTTTCATTTCCGCATTATTGGTTGAGTTTGCACGATAATTAGGAATTATACTCTTGATTATTTTAAAGTTGTAACGACCCGCTCTCGGGGGCCCGTTACTTATTTGGTTTATTCGCAGGTCTGCAGTTTACCAGTGAAATCAACGTAGCCACGATGCAGAGACGTACCAACAATACTCAAGCCAACAGACATTATTACAGTCTACAACTTTAAAAGTACAACAACAATCCAGCACTCTCTCACAAAATACATGAAAAGTAAAGCGGAAAGGAAATACATAGA